>CM028132.1:716407500-718807500 GCA_016271365.2 Neoceratodus forsteri | reverse complement strand
CAACAGCAGAGGCACCCATGTCAGGGTGAAGCTTCACTCTGGTGATAGGCAGACAGTACAGCAAGGAAGGCGGCGGTGGACAGAAGGGCCCACTGGGCTGCTTACACGCCAACAGAGAGCACCCCTGTATCAAGGTGAAGCTAAGAGTAATTCCAGCTTCAACTTGTTCCCGCTCTAGTGTAGTGGTACCACATTGCTGTCCCTCCAGTCCTTTGGTACCACTCCTTCTTCAGTGATTTATTGAATAGAGCTGTCAGTGGTACCCCTAGTACCTCTCTGGCTCTTTCAGTATTTTGTGATGCATCCATCCACCCCATTGACTTGTCCACTTTTAGTTTCTAAAGTTCCTTTAGGACTCTCTTCTCTGTGAATGAACTGGTGCCCACTTCTCCTCCATGTGCATTTCTACCCCCTATTTTTGGTCCCTTGCCTTCCTCTTCTTTTGTAAATACTGAGCAGAAGTATTTATTTAAATTTCTGCTTTTTCTCGTCCCCTTACCCCCTTTTATAAGCTTCACAATCCTCCATGATCTCTTCTTTCCCTAATATACCTGAAGAAGGTTTTGTCACCTTCTTTACTGATTGGCTATTCTTTCTTCAGTTTGCTGCTTTGTGCTCCTGACTGCCTTCCCCACCATCTTCTGTTTTGCCTGATGCAGTACAGTTCCCTGTCTCCTTCCTTCTGCATTTCCTTGTACTTTTGAATGCCTGTTTTCCCTAACTTTACCAACCCTTCTTTTCAAAACAGTAAGTTATTTTTTTTTTTTGCTTTGTTTACTAGCTTTACACAAAGGCTTATTGCCTCTCTGTATAGCTCCTTTAGGTTTTCCACTGTTCCTCTACCCCCCTTTCCATGTTTTCTTGAGGTGTTCCCTATTTCTGCAAAGTTGGCCTTCCTGAAATCTATGACCCTTACTAGTGTGTGGCTTGACTCTACCCCTGTCTTCATGTTTAACCACACTGTATGGTGATCACTGGACCCTCGATGGCTGTCCACTGATAGATCTGTTATTCTGTCACCATTTGTGAGACAAGGTCTAATATTGCTCCTCCCATGTGGATTCCACCTCTAGCTATCTCAGGCATGCCCCCCACAGGGCATCCAGGATGTTTCTGCTCCTGCTAGTAGCTTCAGCATAGGTTTCCATTTAACATCTGGCATGTTCAGGTCCCTCATCAACTCAACTCCCTTTTTTCTGCCATTTTGTGTATGTTTTCCACTAATGCCCTGTCAATTTCCTTCCCCTGTGCTGGAGGTCTGTAGACAACTCCAGTGTAGATGGTGGTGCCATTTCCTGTCTTTAAGGTGACCCATAGTGCCACCCTCCCGTTCCTGTCTCCCCTTAACTCCACTGCTTTGATCCCCTCCCTGATGTAGCTAGCAACCCCTGCCCCCTTTTGCCCTCCATGTCTCTCCTGAAGATTGTGCACAACAAGTAGTATGCTGAAGGGTATGCAAGAATGTATTGTTTACTGGCTTGAAAGCAGAAAGAACATCATCGTGGTAGATGGCACAAATCTGGGTGGAGAGCAGTACTCAGTGAGATTCCTTGGGAGTCATGCTGTGACACTGCTGTTCACCATTTTCAGCAGTGATCTGGAAGCTGGGTCTCCAGTAGGCTACTTAAGATTGTTTACTAGCATGAGCAGAGTGGTGGATGTCTATGAGGGAGGGGATAAATGTAAAGTACCTAAACAAGCTGGGTGATGGTTAGGACTGCTGAACTCTCAGATTCAACATTATGAATTGCAAGGTGCTTTAGTCAGGGAGGAAAAACTAAGTAGGACTGACTCAGTGTACTGTCCATTTTGTGGCAGTGGAAGAGGAAAAGGAGTTATAATATACCAGGGGCTGAAGCACGACAGACATTGTGTGGTCACTGTCAAGAGGGCCAGGAGAATGCAGGGGTTCATTAAAGTGGAGTAACCAACAGACCAGGAAATAATCCAGCCACTTTACATGACTCTGGTCAGACCCACTTTGAGTACATTGCATAGTTCCAAGCACTTCAGCACAAACAATCTTTTGGGTTTTGATAGGTGCTGTGCAGGGGAACTAAAATTATCAGGGGTTGGGTGACAAGGGCTATGAGGAGAGGCTGGTGGCCCTTAACATGTTCAGCTTAGAGAAAATAAGACATGAGATGGTACATGATCTTAGTCTTCTGCATCTCAAGGGTATCAACAAGACTGAACAGACAGAGATATTTGACCTGGTGTCCTGCAGCAGAAGGATGTAAGAAACACCCTAACACACAGAGGTGATAAATTCAGGGTGACTATCAGAGGTACTTGTTCTCACAGTGGGTGATGAACCTACTGAACAGCCTACAAGCAGAAATAGTGGACATGAAGACAATGCAGGTATTCCAGGCATGCCAGGACAAATGTCTGCTTTTCAGAAGAATCACAGTGTACCCTAGGAAGTTGAACTGGAAGGAAATCTTTATAAATGAATACATGTTTGCACAGCATATTATTAATCCCTGCTTATGCAGTGGGGTTGAGTGTGATGGACCTATAATACTAGTCAGAGCAGCCAAGGCATCCAGTGAGCTGAGACTGGCACAGGGAATTAAGGACGGAGAAAGGACTTCTTCAGATACATTGGCGAGAGAAGGAGAACCAAAGACCAGATTGTTAGGATTAAGAAAATGAGGGGGTGGAGAAGGAGGGGAGGGGCCAGGCAGTGGCACTGAATGATTACTTCTGCTCTGTGTTCACAGAGGAAAAAGGGGCAGATATCTCATGGGAGAGAGTGAGGCTGAGGGAGGGGTGACTGATATCAGGATTATAGAGAACAGGGTTCTGGAAGGACTAAGGGTGCTGAGGGTGGGCAAGGCACGGGACCAGATGGCGTTCACCCTAGGGTGCTTAGGGAGTTAGTGGAGATCCTGGCAGGACCACTGGCAGACCTATTCAGTACATTACTGGACACAGGATGCATGCCACAAGACTGGAGGATGACCCATGTGGTGCCCATTCATAAAAGTGGCCCGAAGGATGAACCAGGCAACTACAAACTGGTGAGCCTCACTTCAATCATGGGAAAGCTGATGGAGACAATCCAAAGGAGAGGCTGGTGATCTTTTAGAAGACAATGGTCTCCAAGACGGTCATCAACATGGGTTTGTCTTGATCAGATCCTGCCAGATGAACCTAGTTAGGTTCTACAACTGGGTAAATGGGGAGCTGGACAAGGCCATGCAGTTGATGTCCTGTATTTAGACTTCAGCAAGGCCTTTGATTCTGTGCCGCATGGGAGGCTGGGAGGAAAGCTGGAATACATAGGGTGGGAACAAAAATTATAAATTGGATCACCTACTGACTGAGGGTAGGCAGCAAGAGTAGTGGTGGTGGGGAACTCTCATCACTGAGGATGTCACAAGTGGGGTGCTGCAGGGTTTGGTACTGGGACTAGTGCTGTCTGGAATATTCATAGCCAATATCTACACAGGGTCCGAGTAAGATCAGTCTGTTTGCAGATGATACCAAGATGGGAGCTGTGGTAAATGACATGGAGGGGTGGAGGGGATTGCAGGAGTACCTGAACAAACTACAGGAGTGGTCAGAAACATGACAGATGGGGTTCAACACCAGGAAGTGCAAGGTCCTGCATTTTGGAGCAAGGAACCAGGAGGAAACATCAGCTGGGAGGTGGAGTTGGAATGCACAATAGAGAAAGGATCTATGGGTGCTTATTATAGGGCATATGAGGCACTCAGCTCAGTGCAGGATGGTGGCTGCAAAGGCAAACAAGATGCTGGGATGCATAGCAAGGGAATCTCCTCCAGGAACAGGAGGTGATCCTTCCATGTACAGGTAACTGGTCAGGATGCACCTGGAATACTCGTACAGTTCTGGCGCCATTCCTGAAGAAGGACATCAGATTGTTGGAGGGAGGGTGCATCGTAGGGCAACAAAGATGATCCAGGAATGGAGGAAAATCCTATGAGGAGAGGATGGGAGGCTGAACATATATTCCCTGGAGGGAGGATAAGGAGGATATGCTCGAAACCTTTAAATACTTAAAGGAAATAAACAAGACTAATACAGAAGAGATTTTCTAGATCAAAAAGGGAAGGACATGAGAGGGCATTGGCTAAGATTGAGGGGAAGATTCAGGAGGAAATCAAGCAACACGTTTTCATGGAAAGGGTGGTAGACAAATGGAATACACTGCCCAAGGTGGTATCCTGTAGAATAGTGGGCAGATTTAGGAAGGGTGGGACATAGTGAAGGGTTGTTGTGAGGAGGGGCGGCAGCTGCAAGTTGAGGGGCTAGCTGCACAAATGAGCAGACTTGATAGACCGTGAGGCTCTGTTTCTGCTGGCATTTCATATGTTCGTATGTAATGCCTATCAACCTTAAATTACTATGTTACCCAGTCTGTGTTATAATAATGTTTCAGTGAAATGGTTCAGTTCACGGGGATCATCTATTAGATAAACAGATTTTACAATGTCACGAGTCAGCCAATATGACCAGAACAAATAACCTAGTGATTTAGTTGTTTTCAAGAACTGTGCCCAGTTGGAGTTCAAGCTGCATGGTCATGAAAGTAATTTTATTGTATTTAAGAGATTAATATTTGTTTTACTGAACCTTGTGCATATTAAACACTATTTTGCATCAGAAATATACACAACCATGTGGCTTGTGTTGATGCTACATGCCCAATGTAAGTAAGTATACAGTTTCATTTAAAATCCTTAGCCCATCAATGTAGTCTGGTCTATTAGCTATAACACTGTTTTCATTTGGCACAGTATGAGGACTTTGTGGCATATTCACTAAGGCAGGTACCCTGGCAGCACATTTGGTCTGGACTAACAGCAAAAGTGCTACGTTAGCAACTAAGTCAGAGATAAAAGTGCAATAATTATAGATGTAATGCATTTCCACACAGTAGGGTCATAGGCCAAATGCAACAACATACAATATAATAGATAAACTAAAAAATAATGTTCTGGTTATTACCTGTGACATGGCCTTTCTACAAAGGGACAGGAACCACAACATGTTTGTTACAGAATACTTATTTGTTTGTATTAAGTAACAGTTGAAAGGTTGTGGTGCAGTATATAAGAAAAATGACATTCTGGCTAACACAGAAGCTTGGCTGAATTAGAAAAATACAGTTCCACCAACCACCCTATCTTATTATAGTTACTCTTTCTCCAGTTAACATAGAAACATAGAAACATAGAAGTTGATGGCAGATAAGGACCATAAGGCCCATCCAGTCTGCCCATTTGTTTTCTACCTTATAAATGTGCCATCAGCCTTTGCTCTGTCAGTGGCCTATCTATTCATAGTCATTTGTATTGCTCCCTTATGTCTATCCCATGCCTGTTTGAAGCCCTGCACTGTATTCATAGCCACCACTTCTTGTTTTAAGCCATTCCATGCATCCACCACCCTTTCTGTGAAAAAGAATTTCCTCACATTCCCAATCAGACCCCTCTAATCTCATGCTGTGTCCTCTTGTCCTGCTATTTTTCTTATATTTAAACATGTTAGACTCTTTCACCTTGTTAATGCCCTTAAGGTGTTTGAATGCCTCGATCATATCACTCTCTCCTCCTTTGCTCAAGGGTATACATATTGAGCTCTGTTAATCTGTCCTCATATGTCTTCTGATGCAGTCCCTGCACCATTTTGTTGCCCTTCTCTGGACTGCCTCAATTTGGTTAATGTCCTTGTGAAGGTGTGGCCTCCAATACTGCACAGTACTCAGATGGGGCCTAACCAGTGTCTTGTAAAGAGGGATTATTACCTCCCTCTTACGACTTGTGATACCCCTACTAATACACCTAACACCCCCTAGCCTTACCTACTGCTTTAGTGGTCTGCTTGGATGATTTCAGGTCATCAGTGATGATGATGCCCAAGTCTCTTTCTTCCTTTGTGACTAGCAACTCCCTTCCCAGCCTATAGGTGGCTTCAGGGTTTTCTTCCTCTATGTGCATGATTTTGCACTTCTTTGCATTAAATCCCAGTTGCCACTCTTCTGACAATTTTGCTAGTTTATCCAGATCTCTTCTCATTCTGCCCACCCCATCTGGATCATCTACTCTGTTGCAGATCTTGGTGTCATCTGCAAACAGACAAGCCTCTAGTCCATCTGCAAGGTCACTAATGAAGATATTGAGAGGACTGGCCCAGGACTGATTCCTGAGGTACCCCATTTGTGACTTGCATCTCTTCTGACTGTATACCATTTACCACACTCTCTGTTTCTGCCCGTCAACCAGTTTGCCACCAGTTGACCAACTTCTGACCATCCAAGCCTACCCAGCTTATTTATCAATCTTCTGTGTGGAATAGTGTCAAAAGCTTTGCTGAAGTCAAGGTAGGCGACATCAACTGCTCCCCTTGGTCCACCACTCTGTGTTACCCAGTCAAAGAATCTATGAGATTAGTTTGACAGGACCTTCCTTTGTAAACCCATGCTGTCTTGGATCCTGTGCCCTATGGATTCCAGGTGTTGCACTATCCTTTCCTTAAGGGTGCCTCCATAATCTTGCCCACTACTGAGGTAAGACTGACTGGTCTGTGTTTCCTGCCTCCTCCTGCTGCTACCACTCTTGTGGTGGGATCACATGAGCCCTTCTCCAGTCTTCTGGGACCTCTCTGTGCTCAGAGACTCACTAAACAGTTCTGCTAATGGCTCTGCTAATTCCACCTTTAGCTCCTGTAAGTACCCTGGGATGTATGCCATCAGGTCCCATTGCCTTATCCACCCTGAGCTTATCAAGCTCTTGTAGGACTCCTTTCTTTTGTGAAGGGAGTAGTGCTCACCTCCCTCCCCTGTGTCCATGATGCTGAGCTGTGGTCTCTGCCCTACCTTCTCTTCAGTAAATACTGAGCAAAAGTATCTATTTAGGATAGATGCCTTTACAGGGTCCTCCTCCTCACATGTCCTTTTCTCCATTAAACAGCAATACCCCTCTGGACTTTCTCCTTTCACTAATGTATCTATAGAAAGTCTTGTCACCTTCTTTTACTGTTCGTGCTAGTGTTTCCTCAGTTTGGGACTTTGCCTGCCTTACTGCCTTACCTGCTTCCCTTAGGGCAGTTTGGTATGCCTCCTATCTTCATCCAGCTGTGTTCTTATATTTCCTGAAGGCCAGCCTTTTGGCTCTGACCTTTTCTGCTACTGTATTTGAGAACCAAAGTGGTTTACTTCTTCTTTTGCACTTTCTTTTCTGTCTAACACAATGGGATGTTGCTTCAAGTATTGCATCTTAATGCTTGCCCACTTTGCCTGTACCCCCTCACCTGTGTTTCTTTTTGCCAGGGCTAGCTTAACTCTGTTGGCCATCTTATCAAAGTCAGCTCCTCTGAAGTCCCATATTTTGCCTTGGAATGGGATGATTTAGATGTAGTAGCCAAATTGAACCATACCATGTGATGGTCACTGGCCCCAGGTGACCTTCTACCTGGAGATCTGTGATCCCTTCCTTGTTAGTCAGTACTAGATCTAGGATAGCCCTGTCTCTTGTGGGCTGCTGTACCAGTTGTTTGAGGCCCTCACCCTGCAGGGAATCCACTATGTGTCTAGTTCTGGCAGATGTTCCTGCTGGTATTGACCAATCTGTATCCGGCATGTTGAAGTCTCCCATTATCAGAACCTCCCTTTAGCTGTCATGTTTTGTATATCTTCTAACAGTAATGTGTCTATGTCCTCCCCTGGTCTGGGGGCCTGTAGACAACCCCAGTTCTTATGGCTGTCCCATTTCCTGTTTCAGAGTGACCCACAGTTCTTCTGGCTCCTTATGTGTATTCTGAATTTCTGTAGCTTTGATATTTTCATTGACATACAAGGCCACTCTCCCCCTTTTTTTACCTCGGTCTCTTCTGAACAATACATGACCAGTACTAGAAGTCTCCCAATGTGGTTACTGGTAGACCACGTCTCACTAATTGCTACTATGTCCAGTTTAGCCTCTGACATTATTGCCTGTAGGTCTGGGATCTTATTTCCCAGGCTGTGAGCATTTGTGTACATGATTTTCCATTGGCCAGATTTGGTGTGTTAGTTGTTGGGTGAGGTTTGGCATTACCCCTGTGCATCGTATGGGAGACAAACCTTTTTCTTACCTGGTGATGCAAATGAACTGCAAACATGCTGAATCCCTGTTTGACCACTAGCTGAGGGGAGGGTGTTCTTCCCATTCAACATATGGGTGCTACCCCTCTCCCATTGCTAGTTTAAATATTCTGCAAAGACGTCAAACTTCTGCCCCAATACCAACTCCTCCTTAGTCAGATGCAGTCCATCAAATTTAAAGAACTTTCACTCCCAGAACTGTTGCCAGTTCCTACAAATCTGTGTCCTTTTTCCTGGCACCAGCCTTGAGCCACATGTTTAGCTCCCTGTCTCCCCTTCTCTGACCTTCCGTCCATCTGCTCCCTCTCCCAGACTGGCAGGATCTCAGAGAAGGAGATGCTGGACGAAATAGATGATAGTTTGTCACCCAGCCTGGTCAGGTGTTCCTTGGTCTCCACAACTGACCAGCTGGTGAGATCATTAGTCCCTATGTGTACTAGGACATCAATGTTTTCTCCTGCTTTGTGAACAATTTTGTAATGCGGTCCAGTGTCGCTCCATGCTGATGTACCTGGGAGACATCGACCATTACCCCAGCTGGAGATTGGTATCAACTCCTGAATCATAGAGTCTCCTATGATCAAGTTTTTGGATTTCCTTTTTGCTTTCTTTGTTTTGGTTCCTGATTTGGGTGAGGTTTTGTTGTGCTAGCTCCTGTGCTGCAGTGTCCTACTCTGCAGTGTCTTCTGCCTCTTTGTTTGATTTCAGAGTTAAAGGCAGATACCTGTTTGTAGTGTTTATATGGTTTTGGAGGTAATATGTTGGAAGAGAGAGTGATGGGGCACCGATTTGCCCTTCTAACCACCTGCCAACCTCCTGGACCAACTACCCTCTGCGGTCGAGGTTTTTCTGTTGGATGCTGGGGAAATGGCGGGTGGTTCTTATAATGCATTTCCTCTTGAATATGAAATTTGAGCGTGCAATCTCTGCCCATGCTGCCCGGAGCTGAGCCCTAAGATCTCCAAAGGCCCAGCATGTAGGACAGTGTCCTAAATCCTGTAAGACTGTCCTTCTGAAAATTGTTCCACAGTACCTGCAGTTAATGATATCCATTCCAGATAAATTGCTGGGTTTATAACCTAGTCAGAGTAATTAGAAGGAAAAAAAAGAAAAAAAATGCAAGTAATGGTTTGATTGTGTTTTGTTTAACTTGTTATAACAAGTTAAATTACTAGTGCCCATGTAAATGAGCTCACCTTGTGGCCCCACTGATCCACCCTTCCTGCTCTGCCAAGAAAATGTCACAGCTGTGGTACCCTATAAAAGGAGTGTAGTGTGGGGTGGTTGGGATGGGATGACTGGCTGGGCCCTTCACCTGCCGAAAAAGAAGAACCACAGATGAAAGAACAAGGAGGTAAGAGCAGAAACAATCAGTCAACAACAAATGCAGTAACCCTGAAAGCTTATCCTAATGTTAGATAAAACTGTAAAACCTGTAAAGCACCACCTGTAATAATTTTGGAGAAGATATACGCTGTAAAAACACTTTGCTACAGAAAAATAAAACAATGAAATGTTAGCAACAAACAGTAGCAATCCCTGTGAGTAAAAATAGAAACAACACCACACAGTAATCTGCTTAGCCAAAATAAGTCTTAATCCTTTTCCCTTGCTCTGGTAAGTTTCTCTACTCTGCCTTTCAAGCAGTCTTAGAAGGAAAGAGCTCAGGTGAAGCTAGGTGCCTTGGCCAGCAAACCAAGTCTTCTACCTCTAGTTAACCTAGAAAATGCATAATGGCAGTGGCCTTTTGCTCCTGTTTCTTGTAGACATGCTTCTCACATTAATTTATGGATAGCTCAATCTCTACTGTAAACCTGCTGTACAATCCACTGCACAAAATGTTTTGGCATCATATTCTCCATGTTTCAGCCTTGCACATTGTAAAAATGTAAAATGTAAATTTGGGGCAACATATTGTACTGTATGTTGTTTCCCACTTCCCATTAACTCAAACCACTGTACTATAAACTGGAACTTTTCTTACAGCTTACTCATTTTATTTTTTAGTACTCGGTTGTGCCTGAGAAAGGTCTCTGGTGCCAGTGCACCTACCTGGTTATCAAAGTATGAATACATGGATGGATAATTGAATGAATGAATAAAACTGGTTATCAAAGAATGAATAAATGAATGAATAAATAAATACATTTTGAACTCAAGAAGGGTACCCATAAGCAACCATACATCATATCATTGGATTTTTTAAATGCCAGATGGTACAGTAATCTCAACTCTATTTCAGTTGGCTATAATTTACTACTCACAGGGACCTGTACAGCATTCTTTCTTGAATTTGAACAGTGATAGTCTCAAATTCTCAAAGTGGATTGGCCAGTACTTGTTTCAGATGATCTTAACACACATATTGATTACATAAATGTGACTTTGACTCATCAATTGTTGGCATTAACAGAATCATTTTCTGTCTCAGTGGGTGTCATTTTCCATCCATATGATAGTGGATTATCCGGATCTGGTCTTGACTCATGAATGTTTACTTGATGGCTTGTTGCCTAGAGATTTAACATTATCAGATCACAAGTTGGAGTAATTCAAACAGGTTATCCCAAGACCTTTCCTCCTTTAAAGTGATCCAAGTATGTGACAGAAAGGCTATTGATCATGCTGGGGTTGTGCAATAATTAGCACATGCTTATGCCTATTGTGCAACCGTTGTGAGACTTGCTAGCAAGGTAGGTTGGCTCAGTTATATTGCACTTAAACTAATGAATGATTATAGCATGGCTGTCTCTCAATAGGTTCATGCTACCCCACCCAACTGTGGGTCTGTCAAGAATTACATTTTGATTTATTTTTTTATATTTTAACTTTCTTATCTTTATTAGAGAATAAGTCAACTACAACATCACAAAAACCACAGAATAACATTAACAAATATACACAATAACACTAACTAAATAGTTCAATATCAAAAGTTATATTAGGTATGTATTGAATAAAATTTATAGGAAAGAAAACAAAGATATACAATAAAATAAATACCCCCAATACCATGGTGGTGCTGTTTAAAATAATATCCTAATAACTTATTATAATAGTCAGGTTAAATAAACGTTTTTAACTTAAGTGGGTGACAGGGTGTCTAAGAAAGATACATGATGTATAAGAAACAAATATTTCAAAGCTAAATACAAAATTAGAAATGCAACAAACAGAGCCTAAGTGCATAAGCTGCTATGATATCTGAAAATAACTTTAATTTATAGAAGATGCAGTGCCAAAGGGTGTAGTTCATAAGGTGAGCAGTCAAAGTTTAGAGACTAGATCTTGTAGCTTTCCCCATGTATGAAAACAATGTTTTTGTCTATTATAGAGGAGGTCATCAAATGAATGAGACACAGGTTAATTCAAATAGTGGCAGCCATTCTTTAAAGGAAGGAGAAACATTATCCATCCAGTGCCTCTGGATTATTAACATTGAGACACCTTAGATGACTTTGTCTGATACAGAAGTCATACCCTCAGGATTACCTAAGATACACGATTATAGGTTAACTATATACTGACTATCAAGTTTATTAACAACTTTATCTTTCATTTGAGCCATAAACTCTTAACATGTTGACAAGACCATAGCATGTGTAAAGAGAGCCTGTATCAGAATTGCATCTTGGGTATATATTTGAGTTTTTAAACCCCATTTTGAATAATCTATCTGGTGACATATAGGTATTATGCAATGTTTTCAACTGGATTATTCTTAGGTTACCTAATAGGATAAATTTATAAATGTTCTACCACAGTCTGGACCAATTCAGTGTATTGTCTTTGATTTCATTTTGCCAATAATTATTCTGAATTGGAGTATCAAAAATTTGATCATCAGTAATAATGAGTAAATATTAGAAATAGAGTGAGCCTTATTAATGGCATTTTTAAGTTTATGAATGATATTAAGAATTCCATTCAAGGAATGACATAAGTAAGCTTTTAAAGCTATTTTAATAAGAAAATGTAAGCACTATACCTCTTGCTCAGTTTCAATTTCACTAAAATAGAATTAAAGGGATGAAAATATCCACCATGTAGCAATAACAGTAGGGCTGTGTCTGCATGAAACCAAGAAGAACTGAAAGGCTTCTCATTGATTGAGAAGTTAGGATTATCAAGTGTAGGTTGATTAAGAGCTTGATATATATTTAAATCTAGAAATTTACATATTTGATTATGTATTTTCAAAGAGATGCCTATGACAGATTTTTTAAGGCAGAAGGAATATTTTCAGAGAAGAGTAGAGAATTTCACCAGGGTTTACTGTATGTTTTTTCAACAATGTGAGTTCTATATCTAGCCAGATAGTGTCATATTGATTAGAATAAGCAGGATTTTGAAGCCATTTAAAATATTTGTTAACTTGGGATGCCATATAATGTAATGTAAAGTTTGGTAGTTTGATCCCACCTTGTAACTTATGGAGCATTAGCTTTTAAGGCAATTCTAGGGATTTCTCTAGCCATAAGAATTTGTTTATAGGTGCATGAAGCCTAATGAACCATTTTGATGGTAGTTAATTGTTTAACATATTGATTGGATAAAACAATCAAGGAAAATATTCATTTTGATTATGTTTATCCTACCCCAGAATGAAATAGGGAGTGATTGCCATCTATCCAGATCCTGATTTATTCTAATGATGATCTCATCTAAGTTAAATGTAGTGCTTTGAGAAGTATCAACAGAAAGGTAAATACCAAAATATTTAATACCAGACAGTTTCAGGAGAGCCCCAGATTAACAATTTATTCCGTAAGAAGTTATTAAAGGCATAACTTCTGTCTTATCTCTATTCAGTCTATAATTAAAAATACACTGAATTCTTGAATGATTTGTAAAGCGCCTTAATAGAGGATTGGATTAAAGACATGTAATAAAATGTCATCAGCAAATGCAGATAATTTTAGTTGAATGTTTGCAATGGTTATTCCATTGAGTAAGCTGTTATTCTTCACAAAATACAGTAAGGGCTCTAAATAAAAGTTAAACAAAATAGGGCATATGGGATAACCCTGATGAGTACCTCAAAATAGTCTAAAAGGAGCAGAAAGCATCCTATTACAACTAATTCTAG
The DNA here is from genome assembly GCA_016271365.2 of Neoceratodus forsteri. Classification (NCBI taxonomy): domain Eukaryota; kingdom Metazoa; phylum Chordata; order Ceratodontiformes; family Ceratodontidae; genus Neoceratodus; species Neoceratodus forsteri. The sequence goes on along the minus strand of CM028132.1, from coordinate 718,794,295 downwards.
TTGTGGGGTGGGAGTATAATGTTTGAGACCATTTACAGCTGACCTGGCTTGCATCACGAAACCTGGCTGGATGGAAATGCTGGCCCCATACTCAAGGCAGCAGTTCCAGACAGGTATTCAAGATACACCACCGAGATTGGATTGCAGGGGTAGTGGGGTTGCAGTCTGTTTTAAGACCAAATTGGATCTCACTAGTGACCAGTTGAGAGACTAGATCATTCGAATGTGTCATAGTGGCAGGTGGGGGCTATAAGAAGGCTCTCATCTATTGTCCACCTGGGCGAAGCTATTCCTTAAGAAGTGGCGGACTTCCGTCATCAACCTGGTGTTTGAGTCACCCAGGTTGATGGTGCTGGGTGACTTTAATGCCTGGATCGATGACGAACTCTAGCAATTTGGACAGCACTTCCTCCAATTGATGTATTCATTGGGCCTCTCACAGGTGGTTACCTCTGCCACTCTTAAACATGGCCATTCCTTGACCTGGTCTTCCTCCTGGGATGGAAGCCTCCGATGTGAGGTGGAACCTGTCGGATGGTCTGACCATTACTGTGAGATTCAATTTTCATACCCCTCTGCATAGGCCAGCCCGTGGGATGGTCCAGAGTACCGCCCTTCTAGGATGTGACTCCGATGGCCTAACTGGTGCTTGATCTATCAGAATTCCCTGTGATGAGCTTGGATCCAGAAGTTCTGGTTCTGGCCTACAATAAGGCCATTAACTCTGCAATGGATTCCATTGCTCCCACCTGTGTGCACCATCTCTCCTTCACCCTCAGTCCCCATGGTTTGATGGGGACTTGAGGAGATCTGCGACTGGGACACAGGTTGGAGAGGTGAAATCCATCTTAGATGCTGACCATCTTAGACTCCCAGAGCATTATCAACTCTATCAGTCAGCAATTACTCATAAGAAGGCAGTATTCCTGTCCGGAGAAATTGCTGCTGCACAGAAACAACCTGCCCAGCTCTTTTGAACCATAGACAGGCTGTGCAACCCAGCCTGTCTACAGGTTCGTAGACCCTTTCACAAATGCAGTGTGAGGAGCTTGCTCAGTTCTTTGCAGATAAGGTTGGATGACATCAGGGCTGAGACCCATGCAGCACTCTCTATAGGAATTGCGGTGAACCAGCCTTCAGTCACAATCCCTCCATTTTCCTGGGTTCCTTCAAAGATCAGAAATTGAAGATGTCATGAGGATTGTCCAGGGTATGCACACAACATGCTGTAGTTTAGACCCAGGCCCCATGGCCCTGATCATGGGCTGTGGGGAGGTTATCATCCCAATTCTAGCAAGGATAGTCTGGTTCTCCTTAGACTCTGGTGAATATCCCTGCTCCTGAAGGAAGCAGTGGTGACACCAGTGTTGAAGAAAGCTTCTCTGGACCCAGACTCCTCGCTTTAACGTATCTCAAACCTTCCTTTGTGGGAAGGTAATTGAGAAAGTGGTGGCTGCCCAGTTGGACAACCATTTGACCATCCATAACATCTATGACCCTCTTCAATCAGGTTTTCAAAGAGGCACAGCACTGAGACTGTGCTGGTTTGGGTGCTCAATGATCTCTTGATGGTGAGAGACCAGAAAAATGGTCCATTTGGTCCTATTGGATCTGTCAGCAGCATTTGACACCGTAGACCACGGGGTGTTGCTTGAGTGCCTGAGATGCATCTGTGGGCTGTCAGGTTTGGTTCACAGATGGTTTACCTCCTTCCTCACAGGTAGAACTCAGAAGGTGGTGTGGGGTATTTTCCTCGATCCTACCTCTCTGTCCTGTGGGTGCCTCAGGACTCTGTGCTGTCCCCATGTTGTTTGTGGGTGTACATGCTTCCCCTTGGAGACATTGTAAGACAATATGGGCTGGAGTTTCATTGCTATGCTGATGATACCCAGCTCTACCTGTCTTTTGCACCTGACCAGAATGGAGCACTCTCGGTGTTTAACAACTGTCTCGGCAAGATCCAGGGTTAGATGAGGTCCAGCTGGTTGAAGTTGAATTCTGGGAAGATGGAGGTGATAGTTGTGGATCCTGGTCACCAGATTGAGGTGGGCAGCATAGAAACATAGAAACATAGAAGTTGATGGCAGATAAGGACCATAAGGCCCATCCAGTCTGCCCATTTCTTTTCTACCTTATAAATGTGCCATCGACTTTGCTCTGTCAGTGGCCTATCTATTCATAGTCATTTGTATTGCTCCTTATGCCTATCCATGCCTGTTTGAAGCCCTGCACTGTATTCATAGCCACCACTTCTTGTGGTAAGCCATTCATGCCATCCACCACCCTTTCTGTGAAAAAAATTTCCTCACATTCCCCTTAATCGGCCTCCCTCTAATCTCATACTGTGTCCTCTTGTCCTACTATTTTTCTTATATTTAAACATGTTAGACTCTTTCACCTTGTTTATGCCCTTAAGGTGTTTAAATGCCTCGATCATAACACCTCTCTCTCCTCTTGCTCAAGGGTATACATATTGAGCTCCGTTAATCTGTCCTCATATGTCTTCTGATGCAGTCTCTGCACCATTTTGGTTGCCCTTCTCTGGACTGCCTCAATTTGGTTAATGTCCTTGTGAAGGTGTGGCCTCAATATGCATGCAGTACTCCAGATGGGAGCCTAACCAGTGTTGTACAGAGGATTATTACCTCCCTCTCACGACTTGTGATACCCTACTAATACACTAACACCCCCTAGCCTTACCTACTGCTTTAGAGGTCTGCTTGGATGATTTTAGGTCATCAGTGGTGATGATGATGCCCAAGTCTCTTTCTTCCTTTGTGACTGCTAGCAACTCCTCCCAGCCTATAGGTGGCTTCAGGTTTTCCTATGTGCATGATTTTGCACTTTTGCATTAAATCCCTGTTGCCACTCTTCTGACCATTCTGCTAGTTTATCCAGATCTCTTCTCATTCTGCCCACCCCATCTGGATCATCTACTGTTGCAGATCTTGGTGTCATCTGCAAACAGACAAGCCTTACCCTCTAGTCCATCTGCAAGGTCACTAATGAAGATGTTGAAGAGGACTGGCCCCAGGACTGATCCCTAGGGTGCCCACTTGTGACTTGCATCTCTTCTGACTGTATACCATTTACCACCACTCTCTGTTTTCTGTAAGTCAACCAGTTTGCCACAGTTCACCAACTTGACCCACGAGCCTACCAGCTTATTTATCAATCTTCTATGTGGAACAGTGTCAAAAGCTTTGCTGAAGTCAAGGTAGGCGACATCAACTGCTCCCCTTGGTCCACCACTCTGGTTGCCAGTCAAAGAAATCTATGAGATTAGTTTGACAGGACCTTCCTTTGTAAACCCATGCTGTCTTGGATCCTGTGCCCTATGGATTCCAGGTGTTGCACTATCCTTTCCTTAAGTGCCTCCATAATCTTGCCCACTACTGAGGTAAGACTGACCAGTCTGTAGTTCCCGCCTCCTCCCTACTACCACTCTTGTGGGCGGGATCACAGAGCCCTTCTCCAGTCTTCTGGGACCTCTCCTGTGCTCAGAGACTCACTAAACAATTCTGCTAATGGCTCTACTGGTTCCTCCTTTAGCTCCTTAAGTACTCTGGGATGTATGCCATCAGGTCCCATTGCCTTATCCACCTGAGCTTAGCAAGCTCTTGTGAGGACCCTTTCTTTTGTGAAGGGAGTAGTGCTCACCTCCCTCCCCCTGTGTCCATGATGCTGGGCTGGGCCCTGCCCTCACCTTCTCTTCAGTAAATACTGAGCAAAGTATCTATTTAGGATAGATGCCTTTACGGGTCCTCCTCCTCACATGCTCCCTTTTCTCCATTAAAGCTTAGCAATACCCCTCTGGACTTTCTCCTTTCACTAATGTATCTATAGAAAGTCTTGTCACCTTCTTTTACTGTTCGTGCTAGTGTTTCCTCAGTTTGGGACTTTGCCTGCCTTACTGCCTTACCTGCTTCCCTTAGGGCAGTTTGGTATGCCTCCTATCTTCATCCCACTGTGTTCCCTTATAAACCATCCCTCAGGTTTATTCTTGGGTGATGTTGAGCTCCCTACCTCCGAACAGGGTGCATGACCTAGGGGTGATCCTTGATGATCAGTTGACATTGCATGCTCAGGTGTCGGCTGTTGTTAAGGTATCTTTTACCATCTGAGGAACATCACTAGGATCAAGCACCTTGTTCCATCTGGCGACTTGCCTATGCTGATCCACGCCTTTGTGACCTAGCATTTGGACTACTGCAACTCCCTTTACTTTGGGCTTCCAGGGGTTGATATCTGCAGCTTGCAGCTGGTGCAGAACTCAGCAGCCCGGTTGTTAATGGGGATCCTCGTTCTTCCCATTACACCAGTGCTGCAGGATCTGCACTGGCTGCCATTTCAGTGGTGGATCACCTTTAAAGTCAGTTTACTGACATATAAATCCCTACACATCTTGGGCCTGACTACTTGAAAGAGCTTCTGGTTCCTTACCTTCTGGGCGGACCGCTCCACTCAGCCAGGGGTTGCTAGAGATTCTGAGGGTAGCTTTAAAATCTTCCAGTGCCCGAGCTTCTATGTTCTGGCTGACCCTCTGGAATTCTCTACCTCGTTGGATTAGAGAGTGCATGACTGTGGGGGTTTTAAACAAGGATTTAAGTCCTTCCTATGGAAAAAGGCATACAGGGATGGTATTGACATGGACTGATACTATTGATTTTAATGTTTTTATGATGTTTTAATATGATGTTATTTTAATGTAATGCACCTTGATTTCTGAAAGGCGCAATATAAATAAAGATTATTATTATTATTATTATTATTATTATTATTATAAAAAAGGAAAGCCAAACCTAGCCAACATTACAAAAAAAATTGTGGTCAACTCTATCAAAGGCTTTTCTGCATCCAAGGAAACTAGAACCATGGTAGTCTGGTTTCCTGGATGCAGAAAATATGAGAAACTTCCTTAGATGGTCAGAAGCTTGTCTACGAGCAATGAAACCAACTTGGTCTTTGCAAATCAAAGGTTGCCAAATATTTTTAATCTTGTAGCCAAAATGTATGCCAGAAGTTTACATCATAGTTTATAAGGGAGATGGGAGGTAGTTAGTTACTTTATTTTGGGGTTTATTTGATTTGGGTAATAAAATTATAATTGCTTCTAACAAAGAGATATCTGTAAAACCATTTGATAAAATATAGAGATAAACAGTTTTTAAGATTGAGGTTAAAGTGGCTTTGAATGATCTGTAAAAATAGCTGTTAATCCATCAGGCCTTGGAGCTTTTTAATTATCAATGGCATCTTTTATTTTCTGTTCATTTATTAGCATAATTAAATGTTATGCCTGTGTCTTCTGGATTTGGGGACACTTGAAGTTCCTTAAATAGGCAATTAGATCTTCTGTTGAGGGGTTCCTGAATAGGATCATAAAGTTGAGTATAATATTTAAGGAATTCGCTAACATACCTTGATAATCTGTTATTACCTGATTGTTTTCTTCTGAGATGATGGCCTCTATATGTTGGGACTGTTCTAGATGCTTTCATTTATTAGCCAGTATTTTACTTGATTTTTCACCAAAGTCAACATACTTGACCTTAGACTTGATTATGAGAAATTCTGCTTTCTCCTTAGTTAATAAGAAGAGTTCACGTTTAGTAATTGTAATTCTTGGTTATCATTCACAGAAAGAGAATTTTGATCTAAGGATTCAAGTTGTTCTATTTTGGAAATCAAGTGTTCTATATTCCTCTTTTCTGATGTTTTTATTTAGCCCCAAATCTTATAAATTCCTCTTAAATAACATTTGCATGTAGCCCAAATCAGATCAATCCTCTCTCTGAGGAATGTAGATTAAGTTCCCAAAAGTTTTAATGGAGTTCTGAATGCAATTCAAAACATAGTTTTGTCTTAATAAGCTGTTATTAAGTCTCCGAATAGAGTAATTAGTATATGGAGAGGTTAACTTCATTTGGAAATGAACTAGAGAATGATCTCAGAGGGTTCTAGGTAAATTCATATATCCAAGTTTAGAGGTATTAAACATATTTCATAATCAAGAATTAATCTATCCTGGAAAAGGTTTGTCTGCTGGAAAATAAAAGGAATATTTTCTCATGGTGGAATGACATACTCTCCATGGGTTCTCTAGATTACATACATGTAATAAATTCATCAAAGACTTATTATCCACTTTATCAAAACAGGATCCAGTGGAACATTTCAGTCACCACCTAGGATCATGTTAAAGGATAGAAAGGGTGAACTACCTGCCATTAAGTGCATTAAAAGTATGCAGAGCTTGTATTTGGGCCATAAATCAAGCTCAACAGAAGGTTGGTCTGCCAATTTTATCCACAGTCAAAATAAATCTACATTCTGTATCAGAAATAATTTTTAAAGGTTGAAAATCCAATGAATTGTCAATTATGATTGCTACCCCACATCTAGGAGTTTGTTTCCTTGCCCCATAGATAATTTTATAATTAAATATTTTGAGAATATCAGATTCATCTGTTAATAATATAAATAGTCTGCCCATGTCTGATTGCTGAAAGGGAAAAACTCCCAGAACCCTCCCTGAATGTACCATACCCATTAACCAGAAAGTAAAATTTGAATCACCCCAAAAACTACAAAAGGAGTACATACAACTCTTCTCTTCTCTGCCCCAGTCCCAAAGACTGAACTCCAAAACCCATCTATGCTGTGACAAAACAGCATATTAACCCCATGTCATCAGATTCCTTATTAACATATATGTAATGTTTAGTTGCTGCTACCTTTACTTAATCAGAGTATTTATAGAGGACAAACTGAAATTAGAGTTTATAAATATGAAAGCCCTAAATTTTCAAATGCTGTATGTTTCCTGTCTCCCAACAGTTTGGAGGAGGTTAAATAAAAACATCAGTACCATATTGTGAAAAGGCTCAAAAGACAAAATTCCATCAAAAGGAAAAGAAATAAAAGAAAAGTTTCCACCCCACGAAAAGTAGAAAGCTGAATACCTTTATCTCTTATCATTAAATTTTATTTGAATATTAAATGGTTAAACAATTTAGGTTAAGCTTGTCTTAATAAAAGATAGAATGAATATATTGTAGTAATCACTTTGCACCAGGAATAAGATTCCAGTATAGAGCCTGTTGTACATGCAAAATAATACTGTTAGCTTCAAATAGAATCCAATAAAAAAAAAAAAAAGACCTTTATTATCAGTTTTTCTCTACCACGAAAAATAGGAATGAAATCTATGTAATAGTGTGACTCTACTTTAAATGAAAAGGAGGAGATAAAAAGGTTGCAATGCAACAGCCTAATACATAATCTGGAATATCCCCAAAATGTAATCAACTACTAGTGACCTTTAAAAAGTCACTAGAAATACATTAAGTAGCAAGAAAGCATCTTGATTAAGATATGGAAGCGAGTGATGGATAACAAAAAATGGTTTAGCTACTCCCATGTGTATATACTGCCCTGAAACAGAATTATAAAATCATCATCCGTTTATAGAAAGTTAGCATTTATCTCTTAGACAGATACAGCAAATTATTAGAAACAAAAGAATGTTTCTATATGACTGATAAACAGATCACACTTAAAATTAGAAAGTTAATCTTTTACATTAATGCCTTTTTATCAAATCCAAGCCAATGATCGCAACATCAACTGTGATGTCTAAAATAAAGAAAGAAGAGAAACTCAGTAAGACATAAATAAAGTAGGGCTACCCTAATTTGCTAGAAAATAAAAATAGCAGTATAAGAACCAGGAATATCTAACTATCATATACCTAAAAAGTCAAAGCCTAACACTATAGTTAAAAGAAACAAACTATTCCATATCTACAAAGCCTTATCCCACTCTTATTGTACCATTTACAATTTTCACAAAAGTATTTCTGGGTAGTGTGTCCTGATCAAAACTGCAAGTTCCCTAGTTATGAATAAACTGGCCAAGCATATCTCAATCTTGTCAAACTGAAAAAGAGTTACATATGCAATGCGAATGTTCTCGAACTGACACTTAGATCTGACAGTGATTGTGCAGCACTAAATTTTTACTTCAAAATGTTATATAACCTCTTATTAACAAGAAAGTGAAAGTGAAAAGGAATAAGCAGATATTAATTTAAATTTAGTTCTAAACTATATCTAGAAACACCATGGACAGTTAAGCAATAAATCATGACAGGGTGTAGGTTATGCTGGGATTTACCATGGCTGGCATGATTTTGCCATGAGGCCGCAGACCAAGTGGTTAAATCCTGCCCAGCCATGGTAAATCCCAGCATATTCCACACCCTGAGTGGTTTATTGCAATTATACATTGGTTTCATTATATAATTGATTTTAAAACATGTGAATTTTTTACCCCAAAATATTGCTTTTTATTAGAAATAACCTTTGCTGAAATAAATTAGTCCATGATGTAAGATCTATTAATTGAATAGTTATTATGTAAAGAAAATGGTTAAAGAAAAAATATGGATTAGAACTGCCTGTTCTGCTTGTGGGAAAAAAAACTGCTGCTTGCTCTTCCCATGTGCTAACCTGTTGTTTGCTGACAGGAACGTGGTGTTTGATGTTTTTAGTGGCTTGCTCCTGCCTAGCCAAACTTAAGGGCTGCTTTCAGGGTCAGATTTCGGGGTTACCATGCTTTTCTGATTGGGAGGTAACCCTGTAAAGTGATGCTTCCACTCAATGTTTTTTCCTTTACTTTTATTGGGGTAATTACTGTTTTTGGATAATGGATTAAGCCATAGGACACCAGGAGATTACTGTCAATTTACTCTGGAGCAGAGCTGAGAAGACAGTAGGAACGTAGTAGATGGAGTGAACACTATGGGGAGCTGGGAGACTGAAAAAATGAAAGAAACAGAAAAGAGGTAGTGATTTTAACATTTTTGAGTTGACATACTGTCTGAAACTGTTGTAAACTGGTCCATCATGACTCCTTCTCAAGCACAGATAGGCACACTAGCCCAGTATTCCCAACCATATCGCTGCCCCTCGATCAGGGTGTCTCACTCCGCTCTTGCAGCTCATTCTGTGAATCCCATGAACTGCTCTGAGAATACATCTCTGCCTGCCAGCACCCCTCATTTGTACCAATCCTCCTCTGTGGTGGCTACAGGAGGAAGAGTTTAAAGAGACTATTTTAACTGTTGACAGGGGTTGCAGGTACAACCATGGATCTAACTCACAGTGCGAGTGAGGTTCACGACCGTTTAGTGGGGATTAAACATGGCGGTTTGTGGCTGTGGACTTGGGGCTTGGTTAAATTTGGGAGATGCGCCTGACTGGCACCTTTGCCATGGGTATATCATCAATTTATCATGGCTAAAGGTGCCAGTCAGCCAATCAGATTGCTGAATTATGAGACCCTATGGTATAATTTAAAATCTGCCACTCAAAATACAACTCCCATTTGGCTCAAATTTTTGTAATCATTTCTCTCTTCATACAAGAATATAAAGGGGTGAATTATTTCAGCCACATAATAAACAATATGAGGATGAGGCAAAACAGATTGTAAGTTAGCCATGAGCAAAAACAACAGTACTGATCGATGAGCCCAAATATAAAGTAAATCAAAACATTATATCAGAAAGGATATCGCCACACTTTCAGACAAGAGAAAATACTTCTTTGTATAAAGTCTTATAAAGGTAGATTCTTTCAGCCAGATTTGAAAAGATCTGGGTAGAGCGAAGAATGCTGTTTTCTGGCTAAGTCAGGGCATCAAAAGAAAATGTTATTTTGTCCTTATTAATTGAAAGCTTAGCTGGGTACTGTACATCATCTTAAATCTAATACCTGCAGCAATTAGCTTGTTTATAATCAGAGAGAACTCCTGCCTGTGCTATCATAGTGATTGTGGGAGATCCTGTGAGACTCTAATTTTTGCCTTTCCAGCATAAAGAGTTAGAACCCTTTTTATACTTCTTTATTTGAAAATACGATCAGATTGATACATACTGTATACAGAATATACAGCTACATGTGGCATTTTACAATTTATGAACTGTTACCAAACTAAATCATCATATGTAAAACCAAAGTACATCAAATTAATACAGTAAAGAAAAGCAGCAACATTAAAGAAGAAAAATCAAAATTACAAAACTAACAAGAGAAAAGATAAACAACAATCAAGGTCCTGTGGGATAGTAATTGAGTCATTAACTTAGGGAAAGTTCATCTGCTAAGATGAATGATAGTAAACTTGCTCTAGTCAAGGAGTATAAGAGGAAAGAGGTCAAAAATCAGTTAGTCATTAGTGAGTTTTTTTCAAAGCCAATTCCCCATTTTCCTATCAAGAGGAATTATATATTATTTTGATAGAGCTCCCATCTAGTCCATCTGTTTAAAAATGTTTCCATTTTATTTTGTATCTTAAAGGACATTTGCTCAAATTGCTCTATATGGAGTTACTGTCTTCCTTCCTCTATCTGGGAGAGGGTCCCTCTGGAGCCACTTCTGAGTTATAGATTTATAAGCTGCTGCCAAGTATTGCAAATAAGTAAAGGTATCTTTACCCTGTAGTAGCCAAGTAGTACCCCCAAAGAAGGTTAAGTGGAGCTAAGGGAACTGGGATGCCAAAAATGTCTGATAAATGGCGGAACAAGGATTGCCAGAATTCTGATAACCTCAGACAATCCAAAAAGATATGGATGTGGAAGCAACTGAGGCACCACAGCCTTTCCAGCAGGCTGTTGATGAGCCCAGTGAGCATTTGACTACAAAAGAAGGGACCAGGAAAACCAAGCATGTGCTTTCCATACAAACTCTTTCCAAACTGGGGACGAGGTAGTTAACCAGGTCTCTTGCCATATTGTATGCCAGGTTTCATCTCATAGTCCTAAATTTATATCCTTTTCCATCTAACCTTCAGGGTTCTGCAGCATGGTCTCGCTGCTGAATTATGGCTTTATAAAGTATCAAAATGGCCCTTCTCCAGTTGCTGATGTCCAAATATTAATGAAGGAGTAGTATCTTCAAATGTTTGAGAGTGGAGGTTGAAGAACAAACTTGTTGATTTATAAAGTGCTGTTGTTGATAAAATGTAGCCTATTCCACTCCTGCCAACCAAAAACCAAGAAGACTTGTCACAACATTCTGCTCAAAGATTTGCCATGGAGCAACAAAACCCCTAAAGGCTTATGTGATATACCAAGAATCATGGTGGGAAGGAGTGAATAGGATTTACTATGAACCAAGTGTATTTTCAGAAATGTGCACCAAGCCTTAGTCTGAGTACCCTTCTCCACCCCTCCAAAATCACCTTAGTCCCTCCTGGCAGGAGCTGTTTAGCTCTTTTCAAAGGCTGAGGTTAAAGAGACTGTCAGGTAATGGGAAGGGAGCTATCTGGCCAAGTCAATCATCTTCCAGTGGGGTGTAGTTTGGATTGTCCCATAGTGGGGCAAGTCTCATCTGGGCAGCATTCCAGTAAGATGGTAAGTATGGCATTACCACGCCTCCTTGCTCTTATGCAAAAGCATGAGTTGTTGCCTAATACAAGGTTTTTTACTATTCCAGAGGAAGGAGAAGGAACGTTTCTGAGAATTTAGTAGTTCTTTTTAACTGGCAGAGAGCAGGGGACACATTTGAACCAGTATAGGAGCCGAGGTAGGGCATTCATTTTCCGAGACTGATTTCTAGTATATAACAAGAGGAGTAGGAGATTCCATCACTTGGTATCCCACTGTATAGTGAAAATTAAGGAAGTAGTTTATTGAAAACAATTGGATGAGGTCTAGAGGCTTTAATTCCAAGATATTTAAGGAAGATATGTCCCACCTCATAGCAAACATTCACTTAATATGATGGAGGGGCTTCATAATAAATGGGAAGAAGTTTGGTCTTGTAGGTGTTAAGAGTATAGCCAGAGTCTTGAAAACTGGGACAGTTTTGAAATAGGGACTAGGAGTGAACTGTCTGGGTTAGAAAGGTAGACCATCACATCATCAGCAAAAAAGTGATAGTTCATGCTCTGTACCTACCAGAGGAATGTTCTGAATATCCTGAATTGACGGACATATTGTGCCAAAGCAAATATTGTAGGAGGGACGAGAAGGCAAACTTGGCACATTCCCTCTGAAGTAGAAAACTGGCTGAGATGTGACCATTAGCTCTAATGTGTCCCTGTGGTTCTCTGTAAAACTTAAACATAGTATCTGTAAATTGCGTGTGGAACCTGAAGCCATCAAGCACCCCAAAATGGACCCATGAAACCTTATCAAAAGCTTTCTCAGCATCTAGGCTGAGAAGCAGAGCAGGGCTTTTGTGATTTTAAATACGCTCAATTAAATAAATTGTCCATCAAATATTGTCTTGGGCTTGTCTACTAGGGATAAAACCACATTGATCCATATGGATCAGGAGAAGCATATTGTTTATGATGCGGACCAAAATAAATGCAAATATTTTATAGTCTGTGTTTAACATTGAAATGGGTCTGTATGAAGAGAAGTGGGTAGGGTTCTTCTCTGGCTTAGGGATCACTGACACTATAAGCGTAGTTCCAGGAGGAGGATTCTAGGAGAAAAGGTAGAGGAGAATGTACCTGCAATATAGATAAGAGAGATTTTTAAGAGTTTTATAAAATTCTCTCAGAAGGCCGTCAAGCCGGGCACTTTCCAGATCTTAGAGAAGCAATATCAGTGTCTATTTCTAAGGTGGAAATAGTGGCAAGTAGGGAATCTGCCTGAGTCTGAGAAAGGGATGGGTGGTTCAGCCTCTCTAGAAAGAAAGAGTCTCTTCCTGTGGGACAGATGGTGAGGAAATAAAGTTGCTTATAATACTTCAAAAGGTTTGGGAAATTTCTGGTATAAGTGGTGTCTACAGGTCATAATGTCACTCGTTTAATAGCATATGACATTAAGCGCTAACTTTGAATAGTGCTGTATGAGACAGCGGTGGTGCAATACTTCAAATTCTGCTGTACATGGTATTGCACTACTGCTTACTATCAAGCAGAGGATAAGACTCTGTGCTGAGGGGTTCCGCTAAGCAGCTGCCATGGCTCAATGGACTGAGCCACTGCAGCAAGGAACCCAGGTGCTGTGTGTTGGACGGGTTTGATTTCCGGTCCCAGAAATATTTTTATTCTGACTTTGGGCATAATATTGGCCCCCGGAGTTGAGAGTCCTTATTGGGGTTGGGGAAAACTCCCATAAAAAAGAATTATGCTGCATTTAAATCGCGCTGTACTGGCAGCGTAATTTTTACATGAGGCATAATGTCTTGCGACATTATGATCCATGCCAAGTGTTGTGGATGTTGAGAGAGGTCCTTTATACACGTTATGGTTGCCTTAGTCTTTTGTGCTCGTAACCGAGCTGTCAGGAGCCTTAAGGACTTAGGTCCTCCACCATAGAACTTCTGTTTTAAAAGAGTATCTTTTGCTCCACACAGTAGTCTAATAAACTATTTAGCTCTTTCTTGAATGTAAGCTCTTAGGCTGTCTCTCTGTTAACTTTAAGCTTGGCTGTTCCTCTAAATCCTGTATCTGCTTAAGCAAGGAATCCTACAGGTATCTCTAAGTCTCTTGTTGCGGCGGAAATTTCTATTAACTTCCCTGCACAAGGGCTTTGATCATGTCCCAGAGCATGGCCCGAGTCGTGGTCTGGAATATCATTGCCCTCCATGGCCTGTTTAATCTGATCTTCAATCTGTTTAAGTGTATCTTTATCCACAATAGGGATAGATTTAATCTCAAAAGTTTTTTCACAAAGTCTTCAAACTTAATTTTTAGGACTACGGTGCATGGTCAGACAATTTGAAATCCCCAGACCAGGAGCATGAAACAAAACCAGATGTTCTTGTGACATTAATAAGTAGTCAAGGTGAGAATAACTGGAATGAACCTGAGAATAAAATGTATAGTTTGCAGTAGTCTCATTAAGGAATTTCCAGGTATCAGAAAAGCCTAGCTCTGTTACTAATTTGGAGACATCTTCCTGTCTTGTCTGGAGTGCGGTGGGTATCAGATTCCTTGTTCGTTAATAGGGTTAAGTTAGCCCCCACAGATAATTTGAACCTTTCCCTATTGGGCAAGTAACATGAAAAATTAACAGTAGGTGGAAAAATCTGTGCCTGGAGGAAAATATACTGAGGCAAATGTAAGAACCTGACTACAGAGGCAGCTCTTGAGCAACGAATATCTGCCCTCTTTATCAATTTTTCTCTCCCAGGGTTCAAAAGGAACTCTGTGGGGAATTAACACTGCCATTCCTCTCCTGAATCCACCTTTATAGGAGGAGACAACCACATGATAAAAGCCCAATTGCTCAAACCTTTGGAGCTCAGCAGGAGAGATGAGTCTCCTGCAAAAGTAGGATATCTGGCCCTGAGCATTTTAGATAAGACAAAATTGTACTGCACTACGGGGCTTGATGGCCCGTGCACATTATATTGCATATAGTGTGATCTAAAGCCATTAGGTAAACATTTCAATAAAACGGTGTTGCAGATGGGAGCAAGGGAGGCTAGAGTGAACTTGTACCTAGTATGATCACAAATCCCACACACAGTTGCACATTAAAGTTTTGATCCTACCATCACAGGGTCTAGTACAAACATCAGATAACAATGCCAATGGGGCAATAACATTGCAAATATCAAACCGCTTCCAAGGTAGGAGGTCTGTATTCAAAACTGACCTCTGAACCCACCCCAGTAAGGGCAGGAAGAAGAGGAAAGCCAATACCCCTATTACAGGATTTCTCTTCTGGAGCTAAAAAATTCAGCTCAAAACAAAAAGCCTAAGGAGCTTACATCACAGGCCAAACAGTAAGCTTGCATCCCACTTCTCTGGAGTCTCCTGTCCCATATAAAAACTGTTGGCAAAACCTTGAGCCCTGGAAATGGGGAAGGAGCAAACAGTAGAAGATTGAGCAGAGTAACTGTGTCATAGGGAGAGTCTCCCAACGGGTTGTAGCAGAGTTTAGCAGCCTCCCCCTGTGAAAGTAGCCAATCATCTGACTGAAGAGCCACTTAACTAACATCTATTTACCTCCCTCCTGTGGACACTTAGTAATGAAAGTAGTTGTTTACACACAAAGGCACATAATAAAAATATTTCCATAAGTGTTTGCCAAGCAATACTAATCATAAGTTGTTCCCGGAGAAAGGTTATGGGGGCATAGATAAAGTATTTGGTATCAGTTATTGGGATGATGCATGCCCACAACTTCAAGTTTCAGGAGGGAAGTATATCAGTTCAGGAAAGGCACATAATTATTCCTTTGGTGCACTATCTCTGGGGGGGTCCAAGAGCAAAGCTAGACATAAGGAGGGTGCATTGTTTACATCTTGGACCACGTCCCAGAGAGAACGCAGCAGGGTTGTCTCACAGAGTCATTACACCATAATCAGTACCTGGGGAATGTTATGCATTCCAGGATTGCAATGATGGCAAAATTGTAGAGAAGTCATCAGAGGGAGCAGCCCTTGGAGTCCATCAGGTAGATTTGCTTGTGGTCTTATCCCATTTCTAAAGGAGCTGTTGAAGTTGCAGAAGTGCTTGACATGGGGTCATTAATTTCCCTCTGGAGCATTTTCTGCATATGATGCGCTGCCATTCTGGTTCCCACCCTTCGTCTCTGGTTCCAAAGTTCTGGAATGTTGAGGCCTTTCTCCTTCATGGCAGTCGCCACTTCATCTGCTGATGAGTATGTTTGTGTCCCATCTTCCCAGAAGATGCTTAGTTTTTGAGGGGTATGGCATTTGCAATTTAACTGCTTTCTCCCATAAGACCTTAAGAAGAGGCAGGTATTGGAGTCACTGGGCCTGACCTCCTAGGGGTAGTCATGGTCTAGGAAGAGGAGGTTATTTACATAGAAACACAGAAGTTGACGGCAGATAAGGACCGCAAGGCCTTTCCAGTCTGCCCATTTTTTCTAGCTTATGAATGTGCCACAGGCTATTCCTCTGTAAATGGCCTATTTATTCATACTCATCTGTATTTCTCCCTTATGCCTATCCCATGCCTGTTTGAAGCCCTGCACTGTATTCATATCCACCACTTTCTGAGGTAGGCCGTTCCATGCATACACCGCCCTTTCTGTGAAAAGGACTTCCACATTACCCTAATCAGCCTTCCTCTAATCTCATGCTGTGTCCTCTTGTCCTGCTATTTTATTATATTGAAACATGTCAGACTCTTTCACCTTGTTAATGCCCTTAAGATGTTTGAATGTTTCAATCATATCACCTTATCCTCCTTTGCTTTGGGGTATATATTGAGCTCCATTAATATGTTCTCATGTTTTCTGATGCAGTCCCTGGACCATTTGAGTTGCCCTTCTCTGGACTGCCTCCATTTTGTTAATGACCTTGTGTAGGTGCAGCCTCCAGTACTGCAAGCAGTACTCCAGATGGGGCCTCAACCAGTGTCTTGTGAAGAGGGATTATTACCTCTCTTATGACTTGTGATACCCCTACTAATACACTCCAACATCCCTCTAGCCTTACCTACTGATTTAATGGTCTGCTTGGATGATTTCAGGTCATCTGTGATGATAATGCCCAAGCCTCTTTCTTCCATTGTGATTGCCAGCAACTCCCTCCCAACCTATAGGTAGCTTCAGGGTTTCTCTTCCTATGTGCATGATCTTGCACTTCTTGCATTAAACCCCAGTTACTACTCTTCAGACCATTTTGCCACTTTTTCCAGAATTCTTCTCATTCTGTCCACCCCATCCGGATCATCTACTCTTTTTGCAGATCTTGGTGTCATCTGCAAACAGGCAAATCTTACCCTCAGTCCATCTGCAATGTCACTGATGAAGATATTGAAGAGGACTGGCCCCAGGACTGATCTCTGAGGTACTCCACTTGTGACCTGCATCTCTTCTGACTGTATACCATTTGTCACCACTCTCTGTTTTCTGACTGCCAACCAATTTGACACCCAGTTGACCAACTTCTGACCCACCCTGAGCCTACCCAGTATAAATCAATCTTCTATGTGGAACAATGTTGAAAGCTTTGCTGAAGTCAAGGTAGGTGACATCAACTGCACATCCTTGGCCCACCACTCTGGTCACCCAGTCAAAGAAATCTATGAGATTAGATTGACAGGACCTTCCTGTTGTAAACCCATGTTGTCTTGGATCCTGTGCTCCTATGGATTCCAAGTGTTGCACAATCCTTTCCTTAGAATGTCTCCATAATCTTGCCCACTGCTGAGGTAAGACTGACTGTTCTGTAGTTTCCTGCCTCCTCCCTGCTGCCACTCTTGTGGAGTGGGATCACATGAGCCTTTCTGCAGTCTTCTGGGACTTCTACTGTGCCCAGAGACTCACTAAACAGTTCTGCTAATGGCTCTGCTAGTTCTACCTTTAGCTCCTTTAGTATCCAGGGATGTATGCCATCTGGTCCTATTGCCTTGCCCACCCTGAGCTTAGAGAGCTCTTGTAGGACCCATTCTTTTGTGAAGGGACTTGTGCACACCTCCCCCATGTCCATGGTGCTGAACTGTGGGCGCGTCTCTACCTTCTCCTTAGCAAATACTGAGCAGAAGTATCTACTTAGGATAGATGCTTTTCCTTGGTCCTCCTCCACATACTTCCCTTACCTCTTTTGATCTTAGCAGTATTCCCTCTGGACTTTCTCCATTCACTAATGTATCTATAGAAAGTCTTCTCCTTTTTACTGTTTGTGCTAGTGTTTCCTCAGTTTGGGCCTTTGTCTACCTTATGCTTTCTCTACTTCCCTTAGGGAAGTTTGGTATGTCTCCTATCATTGTCCCACTGCATTTCTTTATATTCCTGAAGGCCACCCTTTTGGCTGTGACCTTTTCTGCTACTGAAAAGGTTAGACCCAAAAGGTTAGCAATGATCTTTTTGGACCAGGCTTACAGCAATGTCTTCTTTTGTCCTGAAAGAACTTAGCTTAAAAACGATAGACCACGGTCGAGGAGTCGGGTCTGTAGGCTTAGCTTGGAGAGAGCTGTGTGCTCTTTCAACATGCAGGTCATAAGAAGCAGGCAGCTCCAGCACATCCTTAAGTATATTTTCTATAAAGGAGCCATGGGCATAACCTCAAGACTGTCTGGTAACCCGTAGAGGCACAAGTTATCACGCTGAGAACAGCCATCTAAGTCCCGACACTTAAGTTGGAGCTTGCCAGTATGAACCAGGAGGGACTCCATAATATGAGAAAGGCGTTAGTGTTATCTTCAGTCACCATATGCGTTCCTCCATTTGCCCCAAACGAGAGTCTAGAAACATGAGTTTTGTTGTATTAATTTGAACTGTTTTGGTTTTCCATTCTGGACTGCTGAATCTACTGCAGCAGTATTTGAAAGCGACTGTGGGAGAGTTGCACTGATTCACCTTCTGTATCATAGTCACCATGTGGAGCCAGTCAGAGAAGGATCGGCTACATGCCTGAAGGCATGTGGTAGATCCATTGCCATCCTTTCCTTTCGGATGTCCTCTTGATCTATGTTTGCTCTTTCCTTCTCCCATTACTTCTCCTCCTGGCATTTTAAAAGAATTTCAGCTGATTAAGTGGGTTTTGGAGGATTTATTTAGAAGCTAGGAAATGATAGCCAGTCCCTAGCTGCTGCTGGCTCCATGATGTCACCGGAAGTCCAAAGAGTTAGAACTTTTGGCTTTTTGCTTACATGTGTTCTAGCCAAGTAATTTAAATACTTGATAATAAACAGCTGAGGAGGATCACCTTGAGAAGACATCGGGCGTAGTGACCTGTGTGCCATTCTATTACATACTTCAGTCCGTTCCAAGAAATTTTAGAAATATTTTCCAGTGTAACTCAGGCAAAATGTATATTGCATCCAAGCCTTTAGATAAATCTTGGAACCTTTAGATACAGTGGCGTGAAAAAGTATTTGCCCCCTTCCTGATTTTCTCTTATTGCATATTTGTCACACTGGATGTTTTCAGGTCTTTAGAGAAAATGTAATATTAGATAAAGGAACCTGAGTGAACAAATAACACTTGTTTTTATTTTTATTTCACCTATTTAATGAAAAAGTTAACCAACACCAACTGACACTGTGTGAAAAGTAATGGTACTTACACACTTAATAACTGGTTCATACATTTAGCTGCAATGACTGCAACCAAACACTTCCTATAATTCAATATCAGTCTTTCACATCGCTGTGGAGGAATTTTAACTCACTCTTCCTTGCAGAACTGCTTTAATTCAGTAACATTAGGTAGGTTTTCAAGCATGAACTGCTCATTTCAGGTCCTGCCACAGCATCTCTATTGGGTTTAAGTCTGGACTTTGACTAGACCACTCCAAAACTTTAATTTTACTTCTTTTAGCCATTCTGATGTGGACTTGCTTTTGTGTTTTGTATCATTGTCTTGCTGCATAACCCAACCTCACGCTTCAAGCTTCAGCTGACGGAAGGATGACCGGACATTCTCCTTAAGAATTTTCTGGTACAGAGCAGAATTCATGGTTCCTTTAATTTTGGCAAGTCATCCAGGTCCTTAGGCAGCAAAGCATCCCCACACCATCACACTACCACCACCATGTTTGACTGTTGGTATGGTGTTCTTACTGTGGAATGCTGTGTTTGCTTTATGCGAGACATTATAGGATCCATGTCGTCCAAAAGTTCCACTTTGGACTCATCTGTCCATAGAACATTTTCCCAAAAGGCTTGTGGATCATCCAGGTGCTTCTTGGCAAATGGAGAGACGAACATTTATGTTCTTCTTGGTTAGCAGTGGTTTCTGCCTGCTACTCTCACATGAAGCCAATTTTGCCCAGTCTCTTTCTGATTGTGGAGTCATGAACACTGACCTTAGCTGAGGCAAGAGAAGCCTGCAGTTCTTTGGATGTTGTTTAGGATCCTTTGAGACTTCCTGGATGATTTTACACTGTGCCCTTGGGTAATTTTGGCAGGCCGCCCTCTACAGGAAGATTCACTACTGTTCAAGTGTTCTCCATTTGGAATTATGGCTCACTGTGGTTCGATGGAGTCCCAGAGCCTTAGAAATACTTTGTAACCCTCTTTCAGACTGAAAGAGGGCAACAAATTTTTTCTGATCTTTTCAGGAACTTCCTTTGATCATGGCATAATGTGCTGGTTGAATCTTTGTGCTGGCAACGTGACTCTGATGGTAAGCCAAAATAAGTGAGGTTTATATTGAGCAGGGCTGGCTGTAATCAAGCCTGGCTGTGTTCAATCAGCTGACTCTAATTATCCTTTTAATTGGGTTGATTTAACTAGGGGCAATTACTTTTCACACAGTGCCAGTTGGTGTTGGTTAACTTTTTCATTAAATAAATGAAATAAGTAAAAAAAGTGTTATTTGTTCATCAGGTTCCCTTTATCTAATATTATATTTTGTCTAAAGACCTGAAAACATCCAGTGTGACAAATATGCAATAATAGAGAAAATCAGGAAGGGGCAAATATTTCACGCCACTGTAATAAGTCGTTTCTTTGGGATCTACCCTAGAGGTCTTCTAATTTTGCTTCAGGTTTGGAAATCTTTGTCGGAGCCAGAGTTTCATGTTCCATTCTCCCAGTCCTCCAGAGAGGAGATTCTGCACTTTGCATCATTGTTCCATCTATTAATGCCTTCAATTGTTCCTCTTATGGCTTTAGAGTCTTCCACTAAGGCTGTAATTGATTATTCTATTGGGATAAGCTCCTCTAAGAATTTTCTTCCATCAGTGAGATACTACCGGGAGGCTGCCAAGGATTTCATTTGTGCCTGCTTCAAGCACTTAGACCCACTGGAGTGATCAGGTGTGGGTGGCGGTGTATGCTTCATTGGCACATTTTTCATCTTAGGTTCACTTTCAATAATTATACCACCACATCTCATAAGTAATTGAATACTGTTAAGGAACTGGAGCAATAAGGAAGCTCCTAACTCTACTGCTTCATCAACGGAAGTTCAAGAATTGATATTTTAAAATAGAGCTTTTGTAAAGTGGTAAGTGTTTGGTACCAAAATCAAAATATTGATTTCTTGCTGTTTTATAATGCTGCTGATTAAGTATATATAAGATACCTTAGATACTGCCAAGAAATCATTCCTTTTCAAGAAACTGTCTGACAAAGGGTGCTAAACAATTATTTGCTGTATTTAATGCATTTTAATGTTTTGCACCTTTATTGAGATCAGATACATCATTGACTGTACCATGAAATTTTGCAGAATTGTTTATCAGAAAAACTGATTTGATCTGCAGCAATCTTGCTTGCACTGCAAATGCTATTGATTATAAGTCACCAATAGTGAAATTGCTGGAAAAGTCTGGCCAACTTCTGTCTTTTGGTGAAGTAACAGGCACAGAGTTAAGGAGATGATGGCTGCCACTAAACCTACACCATGGGCTCAATTTTCAAAAGGTGATGCAGGGCTTGTGTCAAGCCTTGCATTAAACCTGTATTTTGGTGCAGCTGTGCAAAACTCCTTTGACACAGCTGCACCTGATTTTATTATATTGGGTGGAGTTGCAACAGTTTCTTGTTTACGGCAGCTTGCAGCAAAGATTTGATGCAAGCCCAATAAAAGGATTCCACATATTTCAGTTCCCAACATTTGGAACAAGTGGTGTATAATCAAATAGTTGTGTTCCGTACTGAAACAAGTCTGCATGACACCTTCTGAATCTGAGTTTAAGGCTACAGAAATAGCTCTGGCCACGGTCATGAATGACCTCCAGGTGGCTATGGGCAGGGGCTTAATGTCAGTCCTAATTTGATAAAACCTCCGATCTGCCTTTGGCAAAATCAATCGTGCATTCCTTCATCTTTCTCAGTTATGTAGACTGCTAGGCCCTGTTCTATCCTGGATTGCATCCTTGTCATTAGAACACTCTTTTCAAAGTTTTCTGAGATGGCAAACTATTAACCACCTATATACATGTAATGTCAATTGGTCATCAACAGGGATTGGTTTTATGTCTTGTTCCCCATCTAAATTCAGCTTCTGGTGGTATTGACTCAGTGGCTTTTGAATATCATCAGTATGCTGCTAATCATAATATGACCGTTTCTTTCTTTCTTTTTCAAATGAGGTTTTGATCAAATTGCCTCTATTTAACTGCTTAAACAACCTAATGTCCTTAAATTTACTAATGATTAACATGGGCAAAATGCAAAATTTGTTTTTGTTAGGAAGTGAACTATAGTTATTGGGTTGCCAAGATAAGATACTGCAACTATAGTGCATGATCAGATTATATATTCATCAGTTAACCTACAGAACAAGGAATAATGTCTGAGTCCTTTTGCAAATTTCAAACAACAAATCAGAAAGGTGACAAAAACAGTCACTACTGTTTTTCTGAATATTTATTTATTTGAAACATATTTAACCAGGTAAGCAAGCAAAGTTCAAAAGTAGACTTGTTTTTGTCGAAACCTTAATGCGTGTGGGCAGAGGCAGCATTACAACTCAGCAGAGTAAATACTACAACATACAAATATAAAAACAGTGAAATAAAACTAACAATGAAGACAACAATTATTTATACCAATTACAAGTGGGTACACGGTAGGTATATAACATCATATGAACAATTGATCAAAGTCTTGGAGATGCCAGTAGTTAATGTAGAATACTAACAATAGTGCCTATGCACTATACCAGGCTGAGTGCATGTGAAAGGTGCATACCTTGCCTGTGCAGCACCACACCCATGGACAGGTGCATGGTGACTGGTATTCATGATCGCCAGCCATTGCAGTCCTGCCCCCCAGTGCAATGGTGCATGAGGGGGCAGATTGGTGGACAAAGTCAGGAATTCAATCACATGCCTATCCTAGTCTCATAATGGATCATAGTGTGGGATGGTGTGGGTTCATATATTTTAAAATGTCAAGTGAGTTCCAAATTGTTTGCTGCAGCTCTCCTGCCTGACTGGAGGGCTGGGATAGCATGGTGGGGGGTGGGGTAGGGGCTATATTTTCCTGCAGCTGGTGGAAGTACTCTGTGGTGGTCACACAACTGATATGCCAGGGTCCTTGCTGCCATATAATTACCCCCTCACCTGGACGTTCACACTTTGTGAATGGTACAGAGTACAGGCATGCCCTCTGACACTCCCTTGCTCTATCGGCACATAGCTGAATGAACAGCCAGGAGATCGAGTGCAGAAGGGCACATGCCTCTTCCATGAATGCTGCATGGCATTCTAAGTTAGGATTGCCTATGCACTGCAAATACATGGTGCGAAGGCAATTCCATTTTTACATAGGCCCCATTTTCTTGAAACACAATTTAGAAGGAGAGGGTGAAGACAGTTGTTGCAGGAGTGTGGGGCACAATGCTGCTGCTTACCAGAAACTAGGTGAGTTAGTTATGACACAAGGTAAGTCATTTCATGTAAGGAATTCATGAGACTCTGCAAGTTTCTTACCACATAATTTTAACTACAAGAAAGCTTGCTCTTGCTCTGGTGATTAACTGTGTCTATTACTCCAATTCATTCTTTTGGCATCTTCACTTCACTGTTTTCAGCAGATGCAAAACTAAGTTCAGGTGAGTTTTTCTTTTGAGACAAAAACATATGCATATTTCCCTTCTTTTCATGAAATCCACTGCCTAAGATTCACATCTGGACTTGCATTTAAAGTATTGGTCTTACAGTAGCATTTAAAGCTTTAAAGTGTACTGTGCAATACTATCTGGTTAATGTGTATGTTCCATGCTGTTTGTTACATTCAGGAGTGGAAACTACAGTACATTACAGTGTATTGCAGCTCAGTTTGGCACTATACCCCAGTTATTTGTAAGCTTTAAGTTAGTTTCAAATAAAGACTAAAGACTTTTGTTTCTACAGTAATTATGGTTTGGATTTTAATGCAGCTGTTACTATTAGCACTATAAAACATGAGAACCATGTAGATTGTCTTTGTAGGTCCCACTGTCCCTTCTACCTGAACAAATGACCATACACAGTGTCCTGGAGTTAATGGTCATAGCCATGTGTTATTGAGTTTATGCAAAATACATCCTGCAGAATGATGTGTGCAGTGTGGGAGTTTCAGCAAGGTTCTGGACAGTCAACATCTTACATTGGTCCATTCCTTATGCCAGTGGACGCTTCAATCAGACTTCAGTGCAAAACATACGTCCTCTGAGGGATACCCAACCTCAGAGCAAGGGCCCTAGGGCTGGGCGACATATGCCCATCACCTCTAAGATGACACCTCACTAGAATGACAAGTCTGATAAGGTGATCTCCTAATAAGTCCAAACTGGGACCCTCCTGGCCTCATCTCATGCCAGCCTGGAGGGGAACCTGTCCAGAACAGAAGTGGCCCTCCCTCATTTCCCCATATGTTCCTCCTTATGAGACTTTCATACTGTACTGTAACAGATTTACAATGACTGTCAGAATAGTTTACTGCTAAATTTTAAAGCACCTGCATTAGGAGCTGAAAATCCAGGAAAACCTTGTAAGAAAACAACTGGTAAATTCCTCCCCACCCCTAAAGCAATACCATATAGTGAGATGACAGGGTTCCCTATTTTCCCTTGCCAGCCTGAAACTCAGCTTTTAAGGGATGGGCAGGTGAGAATTCCAGCTGGAGGAAGATGGGAAAAGGGTAGACTGGGTCCATACAGGACATTTTTAAGTCCCTTGCTCCATCACTCTGGCCAGAAGCCCCACTCCATGGGTGGCCCTACCTGGCTCTCCCCTCTGGGGAGGATACTAGCTTCCTCACCTAACCAGTTTAGATATCTGGGGAGGGGCCACTGACAAAATCTCAATGGCTGCATGATAGCCATTAGAAGGATCACGATCCTGGAGAGGGGCTGGTGGAGAAACCTGGAGTGCCACCAGTAGCTGTGGTAATCCAGAAGGATTAGAAACTAGGTTGCAGGCTCCATTAGCTGGAGAGAGGCACTGGGACAGGTAGTGGGTTAAGTGATAGATACACCTGTGGGATCCCTGGATTATGAGGATGGGCTACACGAGGGTCTCTGTGTCTCATAAAGTTTGGCCAGTGGTGTTGGAATTTCCCATAAACCCAACTGAGGGTATTTGGGTGCTTGCACTCTACTGGTGTTGGTTTGACTGAGTGGCCCAGCCCTTTTGCCCCTTGACTATTTTGGTACCAGCTCATCCATTGGACCATCCCTAAAGCTCTATACTAATGCCTGCATTTGCTTGAGACTCCAGTGATAAAACGTGGGCTACCTTAACCAGTGTACCTGACTTGGGGCCACTGACTTCCATGTCTGTGTTTTCAGTGGAGCTGTGGACTTCTTCAGAGGCAGGACTTGATCTGAGGGGATGCTTCATCCAAGTTCATGAAGTAGGACTCCAGCCATGCCTTTCCCTTGATGCAAGCAGTGCCTGCAGCTCTGCCTCAAGTGATTCAGCCCCTCATTTCTTCTTTGTTGTTTTACCTTTTCTAGATGTTGTGGTCCACAAAGCTGTGGAAATGCAAGCACACAACACTTAGCCTCCTACTAGCAGCTGTCATCCGTTAACGACATCATGGGACTGTACTGCAAGTGCCAAATAATAGTTATTCACCCAATGCCCAGAAACTATTTACACATACAAACATATAATTTGATGGCAGATAAGGACTGCTTGGCCCACCTAGTTTGCCCATTTATTATGCAGATAAATAACATGAGAGATTGTTCTGCTGTACCCCTGATCTCTGTTGAAATCCCCATGTGCTGTGTAAATGATTAATTAGGGCAATGGCTTAACTGTATGAAGGAAATTGTCCTTAATTCTCGATTATCAATGACTGACAGAATAACCTGCAGTATAAAATGCACACAACATGGGATATTAGGGGTTGCTGTTGTACTGCATGTCATGCAGTTATAAGTAATCAATGAATAAATTAAATGCTCCATTTTGAGATACAACATAATAGGCAGGATTTTCAGAGAGGTGAACGGAGCCCTTGCATCCATATTTCAGATGCATGCTGCATCCAGATAAAATGTGTCCAAATGTCTGTGCCTTATTCACAGAGATTTGTACGGATTTGCATCGATTTCTGCAGTTTATGGCAATTTCTGCCACAACTGCAGGAATCATGTCCATTTTTAAGATGCAGCTGTGGAATTCTGTCCCAAGAGTTACACCAACTTTTGTGGTGTCATTTCTGGGATGGATTTCAGCAGCTATGTCTGAAAAATGGACGTGGCTCTTGAAAATCCTCTATAGTATACATTGTGCCTGATGTGCAGTTACAGTACTTGTTCACAGTGAATGCTGGCAAAAGAACATTTTACCTCATGTACCTTTTCACAACATTGTTCTTCACTTATTCATTAAAATAAGTGCATGAATTTCCTCTTTTCTAGCATTGGGTTACTGACCACACAGTCTGGCATTCTACAGCATGGGCTGGGGATGGCAATGATGTCCTGCCTGGTTAACTTTTTTCTTTTTTAATTCAATTATGTCCAGCATGTGAGCATACCTTTAGGAAAAGGGCTGACTGGAGTTGTAGCATGAATCCCTTTTCCCCAGTGCCAAGGGACTGGAGTTCAGAGCAGAGAGAGAGGAAACACAAGGAAATCAATCAAGATCTTTTATGTCATTTACAAAAAATGCATTCCCATCCACTCTGCCTATCCCTAGAAGTGAGTAGCAAACACTAAGGGAACACAATAACCAGGCAGAACCCCATCATGGATGCTAGTGGTCAGGAAAAAGCCAGACACCCACAGGAACCCTGGAGGCCCAAACCATGAGGTCTGATGTCCTGAGGTACCATTTCCAAATGCAGTAGAGTGATAACACTGGCAGAGGAGCCACAGAATAGTTTACATGGATCTCTGAGCCCCAGGAGTGAGGGACCTATAAGTATATTTTTTAAAATACCCCAGTTATCAAACTGCCAACTGCTAGAAGGAGGTGCATGTGAACAATGCCAGCAGTGCTCCTGACCATGGCCCCAAGTGTGGAAATGAAAATGACTACTTCAGCTAATCCTGGAACCAGTCTGTTGAGCACTGGCAGGAGGGAGAGTGAAACCCCTATTGTATTTTTTAGTGTATGCCTGTAAGTGGGCCAGGATTCAACTGCTGGTTAGGAAGGAATGGGCACCCAGATGAAATTCTGTAGACTTGCAATCCTAAGCAGGTTGACCTGAAAGGCCCAGACTCATCGATTCACTGAACTAAAGATGTTGCCTGACCTAGGATTCACTGGCAGATCACTCCTTTCTCCCTCCCTAGCCTGCCAATACCTGCTTTTAAATCACAGCAGCTTGCAAAATGAAAGTATTAGAAGAATGGGGGGCACAAGCTCATTCTACTTACTGTACCTCCACAATTTATACCAAGACCATGGTCTGCTAGCAGTGTTAGTGGCTCAGTAGATAGCACCCTCACCTCTGGAAGTTTGAATGGTTGTGGATTCTAGCCCCACATGAAGCACTTGGGGTAATACCCATTAACTGACACAGCAGTGCAGCATGAGGAGGTGCTGTACTGGTAAGGTGTCATTCTTTGGACGAGATGTTAAACTGAGATCCCTTCTGCCCATCTCCAGTGACTGTTCAGATGGAAGTAGAAGATCCCATGGCACTTATTGAAGAAGAGTAGGGTACTTTTATTAATTGAAAATATATACAAAAAGCAAAATGATTAAATCAATTAAACATCAATGAGCATACACCCCTGAACCAAAAACAAAAAGCCAAAAAAAGAAGCCTAGTATAGAGCAACTAAAAGAAAATTGTACTTGTGCAATAAACCTTTTCTGTGGTACCTCAAAACCCTTCCCCAAAAAGAAATCTAAAATATATATCTAAAGAGCAAGTCGATATACTACAACCAAGTAATCTGAATAGCAGAACATTGCACTTTGGCATCCACTGATATTCCTGATTGTACACAATTCTTAAGTCTTTTATGACATCAAGGAACAGGATTTCTAAAAGAATAGTCTTTTGATGGGACAAATAAGAGCACCATGGTTGCCATATGCACTGCTTCAGGCAAGCCATGAAGATGATGCCCAAGATTCTAAAGTCACACAAAGACCAGACCTCAGGAAAAGAGCAGTGTACTAAAATATCATATATAATAATGGAAAACAAAGGTGCCATCCATAGGTGTTCCAATTCCTGCCAAAAGTCTGAACTCTATAGGCAAGAAAAAACAATCAATGGGTGGCCTCCAGCTCCTCAATGCAATACTTCCTGGCAGACCTGAGCTTTTTTGTGTATGTGGTTATTACTAACCTGGAGCTTCCCATGGGAGCAGAGCCAGAGTACTTTCCTTATTTTGGCAGTGAGCCATGAATTGGTCAGCTGTTGTACAATCACTGAAGGTGGAACTCTACCAGCTATATCAAAAATTGAATCTGTTAAAAATGATGTGATGATGTTTTTATACAGTTTTGCCCATTAAGAAAGAGGAAATCTGCAGAAAGGACAGCTTAAAAAACATGTAACCAAATATTCCACAAACATGGACAATGTGCAACCTAAAGGGTGATCATTATGTGCTTCCAAACAGGAAAGAAGAGAGTCTCACCATGAATGTACAAAGGGGACCCAAAGCTTGGTGGATTTCAACAAGAAGGGTGTTAAAAATGTATTAAAATACAATGAAAAACAAAAAAAGAGGATGTATCATAACCCCCCACACACACACAATTTGGTGGCCTATACAGTAAGTATGGTTTCTCTTTAGACGGTTTAACAAACTCCCCACAGAAGTCTAAAACAAACACTTTAAGCATGGATTCCATGGTCTTCAGTGTGGGGAAAATAAAACTGATGTACAAAAAAAAATAGGAACTTGGTAAGTCTTGAACGTGAACATACTTTTTGCTTTTGTCATGGACCATTTGTTCCATACAAAACTTTAGGTTCTGCATATCTAACTTAGCTTCCCAAATCCTGGTGGCCATGTCTCCTGAACCAAACAGAATATCCAAGATTGCCACTGGGTCAGTCCCAATCTTAATCCCTAAAATGTTATCTGGAGCCTGTTATTGTAAGAGTCCTAAAGCCAAGCCAGTGCTTTTCTGCATGTTAACTCTTGCCCCTGCAACTCAGGAAAATAGTTCAATAATGTCCAGTAAAGTACATGCAACATAGATTCCTTGCTCCTAAGAAATAGGTAGATATAAGCTGCATAAGCCAACACAGTGGAAAATGAGAGATGATCTGCAGTAACAATGTTTAGGACTCCCAGAATCTGTTAATTTTCCAAAGTAGAGTGTCCAGTCCTAACACATATAATAAAGGGCTGAGGGGACATCCTTACCTAACTCTCCTTTTAACATTAACAGAGGTCCCATGGCAATCATGCAATATAGGCAATAATACAAGCAGTATCATAAAGCAGGCATTTCTATTCAACCAGTTGAAAGGGTATACCATAGTGGGAAAGAACCTGGAACAAGTAATTAAGCATGATGTGGTCAAAGGCCTTTCCCTTATCAAGTGCCAGGAGAAGGGACAAAACATTTCTTTGACTCCACCACTTCCCATTATACAAGATTGTTATCCTTTATTAACCTACCTGTAATACCACAGGCCTGTGAGGTGTCAGCTAGAAGAGGACTACCTGTAGCAATCTGGAGGTCAAAATATGTGTAAGAAGTTTCAGGTCAGAAGTGAAAAGACTGATAGGTCTCCAATTCTGAATATTCACCTTGTCCACTTTTTTGTAAAGAAAAATTAAAGTCCCCATTTGTAAACTATCCTCTATTACATTAATAGAGAGCATGTAATTAAATAGCTGAGCCAATTCTTCTTTAAGGCCTTCTCAACTAGTCAGTAAAATTCAGCTGGGAGTCTATCAGAACCAGGTGCCGATCCAGTTGTCAAGGAGCAGATTGCAGACAAAACCTCCACAGCAGTTACAGAAGCCAGCAGTCTCTATTTCGCTATCCAAGAAGTTGGAAACTGAACCTCACCAAAAAGTCCACAAAAGGAACTTCTGATGGGGCTGATGTTCTAGAAATGGCTAGGCATGTCTCCCCTAGGAAATCCAATTGCACCATGGTGTCTACTAAAATATTCCTCCTCATCCATTAACTGTGAGAAGGTTTTGGCATACTGTAATTATGTGACCTGCACTCATCAAATGGTGGTGTTCACATTTTCTCTTTAAAGTTATATTTGTGCTCCATTAATAATCACTCTAGCCACTGATATTGCAACAATACCATTTCTTTTTAAAAGCAGCAAGAGGAGCTGAGAAATCATGCCCCATAGTGGCTGGTAATTGAAGCAATTTCTGAACTGCTGTTGGATATTTAGATATTTAGCATAATGGGTCTGGCTCAGCTTCCTCCCTGTGTGGTGAAAAAATACTTGAATCCCTTTTGAAGTCTTCCCACCACTCCAATCGGATAGTCATACATGATCAAGGTAGATTTTCTGGTCTCAAGAAAGTAAGCAGATTTATGTTGAACACCTTCATTCTCTAACAAAGAAATGTTCAGCCTCCAAAACCATGGATCAAATAACTGAGTGGATTGATCGCCAAACCGGACCTGCACCATCCTATGATCAGAGGTTTCAAATTAGATTGTGCAGCTATGGGTGATATTCAGCCATTAAGAATAGAAAACATAGTCTACCTGTGTGGGCAGTGTTCCCTTAAAGAATGTAGGTGTCCCCTGACCCCACATAGACAGGCAGTGTCCTGTAAATCTGCTTAACCGCACGACCATGTCATTCAAAACAATTAGAGCAGCAAAGCATTTTGGAGGTGTGTGCCCACTTATCTGAGGCAGCCAACCCACAATTACAATTCCACCAGTATTACCCTTTCATGGTGCATAGAATGAGCTGTATCAGCTTAAACAATTCTACTCTCTCCACTTTTAATTGTGGGGCATAAATATTAATTAAATGTAGATCTGCACCCTGAAACTTAATATCTAATAGGAGGATGCAACCTGGGACCATATTATGAAGTCTTGCCAGATCCATAAACCAAATCTTGAAAAGTATCCCTAACCCACACACCTATCTTCACCTAATGACCAGTAGGAGGGCCACATGGCCAAACATTCTGTGCTTTGTGAACTTCTTCACAATTATGTAGTCTTGTGTCTTGCAGAAACACAATGTCACAATGAAGAATCTTTTAAGCTAGAAAAGGTATGCTTATCATATGTTATGCTGTTTACATTTAGAGTGTCCAGTTGTTTTGTAAAAAGAGATAGCTGTATTGGTTCTTGGAAATCAGGAGACACTGGAAGGTTTGATACCTTTTATTGGACCAACAAGTGTCTTGTACAAAGATGGAATTATACACAAGCTTTTGAGGCCTCACAGATCCCTTCTTCTGATGAATAGCAAACTGATCAACATAAGCAGTATTTATATCTACGATGGAGCAATTTGTAAAAAAAATTGAAAATAATTACTTAAAGGGAAGAATGGTAGGAAGTGCAGTAAAAAGAGATAAAATGGGACTTGAGATAAAAGTCTATATAAGTAGCAAAGTATAAAAGATGTGTGAGAAGAACTGGGGACAATTAATGGGAACAGGTCAGCTGAAGATAAAAGAAAGCTAGAAAGGGTAATAAAATGACCAGACAAGAACACAGATAAGAAAGGTCTGAGATACAAGGAGTTGAAGGTAGACAGAAAGGGTAGAATAGGTATAAAATGTTTAAGAAATCCAAGGAAGCTACGAAATCAGAAGAAACAAAACAACAAAGGCCCAGATAAACAAAATGTTAACTAGTATAAACAGAGAGGTGTGAGAACAATCAAGAGGTGGGCAGGACTGAAGCTGAAGAATTTGTGTGAGAGGAAGGAGGAAGTAAGGAACAGTAATACAAACAGAGCAGGTAGGAACTCAGAAAAAAACAATAACAAGAAATTAAAGTTTACCATAGTGTCATAAACACAATGTCCCGATTCAGTCCACAAATGTTAGATTTAAATTGCTTTATATATTTCAGTTCACATGTCCTTCTGTCCTGTGTGTTTTGAAGTTGCCTCTTAGTATCAAGACAGATAAGTCCAAGACAGAGTGATCTGTTTGTGAAAAATGGTTTCCTACTTGTGCTGCTAATCTGGTTTACTATTGTGTGTCGGTGGTGATTAATTCTGGTTTTCAGTGGTTGCCTAGTTTCCCCAATATAGCATCCATTTGTGCTACTGCACTGAATTAGGTAAACCACATTGCTGGATTGACGTGTAGTATCCATTAATTTTATTATGCTGTTCTGGCTTGTCTTGATGTTGATCGGTATTCATATGTGGGTGCAGGTCTTACATTTTGCCATGTTGCATGGTGTTGTCCCTCTTGTTTCTCAGTTATTACATTCTGCTGGGAGTCCATTATGAATTATTATGTTCGAGAGGCTGGGGGATACTTAGAGGCAATGACAGGTGGTTCAGGAAGATGTCCTTCAAAATTTCATCTTCTCTCAGCATGAATTGTAGTTCTTTAATAATTTGCTGAAGGGGTTTAGCATGGGGCTGTAAGTGACAACTAGGGATATGCCATCAGTTTGATCTTTTTCTTGTATTCCAGCAGATTGCCTCGTGGTATTTGTATGGCCCATTCAAATTCTCTGTCAATTTGTTTTGGAGAGTGGCCCTGCTGGATTGGAGAATTCAAGTGAGGAGAGCTGTCTGTCTCTTGTTCTCTCATCAGAGCAGATTTGATGGTATTGAATTGCCTGACTACAGATTACAGATTATTTTGCATGCTTTGGATGGAAGCTGGAATTATGCAGGTAGCAGTGTCTGTCAGTGGGTTTTCTCTAAAGAGCATTTTGCATATGTCCATTTTAGTGATACTGACTGTAGTATCTAGAAAATGTATGCTGGTGGTGGAGTATTCAATAATGAGTTTTAGTGTTGAAAGGTGTTAAAATCATGATGGAACTTTTTGAGGAAGTCTTCACCTTCTGTCCAAATGAGTAATATGTTATCTATATACGGAGGTAGCCTGATGGTTTATAGGGGTGGTGTTTTAAAAGTCTTCTAGACAGGCCATAAAATTATTGGCATAATGTGGTGCCATTTTTGCACCCATGGCTGTCCCATGATCTGTAATAAGTACTTGCCATTAATAATGAAGTTGCTGTGTGTCAGAATGAATTTTATTAGGGTGCTGATGGTGGTTCCTGGGTGTCCAGTTGCAAATTGTAAATTGACTCCCCACACAGATGATAAATAAAAGAAAAACAGAAGGCTCTCATTTATGCTACTTCTTTTTCTTCTGCCCTTGACCTCTGATTCTCTTTCTTGGATGTCTATAGGTCTGAAATTCCTCTTTCATTTTCAGATGATGGATTGGTTTGAGAAGGCGTAACCAAGGACCTATCTGATTCTTCCTCTGTCTCCACAGTCTTTCCTTTTCGTAGAACTTCGTACTTGTTCTGAAGAAGAACTTCTCTTTTGTCAATTTTCATTTGGGCTGCCCTTGGTATTCCTCCTCTTAGTCACAACTTGAAGAGTATCCATTACTGGGGTTGATGGAGGTTGCATAGAGGCTGCCTTCACTTTTCTGAAGTGACCACCATGGTTGTTGTACTAGTCAGATCCACATATGTCATTTCAAGTCCATACCAGAATCAGGGATTTGTGGCACTACTTGGTGACTGAGCCACTGGAGTCTCTGGACAACTGCAGGATCTCTTTCAACAGAAGATACATCTTCAAGTGTGGTCTGATTTTGCAGAGTGCATCAATGTCATGAACTTCCTGTTGTTCATCTTCTTTTTGAGTCGCTACAGGAAAGAGGAGGTAGGGGTTAGAGTCAGGAACTGAAACTTCCAGAGCTGGAGCAGGTCTTGGTGTCTTCAGGGTGTCTCTCATTTTTCTGGTCCTTCACTTTGAGAATGATGTGTATGGAAGTCATGCTTTGGTTAGTCCATAGGATCTCCCTTATTATGGGCCATCCAAGGGCAATACCTATTTGATTTACCAGGTACCCCACAGAGTTTGCACCTCATGACATCCTGACACTGTAAGCTGAGATGGACAAACTTGGAATAGATCCCCAGCATACTTTATCACAGGCAGAACTAAGGTGGGATGTTGCTCCTCATCTGTAACAGACCTTAGGCTGGCCTGAGTAGAATAATGCCCCTCTGTTTATCCCAAAAAGAAACCATTAGGAAGATGTTGAATTCCTGTTTCTGAGTGCAACAATCTGACATTGATGCACCTTGTCCAAGTAAATTATATGTTATTAACAGGGTCTGGATTCCCCTAATACTGTGCAGAATTGTCAGCCACTAAAGAATGTCAACAATACCTACCTTCATTTTACACAAGATCATAATCAGTTTCACTGAAGGCTTTGTGGGGACTGCCTAAAAGGGTGTCCAGATCAGGTGTGTGTTTAAAGTAGCATACTTCTTTCAAAATCAGTCAAACCCAGTGGAGATTTAATGCTTGTGTTTTAATGTGTGTATCTGACAGAGAATCAGTGGAAAGATCTCAAAATGAAGAAGCCCACTTCATTTTCAATTAAATCTGTCCACAAGCAAGCTATCAGGATTTCTTCCATGCCTCCTTTACAAATGAGTCTACCAGCATTTCTATACTTGGCGGACTTTGCAGTAGGTTTAAAAATCAAGTATTTCTTATGCAGTTGGTGGGGTGGATCTTGACTGGTTTCTAGATGTACCAGATCTTGTAGTGGACTCATCCCATGGACCCTGCTGAGGTGAAGCAGGATGAGTAATAGCCATGCCAGAATCTCTTGTAGTCCTTAATTGTTGTAGAACCTCAGGGCCAGATTCATTGATAGCCATGTCTGCAGGATCTATCTGTCCATCAATGTCTTAGTATTGCTGCTGGATGGATTAGGTAAGGAAGACAAAACAGGATTGGGGGCTCAGCAATCTGTGCCTACTCTGTGGCCTTGACATTATGCACAACCAAGTAAGGGGAACCTGTAGCACTGTGCAACTGCTTTTCAGCCTGATTTAAAAAAAGGATAGGATCCTAAACAAAATTAAAGTCAATCAATCAATCAATCAATCAAATCTTTATTTATTCAGGCGAACATCATTGAGCAAGGCTCATTTACAAGATGGACCTGATATGGTCAAGGTTCAATAGTTGATACACAGCAAATACATCATCGCTTTATAAGACAGTTATACATACAGAGAAAAATAATGTTTATAACACAATGGTGTACAGTGAATTCACATGTTAAAACTCGGTTAAAGGAAGGTTAAGCTAATATCTACAGTATGTACAGTATATACATATCCTAATAGGGGCCATCACAGACACACAACATAATGAATACTAGGATGGTGAAGATATTATTGGGTGCCATAAGCTGGGGTGTCTGACTGGAAGGAATATGCCATATATGATTGGAAGCCAGATTTGTAGGATATAATCTAGCTCTAGCGGTAGCAACTGCATTTCTCTGTGAAGAAGGCTGTACAATGCTGTTTAAAGGATGCAAATGGAATGATAATGGACAGTTTTAGGATTTTTGTAGGGTGTTCCATGCTATAGCTAGAGAATAGCTGATTGCTGCCCTCCCTAGTCTGGTGCTGACTTTGGGCAATTTGAGCAGGATGATATCATTGCTTCTTAGGGCATAGGAGCTAGGAGTGGTCTGGTTGAAGCAGTCCAGGATATAGTTTGGGAGTTTTTGATAAAGCTCTGTAAATCCATAGAGCTGCATTTCTGCTCCTCCTGATATGAAGGAAACCCATCCAACTGCGTCATAAAGAGAGCAATGGTGGGTATTATGTGGCAGATCTGTAATGAACCTTATTGCTCTATGATATAAGATATCCAACTTGTGAAGGTAGGAGATGGGGCAGTGACTATAAAGGAAGTCTGCATAGTCAATAACTGATAGAAAGATGGCCTGGACTAACCTCATCTTTGAGTCTCTGTTAAGGAAGGTTTTAATCTATAGGAGGCCAAGCCTTTGTGAAGCTTTTAACAGTTCTTCTAGATGATGAGTGAAGTCGAGTCTGTTGTCAATCCACACACCTAGGCATTTGAAGTTTTCAACATACTCCAGATTTTCTCCAAGTATAGTGCATAGCTGGGGAGAGTGATTGAAGAGGATGTGCTGGTGGAGTTTGAGTTGTGAACATCATTGCTTTAGTTTTCTTTGCATTTAGCAGAAGCTTTTCTCGAGTAGCTGATGTTGTAACAGGAGAATTCTGTTTGTAGGATTTCATGAGCAACTGTAGGAAGGGTTGCTGACATACAGAACAGTGTCATCAAAGGTGTACTGAGGGACTTGGTAAGGGTTGAATCAATGTTATTTATAGAAATGGCAAAAGGATAGGACCCAGAATAGAGCCTTAAAGTAGTCAGGAATATCTAGAAAAATGCTTGAGAAGCCATGCAAGGAGAAGAATCTGTGCTGCACTGCTGCCATGTTTCTGATCTCGAGCCCTGACTGGCACCAGAAATCTGTAAAGTGCTGAAAACATCAAGATCCTCATTAGATTCAGAGCTTCCTCAACTGCTAAGTGTTGCTTTACAGAGCCATTAGTTTCCAAATGTTTGGACATTTCAAGTTACAGGGTCACACCATGGTGGAAGGCCCCGGACTCCAATCAGAGCCATCTATAGCTCTCTTCCACCCTGCCTGTCAGAGCTGTTTCCACATTGTATGTGGATACTGTCAATAGTTTTCTCATGGGCTATTTACAAATGGACCCTCTGTTGCCAGCTGGTGAGCCTTTATTTTACCAGGTGGGGTGATGGATCTCAGCACAAATTAGGGTTTCTATGCAGTAACCTGCTGTGAAGAACCTGTACTTTCTCAGCCTTAAGGAGAAAGAACTGTCTCTAGACAGCTATGTAGTGCTGCAGAATGTGGATTGCTGCTATGCATCTACTGCCCTCTGGCAAGTCAGAGCAGGCAGCCATTGCCACAAGTCTTTTGATCTGTGTAACAGAGCTTTCATTTCCCTGACAACTGATTGGTTTGACAAGTCCATTGCAGCAGCACCACAGGAACAGCTTGGGATCCACTGTAGAAGCAACCCAGAATTATCAGGAGAAGCCCTTTCCACAGAAGAAAAATGGGAATCAGTAGAAGCTGAATCTGTGGTGCCTGATGCCTCTGTCCAGAACTGATCCATGTGTTTGTCTGACACACATCTTCATTCCTCATCAGCAATCATCAGGAGCAGGGCTTGTTTTGTTTTTCCTACTGCGCTCCATGTTGAGGTGCTCTCTGTTCTGAAAACCTCCATCATGCTGGACACCCTGCTGCTGCCCTCTGCTAAGGGTGCCATCCATCAAGAGCTCTTCCTCTAGAGGCCTCCAAATATCCAGGAGGACTTCCTCGTATGCTGAGACAGTCCTTTCCAAGGAATAGCTGAAGAAACTGCCAGCATATCTTCCATCACAAAGGAGCAACAAACACCTTGGAAAGTTAGGTGAGTAGCAAGGTCCAGGCTCTTCCACAGTCATCATTTCAATCATCACAGGCAACATCGTACTAAATTCTGGAACTGAAAGTTGAGAAAGGCTTCCTCTGTACTCAGGGTGGGAGGGAGGCATGCCCACCACCCCAGTCGCCATGTCTGTTTCATCCACTCCGGATCCTCCATCTTCCAGGAGGAAAGCAGCAAAGCCCCCAGCAAGTAGTGTAGGGAATATTTTTTATTGAAAATGCAATTGCACAATACATTCTAAAAGAAAACTTTAAATGTGTTTTACAACAACATATCTAGAAATGTGCGAAATCCATGAATTTCATTCTGAAAAATATTTTGTGAAATTCTTGTTCCATGAAATATTTCTCAGGTGTGAAATGCAAAATTCCACCAGTAAATTGTGAATTTCACCAATGAAATACAAAATTTGCCCACAAATGCTGGAATTTCACCACCTCTCTGGCAAATTCTGCCTCCTCATGGTAAAATTCCATGTTTCACAGGTGAAATTCACAATTTCGCCAGTGGAATTTTGCACTTGCACCCTCGAATTCATCACCTAAATCCATGAATTTCATGAATGTTTCACACAGCTAAATTTGGGATTTCACTGAATTTTGCAGAGAAATTTAATTTCACTGTATCTCTAATCACATCCAATAGAATGCATAAGAATTTAAACAGACAAATTAATGTTTTTTCTTAATTTTATTTTGTTATGTTTGTAAGGACCACTAGCACAGATGCTTGTTTTCAGGGGTGATCCAGGAGCACTGAGGAGGTTAAGTGACTTGCTCAGAGTCACACAGTATGCAAGTGGAGATTGTGGGAATCAAACCCAGGTCTGTCTGCTGGATGTACCTAGTCATTCTCAGCTCATTGCTCTAACATATAGACTATACTGCCATCTAGGCTATAATATAAAGCAAGGGTACAATAAGTCACCACACCCCCTTTTTTTCTTTTCAGGATAATAAAACCTGACAATGTTTCCCAAAAACTGTACTTGTCCTCACTGAAATTTCTGAGTATCTGACTCATAAACCGACCACAGAGCTCTAACTGGTTCATCCGAGGCAAGTATTGTTGTCGTAAGACCAGCTTACAATAAAATTGTCAAATCATTACATTTTGAAACAGCCATAATGACCCGTATGTGCTTTCATGTACCTTAGACCACCCATTTCCATAAACACCAAATATCAAATTAGTATAAGTTAATACCTAAAATGTCTGTAGATTCAGTAGGCCTACTGAACTGATCCCAAAAATTCACAATGCATGGGCATTCTAAAAGAGATGTTCCTGAGTTTCAAGAATTTCAGGACCTGTATCCCTGGGGCAATATCTTTCTGCCAAACCTTCATGTTTGTGGGAGTTACAAACCACAACTCTCCCTAACAACTTAGTCATACCATGTCCCATGCATGTACTGGAATTCTTGTATCAGTTAATTACTTTAAAGAACTATCAATGGTTTGGACAGACCCTCCTGAAAAGACTGGTTGTTCAGTATACCCATTTTAGAATCTCAAAATACATGTGTTTCCTGGTGAATGTCCTGAAATGTTCTGGAGTCAATTTTCAGGGTCTAATTTTCTTCAAAGCTGCTAAAATGTAAAAGGAATATGTGAAGCCCTTGTCACAGAGAGAACAACCCATCTTCCTCTTTCTCATTTAGAATAAAAAGGCATTGCCCATTCCTGCAACCAGGTAAAAGACACAGGTCCTAGCTGGCCAGGTGTCACTGAGAGTTGAAGTGCTGGAAGCCACCTCATGCCACACTGGTGACCAGAGTTTGGGAACATGCCCAGGTGCTGGGGGTCGGCAGGGAGGGTGAGGATCGAGCATCCAATGGACTGCTCTCCTCCCTGGGGTGGGATCCGGGGCTCACTCAGCGTAGTAGAGACCTCTGGTGGAGACCAAGGGTCACTCAAAGGCAGAGCAGCAAAATGAGGGCGGAGTGATGGCAGACGTTGGTGACCAGGATCACGCAGACGTCATTGCATGTTGCACTCTGAGGGGCAACCACAGCAGAAAAATCCCCATCCTCAGGGATGGGCGACAGCATCACTACCCCTGTGGCCACACTCAATTACGGGCATTCTCGTCTTCTCTCTCTGAGCTGAGCTCAGCCCAGCACAATGGACTGTAGATGGGCGCCCTGGGCAGATAGGGCAGCCCCACCTCAGGGAGTTCAGACCTGGGGGGCCGCCAGGCTGGTGCCAGGAAGAAGAAGATGTCTCAGGTAAGAGGTAGAGCTTGGGGTAGTAGTGGCTGCCTGAGAGAGTTCCTCGAGAGATGGTACAAAAATAGAAATTACAAAAAAAAGACACAGATCCTGCTAACTTGAATAATCTAGAAATATTATTATAATAAAATAATGAAAAGAAAAAGGCTACTGAATTGATCATATTTAATCCTCCCATATTAACAAGGAGGTATATAAAATTCTTTAACCAGATTCATCCTACTGCCCTCTAACAAGTGAAAAATGTATTTTGAATCTTAACTTCTAAGTATGGTTGGTGGGGATACCCAACATAGATGTAAACATACAGATAACAATGTTTTAACTAAAACTGTCTTTTCTTTTATTAGCATTTGTAAATGTTTCCATGCTGCAACCTTTCATTCTCCTTCTTGAATTTTCCATGTCAGTTAGTGACACGCCATACCCCCGTCCATACTCTAGTTCTATAATAAAATAGAAACAGAGTCCAGAACCACAATTATTGGGCCAATATTATTAATACCCTCTGTGATTTTTCTGCTCCCAAACATAAGCCCTTACTTTTGTATTAATAATCCCTCTTTACAAGACACTGGTTAGGCCCCATCTGGAGTACTGCATCCAGTACTGAGGCCACACCTTCACAAGGACATTAACCAAATTGAGGGCAGTCCAGAAAGGGCAACCAAAATGGTGCACGGACTACATCAGAAAACATATGAGGACAGATTAACGGAGCTCAATATGTATACCCCAGAGCAAAGGAGGAGATAGGTGATATGATCGAAACATTCAAACACCTTAAGGTCATTAACAAGGTGAAAGAGTCTAACATGCTTCAATATAAGAAAAATAGCAGGACAAGAGGACACAACATGAGATTAGAGGAGGCCAATTAAGAGGTAATGTGAGAAGTTCTTTTCACAGAAAGGGTGGAAGATGCATGGAACGGCCTACCTCAGGAAGTGATGGATATGAATACAGTGCAGGACTTCAAACAGGCATGGGTTAGCCATAAGGAGCAATACAGATGAGTATGAATATATAGGCCATTGACAGGGCAAAGGCCAATGGCACATTTATATGGTAGAAAAATAAATGGGCAGACTGGATGGGCCTTAGGTCCTTCTCTGGCGTCAACTTCTATGTTTCTATGTATTTTTGAATTCAAATATCTAATCCAAACATGTAGAGCAAGGGGCTCAAGGTGCACCCCTGCTACACACCTCTCCTAACTGAAATTGTGCTTCTACAAAGTCCATTAATCAGAGGTTGAAAAGATTCATGTACATATAATATTTGGATCTTCTATATAAATTTCTCAGGGATGCCATAAAACCTCAGAGCTAAAAATAAAAACTGATGAGACATCTGGTCAAAGGCCTTTTCTGGTCCAAATTCAGGAGAAAACCCTGTAAGGACCCCAAATCTCCTAGCCACTACTTTCTAGTGATAATTAAATTTTCCCCAAGGGCCAACCAGAGATTGCACATGTTTTTATTTTGAATTTAGATTTAGCAAAATCTTATTTAACGGGTACATAAAATGTTGTTCAAAATCTTTTGGTCCATATTCATTAAGCTTATTAGCCTCCAGTTCCCAATGTCAGCTAGGTCTCCTTTTCATAAAGAAAGACCATAGTGGCAAAGGCTATATTTTGGATACTATGCCCTGATTTAGTATGTCTCTGTATATAATTCTAGCAATACTGGACCCAGTTCAGGAGAAATGTTTAATACAAATTGGCACTTAGACCATCTGGACCAGAAGATGTCTCCAAGTGCATGCCTTTCATTGCAGCAGTAACTTCAAGTAGACTAACCAGGGCAACCAATCCCTGACCCCCTGCATAGATAAACTGTCTAAACTGGGAAGATCAAGAAAGAAGCCAGATTTTGTTCTATCTGTATAGTGGAGTCAAATGTAGCTGTCAAATAACTCTCCACTAAAGCCTCTAAAGCTCTTTGATCAGTCAAGACAACCCCTGGAGATCTCTCAGTACCTGTATTTTTCTTCTTTTTCTGTCCTGACAACCTTGATAATGCCCATAGTATTTTTCAGGTTCTGGGTTCTGAACTTCAGCTCTGCCCTTAAGGATCTGGCTCTGGCATTCTTTACAGTTCTTGTGTGCTTCTTTGTTATAACAATTTGATCTGCATAGGAAATCTTTAAAGAATTTTGCAATGAAATAAGTCTTCAAAGTTGTTTCCTGAGGTGAAGCTATTTTACGTAATTATTACTAACTTTTATTTACCCTTTTTGAAAACATTTACCGACTTCTGCTTAAAATCATCCCAGTGAGAAACAACTGAATCAAAACAATAAAGTACAGAACATCTTGCCCTGATACACTCTCTGCAGAAATTAATTAAATTTTGCTTTTCCAATAGAGCAATGTTGGGGCACCAGAAACCAAGGCCTATTCTTCTGTTATTGCATTCTCCAAAGGGATACTTTAGTGCAGCATGGTCTGACAGTTCTGAAAGTAAAGTTGTAGCCTGAAGAATATTACTCTGACTTGAAAGAAAAGATAATCTATTCTGGAAAGAAGATTACCCTAAAATACGTATGAACACCCACATGGTCTAAGGCTCTATAAGCATCTCAAAAATCTTGTAAATCAATCATGTATTGTTTGTTAAAACTTTATTTTTTATACAGGAACAAATGATTAGTGGCATAGACACTGTTTACAATCAAGGTCCTGTGAAATAATAAAATAGAAAATTAATTACTGTCATTTTCATAAGGGTATAGTGGAGAAGATTTGACTTGATGGATCTTAGACCAAAAGCTTTTCAGTAACTCAGATGTTTTAAAACTCACACCAAACTGAGTACCGCCAGACATGTGGATAAGGGCATAAATATCCATTGGCAAAAACTGAAGATACTTTTGTAGCAATTTTCTGGCAATATTCACGCTATCTGGTGTTTCCTCTAGGGCACCCAGATATTTTATATGAACTATATATTTACTTTTTGCAGGTTCAACAGATTGACAAACAAGTCAGCCATATGAAAATTTCTCTGTGCCCTGAACCTCTGAGACCATCGCCTCCACGAGAGTGTCTCTGATCTTGAGCTGGTGCTGGGGAAGTAGTCTGATTTTCCTCCAGAGAGGTACATTTTCTGTGTTCTCTATATCATGGAGACTAGGGAGCCAATGTTTCCTGTGTGGGTTTTGACAAGCAGGCACAGGATCGGTAGTATCAGAAGAACACCTTGGGACTAAGTCTGATTCTGGGGAGTATCAGCATCTGTTTATCACCCCAGAATGTCTCTGGAGTTGCTGGGGCTTCTGGTGGAGTGGTTACTTGGGTACCCTGCAACTGGAGAGAAATGTCATGATATCAGTTTCTTTTTGTGGCTCAACCTGCTGTTTCTGAACAGCCCCCATTGATGGTCAGAAACCCCTGTATTCTCCTGTGTTTGTCCCTTAAAGGTTGGTACAATTATCTGAGCAGGAGGATTAGGAGAATCCTATTTGCAAAGGTAGAAACCCTGGGCTCAGTATTATTATTCTCACTATTCATGGCTTTGTCCGTAATAGTTGTGTTTATTTCAGCTGTTTCAATGTCCCTCTTGTGAGAGCAGCAGCTGTAACTATGTACCCCTGTAGAAATACTTTTGCTTTTGTGTTTTAAACTTAGAGCTGAATTATCTTGAGAAGCAGGTATTCTTGTAGAACTAGCTGGTTCAGCAGCCACATGCACTTGCACTGTGTGTTGTACTCACTGTGGGTCTTTTCTAGCCACC
This sequence comes from Neoceratodus forsteri, assembly GCA_016271365.2. NCBI lineage: Eukaryota > Metazoa > Chordata > Ceratodontiformes > Ceratodontidae > Neoceratodus > Neoceratodus forsteri. Next base: position 718,751,027 of record CM028132.1, on the reverse strand, counting down.
AAACTCCCAGGCAACTCCTGGCAACACAGTTGCCTCCTGGCTTGGATCTAGCATCTTTGCCTTTCACTATGTGTGTGATTGATTGTGACATTTTCCACAGTTTTATGGATAACAAGTCCATCTCCCTCCCAAAAGTGCTTCTGCAATGTATTCTGAATCCCTAAATGGCATATCCATGATGAGCTGTGCAGTGCTGTAAATGGTGGTTGTAGAAGCAGCTGCAACTACTGTCTGGTCAGCTGACACTGTCAGTTCTTCTACTGGCTAGACTTTTAAACTATAGGAGATGCCAAAACAGTCTTAGTTTGTGGGGCTGCATTATTGGAGGTGACACTAACTGCAGTGAGTGCCATGCCTCCATCTGTCAAGAGTGGTAACCACAAAGCTCTCTATTCAGCAATACTTGCTATGAGAGCTGCATTGGCATCTTGTGCATCATTCATCTGCTTTTCAAACATGAACTCCATATCTTCACCCTCTAGGCTGTCTGCCCATCTGTATCCAACCTAGGTACTGTTGTTTTTACTTTATTCATAAGTTCTGCTGCACACTGAGCTTCAGGTATGGCATTCAGTTTATCTCCAAATAGTGTTTCTTCAATTTCCACAGGTAATGCCATAGATGTCCCTTCCATGTCTCTACTCCTTTCAGGGTCTGCCATCTTGCCAGTTGGCAAGACAGTCACTAGCGTCTCCTTCAGCAAGCATAGGGATTTTTCTGGGTGTCATGGTAAACACTACCCTGTCAATAAAACAGGTCATTTATACCCCCACCCATGCACCTGGACACAAGCAACCTAGCTGACTGTGCCTTTTCTGGTCAAAAATAAATTAAATAAATTATGATTGGGAATGCCACACCAGCTCTTAGCAGCAAACAAATCCACCTGTCAGAAGCAACATATGGATACATAGACAGTGTCGGCAGATAAGGGCCTCTGGCCCACCCAGTCTGCCCATTTGAGCTTGTAAGTTCAGTTCATGTTTTCCTAGAAGTCTGTTGCCCCTTACCCCAGACCTCCAGAAATTCCTTTATGTCTATCCCATGCATTCTTAAATCCTGTGATTGTTTCAGCCCCACCACTTCATCTGGCAGGGTGTTCCACTTACCACCACCCATTCTGTGAAGAAATTCTTCCTCACGCTTCCTCTGAATCATCCTCCATCCAACTTCATCCCATGCCTCTAGTCTAATCCATGCACCATCTTTGTTGCCCTCATCTGAACCTTCTCTACCCTGTCTATGTCCTTACATAGGTAAGGTCTCAGAACTGTACACTGTACTCCAGGTGGGGCCTCACTAGTGTCTTGTATAGTGGAATTATGACCTCCCTTTTCCTGCTGGTGATGCCCTGCCTATGCATCCCAGCATCCTATTTGCTTTAGCTGCTGCCTTGTCACACTGTTTCCCTACCTTGAGGTCATCAGAGATGATAACCCCAAGATCCCTTTCCTGCTTGGTGCATGTTATATCCTCACCCCCAACTGATATATTGTGCCAGGGTTTTTGTGCCCCATATGCATTATCTTGCACTTTGCATTGAATTTCAACTGCCAAAACCTTGATGCATAAGTTTTTTATGCATCTGCATGCTTGGGGTGCAGAACCAAATGTAAGGCAAGGGGATTAAACAAATAGTGTGGAAGGAGATTTCACAAATCTGTGACTGGGAATCTAACCTGGCAGTCATAATCAAGTGGGCCAGAATGATGCCATGACCACACGGTCTTTCCTAGCATCTAGTGCTCTGCATGTGCTATTTCTTTTCTAAATCTGCCATCCTTAAAGTGTGACCTGTTTTAGCAAGAAACCTTCACATTTTATTTATTTATTATTTATTAGATCTAGGATTAAAATACCTTTGAGCCTGGGCTCTTTTACAAAGGTTCCACATCAGGTTACAATTCAAAACATAAGACATGTAAGTCAGATTACAAATTCAATACATAGGACAAGGTTACAAAAGTTTAAGCTAAACAGAGTTACAAAGCACCTGAGAAACATAAGTTTGGAGGCTAGGTTACAAGGAGATAGTGGATGAGGTGCAGAGAGATGAAGACAGAGCGAGGAAGAGCAGAGGCGGGAGAGCTATAGAGGAGGGCGCAGCCAGAGGCATTGTCGTAGACATAACATGGGGAAGTGCATGCTAAGAGGTAACCAAGTGCTAATAGGAGAAAGAACTGCATAAGGTTAGGGAAATATTCACGGGTCAGCTAGTGGAGGCAGTCACAGGAGCTACGGGCAGTGAGAGAGAGGCGAGCCTTGATTTAAATGCATCAAGGGTAGGAGTGGAGGAGATGTAACTGTTTAGACCATTTAGCCAGTTAGGCGCCCTGTAGGCAAAAGATCTTTGACCTTGGAGGTACAACAACATGGAACCTGCAAGAGCTGTGATTCAGACCTCCTGGTTGAGTGGGGGTTATTGCTAGGGGTGCAGGTGCACACACACTCCAGGGCACAAGTCCCATAGTTATTTGCTTCACCATGGTACAGGTTAGGTACTTTATCTGATTGGTGAGTTGCAGCCATCAGAGTTTGTGCATAGAGGTTGCATTTATTTGAGTGAGGTGGTGGAATCCAGTGAGAAGTCAGCAGGTCTTATTGAGGGAGGTGACTATGTGTCTAGAGCAGTAGCAGGGCAGAGCCATAGATGATAAGCCCATAGTCAATAATGGAGACAACAGAGCTCTGAACAGTGACAGTCAGGGCTTCTGGGGTAAGATGTTGCCTATGCCAGAGGAGAAGGCCAGGTGAGTATTTGCTGCTTTGGCTACAGAGTCAATGTGGGCACTGTAAGTTTGATGAGGGTCTAGAGTGATCCCAAGGCACTAAAGGCTTGAACCTGTTCCAGGGTGACTCCATGACTGGTTTTGATGGATAGGGGTGCAACTTCTGCTTGCTATGAGAGCTGCTGAACATCATAGACTTTGTTTTCTTATTACTGAAGACCAGCTTGTGATTTGAGAACCAATTTTCAACAGTTGTGAAACCAAGCACCAACCAATCAATAGAAGCACTCTAGATAGGGGTTGATATTAGTCCTTTCACAGAAGAAAGGGTTCTGAAAGAACTCTTAAAACTGAAGGTGGATAAAGCAATGGGGCCTGATGGGATTAAGCCCATGATTTTAAAAGAACTAAGGGAAGAACTAATAACACCAATGACTACCCTTTTAATAAATCATGGGAGGATGGCATGGCACCTGAGGACTGGAGGAGGTGGATGTGATTCCCCTTCACAAAAGTGGGAGCAAGACAGAGGCAGGAAACTACAGACCTGTCAGTTTGACCTCAGTGGTAGGGAAATGATGGAATCACTTCCGAAGGAAGAATTGTTAGTACCTAGAGGCCAGTGGGGCACAGGACCCAAGGCAGTATGGATTCACAGTGGGAAGGTCGTGTCAGACAAATCTAATTGATTTCTTTGACTGGGTGACCAAAGCATTAGACCAGGAGGGGCTGTGGACATGGCCTGCCTAGACTTTAGCAAGGCATTTGACACAGTCCTGCATAAAAATTAATAAACAAATTAGCCAGCCTGGGAGTGGGTCCTAGGGTGGTAGCCTGGGTAAAACACTGGTTGGACAACAGGACACAATGAGTAATAGTAAATGGAGTCCACAGTGAAGAAAGGAGGGTTACTAGTGTGGAACCACAAGGTTCAGTACTGGGGCCAGTCCTTTTAATGTCTTTATAAGTGACATTGCAGAGGGACTAGAAGGAAAGTATGTCTCTTTGCAGATGACACAAGATCTCAACATTGTTGATACACAAGGTGGGGTGGAAAGGATGAAAAGGGACTTGGCAAGGTTGGAGGAATGGTCAAATGTATGGCAGCTTAGATTCAATGCAAAAAAGTGCACAGTAATGCACCTGGGAAACAAAACCCAGGGGAAGAGTACATAATGGAGGGTGAGATACTGACAACAACAACAATGGAAAGGGACCTGGGGTAGTCATATCAGATGACCTAAAGGTGGGCCAGCAATGTGAGAAGGCAGTAAGGAGGGCTGGGGGATACTGGGATGCATAGGGAGAGGCATCACCAGTAGAAAACAGGAAGTTGTTGGCCCTCTGTACAGACAGTTGGTAAGACCACATCTGGAGTACTGTGTACAGTTCTGGAGACCCCATCTCCAAAGACATAGACAGGGTGGAGGCTGTTCCAGAGGAGGGCAACCCGAAATGATGCAGGGTCTGCATCAGAAGACATATGAAGGAAGACTAAAGGAACTAAGATGTATAGCCTCAAGGAAAGGAGGGAGTGGGGACATGACAGAAACTTTCAAATACTTCAAGGGAATCAACAAAGTCCAAGAGGGTAGCATCTTTCAGAAAAAGATATGCAAAAATAAGGGCACAATTTGAAGATAGAGGACGGCTCAGAGGTAATGTGAGGAAGTATTTCTTCACAGAGAGGGTTGTGGATACATGGAACAGCCTTCCTGAGGAGGTCATAGAGTCCAAAAACAGTAGGGAATTCAAGAATGCATGGGACAGACATAAGGCAATTCTAGTGGGTGGTAGGAGGAAGTAGGCTGTTGGTTAACTAGGATCTGCAGCTTATTCATTAGGTAGGAAATGGGCAGACTAGGTGGGTCCTTATCTGCCGTCAAATTCTATGTTTCTATGTTTCTAAGCTGAGGCTGTCTTGTAGAGGCTTAAGATCCTTGTGGGAGGCAAGAATTACAGCATCATCTGCATAGAGGATGATTGTTTTGGAGCAAGAATTTGGAAGGAATTCATTAACAAGTTGAATAGTAGGGGCCCAGAATGGATCCCTGGGGACACCTGAGCGAACAGGCCTGGTATCAGACAGGACATCTGCAATTTTACTATTTGAGACCTGTTCTCCAAGTAGCTTTTGAACTAGGCAGTGGAGTCAGGAAGAGCCCAGCTTTCAGAAGTTGCACAAGCAGTAGGTGTGATGGATAGTGTCGAGCGCCTTAGTCAGATTGATAAAGCGGACCCAATTAACTGATCATTGTCCAGTGAGCTGTGAAGAATGCCAAAGAATTCCAGTAGGGCAGATGAGGTGCTATGTCCTTTCCTGAAACCATGTTGTTGCGAGCACAGGATATTGTATTTGTCCAGGAAATCTGTGAGCTGATCTGCTGCTATAGTTTATTTATTTCATTTAGTTCAAAAGTTTAACCAGGAAAAGCATACTGAGCTGGTAACAGATCTATTACAGATGCATCTTGTGGGGGTAGAGTACCATAAAATACAAACAATAAAAATACAAAACTACAATACTATGCAGAAGACCCAATAAAATGAACAATGGCACAAAGATATGCATCACTGAAGTAAAATATATAATGCAAGAAAGTGCAGAAGGACAATTTATAATGTGCAATGAGGCAAAACTGAATTTAGGATGGAAGTAATTGCTGACAATTGTTCTAATTTTTTAAATTATTATTTTAGTCTTTGGCAACCAGGTAAGGCCACTAGACACACGTGCCTGTTTTCAGGAGCAACTTAGGAGCTCTGGGAGGTTAAGTGACTTTGTTAGAGTCACACAGTGTGCAAGTGGAAGTTGTGAGGCTGAAACATAGGTCTGCTAGATGTGCCAAGCTCATTCAGCTTGTTACTCTAACCTCTAGGCTATAATGCCAGCCACGGCAGAGGGGCATAAGGGGTTGGTGGGAACTGGATAACAGCAGGGCATAGTGTCAAGGGCAACTGCAGGAGTAAGTTGTGAAGTCATGGAGGAGAGGAATGGAAGGAGTAGAGAGCTCCAAAATGTGGGAAAACAGAAGAAGAAGGCAGCTTGACCAGCAGATGATTTCATTGAGGAGAGAGAGAGAGACGGAGTGATAACCAAAGTTGCAAAGGTATGAGGCAGAAGGAGCAGAATGGAGGCAAGGTAGAGTGTAGGGTCAAGCCACAGTTAAGAGGTAAAGGAAGCACAGTGGATGCGGCACTGGGCATGCTGAGGCATAGTTACCCAAGCAGAAGGAAGTTAGTGCCCCTAGAACTAAACAGCAGTAACAAAAGAAGCAGCAGGCAGCAGTTAAAAAGCAGCAAGCATTATGCACCTTTAAGGCAGGCTTGATCAAGAACAGAGAAGGCAGAAGGCAGGAGAGCTTATCACATCCTCCTGAAAGTCCTGAGTCCTACTGCCAAAGCTGCTACTGCTGCTGGTTGATTTCAAGTCTGTCTGGAGGAAGCAAGCAAGAGGTGGAAAGTTGGGCACATACAGGGCATTTTATGTCCATTTCTCTCCCCACTGGTTAAAAACCCCCATCCCATGGGTGGCCCTACCATACCAGTACCCCATTAAGACAGTGCTACCAGAATAGTGTCGACTATAAGGCTAGTCTGGTAAGTGCTCATACAGACAGCAAGTGAAATTTACAGTAAGCTTGCTATAAGCACTCCCTGGTCACTGTCCATGGTACTGAGGATACACAAGAGCACCAGGAGCCAGGAGGCTGGCTGAGTTGCTCCCATGGTGTGGAGGGCTGGGGCATTGGAAACCAGAGTTCTAATCCTTGGTCTCCAAAAATTTTAGTGCACTCGAGACTTGACTCTGTCACGTGGGGCCATGTAAACAGTATTCCATGGCCCCAGGTTTTCAACTTTCCCGATATCTGCTCCTCAGAGTCAGAATCCTTTGGTCTGGGGGGTGTGGGGTATGAAGCCCCTTGCATCTGTGGGTGTGGGGGTGCAGTCCCTTGCAAAAAACTCAGCACCATTTTGCCATGCAGTCCAAGCTGACGCTATTCTTGTCGGCACTGTTTGGACCACATGCCCTGTCTGGCTACCTCCTGGGGAAGGCAATTAGGTGCCTCACCTAACCAGTTCAGGTATCAGGGAAGGCCATTAACAAATTTTCACCTACTGCAATTCTTGGAAGGCTGATCATAAATGTATCAATAAATAATTATAACAATTACAATTTAAAATAAAAGACACAAGAAAGGCAAGAAAATATGTATCATTTTATTTATACCTGTATGTTTGTTTGTCTTCCCATCTGTCTGTCTGTCTGTCTATCCTTATATACTGAACTGGGCATCCTGGTGGAGATTTGCAAATGGCTATGTCTGAGACATTCCCACTGCTAGCTTCAAAAATAAAATCTATGGTGAGATAGTCATAGCCCTCCTGAGCCACTGGGCCATGATTCTTGTGCAGTCTTGTGATTTGCAGTGGTAAGTTATGTGACACTCTGCCTGCTTCTGGTTACCTGTATGATATTTATATTATAAATAAATGGTCTGTGTATGAAATGTCAGTATGTGAGAGATTTGTCCTTTAACTTTCAAGGTCAGTAGCTGAATCCACAGGATGTCATTAAACTGACCAGAAGAACCATTTAATTAAGACATCCTTCCAGAAGGGCATTTTATTACCTTTTATGACCTGCCCATGCTTTTGAAGTTGAAATTAAATGTGAGTTTTATGACGTTGCAGGAAGAAAGGTAATTGGGCTAATTCCTCTCATTTTGCATATAGCCAGAAGTGTGTGAAGAGTTGTAAAACCCTCAGATCACACTAGCACCAGGAAATCAGCAGAGGGACATCAAAGATAAATGTTTGATTAAAGACTTTCATATTTGAGAAATGGTTAGTTGCAGATTTTTCAAAGTAATGATTTACATCCTCAGGGATAACTATGTCAGAAATTAATTTCAAGGAGGAGCTAGCTGACTCACCAAAATCGGTGGAGAGGGATCTTGAAATGAATCCTGTGTCTGAGATATGTGACATATCATCTTTGGACTCTGAGAACTTCTACACTCTGAAAGCACTTTTGGTAGATAGGAAAGATTTAAAGTTTGTGGTAGGAGTCTTTGTTATGTAACTTCTATTTTGTTTTAGATGATTGTAAGATGTATGATATATTGTTCTGTGCTTAATTTTACCTGTTTTTATCATATTTTAGTAAACAATCTTTTCTTTGAAACACTGCCTAGGTGTCTTCTCAGTTTCTTTTTGCATCGTGGTACCTGTGTTTAAGTCTGACAGCTGTTGAAAAGCTTGATTGTGTTACTGAGCTTGTGTAAAAAACATAAAAATACCTAGGTCTCTTATAGAGTTAAAAGGGTTCATTATGGATACCTGGTTAGGTGCCCTTAGGCAAAAGATATATTGCATCCCCGAATAGAATATTATCTGAACTTGTACATTTGTGTATGCTAGCATAAGGTTCATAGTTTGAATCTCTTCAGAACTCGAGGCTAAAGGTGATTCGGACCCAAAGCAGACAGGAGGCTTACCCTTTCTAGTACCTGTTCACACCATTGCACTCTGAGGTTGGCACTGTGGGAGCAGAGGCCTGACCTGTGGAGTGCACATGTGACAAGTTACAATGTCTGAAAAGTGATTTGATACTCAGCAGCAAGTGCTGCATGTGGTACATTTGGCCCCACTTGCATCAGAAAAGTGGTGCAAGCATCACTTTTGTGATGCAAGCTGCCATGAGTAATGAAACTGTCACAAATCCATAAAAATATTTGAAAACAGCATTCAAAGGGTTTGAGACATTTGATATAACATAGCCTACATCCAAAATTGGTACTGTCTCATGCTGTCTAAAATCCTGCTGTATCTATCTATCTATCTATCTATCTATCTATCTATCTATCTATCTATCTATCTATCTATCTATCTTATCTAGCTACCTATTTATCCATCTATCTATCCAAATACAGTGTACTGGGCACGTGGGGAATGATCTGTCTGAGTTCTGCCCACTATGATTTACAAAATGTAAATCCATCCAAACTATTTTTTCAACAATAGGTGCAATTGTGGTGAAATATTGTGCAGATCCATTTATGACAATTTTCTGTTTGCAGCAAATCTTGATGTTTGCCAAAAACTGATGCATCATTTGAATGTATCAGCAGAGCTGCACAGATGCAATTGGGCATACATGGACACAGGCACAGCATATGTTTGTAGCCATGTCTTAGCCTTTTGAAAATTAGATCTGTCATCTACTTCCAGCTATCATTTATGAAAATATGTATGACTGTATTAAATTTTGACCCCTAAGGAATTTACATTTACACAATAGGTGTGGAGCCAAAACCCATTGTATGAATCCATTTATTTCCACATATTTGGGCTAAATTCATCCCACAAATCTTGGAAAAATGCAAGCTGTCAATCACCCTCCCCCGCTGGCACTACTTGCTCCCTTTACTTTCATTTTGACCATTCCTCGAGTTTATTTATTTTATTTATTTAGCTTTTGTTTACCGGGTAAGTACACTAGACAAGTATTATGCCCATTTTCAGGAGCGACTGGGAGAGTACAACAAGTGAAATACATATAAGGTAACACAAAGGGTGGAACAGCATATTACATGAAATAATAAAACATATGAGGAAAAGAAGATACACCAATCAACAATAATACAATGTATAGAAAGTACATAATTGACAATAGGAGCAACTTGATAGGAGTGCAGCATGATTCTCAGTGCAGCTTAGTAACATGTAACTTAAGTGTATGGCAGGAAAACCAGGGAAAACAAGCAGTCTCAGAGTACTGAGGTGGAATGTACCACCTGTACAGGTGGGAGTAGGGCAGAGCAACCCATGTCCATAGAGCAGTGCAGTGGACACAGAAGATGCCCACAGGTTGGGAAAATGAGTAGTTGAGAATTCAAGCCATCCTGTCAGGTGACCCATCAACCAGGTAATCATTTCAAACACAAACTCTCCTACTAGAATTCACAGTTCATGTTTTTCTTCTGTTCGTATATCATTTTTCTACATCTTCAAACACCTCCTGCTACAAACTCCCTTTCCCTGCCTGCCCACTCAATCGCTTTCCTGCTCCATCGCCAGTGTATTTCCCACTCCTCTCTCCAGTGCAGAAAGACAAATCTCCCTGAAAAAATTAAAACAACCCCACAACCAACCACTGAGGCCCATAGCCACACAATTGACCTCAGAAATGATGGGGTCCATTCCATAACTGCCCTGCTGATGTCCCATATCGCTTCGCTTCTCCAGTCTGCGTCTCCACAAGTCAGCAACAAACTGAACTGGCTCCCTTCTTGGCTCAGCATCACATAGATCTTTATCATCACTGCAACCTAATGTAGAACCACCAAGTCAATGCAGAAGCAACCAGCTAAATCATTTACTTAATAAAAAAAAACAGAAAGAAAACAACCCCAAAACCAACACCATCACAATGACTCTCTCTGTAACTCACTAAGTGAGATGCAGAGTTGCCATGTTCTCCTCACTGTTTAACCCTCCCATATATAAAATTGTAGCCAATGAAGTGGTGTACTGACTGACGTAATGTATAGGTACAGCCAACAAAGTGCGCCTGAAAGACCTTGGTGTGAATGGTGCACTGACAAATGGCACATCACAAAAAAAAATCCTCTCTAGTATATTAAAAAAATCCTACAATAAATATACATATATGAAAACAGCTCCACGAAATCATATCCCTATTGCATAAATTACACATACGATGGGCTGTGGGACAAAGGTTTATTTTCACTCATGCCCTGGTGACCTTGGTAATCACTCATGGCTATGCTATGCTCCGCCACTGTGAGGTTACCTGAGGTCACCAGGTACTCATGAAAATAAATCTTTATCCCATGTCCCCCATCGCATATCTCCTATTTATGCTTGGTACCTAATTTTCAAATGAGTCCCAGATGGACTGTTAACATAGAAGGGTATTGTCTAACATTTGATGATGAATAAAGTGATCTGCTAACTTAATAAGTACTAAACACATTTTGTGATCTGCTTTTCTTGTGAAGGCTCATTATTTTTTAATAAAAGCTCTTAGAAAAGTGATATATCTACTGAAACAGAACTTCCTTTTGGGGGTTGGCTTCTTCATATCACATTCCAGTCTCATGCTTATCATAAGGTCTCATCTTGCACTTAGAACTTGCAATATAAAAGTCTAAATACTCTGAAGATATGTTGATACCAACTTAGAAATCTTGAGTGATGCTGCAGTTTGCCAATGGTCATTGTTGTGGCTAAATTTAAAACCACATGACAAATTAGTAAAATAACATTGCATTATCCTCATATTATTTTTAAGATTTGGTGGTAAAAACTGATTAAGAATAATAATATTAGAAAATATTTTCACATACAATAGGTAAAGAAATATAAAATAAATCTTACTTTTGAGACTTTACATTGATTTTTATATTCACAAAGGAGTAAATTCAAAGCCAGTGTTTTGAAACTATTTTTGGTACTGACATTTCACACTATAAACTACTGCAGATTTAGTAACTAAACATATTTTGATATTGTCTATATATAGTTAAAAATTGTGAGTGCAATATTTTAAATATGTAATAACTATATTGTACAAAAACAAATTATTATTGCTAGAAACAGCTTAAACCATAATGTTAAATACTATTTCCCAGAGAAAGTTGAAACCAGTTTCAGTTACTGTACTACACTGTGTGAGATGTACTCACCCATGGTTAATCCTAGCAGTGATATGCTCAATAAAACCTGTTTCTCTAGTTAAGTCTTAACAGACATAACTATAAAAGCAACACCAAGCAATCTGCTCTATTTCAGAATGTCAAAACTAGAGCTGAGTGTCTGCATTTCTTTATCCTTGCACTGTTTCATGTAATTATGGTTCTACAGTCAAACTGCTCAATGGAACCACATTCTCTAATGCATAAAAGGTCAGTCTATACAATTAATTTCAGGAAGTTGAATTAGTTGTGGATCTCTGCAGTACATGGAATTCTCACTAGTAGATATCTATATGCCTGACACAGGCAAAAGCATTGACATGCAAATTCAATGGACATTAACTAATTTTGAAGGACATTGTGAAGAACAGCATTGGAAACAAATAAGTTATATAACTTTCAGTTCATCTGAAGGCCACAGTATGTTAGCAGCATGTGTAAGGAGGCCATATAGTGTAGTGGTCTAAGGCTCTGAGCTGCAAATCTGATGACATCCAGCAGACCAGACCTGGGTTTGAATCCTACAGCTTCCACTTGCATACTGTGTTGCCCTGAGCAAGTCACTTAACCTCCTTGTGCTCCCAAGTCATTCCTGTAAAAGCTTCCAGCTTAGTATGCTATACCTGGTTAAACAACTAAATAAAAAAAAAGTATATAGCCCTGCAGTTGATAATGATGAAATGTATGGCAAGAAGATTGCTTTGGTCATTAGGGCAACAGCCATGCATGTCCATCTCTTTGTCCACTGATAAAACTCTAAACAAATACTGCAAATGTAGTCCACTGAGAACATTTTCCAGTATTACATCAAACAAAACTGTTACACACTGTACATGCTTGTCTTCATATACAGTAGACCTTGTCTATTATGTACAACTTTGGGACCAAATAATCTATCCTCAGTATCCATTTATATTTGAAATACAGGTTACACAATACTTTAGATATTTTAGTCTAGACTGTAAGAAGCATTCTTTATATTGTAATGTCCTGAATATGCAGTTTCCTAAATAGATGTGTTTTACTGTAATATAAAGTTATATAGGAATATACAGATGGAATGGTATGGTTGCAGCTTCTAAAGAATGCTAATAAGTAACAGCCTTTGAGGATATCTGCATATGTTCCACCAACTCCACATTACCTATCCTGCTGCCTAACCCTCCCCAGTGTTCGGACACTGGGTAAATTACTCTGCCCCCCCACCCACCCCATGCCACCACTGCCCGCCCACCAGTCCCTTTACCTAGCACCCTCACCCAATACCACTGGACCTCCCCCACATCACTCTCCTCTTCCACCATTCACCTGCCTACTCTTCTCAGTTGCTACCCTTCCTGGTGCTTCTCCTTCTGCCCTCCCCAGACAGTCTCCCTCCTTTCTTTTCTCCTCATCCCCCTTCCCACCCACCAATCCCGCTCCCCTCCATTATAGAAAGCTAACAAAGCCTTCTCTGGCTGCTTCTATACAGAGCAATGATACAGATCCTAGGCTTGTGCTTTACCCTGGATTTACTCTATTATTGCCTTAACTGTTAATCTGTTTTGTTCAGGATACAGTTTCCACTAATTTACATGTAACCATTGTATATAGTGCACGCCACCCCTGAAACTACAGTACAATGTAAACTGACTATGGAATCTGCTGATCCCTATGTAAACTAACTGCTGTTTGTTTGTTTTGTGTATCTGTATGACCTGGAAATTTGGAAATGAGTTTCTGACTCAAAGGTATTAATCCAATCTGAAATAAATAAAATATCCAGTTCATCTGATGATTTTTAAACCATAAGTTAATACAATAAGTGGTATAAGGCTTTAAATAAGAGTATGACACTAGTCTACTAAATACATAAATAATGGACAAAATAATATTTATATGAAGATCGTTGAAAATATAAAATTATGTACTTTGTGTTGTTTTTCACTGCTGAGGTATATATATAACAAAATATACTTCATTAACAAAATGCTAAATTGTATATTTGTCTCCGCCTCTTTTGTCTCTGCTATCTCTGGTCTGAGCTTTCAGCACCACATCATTCTGTGGGATGACATTTTATCTCAGCATAGTTTTTCATCTAATTAAAACATATGGATTGAACACTATTTATTTATTTATTTATTTATTTGTTCTAGGATTACAAATACCTTTGAGCCAAGGCTCTTTTACATAGGATCCACGTCAATGGTACAATTGAGATAATCATAAGCAAACATAACAGTTTATAAAATAAAAAAAAAACACATAGTTTGTAGATGAAAAAGAACAATAAGGTGAAACTTTGGAGGGGAAGGGAAAGGAGGAGGGTGAAATCAGGAGACTAAGTGGCCAGGAGAAATGGGGAGGTAGGTTGGGGGACAGAGAGGAGAGGTGTAAGGTGGATAAGAATAGAGTGAGTGCAGCCAGGTGGCATTTGTCATGGGCCAGCAGGGAGGTGAAGATGGGGGTACTGACAAAGTGCAGGAGTAGATGTGGATCCAAAGGGCATCTTCAGCTATGGAACCAAAAACATGTTTAGCCACAACAGTCACAGAGGTTGGAGGCAGTGAGTGTTAGGCGGAGATGAGTCTTAAAAGTGCTGAGCGATAGTGAGGATGAGATGTCGCTGGGAAGACCGTTGTACCAGCTAGTGGCCTGGTAAGCAAAGGATCTTTGGCCTTGTGTTGTGGGCAATGTGGGTTGCAGAAGCTGAGTTTCGATCCCTAGTATGTCGGGTGTGGATTGTCAGTTGTATGAGGGCACAGACTCCGGGGGGCAAGGCCCAGCAAGATTTTCTTAGTAGTAATACAAGTTTGGTGTTTTATTCGATTGGCAAGATTCAACCATCCAGTTTGACAATAGAAGTCACAGGTGTGAGTTAGGCGTTGGGGAGCCAGTGACAAGTCGACAGGCCTTGTTCAGGGTAGGTGGATACGTTTGAGTGCGGTGGTTGTAGCAAGCCGTAATGATAATGCCATAATCAATGATGGATATGATGGCACTCTGGACAGCGACAGCGAGGGCTTGGTGTCAGGTGTTTCTTGGACGGAATAGTAGGCCTGGCAGGAGTTAAGCGGCTTTGGCGACATAGTCGATGTGGGCAGTGAAGGAGAGGTGGGTCAAGGGTGATCCCCAAGGTATTTAAAGTTTTGACCTGTTGCAGTCTGGCACCTTGTCTGGTAATAACGGAGAGTTGGAAGTGCTTATGTTTATTATGGAGCTGCTGAAGATCATAGCCTTTGTTTTTTTTTTGATTAAGCATCAGTTTGTGCTTTGTGAGACCAATTCTCAACCGAGAAGAAGCCGAGTTGGAGATTTTCTTGCAATTTCTTGGGTCCTGGTGTGTGTGAGGATTACTGCATCATCGGCATACAGGGTGATATATTCAGTACAGGAGTCCGGTAGGGTGTTAAGGAACAGGCTGAAGAGTAGGGGCCCAGTATTGAATCCTGGGGACTCCAGAGAGGACAGGTTTGGAATCAGAGTGCACATCTCCAATTTTACATGTTGGGAGCGGTTTTCAAGATAGCTTTTGAACCAAGAGATTGAATCATTGGAGAGACCAGCATTTTCTAGTTGGCTCAGCAGGAGGGAGTGGTGGACAGTATCAAAGGCTTTGGTCAGGTCGATGAAAATAGCACCAGTTAGTTGTCCATTGTCAAGGGAGCTGTGAATGGAGCCGGTAAATTTGAGTAAGGCAGAGGATGTACTGACCTTTTTCTAAAGCCATGTTGCTGTTTACAGAGAATACTATAATTGTCCAGATGCTCGGTAAGTTGGTCTGCTACTACTCGTTCCAGTGCCTTGATAGGGAGGCAGAATGGAGATAGGCGGAAGTTCGCATGGTCAGCCTTATCACCACTTTTGTGAATCGGGGTAACAGTGGCCATTTCCATTTGTCCGGGAATTGGCTAGAGGAAAGAGAGATTGAAGATCTTGGTGAGGGCCCAAGTACCTCGTCAGCGTTAGAGCCAGTAGCTTGAGGTCAAGTGTGTCATTGCTTGTTCTAGATTTGCTCATGGCTTTGGCAACATGGTTTTGGACTTGATGTTTCTTTAGTACTTTAAAGTAGAAAGGTGGGTGACAGGCATGGGTGGAGGAGTTGGGGATGGGGTTGACACATCTTGGAAGATGTCGGAGGAGAACACTGCTAAGATCAGTGAAAGCAATGTTAAAAGTGTTCGTAATAGTTTTAGAGTCGAGTGTAGTGTGCCCATTTATGTTGAGTATGTTCGGCGAAGATTTTGACTGCTTCCAGTGACATCTTTAATGTTTTCCAGAAATCCCTCTCATTTCCCCAGGAGTTAGTGAGGGCATTTTATAGTAGTCAGATTTCTGTTGCCAAATGGATTTGGTGCAGTCATTCCGTGCCCGTTTATAATTCTGGATGTCGAGTTGCTTACGGAGTTTCTAGCCAGTTCCCAGAGGTGGTCCCTGGTTTAAGTTTTTTAGGAGGTCTCCTGACAGCCAAGGTTACTAAGCGATTTAACTTTATGCTTTTGGGGAAAATTTATTACAGGCTTCATTGAAAATGTGAATAAACTGCTCCAGTGCAGTATTAGTATCTGTTGCCTTGAAGATGGGGACCAGTCCTGCAGACTGAGGTGCAATTTGAAGTGGGGTAGCTGACCATGGGGTAGGACTCTGCTGGTGATGATTTATGGAGGGGCTTATAGAATCTGTTTGACCAGGTACAGCTGATGGGAGAGTGGTCACTGATTGAGTCAGGGAGGACTGAGGTTTCGTGATCTGAGAGGGGTGGTTGGTTAGGATCCAGTTGAGTAGGGTGCAGGTCCCCGTTCTGTAGTTCTTTCTGGTTGCATAGTCAACCATTTGAGTCAGGTTAGCTGATATAATGGAGTCATAAATGACCCACCTTCAGCTGAGAGCCAATTAATGTTAAAGTCACCAAGAAGGATGATTTCGAGTCCGATGGGTGGGATTTGACAAAGTCAAGGACAGCGGTTAGACCAGGTCCTTGTTGCTTAGGAGGTATGTAAACAGTGACAACTGTGAGGGCCTTATTGTGGGCAATAATAGGAGTCTGATGGGAAGAATCTGAGCAGGTGTTGCTGGAAGACTGGAATCAATGGGGTGTCCTCGGAAAGTGTCTTTCACATATAAGGCACACCCTCCACCTCTTTGGACTTACGATCAACCCGGAAGACATTGTAGCCAGGAAGGGTGATTGCCTGGTCAGGAGTCTTTGGGGTGAGCCAAGTTTCAACTACTAACAGAATATCCGGGTAGTGTTGGGTGGTAAAGGCTTGCAGTGCATCAAGCTTAGGAAGTAAACTGCAGATGTTCAGGCACATGATTGAGAGGTGCCTGTTGGTTTGTTTGGTCGGAGGTGTTTGGTCTGGGGTTAGGGTGAACAGTCCCTGATAGCAGCAGAAGGAGGAGCACAAGTTTCAGGGTGCATAGGTGATGTTCAGTCAGAGTGAGTTGCATTTCTTTTTTGAACAGTAGTATGCCAGGTGGTAATGTCGAAAATGCAACATTGGAGTAGTTGTATACAAAGGGCTAGATGTGCCCAAAGGCTCACACATGAGAAGGGACAGATCAGTTTCGGTGGTGTGCCTCCAGGAGGATTTGCCCATTGCCAAATGATGTAAAATAATCAAATCCACAGGAAAATGACCAGTAAACTGTTTGATCTCTGGTAACAAGACAAAGGATGTGTTAAATTCCTGGAACACTGGCCTGGGGCATATGCAAGAAGTTAAAACTCTTTGTCAGTGCCTTCCCTTTGTTTAAATACTTGTGAATGGTTCTCAAAGATATGCAGTTCCTTTAGCTACAAGGTAGATGGAAATGGATTCAGTTTGCACTCCCCAGGTCAGAGCTTGTAGAATTTCTTAGCTGTACTTACTCTGATTGTGATGGCTTCCAAAAAGTTGATTTATAATGAGAATCCCAATATCTGCTGGTGATGTTTTCCAGTTTCTTAGTCCAGGAAACTTTCATAGATCTCATATCCAAGAATGGTCTAGTGCCTCAAGCCAAAACACATGAAATCCACAAACTAAACTATGAAGAGACAAACACAAACACACAGCCACACAGCCCAAGTAGGCGGAGCCCAAAAAGCTACTACTTGAATCACATGAAGGGACACAGACAGGACAGAACACAGCTCTTCCTGACCTATAGAGAAGCGAAGGGCAAGCCTGCCTCAAAGAGGACCATTGCCCAGTGGATTGTGGCCTGTATCCAGTTTTGCTACAGCAAAGTGGGTAAGGAACCTCCTGTGGGCCTCACACCACACTGTGGTACATACTAATGCATTGTGTCACTGTACATTCATACATTATTATTTATGTTAAAGAAAAATGTTTCGTAAAGAGCTGGGCAGCAATAATTAGTGACTAATGACTAAAATAACATTATAAAGTATTGTGGACTCAAGACATTGGAAAGCAGAAACACTGAAAAAGCATTTCTCAGTAATACTTCCATGACAAGTCTGAGGAACTTTGTGGTTCTTACACAGAAGTCTGTTGCTAGCACATAGCTACCGGTGAGATTAAAACTACATACATTTTAAATGTTCAGTGATCCTTAAAATAATCTCAAACTGGCCACCCCAGTGGCACAGTGGCAACAAATCATGCTGCCACGAGAAAGACCAGGGTTAGCCTGTGAGCCTCAGAACTCCATGAAGAGACTGCTAGGACCAGCAATGTCACAGAGGCAAGGCATTCATCTCCCAGGGATGGAGACTTTGGGCTACCCAGCATTTGTTTACTCCCTGCCCAGCACCGATCACAGAGCAACTTTGGATTTGTAGGGAAGGAGGTCATTCATCCAGCCTTCTGGCTGGAAGAAGAGTGCCACCATTGTAACCCCAGTCATCAGAGTTGGGGAGGGTGAGGACAATGAATTTAAAGAGAAAAGAATAATTGAAAGTAAATTCAAAATGACAGTTTGATAGGTTTCAGTTGTAGCTGTACAGTACCATAAGCAGGGCTGATAGATTCAACAGAGTCAAGGGAGTGGCTATATACATTCTCAGCCACCTTTAAGTTTCCTCTTTCCTCATACTGTTTCACCAGACCATACCTATCTTCTTGCATATAATCCTTAATCATGCAGAATAGCTCCTGGCAAATTGTGAGAACTGTCCACCTCATGATAATTCATCCATTGATGACCTGGCACTATCTATCCCAAATGTAATTTAAAACAAACCCAGAGGCAGTAGTGCTTGGTGACCTAAGCATAGATGGGCTCACACATAGTTCTAGGGACCTAAGCTCCCCTACTGGCACAAATCTGATGCAGATCACTGTTGACCCTTCCCATCAAATTAACAGTACAGGCAACCACAGGCTGCTGGGATGGATATGTCACCAAACATAGCAGAATAGCAACAGTGGGTATGCTCCAACTCCATAAATGATGTCTCGCCCTAACTACTGTACTTAAAAATCACACCACATGGATATTCCTCTATTTGACTTCCCTCTCCATCATGCACTTCAACCAGAAAGGTTTTGCAAGATCTCTTAGGTTCTCAATAACACTGATTCATGATATCGAGTCAAACTAGTGATTTTCAAGAGATAAATTTAAGTCATATTTGTGACAAGCATGCCCCTACCCACATAAACAGTCAAAGGCCAGTACTAACCCTGGATCTCCTCTAGCCTTCTTGAACTCTGCAGACTAACAGATAGTGCATGACCTCAGTACAGGAACTCCAATAACTCCACAGATGAGTCTGCCTACAGTCCACTTTGAAACTAATGCAAGGAAGGAACCAGAACTGCCAAGACCAGTTACTGAAGTTAATATTACAGATGTTTAAGATGGTAATATGCCATTATAACCACCACTAGCTACACAACAGGTTAAATACTGAACTACCATCAAAGATATTTTTCTCAACCTTTTTGAAGGCATTAAAATTAGGATGATTTACTAAAGTGGCTAGTACTGGGTTACTATCTTAAATGGGACACAACAAGCACCTTAGAACCGTAATAGAAACATAGAAGCATAGACTTTGATGACAGATAAAGACTGCTTGGCCTACCCAGTCTGCCCATTTCCTACCTATCAGATAAGCTGCATATCCTAGTTTTACCAACAGCCTACTTCCTCCTACCTCCACTAGAATTGCTTTATGTCTGTCCCATGCAGTCTTAAATTCCCCACTGTTTATGACCCCACAATCTCCTCAGGAAGGCCGTTCCATGCATCCACCACCTCTCCATGAAAAACACTTCCTCACGTTGCCCCTGAGGTCATCCCCTCTATCTTCAAAGTATGCCCCTTGATCTTGCACATCTCTTTTCTGAAAGATGCTACCCTCTTGGACTTTGTTGATTTCCTTGAGGTACTTGAAAGTATCCATATGCCCTCCCTCCCTCTTTTCCTTGAGGGTATATATATTAAGCTCTTTGTGTATCTCTTTGTATGGCTTCTGGTGCAGATCCTACACCATTTAAGTTGCCTTCCTCTGAACTGCCTCCAACCTGTTTATATCCTTCTGGAGATGGGGTCTCCAGAACTGCATGCAATATTCAGATGTGGTCTTACCAACTGTCTGTACAAGCGATAAAACTTCCTGTTTTCTACTGGTGATGCCTCTCCTATGCATTCCAGTATTCCCCAGCCCTCCTTACTGCCTTCTCACATTTCTTGTCTACCTTTAGGTCATCTGATATGACTAACCCCAGGTCCCTTTCCATTTTGTTGTCATTAATACCTCGCCTCTCCATTGTGTGTACTCTTCCCTTGGGTTTTGTTTCCAGGTGCATTACTTGCACTCCTTGCACTGAACCTAAGCTGCCATACTTTTGACCATTCCTCCAACCTTGCCAAGTCCTTCTCATCCTTTCTACCCTCCTCTGTATCAACCCTGATGCAGATCTTTGTGTCATCTGCAAAGAGGCATACCTTTCCTTCCAGTCCCTCTGCAATGGCCAAAATGTATACGTTATCACTTTCAGGTGGAGTGGTCCCTGACCTCTGGAAAGCTGCTCGGATCACACCTGTACTTAAAAAGGGGATCCTAAGGTTGACATGAACTACAGACCAATTGCCATACTCTCAGTACTGAGCAAAATCCTGGAGAAAATTGTTCACCTCAGACAACTGACTAGCTACTAAGCACAGCCTGCTCTCGGATACCCAACATGGCTTCAGGAAAGGACATAGCACAATGTCTGCATTCTTTAAATTCCACAGACACTCTTTAAAAATGGATACTGGCAATCTGACTGGGGCTGTCTTTATTGACCTCACAAAGGCTTTTGACCTTGTTGATCACACTTTGCTTCTCTCCTCGTTGATACCTGCATTTCTCCTCCTCTGTTGTTGACTGGTATGAAAGCTACCTGACAAATAGAACTCAAGTGGTGAAATTTAATTCCTCTCTATCGAAAGTACCACCATTAACATTGGTGTACCTCAGGGCTCCATCCTAGGGTCCCTCCTATTCTCTCTTTATACAAATAACATTGGAGCTGTTCTAAAATCCTGCTCTGCTATTCTATATGCTGATGATCTAGTCATCTATACAAGTTCTACTAATATAGACATTATCAACACAACCCTTTCCTCTGACTTTAACAATATACAAAACTGACTATATGACCACAAACTGGCTGTCAGCACTAGCAAAACTAAAGCCATGCTGCTTGGATGGACCCAAAGCTCCGGGCTTGCACAACAGCACTGCAGTGCAGGACTTAGAAGGTCAATTACTGTAATGTGTGACCTCTTTCAAGTACCTGGGCATCCTGTTAGATCAATCTCTTGATCTTAATCTTCATGTACAGTCTGTTTGCAGAGCTGTCAACTCCAAACTGGGTGTTGCATATAAGACTAGTTATATGCTCATGCCATAGCGAAAATAGCCATTGCAAGGGATTCTGCTCCCACCCTAACCTATGGGGCTCCCTTATTTGGGGCTGCTCATAAACTGACCTACTCAGATGGGATATTACGTATAACAACATATGTCGCTATGTCTCTTCTGCTCCTCGCTTAAACACCGTCAGTTTTACAATGATCTTTGTTGGCTGTCTCCGTTAGCTGAAGGAAATACTACCTTGGCGCTCTTATTGATTTGATAATTAAATCAAACCTCTGGGTGTCTTGCAGCTATGCTTGTTCCTCAGGACACACTCCATGGTCTCGATCAGCTGATAAATCCTTTCTGAATTTGCGAGGTGCACTAGGAAAGGAACTGCTGCATCTTCCCTCAACATTAGACTTTCTAGCTCCACACATGCTTTAAGAAAACTGCGTTCGAATCTGCTGACTGCTGGTACCTGTTCCTGTTTTCACCCTACCTAATGACTGATGTCTCTGGCCATACAATAGTATTCATTCACCTCTATATAACCCTCTTTCTGCCTCAGCCTGTCCGGCTCCTTTCCTGCCCATATACAATCTTGCACTGCAGGCATCTCCCTTGCACTTACATACACTCATATAATCTAATTTCATGGCTTCCTCCCTCTTCCTCACTTACCGACCTTTTCCTTAATGACACCCTGCTCTCAATGGTTATTTCTTCCTTTTGTATTACCTGTTTTGTTTTGTGTACCTTGTTCTGTTCATATGATATGTCACCTGATAATTTGTTGTCAAGGTCCTCTCTATTCATTGCATAGGTAGGCACCTATGAACTTATGAGTGGTCTACTCTGTATGTCTCTAATATATTCTATCCACTTTAACTCATTGTATGTAAAGCGCTTAACTTTGCATGTTCTGATATATTGTATCCTCTTTAACTCATTGTATGTAAAGCACTTATTGTTATCCTGCTAAGTTTCTACATGTCTGTACTCTCCCAGGTCGTGCCTGAAAATAGTAATTTTATGGCTAGTGCATTTACCAGGTTAACAAAAGCTAAATAAAAATAAATAAACGTCACCTATTAAGACATTAAGAGGACTGGTCCCAGTACTGAACCTACGGTACCCACTAGTAACCCCCTTTCTTCAGAGTGAGCTCTATTTACTATTACCATCCGTGTCCTGTTGTCCAGCCAGTTTTTACCCAGGTTACCACCCTTGGACCCACTCCCAGACTGGCTAACTTGTTTATTAATCTTTGTGTGAGACTGTGTCAAATGTCTTATAAAGTCTAGGTAGACCACATCCACAGCCCCTCCCTGGTCTACTACTTTGGTCATCCAGTCAAATAAATCTATTAGATTCATCTTACATGACCTCTCACTGTGAATCCATGCTGCTTTTGGTCCTGTGCCCCATTGGCCTCTAGATGCTCAACAATTCTTTCTTTCAGAAGTGATTCCATCTTGTTCGCTAACACTGAGGTCAAACTAACAGGTCTGTAATTTCATGCCTCCCTTATTCACACTTTTGTGATGAGGAATCACATCTGCCCTCATCCAGTCCTCAGGTACCACACCATTCTCCCATGATCTATTAAAAGGGTAGTCAGCACATTGGACAGATGGAAGCTGGGGCCTTCCGTGGCTCAAGGGGTATAAATGGGCTTTTCAGATGGTTCAGGCGCTAAAATGGTTCACATCCACAGAGCAAAACTCCCTCAGTGGCTAGGTATGGAGAGAGGTCTGTGAGCGGGCACATTATCTCTGTTGTTGTTTAATCACCCCCAAGAAGGCATTCACTCTCACCCTACAATAGGCCCCTCTCTGGAGTACTGGGCAAGGTTCATAAGTTGAGTACCCTCCCATTTCCCCAAGACTCACTCCATTATGGGGCAAAGTGAGATCACTATCAATAAGCAATCAATTTCCTGGCACTCGTGGGAATTAGGTGGGCTCTCAAAGCTCCAGGATATGTATATCCTGGTACAGATACCCTTGATTCATTCAAAGGGCTAAGGAGAACATATGGAATCCCGTCCAGAGATTTCTGGCACTTCCTCTAAATAAGAGCACGACCTCTGAATACACTCTCAAGCAACACCACAGGCAGTGAGTCTCTCAGGCAGAATCTTGGCTAGCCCTAGAAAGAGGCCAGTCTAGCCAAATATCGCTGCCCTTAGGGACACCATTCCATCCCAAGCAGAGGATTCTAAGCATAAATGGGAGCAGGCACTGCATGCCCACATCACAGATCTGAACTGGAAGACATGTCTCAGGCTTGCACATGGGGCATACCCTGATACTAGAAGCCAGCTAATACAGAATTAGATTCTGTATTCATGGTATAGGACCCTGTGATACTTGCCAAAGCTAAACTGGTCCAATCCAACCTCTGCTGGAGATGTCAGGGCTCCTGGTGACCTAATCCATATATTATGGCACTGTGGAGGATCCAACCCTTATAGTAGGCAGCTGCAGGATGGGGTCTAGTATTCTTCAGAAACCCATTCCTATGCCCCCAGCTGCTGATGCAAGGAATCCAGCCCTCAGCCCCCACTTAAGCCTCTCCAGAGATAAAATTGCTCCTGACCCTAAGAATGCAGGTAAAAAGACTCCTCTTGTGGAAATGGCTGACACTGGTAATCCCATCAGTGGAGGAGGTACTTAGCTCCTTGGTTCAGGTAGCCAACTGGTCCAGAATGTCACACACTAGGTGATATCCTCCTAAATATATCAACATGTGAAACCCTTTATAATGTACTTGAAACCTAGGGAGGAATCAACTGAAAAATCTCCTTTTCACTTTTGTAAACCCTCCTCTCTGCTTTGAGTTTGGAGCTGGGGTGGAAGAGAGACTTTTGTGGTTCTGGGACCCCTATGCCAATAGCAACTTGGAATATTATGAGTAATTGCTAGTTTATTCACTGACTATCTCTAGATAGGTTTGCTTTGTGTGTGTGTTCTCTTGTATTTTGAAGTTTCTGACTGGAGGAAGCGGCCTGGACCATCATAGAACTCTACGGTTGTGCCAGCAATGCAGGTATCATTGAGAATAGTCCAGGTAAGCCAATGTATATGGTATTTACAGGACATGAGCACCAGCGGTATTACTCCATAGGTTACTTCCGGCTGGACAGGTGTTGTTCTTCCATCCAGGGAATAATACAGTTCTTTTTTTGCCCACCTGTTTAGGCTTTGCTCCTCAAGTTATTGTAAGCCTGTCCCTCACTGTATTCATACAGATGTATGTAACAGGTCTGTAATATTATTGTTATGAATCCAACAGCTTTATTCCATGCAATGCTTGTTAAAGTCAAATCAATAAAAAGTATTAACCGTTAAAAAAAGGTTAGTCAGCAGTGTCACTAGTTCTCCCCTTAGTTCTTTTAGAATTTTGGGGTGAATACCATCAGGCCCCATTGCTTTGTCCACCTTCAGTTTAGGAGTTCTTTGACCCTTTCTTCTGTGAATGGACTGGTATTGATCCCCCTATCCAGAGTGCCTCTATTGATTGGTTTAGGTACCTCCCCTCCTCTTTTATTGTGACTACTGAGCAGAAGTATTCATTCAGTATCCCAGCTTTTTCACTGTCATCCTCTGCCCTCCCTTTATGAAGCCTCACTATCTCTCCTTTGGTCTTTCTTTGCTCCTAATAAACCTATAAAGGTTTGATCCCCTTCTTAACTGAGTTGGCTATCTTTTCCTCAGTTTGGGCCTTTGCTATTCTGATTGCCTTCTCCGCTTCCTTCTGTTTTAATTGGTACAGTTCTCTGTCTTGCTCCTCCTGTGTTTCCTTATATTTCCTGAATGCTGTCTGTTTCTCCCTAATCTTCACCACCACCTCTTTTGAGAACCATAGTGTTTTTCCTTCATTTTGATTTGTTCATTTGCTTTACACAAAGGCTTGTTGCCTCTGTGATGGCAGTTTGATTTTTCCCCATTGCTTCTCCACCTTCCTTCTTGCCCATTTGCTAGTGCTTTCCTGATGCCGCCCATTTCCAAAGTCAGCCCTCCTAAAGTCCATTCCCTCACTTTTGTATGGTTTGACTCTACGGCTGTGTTTATCCTGAACCATACTGTTTGAAGGTTGCTTGTTCCCAGGTTGCTACCACTTCTGAATCTGAGATCCTCTCTCCATCCCTGTTTGAGAGTACCAGGTCTAAGATTGCTCCCTCCTGAATGGGTTCCAAAACTATCTGATTGAGGCATGCCCTTGTAGGGCATCAAGAATGACCCTGCTCTTGGATGTTGCTGCAGCAAAGGTGATCCAGTTAACATCTGGCATATTCAGGTTGCCACTCAACAACATATCCCTTTTCTGCCATTCAAAGGATGCCTTCTATCATTTCCTTGCCCATTTCCTCCCTCTGAGACGGAGTCTGAGTAAAACCCCGTGTAGATTGTGTGCCATTTCCTGTCTCCAGGGTGACCCACAGGGCTTCCTCCTCCATGTTTGCCCTTTAGTTCTGTTGCTTTCATCCCTTCGTTACAAACACTACTCCTCCTCCTCTTTTACCCTCCCTGTCCCTCCTGTAGATTGTGTACCCTGGTAAGTTGACATCCCAGTCATGTTCTCTGTGTACCATGTTTCTGTGACTGCCACAATAGCCAGGCATCCCCTTCCATCAAGGCCACTAATTCAAGGAGCTTGTTACACAGACTACAGGCATTGGTACTCATCACCCTCCATTTTTGATGGCCTTATACCTTTTAGTCCCATCCCTGTCCTTACTGCCTTTATCTCTATTTACCCCTGTCCTGATCCCTATCGATTCTCTACCATGGTGTTTACCTCACTAATTACCCTGTTTTGTTGGGGGCTGGGATTTCCTGTGCCTTTTCAGTGCCTCCCCTTGGCTAGTTTAAATGCATGCCAATGAAGCATTTAAACCTATCACCTAGGATCCTGGTTTCCCTCCTGGACAGATGCAGACCATCATGACAGTATAGGCCTGTATCACTCCAGGTGGACCCCAATCCCAATGAAACCAAAACCTGAGCTCAGCACCAGTTTTTCTACCATTCATTAAATCCCATGGTGCAGAGTACCTAGCCTCACCCATGCCATAGACAGGCAGCACCACAGAAGGTTTCTGTGAATGCTACTTGCCCTAAGGCCCTCCCAACTCCACAAACTCCTCCTGCACTGCTCTGGTCCATTCCCAGCCAGGTAATTTCTCCCTAGGTGGACAATGATGTCCAGCTCCTCTCTCATGCAGCTGCTCACACAATCCTGAGGATTCACTTCCTGTCCTCCCAGCCATGGCACCAGGCAGGCACCTACCTCCCCAGTTCTACCCTCCTAATGATTGAGTTCCACACCAGGGTTGTTTCATTCTCCTGTGGGGTCTCATGCCACCCTCCTCTGAGTCTTCTTTATGGAGGTTCCCAGCATCCTACTTGGTC
Source organism: Neoceratodus forsteri (assembly GCA_016271365.2). Taxonomy (NCBI): domain Eukaryota; kingdom Metazoa; phylum Chordata; order Ceratodontiformes; family Ceratodontidae; genus Neoceratodus; species Neoceratodus forsteri. The sequence continues at coordinate 718,724,371 of CM028132.1, read as the reverse complement.
TCCATTGTGGGTGCTTCCACAGAGGAATCATGCTACACCAGAACAGTGTATGAATTGTGGAGTGGTACAGCTGGAGGGATGCCCTTCTAATCCACCACCCTCACCCTCCCTGAGCCCACCATGGTCCAACTTTTCCTCTTTCTTAGCAACCTCTGAGGCAGCAGCAGTGGCTCTGATGGTCTCTGGCTGGGGAGGAGTTTCCTGAATCCTTGCAAGGGACAGCCTGGAGATGGGAAACCTCCTCCCTCAGACCAGAGGTGCCTGCAAATAGGGCAGCATCGCAGCCTCCAGAACATCTCCCAGAAGACTGCCACCCCACAGCCAGTGATTTGCCCCACCCCACATGTCTCTCTCCCTTCTTGTTTTTTCTTTCAGTTTTTGTTAGTGTGTGAGTGTGTGTGTGTGTGTGTGTGGATTTACCCCTATTCAGCATGCTGGGTTATTAAGGTTATAACAGGTATATGTCCTTCACCCTTTTGTGAAGTGATGTCAGAACCTCTGGTAGGAAGGAAATGATGCACTTTGGGGCAGGTGAGGTGATGGGCAGGGTGGTGGGACCAAGCCTGTGCCCTCCAGATCAATCAGCTACAGCTCTGACCCACCATCCCAGTGAGTGTTTTCCTTCCTTTCAGCAAGACAACCTGCACAACAATTTAACAGAAAATATACCTTGCAAAAACAATTTGAATCAGAGAAAATAAAGCTGTAAACTGTAAAACCTGTAAGCACAGTACAGTAACAAAAACCTGTAGGCACAAACAGAAAATATACCCTGCAAAGAAACAGTTTGAATCAGAGAACTAAAGCAGTAATCTGTAAGCACAAAACAGTAACAACCTGTAGACACCCTGTAACAATTTAGCAGAAAATATACCCTGCAAAAAGAATTTGAATCAGAGAATAATAAAGCAGTAATCTGTAAGCAAAAACAGTAACAAAACCTTAAGCATGACCTGTAAGCACAAAGCAAAATAGTAACATAATAGTAAATCTGCTTAACCAAAAGAAGCCTTAATGTTTCTCCTTGCTTTGGTAATGTTTCCTTGCTCTGTCCTTTCAAGCAAACCTAGAAGAAAAGAACTCAGGTGAAGCTAGGTGTTTTGCCAGCAAACCTAGTCCTCCACCTAAAAACACCAACTAATCAGACTTTTAAATCTTCCTTCTGTTGGAAGTTACTAAGATTTTGTCAGCTCCACCCCTAGTTACACTCCTAATCCCCTGGAAGAGCTAGAGAAGGAAACCAATTAGCTCCTTCCAGTGTGAGAAAGTGACTGCAACACAGTTAAGCCCACAACAAAAACTTGTAAACACAAAATAAAATAACAGCAAAACAGTAACTTTGCAGCCTAAAGATAGATCAAACTGTAAAACCTGTAAGCACACAAATTAACAAAACCTGTAAGTACAACCTATAACAATTTCACAGAAGATATACCTTGCAAAAAACACTTTGATTCGAGAAAAATAAAGCATTCATCAGTAATCTGTAAGAACAAAAAGTAACAAAACCTGTAAGCACAACCTGTAACAATTTAACAGAAAGATACCTTGCAAAACACTTTGAATCAGAGAAATAAAGCAGAAATTGGTAAGCACTAAAAGTAATGAAACCTGTAAACATAAACTATAACAGTTTAACAGAAAAATATACCTTGCAAGAAACACTTTGAAACAGAGAAAAATAAAGCAGTAATCTATATGCACAACAGTATCAACCTCTAAGCACACCCTGTAATAATGCAGCAGAAAATATACCCTGCAAAGACCCACCATCCCAGTGAGTGTTTTCCTTCCTTTCAGCAAGACAACCTGCACAACAATTTAACAGAAAATATACCTTGCAAAAAACAATTTGGATCAGAGAAAAATAATAATACAGTAACAAAAACCTGTGAGTACAAACAGAAAATATACCCTGCAAAGAAACAATTTGAATCAGAGAAAATAAAGCAGTAATCTGTAAGCACAAAACAGTAACAAACCTGTAAACACGCCCTGTAACAATTTAGCAGAAAATATACCCTGCAAAAATTTTGAATCAGAGAATAATCTGTAAGCAAAAACAGTAACAAAACCTGTAAGCACAACCTGTAGGTATGAAAGAAAATAGTAACACAACAGTAAATCCACTTAGGAAGGGAGAGGGAGGTAAGGTGCCTGCCTGGCGCCATGGCTTGAGGGACAGGAGGCGAATCCTCAGGATTGCGGAGCAGCTGCACAGGGAGGGAGCTGGATGTCACTGTCCACTTAGGGACAAATGACCTGGCTAAGAAAGGGATTAGAGAGGTGCAGGAAGAGTTTGTGGAATTGGGAGGGCCTTAGTCAAGTAGCATGCGGTAACCTTCTGGAGGTGCTACCCATCTATGGCATAGGAGAGGCTAGGGTGTTCTGTACCATGGGATTCAATCAGTGGTTGAAAACTGGTGTGGAGCTCAGGATTTGGCTTCATTGGGACTGGGGTCCACCTGAGGATGCAAGCCTATACTGGCACGATGGGCTGCATCTGTCCAGGAGGGGACCAGGATCCTAGGTGATAGGTTTAAATGCTTCATTGGCAAGCTTTTAAACTAGCCAAGGGAGGCACTGGAAAGGAGCAGGAAAATCCTAGCCCCCAAACAATCACGGTAGTAAGTGTGGCAAACACCAACATGGAGGTGTCGATAGGGAGAAGGGCAGGGGTAAATGGAGAAAGTGACAAAGGCAAGAAGGACAGGGATGGGGCAAATGGGGTGAGGCCATCAGGAAATGGAGGGTAATGAGTACCAATGCCCATAGTCTGGGCAACAAGCTCCCTGAACTGGTGGCCTTAATGGAAGAGGGATGCCTGGATATCATAGCAGTCACAGAAACATGGTACACAGAGAACCATGACTGGGATGTTAACATACCAGGGTACATAACCTACAGAGAGAGACAGGCAGGGGAGAAGAGGGAGGAGTAGCTCTCTATGTAAAGGAAGGGATAGAAGCAACTGAACAAAAGAGTAAACAGGGAGGAGAGGAGGCACTGTGGGTCACCTTGGAGACTGGAAAGGCACCACAATCCGCACAGGGGTTGTGTACAGACCCCCATGTCAGGGGAAGGAATGGACAAGGATATGATGGAAGGCATTCTTAGAATGGCAGAGAAGGGGAGATACTGTTGATGGGAGACCTGAATATGTCAGATGTTAACTGGAGCACATTTGCTGCAGCGACATCCAAGAGCAGGGCCATTCTTGATGCCCTACAGGTGGCAGGCATTAGACAGCTAGTTTCAGAACCCACTCGTGAGGGAGCAATCTTAGACCTCATACTCTCAAGCGGGGCAGTGAGAGGATCTCAGATCTAGAAGTGGGTTGCCATCTGAGGACAAGTGACCATCAAACAGTGTGGTTCACGTTAAACTCAGCTACAGAGTCAAGCCATACAAAGTGAGGTACTGGACTTTGGAGGCTGACTTTGGCAAGATGGAGAATGCCTCAGAAAGCACTAGCAAACAGGCTAGAAGGAGGTGTGGAGCAACAATGGGAATTATCAAAACTGCCATCACAGAGGCAACAAGTCTTTGTGTGAAGCAAATAAACAAATCAAAATGAAAGAAAAAGCCACTATGGTTCTCAAGAGAGGTGGCTGTGAAAGTCAGGAAGAAAAAGATAGCATTCCAGAAGTATAAGGAAACACAGAAGGAGCAGGACAGAGAGCTGTACCAGTTAAGGCAGAAAGAAGCAGGGAGGAAGTCAGAATAGCAAAGGCCCAAACTGAGGAAAAGATAGCCAACTCAGTTAAGAAGGGGATAAAACCTTTTACAGGTACATCAGCGGCGTAGAAAGACAAAGGGAGGGATAGTGAGGCTGAATAGAATAAATGGTGGGTGGGCAGAGGGACAGTGAAAAAGCAGGAATACTGAACGAATATTTCTGCTCAGTATTCCTAAAGAGAGGAAGTGCCTAATCCAATTAACAGAAGCACTCTTGATAGGGGGTCGATCCCAGTCCTTTCACAGAAGAAAGGGTTCTGCAAGAACTCCTAAAACTGAAGATGGACAAAGCAATAGGTCCTGATGGAATTCACCCCAGAATTCTAAAAAATTAAGGAAGGAACTAGTGAAACCACTGGCTACTCTTTTAATAAATCATGGGAGGATGGTGTGGTACCGAGGACTGGAGGAAGGCGGATGTGATTCCCTTCACAAAAGTGGGACCAAGACAGAGGCAGGAAACTACAGACCTGTCAGTCTGACCTCTGTGGTAGGGAAAGTGATGGAGTCACTTCTGAAGGAAAGAATAGTTGAGTACCTAGAGGTCAGTGGAGCACAGGATCCAAGGCAGCATGGGTTCACCGGGAAGGTCATGTCAGGCGAATCTAATAGATTTCTTTGACTGGGTGACCAAAGTAGTAGACCGGGGGGGCTGTGGATATGGCCTACCTAGACTTTAGCAAGGCATTTGACACAGTCCCACATAAAGATTATTAGTCAAATTAACCAGCCTGGGATTGGGTCCCAGGGTGGTAGCCTGGTAAAACATTGGCTGGACAACAGGACACAGAAGGTAATTGTAAATGGAATCCACTCTGAAGAAATGGCGGTTACTAGTGGGTACCATGAGGTTCAGTATTGGGTCCAGTCCTTTTAATGTCTTCATCAGTGGCATTGCAGAGGGACTGGAAGGAAAAAGTATGCCTTTTGCAGATGACACAAAGATCTGCAACAGGGTTGATACACAAGGAGGCATGGAAAGGATGAAAAGGGACTTGGCAAGGTTGGAGGAATGGTCTGACGTATGGCAGCTAAGTTCAATGCAAAAAGTGCAAAATAATGCACCTGGAAACAAGAACCAGGGAAGAATACACAATGGGTGGGAGGTAGTAACAACAACAAAACAGGAAAGGGACCTGGGGGTAATCATATCAGATGACCTTAAGGTTAGCAAGCAATGTGAGAAGGCAGTAGGGAGGGCCGGGGTATACTGGGATGTATAAGGAGGCATCAGCAGCAGAAAACAGGAAGTTGTTATCCCTCTGTACAGACAGTTGGTGAGACCCCATCTGGAATACTGTGTCCAGTTCTGGAGACCCCATCTCCGCAAGGACATAGGCAGGATAGAGGCAGTCAGAGGAGGGCAACTAAAATGGTGCAGGGTCTGCAAGAGAAGCCGTATGAGGAGAGACTAAAGGAGCTTAATATGTATACCCTTGAGGAAAGAAGGGAGAGGGGACATGATAGAAACTTTCAAGTACCTCAAGGGAATCAACAAAGTCCAAGAAGGTAGCATCTTTCAGAAAAAGACTTGCAAGAACAAGGGGACACAATTTAAAGATAGAAGGAGGGCGGTTCAGGGCAATGTGAGGAAGTATTATTTCACAGAGAGGGTAGTGGATGCATGGAACAGCCTTCCTGAGGAAGTTGTGGAGTCTAAAACTGTGGAAGAATTCAAGAATGCATGGGACAGACATAAGGCAATTCTTGTGGGGGCAGGAAGATATAGGCTGTTGGTTAAATAGGATCTCGGCCTATCCTGTAGGTAGGAAATGGGCAGACTGGATGGGCCTGGTGGTCCTTGTCTGCCGTCAGGGTCTATGTTTCTATGTTTCTATGTAGCCAAAATAAGCCTTTAATGTTTCTCCTTGCTTTGATAATGCTGCTTGTTGCTCTGTCCTTTCAACAAACCTAGAAGAAAAGAGCTCAGGTGAAGCTAGGTGCTTTTTGCCAGCAAACCTAGTCTTCCATTGATCCAGCCTCTTCCAAAACCATTTGTTATGTCAGTGAAGACTTTACAGAGCAGTAAAGACAATATTTAAAGCAGCAGTTCAAGAAATGTTAACATACTGTTCCTGTTAAACTTGCTTTTCTAGGTTCTTCCTTGCTATTCAGTTATTTTGTTATTTATTTATTTACTGAAATAATTTTCGAGGTAAACATACAGATATAAGGAAATCTCATTTACAGATATGATCTGCAGTGGAGGAAGGAAATATTGTAAATAGCATACAGTGAAATATAATTTTGGGGATCCAATTCCTTTTCATGTGTACAATAGCATGTTGAGCCAAAAGAAGTGATCCTACTTTTCTAGGCAAAAAAACTATTCTTTTGCAAATAATTTAAAACATTTAACATTTCTTAAATTATTTTAGACATAGAAATGTTTACCAGCAAATAAAAGTGGAAGATAACAGACACTTTTGCTCTTACAAAATACTTTTTCCCAGCTTTGCTGCCGTGCTTGCTTTAAGATGCAGAGTGGAAAAGATTAGGTTAAGTATCTGCTAATGGTCTTAATGGCCATAGTTTACACCCCAGATTCACTACTTTAACAAATATAGGGCTAAATTGACAACAGAACTTGTTTGCAGCCTTAACATGCAGCTGAAACAATGAATGCTATGACAAAATCTGTTTCAAAAATATGTGAGCACTCAAAATGGCTCAAAATCTAACTGTCACACAAAACCGGATTACCAGATAGTGACCGGAAAACCAGACCATCAGGTAAAATACCTGACAGGTAGCAACCCTATTCCCAACCCACTGGTGATCTGTTTAGCCTTGTCCAGCAGAAGTGGGCTGCTCATTGAAAGCCTCCACTCTTGCATGGTAGAGAACCACTACAACAAAGCCTCCTCCACCCCACTGTCCTTTCCTTATCTTTCCTGCTTCATTTATGGATTTCAGTGTTTATGCTAGTCAGTAAGAACGTAATCTTTTGCCTTTATGAGGTTGATGCTGTCATTTTCAGCAAGACAAAGTGCACCACAAGGTAATGTATGTTCATTTTGTTGAGATATTCTATTTCTTACAAAATCTCTACCTTGTGAGACACAGGGACGGTGTCACACCTTGAGGCCATGAAACCAGTTTGGTGCATGAGGCAACAGAAAGTCAACAACAGCAGCACAGCAGGTAACAATGAGGTATGCAGGCTGGAAACAGCTGTTTATCTGCTGGTAATCGGCTGAGCTAGATTAGTGTAGGTGCTAATTAGTGTCCAAGTACCCTAAACACAACCCAGGCTGAATGCAGGGTGGCAGTTACCAAACACTTCCTACTGAAATCTCAGTCCACTAAAACATCTGCTAATGGCCACAGTAAGTGACAGATTTACCATTGACCTATATGATGTATGGTTTTAGCTAGGTGAAAATGTCTGCTATAACTGACTTAATGAATATTGAGACATGGCCTGCTACAAAACATCCTCTTCAGTACTACCAAAACCATGACCCTTGGAACTTCTCAGCAACTCAGAAAGGATACAAGCTCACTCAATGTTTGCACTTAAACAGACAATATCCTGGAACAAGTACTTCATCTCAAATACCTGGAGGTGAGACAATATCCTCAGTTCACTTATCAAAGGCATGTAAACTGCATTGCAAGAACAGTGGTCCACAAGCTGGGGTCCTCTACAGAAGGAAAAGAAGCCTTGTCATCAAACAATATCTCCTCCTCTTTGTAGGTTATGGGAGTCCAATGTTCCATACAGTCACCAAAACCCCACTACATAAACTGGACATCTCCTATAGTAAATTCTGTAAATGTGCCATATACTGACTCCAGCTTTTGTAATTGGTCATTTTATGTGTTCCTAATGTAGCAAAGCCTAGGAGTGATGAGAATGTGTTCACTGACTACAGGGTGTGCAAAGGTATTAAAATTTGCTCCGCATAACATTTCACAGATTTCTACTATTCCACTAAGTTTTCCACCTTGTGAAGTCCCACTTGAAGAGCTTTGAGTGGAGTTGCAAATTTTGAAGTCAAAACTTTGATTCCTGTTACAGTTAATGGTACAAGTGTCCCAGATCTGTGAAGCTTGAACTTTGCCAGCGAAGTTCAGCATAATAGTTGAAGTTTACAATGAGCCATGGGATTTGAGGTCACATGTTGCTCAACAGCCAATGAGAAACTAGTTTTCTTGTTCTGTGAGTGTAGTGTGTTTGAGAGAGACTTAAAGAGCAGAGCTAGTGCTATAAAGAGCATTTTTTGTCAGATTCCTTCAGAACTGTTGCTGTGAGTGCTCTTTGCACACAGTGATTTTTGAGGTTGCTTTTCTGCATCCTGTATTGTTTATTTGCAGTATTTAGTTATCTGTTAGATGTTGGTTGCGGTTTGGTTGCTTGTGTGGGCTGGGGAGGTAGCAGCAGTTTAGAAGGCACAGTTTTTTCTGAACAAAATCAGTTGGCAAGTGCCCTGTCTTTTCTTAAGAAAAAATCACTGTCCTCTTAACTGTGATTTAACCAGAGCGATTTTGTGTGACTGCATGCACAACTGCATTTAGGACAAAAAAATCACAGTTCTCAGACAACAATTTAAGCCAAGTGTTTGTTGTGTGACTGCGTGCACAACTATATTTAGGAAAAAAAATCATTGTTCTCCAGACAGCGATTTAACCAGAGTGATTTTGTGTCCTTGCATACGCCTGTATTTAAGAAAAAAATCACTGTTCTCCAGACGCGATTTAAGCCAAGTGATTATTGTGTGACTCGCGCACAACTATATTTAGGAAAAAAATCATTGTTCTGCAGACAGTGATGTAACCAGAGTGATTGTTGTGTCCCAGCTTACACACCTGTATTTAGGAAAAAGTCACTGTTCTCCAGACAGCAATTTAAGCTGAGTGATTGTTGTGTCCCTGTGTACACATCTGTATTTAGGAAAAAGATTACTGTTCTCCAGACAGTGATTTAACCAAGTGATTGTTCTGTCCTTGCTGCTCCACATTTCCCCAGGGCCATCACCATCACCATTTTCACCAGTACATGATGCAGCCATCATGCTCTTTGGCCCTCCACTCAGTGAGATGGTGGATGCGAAGGTCGTCCTCTGGCCGCGGTGCATATTGAAAAATCCCACACCACAGAGCACTGTGGGACGGGAAAGCACCAGAAGAAGAGGCAGCAGGCTCCTGCTGGTGGGGGCGCTTGTGGCTCCTGTTGTTCCTGTTCCTGGTGTTTATTTTCTTGTTGCTGCTGCTCTGCAGTAGCAGAACTCCCTTCCTGAGCTGGGAAGGGACAGCAGTCCCTTTGAAAAAAACACCTGCTAAGGCGTGGCACCTTACTTCCATCACCACCCAGTCTGGACTCAGATGACCTTGACTTACACTAAACCAGATAGCTGGAACAAGTTAATGAGCACCAACAAATGATGTAAGTGAGGACAGGCCCTAGCTGTGACCATTCATCAAAATAATTTCAAACTTTAAGCAAAGTTTAAAGTTTTAAAATGTCTAAACAAAATAATTTCATAGATTGTTGGACAGCTTAATCTCAAAACAGAAAATTCAAAATGAGCTATCCTTTTGCTCATTCAAAATTCATCCAGAAATAATTCAACAGCAGTATTTTTAAAATGAATAGTAATTAATATTACGTGACATCAAACAACGCAGGGTTGGGCAAGCAGTGTGGTTTAATATTTGGAGCACTGAACGGTGAAACATGAGCTCCCAGTTTCAAATCCCACCACAGCTGAAGACTCACAGTGAGTCCCGCTAAAATCACTTGACCGTTCCATACATCAATTTTCCAAGCTGTAAAATTAAATGAAAATGAGATGTTGCATCTCAGAATAATAAACAATATAACAAAAGTGTTCAATGTTTCTGCTACTAGGCTTTCAGCCGGATAAACTGCTGAAACATTTGCTCCATACTATTCATTCATAAACATAACTGGCACATTTCCATTAAACAGAAGTGCAGCCCAACTCTATGGTGGTGTTAGTAGCATTTTGTGCTCCACTGTGGCAGACAGTGTTCACGTTGTGATCCTGACTCCCCTCCTCCAAGCCAGAGAAGCCTAGGGTATGCTTTTAAAATTATACATTTAAACTCAAGGGACGGCAATGCACAGCAAATCCCACTGCTTCAGTGCTTTCTGCGAACAGTGGGGTATCCTTACATTGTGGACAACCACATGCTGTCGGCACCCCAGGCTGGCATCAGTTAACTAACCTAGAAACAAAGGACATGGTCATTCAAATGGAAGCACTATAGTGATTGAGAATCTTCACAGAATGCTTTTTCAAAGTAATAAGTTATATTATGTTAAACTATTCTTAAACATATAATTTGTGAGTTTGGACAGGTGGGTATTAGAGGTGTGTGAAGTCAGGAAACTTGCACTTCATGAAAATCTATGAAACATTTTCTGACTTTATGTAGAGTGAAATGTTGCTTCACATAGTCCTTTGCCTTACAAGGAACCTACTTTACCCAGCAAAGTCTATCCATAGTGACATTTTACCAGTGAAAGTGCTGGTGAAGTGCCACAATGTGTAGTGTTTGGAGGAGGCATGGCTAGCTGCTTAGCCATTCAGATGTACTTTCAGTGAGCTCCATGTGAGACATCCAATAAATTTATTATTTTATACTTTGAATCTTTCTGATTGCACTCAAACTGCCCAATTTTGCTCCTTTTGGTGTGGAGATCAGCCAGAGAAATTTTAATTACAGCGGCTCAAATGAATGCAGACAAAAGGCAAATTTCTGTGCACCTCGTGGAGGGGCTGCAAAGGTACTGACAATCCCCATGGCCCAACCTTGGCTGTGCCAGATAAGGAAGACTCCTAACCGTCATTGTTGGATCCCTACAATTGGTGGTGATCAACCTTAAAAAATGGTCCAACAGATGGACAAAAAATGGACACTTACTATGATCATGATGGCCATGGACAGAAGGTTGATGGCTTGACAGGCACTGCTCAAGCAGTGGAGAAGATATCCCATAGGGCACTGGCCACAGCAGTGACTTGTGTTAAAGAGTAAGCCCTCCTAAGATCCCGATTGGAATTTATTGAAAATGCAGAAAGGGCTGCACATGTAAAATGATTGGTGTATCATAAGGAACTGAAGGGGAGGATTTGCTTTCCTTCATGATCAACTGGTTGACAGAGACATATGGTTTGGATGTTCAAGGCTCAATGATTTGGGTGTATCGAGTTACCCAACGCAGAGCAAGTGGTCAACCGGAGGAAGCACGGATCATCCTGGTGGTTATGGCATCCATGGTGGTTAGAGATCAGATCCTACAGGCCACCCAGAAGAAAAGAGGTGGATATTAATAGCTCCTTGATAATGTTGTTCCCAGATTTATCCTATACAACATGCACAAAGTTCAAAGGTTTCAGTGCTATTCGATGCCATCTACGGGAGCTGGAGATACCAACCAACATGCTGATGCTCACTTGCTTTCATGTTACTATGGACCATAAAGCCTATATCTACACTGACCCCAAGGAGGCTGGGAAAATAGTGGACAAACTAGAAGCTGAGAGGAAGCAAGTGAGGGAAATGTCTTCTGGACACTGATGGGACAAATACTTGAAACGCTGGTCATAAGTGACTCGGTGCTTTTGTTATCTGTTCAGTCTTAATCTCTGCACCAAGACAGCATGTAAGAAAACTCTTTTTCTGAGATTGTTTACCCTGTTTGAGGAGAACCTTTAGCAAAGACTGTAATATTTGCAAGTTCATGTTTGCAACTGAGTTAATGTTAAGTCAGTATATCTAATTTAGTGAATTATGTTTGGGTGCATCTCAATACTGGATGCTAAAAACATATTTGGGGTGGTTTCATTTTCCCCTTAATGTTAGGCACTGTCAAGATAGCCACCACTGTTTCCTTTCATTTGTCTTGTGGAGGGCCAGGATTGACTTTCCTGCCAGTCGGCCATTTAGCAGGGAGCTGACTTGGGCTGTTGAATCTTCCACAGACAATGTTTTGATAACAGTGGTGTGCAAGCTTCCGACAGGCACCTTCTGTGTCTTCTTCCTTGGTTTTAGTACAGTTAAGTGCAACTGTTAGTCTCAATTGTATTTTGATGTGGGTATTTTTAAAATAATGATAGAATATTATTGTTCATAATTGGATGTGGGGGCCTACTGAGAGGGAACATTTTATTAAGCTTATCTGGATTTACCACAAAGGCTTACTAGCTGTTTTTAGTATTCCTGGACTTTATTTAGTTGGAAAATATTATTTTAAGGCATTGGCAGCAACGGCCAACATGACTGTTTTCTTTTGTATATGGACTGGTTCTATAATGTTCCTATTCCTCTTATCTTGTACCAAAGGGAACAGTAACTCAACTCCCTAAGGTCACCATATCTAGTTTGTACTGATGTATTGCACTGTTCACTTTGTATCTTCATACTGTTTTGGCATAAAACGAAAAACTAAATGTGTAGCGTTTTGCTGGGTGAAGCACTACACAAAATACTGCACTTCAAAAAAGTAACTTTTTTATATTCAGAACTCACACCCTAGGCACTGTGCACACATCACCCACCTCCTGTTTGCCTCCTAAATAAATGTAACATCTGTTTCCACACATAGCCCATCACTGGCACCCACCTCCTTTCCATAGTCCCAGTGAAGTAATAGTATAATTACAGGCTGCTGCCACCATGCTGTAGAAAATTCCATCCCTGACCCACAACTTGAGGTGATATAAGGGCTCTTTAAAAATCAAGCCCTTGAGTGACTCAATCTTGGGACAGTAATTCAGTCAGATTGGAGCAGGAAAATGCAAAGGCTTGTAAGCCAAGGAAAGTACTTAAAAATCATCCCACTGTTAACTGAAGCCCATGTAAAGACTTCAGAATAGGGGTAATATGATTCTAAAGTTTAGAATTAGTTAAAACATGACCAACAGAATTCTGCAGGCATTGTAATCTGTCCAGGGTCACCTTTGGTAAACGTACAAGCAACATATTATAATAGTCAATATGACAAGCAATAAAGACACAAATTAATATAGTAAATTAAAGAAATGACAAGCCATTCTATAGCTTAGCCATGTTTTACTGCTGGAAGAACCAAGCTTAGCAATCTTAGTGATCTGCTTATTAAAAGAAAACTTTGTGTCACATTTAAATTTGATTTGAACATTTTTCAATATTTATTTCTGGCACATGCTTAGACACAAAAAAAAAGGAACAAAGGTTATAAATTCAGTTTTGTAAGATTTAACTGAAAAGTTTCAGGCATCCAAGATTTAATTACTAATAGATACAGGATCTAGGAATCTGAAACTTATCCAAAATTTCCTGTAAAGTATACAGAAGTATGCACACGTACCATGACATCGGCTGGCTCTAGTACTGTGTACAGGAAAGCTCTATTGTTTTTAGACAAATGGCTTGGATGGAATTCACTCAATCACTTCATCAGCTTACTACAGTGTGGAACTATTTTGCAGTTGTACCTTCCATCAACACAGTTACAGCCCTGTGATGCTAATGGTGTGGTGAGCCCCTTTTTGCACTCTGTAATTTGAATCTCAATGCTTTCTTAAAACACTTTGGTGCTTTTACTATTCTGTGCAGACCTTTATTGTCTGGTGCTGGCCCTATCTCCATAGAGTAGAGTCTGTATTTGAAATGAAATTGTCCCAAGTGTTCCAAGGTAAGGTGCACAGACTTTAGTGAGCTCCCTCCATCATTTGTTTATTTATTATACCTGGATGCTATCAGCATACAAATGAAATGACACACCACAGCAAATCAACAACTTTGGTAGGGGCTGCATCTAAATGTTGAATAACAATGGTCCAAGGATGAATTTCTGAGGAATCCCTCAATTAAAGCAGCAGGAATAAAACTAAAATCCTCCAGAGAAATAAAAAGGACATAGAAGTAAGGAAGGATTTAACACATGTGAAAGCTATTCATGACACACCAATCAGGGTCTCTAGCTTATACAGTAGAGTAGAAGCACACAGTTAACACTGTTGAATACTACAGTAATGTCTCTCAAGAGCAAAATAGCCAATGCACTATTGTCAGTAGTCATCAACAGACTCTGACAAGTGTTGTTTCACTGCTAAACTGAGCACAAAAATTAGACTGGAAATCATCCAATAAAATATTTGTTTTCAGGTAAGTCACAAGCTGGTTTGATAATATGTGTTCAAGTAACTTTTAGTGAATAACCAGTCTGCAAAGCCTTCCAGCAGATGAACCATTGTTGTCAGCCCCTACCCTGAATCCTGGCCTTTAGGTAGGCAGGTGATGTTCGACCCACAAGGGTGGGAAGGTACCTCTGGGGCTACTCACAGGGTGGGACATCCAGCTGGGGGAGGAGAGTGAGAGGTTAAAAGAGCTATGGCCTGTGGCTCCCTCTCACTCTTTACTCCCAGATAGTTGTACCACAGCATTGGTGTCCCATTAGTCCCTGGTAATGTGGAAGCCCTGACCCCTGTAATATCATTCCTGGGCATTGAGATAGATGAAGGAGCATAAGACTGTTGCCTGCCCTGGGACAAGAATGAGGTCCTTAGGGCTCTTCTGAACCATGGAATGCTGGACAAGAAGATCATCCTAATGGAGCTTCAACAGCTTGTGGGCCACGTGCGCTTTGGTAACTGGATCATCCCAATGGGGAGGACATTCTTATACTGCATGGTGAGATTGGGGTGAGGCACCCAGAATCCCCACCACATGGAAATGCATGATGGATGCTTCATGGAAGACCTTGCGGTCTGGCAAGCATTCCTCACCCACTTTAATAGAGTCTCCATGTGGCCAGTGATCATGGACACTCAGGAGTTGGAATTGTTTACAGATGCATCTGGTGGGCTGGGCTTTCAGGCATACTTTAGAGGGGCATGATGTACCTCAAGTTAGCTATCAAGTTGGGAAGGGCAGGACTCCTGAGGCAGGTTACTCTACTGGAGTTTTTCCCCATAGTGGTCATGCTGCTGGGTTGGGGTCACCAGTTGAGAGACAAGAGAGATAGTTTTGCTTAGACAACATGGGTGTGGTCCACACTGTGAGCAGGCAGCAAGGATCCCAAGGCCCAGTGGTTGTCCTCATAAGGAACTTCATCATCAGCTGTATGCTGCTTAACATTCATTTTAAAGGTGTGCATGCTGCTTGTTTTGAGAATGGTATTGCTGCTGCTTTCTCTCATATGCAGTGGCATTAGTTCAGGAAATTGGCTCTAGCAGCAGAGTGAAATCCGTATCTGCTTTCCTATAGGAGGTGATGACCCTGAAGCCTGGTAGTGGATTAATAATTCTGTTAGGCACTGGACCAGGGCAGCATATCTCCAAGGGTGGAGCACTTCCACACCATCAGGGTGGAGGCTGGTTGGCCAAACAGCTGGCCAATTCTGGAAGAGCAGCAATGCAGCTACATTTTGGAGGCAAAGTGGCAGGATCTGACACTGGGGGTCGTAGAACAACTCTTAATGGGCTGTTATGGGTCACCCAGGTGCTGGGCTTCATGAACACTGCTTGTGCTTTTGAGGTTTGGAAGATCCTTGAAGGCTAGAGCAAGGGAACCATAAAGTAGGCTGATCAGCAGCACTGCCTTAGCCTAGCTAAGGTGAAGAGAGTGTAGAGGCCTCATTGCCAATTTGCTAGTCAAAGTTTGAAGCCATGTTATTCAAGATTGCATTTTTGCTGGCCTTCTGGGGTGTTTTGGGTCTTGGAGATGGTGCAGCAGCTGCGAGGATGAAGACATGGCAGTGACACTGGAGGCATGGTCAGTAGGCTATGCAAGAGCAAGACTGGTCAAGGAGGCGTGGGTTGCTGGTGCACCCTGCAAGTTCCAGTTGGGCTGGGGTGGGACATGAGGGTCATGATACTGAAATACATGGCCGCTGCCCACATGCCTGGCTGGCTTTCCTGCAACATGCATATGGCACCCCAATCATGGCCTACCAGTTTAGCTATATATTGGGCTTGGCTGTGCAACTGTTGAGGCTGAACCCCAAAGAGTTTAATATCCATTATTTTCAGATGGGGCAGCCACAACTGCTAGGGCTCAAGGGCATGCTGATGAGCAGAGTCAGGTTCTGTGTCAGTGGAGGTCCTAAATGTTATTACAATATATGAGGCCACATATGCTTTAACATTGTCTTTGCTGTTTTCCAGGCCCTACTGATGTTTAAAAGAGGGTCTGAATCTGCTGCCACTCCTTCATACCCTGAGCAGTGGGGATAGCAGGGCACCAGCCTGGTGGGAGGAACCTGGTCTTTTACCAAAGAAAGTGCAGATTCATTGGTTGGGTCAAAGGGCATATCCTGGTGAAACTTCTCCCTAGGTTGGCAGTGTAGGCCCATTGAAGAAGTTCACCAGATACACTGCTGGTTCATCTGGGTGGGAATGTCCTGTGTTGTGAAAGCCATTGATTTTCTATTCAGCGTGAAGGAGGACCTAAGATCCATTCACAGGATGTGACCTGGGACTAAATTTGTTTAGTCTCGTATCATCCAAAGACATCCCTGGCATCATGCAGAGAATCCTCAGGCCAAGAATAAAGCATGTACTGTATATGCATTAAGGGGGAGATATAGACTTTCATGTAATCCACTGGGGACCTGTGATGTGGCACAGCAACATCAACCCATACTGCCAGGGACTTTACACTAAGAATAGAATTTGTCTGTCAGACAATGGCTGGGGCATGTTTTAGGTTCATTCCACCAGGTCTCAGAGGAGCACTTCATGTGGATGCTTAGGGTGTCAGATTTTGTTCATCATGTGGTGGCTTGAGAGTCTCTCAAGGTGGCCTTTTCCCCCAGTTGGCATAATAGAATGGTCACAGGACCCGGTTCCTGGCTTGGGGATCATGGCTAACCTAATCAGGCTCACCTGCAAGTGCAGCACCACCAGATTGGGTGGTCACTGCCACCCAGCTGCATGTCCCCTACTAACAGAGGTTTGGGTTCTAACTCAGAAAGGTACATTATTCCATCTGTCTGCACATGGGTACAGCCCTTCATGAGAAGGGGTATGGAGGTTCTGAGGTTGAATTGGCAAGATTCCCCAGCATGCACATCACTCTGATCATGTAATATGTTGGCTAATAAATACATAGCTGCAGACATTTTCTCCAAGACTGCTACAGTGCATGTTTGTCTAGGGTAAGGGATAATGGGACCTAACAAGCCTATGGTAGGTTAGAGATGGGTCTAACATTTTTTAAAGCAGTAAAACAGGATTTGAGTTTCTTTAAGGTAGAGACAAATGCAGCAACTTTAAGGAATCAGTAACAATACCATAAATCAAAGAGGATCTTATCAGCTATAAAATGAAAGTAAACTATTCTTCACATAGTTTTTCAACAATTGTGCAGCAATGGGATCTAATACACAGTATGTAGGTTTAACAGTCTTGAGACACTCAGGAAGCTCAGAAATCAAAACAGTCCATAATTCAGGAGTCACGTGATGCGGTGCGCTGGGTAAGGCCTCTCTACTCGCTCCAACCTACCGCCCGTTATTTTCCTTCAAAATCCTGTTTTCAGTCATTTCTACAGAAGACTAGTAATTTACAGCCTCTCTGAGCACTCCGGTTCTGTTTGTGGGAGTATCGATGGATGAGGAGATGCCAAAAAGTGCTCCAAAGCACACCTCATACTACACCAAGAGGCCCTAAGAAAGCCAGGGCCTCCCCTTCCAACCCTCGCTGCCTGCTACCGTTGAGTGTCCTGATAGTGCCCTTCTTACCCTCTTGAGGTTTCTAGAGGAATTTCAGCCTTTTAAGGCTGAAATGCAGAATATAACAGGGAAATTAGAAGCATTTCTAGTACCCTAGGGGAGCTTTCTAGAGAACTACTGACAACAGTATGTATCTGATCGGTTGAAAAGAAGCAAGATAAAGCTGATCTGGAGTTGGTGGCCCTGAGGCAAGGCTAGTGAAAATGGAGAATAAGGTTGAAGATTTGGAGGGTGTAGTCACTGTAATAATGCAGTAGTAATCAGCTTGCCAGAGGGTGAAGAGGGCTCGGATCCTGTCAAGTTTACCAAAAGTTTGTGGAAAAGAGTGGCAGGCCCTTCTCCTTTTGGTACTAGCTACATCATAGAAAGAGCTCACCGGCACTATACCCCCCTCCCTCAGTTGGAGCCCCTCCTAGGGCATTTATATTTCATTTTCTGAATTTTCAGGAGCGACAGCACTTCTATACAAGGTTAAAGAGGTGCAAGATTTACAATGGGAAGGTAAAAAGCTAAGGGTGGCACAAGATTTGCCTTATCTATGCATCAGAAAGAACTACGTTTCATAAAGTGGTCCTCAAGCTGATCACCGTGGGAATCAAGTTCGCATGGGTTTTCCTGCAAGGCTTCAAGTGTGCATAAATTGCTCGTGGGTGACCTATGAAGAGGTGGAGACAGCATCTACTGGGCTCAAAGAAGCGTTCTCTGATCTATTCAAGCCTATATGAGAGGATCTGGTGTAGGAAGACACGCGAATTTCCATCTGGTGGAGCTGTCTATCTGCAGTAAATCATATTTGGCTGCAATACACTTTTGGCCAGACCACGGATATACTGTATACCTGGTTGTTTATCTCTCCATTACAGTTCTCGGTGGGGTCCTCCTTCTGATGCAACATGGACATTCTATTCCCGATCTGATTTTCATCTTCAGGACTTTTGATATGCTGTGGACACTTATTTCTCATTTCGGTTTATTTTTGTCTCAATTGTGATTCACGTGCTAGGTGTTAGCGCTCATTTGTGTTTTCTTGGCTTCATGTAATAAGCATATGAACAGGGCCATGGTTCTTATGCTAAATCCCACTATGTTAGTCCTGGTGCCTCTGTTTCTCAGGGCGTTGACCCGATCTCATGGCAATGGGGAAGCAATGCTTTTCTTTCAGATTTTATTATGAGACCTTTCTGGCATTTGCGGTCTCTCCCTGGCCTGGTTAACATGGTCTACACCTTTTTATTGTTCTCAGATTTCACCTCTTCTCATGTTCCTGCTATTAATGGGCGATGTACAAGGATAATCTGTATACTAAGAGAGATACCGCATTTAAGGATAGATAAAAATGCCAGAGTTTTGCTCGCTCTCACTGGGCTTTGATTTGCTCCCTCTTTATAACCTTGTCCAAGTATTGTCTCTGGAGGCTCCCGTTTTTCCTTTTTCTCCCCCTTTTTTTCTCCTCTCGTTCTTAAAGAATTTTCTCCTTCTTATCGATGGCCACTGGTTCTGATTTAATATATGCTCTGGACAGCAATTTTGGGCCTTTCAGTTCTTCCCTATTTCACGGGGGTAGCCAGAGACTATCTGCTTTCAGTCTTTAAGCACTGATATTGGCTACACTGCAAGAGGGTGTCTAAGATTAATTTTCACATATAATATCTGGGTTTGAGCCTCACACTCTGTGGGCTGTGAGGTTCTATGGCTCATGGGATTACTATGGGGAATTGTTTTTCTAAAGGGCTGGTATAACCAACCCCTGGGATCATCTAGGGGTATTGTCAGGATATTAATGTTGAGAATAAGCTACTCTATTGGAGCGTTCTGAGTATTGAGGGCAATCTTGTTCCTGATTCCTGCTTTGTGAGGGTGGGGTGGTTGGGGAGAGGAACTTTTCAGTCTGCTGGACATCATGTACCATGTAAAGTATGGGAGGGTGGGAGGAGGGGTAGGGTCTATGGGTGTTTTGGGTGGGGGATCGTGGGGTGGTGGTGGGGAATGAATTGAATGGGGACAGAATTGGGGAGGTAGAACAACCCAAGCGCATACTATGTTTGGAGCACTATAGATGGAGTAGGCATATATATGTGTGTTTGGAGGATCCAGCTGGCAATATGAATGATGGCTAGAAACATTCAAGTTATTAGTTGGAATGTTAAGGGGTGAGGCACAAGACCAAGCAGTATAAAATACTGAAGCACATAAGTCATCTAAAGTCAGAAATTGTGTTTTGCAAGAGGCGCATTTGCTCATGGGGGTGGCTGAAAAGATGAGATGGCAACAAATTGGGCAGATGTTTGCAGCAGAAGGAATGACCCATAGTAGAGGGATCATGATCCTCCTACATAGGTCAGTTCCGTTCAAGCGTTTCAAGTTATATCTGACCCTTCAATCAGATTCCTGTTTGTAAAAGGTAGATTGCATACCTTGGACATTCTCCTGGGTACTATTTCGGCCCCAATGCAGACTCCCTAGCTTTTTGCCCAGATAATTAAAGTCCTAACTCCCTTTTGGACACTTCCATGGTCATAGGGGATGATTTCAATCTCATTTTGATCAGGCCCTTGACAAGTCGGGTCAATCCGTCAAGGTCTTTCCGGCACAAAGAGCATTTAGGGACCTGATGGATTCCATTGGTCTTTGTGACATCTGGCATGTATTGCATCCCAATGTAAGGAATACACTTTTGTTTCTCCAATGCACACAACCTCCTCTAGGATTGATTATATCCTCATCTCTCAAAACCTATTACCAGGGTTATATGTTCTAGCATTGTTTCAGGACCCCTTTGGATCCTCTGTGGTCACCTGCCAAATAACCTTGGCCTCATTGCCAAACAAAGGGGCAGATGGAAGCTGAATAACCAAATCATGAAAGAGCGAAGGCGGTTCAATACCTAGCATCCCAAATAGAGCAGTTTATTGCTTTTAATTCTAACTCTATGGGGAAGCAGGACATGATATGGGGTGCCTGTAAGGCATATCTAAGAGGGATTATAATTGGTTTAACATCAAAAAGGAAGAGGAGAGGGCATCTTGGATTTCTAATCTTCTCTCCCAAATTAGGAGTGTAGAGACTGTTCTTTCTCCCTCTTCTCTGAGGCATTCAAACAAGATTTAACGAAACTGAGAGAAGCCTACTTAGCAATATTAGCAGGAACAAACCGAATATGCAATTTTGAAAACAAATGCGGTATATACCGATCAAAGGTGAGAAGGTGAGTAAAATGCTAGCACTACGTCTTAAGCAGCAGGAATCTGCCAGACTCATTCCTGCTATCCACTCTCTTAACGATAATTCTCTTAGGTTTCACCCCAGGGATAAGCGGAGGAGTTTATAAAGTACTTCCGGGATTTATATGGTCCTGTGGTTAATTCCTCATCTAAGGAAAGACTTTATGAATATCTGAGTGATTTACAGTTGCCAACACTTACACAATCCCAACAAATAATTCTGGAGTCTCCCATCTCTGAGGCGAAATCGAAGAGTAATTAAATCTCTCCCATCCGACAAATCTCAGGCCCTGCGGGTTTACTTCCAATTTCTATAAAGTTTTCTCAAAACAGCTTATTCCCATCCTGCTGCTGCTTTTCCAGGCCATTCTCTTGGGTAAAGTGTCTGATCCTCTCTTTTTGAAGCCTTAATAGTTCTGTTGCCCAAGCGGAGCCCGCTGGATCAGGTGGCAAGCTATAGGCGATATCTCTACTTAACAAGATATTAAAATCCTGGCAAATTATTAGCCGACCATGTGGAAGCAGTGCTTCATTCTCTTATCGGGGATGAACAGGTTGGTTTCATGAAAGGAGATCATTGGTTGACCATCTGAGGACCCTGTCCCATGTCTTCTTGGCATCAAGGATGCTCCTCATCCAATGGTCTTGATCTCATTGGACTCTGAGAAGGCATTTGACAGAGTCCACTGGGAATACCTATTTGTTACAATGGAAGCCTTGGTTTCCCTAAGGAATTCTGGAATTGGGTGAGTTCTCTATATAAGTTCCCTCTGCCAGAATCTCATTTAATGGGGTTATTTCAAACCCTTTAGACTACACATGGGACTAGACAGGGGTGTCCCCTATCTCCATCTCTTCTTCTCTTTAATATTTATTTACAGCCACTTATCAGAAGGTTATCAGGAGCCCAGGGTATATCGAGTATCTCTCTCGGGGAACAGATGGTTAAAGTGGTGGCCTATGCAGTTGACTTATTGCTACAGATATCGCATCCACTCATCTATTCCTGCTATCTTAAAGATTATAGATGATTTCAGTAAGGTTTCAAATTATAAACTTAATGTAGGAAAGACAGTAGTTTTCTTCTTAATCATAGGATCTGTAAGCAGGATATTACTGTGTTTGGACTCACCTGGAAGTCTGATTATATTAAATACCTTGGGCTTCTTTTAACAAGGAGCACTATGTGGCTCGAACAGTTAAATATTGATGCTTTAGTACATAAAGTAGATCTTGATCTTCATAGGTGGGCTCTACTCCTTCTCTATCTATGGGGCAGAATAAATTTAATAAAAATGAATGTTTTCCTTGTCTGTTTTACCTCCTCAACATGTTGAATGTATGGCTTCCCTTGTCCTGGGTCAAAAGCGGTACATGGTATGATTTCCACTTTTATATGGGGATAAGAAGGCCAGAATGGCATTTCATAAGTTCATGACCCCGAGGCCAAAGGAGGTTTAAGACTTCCCATATCGGGTTATACTATTGGGCCAGCCAGTCCAATAAATATCTCAGATGGCAGACCGTGGACCAGCTCTCCACGGTTGCTACATATCCTGACTTGGTTAGCTTTCGAATCTGCTTCCATTAAAAAACGGTCTTTCCCCCACTCGTTGTTATATACAAAATTGGTTCTCTACCAAAGTCTCGTAGTTCCCTATAGCTGTCTCCATCAGGGTTCATACTCAGTTGTGTGCATTTCTAAACTATATGAATCTCAAGGATTTATCACAACCTGTAATAGGCAGTCCCAATTTCTTATTAGAGGTAAGCCCCTCCCAGCCACATAGCTTTCTCAGATACAAATTGCTGTTTAAAGAGTTTGTGTCACCTAATAGTCAATGGTATTCTTCAGCTGATATTATGTGTAAGTTCTCGATACCTTGTGCAAATATTTTAAAATTTTCCAGTTTTGTCACCTTTTGGTTAAGGTAATGGGCTCGACCCTCCCCACCTCTAATTTCAATTTTCAGAGCACCCTAATGGGTTGGCAGGTCTGCCTCATGCCGTTTCAAAATATATAGTATTCTCTTCACCTGGGCCTACTCTGATAATTATGCTCCCGTTTCCTTTTGGGCCTCTCTCTTTCAGGGTAAAGATTTGGACTGGTCTCTCCCTGTGGCAGAACTGCCATAAATTCCTTAAGCAGGACAGACTTAGGCTGATGCAGTTTAAGATTCTGCATAATATCTACTACTCACCACAGAAACTTGCTAGGCTTGGTCTTGTGTCCTCCCCCTGTGTACAAGATGTCAATCTCAAGAAGGAGATCTTCTTCATATTTTCTGGAGCTGTTCTAAAGTTGTTTCACTCTGGACTGCGATCAAACAGCGTGTTGACCCTCTGTTAGACTCTCGGACCTCTTCCCCTGAAATTTGCCTCCCTGGAATTTTCCTCCCTCTCGGTGGTGAACAGGAAGTATTATATAGCCCTGATATCGATGTCAGTTAAAAGGTGGTTTTAAGACATTGGAGGGATACAGAGGTGCCAACATATGTTGAATGGCTTCAGGAGTTACTTGCAAATCTCAGAACAGAAAGGACTATTGCCAGTTTATCTAATAAACTTAAAGTTCAATAAAATCTGGGACCATTACAGGCTCTCTATGCACTTCAAGGTTAAGCATTAATAGGTAATATGCATACGGATAGTGCTAGAGATGAACAATGGCACTGGGTTGTTAAAGGTGGGAGTGGGGTAGGGTGGATGGGAGTGTGGGGAAGTGAATCACTTCATGCTCCATACCTGCTGTATATGGACATTTTATCCATTGTCTTGATTCACTCTTTATGCAGGAAAATTAATAAAGTTTGAATTGAAAAAAAAACAGGCTATAATTCAAACTCGTTAATGGGATTTTCTAAAAGCAATTATCTGAAGGTCCAGAGCCCTGTGAAGGTTTAATCCAGACTTTAGATCAACAATAATGTTCTGGATTTTCCAAGAAAAAAAATGAAAAAGCCTCACATTTCTCAGTAGAAAATTAAATTTTTTGATAACTCTTCTTGAGAGTAGAACTGGGTAAAATGTATCTTCCACCAGTCAAATTGTGACAAAATGCTGAATTTGCTTCTGTGAAATTCAACAAAATGTCCACAAAATGTTGTGAAATGTCACCATAATTTTGATTTCAATTAATTCTGTCTAATTCAAAAAGCATTTATTTACATTTGGTATGATGACTTTACCATAGTCCATACAGATGTGTACCAAGTTTCAGATTTCTGTCTTTAAAGGTGACTGAGTTACAAGCTTCCAAACTTTCAGAAATTTTAAAATTACCTTTCACAGTTATGTAAACAGCAGATTCTAAGCCCCCATACAGTAACTTTAAAACTGGAAAACAGAATATCACCAATTTTGTTCGGATCATTGACCCTATATGTTAGGCTTTAAAACCACCCTCATGGGCCCAGCAGCAGAGTGTCATGCTGCCATGCTGACAACCCAAGTTCAGTAGAGATCCCAGAAAGTGATATTGGGAGGCAGGCCATGGCTGAGACAACTACCATTCGACAGTACACCTTGGTCAATGGAAGATTGGAGTGAGTTCTTCCAACACAACAACCCATGTGGCTGGGCCAGACAGCTTTCTCCTGCTGCAGGGAAGCTGTGGCTGTGCAAGTCTGACAGAGGCAGCACCTCCACCATTAGGGAATGGGAGGGTGTGATGGATGGAGAAAAACCTGGTAGTCAACTGAATGATGGCTGGGTTCAGCATATCAGGGTATATCCTTGTGAATAGATATATCCCTGACAGATGAGCTGCCAGCTGAGTGAAAAAACAATATGGAACATTTTTAAGCAAATGTTGCCAATTAGTAATTTCTGAAGTATCCACAATAAATTTTAATCTACCAAATGACATTTATCAAACTTAAGTAGATTCTAGGACATATTTCCATTGGTATGCATGCCAAATCATGACTGTATACCTGCAATAGCAGAGAACTGTAAACATCTAAATATTTTGTAAATTTTCACACAATTTAATAAATAAATTGTGAACTTTTGAACATACTGTAACTTACATTTTACATAACAGAAAGTCACAAACAGTAGGATCACCAGGAAAGATAGTGTCTGATTGAACATTTGTAAAAATGGCCTGAGGTTGCCAAGTTATACAGTATTTGATGAATTTAAATGTTATGAAATGTAAGAGGCAATAATAAATTGTAGCAAAAGATGTTTTTATACCTCTTTTCCAAGGGGTAATGAGATGATTAAATTACACAAAGTGGTGATTGGCTTGTGTGAATCACATGTTGATCATTGAAATGTATTTATTGAGCACCTGTTATCAACAATATTTTACTATGATGAAGCCTGGCAGTGCACCAGGTGAAGCGTTAGTTCTTGCTTGTTAGTCACTTCAGTGTGTTTAGTCGCATGTCCGTATTTATATAAATACCTTTTTTTTACCACAAGCTGGCTTTCTGGTTGTTTCTGATACTGTGTGGGTGCTTTTGCTTTTTTTCCTGTACTTCATTTTACATAACCAACTCCCTCTCTATTTAGCAGTTTCTATGATGCATCCAAGAAAGCATATATATACATTTTAATTATCTAGCTTCAAAGGTGGCTAAGCTGTAAGAAGAGAAAATATTTTCGAAATGGTCACCTACCCCTGTTTATATACACCTAACCTTATCACAATGTATACATTTGTTAACATTACTACCTTAATAGAAATTTTTATACTGTATTTATTGGAAAAGCCTAATAAAAATTGTTAGAAAAAATAAATGTTCTCCTGAATAATAAATTGCCAGAATTTGATACCCAAAGCATACCTGCCCCTCATCCAAATGTCATGAAACTTGGCATCCTTTTAGAGCCTCTTCCAACCAATAAGCATACCAAACTATATATTTCAAGCTATAATACTGACCAAGTTATGATCAGTTCAAGAATTTCAGAAAATTCCAAATAATTTTACAAAATTTCATGGAACTTTGTGACATTTGCAAAACTTAACAAAAGTTACAAAAAGTCAGAATTAGCATAATTTTGCCCAGCCCTACTTAGAGAGCAGACAAGGCAAAAACTTCAAATAATTTGCCTGATTGCCATCCTTCTGTGTTAGTTCTGCACAGTTAAGGGATCTACAGGGCTTAGCTTTTATAATATGCCCTATTGAGATCATGCCACTTCAGGCTGTACAGGTCCAATGAAGTATTTCTTAAAATTCACCAAAGTTTATGCCCTTGGACATTTATGGGCCTAAGGTAATCTGAGAAACATGGGGCAACCTTTAAGTTACAACTTCTTAGGGGTTAATTTATCGGTAGGTGTTGAAGACCCATTATTACTCTTATCTGCAACAGCTCCCAGGGAATCCAATGGATTTATCTGCTCAGATATAGCAGTAAGACTCATGTTTATAGAAGTCAACTGATCTTTTTATGAGGCAATACAAGATTAAATGACTTTCAGATAAAACAGTGGTACCATGTACATTAAAAGAAACCAAACAATGATTTGAGAGGCCAATATTCATTGACCTCAGCATCACAAACACTGATGCCACAAATAATAATCAGGCCAAGAACATGTCCACACTGACGGTTAGGCACATTCACAACCTGTTCTAAATCACTGATGATCCAACAAGGTTGAATAATCTCTAGCTCTAGTGTCAGATGTGTCATCAACATAAACTTGTCACTTCTCTTCCTTCCTTCACTGCTCCGAAACACTTCCCCTGTGAATACACCACTCATTGTGTTGCTTGCACACATGTGCAAGAAACACATTGCATCAGTCAGCAGTTGGGGCAGGCCACAATGTGTCAAGAAATTCCAGTCACATCACCATGCAATCAGCTGTTTTGGTGCAGTACAAGCTACTAAAACAGCTGATTGCATCACTCACTCATAGTGATGAAGCTTCTCTGTTGGCCTCCACAGTCACCTGGAAGCCGATAGAAAGCCACTGCCCACCGTTCAGTATGCCTTCCTGGTGAAACATTTCAATAGATAAAAACAAAAACACTGCGTGGGTCCAATCCCTGTTAGCATAATGCATCCCCATGGCTCATGCATCCCCCAGCACACTGTATGGCTGATGGGCATGCTCAATCCCCCATCAGCTCCACTGCTCCCCAAGAAAACTTCCATCTGGTACACTGGAAGCCCACCTCAGCATGACAAAAGTCTCCTTGGCCAACTGGGGTGCCCAATCCCCATTGGCTCATTGCCCCCAAACAGACTGCCTGGTGCCACGCTGGCAAAAGTCCCCGTCATCTTTAAAAAAAAAACCTAGAAAAAAAACAGTCCCTCATTGATTATCTTGCCCCTCACCCAACCTGCCCACCCTCAGTGTGCCCCACCTCCCACACCCCACCTCACCCCATACTTACCTCCGGGCCCAGCGTGATGATCTTTGGTGGACCAGGAACACGTCTGCACTCTTCAAAGCCGACCACAAACTGAAAAAATGCTGGTAAGCTGTATAATGGCATAAATGTATTTTTTCAACTTTGGTGCATATCTTGCCATGTTGGAATTTTTTCACCAGATTTTTCAACATGGGGTTCTTGGGACTCCACCTCATGAATTCAGTCACTGTCATTTTGTTATTCGGTCCAGAAAGGTGATTTTGCGGTCACTGTGTGGAATCACCTTCGGGACTGATTAATGAAACAACAGTGTCACAGTTCATGAGGTAGGCCCCTAAACACCCTATGTTGAAACTTTGGTGAAAAAATTCCTAAAATTACCATTTGACGTGCATTGCACAGTTCTACATATGCTCGTAACTCGAGCATTTTAATATTTTCACTCCAGATTTTCAACATTGCCATTTACCACATCTTTTATGAACAATATAGCTGTCATTTTCATTTCACCTGAAATGTGTTTTTATGTAGCACACAATGGTGCGGTTGGTGTGTGAAATCAATGTTCAGGACAGATTAAGAATGTCACAGTGGCACTGTTCATGAGGTAGCCCCAGAAACTCTATGTTGAAAATTTGGTGAAAAAATTCCCCAAAATGACTGTTTATGAGCATGTGTTGCGCAGTTCAAAGCATCCTCATAACTTCAAGTATTTTAATATTTTCACTCCAGATTTTCAGCATTGCCATTTTACTACATCTCCTTATGAACAGCACAACTGCCATTTTCACTTCTCACCCAAAATGTGTTTTCACACATGTAGCGCACAGTGACATGGTCAGTGTGTGAAATCAATATTTGGGACAGATTAAGAAAATCACAGTGACACTGTTCATGAGCAGTGGTCTTAAACTGGTTAGGTTGAAAATTTGGTGACAAACATCCATAAAATGACTGCGTGATGAGCATGCATTGTGCAATTTCCACGCACCCTCCTAAGTTCACAATTCATGTCGTTTAGTCCAGATTTTCAACATTGGCATTTTCCACACCTCATATGAACAGTACAGCTGTAATTTTCACACCCTGGCTGAAATGTGTTTCACCGTCCAGCGTAGAACAACCACGGTCACTGTGGGACATCAGTGTTCGGGATAGATTAAGAAAATCACAGTGACACTGTTCATGAGCAGAGGTCCCAAAATGCCTATGTTGAAAATCTACTATAAAATCCCAAACTAATTACATTACAGGTGTACATTACGCAGTTTCTCGCACACTCATGACTTCACCATTTTTTATATTTTCATTCCAGATTTTCAACATTGCCATTTTTTACACCTCCTCATGAACATTACAGCTGTTATTTTTCACATCCTGTTCAAAATGTGTTTTCACACCTGTAACCAAATGGCACAGTCGCTGTACAAAATCACCTTTCAGCTAACGAACTGATAGTGTCACTGTTCATGCGGTGGGATCACAAAAAGCCCATGTTGAGAACTTGGAGTAAAAATACAAGAAAGCGTTCAGGTGTTAGTGTTTTGAATATAATGTACTACCCTGTAGGGACTGACAGGCATCAGAGGTGTGACTTGGGATTGTTGACAGTAATGCTCATGCCATTCCACCCCACCCTGAAGCCAGTGACAGGCATCGAGGTGTGCCTTGGACCCTTTGGCCCCAGAGTTCACCCCATTCTCCAATACTGCACCCATTTCAGTGTATTTCCTTATGGAATGAGGTGGGCGTAAAGCCGAACACTTCAAAGTACACCTCAACACTTTACGTGTCTGCAGGGTAGGGTGAGGTGAAATGTCGTGACTTGTATGTGTAAATATTTATTTAACCTTTATTTCAACAAATTTGTATCCTATGTTTTCCTTCCAAATTTCCTATTAAATATTTATCCAATACCACTTCATCCAGGATACACCTAGAAATGAGCTACTGACAGCGCAGTATGCTCTTCTTTCAAAACATTAAAAAATCTTCTTGCTATTATTCATCCCATGCTGCACTAGTCCATGGAACCTACAGTTCACTGACCAATGCAGCCAGTATAGTGTTATGCTTGTGCAACTGTGTTAGTTTGGGTTTGGCCATTTGCACTCTCTATTCCAGAGAATTACCACCCTGTGGGTTACTAAAAGCAAGGAACTCTCAGAGAGGTTCCACCCTAGAAGGTGCCATGGGATGATTCCCATGACTAAAGGTACCTTACGAATCCCCAAAAGAAATGGATAATCATCCCCAAAGAAGGAGGCAACATGAAGCATATGAGAAAGCAGTAACTGTGACATAGGAGCAATAACTGCAAAGTAGTAGTAGAGAAGCATAGGAGTTTGAAAATGCAATGAGAAGCTCAGTTGGATAACATAATGACTGCCCAGGTTTGCATAGCATGATATTGATGGTTTGTGTTGAGATTAGGGGATCCCCTAAGGAGAGAGGAATGGCAGGGCATCCTCCACCTCCATCAAACAGCAGAACCTACCTAAAGAAACTAGGGAAACAACTATGCTAACTAAGTGTTATGACTTGAGGCAATGAAGGAAAAAAAAAATCTTTGGGGATCAAGGTCTAGGTCACCTTCCCTCCAGGCTTAGGATAGTTTATTTAGTGATGACTCTGCAGCTGCAATTTGGAAAACCCAATTAAAGGGAGGTGGAAAATATTCCAATTTGGAAGGCTCTCACCAAACCCTCTAGTGGGAATGCATAGAAGGTTAAGAGAAACTCTGCAACAATACATGCAACCAAGGCGCAGGAGGAGAGCAATGACTGCTGAGGCACTCACCTGCCTACCACCCTAAACTCAAACCAGGTAAACCAGAGGCAGTCATAAGGAAAATGTGGTGAAGGTGCCTTGCTGGGAAACCACTAAAGTCAATAGCTAACCGTTATAGTGGAACACTAGAGCCAAAGGAGATCATCATAACCACCCTTCACCACTAGTCTTAAATTCTACACAGGAGCTGCTGTCATGTAGCAGGCAGCTAAAGCCAAGCCGGGGTGAGGACATTCCCAGCTATGGGTCAGGTGAGAAGGCTCCCACCCCAAGTTGGACACGCTTGAGATCGGACTAAATGCAGAGTGAGACCATCGGCTGCAGGAACCCTGCACCAGATAGAATAGCTGGCATGCCCAGAATTGATTGAGAGCTGGAAAGCTGGTGAGCTGAATGAGCAATGAGTGCTGAGACCCTGCAAGGTCAAATGCAGATTGAGTGCAGCAGCATCCCAGAGACTGAAGCTGGGGGATGGCAGTAGGCATGAAGCAATGGTTTGCGTAAGCAAAGACATGAGTTGTATAAGCAAGTGTGGACCTGCATGTAGGTCAATAAACAGAGTAGTAATAGTGGACCTGCATGTAGGTCTGCATAATGAGGAAAATTGCACTGAATAGTGGGGCAAGCCAGCCAGGTATTTCAAAGCCAAATCAAGGTGACAAACTCTGAGGATTTCCCATGGCGAAGACAGGATTTAGAACAGAAATAATTAGCCACATTGGCCATGACCCCCAACACATCCCAGTCCTCACCATAGGACAAACAAGGAAGCAATGGAAGGGCTGAGAACCACATGCAGATGTAAAGCTAATTTAATAGCTTCAGCGGGAGCTTTAGCTAACCTCAGAGTAGAACAAGGCACCATAGCAATGGGAGTAAACAAAGCAGTAGCAGGAAGCAATTAGGCCTGTGCAGCAATAGTGAAAACAATTGAGTACACTGAGTTGTAACTGCAATAAACAAAATAAAAGGAGGCACAATGCTCTGAAAGCACTGTCACCAGGCAGTGCAATGAGACTGCTGCAATGAGGTAATTAGAACAAGCATGAGTGGGCTGTATAGGCATGGATGGCTATAGTCGAGTTGAAACACACAGATCAGGTTTGCAGGTGCAGTGTAAGCAAGTTGAGAGTTGTGAGCAACTGAAAGCAAGCAGTATGAGCACTGGGGTAGTAGCATGCTAGGAGCTTAGAAACAAAGCCCCCAAAAGGAAG
Organism: Neoceratodus forsteri; assembly: GCA_016271365.2. Classification (NCBI taxonomy): domain Eukaryota; kingdom Metazoa; phylum Chordata; order Ceratodontiformes; family Ceratodontidae; genus Neoceratodus; species Neoceratodus forsteri. Next base: position 718,693,375 of record CM028132.1, on the reverse strand, counting down.
GAATCACACACAGCTGAAGGCAAAATACAAACCAGAAGCAGGAAAATAAACACAGAATCCCAGCAGAGACAAGCAGGAGCAGCAAGGTGGGGGGCACAGGCCCCAGCCAGCCAGGAGCCCAACCAGCTCAGAGGACAAAATGACAGAGCCTTTGGCTGCAAAGAAAAAATGCTTCACAATGAGGCTGAGAGGAACTGCTTATATAGCTCAGGAAGTGGGAGTGGCTGGCTGCTTGCCACGAACTCCAGGCAATGGCTTTCAATTATAACCAATGACAAGGTCAGATATTTCCAGATATTTTGCAATATTTCTAAAGAGTCGCTGCTGCCCCACTGTTGAACTGCAGAGGCAAGAGATTTCTCTAGAAATATCACAGAAATGTCAAGAAATATCTGGACATGTCTCTGGCTGTAACTGTATCTTCACTTTCAGTTTTAGTGAAATAAATCCTAGTCTTCTGCTAACACCAGAGAGTGCTCTGAATTCTTTTGGATGGCATATCTTCTCCTGCTACCTACCTGGAGACTTGCCATCCCAGCAGCAGGAAAATGCATGTTATGACTTCAGTGCATGCCTATAAGAGGTACTAGTTCTTTTACTTTTACTTCTACTTCTACTTGGTGGTGACTCATAATCTAACCATGGACCTCTGCCCTCACATCCAACAGTGAGTATTCCTGCTTCCCCTCCCAAAAGTCTGCCATATTCCTTCTAATATTCAAACTCTGATTTCCAAAATTGACTTGTTCTGGCTCTAGACCCAGCAAGATAATCCTAATATAAATTTTCCCAGAAACATTGCTGCCTGCCAGGATACAATATGTATATGCTGCATAAGCTTGCTCCTAGGTTATACCCTCAGCGGACTGTCTACAGAGAGGCACACATAATAAGGGTGTTCTCCTATTTGTCTTTTCTGCACTAAATGGTCTGCCCATTTAAACAAAGTCAGTCACCAGATCAAATAAAATCCTAGCTAGTAAAATTTGCCACTGCATTCGATATCACGCATAATCACAGGAATATGGGGCCCAGTGCGCTGTTGCAATCTGGGAATCTCAAATGAGTGCAAACAGCCTCCTCATTGTGACTTCCCTACACACACGCATACACACACACATGCACACACACATATGTGCACACACAGAGAGAGACACACACACATGGTAGTTTTCAAAAAGGTTGACTTGGTCAAAAGGGAGGAGTTTCCTCCAGGTGATAAAGGCACAATGAAAATCAAGGTCACTAGAGGTGAAAGGGCATGAACAATTAACATTGCTGTGTAACACAGTCTTCTGATGATGGCATGATGCCTGTCAGATGTCTGTGTCAGATTCTACTGCCTCCTCTTCACCCCATCCCCTAACCTTCACCTCAATTCCCACTTGTAGACCAATAGTGAATTCTTTTTCTGGGCCTCCTCTGACTTTTCTGGTGTTCCAGTGCCCCCTCCTTATCTCCAGCCCAAGTACAAGCTCCTGGCATTCAGTGGATATCTACTTCTTATCCCCAGTCCACCATACATGCCTCTATCATTCAGGTCACATTCAATTTCCATCTCCACTAACTTTTTAGCCACAATGCTCCATGGCAACACCATGTAGAACTTCTATAACCAAACAAAAACACACAATGGGAATGAGATCACTGCAGAAAAAGAGGGATTCTTATAATTGTCAGTGCAGCAAAATGTATTGCCTAGCCTTTTGGTCCTGGATCATAAAGAAACAACTGAAGCACAGCTAGAATCATAGTCTGGGATATACCCAGTTCTGACATGACCATAGTAAAAATTCCTTATCAAAGTGGATACTTTTATTATGTACTGACAAATAGTCTAGAGGACACCATGGGCTCTGTAAAAGAACAAGCATTTGTCAATGCAGAATGTTGTCGCGCTGGCATTGGATTTGGTAGTGCAGTGTGAAACACATGCTGAGCAGTATGTGGAAAATGACAGCTGTACTGTTCATAAGGAGGTTTAAAAAATGGCAGTGTTGAAAATGTGGCATATAAATATTGCAAATTTGTGAAGTTACAAGGGTGCTGAAATGCATAGCACGCTTGTAACACCCAATCATGTTATGGAAGTTCAGCACCAAATTTTCAACATAGGCATTTTAGCACCTCTGCTCATTTACAGTGTGACTGTCATTTCCTCAAACTAGTCCCAAAAGTGATTTCGACAGTGACCATATTCTGCGCCAGACAGTGAAACACATTTTGGGCAGGATATGTAAAATGACAGCTGTACTGTTCATCAAGAGGTGTTGAAAAATGCCAATGGTGAAAATCCAGAGTGAAAATATTTCAACTGCACGTTACGAGCATGCATGCAAACTGCACAACGCACACTCGTAACAGAGTCATTTTATGAGTATCATCAACAAACTTTTAACATAGGCATTGTAGGACCTGTGCTCATGAACAGTGTCACTGTCATTTTCGCAATCTGCCTCAAACACTGATTTCCCACAACAACTGCACTGTATTAAGCTGAAGTGCGAAACATTTAGCCAGGATGTGAAAATGACAGCTGGACTGTTCACAAGGAGGTAGTGAAAATTAACAATGTTGAAAATTTGGCATGAAAATATTGTGAATTAGCAAAATTCGGCGTGCATAGCAACTGTAAATGCACCTCATAACATGTTCATTTATGGAGTATCATCACCAAATTTTCAATATAGGCATTTAGGATCTCTGCTCATGAACAATGTCACTATCATTTTCATAATCTGCCCCAAATACTGATTTCCCAGCAACCATGCTATTGTGCGCGGAGGTGCGGAAACATATTTTGGCCAGGATATGAAAAATGACAGCTGTATTGTTCACAGGAGGTGTAGAAAATGACAATGTTGAAAATCTGGCAACACACGCTTGTAAAGAGCCATTTTTGGATTTCTGCCACCAGATTTGCAACATAGGCTTTTGAGAGCTCACCTCATGAACACTGCCACCGTCCTTGCGTTAATCGGTCACAAAGGTGATTCACGCGGTGACTGTGAAATCACCTTTCAGGACTGATTAACATCATAACAGTGACAGAATTCATGAGGAGGGGTCCCAAAAACCCCATATTGAAAATTTGGTGCAAAAATTCCAAACAATGCCTGAGATATGCATCAAAGCTGAAAAAAAACTATTTATTACATTACACAGCTTACTGGCATTTCCTCAGTTTGTGGTTGGCTTTGAAAAGTGCAGACATGTTTCTGGTCCACTGACAATCATTGTGCTGAACTCTGGAGGTAAGTATGGGTGAGAGTGGATAGCAGGCAGTGTGCAGTAGGTGGGTGCGGGTGGTGGGTAGACAGACTATGAGGGACCATTTTCTGTTTACAGGTACTGCAGTTAAAAAAAACATCTTGTACAGTTTTCTTTTTACAGGTGGTTTCTTTTTCAGGGGGTACAGTAGCTGATGGGGATTAGGCACCCCCATTGGCACAGAAGAAGAGGACATCATGCCAGCAGGAGTGGGCTTCCCCGTCAGCACATTACAATGGGAAAGGGGGACAGATGCAGAGAGGTTGGGCACCCCATCAGCAAACAATGAAAGTGGGTGGGGATACATTCTGCTGATGGGTAGTGGGCTCCCCATGGCTATACTTGAGGGCCAGGGAAACCGACCGGGATTGGGCACCCCAAAGTCGGCAGATTAGTGGCCACTGTGCCGCCATGTTAACTGCTGGGCAAGCACGCAGGAAGGTATGCTGCGTGTGATGAGCTTTGCTCACATTGCAGCAGACCTTTCCTTAGATGTGCTCACCCAGGTGGTGTGTCGCTGACATGCAGGTTGATTAGGGAATGAGGGCGCACCTACTGGTGCATGCCCTGCATTCACCCAACAGCGACTGCACCTCAAATCCCCAATGTCACAAGATGTTGGCTGCACAAGTGCGCCCGACATAAAAATGGAGCCTCAATCTGGGTGAAACTCAACTTCCAGCACATCTATGGGAGGAAGTAGTAAAAGTAGTGAGAACATGCTCTAGAATCATTCAGATTAGAGCAAACCCAGTACAACTTCCTCCACAGGGTGTATTTCACTCCCTCATTAGCCCCCAAAATAGATCCAAGTCAGATCAGTGTCCCAAATGCAAGGCAAAAGAAGGTAATGTTATACATCTGACGTGGGAATGCCCAAAGTTAACTCTTTCTGGAATGAGGTGATGAACATACTATCAAAATATTGGACAATACCTGTCAGTGCACAATGGAATCACTACTTCTAGTTTATACCCCAGCCAACCCCAAAACAGTAAACATTAAAAACACTCACTGTGACAACTGGGGCTAGCAACAAGGAAAAAAGTCTGGTGGTACATGACCGGGTGGCAGAAACCTTCCTATCTATAGTCAAATGGTATAACTTGCTCTTTGAAATTATGACACCAAAAGGTTCAACCCAAGATGATACACAGGCTAGACATGTATGACACTATGTGGGTTTCTCTGAAGGTTGTGAAATTGACAGACTCCTCTGCTAGCTAGGCTAGATCACATTCCTCACTGATGCAGCCAGTGGAAGCTGAAACATGATATAGACCATATGGATGTGTGTTGCCCACAGCTGGGAAGTTTAAGACAATTCCCTCTGTGTCCAATTGGGGCACTGATAAAACTTCTGATCATAGTGCTATGCAGAGGAGATTGGGAGAGCCCTAAGGAGGGCTATGACCCCTACCTAGCCACCACTAAAAAGCCAGCTGTTTAAACTCATCTAGGATAGTATGGGTTTTGCCTCTTGCTGTGATGTATGTACATGAGGCCTGCATGCATAGTACTGACTGCTCAACCTACAGTGGAGATGTATCAGTAATGATGCTCCAGCTCATAATGCAAGACTTCAAGTGTTTCCCTGTTGTTTTGAATTGAACTACTTGGCCAGTGATTCAGCGTACACTACCTCCCATCATGCTGGAAACCAGGTTCAGGTACTGACTCTAGTCACCAGGGGTAAGCAGGGAGAGTGGGATTGAGTGTCTGGAGGACTGCTCTCCATCCTCAGGATGGGGTCTCTATATTTCACTAGGCAGCTACCACCTGTTGGAGTTCAGGTGGTAGCACAGTGGAAGTCTTCGCAAATGGGTGTTCTTGCCACTTAGATGTGTGTGTATGCGGAGGCATGCACATGCTCATTCAGTATTGCACCAGGTGGTTCTAAGCGAAGAAAAGAAAACAGAGGATGAAAAAAACTCTAGAAGGATGAAGGTCCAATCCTCTGAAGGCTCTGCAGCACCAACCAGACAAGCAACATCTGGCGTCCCTTGTGAAGAAATCCATGAGGGATATACAGTATGTGTTGATAAGTCCTGGGAAGGTGGGTGATGGGGTTGAATGGGCTGGATCAGAAGGGGGCTGGTGTACAGGAGGATAAACACCTTCATTAAAAAGCAGTTCATACTTTCTGGTTTTACTTAACCTAATAAATAATACAAGTCTGGTTGATGAAGTATGTCAATGAATTCTAGTTAATTATTTAACTTATTTATGTATGAGAGATTTTGAATCCTCTAGGACTTCCCATAATTTGAAACTAGTTCCTTTAATTATAATTAGTAATTTTGCATTGCACATGATATTGGATTGATTTCTTTCTTGAAGATATAAAACTATGTATTTTCACATTACTAGTTGACCTTCAATGGGTGGGATTTACACAGCGAGTGCATATCCTACGGTGGAACTCCACACCTGTGGACAGGTACACACCACGGTATTCCTCAATGACTGTGACCTGTCCATGGGCCACGCCCCCTGGCAAGCAGTACTCATTGTGGTGGCTGGGGGCAGAGTCGTGGACCTGGGCAGGCATCCAGTGGATACCCATGCTGGAGTCAACAGTAGATCCCTTGTGTGGTCAGGGATGCATTGGCTGCACTCCCCGTGGATGTCCATGGCCAGAGCCATGGAGGTGAGAGGAGGTAGTACTGCCAGTCATGTCATGTCGTCCCCACGATCAGATGGGGAGGTACAGGGTGGTGCGACAGGTATGTGTGTGTGTGGTGGGGTGTTTTTGCCAGCCTACAACACTACCTAGTGAGCTGGGAGCTGCAGAGGCAGTCAGGTGAGGGAGGGTACATGCAGTCCTGGGACCAGTAACCCCACATGTATGTGTGTGTGGGGGGGGTTGGCTTGCACCAGGACTGTGGGAGCTCAGCTAGGTGCTGAGTTGGCAAAATTGTATAATTGTATTTGAAAATTATAATTGAAAATTGTGTAATAATCTGTTTTAACGAACTATGTAACAAAAACTAACAGTAATATGTTTGTATGTAGTTATATTTTAATGGATTTGAGGAGGCATTTTGATATTTAAGCACTTTGAAACCATTTATATATTGAAAAGAACAGAAGTTAGAGTTATTTTACTAAATTGGATTTAAAAAATTCCATTCTTTTTGAAAAACAATTCCAATGTGGAAGAATAGTTTAAAAATGGTAAATAACCAGAAGGGGATACGACCCCCAACCTTTTGAATGATAAAAGAGTTAAGGACTTCTAGCCCATCTAGCTACAGGATAGATACTGCTCATTTTTGTTTTAACAAAACTGAAGCAATCATGTACATATTAAATAATTTTCAAAGATATATTTATCAGTTAAGTTCCAGAAGTGCTCCTCTATAATGTGTTTGTAGTATTAGTGTATAACTTCCATATACACATCACAGTTAATATCAGAAAGAAAATAGAGGACATTAATTCATTATTCTAGTTAGGAACTTGTATCTATTTCTTTAAAACAATACAAAAAACTAAGAAGGATATTCCTAATTTTAATTAAATTTACAATTTAAACTGTAGTGTAAGTAAAATTTCCCTATTTCTCTAAATAGATTGCCACAAGTCATAAGATGATTTTTAACTGTAAAGAATAAAAAGTATTTGGCAAATAGCCATGGGTGGGGGCAAACCGCTGACCACCGACTGCCAAATGGGTCTTTACATCATCTACCACTTGGCTATAGGGTGGATCAGGCTATCTCACCCTTATTTAACATCGAGGCATCACCTATTCATTGAATGGGAGTGATGTCATTGGTGAGTTGTTCCCCCTGCCGTTTTCGTGGTCTTTTAAACCGCACATGACCAATAGTTCAGACCGCTCCTTTCTTTGTAGAAGACGGTCCTGGAATGGCATCTTAGCCACGAGGAATCTATTTAAACTTACTGAAATCACCAGAGTACAGAACTTTAAGTAAATCACAAGAACCATCACTTGAGTACGGTGCAATTAAATATTTGATTTTCTCGTAGCATCAAAATGTAATTAAGCAGGGAGCAAAAGTATTAAGATCAAGAGGTAATAAATCTTTACCCTTTTCAAGAAAACTTAAGTATAAATGTTTAAATAAATCATAAAAGAACTATCACTTGATTTCACGGTGCTTTTAAATATTTTTACTTTCTTGTAGTATCACAATGTAACTAAAAGGGAACAAAGAAATATTAAGATTAACAGGTAAAACCTTTACCCCTTTTAGGGAAAAACAGTGGAAAATAATGAAGGAACATATATTGAAATGTAATAAAAATTTAAAGGAACTGTTTTGATTCTCTCATAGAAAGCCAAAAAGATTTAAAGAAACACTGATGACAGAAACATTAATGAATGTAATATAAGAAGACTCAGTAATAACACTATATCATAAGGTAAAATATATTATAAAAGAGTTTATCTCTTCAATAAAGATGGATTTAAAAACATAATTCAGTTTTCTAAAAAATCTTTAAATCCTTTTAAAGGGGTTCTGCTGGATAAACAGTACTTAACTTCATTATATCTGAACTTTAAGATAACACAGTAAGTTTCATTATATATATATACACACACACTCAAAGATTAAACACTAGACATATAAGGAATGGTATTATAATAAAGCTTGTCTCTATCAGGACAGAATAAATTGAGGTTGAACACTGAAAGCACTAAGTAAATTATAAAGTGATATGAAAATACCAAAAACAGGTATGAATTGGGTACATTGTAATGAAAGTGTATATAAAAATGAAAAACAGTTTAATAAGTATCAATTAAGTTGCAAGTTCCTAAGGGTAATGATACAAGTCTCATTAATGTAACAAAATATAACTTAAGAACAGAATTTTGTTGTTTGGTGATAGTGAGGTATCTTTATGACTGTATATTTTTGAAGTTTATACATAAAAACAAGAATATTATTATGAGAAAGTTTATGATTTTAGTATTTGTTTATGTCTAGAATCAGCACTGTATTATAAATCTGGCCTGAAGAAGTGGTGTGAAACTACGAACTGTAGCCGGTTGAACATGTTTAGTGCGAAGCTATAAGAAGAATAAAAGATTTTTAAGTTTTATGGACTTTTTGGACTGTAGTCTTACTGATTTATGATTGAGTTGTTTAATCATTCCCAAAATGTCTTCTACTACAAAATGTTGGTGAATCTTAATTTTTCTTACTAGTTTCCTCATTTTATCAAAATTTGCCCCTCTGAAATTTAAGACTTCTGCCCTTGACTGAGATTTAGCGTCATTCTGGGCTATTTTAAACCAAAAGCAAGTTGTAGTTACTGTTTGCCAGCAGCTCCCCGACTCTGACTGCCTCAATTTTTCTGAGTTAGTGAGGACCACAGCCAAGAGGTTGTTCTGCCTAGCAGGATCAGTGACTAACTGTGTGAGAAAGCAGTCCTGTAAGGCTTTTACCATAGATTGACTCCTTGATGATCTAGCCACCTGGATACCCTCACTAACAGCTGTACATGCATTCACTGATAGCTCATATGGCAGTCAGCCATGAATGTGAGAGAAGGTCTGTGCCTGGTGTCATATGGAGCTGTTGTGGCACTGGTCTCATGGTTAAGGGGGTGCAGGGACATGGGTTGTGAGTGGGTGGGTCTGGTGGGGGGCTGTTTGGCATGACCACCAGACCAATATTGTACAGTAAGTGAATGGGCGATTGGGGAGGTGGGGAGTACCTCTGAATCGCCAGGGCAGTATCTAGGCTGTTAGAATGTGTGCTCATGTATTATAGTCCTTCTTTATTTCATCTTAACAGACAATGATAATTGTGTGTGTTTGTATTACACAACAACATATGTTGCTGTGATATGCTGTTCTGGAAGAATGTGCTATATAACAGTTAGATATGAATGTAGTCTAGGTCAGTTACAGTCTTGTTGGATATTTAGTTGCAATTACATTATTTGTATGTATAATGATTCTTTTGACACTGTAATAGACAGTTATTTTTGAATGAATGGAATGGGTGATCCGGGGAGGCGCTGGACACCAGGCAGTGATAATGTCTGTGTTCACAGGTGCTCGGGGGATACTGGACACCAAGGAGTGATACTGTCTGTGTGCAGGAGGAGGTGGGAGGACCACCGTACACCAGGAGAATACTGTTTGACTTGTGTAGGTTGCACTGAGGTTGCTGTGCCCCATGCAAATGAGCATGCAAAATGGTCTGTTCGCACTTTGCATGCCCAATGGGCTTATTTGCATGTTTGGGCTGAATATAGCCCACAGCAGTCTTGGTGCTTTTCCATTTGGGCAGCATTATTCCTGTGCACTACATATAGCTCAAGTCCTTGCAGGGGCAGTGCAATTTTGTAGTGCCATTCTGATATGGCCTGATATTCAGTCGTATAGCATCATTTGTGATCCAACTGAATATCACAACAGGTGAGGAGTGCAATGGCAAGCACAGCACACAGATTTGTGCTGCAATTGTGTAGATATTTGAATATAGGGCCCTCAGTGCATAATGCACATGCTATTTATCTATCATTGTGAAATGCAAAAGTAGTAAATGAGCTGTTGGAAAAATAGAGATACACAGAAATTGTTGATAAAACCCCATAATGAAAAAGGGTGGGGTTTGGAGTTTACACCCAGCACCACAGTGCAACTAAATGTGCAATTAGAACCTAAATGTAAGTGTAGAATGCAAAAAGAAAAAAATTATATAATATAAAACAAAACTGAAATACAAAAATCACCAGAAAGATTTAATAAAATATTAACTAGCAGCCAGTGAAAAGAATAAAAATGCAATTTAATATATATAAGACTGCATAGATAAAATAGTACTGTGAGGACTAGCTTACCAAGAGAGAAATCAGGAGAAATCAAAGGAAACTGAAACGTGAATAGCAAAGGAGAAAAATCCCATACAGCAAAATATGATGGTATTAAAGTACAGTGATTCCAAGATAGAAAACACAACACATGGAGAAAAGTTGAAGGTTCAACTTTCAGTAACAATATAAATGGAAAAATCCATACAGATGTGAAGCCCAAGCAGAATAATTTTGTGAGTGTGTCTAAGAGCAATACCCAAACTTGTATTAGAATATATAATAAAATAGTAATCTCATAAGAAAACATACTGTTACTTCTCAAGTACATTATCTCATAGTAGATGGCACACAACTAGGCAAAATAAAACACAACACCAATATGATGGACCTGTGTGTAATATGGTGGAATAGCAATTGTTATAAACAGGGCACAAAATCCAATTCCCCATTGAACCCCTTGAGCTGCAATGCCTTTAATTTAAATATCCATAATGACTCATTTTGGAGGAGTTTCTTAACTTTGTCACCCCTCCGGAGAGAGAAGCAGAGAAACTATGTCACTTCTTCATTCCATATGAATTTCTCCATTGAGGTATCATCATTGTAGACTTCTTGATGTGTGGTTTCATAGGGTGTGCTGGTTTTTCACCAAGGCCCTAAAGTGCTCTTGGCTTCTAAACTTTAAAGATGTAACAGTTCTGCCCACATATATGATGCCACAAGGGCACTACAGAATGTATACCACAAGTTGGGTAAGACAAGGATGAAATGTCCACTCTCTACATTGACAGCAGCTTACTAATTTTAAGCCTCAAAATCTGATCCAGGGGTACCATACCTACCTACATTACAGTTTTTGTAAACATGAGTTAGTACCTGTTTGGATTAAGCCAACAGACACTCTATTTGAAGAAGGGGTCTCATTTAAGTAAAAAAAAAGAAGAAAGTCACTGAGTGTTTCTCTGAGGAAGGAGCTGTATCAGCCTAATTTACTTAGTCAGAGCAGAGGGTGAATCTAATTGGGGTGTGGCTTAGCAGCTTAGCAGTACAAAAGCAGCTGTCTCCAGTTATAGCTTGCTGCTGTTTCTGACAGAAGAAACATTGGTTTCAGAGCAAGACAGCAGTCTAGAACTACAGATTTTTTTACTAATGGCCCTCATTCCACCCAAAGCCAGTTCTAGTTTTACAACCACTGAATTTGACTGACAATAGGAACTTCCTGTTTGGTAGTACAAAGGAAGGATCACTGAGACACATTAGTTTCAGCAACCTTGAAAGAATCTAAAAACAAATAACTATCCCCCTGGCTGCTGGAGGTCTGAATCCAAGCATGGAAGAAAGAGACTACTGAAGACTACAGGAAGTTCCTGTCCCAGAACAGGAAGGGTGAGAGTTGTAAGGCACATAAGCAGTAGGAAAGTAAGTGTAAAAATACATAGAGGAGGAGATAGTAAGCATACAAAGCAACAGGGAGGGACACAAAATAAGCCAAGATGGGAGTGGTGCAGTGCAATGGCTGTGGGGCAGCAGTGTTCTGGGAGACATTCTGGAGACTATGATGCTGCCCTGTTTGCAGGCACCTCTCTGGTCTGAGGGAGGAGGTTGCCTGTCTCCAGGCTGACCTGGTTAGGATTCGTGAAACCTCTTCCCCCACCCAGGGACCACCAGGGCCACCACCGTTACCTCAGAAGTTGCTAAGAAAGAGGAGCGGTTGGACCAAGGTGGGCTTAGGGAGGAAGAGGGTGGTGGAACAGAGGTGCATCCTCCAGCTGTACCTCTCCACAATTCATATGCTGTTCTGGAAAAGAGTGGTTCTTCTATGGAGGCACCTGCAGTGGAAACCAAGGAGGATGCTGGGAACCTCCACAAAGAGACCCACAGGAGGGTGGCACAAGACCCCACAGGGAAGGAAGGAAACAACTCCTGGTGGGGACTCAATCATTAGGGGGTAGACATGGGGAGGAAGAGGATAGGAGGCAAGGTGCTTGCCTGGTGCCACAGGTTGGAGGGACAGGAAGCGAATACTCAGGATCACGGGAACAGCTGCACGATGGAGGAGCTGGATGTCATTGTCCACCTAGGGACCAATGACCTGGCTGTGAATGGGATCAGAGCAGTGCAAGAGGAGTTTGTGGAGCTAGGAGGGCCTTAGACAAGTAGCATGTACAGTAACCTTCTCAGAGGTGCTGCCTGTCTATGGCAAGGATGATGCTAGGGTATTCTGCACCATGGGATTCAATGAATGGTTGAAAAACTGGTTTGAGCTCAGGGTTTTGGCTTCATTGGGACGGGGAGCCACCTGGAGGGATGCAGGTTTATACTGGCCCAATGGTCTGCATCTGTCCAGGGGGACCAGGATCCTAGGTGACAGGTATAATGCTTCATTGGTGAGCATTTAAACTAGCCAAGGGAGAGCACTGAAAAGGGCGGGAAATCCCAGACTTCCCCACAAAGCGCCATAGTTAGAGAGTAAACACCAAGGTAGAGAAGTCAGTAGGGAGCAGGACAGGGATAAATGCACAAAAGGTGTTAGGGACAGGGATGTGGCTAAAAGGGGTAAGGACATAAAAAGTTGATGAGTACCAATGCCCAGAGTCTGTGCAACAAGCTCCTGAACTAGTGGCCTAGATGGAAGAGGGATGCCTGGATATTGTGGAAGTCACTGAAACATGGTACACAGAGAACCATGAGTGGGATGTCAACATACTAGGATGCACAGTCTACAGGAAGGACAGGGTGGGCAAAAGAGGAGGAGGAGGTGGCTCTCTATATAAGAGAAGGATTAAAACAACAGAACTAAAGAGTAAACAGGAAGTTGATGAGTCACTATGGATCACTCTGGAGGCAGGAAATGGCACCACAATCTGCATGGGGTTGTGTACAGACCCCCCATCTCAGGGAGGAAATGGACAAGGAAATGATAGAAGGCATCATTAAAATGTCAGAAAAAGGGAAATATTGTTGATGGGAGACCTGAATATGCCAGTTGTTAACTAGAGTACCTTTGCTGCAGACACATCCAAGAGCAGGGTCATTCTTGATGCCCTACAGGGGCATGCCTCAGACAGCTAGTGCTGGAACCCACTCAGGAAGGAGCAATCTTAGACCTGGTTCTCTCAAATGGGGAAGGAGAAAGGATCTCAGATTTAGAAGTGGATAGCCATCTGGGAACAAGTGACCACCAAATAGTGTGGTTCACAATAAACACAGCCATAGAGTCAAGCCATACAAAAACAAGAGTATTGGACTTTAGGAAGGCTGACTTTGGGAAAATGAGAGAGTGCCTCAGAAAAGCACTAGCAAATGGGCAAGAAGGAGGGGTGGAGGAACAATGGGGAATAATCAAAACAGCCATTGCAGAGGCAACAAGCCTTTGTGTGAAGCAAATCAATAAAACAAAATGAAGGAAGAAACCACTATGGTCCTCAAAGAGGTGGCAGGGACGGTTAAGGAGAAAAGGATAGCATTCAGGAAATATAAGGAAACACAGAAGGAGCAGGACAGAGAACTTTATCAGTTAAAGCAGAAGGAGGCAGGGAAGGCAGTTAGAATAGCAAAGGCACAAACTGAGGAAAAGATAGCCAACTCTGTTAAGAAGGAGGATAAAACCTTTTATAGGTGCATTAGTGAGCGAAGAAAGACCAAGGGAGGGATACAGAGACTTAATAAAGGGAGGAATGTGGGCAGAGGGTGACAGTGAAAAAGCAGGGATACTGAATGAATATTTCTGATCAGTATTCACAATGGATGAGAAGAGGAGGTGCCTAAACCAAACAAGGAGAAACTCTGAATAGGGGGTCGATACCAGTCCATTCACAGAAGAAAGGGGTTTGAAAGAACTCTTGAAACTGAGGGTGGACAAAGCAATGGGGCCTGATGGATTCACCCAAGAATACTAAAAGAACTAAGGGTAAAAATAGTAACACCACTGACTACTCTCTTTAACAAATCATGGGAGGATGGAGTAGTACCTGAGGACTGGAGGAGGGCAAATGTGATTCCATAGACAAAAAGTTCAGCTTCCCAGTAAATCGACAAAAGACCTGTAAGCTAGGTCATGTTAAAAGCTTTAATGATAGCAAAAAACATGGAAACAGCCAGCACTCCACGAACATTTCCACTACATTTCACGTCTAAATGATGCTTTTTCAATGTGAACTTTTTTGTCTATTGTTCCACTGGTTGTTTTGGCTCCAGTTGTTTATGCGGTAGCCACCTTTGTGTACAAATGTGATTCCACTTCACAAAAGTGGGAGCAGGGCAGAGGCAGAAAACTACAGACAAGTTAGTTTGACTTCAGTGGTAGGGAAAATGATGGAATCACTTCTGAAGGAAAGAATTGTTGAGTACCTAGAGGTCAGTGAGGCACAGGACCCAAGGCAGCATGGTTTCACAGCAGGAAGGTCATGTCAGATGAACCTAATAGATTTCTTTGACTGGGTGACCAAAGTAGTAGACCAGGGAGGGGCTGTGGATATGGCCTACCTAGATTTTAACAAGGCATTTGACACAGTCTCACACAAAGATTAATATACAAGTTAGCAAGGGTGCATGGCCACCAGCCTAACTGAATGATCACTTAAACGGCTTGCTCATGAAAGTAACCCCAAAATCTGGCGTTATTTTACTTGCTCCTGCACAATGGTGTAAAATTCGATTCAGTACTTACCGGTGGCTATCCCGATATTTGTATTTGGACCAGCGCTTTACAAATCGAGTGCGTTTTTTTTTGTTTTTCTACGGTGTGCTCACGCTCCGTTCAGCTACTACCGGGTTAACTGCATACAACATGGAGTCCCTATCTATGCCCTCTCTGGCGGCAACTGAAAGTAATCTAGCAGAAATAAGGCAAATGTTCATAGAAATCCTGCATCGCATGGATAAAGTGGACATGGCCATGAGAAAGAACACTGAGGATATTGTAGATTTATCACAGAGGGCCGACATCTGTGAACATAAGCTAGCGGAGGTGGAAGATGGCTGGCATAAGGCAGGGGCTAAAATGCATTTATCAGGGACAGCTGATCCAGCATCTCTGGGCCTAGGTGGAGGATCTGAAAACTGCAGCCGCCGCAATAATCTCAGATTTGTTGGGTTCCCTGAAGGCTGCGAGGGAATGATACGATATCTTTCTACAACAAGTATTACCCTCATTGTTGGAGTGCCAGTGTGGGTCCCTGTGGGAGCTGGACAGAGCACATAGAACTTTATTGTCCCATGCCCCCGGTGGGCGCCTCGTACCATCTTAGCCCGTTTCTCTGATTCCAAGATCGAGAACGGTTCACCCAATTAGCAGCAGAAGAAAGAGCTGATCTGGAATGGACACAAAATTCAAATATTTGCTGATTATTCATTGGAGGTCACTAATAGGTGGAAGGCCTTTACAGCAGCTCGGAGGGCGTGTGCAGAACTGGGCCTTGAATATTCCCTGCGTTACCCTGCAACTCTAGGATCATGATCAATGGATCACCACGGGTCTTGATAATCCGTTATCAACTGAGGACTTTATCGCTTCACAGGCACCCAAATTAAACTGGGGCAAGCTGCATGCATCTTACAGCCCAAGGCCCTCCCTGCTCAATCTGCCCGTAGGGACACTAATGGATCTGCAACCCGAATGCTGTGGCAGCTTCGTCTTCTCACTCAGCTGGAAATTTCTTGGCTCCCACCGGTCATCTCCTCAAAATCCTCAGGAGTAAGAAAAAGAATAGAAGAAGGGCAAGGATCGAAGGAGGTCACGTGAGACAAAACCCCACGGCTTCGCTCCAGAAGTAGAAGTAGGAGCTGCAGTCCAGGTCCGAGTGCCTCTCATGACTCCTTTGCCCCAGATATGAGCAACAATCAGTATAAAGTCCTGATGGATCTCCTTACCAAGGATATCCCTCGCGACCTCCCTCTTCCACGAGACGCCCAGCTCGCCGGCTCGAAATCTTCAGCAGCCAAACAGTTGCTCTGGGCGAAGAGGCTGGCACCCTACGGAGAACTCTGGGGCCACGGCTGCGGACTGGCTCTGGAACTAACTGCAAGCAATATGGATATCCTCACCTCTGCTGCAAAACCAGTTGGTTGACTGCTAGTACTTTATCGCTTTTGGTTTATTAATGCCGGCTTGTCTGTGGATTAACAGACATTGCCGTTGATTAGGATGAATCCCGTGCACCTAGTTAAAGGGACTTCCTTCAGAGGATAGTTAAGAGTGGCCCTTAGGTTCATACCGAGCAGCTACTCTGATACTTGCTGTTCTCTGCCCTTGATGAGCAGATCCGGTGTTCCTTGTGCTTGCACTGGCTGACATGCATGACCAACGGGACAAATAGGGTGCTGCACATGGTTTAACTTATGGCTCTGCATATCTGTAAACTAGCCTCAGATATTATCACAAATATATGGAGGGGTTATGCTCAGCTTTCACAATTGTCCCTTACCACTATATCAGATGACAGCCCTTTGGCCGTTGTTGTCTGAAGTTTTTTCTTTTTATTTATGTCTCCTTTAATAGGGGTTACTAGGAGATTTTATTTACCTAGTTACGATGGGTTCATGGGGTCCTTACCTCCCAGCGACCTCTACTGGTGTCTGGGCTTGCTTTTAATTTTAGTTGACACGTACAGTGGATGTTGGTCTTTTGTGGGATTGCAAAGTTGCGAACAAAGGGAGGGTGGGGGATGGGTTTGTTATTTTAAAGGGGTTGGTTGCTCTCAGTCAGTAGGGATAGTGCATGTTAGTATGTATCCCTGTCACGTTATAATGTTGAAATTTTGGTGTTGTGTTAATTTTATTATGGCAATCTTTCTAATGGGGCTAGGTGGTGCTCTGTTAATGCTTGATGCGAAGTAAGAAGGAGCAAGGGGGCTTGCTTAGGCTCACCACTTAATGTTTCCGTCCACATACTCCTGCTGATATGTTTTACTGTAGGTCTGAATGGACCCTAAGCTAATTTCATGGAATGTGAGGAGGCTTAATTAGCCCATTAAACGGAAGAAGATTTTAATCCACCTGAAAAAGTTAGCCCCTCACGGTGGTCTTCCTGCAAGAGACTAAACTCTCTTCAAGGAAGCCACTAAGCTTAAGCAAGCTTGGGTGATTGAAGAGCTTCACAGTGTGGCTCCCACCCAGAAAGGAGTCTCCATACTTTTGCATAAAACCTGGGATGGAAGGTGAAGGACTTTATACAGGATCAAGAAGGGAGATGGATTATTGCGGAAGTCAAAACCCCGAGGGCCCCTGGTCCTGGCCAATATATACGCTCCTAATCAGGGCTGCCCTCAATTTTTCCATATGGTTAACCAGGCTATCCTGGACTTCAATAAAAACAGAGCCCCAATACTCTTGGGAGGGGATTTTAATCTAACATTAGATCATACTTTAGATAGAAGCAATAAATCCCTGAACCCCATCGACAGGCTAAGAAAGCAGTGGGAAACTAATGTCTGAACTTGGTTTATTGGATGCCTGGAGGGCATTACACCAGGAGAGCATGATTATACCTGTTTTTCCCCAACCCATGGCTCTTCCAGTAGGATAGATCTTTGGCTCATATCCTCAGGGTTATATGAGAAGGTGGCGGGGCTCGATTCACCCAATTTATGTTTCCGATCACACCCCTTGAATTAGTTTTCAAGAGGACCTGATCTCCATCATTCTCAGGCCTGGCGGTTAGACCCACTTTTGCTAGAAGATAAAACTTTTCTTGACTGGATCGCCAGGCTGTAGCGGAATATTGGACTGACAATGATAATGGTGAGGTATCTGACTCAACCTTATGGGAGGCCTTTAAAGCTACCATTCGTGGCAGGATAATAGCCTTTGCAGCAGCCAGGAGGCGTTGCGGGGTGGCTGATCAAGCGAGCCTTGAAGAAGCAATTATATAACTGGAAGCCCAATACAAAGCCCTAGATAATCAACCTCCTTCTCCTGACTTGCTAGCACAGTTAGCCAGCACGGAATTTCTCTCAACACTCATTTATCTCGGCAGGCTGTTAGAATGTGTGCTCATGTATTATAGTCCTTCTTTATTTCATCTTAACAGACAATGATAATGTGTGTGTTTGTATTGTACACAACAACATATGTTGCTGTGATATGCAGTTCTGGAAGAATGTGCTATATAACAGTTAGATATGAATGTAGTCTAGGTCAGTTACAGTCTTGTTGGATATTTAGTTGCAATTACATTATTTGTATGTATAATGATTCTTTTGACCCTGTAATAGACAGTTATTTTTGAATGAATGGAATGGGTGATCCGGGGCGCTGGACACCAGGCAGTGATAATGTCTGTGTTCACAGGTGCTCGGGGATACTGGACACCAAGGAGTGATACTGTCTGTGTGCACGGAGAGGTGGGAGGACCACCGTACACCAGGGAATACTGTGTGACTTGTGTAGGTTGCACTAAGAGGTTGCTGTGCCCCATGCAAATGAGCATGCAAATGGTCTGTTCGCACTTTGCATGCCCAATGGGCTCATTTGCATGTTTGGGCTGAATATAGCCCACAGCAGTCTTGAGTGCTTTTCCATTTGGGCAGCATTATTCCCTGTGCACTACATATGCTCAAGTCCTTGCAGGGGCAGTGCAATTTTGTAGTGCCATTCTGATATGGCTTGATATTCAGTCGTATAGCATCATTTGTGATCCAACTGAATATCACAACAGGTGAGGAGTGCAATGGCAAGCACAGCACACATTTGTGCTGCAATTGTGTAGATATTTGAATATAGGGCCCTCAGTGCATAATGCACATGCTATTTATCTATCATTGTGAAATGCAAAAGTAGTAAATGAGCTGTTGGAAAAATGAGATACACAGAAATTGTTGATAAAACCCCATAATGAAAAAGGGTGGGGTTTGGGTTTTACACCCAGCACCACAGTGCAACTAAATGTGCAATTAGAACCTAAATGTAAGTGTAGAATGCAAAAAGAAAAAAATTATATAATATAAAACAAAACTGAAATACAAAAATCACCAGAAAGATTTAATAAAATATTAACTAGCAGCCAGTGAAAAGAATAAAAATGCAATTTAATATATATAAGACTGCATAGATAAAATAGTACTGTGAGGACTAGCTTACCAAGAGAGAAATCAGGAGAAATCAAGGAAACTGAAACGTGAATAGCAAAGGAGAAAAATCCCATACAGCAAAATATGATGGTATTAAAGTACAGTGATTCCAAGATAGAAAACACAACACATGGAGAAAAGTTGAAGGTTCAACTTTCAGTAACAATATAAATGGAAAAATCCATACAGATGTGAAGCCCAAGCAGAATAATTTTGTGAGTGTGTCTAAGAGCAATACCCAAACTTGTATTAGAATATATAATAAAATAGTAATCTCATAAGAAAACATACTGTTACTTCTCAAGTACATTATCTCATAGTAGATGGCACACACAACTAGGCAAAATAAAACACAACACCAATATGATGGACCTGTGTGTAATATGGTGGAATAGCAATTGTTATAAACAGGGCACAAAATCCAATTCCCCATTGAACCCCTTGAGCTGCAATGCCTTTAATTTAAATATCCATAATGACTCATTTTGGAGGAGTTTCTTAACTTTGTCACCACCTCCGGAAGGGAGGCAGAGGCTGTGTCACTTCTTCATTCCATATGAATTTCTCCATTGAGGTATCATCATTGTAGACTTCTTGATGTGTGGTTTCATAGGGTGTGCTGGTTTTTCACCAAGGCCCTAAAGTGCTCTTGGCTTCTAAACTTTAAAGATGTAACAGTTCTGCCCACATATATGATGCCACAAGGGCACTACAGAATGTATACCACAAGTTGGGTAAGTGAAGGAATGAAATGTCCACTCTACATTGACAGCAGCTTACTAATTTTAAGCCTCAAAATCTGATCCAGGGGTACCATACCTACCTACATTACAGTTTTTGTAAACATGAGTTAGTACCTGTTTGGATTAAGCCAACAGACACTCTATTTGAAGAAGGGGTCTCATTTAAGTAAAAAAAAAAAGAAGAAAGTCACTGAGTGTTTCTCTGAGGAAGGAGCTGTATCAGCCTAATTTACTTAGTCAGAGCAGAGGGTGAATCTAAATGGGGTGTGGCTTAGCACTTAGCAGTACAAAAGCAGCTGTCTCCAGTTATAGCTTGCTGCTGTTTCTGACAGAAGAAACATTGGTTTCAGAGCAAGACAGCAGTCTAGAACTACAGATTTTTTACTAATGGCCCTCATTCCCACCCAAAGCCAGTTCTAGTTTTACAACCACTGAATTTGACTGACAATAGGAACTTCCTGTTTGGTAGTACAAAGGAAGGATCACTGAGACACATTAGTTTCAGCAACCTTGAAAGAATCTAAAAACAAATAACTATCCCCCTGGCTGCTGGAGGTCTGAATCCAAGCATGGAAGAAAGAGACTACTGAAGACTACAGGAAGTTCCTGTCCCAGAACAGGAAGGTGAGAGTTGTAAAGGCACATAAGCAGTAGGAAAGTAAGTGTAAAAAATACAGAGGAGGAGATAGTAAGCATACAAAGCAACAGGAGAGGGACACAAAATAAGCCAAGATGGGAGTGGTGCAGTGCAATGGCTGTGGGGCAGCAGTGTTCTGGGAGACATTCTGGAGACTATGATGCTGCCCTGTTTGCAGGCACCTCTCTGGTCTGAGGAGGAGGTTGCCTGTCTCCAGGCTGACCTGGTTAGGATTCGTGAAACCTCTTCCCCCACCCAGGGACCACCAGGGCCACCACCGTTACCTCAGAAGTTGCTAAGAAAGAGGAGGTTGGACCAAGGTGGGCTTAGGGAGGAAGAGGGTGGTGGAACAGAGGTGCATCCTCCAGCTGTACCTCTCCACAATTCATATGCTGTTCTGGAAAAGAGTGGTTCTTCTATGGAGGCACCTGCAGTGGAAACCAAGGAGGATGCTGGGAACCTCCACAAGGAGACCCACAGGAGGTGGCACAAGACCCCACAGGGAAGGAAGGAAACAACTCCTGGTGGGGGACTCAATCATTAGGGGGTGAGACATGGGGAGGAAGAGGATAGGAGGCAAGGTGCTTGCCTGGTGCCACAGGTTGGAGGGACAGGCGAATACTCAGGATCACGGGAACAGCTGCACGATGGAGGAGCTGGATGTCATTGTCCACCTAGGGACCAATGACCTGGCTGTGAATGGGATCAGAGCAGTGCAAGAGAGTTTGTGGAGCTAGGAGGGGCCTTAGACAAGTAGCATGTACAGTAACCTTCTCAGGAGGTGCTGCCTGTCTATGGCAAGGATGATGCTAGGGTATTCTGCACCATGGGATTCAATGAATGGTTGAAAAACTGGTTTGGAGCTCAGGGTTTTGGCTTCATTGGGGACAGGGAGCCACCTGGAGGGATGCAGGTTTATACTGGCCCAATGGTCTGCATCTGTCCAGGGGACCAGGATCCTAGGTGACAGGTATAAATGCTTCATTGGTGAGCATTTAAACTAGCCAAGGGGAGGCACTGAAAAGGAGCGGGAAATCCCAACCTTCCCCACAAAGCGCCATAGTTAGAGAGGTAAACACCAAGGTAGAGAAGTCAGTAGGGAGCAGGACAAGGATAAATGCACAAAAGGTGTTAGGACAGGGATGTGGCTAAAAGGGGTAAGGACATAAAAGTTGATGAGTACCAATGCCCGCAGTCTGTGCAACAAGCCCCTGAACTAGTGGCCTAGATGGAAGAGGGATGCCTGGATATTGTGGCAGTCACTGAAACATGGTACACAGAGAACCATGAGTGGGATGTCAACATACTAGGATGCACAGTCTACAGGAAGGACAGGGTGGGCAAAGAGGAGGAGGAGGGTGGCTCTCTATATAAGAGAAGGATTAAAACAACAGAACTAAAGAGTAAACAGGAAGTTGATGAGTCACTATGGATCACTCTGGAGGCAGGAAATGGCACCACAATCTGCATGGGGTTGTGTACAGACCCCCATCTCAGGGAGGAAATGGACAAGAAATGATAGAAGGCATCATTAAAATGTCAGAAAAGGGAGATATTGTTGATGGGAGACCTGAATATGCCAGTTGTTAACTAGAGTACCTTTGCTGCAGACACATCCAAGAGCAGGGTCATTCTTGATGCCCTACAGGGGCATGCCTCAGACAGCTAGTGCTGGAACCCACTCAGGAAGGAGCAATCTTAGACCTGGTTCTCTCAAATGGGGAAGGAGAAAGGATCTCAGATTTAGAAGTGGATAGCCATCTGGGAACAAGTGACCACCAAATAGTGTGGTTCACAATAAACACAGCCATAGAGTCAAGCCATACAAAAACAAAGTATTGGACTTTAGGAAGGCTGACTTTGGGAAAATGAGAGAGTGCCTCAGAAAAGCACTAGCAAATGGGCAAGAAGGAGGGTGGAGGAACAATGGGGAATAATCAAAACAGCCATTGCAGAGGCAACAAGCCTTTGTGTGAAGCAAATCAATAAAACAAAATGAAGGAAGAAACCACTATGGTCCTCAAAAGAGGTGGCAGGGACGGTTAAGGAGAAAAGGATAGCATTCAGGAAATATAAGAAACACAGAAGGAGCAGGACAGAGAACTTTATCAGTTAAAGCAGAAGGAGGCAGGGAAGGCAGTTAGAATAGCAAAGGCACAAACTGAGGAAAAGATAGCCAACTCTGTTAAGAAGGAGGATAAAACCTTTATAGGTGCATTAGTGAGCGAAGAAAGACCAAGGGAGGGATACAGAGACTTAATAAAGGGAGGGAATGTGGGCAGAGGGTGACAGTGAAAAAGCAGGGATACTGAATGAATATTTCTGATCAGTATTCACAATGGATGAGAAGAGGGAGGTGCCTAAACCAAACAAGGAGAAACTCTGAATAGGGTCGATACCAGTCCATTCACAGAAGAAAGGGGTTTGAAAGAACTCTTGAAACTGAGGGTGGACAAAGCAATGGGGCCTGATGGATTCACCCAAGAATACTAAAAGAACTAAGGGTAAAAATAGTAACACCACTGACTACTCTCTTTAACAAATCATGGGAGGATGGAGTAGTACCTGAGGACTGGAGGAGGGCAAATGTGATTCCATAGACAAAAAGTTCAGCTTCCCAGTAAATCGACAAAAGACCTGTAAGCTAGGTCATGTTAAAAGCTTTAATGATAGCAAAAAACATGAAACAGCCAGCACTCCACAAACATTTCACGTACATTTCACGTCTAAATGATGCTTTTTCAATATGAACTTTTTGTCTATTGTTCCACTGGTTGTTTTGGCTCCAGTTGTTTATGCCGGTAGCCACCTTTGTGTACAAATGTGATTCCACTTCACAAAAGTGGGAGCAGGGCAGAGGCAGAAAACTACAGACAAGTTAGTTTGACTTCAGTGGTAGGGAAAATGATGGAATCACTTCTGAAGGAAAGAATTGTTGAGTACCTAGAGGTCAGTGAGGCACAGGACCCAAGGCAGCATGGTTTCACAGCAGGAAGGTCATGTCAGATGAACCTAATAGATTTCTTTGACTGGGTGACCAAAGTAGTAGACCAGGGAGGGGCTGTGGATATGGCCTACCTAGATTTTAGCAAGGCATTTGACACAGTCTCACACAAAAGATTAATATACAAGTTAGCGGGGTGCATGGCCACCAGCCTGAACTGAATGATCACTTAAACGGCTTGCTCATGAAAGTAACCCCAAAATCTGGCGTTATTTTACTTGCTCCTGCACAATGGTGTAAAATTCGATTCAGTACTTACCAGTGGCTATCCCGATATTTGTATTTGGACCAGCGCTTTACAAATAGCGCGTTTTTGTTTGTTTTTCTACGGTGTGCTCACGCTCCGTTCAGCTACTACCGGATTAACTGCATACAACATGGAGTCCCTATCTATGCCCCTCTGGCAACTGAAAGTAATCTAGCAGAAATAAGGCAAATGTTCTGAAATCCTGCATCATGGATAAAGTGGACATGGCCATGAGAAAGAACACTGAGGATATTGTAGATTTATCACAGAGGCCGACATCTGTGAACATAAGCTAGCGGAGGTGGAAGATGGCTGGCATAAGGCAGGGGCTAAAATGCATTTATCAGGGACAGCTGATCCAGCATCTCTGGGCCTAGGTGGAGGATCTGGAAAACTGCAGCCGCCGCAATAATCTCAGATTTGTTGGGTTCCCTGAAGGCTGCGAGGGAATGATACGATATCTTTCTACAACAAGTATTACCCTCATTGTTGGAGTGCCAGTGTGGGTCCCTGTGGGAGCTGGACAGAGCACATAGAACTTTTTTCCCATGCCCCCGGTGGGCCCTCGTACCATCTTAGCCTGTTTCTCTGATTCCAAGATAGAAACGGTTCACCCAATTAGACAGAAGAAAGAGCTGATCTGGAATGGACACAAAATTCAAATATTTGCTGATTATTCATTGGAGGTCACTAATAGGTGGAAGGCCTTTACAGCAGCTCGGAGGCGTGTGCAGAACTGGGCCTTGAATATTCCCTGCATTACCCTGCAACTCTACGGATCATGATCAATGGATCACCACGGTCTTCGATAATCCGTTATCAACTGAGGACTTTATCGCCTCACAGGCACCCAAATTAAACTGGGGCAAGCTGCATGCATCTTACAGCCCAAGGGCCCTCCCTGCTCAATCTGCCCGTAGGACACTAATGGATCTGCAACCCGAATGCTGTGGCAGCTTCGTCTTCTCACTCAGCTGGAAATTTCTTGACTCCCACCCGGTCATCTCCTCAAAAATCCTCAGGAAGTAAGAAAAAGAATAGAAGAAGGGCAAGGATCGAAGGAGGTCACGTGAGACAAAACCCCACGGCTTCGCTCCAGAGTAGAGTAGGAGCTGCAGTCCAGGTCCAAGTGCCTCTCATGACTCCTTTGCCCCAGATATGAACAACAATCAGTATAAAGTCCTGATGGATCTCCTTACCAAGGATATCCCTCGCGACCTCCCTCTTCCACGAGGCAGCTCAGCTGCCCGACTCGAAATCTTCAGCAACCAAACAGTTGCTCTGGGCGAAGAGGCAGCTGGCACCCTACGGAGAACTCTGGGGCCACGGCTGCCGGACTGGCCTGGAACTAACTGCAAGCAATATGGATATCCTCACCTCTGCTGCAAAACCAGTTGGTTGACTGCTAGTACTTTATCGCTTTTGGGTTTATTAATGCCCGGCTTGTCTGTGGATTAACAGACATTGCCGTTGATTAAGGATGAATCCCGTGCACCTAGTTAAAGGGACTTCCCTTCAGAGGATAGTTAGAGTGGCCCTTAGGTTCATACCCGAGCAGCTACTCTGATACTTGCTGTTCTCTGCCCTTGATGAGCAGATCCGTGTTCCTTGTGCTTGCACTGGCTGACATGCATGACCAACGAGGGACAAATAGGGTGCTGCACATGGTTTAACTTACGGCTCTGCATATCTGTAAACTAGCCTCAGATATTATCACAAATATATGGAGGGGTTATGCTCAGCTTTCACAATTGTCCCTTACCACTATATCAGATGACAGCCCTTTGGCCGTTGTTGTCTGGAAGTTTTTTCTTTTTTTTATTATGTCTCCTTTAATAGGGGTTACTAGGAGATTTTATTTACCTAGTTACGATGGGTTCATGGGGTCACTTACCTCCCAGCGACCTCTACTGGTGTCTGGGCTTGCTTTTAATTTTAGCTGACACGTACAGTGGATGTTGGTCTTTTGTGGGATTGCAAAGTTGCGAACAAAGGGAGGGTGGGGGATGGGTTTTGTTATTTTAAAGGGGTTGAATTGCTCTCAGTCAGTAGGGATAGTGCATGTTAGTATGTATCCCTGTCACGTTATAATGTTGAAATTTTGGTGTTGTGTTAATTTTATTATGGCAATCTTTCTAATGGGGCTAGGTGGTGCTCCGTTAATGCTTGATGGAAGTAAGAAGGAGCAAGGGGCTTGCTTAGGCTCACCACTTAATGTTTCCGTCCACATACTCCTGCTGATATGTTTTACTGTAGGTCTGAATGGACCCTAAGCTAATTTCATGGAATGTGAGGAGGCTAATTCGCCCATTAAGCGGAAGAAGATTTTAATCCACCTGAAAAAGTTAGCCCCTACGGTGGTCTTCCTGCAAGAGACTAAACTCTCTTCCAAGAAGCCACTAAGCTTAAGCAAGCTTGGGTGATTGAAGAGCTTCACAGTGTGGCTCCCACCCATAAAGGGAGTCTCCATACTTTTGCATAAAACCTGGGATGGAAGGTGAAGGACTTTATACAGGATCAAGAAGGGAGATGGATTATTGCGAAGTCAAAACCCCGAGGGCCCCTGGTCCTGGCCAATATATACGCCTCCTAATCAGGGCTGCCCTCAATTTTTCCATATGGTTAACCAGGCTATCCTGGACTTCAATAAAAACAGAGCCCCAATACTCTTGGGAGGGGATTTAATCTAACATTAGATCATACTTTAGATAGAAGCAATAAATCCCTGAACCCCATCGACAGGCTAAGAAAGCAGTGGGAAACTAATGTCTGAACTTGGTTTATTGGATGCCTGGAGGGCATTACACCAGGAGAGCATGATTATACCTGTTTTCCCCAACCCATGGCTCTTCCAGTAGGATAGATCTTTGGCTCATATCCTCAGGGTTATATGAGAAGGTGGCGGGGCTTCGATTCACCAATTTATGTTTCGATCACACCCCTTGAATTAGTTTTCAAGAGGGACCTGATCTCCATCATTCTCAGGCCTGGCGGTTAGACCCACTTTTGCTAGAAGATAAAACTTTCTTGACTGGATCGGCCAGGCTGTAGCGGAATATTGGACTGACAATGATAATGGTGAGGTATCTGACTCAACCTTATGGGAGGCCTTTAAAGCTACCATTCGTGGCAGGATAATAGCCTTTGCAGCAGCCAGGAGGCGTTGCCGGGTGGCTGATCAGCGGGCCTGGAGAAGCAATTATATAACTTGGAAGCCCAATACAAAGCCCTAGATAATCAACCTCCTTCTCCTGACTTGCTAGCACAGTTAGCCAGCACCAATTTCTCTCAACACTCAGTTATCTCTCGGCAGGCTGAGCTAAATCTGACGCATGCGTCATACTTATTGGGTGGGGAGAAAAGGCCAGCAAGCTATTGGCCTATTGCCTTAAGTGTCAGCATGCTTCTAAGATGATATATGCATTGGCAGATTCATCTGGGAACCCTATCGTGCAAACTCAGGGATAAACTTGATCATGTCCCAATTTTATGAAAATCTATATGCTTCTCCAAACCCCTGACCCAGTTAAGATCCAAGCTTATTTATCCTCACTACCCATCCCCAGCATCTCCAGCCGATACTAAATTGTTAGAATCCCTTTACAATTGATGAAGTTAACCAGGAATTCACGCTTTAAATCCACGTAAAACCCCGGAAGTATGGACTGCCTATTGATCTGTACAGACTCCCTGGTGTTAATTTGGCCCCTATTTGGTCCGGTTTTCGGCACTCCTTAATGGTTGGACAACTACCGCCTCCATGAGAGAAGCTGCTATTACAGTGCTTCCAAAAAGGAAAGACCCGCTGTCCCCAGGCAGCTATCGCCTATCTCTCTAATCAATGCGGATGCCAAGATATTAGCTAAGGTTATCGCTGCCTGGCTTGAACCCTTTTGCAAGACTTGGTGGGTCCTTCCCAAGTGGGCTTTGTTAAAGGCCGTCTAGGGTCTGATCATCATAGAACACTAGGGTCGTTAATGCATTTTGTTAAACTCTCACCAATCCCTCAGTTGCTATGGCCTTCAACTTTGAAAAGGCCTTGATTTGGTCGAATGGGCCTATTTATTTCATACTCTGTCCATCATGGGTTTTGGCCCTGACTATATCGCCTGGATAAGGTTGTTGTACACCACCCTAGCCTCGGTGCTGACCAATGGCACCATGTCTCGGCCCTTCCAATTACAAAGGGCATGAGACAGGGATGCCCTCTTTCTCCCTCTTTTTATTTTAGCTATGGAGCCTTTGGCCATTGCATTTAGGTCCTCCAGCGATATCCGGGGATCCAGGTGGGGACACCAATTCTAAGACCTTTCTATATGCAGATGATCTGCTTATTATGACTGAACACTCTCAATTGGGGATTCAGACAATTTTGGAACCCTGACTGAGTTTACTAAGATATCAGGGTTAAAGTTAAATCAGTCCAAAATGGAAATTCTCCGTTAAACTCCTCAACCTCTGGATCAGATTTTACTGCCTTAGGGCTTAAGTGATCCCTCAGGGTATCAAATACCTGGGTATTATCCTGCACCCAGACCAGCTTAAAATGTTTGCAGCCAATTTCAATTCTCTGATTGACTCACTTAGGGGTTGATATGGGTAGATGGAAAGCACTAAAGCTTTCTGGCTGGGAAAATTGACTCGATCAAAATGATGGCTGCTCCTAGGATGCTTTACCTATTGGCCCACCTACCCCTACCTATACCCCAGAGTGGTTTCAGAAATTGGAGACCGTTATGGGTAATTTTATTTAGGAGAATGCGCCCTCCTGATATAGCAAACTCAAACTTCGACAGCACTGGAGAAGGGGGGGTTGGGAACTCCCTGTTACAGCGGTACCATATGTCCTTTTGTGTTGGCTCAGACTCTTAGGCGGTTTTCTAAAACTGGACAGGGTTCCTGCAGTGGCTTCAGTTAGAAGCGTCTCTAACTCACACTGCCTCGCCAGTGGTTACTTTATATGCTAGGAAGAAACTGCCCCGGCCTTTCTCCCCATATTACTCTCAGTTATATACTGGAAACAAGCTATGACTCTGCTGGGCTATGACCTGGCCCCTTGGGAATATATGCCTCTATGGGATAATCAGGCCCTGAAAATAGAGAATCTACCCTGCACTGGAAAATGTGGGAGGGACAGGGCATCTCCTTAATACATGACCTCCTACTCCCGGGACAACTGTTATTGATTTCTTTTGAGTCCCTGAGGGTGAGATATCATCTCCCACCTCTCATTTCTGGTGATACCTTCAGTTAAGAGATGCTATATCTCATCTTCCAAAGTTGTCCCTAGTAATTCTTCACAAAAACGCACCCTATTGGTTCATGGAATAAAGTCACCATGAAAAAGCTAGTAATATATCATGCCCTCAGAGACTCCACCCCAGACCCTACCCAGAGCGCTAGGCAGCAATGAGGAAAAGAGCTACAGATCCCGATCTCAGAACAACAATGGGAGGATGGGTGGGCACGTATCCATTTGGCTTGCGGGATGGTGCACAAGGCTTATCATGAACAAGACCCTTCATAGATGGTATAGAGACCGGCGAAACTAGTTAAAATGGGACTTATCCTGGTTGACACTTGCTGGAGATGTGGCAACCAAGGGGCTCATCTGCTTCATATTCTCTGGGATTGTCCTAACGCTTCAACAGTTCTGGTGAGCCATTCAGTCATGTGTCAACAACTATTCCCGATGTCGTCCGTGTCCGCCTACTCCTTCTGGGTTGTGGCAGTTCTTGAGATTTCCAAGTATAGTCCTGGAGCACAGTGGATCACTATGGTCGAGGCATTGGCCAAAAGACTCATACTGATAGGATGGAGAACCCTGATAGCCCCACTTTCCATCAGTTCCTTTTGGCCCTAGCCCAGGGGCCACATTTGAGAGGATCTTGAACTTTGCCCAAGGTTCTTTATCCCAAGTATGACCAATGTTGGCAACCGTATCTAAGGTCCAAGTACTGCCACAATACTTCTTCCAGTTCCACGGCTTAGCTCCTCCCTCCTTTTTATAGGGTGGGGACAGTTCCCTCTCTTTTGCAAGTCACCCTCATTTCTCCTCTCCTTCCCGTCTCTTCTATACTTCCTTCGACATAATTAAACATGATGAAAGATTGCCATTGTTGTATATAGTTGATATTACAAACTACATGGGAATAAAACATACCCTATGGTAGAGTGACCAGAAACTACTGATTTCCCTTGTCATATCCCTCTTTAGGGTGTAATTTTTCTTATATTGATCTATGCTCTCCTCTGTTGAAAGGATGTGACTCTTCATTAAATTATTTATTCTCTGGCTGCCTAGTCGGTGGTGTAAAGTATATGTTAATCGACACAATGGTCGCAGCTAACTGACAGAATGTTGTGTCAATTGTATTTACTGATCATACCTTATGTTGTGGTATTTATTGATTTTCATATGTAGACTCTGCCTTGTGTGTATGCTCTGCCTTAAGTCAACAATAAAAAATGTTTAACTACAAAATTTACAAGTTAGCCAGCCTTGGAGTGGGTCCCAAGGTGGTAGCCTGGATAAAAACTGGTTGGACAACAGGACTTAAAGGGTAATAGTAAACAGAGTCCACAGTGAAGAAAGGAGGGTAACTAGCGAGTTGCCCATGAGATTCGATACTGGGACGGTCCTCTTTAATATCTTTATAAGTGACATGTGAGAGCACCTGGAAGGAAAGGTATGTCCCTTTGCAGATGACACAAAGATCTACAACAGGGTTGATACACAAGGTGGGGTGGAAAGAATGAAAAGGGACTTGACAAGGTTGGAGGAATGGTCAAATATGTGGCAGCTCAGATTCAATGCAAAAAGTGCAAGGTAATGCATCTGGAAACAAAACCCAGGGAAGAGTACACAATGGGGGGTGAGTTAATAACAACAACAAAAATCGAAAGAGACCTAAGAGTAATTATATCAGATGACCTAAAGGTGGGCAAGCAATGAGAGAAGGCAGTAAGGAGGGCTGGGGATACTGGGATGCATAGGAGAGGCATCAACAGTAGAAAACAGGAAGTTGTTATCTCTCTCTACAGACAGTTAGTGAGACACCATCTGGAGTACTGTGTGCAATTCTGGAGACCCCATCTCCTCAAAGACATAGACAGAGTGGAGGCTGTTCAGAGGAGGCAGCCAAAATGGTGCAAGGTCTGCACCAGAAGACATCTGAGGAGAGACTAAAGCAGTTTAATATGTATACCCTTGAGGAAAGGAGGAAGTGGGGGACATGATAGAAACTTTCAAGTATCTCAAGGAATTAACAAGGTACAAGAGGGTAGTATCTTTCAGAAGAAGAGATGTGCAAGAACAAGGGGCACAATTTGAAGACAGAGGGACAGCTCAGAGGTAATGTTAGAAAGTAATTTTCACAGAGAGAGTTGTGGATGCATGGAACAGCCTTCCTGAGGAGGGTGTGGAATCAGGAACAGTGGGAGAATTCAAGAATGCATGGGATAGGCATAAGGCAATTCTAGAGGTGGGTAGGAGGAAGTAAGCTGTTGATTAAGTAGAATCTGCAGCTTATCCATCAGGTAGGAAATGGGCAGACTGGGTGGGCCAGCGGTCCTTATCTGACGTCAAATTCTATGTTTCTATGTTTTTGGCTTGGGGAACCAACCTTTTCTGGAGCATTAGAGGTGCTTGTTTCTTTCACAAAGACAACTGTAGGACAATTTACAGCTACTGTTTCCATATGAAAATCTAACCCTAGTAAGTGCCAATACTTTGTTGACCATTTGTAAGATCCATGGAAACAGGTCTGTACTTGGTTACAAATATTTTCTGTTCTGGTTCATGTTTTTCCCTTTCTGACAGTGAACCACTTCTGTCCTGTTTAAGTTATATGCCATAGTGAGGACATTATGAAGAATTATCTCATAATAACCACAAGCAAGAAACCTGTGCAACAGTTTTCCCTTTTTTAAAATATTATCTCAGTATAATTACGTCTAAATCTTACTAGTCGACTAAAGGGTATGTTGCCAGTTTGGGAGTGTGGATGTGAGCTGCAGGCATGCAACAATGTGTTGTTGACTGTGGACTTATGGTAGCCCTCACATTGGACAAAATCGTTGGTTCTATCTATGAGACTGACATCCAGAAATGTAATATATTCAGGATCTGTGTAGTGAATGAAGTAGCCGAAGTGGTAAACAAGTGTTCCAAAAGTTATCCATCTCACCCTCTGTCCCTTTCCAAACACATAGGATGTCATAAATATAACTCATCCAAACAAGTATGAAGTTATGGAAGGGATTGGTAATGGGATCATAGACAGTGTTCTCCTCCCACCATCCTATAATGAGATTTGAACGGAGGCACCATCAATGACTCAGTGCAGTACCATGAATCTGCAAGAAATATTCTATGTCAAATAGAAAAAAATACTTTTTAAAATATTAAGTGCAACAGTAATGAATACCACTGGAAAGTCTAAACAAGTTTTCTGCAACATATTCCTAACAGCATTAACCCCCAGTTCATGGCCTGAAATATACAACAAGCTGATGCCAATCATGAGCTATTTGCAGTCTTCCTGCCATTTTAATCTATAAAAAATCCTAAGACATCTGCAGTGTTTTTACAAATTAAGAGCATTTTATCAACTGCTTGTTGGAAATAATGGTCAATGAAGAAGATTCATTTTGTCAGACTCCAGTGCTGGAAACAATGGGCCACCCAGAGGGTTAAGGGATCATTATGTAACTTATGCAGCAGGCAAAATGGGGTAGCAGATGTCATACAATAGAGTGCTGTAAAGTCCTGTTCTGTGATATGGAGCTCTGATAAAGCTTCATTCAAAAGCAAAACCAACTGGTTTTAAATATGGAAGTAGGATTAGCAGACAAAGGGCAATAATTGTTGAGAGTCATTAAGCTGATGCAGTGCCTTTAAGCAATATTTGCTTCCTTCATAATAACAATATTGCCTTGTCAGATGGCTTTATTATACCATCCATCTAAGAAAGTTCTTCCAATGCTGCCATCTCTTCTTGTGACAAATTACAATAATGTCTCTTTGATTAGTGTTTCCCAGCTTATGTCACTTCCATGTAACTGCATGTTCAAAAGAATGTATAGCTGGACATGTACTCCCACTAGGGTTAAATATCAATTTCACTCTACTTTTGGTCCTGAGGACTCCCTCTATTGCAGATGTTTCAGTCTGTCCCTCTAATAAGTTCTGCAAAGTCTCCATATTTAATTGATCGATCAAATCAATGCTTATAGGCTGAGTCAGTATTAAAGTTATTATATTCAGGGGCCTTCGACTAAAAGCTTCAGCCTAGTAGGTTTTGGAGGTTACAGCACTGGTCGACCCAATTAGGACCCATTCAAGAGGGGGTAATATAACATTTTATTCAGCAGCCCATAAGAGCCATTCTCAAACTGATTTTTTGGTGAACAGAGAACACTCAGGGAGGTCAGGAAGTCTTAACGAAGGATGCTACTTCTCAGATCACTCTCATCCAGTTGCTGTGAGAACCAAGACCCACACCTCCTCAATCGTACCGACGGAGGTTGAATGACTGCCTTTGACAGAACCGCGGTAAGGGACAAGTTGGAGGAGGCTTTACAGGAGATCATCAGGCTGCAAGTACCTCGCTGCAAAATAAAAGACTGGCTTGGCCTACCTGTAGGTGCTATATGCGGGGCAGCCCAGGGTCTGGCAGTGCAGGGCAATAGGTTGAGAAGGGCTAAAGAGGAATTTCTGTTGGGGGCAATTAGTTCCCTGTCACAGTTGGAAGGGTTCTCCGGGAAATAGATCACGAACTCAAAAGCTTGAGAAGGAGCTGGCGGATATTGTTTATGGGAAAAGTAGAATTTTGGCTGAATAAGACTAGCGCTAAATTCCTGCTGCAGGGTGATGTCCCTGGGCGTCTCTTGGCAGCAAGAATCAGAGTGGGAAGCAAGTAGAATGATCACATCTATTCAGTTTGAAGGAAGCTTCAACAGATCCCCAGAGATGGCGGGCGTTTTCATCATATTTCAAAGAAATATACCAGGCTAAAAGATTTGGCGGGGATGAGAATCAATCGTTTTCTAGAGGAATCCATTACCAGTTCTGGACCCTGTACAAGCTAGAGAATTAGAAACTCCAATAAGAGCATCTGAGATTATTGAGGTGGTGCAATCTCTTCCTGCAGGTAACTCACAGGCCCGATGGCCTTACTGCCAAATTCTACACAGGCATATTCAGACTATAATTCCTATGCTCCAAGAATTTTTACTACCATAATGCAAGAGGGTTCCTCATCCTCCATTGTATCAGGCATATATTACTCTAATCCTAAACCAGATAAGACTAGGGATGCACTAGGCAGTTAGAGGCCGATAGCTTTAATGAACCACGACATCAAGATTCTTACAAGAATCTTGGCAAATAAATTTTGAGTATTGTCCCCAGTCTAGTTAGTCAGGAACAAGTAGGATTTATGCCGGGGATGGGGCACAAGATGCTCTTAGGAAATTACACCATATTTAAAATTTTGCCCGATTCTCAAATACCTTTAGCCTTGATTTCTTTAGATGCAAAAAGCCTTTGATCAGTTTCCCATTCCTTTCTTTTGCTACCAATGGAGAAAATGGGATTCCGGAGGATCTCCTTGGGGTATCAAGTAGACGCTCGCCAATGGCCAGAATATTATGCAACGGTTATGTCTCATGGGAATTCCAGTTAGAGAACGGACCTTTCAAGGATGCTCTCTCACCAATATTATTTAATATCTATTTAGAACCCTCCTGAGAGCCATCAATAGGGATGTAAATGTTAAGGGATTAGGATGGGGATTAGAGTTAAATTCTTAGTTTTTGCAGATGACATACTTCTCCATCTACAGGACCCAGCATCCAGTTTTGAGAGAATAAGAGAACTAATAGGATGTTTTCTAAGGTTTCCAATTATAAGTTGAATCTGACAAAGACACAAATTCTCCATTTGACACCTTATGTTTACAGGGCAGATTTTGCATCACTTGGAGTGCAATGGAGAACAGATAAAATTAGTATTTAGGCATCTGGATTACAGCAAATTTGGAGATGGTAGGAAATAAAGTTGGGGGTCATATCAGTGGTCAAGGGGATATATTAAGTTGGAATAAGCTACCTTTGAATTTTACGCACGATTGAGCCTTATTAAGATGAATATATTACCTAGACTGCTATATCCGGTTCATTTAGCCCCATATAGTATCCCTAATAAGTGGTTCAGTATAAGCAGGAGGCTAATCTCAGAGTTCTATGGAATGAGAAACAACCTAGGATAAAACATAATGTGTTCGTTTGCGTATACAGAGTGGCATCAGGCTGCCTGATCTTCATATTTACTATGTGGCGGGTCAGCTGGGCCTTATGGTCCAATGGGAGGAGAATGTTGAGGGAGAAAGTTGTTCACCAACCTGGTTGCAAATAGTGAAACAAATGGTTACAAACTCTGGCCTTACTCCAGAATCATTGTTGTATGCTAGACTGAGAAAAGCTTTTACAACAGGGTATGGGAACCCAATTGTGAAAACTGCAGAAGCCTGGTGGTCATTTCTTACTCCTGTACAAAACAGAATCAAATGAAGGCCAGAGATCAGCCTATATTGAGTAACCCTAACTTTGGTAATTGGGGTCGGTAATTAGATACCGTGGCTAACCAGTTACGGGGCCTAAGGCTTAGGGATGTTATTCAGGGTGATAGGGTAGCCCTTCCACCACGATACGATATGATGAATGTCTTTTTTCAAAGGATACAACTCAAACAAATGTTGGCAGGGATTGTGAGGGGTTGGGGGATTCCATGGACAACTCCTTCTCGTGGAGAGATTAAGGAAGTTAATCCGAGATCTAACCCCTCTCACAAATATATAAAATCCTCCTGGACTTTCTTAGCCCGAGTTCTCCTATAAGAATTTCATATTGGGATAAAGTGATGACCCCAGAAACCTTACTTGGGAAAATATTTGGAAAAGCAGCAAATATAATGTGATACCCAAGTATAGGATTATGCAATTTTTGTTGTCTCTAATATTTATTTTACCCTGTGAAACTATATGATAGAAGCCTGAGACAGACGGACCTGTGTTTTAGATGTGAGAAGGAGTGGGTGACCTCCTGCATGTAATGTGGGTATGTAGTAAAATTTTACCCTTATGGAGAGAAATTAAGCGGCGCATGGATCCAATGCTGGACTATTCAATTTATAACACCAGAGGTATGTGTTTTGGGTGACTTCTCCCAAATTTTAGGGTTGCACCAAATACCACCTCTCTTTAATGGTGGTGGTAGTTAAGGCTTTTCTAGTAAAACATTGGAAGGATGACCAGGCTTATGCTTATGATCAGTGGGTGAGAGAACTAATAGGGGTTCTGGGCAGGATAAAGAGGCACCTATACTCTGAGGGGAGAAAAGAGGCATATATGTCAAAGATGGGCGGCACTAGATGCGATCTACTCCCAGCAGGTTACAGCATCTGAATACAGGCCTGTCTGTCAGATTGTGAATAGCAAAAGGAAAATATGCTGGAATGTTAATTTTTTTCTTTCATGTTTTCTTTTTCTTGTTACTTCTGGTATTAGTTTGGTTTAAATGATTTTTAGATAGCGGTGGTGGGTTGTACTTGGCCCTTTATCAGGACAACTGTGGGATAGTATTAGTCTGCATGGTCTTAAGGGGATGGGGACTCTCTCTCTTTCCAGGGGACACAACAGGAAACTGCCTGGTAAGAGAAGGCTCCTTTTGGGGGCAGTGGAATAGAATCTGCTCATGAGCTGGTAGCTATAAGGGGATCTGGGTTGTTGAAGGGTGGGGAGTATATTTATACCTGTTAGCTTATTTCATTAAGGCATTATTGAACTTTGGAGCCTGATCAGAGTTTGGGGTGGTTTCCCGCTGTGTTTGTATATAGGGGGATGTATATAGTTCATACAGCCAGTTTGGGGTTGTGTACCCTGGCTATGCCAGGTATGTGTTCATTTGTCTGTTAACTGGAAAATGAATAAAGATGGTTTACAAAAAAAAAAGGTTATTATATTCAGTGAGCTTCAGTTGAAAAGATACTCAAATTTTTACTGCATTAACATAGAAACATAGAATCTGATGGCAGATAAGGACCATACAGCCCACCTAGTCTGCTCATTTCCCTGCTTGGTTTGGCAATCCCTACTCTTATCTGGACTGCCATTGCCCCATTCTGCTGCACAGTAAGGTGCCTTTATGCTTATCCCATGCACTCTTGAATCCCCACTGTTTTCATTTCCACCACCTCCACTGGTAGGCTGTTCCACAGATCCAACAACCTCTCTGTGAAAGAATACTTCCTAGCATCCCCCTAAGCCTCCCTCCCTTCAAGCTCATGTTATTTCCCCTTGTTCTTGTGCACTCTCTTTCCTGAAATATGCTCCTTCCTGTACCCTGTTTATTCCTCTAAGGTATTTGAAAGTCTCTATCATATCCCTCTTTCCTTCTCTCTTCCAGTAAAAAGATATTTTGTTCCTTGAGTCTTTCTTCATAATGCTTGTGGTGTAGTCCATGTATCATTTTGTTTATCTTCTCTGAACTGCTTCCATTCTATCTATGCCCTTCCTGAGATCGGTTTCCAGAATAGGACACAATATTGCAGATGAGGACTCACCAGTGATGTATACAGTGGCATCACCACTTCACTCCTCCTACTGGTTATATCCTTCCTATGCACCCCAGCATTCTGTTTGCTTTCCTCTGCTTTTTGCATTGTTTGTTGACTTCAGGTTATCGGATATGATAACCCCAGGTCTCTCTCCTGACTTGTGTTGGCTAGAACCTGCCCCCCATCCTGTATTCCTTTCTTGGGTTTCTGTGTCATGAGCTGCTGATGCAATTAATGGATCTCCCATCTCACTGGACACAAAGAGTTTCTTTAGATGAATTTTGTGAAATAATTTAAACAGCTCGCAATATACAGTATGTGGAACTTATTTACCTCTATGTTATTTGAATCTTAAATAATTGTATCTATTGCAGAAAGGACCTCATTGCAAATGAGCTTTACCCAACCTAGTGTCCTGTTCATATGAAATATTAATGCAATTTTACCATACCATACCATGCCATACTATGGTGGGCACATGTGAAGGCCATACGATACTACATATAGCTGAGTTTATGTTTACACTTTTGTCAAAGGTTCACAGCTGTTGCGAGTTCCTTTAGTAAACCTTCTGGTTATTGGATTGTTTAGGTTTATGCT
Source organism: Neoceratodus forsteri (assembly GCA_016271365.2). Lineage (NCBI taxonomy): Eukaryota > Metazoa > Chordata > Ceratodontiformes > Ceratodontidae > Neoceratodus > Neoceratodus forsteri. The sequence goes on along the minus strand of CM028132.1, from coordinate 718,655,387 downwards.
TTCTCTGCTCCTTCTGTGGATTTTTCTTTTCCTTTTCTTTGTACCAGTTTCTGCACTTTCATATTGTATTATTAAAGTAGTTGGTTTTGAGCTAGGGAATACAAATGAATTTACTATTTGATATTTTTCTCATTTCAATGCAGTAACCATTTCTGATAATGCTTGCTCATAATGATCCTTTCCTCCCCAGGCTTTGCCTTGTCATCATCTTTTTCTGGAGCATTTCTGGAGCTTTAACAATAAGATGTTTTTCCTTTAGCAATACAATTTTATTTAATTATTCTTTTTTTGTTTGTTTGCTGTGTTCTCCATTATAATATCTCCCTTGCTACCATGCATTAAGGTAAGCATAGGGAGTGCTAACATGTCCCTGAGGAAAAGATTTTATCCTTGGAGAGCCATGGCTCATGTATTGATGGCATTTGAGAACTTTGTACCTTTTCACTACATGAAGTTAATAAACTACTCTTGTATTTGTCTAGGTGACCTGAATGTAAACTGACTCATGTTCCAGATTCCTTCATTTTCATTTCATTTTTATTTTGTTAAGCAGGTGAGTACACTGGGCCTAATGGCCATTCAAAACATGACCCAGGACACAAATACAATTACACATAAATCAACTTAACAATTATTAAAAACAGTTACAATTTGCCTCAGTCAACAAACATTGTTTATACATTGTTCATACCAGAATCATGGCTTTGTGTATGTACTGTATCATCTGCCCTCCAGTCACATAGACACAATTCATTTTCCTCAAATAGTGCTGAGTCAGAGCCAAAAGGCTGGCATTCAGGAAATATAAGGGAATGCGGCAGGATGAAGATAGGGAGGCATACCAAATTTCCCTAAGGGAAGCAGGGAAGACAATAAGGCAGGCAAAGACCAAACTGAGAAACACTAGCACGAACAGTAAAAGAAGGTGACAAGACTTTTACAGATACATTAGTGAAAGGAGAAAGTCCAGAGGGGTATTGCTAAGATCAAAGGGGATAAGGGGACATGAGGAGGAGGACCATGTAAAAGCATCTATTCTAAATAGATACTTCTGCTCAATATTTACTGAAGAGAAGGTAGAGCAGGGCCCACAGCTCAGCACCATGGACACAGGGGAGAGGTGTGCATTAGTCCCTTCACAAAGAAAGGGTCCTACAACAGCTTGATAAGTTCAAGGTGGACAAGGCAATGGGACCTGATGGCATACATCCCAGGGTACTAAAGGAGCTAAGGGTGGAACTAGCAGAGCCATTATCAAAATTGTTTAGTGAGTCTCTGAGCACAGGAGAGGTCCCAGAAGACTGGAGAAGGGCTCATGTGATCCCACTCCACAAGAGTGGTAGCAGGGAGGAAGCAGGGAACTACAGACCAGTCAGTCTTACCTCAGTAGTGGGCAAGATTATGGAGACATTCCTTAAGGAAAGGATAGTGCAACACCTGAAATCTATAGAGTGCAGGATCCAAGACAGCATAGGTTTACAAAGGAAGGTCCTGTTAAACTAATCTCATAGATTTCTTTGACTGGGTAACCAGAGTGGTGGACCAAGGGGTCGTCTACCTTGACTTCAGCAAAGCTTTTGATACTGTTCCACATAGAAGATTGATTAATAAGCTGGGTAGGCTTAGAGTGGGTCAGACATTGGTCAACTGTGTGGCAAACTGGTTAATAGGCAGAAAACAGAAGTGGTGGTAAATGGTATACAGTCAGAAGAAATGCAAGTCACAAGTAGGGTACCTCAGGGATCAGTCCTAGGGCCAGTCCTCTTCAATATCTTCATCAGTGACATTGCAGGTAGACTGGAGGGTAAGGTTTGTCTGTTTGCAGATGACACCAATATTTGCAACAGAGTAGATTATCCAGATGGAGTGAGCAGAATGAGAGGAGATCTGGATAAAATAGTAAAATGATCAGAGAGTAGCAACTGGGGTTTAGCAAAGAAGTGCAAGATCATGCACATAGGGACGAGAAACCTGAAGCCCTTATAGGCTGGGAGGGAGTTGCTGGCAGTCACAAGAGAAGAATGAGACTTAGGCGTCATCATCACCGATGATCTGAAATCATCCAAGCAGACCACTAAAGTAGTACATAAGGCTAGAGGATGTTGGAGTGTAGTAGTAGGGGTATCACAAGTCAGAAGAGGAGAGGAGGTAATAATCCCTCTTTACAAGACACTGGTTAGGCCCCATCTGGAGTACTGTGTGCAGTACTTGAGGCCACACTTCACAAGGACATTAATCAAATTGAGGCAGTCAGAGAAGGGCAGCAAAATGGTGCAGGGACTGCATCAGAAAACATATGGGGACAGATTAACTGAGCTTAATATGTATACCCTAGAGCAAAGGAGGAAGAGAGGTGATATGATTGAAACATTCAAACACCTTAAAAGGCATTAACAAGGTGAGAGTCTAACATGTTTCTATAAGAAAAATAGCAGAACAAGAGGACTCAGCATGAGATTAGAGAGTCCGATTAAGGGGTAATGTGAGGAAGTTCTTTTTCACAGAAAGTGTGGTGGATGCATGGAATGGCCTACCTCAGGAAGTGGTGGCTATGAATCAGTGCAGGGCTTCAAACAGGCATGGGATAGGCATAAGGGAGTAATACAGATGAGAATGAATAGATAGGCCATTGACAGAGCAAAGGCCAATGGCACATTCATAAGGTAAAAAAGAAATGGGCAGACTGGATGGGCCTTGTGGTCCTTATCTGCCATCAGCGTCTATGTTTCTATGTTTCTATGAGTCAAATGTAACTGCTGCCAGTGAAATTCAGGCAAAATACTGATTCCACTTAATGACCTTTTGCAAAATATCTGTGAAAATTTTGATTATGTCAACATTTCATTTTCAGTTATTTTCTTTCTAATTTGAAAACTCCACATTCAAATTTCACCAAATATGGTGCATTTAAATGCATGTACCACATGGGTATGTGCACTAATTCTTAAGATTCTCATCAGTAAAGGTCGATAAGGTATAAGCAATCAAACATTCAGGATTATTTTTATTGAAATTTACAAGTCTGTAAACTGCAAAATTCTAAGACCCATAACTTTAAAACTGTAAAATACAATGTCACCAAGTTTGGCAGGTTTACAGACCCTTAAAAGAGTCTGTGGTCTGTGTCAGTTTTTTTATGTGATCTTGCTTAATGGATGCCCAAGTTATGACCAGTCAAAAACTGCAAACTAAATGCATTATTTACAGTTAAATTTCATGAGTCTCTGTGAGAATGAGTTTTTGTGAGAATAGCGACATTTGTGATAATTTTGTGGAAGCCATATCCATAAGTTATGTCCAGTCATACACCTGTCCTACAATGGAGGAGGAAGGGAAGTCTGGGTAGAGCAGTGATAAAGTGGCATTCATAGGACACTCCAGTTCACAGTAAAAGCAGCAAAGATTAGGACAGACATCACAGGACCATGATGTTATTGCAGGCTGGGTAATTTTCCTGCCAGGAGTACAGTCAAATGAGTGTGAGTTATAGCCAAGCTTTGGAGCCAGAGGAAGGAGTTGACTGTTGCCCACATTGGGATTGGAAGAACAGGTTGTGTGGTCATAAGAAGGTCATTTATTGAATTTGGAATGGTCCAATGGGGTAAATATCCAGAGGGATCTTTTCAATGTTCTCACAATTCTATGGCCTAGGAGAAATGGCAGTGAGCAATTAGGCAAACTAACGGTTGCTAGCATTTTTCTAAGAGGAGGATCTTCTTTTCTGTCTAATCTGGGGCAAGGAATACCTGACTACTCAAGTCAACTGCAGTTATTCCAAGTGGGTGGGGTATTGACCATGCCAATGGACAAGACTCATGGAGATTTAAACACAGGATACGGAGGCAGCTAGTGTAGGGGTCACATGGGAAGGCCTCAGATGAATGAGTTCACCAAGGGAAAGACAGAAAAGCAGAGCAGCATGAGAGCGAGCATACTTCCAATTAGAAAATGAAGCATAGAGGCAATGATTCTCACTTGAAAAAGGTATGTGAGTCTCACACTCATAAAATTTGACTACTGTAGCCTGAGGCAAATGTACTTAAAAGACCAGGATTTAGAAGCACTCACAAGGACCTAGTGAGGAAAGATAATGACCTGGGCACCAAGAAGGATGGAGTGTGGCCATTTGTAAGAGTTAGGAATGACAGAAAAGGAGATGGTAACTATATTAGTAAGAGAAACACTGTGAAGAACAAGGAAGATACCAGAGGGACAAACAGTTCCACTGATTCCACCATGTCAAGCAGAGATGGAGGGCACAAAATAGTCACCCATGAACGCATTAAATGATTTCAAATTAGTCAGCTCAGCCAATAGAATGCAATCATGATATATGATCTGTGAAAGTTAAATTCTGCAAGTGGAATGTTGGTAGGATTAGCTTTTATAATTCCATGATATTTTGAGAAAATGTTTCCAATTAGCAAGTTGCAAGAAAAACATTGTAACTGTTAAAATTACTAAACCAATTGTCTACCACTCTGCTATGTTACAAGACCCATTTATACTAGATATGCTTGCTAAACTTCATGCCAATACTTGCAACAGAAATGGATTCTAGATGTCAGAATGTTAAGAAAATGTTCACAAAAACTGCAAAACATTAAACTGTAAATTATGAATCCTATAGCGTATACATTACTTAAATATATAAATATATCTGCCAGTTTCAAAGAAATGTCTTTTATGAGAAAGTTAGGCATGTTAATTTGCAAGTATCTTGCTCCAAAGGTGGCTGAGTTACAAGCAAAGAAATATTTTCAGAAAATTTCATAAACAAAATGTCATATGAACAGCCACTAAATTTGGTTACTTATCATTCAAATACTATTATATTTTGACACATTTTGGACACCTTATAACAAGTAGCCAATTCATAGATCTCTGTATAAAAGGAATGCTGAGTTATTACCAAATAAAAATTCCCAAATTTCACAGAATTCCATGAAATTTCAAAAATCATTGAAAGTGGGATTTGCTAATTTTGCCCATCACTATCTTCAAATGTCTCACCAATTGATTGGATACTATCTTCATGCCCTCAAAGAACAATGACTGTTGACAAACTTACTGATATCTTTAATGCTCATTGCTTGACTGACTCTGATGGAAAACTCAGACCTTTAAAGACCCATCAACTCACATACTTGTTTTATTTTTCTGTAACTTTCAGATATAAAAGTTCCGTTTAGAATTTTTGATGCTTATTGGAGTCTAGTGGAACAATTCCTGGATACTGAGCAGACCTAGTTGGATTCCTACCTTGCCTTCATTTTTATATTTAGTAGCCATGCCCATTTTATGAGGGAAAGGATGGGAGGTGCTCACCTCTCCTGGATATATGCAATCTCATTTATTTGTTTCAGTTGGGGATGTTACTTGTGCAATGTCCAAAGTCTCCAGTAATGCCTTGGATAGACTGTCCTACAGAAGGCTGTATCATTTATGGACAAACGCCACCATTCTTATATTTCAATGCTGCACACAGGATCAATATTTAAAAAACAATCTGGATGTTATTGCGGATATCCTAAATTAATATTTAATGGATGGTCCAACAGCACTGATTACCTCATCCTCTGTCAGTTGGTTAGCAAGCCTCAATCTGTAAATCCTAATCCTCCACAAGAACAGTTTCAATATTTCTGAGGTCATAAAATAGCTAAAATAGTTGAACCTCAACTCTTGATGCATCATAATGCTTTCTTCTAAAATGGCTTATGTCAGGAGCCCCAATCATTACTAAACAAATCACCTCTAAATGTAACTGCTCCCATTTATTGGCATTTTCTGTCAGCCTGGAAACATGGAGTAACCATATCCCTTCATAAAGGTGGAGCTGCTGATGTTCCTGGGGCACTGGATCCGACGACGCTACAACAATAGCACCAACATTTAAGCATTGATTCTTTTTATGGAATGCTCCACCCCCATGACATGGGGGTTCTCCACACACCCTGTTTTATGTATTCTCACTCTGAGGGAGGCGGATCCTGGGGAAAGTTAAAAATCGAGGGGCCGTTATGGCCCATGTAAAAAATATTGTAAGTCTTGAGGTGTGCTAAAAATGGTTTGGAGACCAGGATTAGAATGCTGGTCTCCACCACTGCTAGGTGAGCTGCTTGATCACCCAGCCCTCCACACCATGGGAGCAGTTCGGCCAGCCTCCTGGCTTCTGGTGCTTTTTTCTGTCTACAGGACCATGGACAGTGCTTACAGTATGCACTGTAAATCTCTAGTGGCTGTCTTTGTGAGCACTTACCAGACCAGCACTGTATAGTGCGGCGCTCTTCTGGTAGCGCTCAAATGATGGGGTACCTATTCCGGTACAGAAACTACTGTACATCCCATCTCCTTACCTTCTGCATGGTCCAAAGATATTGAATGCCTAGTCAGTAAGTAGCTAGCTAACATTTATACCAAGATTGGTGTCTTAACTGCATTTCAATCTGGTTTCTCACCATTAATGTGACTATCACCTTTCTTCTACAACTCATTGACTTTACACTCTCTAATATGGGCTCTGGCCAATCAACTGGCACTGTATTCACTAATATAACTAAAGCTTGTAATATTAAATATCACTGTCTTCTTTCTGCTGCACTTAAATCCTCTGTTATAATTGATACCATTCCTCTTGTCATCGGTTTAAGTCCTATCTAATACCTAGATAATAACTAGCTAATGTAATTTGGTACAGGTCCTGTACAGGAGCTACTATACCTCATATTTGCTTAAAGTAATTTACTCCACCTCTGTCTCTCTCATTCTTTGGAACCATTCTGTTCTTCTTTTTTGTTCAAGTCCTTGCCTTCTTTGCCTAAAGTAACTTACTCTACCTCTGGTTCTCTCCTTGTTGTTTTGGACGTACTCTAAGATCTTCTACTTGGTCCACTTCTTTACAGTAGTTTTATTAATGATTTCTCCATATACTATCTGCACAAGTTGCAGGGTCATGAGGCATCAGGACATAGCCCTCCCCATGGGGCTGCAGGTGACCCCCCGCCAAGCATGGACGCCAGACCTAGCTCTCCTCAAGCTTTCCTAGGTACAATTTAGTACCAGTTTGGACAAAACAGATCAGTGCTGCTCAGCATTTTATTCACACTCATCTCAATTTTTATCTGTGTCCCTGTTTAGTGGTTTGCCTATTAATGGATATCTTTTTATACTCAGTTTTTATATTCTTTATCAATAGCTTGCCCATTAGTGGATTTTATATTCTTTATCAATTGTTTGCCTGTGTTTAAGAGTCTCACAAAAGATTCAGCCTGTTTTATGATTCAGTGCATTTTACCTTCTTTCAACTGCTTGACTGTTTTGACAGTCCTATAAAAGTTCAACATATTGGTTATTGTTTTTCTTCTGGATTGAGTTGCTTTGTGACTGCATTTGCCTATATGGCATTAGTGGCTCATTGCATCTGGCTTCTGACTCTTATGTTGTCTCTCTAGCCAGCAAAGCAAGCCTGCCTTTCCCCAGAACAGCAGTGGCTCATGAGAGCATTGGGATTTAGGCCTCCCACATGGCTGCAGATGACACCCTCTGCCAAGCATGGACACAGACTTAGCTCTCATCAAGCTCTCCTTGGTACAATTTGGTACAGTTTGCCATGGCACCGCTGCAATAGGATTGCCCTCCCACCTTACCACCCATGGCCTATATGCTCTATATTCTCTTCTGACTTCCAGGTTGGCATTACCCACAACTATCTGCACCTGTCCCAATTGCTAAGCATTTTCAGCTCTTCACATACCCTACCTCCCACAATCTGTAATTATCTGCTGCCTTCTGACTCTGAAATCTGCTGTAGCCAAGCTGATTTGTTTGCTCATCTCTATCTGGCATTTAAACTTGCCAGTGTTACTGCTAGTCTTTGACTACTCCATCACCCTCTGCTTTACAGTGCTACTCTCAGAAACTTAAGTAGTGGGTATTGGACACAGTGAATTTCTAAATAACCCTCCCCGCCCCCCCAAAATCTAACCATTCTGCTGCCTTCTTATTCTGAAATCAGCTGTTGCACCATACTGATGTTTGCTCATCTTATCTGTCATTTAATTTTGACGGTGTTCCTGTTAGTCTATGCCCTCCCACCACCCGCTGTCTTATTGTGTTACTTTCAGTAACTTAAGTAGTCACTGTTGGACATGGCTATTTGCTAAGTAATTCCCCTAATCTTTTCCTCTCCTCCTCAAATCATGGATCTCTTCCCTCTTTTCTCTTCTTAATTGCCTACCCCACCTATCATCAATCTCCTTCCCTGACTCTGTAAACTCTCATCACCCGAGCCTGTCTACCCCAAATCGCCCACCATTTCACCCCACTTCTCATCACCTACCTCATCACCCTGCTTCTCTTTTCCTCCCTCACTTCTCCTCCCTCACTTTTCACCTAGCTTACTTCCTTCGCTCCCTTAACTCTGAACTCTTTCTCAGGCTTCACCTCTTCCCTCCCTCTCCTCTCAAACCTAAACCTCATAAGACTATCCACTGCCTCTTCTACCCTCTACTCTTCCTTCTCCTCCTTCTCCTATCTGGTGATGTTCAACCCAACCCAACCAGGAGGCAGTATAGTGCAGTGGTTTAAGGCTCTGAGCTGCAAACCTGGAGACCTAGATTTGAATCCCACAGCCCCCACTTGTATACTGTGTGACCCTGAGCAAGATGCTTAACTTCCTTGTGCTCCCAGGTCACACCTGTAAACAAGCTTTCAGCATGTGTGTCTCTCCAATTAAAAAACAACAAAAAAACCTTGGCTCAACTCCTCCCCACATCTGCTACCCAAAGGCCTCAGGCTGTGTCACCTAAATGCTGGAAGTTTGCTTCCCAAACTCAATGCCTAAAGTCTAGGTCTCCCAGTACTCCCCGGATATATGCTCCATATTTCTGAAACCTGGCTCTCCCCATAATCCCTGACATCCAACTCTCCCTCCCTGGCCTCAATCTATTTCATCAAGATCGTGGAAAAAGAGACAGCGGTGTAGTTATTTAAACTCACCATCGCCTAACCTGTTCAGTCTCTTGTGGTGAACATGTCCCTCCTCACACAAGGTCATTCTCATTAACCTCAAATTTCCTCCACCTCCCCATCTTCATAGCAGTGCTATATGCCTCTCCTAAACTCCCTCCCCTCCACCCCTCCCTTGTCAGCATCATCTTTTTCTTTGTAACCCTCTCATCTATAGGTGAACTAATTATACTTGGGGTTTCAATCTTAACTACTTCTCTTCAACTGTGAAGCCTTCTATTGAAAAGACTGATTCCCTGAACCACCAACAACTAATAAATGAACTCACCAGGCCTAATCCACTCTCTCGCAACCACTCTGTCCTGGACTGGGTGCTTTCCTCCCACCCCATTGTATATTGGCGCTTGCAAGCTTCCAGACTCTTTTAGTGATCACATGATCTATTATGTACATAAACTACATATGCCCCATTCCTCTCCCAACTACCACTGGATTAGGTCCTGCAAATCACTGAACACTGAAGCCCTACTTGAGACCTGTCCTCATATGACTGGTCCCTAACTTACTCAGCCCCAGATATTGACTCTGCCCTTTCCTTTCCTTTTCTGCCACTATCTAAGTAAAGCATGGAACACCCACGCCCTCCCAGAAGGTGCAGAATTAAACAACCCATAACCCCTGGATCTCAGCTGATATACTTCAACCACGTAAATCCCATGATCAGGCCTGGATGAGTCACAAAGCCTCGATCTCACCCCTTGATCTGCAGCATTATCGCTCCTAAGAAATGCCTGCAAGAGGCCATAAGAACAGGGAAAGTGCAGTACTACAAAGCAACCCTACAACAAAATCTTGACTCCCCTCTAAATTTTGGCAGGACCAACACTCCATTTTAACCCCCTCCCAAGACCTCCCTGCCATCCCTGCTAATTGACAGCAAGCCTGTCTTGGACCCCACCTCTGTTGCCTCTATCCTTAACCCTTTTTTCACAACCTGTCCCTCCCAGCCAGTTTGTTAATTTCCCCCTGCACCCCAAAACCAGCTTTCTCCTTGGGTGGTTTCCATTTCTCCATGTCTCTGCACAGGAGGTTCTTCATTCCTACTTCTCCCTAAACCCTCACTAATCTAGCCCTGATAGCCTTGAGCCCCACATTCTCCGTATCTCCCTCCTGCTTTATCCTTCTTCTCTCACCTATTAAATCTCTCCTCTACTCTCTGTACTGTCAAAAATACTGAAAGCTGCCAAAGTCATAACTCTCCACAAAGGAGGTGATTCCTCCACTCCTGGAAATTATCCACCCATATCCCTTCTTCCTTCACTGGCCAAGCTTCAGGAATCCCTTGTCTTCTCAAGATTATCTTCTTTCCTTTCCTCTCCTCCTCTTATTTTCTGTCACTATTCTAATCAGGTTTCAGGAAAACAATTCCACCCTGACGCCCTACTCTGTGCGACTGATGCCATTCTCTTGGGCATAGACCACGGTCACATCACCAATGCTATCTTTGTTGACCTTGCTAAAGCCTTCAACTCTGTCTCTCACACACTTCTCCTTACCAAGCTTCACTCCACTGGCCTTTCTACCCCTGCTGTGGATTGTTTCCAGTCATGCCTTATGGGATGAATTCAACGTATCCAGGTGGGGGCTCCTTCCCACTCCCCATTCAAGCGGGCATTCAAGGATCTATCCTTAAACCAATCCTTATCTTTATTTTCTTAAATGACCTCCCATCTATCTGCGACTCCTCTCAGATCCATCTCTGTACAGACAACACCATCCTCTATACCACTGGTCCCTCATCCCAGAAGTTGAATCCAAGCTGCAGAATGACTTCACCTGAATATTACACTGGTTCCAAGATAAGCAGCTCAAGGTTAACTATAAGAAAACTGCCTCCATGCTCTTTGGCACCTCACAAACACTAGCCAAAATCCTCCAGCCCCTTCCTTTTATACCATTGATGGTTCTACTTTAGAATCAGTCCCTCCTAAAAGTACCTGGGCATTTAACTGGACAGTTGACATGACTTCTTGACCCACAAAGACTTTATTCACTCTAAACTCCATCCAAAACTCAGAGCCATGTGCAGGAATGAGGATGCCTACTCCTCTGCCATTTGTCGAGAGTTACTAACTAAAATTATCCTTCCAGTGTTTGATTACACTGATGTAGTCCTTGGCTCCACCCCGCCTCATCCCTCTCAAGGTTTGACACCCTTTTAATGCATTCTGCTGCTTTGCTACCTGCACTCCACTATGTACTCACCACTGTACTCTCTACTCCCTCTCTTTCTCTCCCCCTCCTCAAATGCACTGCCAGCTCCATGCCTCCACCCTTATTTCCAAATTCTGGTTTGGTTCTCTCCCATCACATAGCTCAGCTCTCCTTTCCCCCTTATCTCCCTCCTCTTATCAGCTCTGCTCCAGAGACCCTCACACCTTCTCTCTCCCCCACTCTGGTTCAGGACAGGATGCCTTCTCTTACCATCTCAACCACCTCTGAAACTCTCTTCCAAGCTTCTCTTGGCTATCTCTATCTCTGCACAGACTTAAACACACTCTCTCCCAATCCTTTTCCTTTGCATGCTCCTGCCCTACCCCTCCTGACCTTGCTGCTGCTTCACATCTCCTGCACCTATACCCCTCCACTAAATCACCTTTTGCTCACTGGATTCTTCCTTTCACTCTTCACAAACCCTAGATCTTTCTCCCATACCCACTCAACAATCTATGCATACCTCCTAAAAATTGTATTGATTTTCTAATCCAATAGTGAACTTATCTCTTTCTGTACCAACTTTTGTAAATATTTTTATTACTTCCTTAAAGTTATACACCCTTATTACTTGCACCTTTGCTCATTTCTACCCCTTTTTGTACCATATTCCAGTGTTACTGCATTTAATTACCTGCTACTTGTAAAATGTGATATTTATAATTGTATACTTTCAGCATGTCCTACATTATTTGTAATGTATTTTTCTCACTTCCCCACCTCCCTGAGTCACACCTGGAAAGGAGCCTTCGCTCAGTGTGCTCTCCTGGCTACTAATATTATAAATAAATATATAGTTACCATATATACTAACTATATATTTCTATACACAGCTAAGCTTAACTCTGTAGTGGTAGTGGCAATCTGAAACTGGACTTTGATCATCATTTATACTAGTTCATTGATTGGAGATAGTGTGTTGTAATGGCTAGAGCACAGGCTATGGAACCAAAGACCCACATTCAAATCGACTACAATCACTAAGTCGCTAAATGACCCTAAGCAAGTCAACCTCTCTGCTCTACATTCCTCCTAACTGTAAAATACAGTATGGTAAAAGCAGCACCTGATTAAGCACTAAATGCTGCTTCTTAGTTTGTCTATCCTGGGTAACTAAATTGTAAAATAAAATTAGATAAAAGATAACCATATAGTTCTAAAACATATGAACACAGTAACAGTGCTCTTTGATGCCAGACAATGTCTAAGTAAATATGGCTGGCATAAGTCTACTGATGGAAGCATATAATGTTCTGACAAAGTGAACAAGGCTATGGGACAGGATGGGATAGCTTCAAGGGTACTAAAAGATCTCAAGGAGGTGCTGGCTGCCCTGCTGATGTCCTTGTTCAACAGTTCTCTGGAATCAGGTGTGGTTCTGGAGGACTGGAGGAGAGTGGACATGGTTCCACTACATAAGAGCAGCAGTGGGGAGAAGGTTAGTAATTCACCTCAGTGGTGGGATATTAATGGAAACACTGCTGAAGGAAAGGGTGATAGAGTATCTTGAATCAACTGGGCTGCAAGACCAAAGGCAGCATGGATTCACAGGAGGATGGTCATGCTAGACGAATCTGATTGATTTCTTTGACTGGGTGACCAGAAATAGATCATTAGAGGGCAGTGGACATGGCCTTTATGGACATTAGTAAGGTCTGTGACACTGTGCTGTACAGGAGACTGATTAAAGCGAACTCTGGACAGAGCTGATAGGACTGTAACCGAGGAATTTGGGGTAAAATACTGAATATTTGTTTTTTAATATTTTGCAAATTTTCAACATAACCTTGTTATGACCCTTCCTCATGAAGAGGGCAGAAAATGTTCAACTCCTGGCCTAAAGGTGATTTTCTTGGGGACTGCAAAATCAACTTTCAGGATCGAAAGCACATTTTGTGTAGGAGTTGAAAAATGACAGCTGTCACATTCATGAGGTACTGTAAAGAAATGGCTGTGTTGTAAATGTGAGTAAAATATTTAAAAGTATCAAGGTTATCAGCCTGCATTTGAAAAATTCAATGTAAGCTCATAACTTTATTGTTTTATCATATTTTTACACCACATTTTCAACATAGACTTCTTATGACCCCACCTCATGAGCGAGGGCAGAGAACATTTTCAACTCCTGCCCAAAAGGTGATTTTGAGCAGGGACAGCAAAATCATCTTTCAGAACAGATTTGCCTAATGTGAGTGCAATTGTTCATGAGGTGGGGTCCCAAAAGGCATGTTGAAAATTTGGGTCAAAATTATGCAAAAATGACCAAGTTATGCCACTAAGCTCAAAACACAATTGAAATACACTGAACTGCATACCTGTTACTTCAGTTTGTGGTCCAGATTTGAAGACTGAAGACATGTCTGTGGTCCAGAGTGGTTACAGCATTGGACCCTGATAGGTAGGTAAGGATTTGGGGTGTGCAGGGTGGTGGGTGTTAGTGGGAGGCCGGGTGTGGGGGGTAAGAATGGCAGCAAAAGACATTTTTTCTTACAGGTGAAAAAAAGAAAACACAATGGAGGATTCCCAAGCATGACAGTGGTGGACTGGGCACCCCAGTGTTGCTGTTATCTATCTGGGAGGGTGTTAAGAAGGAGGGTCGGGTGAGGGAGAAAATAAATATATTGTATATATAAAAAGGTCCAATGGACACTGGGGTATCCCCAGTGTCACTGCTATGTTAGTATCACAACACTGCGTGATTGGGCAGTCCCAGTGTCATTATTATGTTTGGGGTGGTGGGGTGGTGGGCTGAAGGAGGTCAGGTGGGATATGAGTACTTAAAAAAAAAAAAATCATCAGTCATGGTGGAACACAGCACAGTTGTCATAATCAAAGATGGCCCCACAGCATACTGTGCATGTGCAGTACAGTCTGGTGGCCATGTTGGACATGGCATATTGTACCGTATTCTGCCATGACCACCGACAAAACTACAAAATAGCACAGTAGCACTTCCAATGCAGACAGCGAAGCAGAGGGCTTCACAGTTGCAGAGGCAACTGTGTTGCAACTCAAACATATTGTTCGGTCAGAAGAAATGTGCTGCCTGCTTTTTGATAGCAGGAGGTTGCAGGGCTATGGCCACTGCAGCTCTGAAAGCTGAGCAGCCTACAGGTGACATCTAAAGTGGTGAACTGGGTTAGAAATTGGTTAACAGATAGGAGACAGAGGAAGAAGGAGTCTTGTAAATAAAATTCCCAACCTAGAGGCCAACATGGTGGAGGCAGAGCTGGATGTTGTGGTCATTACTGAGTCATGGTGCACAGGTAGCCATGTCTGAGACATGGCCATATCAAACTACACTCAGTTCAGGAAGGATAAGGAGTGGAGGAAGGAAGAGGGGCTGTTTGTAAGAGATGGTATCAAGGTGACAGAAATGCAAGGGAACCGGGGAGAAGGAGGGGCAGAAGGTACTGTGGATCACTCTGGAGACAGTAGACAGCCACCATTCACACTGGGGTGATATAAGGACCTCCAGCACAGTGGATTGAACACGATAAGGCAATGGGTGATGCCATCAGTGCAATGGCAAAAAGGGAGGTGCTGCTGGTGGGGTCTTCAATCTGCCAGATGTAGATTGGATCCTCTCAGCCACAGCCTCAGCTGGAAGCAGAGACAACCTAAATTCCCTGCAGGGGTGTTTTTCAGGTAACTGGTCAAAGAGCCCACTTGTGGTGGGGCAATATTGAACCTGGTGCTCACAAAGAGGGACAGTACTACAGAATACATAAGGGATGCCACCTGGAGACAAGCGTTCACCATACAGTATGGTTTAACATAAGAATGGTGGCAGAGGCAAAACCACATAAGGAAGAGGGCATCAGAGGGCATATTTTAAAAGATACATAGATATATAGATGTTGTCAGCAGATAAGAGCCTTGTGGCCCATCCAGTCTGTCCTATCCTTCTTTCTAATGGTTAAGGTGCCCTAGATGCTACAAGCCCCCTTCACCCTAGCTTGATAATTCCCTTGTGTCTATCCCATGCATTCTTGAATCCCTGAACTGTGGCCACCCCACCACTTCCTGGGGAGACTGTTCTATCCTCCACCACCCTTTCAGTGAAGTAGAATTTCCTCAAGTTCCTCTAAGTTTTCCACCTTTTAGTCTCATGCAGTGCTCCCTTGTTCTGCTATTTCCTTCATGTGAAAGAAGCTCCCTCTGGTACCCTGTTGATCCCTTTAGATATTTGAAGGTTTCTATCATGTCACCCCTCTCTATCCTTTTCTCCATGGAGTACATATTTAAAGCCCTCCTCCATTATTTCCATGTGTGATGATCACAGTGCCCTTCTTCCTCATGAACATTTCAATGCAGCATACCCTGTTAATATCCTGCAAGTACATATAAGTTTCTATAATGCCCACCCACCCCTTCTTTTCTGGCTGCCAGTACATACATATTGTGGTTTGCCAACTTCTCCTCATACAATTTCCCTTGCTGACCCTGGAACATTTTTGTGGTCATCTGGACAGACTCAAGTCACCCCGTCCATCATTAAGTGAAGATACCAGAACTGCACACAGTAATTCAGGTGTGTCCTCACCAAGGATCTGTACAGGACAGTATATGAACATACAAACACACATATTAGCCAGCAGAAGAAGGCCTTACAGTCTGTTGAGTCTGCTTGACTATGGTGTCCCTGCTCCAGAGATTACAGTGGGTCCCATCCCTCCCTCAACTTAAACCTTCCCCTCTCCCTATCCCAACCTATATTGAGACCCCCACTGTCTTTTGGGTGGCAGCTTATGGAATTGATTCCATCCCAACAATACTCCCTGTAAAACAATGTCTTTTGACCATTTTGTTTCTGCCCTGTCAGCTTAAGACAGTGACCCTACTGGCCCTGTATCATTGACACAGAAAATTTCCCTGATATCCACCTTATTTATACCCTTCAGTTATTTTAAAATTTCAGTCATACCCCTCTCCTCTTTTCCTCTAAGTACGTACATGTTGAGCACTCTCAGCCTGTCCTCATATACCCTGCCCTGCTGTCCTTGAACAATCTCTGTTGCTCTCTGGGACTGCCTCTAGCTGGTTGATATATTTTTTATGTAGTGGCTCCAGTACTGCATGCCCTACTCCAGGTGTGGTCGCACTAAGGATCTGCACTGTGGCATTATGGCCTTCTAGTCTGCTCATAAACCCTCTGGCAATGCAACCTAGCATTCTGTTTGCCTTGTCTGCTGCCTTCCTACACTGTGTGACCTGTTTAAGGTCACTGGTTATGGCTATGCCCAAGTCCTTTTCCACCTCTGTTTCAGTGACATTGATCCCTCCTAGTCTGTAGTCTGCCCTTTGATTCTTCCTTCCATGTACATGACCTTGCACTTGCAATTGTTCTCATTCATCCCAGCTGCTAGTTGCCTGACCACCTCTACAGCTCAGCCAGGTCCTCTTTCAGGTATTGCACCTTCAAAGAGTCCACACTCCTGCAGAGTTTGGTGTTATCTGCAAAGAGGCAGATCTTAGCTTTAACTATGCTCTCAATGTCATTTATGAACACATTAAACAACACTGATTTGAGCACTGACACCTGCAGGACACCATTTGTAACCTCCTTTTTACCTAAGTGTTCCCCTAGCACTAAGCTAATTTGCCATCCACATGGTTAATTTGCTCCTTGCTGTTCCTCCAAATTCATGATTAACCTCTTGTATGGCACAAAATCAAAGGCTTTGCTGAAAACCAAATGTAGAATGTCAACCACCTAACTCTAGTCCACTGCACTCATTACTCAATTGAAGAAGTTAATCATGTTGGTTTGACAGGACCTCCTGACATGAACCCTTGATGTCTACCATCCTGTAGCTCACTAGCAACAAGGAACTCCACTCTTCTTTTTCAGAATGGTCTCAATGAGTGTACACATAACTTTCCTCCTTCTGCTAGAACCCCTCTTGCTATGCATTCCAGCATCCTGTTAGCTTTCTTAATTGAACAGATTTGTTACATTTTACAGTAGAACTGAGGCTGTCAGTGATGAGGATTCTTTGGCCATTTTCTCAGAGATATGATCAACCATTTATTCTTCCCTCAATACTCTGTTTTGTGGCAGTTATTGCCAATGTGCATAACTTTGCACTTTTTGCATTCAGTTTGATTCGCTATATCCTGATTCACTTCTGTAACTTTTCAAGGTCTCTTTTCATGTTCCTTATGTCCTTTTCAGTATCCACTCTACCACAGATCAGTGTGCGCACTGCAAAGAGACAGAGCTTGCCTTATCCATTTCCTATGTTGCAGATGAAAATATTAAGTAGTACCAGTCCTAGAACTAATTCTCGTGGCACCCCAACTTGTTACCTCTGACTCCTAAACCCAGAACTGAGAGAACTGGAGTTAGCCATTTCTTTCACTCATGCAGAGAAGTGGACACTGGCTATAGACTGGCAAGCACAATCAAGATTGAGAGTAAACTTTTCAACATATACAGTACAAGTGGCAGTATATTTGGCTCTCTGATTTATACCTCACCACTGAGAGAGTTTATTGAGGCTGAGCACTACATATAATAGCATCATTGGTTTGTCACAGGTCTCCACAGGAGTATGCCTCATTGTGTCCTTTATAACTCTTTGCAATGTTTTTCTTTGAGAATCAATTTGGTTATAAATCCTCTATGTTTTTGTAAAAAAATTGTACTTGTTCAGATGCCTGAATGTAGTTGAATGCTACAAGGTCATAAAGGAAATCCATTTAGTAAGATTCCATTGTTTCACATTAACATGGGCCAGCATTTACTAAAGTCAAGAGCCATGGAAGTGTATATCAATCTCCATCTTCAGTTACTGTATGTGAAAAATCTACTGTTTTAAAAACAAACTTAAAGAATCTTTTGATTAGCTGCTCAGATTGTAAATGTATTTAATGTCTGACTT
Organism: Neoceratodus forsteri; assembly: GCA_016271365.2. Classification (NCBI taxonomy): domain Eukaryota; kingdom Metazoa; phylum Chordata; order Ceratodontiformes; family Ceratodontidae; genus Neoceratodus; species Neoceratodus forsteri. Next base: position 718,637,256 of record CM028132.1, on the reverse strand, counting down.
GTATATTTTATAATTGTTTATGGCTTTGTATTTTCTATTGGTTTTTTAACAACTAGTCACATGTGAAAAGGGGCATCCATGCTCACATGCCTACTGGTACACAAATAAAAATTAAATAAAAAATATTTACTAAACAATTTATTTGACTATTGCATCCTATAGAAAATCAAAGTTTTACTTGTATTTACTTAGGAAAGGCACACCAAGTTGAAGCTCATTTCTAGGTCTATCTTAGCCACACAGGGAAGTTACATGACTTGCATAGGGTCACACAGTATCAAGTGGAGGCTAGAAGAATCAAACCCAGATCTGCTGGATGTACCATGCCCATTGACAACTCATTGCTCTAACCTCTAGGCTATACTGCCAACCCAGTACAGGCTGAGGTTTTTTGTCTGTATGGAAATACATACTCTCAAAAATGTTCTTGTGCCACAGTTCAAAGGCCAGAAAAGTTGTTATAACACAGTTCAATTGTCACAGTATATATGTTATGCCACAGTAGTGATACCAGTGCTGTGGTACAACTTTTCAACCTCATGCCATTTCAAACTCAGCAGACAGTGCACTGCAGAGTGCCAACCCTGCCCCTAAAACACAAATTCTCTTGCATTTCTATAATTTATCAAAAGACACTCCACCAAGTGAATCAGTAAACAATCACCTAGTGCCTCAAACCATTTTATTTATTTATTAATTTGATTTGATTTTGATAACTAGGTATGCCCATTGAGACAAACTCCCTTTTCAGAGGTAACCAAGATTATTTACAAAATAAAAGGCAAGGAAACTTTACAGTAGCATGATGCATTTCTCATCAGAAAACAGGACAACAAGCTTAGGTGCTGGTTGACAATACTTTTGTTAGCAATACAAAGTCATAAGGCATTACAGTTTGGAACAGGTTCACAAATCAATAGTGGGATGCAGATCATGAAAGAGTGTACAAACTGTACAGTTCACCCATGTTGCAGCAACAAGAATCTGGTCACCATAAATTAGGGCACCAGGAACATGTTGCCCACAACTTCTCCGCCTGTACATTCCACTGACAACTAGAGTGACTGGGGAGGCAGGGCAGAACATTTGCTTTTGTGGGGGCTTCCCCTCTCTGCACAGCTTGATGCTGGGGCTCTGTTCCCCGCATCCCCTGACACTAAATATAACCTCCTCTGGGTCTGGGCATGGGTGGATCAGAGGAACAGTGTCAGTGGTGAAAATAGTCATGAGTGTTGGGCACCAGCAAAATCCAGCATGCCCCTGTCACTCATGACCTTTTCCTATCGCTCTAATTGTGGCACCCTAATTGCATTGCCCACATAACGGTGTATGAAACAGTACACAAATTGCTAAGAGGGTTCAACTTTTGCAGTTGTATCAACTACCACTAATGAGGTAAGCCTACAGTGGAGTAGGATTGTTACAGTATTCTTGGGGACCAGTCTGGCTATAGCTGCATAGAGGTAGATTTTTCCATTATAACCAGAAAAAACAGGAGTTTTAATAAAATGTAAACACCCCAGACCCAATCCAATCAGATTGCTGCATCTACAGTTCGAGGGCCATGTGGACTGGTGTTCTGCATTCTGCTTGCCAAATATACTTTTGCTTCCCCATCCTAAACTAAGTCCTGCTACAGCCAAGTATTACAGTATGCACTACTTATGGTGTTCAGTGTTAGCTTGATAGGGGCAGGTTTGGCTAGGATAGCTAGAAAGTCCAGGAGCTTTAATAAAATGTAGACATCCCACAATCTGACCTGATCTCTGCAACGCATTGGATTGGGACATGCCACAAAAGAAACTGTACTGGGATGAGGTGCTCACGATACACTTAAATATGCCAATACAAAAGAAATTGGGCACTCTCCACCTCTTTAAAAAAATACCACTATGATATCACTATATTAGCAAAAGGTACATACTTTATTAAGTGTCTTAAAAAAAACTGCCTAACACATTTTGGACTAACAGCCCTTTATCAAAAGCATAGCTACATGTGCTCTTTGTTCTTAAATACCACAAATAGTGTGACATCATAAATTGGCATCACAACTCAATTACAAAACACATGTTAGCTATCCGTAAATAAAGTTGTACAAATAATACAATTTAAAACCATCTAAAAAAGCATACATGTAAATGGTTTTATAACATATACCCACTCATATTTATAGACCTAGATAGACCTGAACTACTATATTGCCATGGTATATTTACTAAACCTATGACAACCATTTTAGTTGAACTAATTACATCCATGGCAATATATCATTTTATTAACCTCTTAAGGTCCCTTACTAATAAACTATATTTTGCATACTGCTTTCCATTTCTTAACTTAGCTAATACATATTATACTGTATTCAATTTTAAAATCCTTGAACAAACAAATTCATTTATTATATATCTATACTTTAAAAGCATATAAATATATGCACGAAATATTAAAGGTGCAGAAACCTCATAATGTGATAATGAGTATCACAGAGTTTTTAATATTCACTGTAAATTTATTTGTGTGGGTGGATCGTGAATATAAGCGACAATAAATTTACAGTGAATATTTCCAGTTCTAGAGCACATAAGAACATAAGAATGTGACAGCAGAAGGGGACCGTAAGATCAATCTAGTCTGCCCATTTTGGCCACCCCTTCCTTATAATTTTCCTAGATTACCACAGTACTTGTTCCACACTAACTGAATGCTGTGATAGTCTTAGACTCCACTACTGCTGTGGGAAGACTATTCCAAGGTCCCACCACTCGCTCTGTGAAAGAACCTTCTATGGTTGGATTTGAATCTGCCTCCTATAAAGGCATGTTGTGCCCTCTTGTTAAGTGGTGATTTGTTTTCTTGAAATAGGTGTTCCCATTTACCTGATTTATCCCTTTCATGTATTTAAATGTTTCGATCATATCTCCCTGTTTCTTCTCTGCTCAAGGGAGTACAACTGCAGGTGCCTCAGTCTAGCTTTGTATTGTTCCTGGTATAAACCTTGTACCATTTTGTGTCCCTCACTGCACTGCCTCCAGGTGATCAATGTCCTTTCTGAGGTGCAGCCTCCAGAACTGTACACAATACTCAAGATGTAGCATTGCAACCTCTTGTTTTCTACTTGAAATGCCCCTGTCTATACACCCGAGAATGCCACTAGCTTTTTGTGCCACCTTTTCACATTGGCGTCCTACTTTTAAGTTATCAGAAATCAGTACTCTGAGGTCCCATTTGAGTTTTGTTACTGCTAATTGTTCTCCATTCAGTGTGTATGATCTGTTCAGGTTCTCTCCTATGTGCATGACTTCATACTTTTGTCACTGAATTTCAACTGCCAGTTCCTAGACCATGCATCCAAGCATCTTAGATCCTCATCCATTGCTGCTGCCCTTTCTAATGTGTCCACCCTGTTGCAGATCATCAGTTCATCTACAAAAGGCAAACCTTCCCTGTAGGCCCTCGGCTGTCTTGCTGATGAATAAATTGAAGAGGACTGGTCTTAGGATCAATCTCTGTGGTACCCACTGGTTACCTTTCCTTCCCTAGACATAGTTCCATTGACTATGACTCTCTGAGTCCTTCCTTGAAGCCAGTTTTAAACCCACCTGACTATTTTGTGCCCTGTGCCTATGTGTTCCAGTTTGTTAGTCAGTCTCCTCTGGGGACTGAATCAAAAGCTTTACTGAAATTCAGATATACTACATCCACTGCCCCTCCCTGGTCTATTATTCTTGTGACCCAGTTGAAGAATTCTATCATGTTCGTCTGACATGATCACGCTAATGTGAATCCATGTTGTTTTGTCCAGCTGCCCAGTTTCTTTTTTTATTTATTTAATTTTTATTGATATTTTCTGGTTGACAGACTTTACATTAGTAAACATGTTGACATGTTAAATGGAAAGACATTTATACCTCATCAATCCAATGCAATCATTTGACAGTGCTGGTCAGATTTGACAATATATGAACAAGTCATTTCTTTATAATAAAATACCTCATAAAGAGAATAAAGACACCTTTGCATAACATGCATTATTAGGTGAGACTTTCTACTTTAGATATCCTGCCCATGAGAGATAGAGAGGACCTGAGTGCTCCCCTCCCGGTGAGGCTGCACCCCCTCGAAAACTGTAAGTTCCTAAGGGACAAAATCCAGGTTCACCAGAGCCATGAACCAGTACCATTTTTGGCATTTCATTAAAACAGGTCTTGCTGATCCTTAATGGCTGCAGTCAGTTTTCCATTTGGTAAATGTTTGTTACAATTGTTCTCCACTCTGTAATGGATGGGATTTGTGATGACATCCACGCCTTGTAATTGCTTTTTTTCTGCAAGTAAGAATATTGGTAATAAGGTTTTCTTCCATTGTGGCACCACCAGTTCTCTCAAGCATTCCCCAGATTTCACCCTGCAGACACCTGAAAGGCATTAATACTGGGCAAAGCCATTGTACATGGCCCAGGTCTTCCTTCCCACAGCTACAGCCCTCCAACATCTGCCATATTCTGCTGGCATTTTATTTTATCAAAATAGCTGGTGATCAGAAATAATGCTTATGACACTTCCAGGCATAATCTCTCCACATTGTGGAGCTTGTTGATCTAATAGCCATGGGAATAAACCTGAGCCATTCCTCTTCTGACACCTCTAACCCCAGTTCAGCATTCCACTTGTTTAATATTGTTAGCATTGTTTCTCCTAATGCTTCCCTTAATATCAGTATATTTGACCTATTATGTGTTTCCTGGTTTCCCGATGGGCATCAATCAAAAATTGGAGCAATGGTGGTTTTGGGAAGGGGACTTGGGACTTTTCAGACCTTGACCTTGTAAATATGCACGGAGCTGTAAAAAGCAGAAGTAGTCCCTGTGGGGTAAATCATAGTCTTTTGCAAAGTTTCAAATGAAGTAACACCTGTCATGGTGAGGAATTTGAAATTAAACTGTCGTCCATAACGGCTCCACTCCTGGAAGGCCATATCTATTTGAGTTAGGAAAATGCTCATCCCTAGTGATGAGCCACATATAGAAGAAGGTATTTAGGAATTTTGAATTTTGCTGTAATTGTTTCAGATTTTATAATGCTTCCTGTTATTTTGATAAAATTATTATGGGGATAGAGTGGCATGGGATGGAAAACAAAATAGGTGCCAGATAATACAAATCATTAAAGGTAAATTCTATTTCTTTCCATGGGGTTAGGTACATAGGGACAACCAGAAGATCACTATTCTAAGGAAAGCGGCCCTTGCATACAATCCAGATTAGAAAGATTAGCCCTCCCTTATCAATTGGAAGATGCAACATCAAATATCGGATCCTCAGGCGTTGTCAATCCCAAATAAAATTAGATATTTTTTCCAGGAGGAAAAGTAATATTGGGGTGGCCAGACTGGAATATTCTAAAAAGGTAAATCAGCCGCATCAGAATATTCATTCTGGTCACTTCAACATTCAGAAAAAATGAGAGGTGTAAAGTCTTCCATTTAGATAAATCTTGTTCTATCTGTTGTGTTAAAGATTCATGGTTTACTAGGCCTAGGTGAGAAATGTCCTGAGGGATAACTATGCCCAGATATTTTATTTTAATATGGTGCCACCAGAGAGAGAAAATTCCTAAGGAAGGAGAGAGTGTGAAGCCCAGCATTAGGATTTCTGTTTTTGTTACATTGAGTGAAACCTGCAACTGTTGCAGACTGATGTAGGACTTTCCAAGTACTGAGGATAGATACCTCAGGAGATAAGACCGTAAGTAATATATCGTCAGTGAATAGGGATACTTTATATTTTTTGGCCTATAGGGACCCCCTCAATACCCTCCTCTTTTCTAATAGCTACAGCTAAAGGTTCTATGTAAAGAGTGAATAATATGGGGAGATTGGAAGCCCTGTCGCGTGCATTTCTGAAAAGGAATAGGAGATGAAACAGTACCATTTATTGTTATATAAGCTTTTAGGAGATGCATATATTTCATAACCATTTTATAAATGAGTCTAGAAATCCAAATGCTGGCAGAGTATCCCAAGAAATCCCATGTTACTCTGTTAAATGCTTTTTCAGCATCTAAGTTTAGCAACACTGCATGGATTTGATGAATTTGCAGATGTTCTAGAAGGAGTACTGTTCTACGGATGTTGTCCGTAGTGTTCGAGCCTTATTAAATCCTGATTAGTCTGGGTGGATAATTGTTGGGACCACGTTTTCCATACATGTCTCCCAGATACTGATGTGTAGTTGTAATCTGTATTTAAAATTGAGATAGGCCTGTAGGAGGAGGGACTGATAGATCTTTTCTTGGTTTAGGGATGGTCGCTATTACTGCATAAGACCAAGATGGTGGTGGGGCTCACCCTCAGCTACCTCATGATATACCTGAAGTAGAGTTGGCAATGTTTGCTCTTGGAATTTTTATACCATGCAGCTTTATAGCCATCTGTACCCAGGCATTTTTGAATTTTAGCAAGAGTGTTGGAAATTTCCTCCAAACTAATTGGCTGCTCAAAGATCTGTTTATAAGTTGAGGTAAGTTTAAAGAATCAAAAATGATGTTCTGTCAGAGCTGACAGTTTCAGGCCAGTGGCATATAGGGTTTGATAATATTTTAAAAATTGAATGAATGTCCTCATCTCTATGAGTTATTTCTTTTGTCACTGGGTTGCTTACTTTAAGTATAGTGACTGTTTTCTTTCGCATCCTCAATTTGTGAGCTAGAACTCCAGCCTCCTTTACTCTGCCCTCATAGTTACTTTGTTTTAAATAAAGCAGGGCCTTCTGAACTCTGTAGTCTGTGATTTTTTGTAATTCTATTTTAGTTTCTCAGTTTCTGCTGAAGGTCTTTATCCCTCCCTGAATAACAACTGGTAGGCCTGTAACTGCTCTAATAAATCTGAACATCATGTCTCCAATTGGCTTTTTCTTTACTGTGAAGGCTAACATTTCTCCCTCAAAACCACCTTTAGTGTATCCCACAAGATTGCTGATGACGTTTCTGAAGATGTATTATCTCAAAAGATCTGAGGGATTCAGTTTTTAATCATGTCCATGAATTGGGGGTCCTTCAGGAGGGAGTCATTGAGCCTCAGAGCATTGTTTCTGTTTTTCCTCAAATCTATTTTCAGTAGCAATGGATGGTGATCTGAGAGAAGGCAGGGCCCACAGTTAAGTCTTGAACTCAATGAAAGTCTTCACAGGAGATAAAGAAATAATCAAGCCTAGAATAACTGTTAAAGTGACTAAAATAAAAGTGCAGGTTTGTTGAGAGAAACAATTTCCTCCATATGTCTGTGATACCCAAATTATGAAAAAAACTCTTTAAAAATTTGTGGGCATTATTTTTCCTATACATACTGGGGTTAGTAGTCTCTAAATTAACAAACCAAGTCATATTGAAGTCACCCCTATTATAAGTTTACCCATTGGGAGATCAATATGTTATTGACTATTGGCAGGGAGATTGTGGTGAGAAATATACATTAGCTAGCGTTATCTCCTGAGAGAAAAGGATTCCCTGTAATATCACATCTTTCCCTGGGAGTCCACGTATTGGGAGCAGACCTCAAATGGTGTTGTTGATGGAACCATGATTGCCACCCACACCTATTCCCACTTGGGTGGGATGATGAGTAAATCCTATATCTCTGTCCCTATTGCAATTTAACGTGCTCAATATCAGTTTCCTGAATTAAATATAAATCCACTGGGTTTCTTTGTAAGTACTGAATGAATCTAGTTCTTTTAATTGGATTTTAAGTCCATTAATATTTTTGCAAAAATATCTTTGTAGGTATCATAGAAGATATTTCAGGGATTCGTTTAGGTACAGCCCTCACCAGGCAGAAGAATCCCACCCTCTCAAATCACCAACCTGGAAAACCAAACCAAGTAGACCAGCCACCCCCACCAGACATTTTTCTACTTGAACAACAATAAATGCTTTCAAAACCATTTCCTGACTTGTGTGTTATTATTTAGAAAAACATAATAATAAGCTTGAATATTTAAATACCCTCCCTTCAACCATCTCTTGGGAGGAAATCACTGTGGGAAATTAGTCCACAAAATCTGTGGGACCCAAACTAAAATGGGGACCCCACTAATTAAAATTTTAACTATATTACATAATGACTTCCAAAATTGGGGTGGAACATACTCAACACCACCTTTTTCCCCATGGAGGAAAGCAATACACTCCTTAGGGCAAACATCCTTAGCCCCTATCATGGGAAAAGCCCTCTGGGGTATCAAAGTGTACCTACATAAGAAAAAGTCCATAAATTGGATATAAGGGAAGGACGAAGAAAAAATGAATATAATTGGTGGAACCATGTTGTACCTGTAAAGATTGAGCTCCCCACCTATGTAATGTTAACTAATTCACAATATTGGACTCTGATTGTTCAAACATATTAATTCTGTATGTTTAACACCTCCTATACCCAGGTCTATGTCTGTACCATATCCTCTGTAGTCTGCAACCAGGTCATATCTCCCCACAAGTTGCCCCTAAAATTAAAACCCCAAAGGAAAGTGTCACTGATCATTTATTTGTGTAGCTACTTATAACCCTCCCATGTGGCTACCCAACCAGCTAATACTCCAAAGGACACCCCTCAGTGAGGGGTCATCTATCCTATTAAGGGAGGAGACTCCATGAGTCCTGTACACCAGCTGCCCTTTGTTCTCCATGGCAGGGGACAACTCACCATTCATGGTTAATCTGTTCATCACTTCCACAACAAGTTACAATAATCTGAACATCAGGACACCCGGCCTGTTTTAAATTTCTTAGATCAGGACCCGAAATTGACCCATAGTTCAGCCCAACCTCCATTAAGATCTACTCCCTTCCAGGTTCCAGGCCCCATGTGCATAACACAGGGGCTTTCACAAAGTAAAGGAGGGAACATGGGCCAACCCTCAATCCAACTGGGCCAGACTGCAGAACTCTAAACTACCCCCACCAATACCACCTCTTCCTTCCAAAGCTATTATATTTACCAGGAGGAACCAAACATGGAAAGAGAGTCACCATTTCAGGATCCCATTCTGCTTAGGATTAATCCCTCTCCCAGAACCCCCACTCCCCACCCTCCATATGCCCCAGTTGCATCTAGCTTTTTCATAAGTACAAATCTTTGTTTGAACTGCTCTCCTGTTCTCCCAGTGGGGTAGAAACTTTCAACCCACTGTCAAGAGGATTCCCCAACCCAAGCTCAGGTGAGGGAGTCACCCTTGTAGTCAAGCAATGCAGAGCATCCCATCTAAAAGCAGTCCTGGTTTGTCCATCCAGATAAGCTCTGCCGCTGCCCAGTTTCTGTTAAGTGTGTCATGAGACATTCCTTAAGTAGAGTTTCCATAAGTTTGCCCACTACTGAGGTCAGGCTGATGGGGCAATAATTTCCGGCATCCTCCCTGTTCCCACTTTTGTGCAAAGGCACCACTGTGACCATTCTCCAGTCATTTGGCACTTGTCCAATCTCCAGGGACTCTATGAACAATTCTCCTAGTGGATCTGTGAACTCCTCTGCAAGTTCTTTCAGAATCCTGGGGTGGATTCCTTCTGGTTCCATTACCTTATTTGTATGTAGTTTTGTAGTTGTTTAAGTACACTGTCTCTTGTGAAGGGTTCAGTGCCAGCCTCCTTGATGTGTCTGTCCTCTTTGTGTAACCTGGGGCCATTATCATGGTCTTCTTTTGAATACCAAGCAGAAAAATTGTTGAGAATCTCGGCTTTGCATTTGTCACTTTCCTTATTTTATCCATCATCCAGTCTAATGATGCTCCCTTTTATTTGCCTTTTTCCTAATGTAATGATAAAAGTTTTGTCACCTTTTTAACTTCTCTTACTATTTTTTCTTCTTTTTGGGCTTTGGCACCTTGACTGCCTTTCTGGCTTCCTTCAGTTTTTGTTTTTTTGTAGTCCTCCATCTCAGCATCTGCTTTTGTCTCCTTGAATCTTGGGTATGCTTTTTCTTGTCTTTTATTTTTGATGCTACTTCTTTAGTATACCAGAGAGGTGTTTTGTGTTTGTTGGATTTTGTAACTTGTTTTGTGCACTGTCCATCACTGTGAGTATTGCCCCTTCAGTGCCTCCCACTTTTGCTCTATCGTATCCCATGTTTTGTTGTTGAGGAGAAGTTTGATGCTTTCTTTCATTTATACAAAACTGGCCTTTTGAAATCCAGTGCTGAAAGCTTACTGTGGGTGTTCTACACTTTTCTGGTGACCTTGAATGAGACAGTCCTATGGTCACTGGAACTTAGGTTGCTGCCTACTTCTAAGTCTGAAATCATGTTGCTATTTGTGAACACAAAGTCTAGAATAGGTTCTTCTCTGGTTGGTGAGATCACCATCTATTCTTGACCTGCTCCCTTGCAGTGTAAGGAGAAAGTCTCTGCTCCTTTCTGTCTAAGCAGAGTATGAGATCCAGTCTATCTCTTGTATTAAATGTTATAGCAGCCACACAAAAGAATATGGACAAGGCTACTGTATATTAAATGAGTGGTTGAGTATCTAGGATTTTAGTCTAGTCTTCAATAGATTGACAGAGGAGCAACATCAATGGATCTTGGGATGACGTTCCAGAGCCTGTGGGCAGATGCTGTAAAGTCACAGCCACAATCTGTTATCAGTTTGTCACATGATACTGTCAAAAGACCCTGGTTACTACTGAAAGGGGGCACAAAACAGAGGAAACAGGAAGTGAAACTCTGAAAGTTTCTAGAGAGAGGTGTACATTGAGTACACTGGGAGCTGCAGAGAGAACTGCTTTTTCTGTGGATAGATATCCTTTGTTCTTTTAGTCTCAAACTCTGAAGAGCAGTAGCTGCTTGTGTCTCTGAACAGTGCAGTTGGTGGGGTTGGAGACTGAAACAGAGGATCATGAAGCTGGAGGTACCAGAAACCTTTGAAGACGTTGCTGTTAATTTTTCTGAAGAGAATGGAAGATGTTAAGCAAACAGAAGGAGCTTCACAGGAAGTGATGGTGCAGAACTACATAAAACCATGGTTTCAGTAGGCAGAACAAACCCCAGAATTGATGGAGATTGAGCGGAGTTTTCAGGGATGTGAACCTGAATGATGAGAGGCTTGGTTGGCTTGTGAAAGAGTATTGTGGCTAAGTTGGAGGAAAGGTTACAAAGCCCAGGGATAACCTCTAATGAAACTATTAGGAGTTAACAGGAATTGCTGGAATAACCTTACTAGACCAAGAAATCTTTCACCTGGATCACAGACTTGGCTTGCTTGTTGCAGGTGATTTGGTGAGAAATAAGTGACTCCATATAGTAGTTGCAGGGCTGCAGGAGTCTTGGTTTATTAGCAGTACAGGACACCTTTGCAGTGAGTACTGGACATTTTAAAATTTTCATTTCAAGAATGGCATCTACTAAAGGTTAAGAAGATTCCTGGTTTAGGAGCATATTGACATTTTACTCTAATGAGCTGGTATTGTGTATAGTTAAATTTGAAATGCCTTCATTTCATTTTTTTTAATTCCTCCTCCTGACTTTATACTTTTGCCATATACTTTAATCTCCATGAACTCACTTACTGAACTGGCAAAAACATCTTCTTTTCATTTTAAGGTTAAGCTTCAATGTGGTTCTTGATTTAATCTAAAACACTGTTTCTGGAGAGCTTGTATTATGATGTGTTTATGGCTTTATCATACTTCTAACGGGATTGATGCTAGACAAATACTTAAATGTTTTCTAGTATACTTTCCTTAGTGAATTCTCTAAGAAACTCATGGAATTTTATGACCTTAGTGGGACTTTGTGTGAATGAGAGCTAATAGTTATGTGTTTTGCTAAAATCATTTTTTATCTAAGCTAAATTGATGGTTCATCAGTGGTTTAATTTGTATATTTATACCTTAGGAAAACTGTTAACTTTACTATGTACCTCTTATCCTATGCATGAGATAGAGCTTGGGCTTGGTATGGAGGGTAATTAGTAGATGCGGTTCAATTTGGGAGATGTAAGTTGGTTTGGGGTAGCTACTTGAATGCCCTAGGAAATATATCCTGTTGAGCTATTTATTTTTCAGTAAGTAGCTGTCATTAGCCAAACAGTGAAGAGGCAAAACTGAGTCATGTTATAGTGCCTAGGATTGAATCCATAAATGGTGAGAGAAAGAGAAATGACCCAGCATCTGACCGTGGGTTAAGTTCCCTAACCTGGTAGTAGCAAACACTGAGTATGGGCCAGTAGAAAGTGCCTGATCCAGGGACCCACATAAGAGGAATATGGGCAGCATGCACTGCAAGGTATTTCTGCTGGGACCCAGGGATGGGGCTAACTGGTGGTACAAGTCAGCTCAACTTGGATAATGGGGCAACAACCTGCCAAAAGATACAAGGGACAGAGTAGGTTTTGCTCTAATTAATGGTGTTTAATGTATGGCCAGATTTTTATGATTCAGACTTGTCCTTTCTTGATATCTCTTGTAGGTTTACTGAAAAAGAAACATTCCAGCTAGAGTGCAGGGTAGTCCTCTGGAAGAGCTAGATTAGAGCCTATTACTAACTTTTGTATTCTGATGACGTGGGCCCTTTAGCCTTGATGAATTCTATCTAAGGCAAATAAAGTAAAGAAAAGGAGGAAGAGGAAGAATAATTTATAGAAATTGAGATGAACATGCTTGCGATTTATATTTGGTTAATTTGTAAGATGGGTAGCTACTTGGAATGCCCAAGGAAATTTATCCTGAGCTGTCTATTTAATTCTTCAGTATGTAGCCATCATTAACCAAACAGTGTAGAGGCATAACTGAGTTGAGTTATAATGCATAGGATTGAATCCATAACTGGTGAGAGAAAAGAAATGACCCAGTATTTGACTGTGGATTAAGTTTCCTAACCTGGTAGTAGCAAACACTGAGTACGGGCTGGTAAGCGCCTGACCCAGGGACCCACATAAGAGGCATACGGGACAGTATGCACTGCAAAATATTTCCGCTGTGACCCAGGGATGGAATAACTGGTGGTATAAGTCAGCTCAACCCCGGATAAATGGGCAATGGCCTGCTGAAAGATACAGGGGACGAGTAGGTTTTGCTGTATTAATAGTGTTTAATGTATGGCCAGATTCTCACAATTCAAACTTGCCCTTGCTTGGTCTATTGTGGGCTTACTGAAGAAGAAATATTCCAGCTAGAGCGCAGGGTAGTCCTCTGGGAGAGCTAGATTAGAGCTTGTTACTAACTTTTGTATTCTGATGATCTGGGCCTTTCAGCCTTGATGAATTCTACCTAAGGTAAATAAAGTAAAGAAAATGGGGAAGAGGAAGAATAATCTATAGAAATTGAGATGAGCATGCTTTTATGACTTATATCTGCTTTGTTTATAGACTAATGTAAATTCAAAGAAGTTCTCTGTTTTGTTATTTGACAGATTCTTGGAATGTTCTGTGTATTGAATACTGCATAATTATGTGGATGTAGACATGTTAATGTTCTGTTATGTGTTATGTTGTAATAGTTTTCTAACCAAGCAACAATAAAAGCTTACTTACTGAAACACAGATTCCTCCTTCCCCATGCCTCTCAACTGTCTCTGATTTTCAGAGTTATCCTGATTTTTCCTCAGAAAGTCCTAACTTTGGCCTTCTTAAATGTGGTATTTGTGTCACTTAAAATTTGGGATTCAAACCATAAAATAATGCCAGACCTAGTGCTACACTGTAGTTCTTTTTTGGAAAATGATTTTCACACTAAGCACCACAATATAACAGACTTCTTGAGCTGGGGTTTCCATTTTGTAAAATGTGTTTCTGATTTTGATCCTTTCCTGAGCTTTTAAAGCCTATCCATGATTTGAAAGACAAATGGTGAGAGATACTATATGCTGTTCCTGAAATCCTCCTACTCACTGGTAACTATCTCTGAAGCCACTTTTATTGAATTAATGAAAGCAATTGGTTGTTAAGGTGTCCTTTAGTAGTTTTAGTAGTCATAGTAATAGTTGTGGCAAGTAGTACCACATATGTTTTATTCATTGTAAGAAAAATACAATTGAACAGATGCTCAGTTTTAATGAAATACAATTAACAGAGCTCTGTGTTTATGACAACCTTCCATCCTCATGAAGATAAACAGATTTCTAAAACAAATTGTTTTCATGGCTATTACTGTATGGAGCTCTATTCCAGTATATGAATTTTAGTGTTCATATCAAAATGATATCAACTTACATGGTGACTGCATAAAATACTGACTTTCAGATGTTGTACTTCATAACCTTGCATACTCAAGGATCATATCTTAGAGTTTCTTTCCCATTATAATGTAGTACATAATTCTCTGCAATTTGAGATCAACAGTGGATCTGCTTCTATCACTCCTTCATAGCAGGATTTAGGCACCAGTAAACCCTGTAGTTGCTGGGGCTCCCTGCTCGGGGCTCAACCAGAGCAGTTTTATTTATTTATTTATTTATTTATATTTTCTTAAATCAGCAATGGGAAGCTGTGCTGTGCCTTCTGATGTGGCAGCATAATGTCATGAAATGTCTCACCAAGCTATGGCCAGTCAATAGGAGCAGATGGGCAGCAATGGATGGAATGGGAAGAACAGCCCCAGGAATAACAGTGCTGTCCTTCCCCAAAAATATAAATATACCACTGGTTGTAATGAAACTAAAATAGATGTTGTGCTTAGGACTACTCTCTCAAGCACAATGGGGTGACTGTTGATCAAGTAGGGGGCCCCAAGACTACACTAATCATGTTGGGGGCCCTCAAAACCTCCAAAGCCATCCCTGCACTCCCTACACTAAACTAACGACTCAGGGTGGAAGAATCATTTGTCATTATACTTCTTATTTTTGCAATAAACTCCTGACTTTCCTAAATATCATTGTAAACTTTCAGATGTGTTTTGCTCCTATCTGTATGACCAGTGCCAGTAAGTCCATATTGGTCGCTCTGCTCCCAGATTTGGCTAGTGTGTTTTCAAGGCTCTGTCTTGGGTCCCATCCTTTTCTCAGTATTCCTTAATGACCATAGAAAGCCAGTATCTCACACACACAACATTTATATGGAAGATACAATAGCAAAGCCTGTGTCTCCACACATACAACATGTATATGGAAGATACAGTGTTTTTTTGTAAGTGGCTCTTCAGCTTTTAAACTGGAAACAGAGCACTAGCAGGACTTAAATTATGGTAACTGTTGTTTCCTTGCAGACTAACTGACTCTGAATGGTAAGAAATGGTCTCAATCCATTGCACATTGATCTTCAATACTTTACGTGGTTTCCTTATGGAGGAAGTCCATTTCTTTAAATACAGTACCTTAGTAACTACTGGAAATGACACACTGATTTTTCCAGTCACATACTGGAGATATCATCCATGGAAAACTCTGCTTCTAATTGGGTATACTGTACTGGAACACATTTGTTTCCCTTCTCATGGTGAGCACAAAGGGGATACAAATTTTGTATCTCCCTTCCTGTTCACCATAAGATTGTTCTCAAAATGATCCTCTACCATTTGATTTCAGGAATCTGTAGTGTCACTTCTGAGACCACCTTGAGCAGACTGCATCCCCTTTTCACTCCTTCTGTCATCATGCCTAGTTCAGAACCCTCTCTGCTACTTCACTTCCTCCTTCTCCCTTCCCTTCCTCTCTACCTGCTCTTTCAAAATCCTGGCATGTTCCTTCCTAACTCCCTGATCATAGTTCAATGCCAAGCAAGCTACCTTCTTCTATAAGACCCCAACTCTGGAATAACTTCCCAGGATAAATGAAGCTCATTAACTCATGAACAGTGATGAATGTTCATGAATGGTTCATGACTGAGCATCCAACAATGTTCTCCATCTGTCCTAGCACTCAGTCCATGAACCAAATAGATGAACAGTTCATCAACATGAAGTTCATGAAGTTATTGAACCTTTAAAGGACCATAATGAACCAGGACAAAATCAATTTGCATATCAGCATACATCTTTTCCCATTGAACACACTATAAAGCATCACAAAATTAAAGCTTTTGCAGTTTAGGAGTGGAAGATGTATGTTCTACAAGGTGAATATTTATTTTGGCACCCAAAAGGTTTAATATTTAAACTCACCATATTTTAAAAGAGTTGCAGAATTTGCTGTTATAAATAGCAATTGGCTCTTTCTGTTTGTGAAGAGAAGGTGAACAGTGATCTCATCTGAGTGAGGAACAAGAAAGTAAGTATAAAGAAAGATACTTAGTAGCTCATAAATGTGATATATTGTATAAAGAGGGCAACCATTAGAAAATGATATACGAACATACTAAAATGCCAGCAGAAGCAGGCCTTATGGTCTATCGAGTCTGCTCGAATGTACAGCTAACCCATCAACTTACAGCTGCCCCACCCTCCCACCCATCTTCATCATAACTCCCCTCACCCTGTCCCAGCCCCTCCTAAAGCTGCCCACCATTCTACAGGATACTACCTCCTCAGGTAGGGTATGCTACCTGTCCACCACCCTTTAGTATAAAAATGTCTCCTGATTTCCTCCTGAATCTTGACTCTCACTCTCAGCTGATGCCCTCTCATATCCCTCCCTTTCTAAGCTGGAACATCCCTTCTGTATTAGTCTTATTTATCCCTTTAAGTTATATAAAGGTTTCAATCATATCCCCATTCCTTCTCTCCTCCAGGAAGTACATTTTCAGCTCACCCAACCTATCCTTGTAGGACTTTCCCTCCAATCCCTGGATCATCTTTGTCACCCTATGTTGCACTCCTCCAACAATTTGATGTCCCTCAGGAATGGGCACCAGTACTGCACGCAGTACTCCAGGTGAGGTCTAACCAGAGACCTGTACAAGAGAAGGATCACCTCCCTATTTCTGGAGGAGATTCCACTTGCTATACACCCTAGCATTCTGTTGGATTTTGCTGCCACCTTTCTGCACTGAGTTGAGTTGTTCATGCTGACTATTATAAGCACCCCAGATCCTTTTCCTCCTCGGTGCTTCCAGTCCACACCCTCCCAGCTGATAGCTCCTCCCTGGTTTCTAGCACTGAAGTGCAGCACCTCAAACTTCTTGGCATTGAACCCAAGCTGCCATGTTTCCAACACTCCTGTAGTTTGATCAGGTCCTCCTGTAGTCCCTTCCACCCTTCAATGTCATCCACCACAGCTCCAATCTTCATATCATTGGTGAACAGACTGATCCTACTCTGGATCCTGTGTGAGATATCAGCTATGAATATCCCAAACAGCACTGGTACCAGTACCAATCCCTGTGGCACCCCAGTCATCACTTCCCTCGGAGATGAGAGTTCTCTCCCACCACCACCCTCTGCTGTCTTCCACTCAGCCAGTTGACAATCCATTTGACCATATTTGTTCCCATCTTTATGTACTCCAGCTTTCCTCCCAGCCTCCCATGCAGCATGGAATCAAAGGCCTTGCTGAAGTCCAGATACAGGACATCTACAGCATGGTCCCTGTCAATCTCCTAGTCACCCATTCATAATACTCAATTAGATCTGTCTATCAGGATCTGCCCAAGACAAACCCATGTTGATGACCATCCTGGAGACCATTGTCCTCCAGAAACGTCACCAGCCTCTCTTTCAGAATTGTCTCCATGAGCTTCCCCACTATTGATGTGAGGCTCACTGGTCTGTAGTTGCCTGGTTCATCCCTAGGGCCACTTTTGTGACTGGGCACCACATAGGCCATTGTCCAGTCCTGTGGTATGCATCCTGTGTCCAGGAGGTACTGAACAGGTCAGACAGTGGTCCTGCCAGGATCTCAGGTAGCTCTCTGAGTATCCTAAGAAGAATGCCATCTGGTCCTGGTGCCTTTGCCATTTACCCTCCACCTGAATCCCTTAACATCCTGCCTGTGAATGCTTTTGGTCACAGTGTAGCCTTTTATGCTCAGTATTTTGCTCTGTAGTATAGTTAACCAGTATCTCCATGTACATTCTCACAAAAGTATAAATGAATATGGCAATAAAGCATTCATGTCTGTAAAAGTGTATATTATCAGTTCACCTCAGTGGTGGGAAAGATCATGGAGACACTGCTGAAAGAAAGGCTAGTGGCCCACCTGGAATACAGGGGTGTCCAGTGTCTGAGAAACACAGATTCACAGCAGGAAGGTCATGTCAAATGAATCTGATAGATTTTTTTATTGGATGACTAAGAAAGCAAATCAGGGAGGGGCAGTAGACTTCGCCTACCTAGATTTCAACAAAGCCTTTGACAACTTACATACTAACATACTATTTGCCAGCAGATTAGGCCTTATGGTCTATCAAGTCTGCTCGAACCTAGATCCTTAGTTGGGTGCCGAGACCCTCCATCCCTTATGCTCCAGAAACCCTATCATCCATCCCCACCCCGGGACAGGCCATCAACTTCCCACATAGAAAGCTTGTTAAAAATGGGTAGTCTGGGCATGGGAGACAAGGTGGTGAACTAGGTTAGGAACTGGTTAACAGACAGGAGACAGAGGGTGGTGGTAAATGGGGTACAATCTGGGAGAGGAGGGTGATCAGCGGAGTACCACAGGGATGAGTATTGGGACCAGCCCTGTTCAATGTCTTCATTAGTGACATTGCAGAGGGGCTGGAAGGAAAGATCTGCTTGTTTGCAGATGGCACCAAGATCTTCAACAGGGTGGATACTCCAGAAGGGGTGCAGAAAATGAAGAGAGACCTGGAGAAGCTTGAAAGATGGTCAGAGATGTGGCAACTGAGGTTCAATGCCAAAAGTGCAAAATAATGCACCTGGGTAGATGGAACCCTGGGGAGTGCTACTGATTGGGGAGTTGACTGTCACCAAGGAGGAAAGGGACCTTAGGGTAATCATCTCTGATTACCTTAAGTTATAAAAGCAGTGCGCAAAGGTGGTGGGGAGGGCCAGTGGCATGCTGGGATGAATAGGCAGGGGTATCACTAGCAGGAGGTGGGAGGTGGTGATGCCATTGTATAAAACATTGATAAGTTCTCACCTGAGTACTGCATGCAGTTCTGGAGGCCACACCTGTGCAAGGACATAAACAAGGTGGAGACTATCCAGAGAAGGGTGACAAAGATGGCGAGGGCTTGCACCACAACACATATGAGGAGAGACTAGGGAACCTCAATATGTACTCACTGGAGGAGAGGAAATGAGAGAGCAGGGAAATGATTGAAACTTTCAAGTACCTCAAGGGCATAAACAAGGTGCAGGTGGGGACCTTTTCCAATATTAAAAAGTACTAGAACAATGGGGCAAAATATGAAACTGGAGGGAGGGAGGGTAGAATAAGAGGTAATGTGAGAATTTTGTCTATACAGAAAAGTTAGTTGGCGCTTGGAATAGTCTGCCACAGAAGGTGATGGGGGCAAGCACAGTGGAGGGATTTAAGCATGTCTGAGACAGGCACAACGGAACCTGGGAGGGAGGGAGTGATGAAAAGTCATTGATCACATAGGGTCAGTGGCCACTAGGCCAGAGTGAGAATTGTGGATTCTGATTATTTTCTTCTTAGTAAATTGTTTTACTTGATGTGTCAGATTGTGCTATACAGGCTAGGGTGATCTCCGATCACTGTCCAATTCTGTTAAGTTAGTTTTCACATATTACCATTCACCCCAATACATGGTCATTAAATAACCTTCTTCTCAAAGATAAAGAAATTGCAGAGTGTTTTCAAGACTGTATGAGACAAATAGTACCAGAAAATATACCCTCGACT
The DNA here is from genome assembly GCA_016271365.2 of Neoceratodus forsteri. NCBI lineage: Eukaryota > Metazoa > Chordata > Ceratodontiformes > Ceratodontidae > Neoceratodus > Neoceratodus forsteri. Next base: position 718,617,570 of record CM028132.1, on the reverse strand, counting down.
GTGGCTTTTGATATGATTTGGGCAGCCCTAAAGGCAACATGGAGTGGGTAAGTAATAAGCATTGCTTCTATCCTGAAAAAAAGTCTCAATCACAAACTGAGAAGTGGCTAAGGTAAATAAGGATGATTGAGAGGTCCCTTTCCTTCTCTTCATCAAAGGCAGATCAGAATGAGCTAGCAAGACTTCATACCAGTACCGATCTACCTGATGGAGGGGCGGATAAGGCAACCTCTCGCATGAAGGTGACCTACATAGGGCAGGGAGAAAAAGCAGGAAAATTACTGGCAATGCACTTAAGGCAACAAAGTTCCTGTAAATGGGTCTCACCTTTGGCTATTCCAGGTACAGATTGAACCACTAGTAATGTGAAAGAAATACTAGAGAGTTTTAGGCTTTTTTATCTGGCCTTATATTCTTCTGCTACCTTAACAAAACCAGACAATCAGCAAATGCTCCACTTTTGGATCAGGCTCAGTTTCCCTCCTCAAGTTAGAGCAGCAGAGGATGTTAAGTGGCCCCATCACAGAGCAAGAGGTCCAGCAAGTTATAGCCTCCTTACCACCGGACAAGGCACCGGGACAGATGGCTACACAATTTTATTTTTAAAATATTCTCTGCAATTTTGGTACCACTACTAACTTCTTTATTTAATTATTGGTCTGCGTCCCCAGTTTTGGAAAAATCATTGTTTGAGGCACGCATTATTGTATGCCCAAACCAGGGAAAGACCCTCTTAAGCCAGGAAACTACCACACAATCTCCTTATAAAAAAATGACATAAAATTATATGCAAAGATCTTGGCAACTCAGCTATCAGTAGTTTGGTCTTTGCTAATTGGCTGGAAACAAACAGGTTTTATCTCAGGTCATAATGCAAGTGACCATTTTAGAAGCTACTTTACCTTATCTGTGTTCTAGGAACCCAGGGCTGGAAGCAGTTCTGGTGTCCCTAGATGTAGAGAAGGCTTTTGATACAGTCGAGTGGTGCTATTTATTTGCAGCCTTGAAACCTTATGGATTTCAGAAGATTTAATTCGAAGATCCAGGTACTTTATGCATGCCTCTCAGCTAGAATTTCCTGTAATAATGAGTTATCAGACTTATTCTGGCTTTCCAATTAGGACTAGACAGGGATGCCCCTGTCCCCTTACTTGCTTAATCTTTATATTGAACCCTTTGATACGCCATTTGAATATGGCAGGATGGGTGAAGGATCTCAACAGAAGGGCAGCAATATAAACTATCAGCCTTTGCAAACAATTTGCTGTTGCATATTGCAAGTTGGCATACATCTTGGCTGGAAGCTTTAGAAGATATAAATGATTTTATCTCCTTCTCGGGTATAAATTAAGTAAAAGCAAAACATTAGTTTATCCACTGCCCCCACTGTGTTCTAAATTGCAGGTAGAGGAGCTAGGATTGCTTTGGGACTCTGAAGCTTTAACATACTTGGGCATTAAGTTAACTAAGGATTGGGTAAGTTAAAGTCAGTTAATACTGATCCCTTGATCAAGCATTTTGTGAAGATCTCCACCGATGGCAAGGACTACCACTGTCATTTTGGCACAGAGCAAACATCATCAAAACTATGGTGCTTCCTCGGTTATTATACCCAATGACTATGCTCAACCTACCACTTCAGTCTAGATGGTTTACGGGCTTCAATCACTATGCACCAAATTTTTATAGGCAGGAAACCACCAAGTCGGGCCTATTGGAAATTGACTAGGACCAAAAACTAGGGGGTTACAACTACCCGACTTTTCTTATACTACCTGGTGATCCACACTTCAAAGTAGTTTAAGGGGGTCATAAAGATTCTACAATTGAATATTTGCCGCTTGGCTACAAATCGAGCACATGCTGTTGCAGAAATATCGTACAGCAAGGTTAGCCCTACCTTACCTTTCTCATGCGAAATTCCCCAAGAAACTAAAAGATACACCTTTGAGATAGGATACCCAAGTCCACACCTAGTTGTGACACAGCTTTGGTCTGAAAAATGTGCGGTATCTCTCTCAGCCTTTGGTAAATAATCTCAATCTAAATATAGCAGGAAAACAATTTTGGAAGCATTCTGTCCGGCATTGGCAGGAGACGTCCTCCAGGACTTTGTTGGAGATACTCAGGTACTACAGCCTGGTAGGCTTCAAGCTAAGTTTTTTAGCTTCCAAAGATATATTTAAAATTATGCAGATTAAACCAGCAGTTACTAAATTCCTTGACTCCCTCCCTGGTCCTCTCAGGCTGGAGAATGGTTTCAAGATTTGGGTACGTTAGCCTCCAGCCCTAAACCGATCTCCAGCTTGTACAAAGAGTTAAGCTCTCATTTGGCTAAAAATCTTCTCCTGTGGCATTTTATTGGAAATCAGCTTTAACATCAGAGAAACCTCATAGTTTCTGGCAAAATATCTGGCAGAACATCACTCTTTTGTCAAGCAAGATAGACTGGACCAGATATTCAAACTGCACTATTTTGTGGCACAAGCATGCGCTGCACAAAATAGTTAGCCTGAGGTGTGGCCAAGCGATATTAAAGGAGTTGTAGCAGGCAACTCCGCTGATATCACCCTCAGCCACAGCCACTGTGCATGGTGCAGTGAACTTGCGCCACCGCAAGTGGTCAGAGTGGAGCATTTAACTTGGCGGTGGCAAGAAAATATTGCGCCATGCGCAAAATCCTGATATTCAAAAAGGTGACATGCAAATGGGGCCATAATTCATGCAAAGGTGCAGGGGCCATTTGCATCTGATTATCTTCATTGCATGCCATTAGCATGCGGGTGCGCTTGATCGAGGACTGCGCCTGGCCCTGCCGAGCAGCAGCTGTCGAGGACCAATGCTCCCTGCAGCCCGATCGCAGGAAAACAGTGTAAATTCCCCACCACTCCCCACTGGCCTGATCGTGGGCATAGTTTAATTCCTCCCCACCAGCCCGATCGCAGGCATAGTTTAATCCCCCACCAGCCCGATGCGTGGGCAGCAATGTGTTCCCCCAAACACATCCCTGGTGGTCAGTGGACGAAAAGCCGATCGCGGGCTGTAATAATTTAAAACAACCCCCTCCGAATACATCCCTGGTGGTCCAGTGGCTAATCGATCGCAGGATGTAAAACTTGAACAAAACCCCGAACATAGCCTGGTGGCTGGGTCCCACCCACCCACCCATGAAGCCCCACCACCGCTCCCCGGCAGCTGGTGGGCGGCAGCATCCACCCGCCTGCCGCCCGCCGCCCACCAACTGACTGCCGGTGAGCTACCGCCAGTGGTGCAGAGCAGAGCCAATGGTGCACAGCCGGCCTGAACAATCGGGTTGGCTAATGAATACCTTTATTCATTCACAAAACTGAACTGTCTTAAATCTGATATCATCTACATGCTAGATGGCTCTTGCTCTGCACAATGACGTGCAGCCTACTGGGCAGTCAGTTGGCGGGCGCGGGTGGCAGGCGTGGTGATGCTGGGGAGCGGGTGGTGGGGCTCGTGGGTGGGTGGGTGGGTGGTGGGACATTAGCCACCAGGGCTATGTTCGGGGTTGTTCGGTGCTTTACATCCCGCGATCGATTAGCCACTGGACCACCATGGATGTATTTGGGGGTTGTCATAAATAATACAGCCCGTGATCGGGCTTTTGAGTCCACTGGACCACCAGGGATGTATTCGGGAGGAGGGTTGTCATAAATAATACAGCCTGTGATCGGGCTTTTTGGTCCACTGGACCACCAGGGCTATGTTGGGGAGACACATTGCTGCCCGTGATCGGGCCAGTGGGGATGGTGGTGGGGATTTACAGTCGTCTGCCAGTGATCGGGCTGCAGGGGCACAGGGATGGGTTGGGGGCCAGCCACAGGTGGAAGCTGCTGTGTTGTGCCCTACAATGCAGCAGCTCACCTGTGGGTGGCCCTCGACTTGAGCCTTTTTGTTTGGCTCAAAGTTGTGCAGGCGCAGGTTGGGGTTGCGCCTGCACAACTCTGCACAGCCCGCTGAATATCGGGCTGTGCAGTTTATGCATGGTTCCTCCCTCCAGTTCAGCATGCATTCATTTGCATTGCGCTGTTGCTCAGCATGTTTTCTGTGGTGCAACTGCCTCCTGCTGAATATCGCAGAATGGAGCAAGTTCGGACTTTGCGCAGGCGCAACTCTAGTGCGCATGGCGCAACCCTTTGAATATCTGGCCCACTGTGTCTATTGCAATTTAACATTTTACATAACTTATATTACAGCCCAACCAGGTTATATAAAATGGGGAAAATTGTGTCTCAAATTGTGATGTGTGTGGAGGAAAGAGGGATCATTATTACACAAGCTGTGGACCTGCCCTAGAACTAATGGCCTATGACAGATGGTTCAGTCCAAGGTACAAACTTTATTTCCAACAGGATTATTTTAACCCAGAAGTGTGTATATTAGGGATTACTCTAAAGTTTCAGGTTTAAAACATAAGTATTATATTAGTTTGATAGCATCAGTCACTAAATTATTAATATTGCACCATTGGAAGAGGGTTGGAATCCATCATTTTCAGAGTGGTACCATGAACTTTTAATGGCCCTTGCAGCAGAACATGCATGGTCCACAGGAGCCTGGAAAAATTTACAAAATGTTGGTCCTCCTTTTCCTCCTGGTTACAACAATTGTAAGGCTTATTAGGTAGGAATGAATTAGACCTTAAGTATGAGTAGCTCCCCTACTGGAGTTCTTATGTTTTTAATTGCACCCTTGGAATACATCTGGTGGGATGCTTATGATTTAAATGGAGTGCTGCATTGGGGTGGGGAGAGTTCTATTGGGAGGGGATGGGAGGGAGATTAGGTTAGGTTATGTGATATAATTGTATTACAACTTTTATGTTATTATAAGTCAGTTTCTTTTTACAAGTGATCAGTTTCCTTTTGTTAGACCCTTGGTTTATTTTTGTTGTACTTTTATATGAAGATCAATAAAGCAAACTTAATTGCAAAAAAAAGAAAGAAAATTGCAGATTCCACTTCTGCGAAAAATTAGCAGAATTCGCGATTTCTGCAGAATTTCAACAGAGATTCGCCTTCAGCAAAATTAGCTCTTTCCATGGAATTTTCACTTGATTTGCAGAATAATTGAGTGTACTCGGAAAATATAAAATGAACTGTGGAAATATTTATTACAGAAAAAATTATCATTCAGAGGTGTAATTCACGAAAAATGTATTGCATAAGGTATGTAGTCATGTGATTTCATTAATTTAGGCAGGAATTGAATTTGCAAAGCACTGTTTCTTACCAAACCTGTCTCTTTCTTTAGTGATACTGTCCCTCTTGTCCAAAGTTAAATTTTATATGGTATAATTCAAAACTGTAATTTACTGTAATTTCATCAAAATTCCAAAGTACATCCGAAAGTCCATGGTTCGCTAACATTTTCAGAGGAACAGACAAGATAATTCTTCAATCAGTGCTGTCACCAGATCTTTTTGATTAGATGGGGTCTATGCAAGCAATAATACCTGACAGGGTGGGCGATATTGGGCAATACCCGGACGCCTGGGGTATGTCGAGGCCCGATGCCAGATAGAGGGTCTTATAGCCCCTGGAAGGTCCGGTATTGCCCATTACCACCCACCTCGAGGGTATTATTGCACTTAGAAAAGACGGGCACTGTAAAAAAAAGCTTAATAAAAAATTGCTAATAAACACTTAGTATAAGATCAATTTTGCAATAAAATAGTTCCTCCTCCTGCATGAGCTAGGAGTTATGTCCAAATGGAGACCTCATAGTTTAAAACAACAAAAACAATGGTTGTATGTATTTACAACCTCCCTGGCAATATGTTTATCCTCCCATCGTTCTACAGTGTATGTTAGTTGGTGCTACATTTTCATTTGTTTATCTGCCCCTTCCCGTGGCAACCAAACTTTGCATGTTTTTCTGTTTGATTTTGGATCAGGACCCCAAGGAGACACGTTCAGCAGCAGATTTAACTTCCTCTATGATAGATAAATCATTTCCTCATAGTCCATGATGGTACGAAAGTAACTATCGTTTTTTTTTTTTTTGGGGAGAGCATGGAAGCTGCTTTAAAAAGGTCAGTACTAGTAAATGAAGGATCAAGTGCTCTGTAACTTGTGTTCATCTTGTGCAGCAGAGCAGTGAATTCAGAAGCAGCGCCAGTTGCAGGGCAGGATTGCTAGACATGACGGCAAGTGGGGTTGAGGTGCATCGGGGATTGCATCCGTAAAATCATTCATGATTACGTCTTTGCTCCAGTCGCCGCTTCCCCATGCCTTCTTCTAACTATTTTGTAGGTGCCATGGCTAATACTGTACTTGCTCCTGTGTGTAGACTTTGAAAATCCCTCGTGCTTCAACAGATTATTGGGTCGAGGAAAGAGTCACAGAGGTGGCAGTTGTCCATTTTAAGACATCACAGGACAGCTGAGTTTGTTCTTTTGTCCAACTACAGTGATCATTTTCAAATCTTGAGTGGCTCTTGGCAAGGGGAACAGAGGGAGATTGGCTGCTGTTTGACAGAGACACAGACCGCGGTAGCTCCAGCACCATTACTGTGTGTGACAAAATGGAGCTAGTGGTCTCCTCGGTCTCAAGCTATAGTTAGTAATTTTGCTCACAAGTTCCTTTTTGACAACTACAGTGCTTATTTTAACATCTTGAATAAATCTTGCCAGGGGGCGTGTGTTTGTGTGTGTGTGTGGGAGAGGCAGGATCTCTTGCTAAGCAAGAGAAAAAAAATAGCAGCAATTTCAAATTGTTTGATGTGGTTTTGGCCAATTAGTAAGCTAGGTTGGCACAGGATAATCAAATGGATGAGGGACACTTGAGCTGGAACTTTGTATTTCCTGATCATCTATTGAAAGTTAATGTACCCTCTGGCAGGGGCACCAGCCAGCCAGTGACCAGGAAATAAAAAGCCCATTTTCTAAGAGTCAAAGTGTGATTTGCTATAGCATCTCTCTCTCTCCTCCCCTTAAGTGACTGCTCCTCCTACTCTGCAGGCCAGTTTAACAGCAGCTGTTGAAGAAAAAGATCTGCAGCTCTTTGCAACTTACTTTTGTAAATCCAAAGCTATATTGCTAAGCACTTTTGGCATTTCTTATTTGTGAAAGTTTTGTGAATTCTCTGATGATGTTTGCAGTGCTTTTCTGCTATATAATTGTTAGCGTATTGATTTTAGATGTTCTGAGATACTTATTTGTTTGCACACTGGTAGGTGATGAGAGAAATGGATCTTGTGTTGATAGAAATGTGGGGACAAAGATGTGTTTATCATCAAGCAGCGGTGGTGATGGGTATGGAGGTGGTGCTGCCACCCTCTGCTTGAGGGGCTCAATCAGCGGGGCGGCATCGTATTGCTAGTTTTGGCAGGACAGGATGTAAGTCTAAGCCAAAAGGCAGTAATGTCTATGTCAAGCACAAAAATAATTCAGGCAGACCTGTGACAGCTGTGACAGCAGTGATGCTGGACATAGGAGATGTTGGGTGCTTATGGAGGTGAATGCAGTTGAAGCAACAGTAGTGACTAAAATATGAGTTATTACCTGAACAATAAAAAGGAATCCACAGTTTGCAGGATATTCTGAGGTTTACGTAGGCCACTGCTTGTTTAACTTCTCTTTATAATCCCGTCCTGACTCACACCTGCCTCCTTCAGGAACTGACAAGGCATACACAATCCCTGTACTCCTACCTGTGATGGCCACCTCCATGGAGAGCAGGTAGTCATGAAAAGTGGCATTTTAAAATAATTATTTGCCTTAAAGGGCTTTTTAAACAATGGTATTCTGTCAGTATGCCCCAAATGTCAGTAAAATGACTTATTTATCTTCAACCTCTTAAAAGGATTTTTATTTTAAATTTATTTTAAATTTATGTGTGTATTTATTCCTTGTTAACTGGGTTGGTGCATTGATCCAAGGACCTTTTTCAGGCATGGCCGGGCCGAGACTGGCACATATAGAAAAGGTCACAGTAAGCACAAGTAAATACACAGTGTTCCCATAGTAACAAATAGCAGCAGCATAACTCTAGTAGCTATACAGTGTTTGGTGGCAATAGCTGTAGCTCAGAGTTAACACTGACAGGTAAAGAGTAGTATTGAACAAAAATATACATACTACTTACAAATTACAATTTATGGGTTCGTTTACAATTTGCAGATAGCAGGAAGCTGACTCTCTGCAGTGTGCTGGTAAGCAACCAGTCCTAGGTAGAGAAGTAGATGGCAGGGGCAATGGAGGCCTAAACCAATGGTGCAGGAGTGCAAATAGCCTGGGGACAGGAACAGGTCATGGAGAACAGGAAGTGTTTTTAGTGGGGTATGTAAATTGAGGGAGATCAATGGAATGCAGTGGGGAAGGGGAAGGTCATTCCAGAGGGAAGGCCCAGCAATGTAGAAGGCCCTTGACCTAGCCTGGTGGTAATATGTGGATGGATGAGTTGAAGGTGGGACAAGTGGCAGAGATTGTGGCTGTGAGTCTTGAGGCAAACTAGATGAGATAGAGGGAGTATGAGGGTAGTGGATGGCATCCCCATGGTCCGGACCAGTTAATAGGAGCATCAGGCTCCAGGGAAGCCAAAGAAGGGATTGGTAGAGACAGTAGTGGTGCACGGAGAGAGGGGCACAAAGGATGAAGTGCAAATCTGACCAGTCTGTGTGCCCTTAGACCTTAAAAGGACTTGATAGCCACTAGGCCCTGATGAGGACTTTAATGCCAGCCTGCATTTCTTAATAAAACCTTAGCTCCTAAGCCCAGAAAAGTTTTTATTTTATTTTTCTTAATGTTTTTTCCTTCTTGCCTGCATTCACTCAGTTCTTTAAAGGACTCACTAACCCAGAAACCCTGAAAATGGATGTAATAGCAGCCGCATTCTAATTCCTGAAAAAAATATTTATGATTTTCTCTTGCATGCGTGCCTGTAGTCCTTGAAAGGACCCTCATTAGCTCCCAAGCCTGCAAAGGGCTTTTAAAATGAGTTTGATGCTTGCTTGCCCTGATACAGTAGGTCCTTATAACTATTTATCTCTAAGTCCTTAAAATAACTTTTAACTATATATTATGCTGCACTGGCGGAGTGTCCCTAAACTCCATATCAGTAGCCCTTAAAAGGATGGTTTGTAGTACTGGTCTTAAAGAGACATTTTTCTGTGTGCTGCCTGCTGCTCTGACAACCAATTCAACTCCCCACCACAACATGTTCTAATGGACTGAATAGCACTCACCAGCAACACTTATTGGGGAAGGATCAGCTGCCAGCAGCAGCCAATTAATGCCTCCACACCAGACTGTGATCTGGTGCCTAGTGAAAGCACCTGTCACATGACGCCAGCTGTGAGTCAGCACGATCTTTCAGTGCACAGATTTAGTGATCACATGACAAGCTCTCCATAGTATTGCTCCTTCATGGTTCTGGTTTCTCCGCTACACCTAAGGGTAATTGCTCTGATGAACTTAGTCGCTGTACTTCTACTGCACCTCCAGACTGGCACACGGCATGGGGAGGGGTGGGCTGGGAGATGAAAAAATAGTAGGAATACAGGAGAAAAAATGAAGATACAGTAGCACTAATGCCTCAGTTGCCCCTGTGGCAGGCATGAAGGGCTGTAGATGTCTTAGAAAAAGTGCTTGCCTTGGGGCACCTAAAGTATAGGAATTTTGTACCCTGGCAGTGTCTCCTCCCAGCTGAAACTGTTTCTCCATACAGTTCTGTTAGTGCATCCCACAGTATTCAAAATTACACATATTTCACCTTAGCTTATTATATCTGTGTTCCCCATCCCAGTTACACCAGTTTCTACTACCAGTTCCACCAGTATCAGTTGCAGCAGTGACACCTCCCAGTTATTCAGTGTATCCTCCTAGTTATACCAACATCACCACTTACCAGTTTTGGTCCCAGGGTCCCATTACACCAGTTTTTACTTACCAAATAAAAAAAAGACAATTAGTTCTGTGAAATATTTTCCAGAGTTCACCACATTATTCCATGAGTTTAAGACAGAATTCTGTTAAATTTTCCTATTTTTCATGGAATTTGTGGAAGTAAATTCCGCATTCACAAGAATTCTGCTGGGAGAATTTAAATTGTGCACAGCCCCTAGTCGCCACAGGGCCTTCAGGCAGACTGGATGGGCCAGGCGGTCCTTATCTGCAGACAATTTCTGTTTCTATGTTTCTATCATAGTGTACTTCACTCTTTTGTAATTGTATACATTGCACTGTATTATATGTTTTCTTTTGCATTCTGTTTATTTTACTACTACATATACCCTACCCTCCTATTCCTGTTTCCTTTGTCATCACCCCACCACCTCTCCAGGTCATACTTGTAAACAAGCAATGGTTCAATATGCCGTCCCTGGTCAAAAGCAGTATACTTGTAAAATCTTAACAAAAAATCTCACAAAGGTAAAACTTTTCACGGTGGTTTCTTTTTATACATATTGTTTATGTCAGTAGCTTATTGGCTTAGTAGGTAGCAGGCATGCCTCTGAGTCTGGATGATCTGAAGGTTGTAGGTTCTAGCCTCATACCAGGTACCTGGTGTAAAACCCATAACTGAACCTGTAATGCACCATGGGGGCAGAACTAATGAGCGCAGTCCTTCCAATATGATATACCATAGTCCCTTCTGTCCATCTCTGGTCACTGTCCAGGTCAAAGTAAAAGATCTCATGGCACACGCCAAGTTTTCCTGGTGTCCGCAGCCAACATTCCCTCTATCAATAAAACAGGTCCATGCAGCACCCTTCCCCCGGCGCACCTAGAAGCAATGTGCCTTTCCCTTCACTGTCCAAGTGCATTCTGTACTTTAGTTGTAAATGTAAGCTGTAGTGTAATGTAAATATATATTGCTGCTATCCCATGCCTGTTCTATTGCTGTCCTTGCTAGCTACATTGTAAAGTGCATCATAATATTGTATCTGAATTATGCTATATAAAATGAAGTAAATACTATTAGAAGCTCAGCAATCAGATTACTGTACTTGCGTTCAAAGACGGATATGGTGGTGGTGGTGGTGGTGAGCCAGGGACACTTTACCTAATCACTTCCCTTCACACTCTTTACTTTTGTTCTGATGATTGTCTATAGTGTGTACTCTGTACTATTATTTATTTAGCCACTTCATAGTCAAATGCCTTCTAATTGAGCATCCAAGTGTTTTCCACTGGCTGAAATCTTAATCAAAGTCTTTCTAATTTGATGATGTCAGCTCATTAAGAGAGTTCAAAGGTCAAAATGACCTTATTTATTTATACCTTTAATTAAGAGCCTAATTTCTGCATCACCGCATTTTCTAGTAACATTGGTTGAAATACTCAGTGGGTTTATGCTTCAGCACTGTATGTATTAAAATGCAGCCATAGCAACTACTAGCATTAATGAACTATTTGCTTATGCAGTAATAATTAACTTCCATTACATTACTTTGTGTGATTACTTTCTTAATTGCCTGAATTATGCATCCATTTAATATTTAATAACCATTCTCAGAAATCAGACACTGTTAAAAACAAATTGCTCACAGTTTCCATGCAGTAATTAAGCTCACAGAATAAATGAATGTCTAAAAAATTGTCTTGTGATAATTTCCTTTCATAGAGAACAGGATCTTAAATTAGCTATTTATTAAGTCTAAATTTAAGCCCGAGTATTGCATTTTTAATTTTCACTTTGGGAAATCAACCTGTGGATTACCTGATAATACTAACAATATAGAGTTTTAGTAGTCTCTTGTGATTTGTAACTTATGCATTTGTTTTTAGGTATGCAAAATGTAAAAAGCTAACCAAGTCCTTAAAATGAACTGTACTTTTAAACTGTGGGATCTAATTTTCAGATAATTGGATTACACTAAAAGTAGCCCAAGTTTCCACTTGACATGATATTGGCAAGATAGCTAACAACACATCATATTTTCCAAATTGATGTGTATTTTTCTATGAAATGCACTAGCAGTAGGTGAAGTTTTCTTCTAATTTTAATAATTCTGTAAAATAAATATTTGGTGGATAAACCAGAGCAATGGAGACAGATTTAACTCCCTCAGAAGGTCTCCTAGCTGTTGGCATCAAAACTCCATTGTTGTAAAAGCTACAGATTTATTCATGCTAAAATGATGTCAAGTGTGTTGCTGGTTTATAGACTTGGTTGCATTATGTGAAATGCTCCCATGGTTGCAAACTAGGCACCATAGTGTTAATCTGATATGTGATCACTTGAGATTGCATAACTTGCCTTTTGTTGGTGAGACAAAAACACTGGAAAGACTGAGAAAAGCTAAATCTGAGTAGTTAAAACCCTAGAATGTTGCCTTGCATTAGCATTTCAGCATGAGATGAAAATGTTTTGCATACTTGTTTCTTCTAGCTGCATCTCCCAAACTGTTTGCCACTTCACTTTTATTATAATAGCTATGACTGTCTGTGCTTGTCAAAAGCCCGGCTGTGGTACCTATTCAGTCATTGCACTGAACTGTCTTTTTTATCTTGTAATCTTACTGAAACCTGTACTATATGACTCAAGAATGAATGACTAGACCAATAAATAAACAAAATTCAGTATACTGTATATACATAATATATATATATACATACATATAGAAAGGGAGAGAGAGGAGAGAGAGAGAGAGAGGGAGAAAGGAGGAGAGAGAGAGATAGTGTATATATATATATATATACAGTATATCTATCTATCTATCTATCTATCTATCTATCTATCTATCTCTGTCATACATACACACATTACAATACAAAATAACAGTATCAAAAATGATTAAACATGGGTATAAAACAGTTGTACATAAGAATAGCAAATGCCCCTTTCCATGGGTAGTAGAGCCTCTGACTTGCTTATTCAGTTGCTGCAAAACAATGCAAGACTAAGGTGTCAAGAGTCAACAATGGCTGCAATCCTGAGCTAAATTGATGCCAATCTAACTGACTGTTGTTACAGTGGGCAGCATCATTAGGCTTTCCTTTTAAATGATCTCCCAGTCTGTAGGTCTGAGAGCTGCTAGCAATGCAAGGTTAGAAAGAAAATGATGGCAGCATGTTGATGCTTCACAGACCTCATGATAGTTTCCGTCTGTCATTATTACGTCTGACTAGACGTGTCATGTCAGCTACCTAGAAGGCACTTTAATATGAAGCCCTCATTTTCTCTGCTTTTGCACAACCAGAGTGGGATACCATTATTTCTCTGCTTCACTACACTTAGGTGAAGCTTGCTTCAATCTTTCAGCAACAAACATAAGGAACTAGAGCTGTTCTTTGCACATTATTATATATGCTTGTATTCTAACAGACCTCCTCGACAGGTTTCAAAAAGACAGGCAAATTTCTGGGTATGAATTGTCACCCAACAAGAAGCCAGTTTTATTATATTGTTTATCAAGTCGTAGTTTAGCATTTTTTTTCTTAGCTTTACTTCATACCACCATTAAATATTGTGAAGAAAATTTTGGTTACATCATCATTAGGCTTGAAAACTGTTGTGATAAAATATCAAATACTTAACTGTGATTTATATACAGCACAGTAAACTATATAATGTTAAATATTATTCTTAAGTTTTACTGTATCATTTTTATAAATATAATGCACTGAATAAGTAATTTTACTTTACCAGCTAAGCCAATGAACTTCATTTCTTGCTTTTGCTCTTTTTATAAAGCTAGACTTACTATAGCTATTAACATTTTAGCTATAGAGCTAATGAAGTGACACTCTGAAACAGCATTTCTTTTCTCTGTAAAGAAATTTATTTTACTAGTCTTTCAAAATTATGATTCCATAGTTTTATAGATTTTATAGGCCATAGTTTCAAAGATTGGATTTGGGAGTTGATGGGATCTACACACACACACACACACATATACATATATGTTTCATTTGCCTAGAGGTTGAACTAGAAGCAAGGCATATGGATACTAAAATATGACAGTTGAACTGGATTTTGACTTTACCATTTTATCCTTTTGATAGACTGATTTGTTAAAACTACATTAAAAAACAAGAAATGATTTACTACATGTTCTGTCTTATGTGTATTTGATGTTAAATAGATTATATGAAGACAACAGTAATGACTTTTGCCTAATGCTGTCAAGTGACAATGACATGATGTAGCTACTGGTTACTTTTTGGTATAAAAATGTAACAGTAAAAGAAGACATGTATAGTAAAATAACATTAATATAACAATTTCATATGGCAAGGAATGGCTTCTGAAATGCACACATGCTTAGCCATAGTTGTGTTTTCATTGGTTTTTTATTGTGAATGGCACCCTTACTCATATTTATTTGTGCCCTATATATAGTGAAGAAACCAGGTGTTGTATAGGTTTTTAAATACAAAATATATTTACTTAATTTAACCTTTTGAGGCAGGAACCATATCAAGTATTTTACACCGAATAATTTCACTATTAATCATGAGCTTATTTTTTACATGGTGGCCTAATATATAATACATGGCAGGTAATGTTTTCAGTGGAGGGCTTGATGGATGTAAAGTATTAAAATCTGCAGCATTTGGGATTTAAGAGATTGATTTTGTAGTAACACAGTATATACTGGTGTGCATTTACAGAGGTACCTAGCAGCAGGTTCCATCATAACTAAAGATATCCTGATATACTACTGTCATGATGTCCTCAGTCACAACTATTTGTAATGCTTGGTGTCACTTGGTGTCACTGTTTTTAAATGCTATAAATACACATCTACATCTGCAGGGTCATTAAAGAGTCAACAGGTGGTGTTGTACAGAAACAGCACCATGCATGCGCTGTCTCCATTAAGCTCTTTAGCCTGCAGACTGTAGTAGTCAGCTGGCAAATTGCAAAAGACAGGCAAGTGCAACGTGGTTGCTCTTTAACTATTCTTGATGGTTCTTCACTCAAGAAATTGATTGACACAATTACACATGTGAGAACCTGATGTTAGGCACTGCTGTAGTCAGGAAATAATTTGAGTTATAAAACGTGGATATGAGGTATAATATAAATAAGTGTGACATTATGTAAAGGTACTTGTTTAGCCTTGTGATATTGTACAAAAATTGGAATGCCAGGATAGTTCAGTAGTTAGAGTACAGACCTGTGACTCCAGGAGATCCCACTTCAAATCTCAGCATAATTAATGACTCACTGTGTGATTTAGGCAATTCAGCTGACATTTCAGGACAGAAATTGTAACTCCACACACGTTCATGCCAGGTTATATAATCAAAATCTAAAGAAAGAAACTGACAAAGAAACCAGGCACTTAAGTTCAGTGTTATTAATTTTTTTATGTGCAGTGAAAAATATAAAACACACTTTCAACATTCTTGGTTACACATAAATGCTTGCAAAATGCCCTGACAGGTTTTACATATGCACACTTACTCAAGGATGGTGGTTCAGCACAGTGACATTCTATTTGTATTGTACAATAATTAAAGATACAGTATACACAATTCTATAGTTATTAAGGCTAACAAAGTAACACAATGTAATCAGTGCAGAAAACATGGTAATGTCAAGTACAGAACCATATTAACATAAACAGGATTACTAAACTCAACATTTGCTCTAATTAACACCATAAATCACTTTGATGCATGTCAGCATCCAATTAGTAGCCAACCAAAGCACAGGTGGCCCACAGTAAAAAATACTGCTGTGCCTCCCATAATATTCAAAAGCAGTATATATATAAAAATAATGTTATTATCTGTTCCAAAATTGCATGGTGGGAGGTCACAAATGTCACCAGCAGTACTAACATGCACATGCTACAGAATCTCATTTCAATTTCAGTACTGGTGCCCACAAAAGAACATTAACATGATGGAGAAGGTCCAGAGGAGGGCTACAAAGATGATAGTTGGTCAGCAGGGTAAGGTGTACGAGGAGAGGTTGAGGGCACTGAACATGTACTCCTGGAAGACAGGAGAGGAGAGAGAGAGAGAGAGAGAGAGAGAAGGATATGATTGAGACTTTCAAGTACTTGAAAGGGATAAATAAGGTTGATAATGAGAATCTCTTTAAGCTGAGTGGCAACCATAACACGAGGGACACAGTCTTAAACTGGAGGGTGGGATGTTTGATAGAGGTCAGGAAGCACTTCTTCACAGAGAGGTTGTGGACACATGGAATGCACTGCTGGAAGAAGTCATCTCATTAAAGACAGTGGGCAGTTTAAAAGAGGCTGGGATAGTCATAGGGGTGGGGTACTATCATCCCACCACTTCAAAAAATAAAGAGCGAAATGCCATTTGCAATTTCCTTATCTTATCTTGACTTGGCATCTGTACTGCTAGTCCTAGGGGCAACAAAACAACATCAATTCATATTCACAGTCCCAGAGATGGAAGTTATAAGTGAATGAGGAAATGGGAGATTATCAAAAGGTGGGAGAGCAATAATCACTGATAATCTCACAAGAATGCTGAGAGCATAATACTAAGTGTGGAGTGCACCAGGCTAACTTTTCTACTGAAATGGGGAAAATAGTGAAAGAGTAATTTAGCTCTTAGACTGCCAACAGAATTAGAATATATTGGAGTTCTGTACTGATAAATCAGTCTGTGGCCCCAGCAAGGGTTAAGCATGGGAACTTCAAACCACCCAGTTGAAAAATCCAAATTGTCTCCTTGCAGAGAATCAGATATCCAGATCTTCACCTCATTTCCCTGTATTAACTTTCTCAATGCCACATAATGTAAATCTGTGGTCCTCTGGTCTGGGACTCTGACAAATATGTTTGGCCAATACATTGTTCCTATCATAATTCCAAATTGAAGTTAGATTTTCTCCCACCTCAGTTTAAACATATATCAAACTGCATGTCCAATCTAATGCCATCAAATCTGTCTGCAAGTTGTGTCAGAAACATCTCTGCCACTTCTTTAAATATATTGCATACTGCTTTTGCTGCTGCTGCTGCACCGCCTCAGGACGCATGGAACAGCCTTCCTGAGGAGGTTGTGAGTCTAAAACTGTGGGAGAATTCAAGAATGCATGGAACAGACATAAGGCAATTTTGTGGGGTAGGAAGAAATAGGCTGTTGGTTAAACAGGATCTGCAGCTTATCTTCTAGGTAGGAAATGGGCAGACTAAGTGGATCAAGTAGTCCTTATCCACCGTCAAAGTCTATGTTTCTATGTTTCTATGTTTCAGATGAACTAGTGGTGTCACCAGTATCTACTCCTGTGGTAATGAATACAAATCATACTGTACAATCTGTGCAGTAAGCAAGCAGGGATGAAGCTGGTGTTACCCCCAAACAAGCAGCAGTGACACATGATGATGATGAGAGAAACATGTTTCATGGAGGAAACAGGAGGAACATCATGAAGATGATGTGTTGCTTTCTGAACCAGGTGACCTCGATAGTTTTTAATTTTAATGTAATTAGTGTTAATTATTATTCATAAATTTGCTTTATTTATATGCTGTCCACTCCCCAAGCTGCTCATAGAGAGAAGCAGTGAGAACTCAAGCTCAGATGAGTAAGATGTATTAAAATGTTAGAGTTATTTCCCATCCAAGGGTTTCACCTTGCATTTGGTGGATGGGCTTATTTCAAATAGCAGCTGGCATTTGAAGACTAAGAAGCCCATTTTAAAATAGTGTAATGACAAGATGTGAGTAAGAAAGAATATACTTGAAAAATTAAAAATTGCAGGCTCTTTTAGAGCAGCTTGGGTGAGGAGTCCATAGGATACTAATGATTGTTTTGATACAGGCCACAAACCAGTAGCACACACCTACAAATGCAGGAATGCATATGAAATGTGATTGAATGTGGTGAATGAGCAGGGATAGAGCTTACTATCCTTCTGATGTGATTATTAATTGGGACAGGTGTGGCCCTCTCTATCAGCAAGCTCCCACACCAGTCATAAACTGCAAGGTATCTGCTTTCTTTACAGAAGTGAATATGAGGAACCCTGAGAGGAGTTTTGTATAAAGAGAAGTAGCAATACTCCAGCTCAGATGAGCAAGTTATATGGAAAATGTTAGAGCAGCTTCCCATCCAAGGGTTTCAACTTGCTGTTGGTGGATGGGTTTCTTTCATATACCAGCTGGCATTTGAACACGCTGGAAACCCATTTTGAAAATAATGGAGTAACAAGATGCGAGCATGAAAGTATAAATTTAAAAATTAAAAATTGCAGGCTCTTGGGGCAGCTGGTAGTGTACTGGTTACTATGTTTTGTTATAGGCCAGAAACCAGTAGCATACCCTACAAATGCAAGAATTTATAAGAAATGTGATTGAATGTGGTGAATGAGCTGTGGTAGAGCTTGCCATCTTTCTGATGTGATTATTAATTGGGAGAGGTTTGGATCCCTCTGTTAGCAAGCTCCCATACACCAGTCATTGTTGCAAGGTATCTGCTTCAAGTGAACATGATGAAGCTCAAGGAGAGTCTCACATGGCACTGTGTCAAAGAGTGCTATCAATAATAGCGCCATCCACTACAGTGCTGTATTGACAGCACTTCCACCACAGCAGCAGAACAGAATCCTTCCACACCACAGAGCAACAACACACTGTTTTAATGTATTTTTATGTGGGGGCTATGCCACACCTCGGCTGAATGTGCCCCACACCTGAACTAAAAGATTCTCACTCCGAAGGGTGTGGATCACTGGGAAAGACAAATGTGGGGCTGTTTCCACGTCCCTTTGTAAAAAAAAAATCAAGTCCAGCAATGAAGGGAGACTAGGATTCAAACCCTGGTCTCTGACACCATTCTGCTGAGCTGCTCCATGCCTCAGTCCTCCCACCATGGGAGCAGCTTGGGCAGCCTCCTGAAATCTTCTGCCCTTCAGCTATTTCCTAGCACCACAGGCAGTAACCTGGGGAGCACTTACTGCATAGCTCTATTAAACTCTCATCGCTGTCCATGGGAGTGCTCTAGACCAAGATCTTTCCTGCTCTATTATTGTAGCACTATTCTAACCGTTACCATCTTGCACAGAAGCAGGAGTACTGCAGCTCAGATGAGTGCATTATATTTTGAATGTTAGGCAGTTTCTCAACCAAGGGTTTTACCTTGCCATTGGTGGCTGGATTTATTTCAAACACCAGCTGGCACATGAAGACCATGAAGACCATTTTGAAAATAATGGAATGACAAGATGTGAGTAGGAAAGTACAAACTTAAAAATTGAGGCTCTTTTGAGCAGTTGGGACTGTACAGGATACTAATGATTTTTTTTGTGAGCTACAAGCAAGTAGCACACCCTAAAACATGTAGAAATTTGTAGGAAATGTGATTGAATCTGGTGAATGGGCAAGGGTAGATATTGCTGACCTTCTGATGTGATTATTAATCCTAAAATGTGTGATCCTCTCTATTAGGAAACTCCCGCACACCAGCCATAAGCTGCATGGTATCTGCTCTTCACAGAAGTGAACATGGTGAAGCTCAAGTGGTGTCTCACATAAAGAAAAGTGTGTACTCCTACTCAGATTCGTTATACTTAAAATGTTAAAGTAGTTTCCTTCCAAGGGTTTCACCTTGTTGTAGGTGGATGGGCTTATTTCAAATATCAGATGGCATCTGAAGACTAAGAAACCCATTTTGAAAATAATGGTGTGACAAGATGTAAGTTAGAAAGCATAAACTTAAGAAAAATTAAAGATTAAAGGCTGTTTAGTACAGCGGGGGTAGTGCACTGATACTGATGATTGTTTTGATATTGGTCACAGACCAGTAGCATAACACTAAAATGTAAGAATTTATATGAAATGTGATTGAACCTGGTGAATGAGCAGCAGTAGAGCTTGCTATCCTCTGATGTGGTAATTCTATACTGACAAAATGTAATTCATGATAGTGGAAGCAGGATGATGAAGAAGAAAACGTGTTGTTTTCTGGAAGTAAGAGTCTTTCTATGGGTTTATTGTAATGTAATGATTATTACTAGTTATGATTATTCTTGAATTTGGCTTTTTGTATATGCTGAGAAAGCATTATTTCAATGGGTTTGTGGTGTCATATGCAAAATATTCCATGCTGCAAATGATCCATTTAGTTTTTAGGCACATTAGACTGGTGGGTCCTGGGGGATGTAATTCCAGGTACGTCTAAGGGAATTGGTTGTCAATTGTGAGATTATTTCTTTTCTTAGCCACTGTGGAATAATATTCCTTCAGATGGCATTGGACAGAGTAGGCAGGACAACAGATAAGATGCTGTATAAGAACTCAATACAGTCTGATTTAACATGATAATATGATACTAATATATGACACGACATGACATGACATGGCATGATATGATATAATATGATATGATATGGTCTAATTGTATTATCACTTATATTATTTTGTTATTATTTTTTATATATGTGCCAAGAAAACATGAATCATGAAACTGTATCATGACTTTGCTGTTTGATTCTTCCCTCATGTTGTTTATAGAAGTCACCACTAGTAACAAGGTGGGACTGTGAGGAATTGGGTAGTGAAAGCAAGATTTTTTTTTCAGGAACTAGACTTTATATTTCTGGATGGATCACTTTTATCCTTAGTAGTCAAACAGAAAGCACTTGAAGAAGGAAGAGGAGGAAACTGGTGTGCTTCTTTGTTACGCAGAATGGTTTCATCACCAGATGCACTAGCTGACCAGCAGGGAAGTCTGCTTGCACTGTAGCAGGAGTGGAACCAGTGAATTTATGGTGATTAATGAACCATTGTTTTTTGGCTGTGCTATGATGGGCCGAGGCCCCATCATTACAGCTCCACAACCATGACTTCACTCCCAGTTCCTTCCTCGCCATGACCAGTTCCTCTCCATCCCTACTGCTCAAGAACTTGTACTTGGTGAATCAGGCATGGTGGGACATTTACATTCTCCTTTCCTCCCCTGCATCCCTATCTCCTCCTGTACTTCTCTTTATGTTTTTACATGCATAGACAGCATATGTATGACAGTTGATAACATGAGTCCCATGAGGCAACCACCATTTGACACTAAGAATCATTACTCACAGTAGTCATCTCAGTGATTCTTAGACAACAATATGACATGCATGCTTAGTGCATGCACATGTTGCAGTGTTGTATGACCTGTGAGGTAAGAGTAAAGAGTGGCATCCCTGTCCCCCACTAACAAGCCACACACACCACCTGAGTGCCTCCCTGTCTTTCTCAGCAGCCTAATTTACTTTTCACTCATTGACTGGCTGACAGGATCACACAAAAGAAAAAATAAAAGATTTTCCTTCCTTGCACCACCATCAACCATTCAGTAAAATAATCGTCTAATAAATCTTCCAACACCCCCCACACACACACACACACACCTTTCATAGTTGGCTAAATTCACTCTGCCCTGATCCTGTCCATTGGCAAAAAAATAAAAATATAGATTTCTGTGCCATCAGCACCACCAGCACAGTAGCACTTGCTCAGTAAAAATATTTGTCATATATGAACATAGAGAAATTCCAGCAGAAACAGGCCTCATGATCTATTGAGTCTGCTCGAAAGCGAGCTAGCACCTTATAATGCTGTTGCCCCTCCCTTCCCCCATCCTATTACCCTGCCCTCACCCTATCCCAACCCCTCTGAAGCTGTCTACTGTCTTACAGGCCACTACCTCACCCGCTAGGAGTTCCACTTATCCATCACTCTTTCCGTGAGAAATGTCTCCTCATCTCTCTCCTGAATCTATCCCTCCAATCTCAGTTGGTGTCCTCTCATGTCCCTCCTTTTCTCCTCTGGAAAATCCTCTGTGTATTAGCCTTTGTTTATTCCCTTCCAGTGAGTACATATTTAACTCCCCCAGACTTTCCTTATATGGCTTTCCTCCAATCCCTGGATCATCTTTTGTAGCTCTACGCTGTACCCCTCCAACAATCTGATGTCCTTCTTCAGGAATGGGTGCAGTATTGCACCGAGTACCCTGGTGGGCCTGACCAGCTACCTTTACCGCAGGATAACCTCCTACTTCTGGAGAAGATCCTCTAGCTAAATACCCAGCATTTTGTTGGCTTTTGCCACCACCTTTCTGCATTAAACAGAGTTCATGCTCCTGTTATGACTGTCACAAACCCACTCAGCAGGTTAGGCCCTCTACTCCCAAAGTGCCAACCTCCGAGTGTAGTCTTGTGAACAGTTTAACAGAACAAGGTAACACTCTTGTCTGTTTTGTGAGTTCAGATCAACCTTGGTCTCAAGTCTTGGAGGGATTCCAACAGAACCTCTTGCTAGCATACTCTACTGCACAGGCTCAGATATTTCTGTCTTCAGGGGGCCAGATATCTTTTGCCTATGGGCACCTAACCAGGTGTACAGAAATGAACCTTTAAAAACTTTAGTAAAGACCTCAGATTTAAAATGCTTCTCTTCCAGTTTGGTCTCACCATTCAAGCTTTATGCCTAGTGTCTGCTATAACCATATAAACTTTTCTTACAAAGGAAAAGAAATCAAAGCCAGACCACGTATGCTCTAAAAAGAGTTTTACTACAATAGATAAAAATATGTTAAACACAAAATACAGAACTGTTATATCACAAGACATACAAATCTTTTAAAATAACAAGGTTTAAACAGTGCAATTCCTACTTACAGTACTTAGATTTGACTCTCTTTCTAAATACCTGTTTACAGTGCTCACCAATGTTTTTTGTCAGAGTCTAGATAAAAGTGTCTGTGAAATAAAACAGAATGTTTCTAAGCAAACTGTATTTGCCAACCCCTTTTCATGTGAGGTCACCTAGCTCCTCCTCTGTCAGAATATATAAAAATATATATTTAATAAAAAACAGGATGTCTTTTTCAAGAATTAAATTCTGCAATCCTCAGCATGACTCATACGTTCTTCAAATGACATCTCTTTGATCTATGCTGCATCCTCTCTCACACAGGCATCAGAGGAACATTTACAACCTGCACCAGTTTGCTAAACCGGTTTCCCTTCTAACGTCATAAACTTTTTCTATGATTCTCTCTTAACAACAACATCTATAATTAACTTAGAAAAGTCTGTAAATAGCTTGGCCTGCCATGTAACACCTGGTATCTAAAGTCTATGTGTGTGATCTCACATGCTGCTTCAGCATTTTCTCATGGCTTTCATCTTTCAGCTGAAACCTGGGGGAGCGAGGTCAGTCCTAAAGCACCAGATTTTCAGCAGAGACAGTCAGTAATATATTTCATATTAAAAAATGATACAGCACTCAGAACTGGCTGTCCATGTCACAATTCCTCCCCACCTAGACTGAATTGGGGGTTCTATCTCTCACATGGGATGAGCTTCCCAAATCAGATCACTCCTCATAGACCCTAAACAGCCCATCTGAGTTCTGGTTTTTGGCTCCATCCTTATGTACGATTTTAGATCATACCTTGTAAAGCAAGACTCCATCTTAGCAGTCTGCCAATGTTTCTCCCATCTGCATCAGCCAAACCAGGGTTGTGGTCCGTCTGCACCACAAAATGCTGCCCATACAAGTATGGCTCTAATTTCTTTAGGACCCACACTATGGCAAGACACTCTTTTCCACTGTGGAGTACACATGCTCCCTGGGAAGTAACTTCCTACTCAGGTACACTACTGGGTGATCTGTCCCTTGGCTGGATGCCTGGCTCAGTACTGCCCCAATACCCATGTCTGAGGCATCAGTCTGAACTATAAAGGTTTTGCTACAGTCAGGACTTGTCAAAACAGGAGCACTGCACAGTCCCTCCTTTAATCTGGTAAAGGCTTCCTCACAGGCTGGGCCCCAGGTAATTTTCTTGGGCATCTTTTTCTTTGTCAGGTCAGATAGGGGAGCAGCCAGGGCACTGTAATTGGGTGCAAATTTCCACAGTACCCCGCTGTCCCTAGAAAGCTCCTGACTTGTTTCTGTTTCTGGTCTGGGCCATGCCTGGATCACCGCTATCTTTATTTGGTTAGACAGAGCTGTTCCAGGCCTACCACATGCCTGAGGTATGCCACTACTCCCATGGCCACCTGGCACTTCTCAGCTTTGACAGTAAGCCTGGCCCTCTGTATCCTGTCCAGCACAACCCTAAGGTGGGACAGGTGTTCCTCCCAGCTGGTACTAAAGATGGTAATGTCATCCAAGTATGCCACAGCGCATTTCTCAGCACCATTTAACACCTGGTTCACCAACCTTGGAAAGTGGCCAGGGTGTTCTTCATCCGGAAGACATTACTTTAAACTCAAATAAGCCTATCGGAGGATGTGAAGGCCCACCTCTCCCTAGCTCTGTCTTTCAACTCTACCTGCCAATATCTCTTTGTCAGGCCAGTGGTCGAAGGTAGGTTGCCCCTCCCAACTTGTACAGGGGTTCGCCCATCCAGGGCATCGGGTGGCATCTGACTTCATGACTGCATTCAGTCCATGATTGTCCACACAGAAATGAGTAGAGTCATCTGGCTTGGGCACAAGAACTACAGGTGAGGCCCAGGGCTGTGGGATCTCTGGATTACCCCTAAATCCAGCATCTCATCCACTTCCTCCTAATGTCCTTTTGAACAACCTCTGACACCAGATATGCTGTCCACATATTGTGCCTATGTCCTGGTCTCCACATCATGCATCGCAAAGGTGGTTAGTCCAGGCTTGGCGCTAAACAAGGGGCAAAGTCTGCAAAACATAGATACATAGATACATAGACAGTGTCAGCAGATAAGGGCCTATGGCCCACCCAGTCTGCCCATTTGAGCTTGTACGCTCCCTACTTTCTGGATATGGTCTGGGGCCAGCTGGGAGACAATTTTACTGCTCCACAGAGGACTCTCGCTTACTCTCTTCCAGAAAATCCAGAAGGGGGTCTCTTTGTCCATCCCTCCCCATGACTACACACTGCAAACACCATACCAGCCCTATTTGCATATGGCTTCAGCATGTTGACATGGTACATCCTTTCTGTCTGTCTTCTGTCAGGTAACTCCACAATGTAGTTCATGTCATTTACCTTCCTAACCACTTTGTACGGTCCTGCCCACTCAGCTTGCAGCTTGTCTTTCCGGACTGGAATAAGGACCATGATTTCCTGACCCACCATGTACGAGCAAGCTCTGGCTCTGCGGTCATACCACACATTTTGTTTCTGTTGGGCAGCTGCTAGGTTGCTCTGGACTGTCCCCATAAGCTCCTTCAGCCTTTTCCTAAACCTAAGGATGTAATCCACGATGGAGTTCCTGGGTGGCGTGCTTGCCTTCTCAGTCTTCCAGAATCAAGTCTAGGGGCCCACGCACTCAGCATCCATATAGGAGTTTGAAGGGGGAAAATCCTGTCGACTTGGGGCACCTCCTGTATGCAAACAACTGGTGGGGAAGGTATTTCTCCAGTCCCTCCCATGCTGTTCAGCAAATGCCCAAGCATTGACTTTAGGGTACCATTGAATCATTCCACAAGTCCATTGGCTTGTGGGTGATACGGTGTCATGCATCTCTGCACCACCCCACACTTCTCCCATAAACATTTCATCAGGTCTGACATGAAGGAACCCCTCGATTGGTGATTAGCTCCTGCAGAAACCCAACACGGAGAAAATCCCAAGTAAGGCATCTGCCACTTTGTCCATCCTCAGTGAGGATAGGCAACTGCCTCTGGGTACCAGGTGGCATAATCCACCACAGTCAGGATGAATCTCTTCCTGAGGAGCTGGGGGAATTTAAAGGCCCCACAATATCCATTCCCACCCTCTGGAATGGCTCCTCCACTATGGGCAATGGAATCAGGGGCTTGGGTTTTTTGCCCACCTTCCTGTTTCTTGGCACGTGACAAGACCTGCAATACTCCTTCACCTGCTGGGTGAAGTTAGGCCAGTAGAAATTCTGGGCAAACTGCTGCATTGTGCGTATGATTCCCAGATGACCAGACAAGGAATATCATGCTCAATCTTGAGCAACTGCTCACATATCCCTGGGGAATGACAAGCTGCCTGCCTAGCATCCTCCCTCTGTCTGCACTGCCTGAGTATACATAAGTCCATTTTCCCAATAAATCTTATGCCTGCTGGCCACCTTCCTGTGTGCTGTCCGAGTCTGCCCAAGCCCTCAGCTTCTCTAAACTAGGGTCACTTCTCGAGCAGCTGCAAACCTCTCATTCCCAAGGCATGGAACAGGTCCACTTCAGTCGCTAAACTAGGGTCCCTAGCACTCAGCATCAGGGCCTCAGGATAACTGTCAATCCCAACCTCTGACAATGGGTCACCCCCTCCTTTGGAGTAACCTTCCATAGCTGTGTGGTCACTTGCTACCAGGGAAATTTCTACTCCTCTTCATTAATCTCCATATCAGGAGACACAGGCTGGGGAACCAGCCTCTCAGTGGTTTCCACAATGGCTTCTGTGGGTTCAGGGAACTACAAGTTTCCCTGCTGCTTGGCTACAGGTAACTGCACATACCATACCCTATTGGAGATTGTTACTCAGGATCACATCCACTGCTAATGTTTTGGCTACAGCCACCTGTTGCACAGTTCCCCGGTTTCACCCTTGTCTAGGAGAACACTATCCAGTGGCAATGTTTTCTCCTCACCAGTAAACCCTTGTACAGTGACGTATTTATTGGGTATAAGCTGACCAGGCTGTACCAGATCCCGCTTACCAAGGTCAGGATGCCCTGTGTCTCTTAACCCTTCATGCCTGTACACCATTCACATGACTGGGTGCATGTGTTCCTCATGTTCACTGGCATGCTTCCAAGGGCACACAAACAACCCACTTCTTTTCTAGCTCCCGGTTGTGTATTATTGCTCACCTTTTGGGACACTGTGGCAATATGCCCAGTTTCTTTACACAACCAACATTCATTTCTTCTCTCAGAGAAATCTTTTCTGAAACCTGGGGCTAACTGGTTTTGGTGGAGGCAGTGAGGGTTTTAGCTGCCCTGAAGTGTGCTTTTCCTTCTGCACTGCCACACCCATTCATTCACTCTCAGAGCAGGTCTGCTCTTGGCATAGTGGTCCAAGAGTTCAGCAGCCTCTTGCACTGTTTTGGAATCTCGGTCCTCTAGCCAGGTTTTTAGCTCTGCTGGGTAGCCCAATAAAACTGCTTTAATAAAATCACATTTTCAATGTTATCAACAGAGTTTGTTTCAATTCCTTCCCACTAACATTTTAAAACTGATGTTGTTTCATGGCTAGCTCTTTGTAACTCATATCAGGGCTTTCCTGAGCTTACAGAATTTAGCTCTGTATGATTCAGCAGTCAGTTCAAACTTTTTAACAGTGCAGCTTTTAGTTTGCTGTAATTATTACTGTCCTCATTGTCCATTTGACCCAATGCATCCTGAATTTTCCCAGTGAGTACTGGGATAGCTGGAAGCTCCAGGACTCTCTAGGAATTTTAGCCTGAATACAAACTTTTTCAAAAGAATTTAAAAGCATCCATATCTTCCCTCTCCTTGAATTCGGCTATTAATTTGAGTTCAATTTGTAACCCAGTCCTGCAGTCCCAGTTAAACCCAAGCCACTTACCTGCTCTGGTGCCGCTGGTCAGAGTCATAGCTTCTCCAGTTCGTGTTGCCTTTGGCACTCCTCTCTCTTCTCCTCAGCAGCTCTGGCACTCACGCCCTCATGGTCTGTGTCTCTGCTCTCACTCTGCCTCTCGGTGTTTACACTCTGCCTTCTCCTGGAACTCCAGCTCTATCCTGTGCAACTCAATTTGTAGCCTGAGTACCTCTGGATTCAGGATACTGGTGTCCTTTCCCTGCTGCTGTGGCCCTTCACTGACAGTGGCCCTGCTGTCCTCCTCACCGTATCTGGACACAGCATTGGCCACTAGTCCTGCCACACTTGAGTCTGGTCCCTTTCAGTCACAGTCTGTGACTTGCTACTCTGGGTATCTGCTACCATCAGGGCCTCTATGATGTTCTGCTTTTGGCTGTCACCCGAACGGGACTCCTCTGTCCCCCGCACAGCTGCTTCAAGTAACTACAGTAGTGCCAGCTGTAGTCGGAAGCCATCTTCTTCCCTGACTACAGCTACTCTGACTTGCACTTTAGGAAAAAATAAATAAAAGGGTTGGAACTTGACTGTACGCCAAGTGATATACAGTTCTGTTTCCTTCTTAAATAAAACTCTGTCTTTTCTTTCTTTGCAAGAGCTTACGGTCTCAGCTGACATAGAACAATAAAGCTTGTGATACCAAAATTATGCCACCGCTGCCAACCAATCTGTCACTAAACCCACTCAGCAGGTCAGGCCCTCTACTCCAAAAGTGCCAACCTCTGAGCGCAGTCTTGTGAACAGTTTAACAGAACAAGGTAACCTCTTGTCTGTTTTGTGAGTTCAGATCAACCTTTGGTCTCAAGTCTTGAGGATTCAAACTGTGAACCTCTTGCTACAGTATTCAATGCACAGGCTCAGATATTTCTGTCTTCAGTGGGCCAGATATCTTTGCCTATGGGCACCTAACCAGGTGTACAGAAATGAACCTTTAAAACTTTAATAAAGACCTCAGATTTAAAATGCTTCTTTCCAGTTTGGTCTCACCATTCAAGCTTATGCCTAATGTCTGTTATAACCATATATACTTTTCTTACAAATGAAAAGAAATCAAAGCCAGACCACGTATGCTCTAAAAGAGTTTTACTACAATAGATAAAAATATGTTATACACAAAATACAGAACTGTTATATCACAAGACATACAAATCTTTTAAAATAACAAGGTTTAAACAGTGCAATTCCTACTACAGTACTTAGATTTGACTCTCTTCTAAATACCTGTTTACAGTGCTCACCAATGTTTTTGTCAGAGTCTAGATAAAAGTGTCTGTGAAATAAAACAGAATGTTTCTACAAACTGTATTTGCTAACCCCTTTTCATGTGAGGTCACCTAGCTCCTCCTCTGTCAGAATATATAAAAATATATATTTAATAAAAAACAGGATGTCTTTTTCAAGAATTAAATTCTGCAATCCCAGTATGACTCATATGTTCTTCAAATGACATCTCTTTGATCTATGCTGCATCCTCTCTCACACAGGCATCAGAGGAACATTTACAACCTTGCACCAGTTTGCTAAACCGGTTTCCTTCTAACGTCATAAACTTTTTTCTATGATTTCTCTTAACAACAACATCTATAATTAACTTAGAAAAGTCTGTAAATAGCTTCTGGCCTGCCATGTAACACCTGGTATCTAAAACCGTGTGTGTGTGATCTCACATGCTGTTTCAGCATTTTCACAGCTCTCATCTTCAGCTGAACCCGGGGAGCGAGGTCACTCCTAAAGCACAAGATTTTCAGCAGAGATAGTCAGTAATACATTTTATATAAAAAATGATACGGCACTCAGAACTGGCTGTCCACGCCACAATGATCACCCCTAGGTCCTTCCCTTCTGTGGAGCAATCCATCTGAACCCCATTCAAGTGATGATCTCCCAGGTTCCAGGCTCTAAGTGTAGAACCTTGCACTCTGGCACTGAATCCCAGCTGCCATTTATCTGCCCACTCCTGCAGCTCATTCAGGTCCTCCTGCAACCGCTTCCCCTCGGTGTCATCTACCACAGCTCCCATCTTGCTATCTTCTGTTAACAGACTGGTTTTGCACTGGATCCCATTCGAGATATCTGCAATGAAAATCCTGAACAATACTGGTCCCAGCACAGATCCCTGTGGTACCCCATTCATCATTGCTATTGGTGATGAGAGTTCCCTCACCACCACCCTTTGCTGTCTTACCCTTAGCCAGATCCTGATCCAGGTCATCATTTTTGGTCCTGCCCCCACATACTCCAGCTCCCCAATCTCCCATGCAGCACTGAATCAAAGGCCCTACTGAAGTCCAAGTACAGGATGTCCACAGCATGGCCCTTGTCCAGTTCCTGCATCACCCAGTTTTAGAACTCTGCCAGGTTTGTCTGGCATGATCTGCCCACGACAAACCCATGTTGCTGGTCATCCTGGATACTATTTGCCTCCAATAAGCTCACAAGCTTCTCCTTTAGGATGGTCTCCATGAGTTTGCCCACAATCGAAGTGAGGATCACTGGCCTGTAGTTCCCTGGTTCATCCTTTGGCCCACTTTATGGATGGGCACCATGTGGGCCATGCTTCAGTCCTGTGGTACACATCCTGTGTCCAGGGAGGTATTGAACAGGTCTGCCAGTAGCTGCACAAGGACCTCTGCCAGCTCCCTCAGTACTCTAGGGTAAATGCCATCTGGTCCAGGCACTTTGTCCAATCTTAATGCCCTCAACCCTCCAGCACCCTGCCCTCTGTAATCCCTTCATCTGTCATCCTCTCCCTTACCAACCCCCACTTGCCTAAGGTATTTCCCTTCTCCTATGGAACACAGAGCAGCAGTGCTCATTCAGTGACTCTGCCTGCTCCACCCCTTCCACCCACCCCATCCTTCTTGATCCTCACAAGCTGGTCTTTGCTTCTTCTTTTCTCTCCTATGTAAAGGAAGAAGTCTTTTCTTCTCTTTAATCCCTGCACCAGTCTCAGCCTCTCTAGACACTTTGCCCCCCAACCAGTCTGGTGACCTCCCTAGACTTTTCCCTGTATACATATTTATCTTCTCACCTTCCCATTCTCCTATACTTCCAAGATGCCTCCATCTTGTCTCTCACCCTTCCCTGACCTCTGGTGACAACCAACTGGGCTTCTTGCCCTCCCTTCTTGTTTTTTTTCCTAGTATAGGTCTCTGTTGCCTCCACCAGCCCTCCCTTATTATATTCCATTTCGGATCTGCATCCATGTGTTGTTGGATGTCTGCCAGGTGCTTGCTCAGAATTTCCCAATATTCCTACAGTTCACCCCTAAACTCAGCCACCCATTTACCCATGCCCCTGTGTCCCTCCCATGTTTAGTGTGAACCACATGGAGTAGTGGTCACTCCCAGCAAGTGGTTCCCCACTTCTAGGTTCCTTAAAGCTTCTCCATTATCCAGTACAAGGTCCAAGGTCCTTTCCAGCCATGTCAGCTCCTGTACCAGCTGTGTTAAGAAGCTGTCCTGAAAAGCTCCAACAGGACCCCCTTACACTCATGGTGGCAGATGTGCTCCAATCCACCCCAGTAGGTTGAAATCTCCCACCATCACAGTGCTTCCTTCCTGCTTACCCTTCAAATTTGATTTGCCAGTTCCCATTCCAGGTCAAACCCTGTGATGGTGGCCTGTACACTACCCCATCATCAGTGTCCTATTCCTTGCATCCTGAACTGCATCCACATAGCTTCTGTCCTCCCTCCACCCCTTCCTCCCTTACACACTTAACTCCTCCCTCACATAGATTGCCACCCCCATTCCCTTGCCACTATCCCTATCCTTTCTGAATAGTCTGTACCCTGGGATCATCATATCCCAGTCCTGGTACTGTCAACAAGTTCTTCAAAATCCCTCTGCACCTTTTGCAGTTTGTTGAATTCATCTGCCCTGTTCTGTTGCCTGTCCTGCAGCTGCCAGTGCAGGACTGTACTGTGCACTTTCTTCTCTCCTCTGCAGCATGATTTCACTAGCCTGCCTTCAACTTGGTGAATGTAGTGAGAATTAGCTAACTGGAATGCAAATGCATGAATATGTGATGATTTTGAAAGTTTTCAATAAAAGTTACTTTTTCACATAAAATTACTTCTTTCAGAAGCCAGCTCCTTCCTCTGGGAGCAATGGTCAAACTGGAAATGTTTAGGTAGGGGACCTCTACATCTAGATTTCTCGTGTGTACTGTAGCTCTCCTATAGTAGCCAATGGAGAAAGAAAACAGAGGTGGTAGAACTGTCATAAAGTTGTTTAAGGGGTGGTGGAAGTGAGTTCCTGTGGACTCCTGCTCAATTTAATCCCTGCCTGTGAGACAGCTAGAAATGGCAGTGTGATTTTTCACAACACAAGTTCTACATCTCCAGCATTGCTGATTGGCAGCTGCAAGTCATGTGGCTTGCCAACAACTTGGCCTTCCTCTTTGTGCATCCCCTGTAGACAGTGCTCTGTCATAATGTCAAGTACTGAAGGGACAAAAGGAAACCACATTTTGGACCTACTTCACTGCTATTTAAATGCTGGATTTCAGTATGGTTAGCAAATGTAGATTCTGCATTGGTTCACCTTTGTCTCAGACCTCTTGACTGACCAGAAAGGTCTCCTGTTTTGGGCCACACACTAGTGGGATGGGGTGAAAATGGGGGATTACAAAAATGAAAATAATGGTGGTGCTCAAAAGCATGATGATTCTACATAGTCACCACCTACTCCATCTGGATACAGTGCAAGGACTTCTGTTGTCCCTGCTTCCTCACTAATTGGGAAAGTTCCAGCCAGCTGACCCTACCAGCAGGGTAAGTCCAGGACTTTATTTGATGAGACAGATACTTTAGGGTGTATATTGGGTTGAATGGGTCTGCTACAGTAGATGTGGAATCAACAGGCTGAAAGAAAGCCTCACAAACCAGATATGGAGAGATAAGTAGCAAGAAAAAAACAATCCTTTCTACAAAAGCTCCAAAGAATATGCACAGTCAGAGGAAAAGCTGGTACAAAAGATATTTAAAAATACAATCCCATGATGGGCAGGGGCACATGATTTTTAAAAATAAACAAGCATTTAAAACATACTGTATAATCTAAAGCTGTGCAATATTTCTGAAATTCTGCTTCTTTGGAAATTCTGCCTAACTCAATGGGATTCTGTCTGAAGCAGAATTCCAAAATTCCAAAAGCAAAATGTTTTTATTAAACTGCATCTTAGTAATCTCTGTCTTACATAATCAGTAGAATAAGGTTTTTCTTAAGCTTATTTGTTCGAACATTAGGTCACTACAATTGGACAGATAAAAAGACATAAAATGTAAAATTACAATAATCATAACAATATCAGCAATGGACAGCACAGAGGAGAACAACAGGTATCAAACAACAAATAAATAGTATACATCTCTATTGAATCTGTTCATATCAAATAGATTAATATCAAATATGAATCAATTCAGCATCACGAGTGTTATTCTATGTACCTTTACCCTTTACAATATAAATATAATTCTAATTTTAAACTTTTAAGGTAATCTCTGAGCTATCTTCAATCTATATATTATGCACCACTAAAATGACTTTCTATAACAGAAACATTCCACACTGACTAACTAGGCAATCCATCATGGCCTAGAGTGTAACACAATGAAATGCCCAATATTCAGGTGAGAGAAACTCCATCAGACCCATTCCTGTTACCATAAACATTCAAAATTTTTCAGACACTTTGTTGGAGCATACTCTGTCATATAGTCCTTATGTGTATTAGCAGGACTGCATCAGTTTTAAATCCCATTTTATGCCAGAAGGAGCAAAATCTCTGTGGATTTGCTTTACTGCTGGGTACTACTATGCCAAGTAAGGTCTGAGTACTAGTCTACTCTGGCTAGAAAGCCTAAGTTGACATTCTAGCTAGGCCAGTTATGATTTATAACTACCAAGATTGTGAGTAAAGATCCTGAGAAGCACAGATGCTAGCAAGGTGCAGGATAACTGTTCCTGTCCCAGCATACACATTTTGGCCCACTAGTAATTCTTTTGCAACATAATTTCCATACTAAATACACATGAATGGAACTTGTAGTGTTGTGTGGAAAATACCTCTCCTATATCCAGGTAGACTTATAGGACCACTACAAAGTAGGGGGATCAAATAAAGATGACAACTAAAAATGGCGAATGTCAAAGGGCAAATGGATAATGTTGAATGGAAATTCGCAAAGTCTCTGTACCCTCCCATGGTCCGCTCCCCCAAGTTAGTACATTTAGTAAGGGGGGCATGGGCACAGCGCCCACCGCAAAAGAGACCACCAAATTTCCTATTCGGCATTATCCATGTGCCCTTTGATGGTTGCTATTTTTCAGTCATCATCTTGACATGGAACAGGTAAACACCTAATCAAGAAAAGCAGGAAAAATTCAAAAGATTGCATCAAAATCAGTTACCCAGTGATTTACTAGGTTGAGGCACATTAATTGTTTTGACCTAGAGCATTTCCCTATAAGGTTTCCATTAATAAATATTAAAATACAAAACTTAAACTATAATATTTTGTTTAAAGACACTGTATGGTCCATATCATTATAAATTAAAACACAGTAAACTTCAAATAAATAGCATATAAATAACATATCTTTAAATACCCATAAGTTAAGAAATAACCTAACAAGTCAGAGGACACCAGAACTGTGTTCATTTTGCAGAGTGTCCCAGTGAAAAAGAAAATAGTTGAGCAATCTTACAAAAGTGACTTTGTGGCAAATTATGTGAAAAAATGTTCAGTGCTCATCAATACTGTCATTATACTGTCTTATAAAAAGAATTCATCTTTCTAACCACATTACAGCTCTTTGTTAATGATAAGGCAGCTTTATGGCTGCTGAAATTTTCCACTACGCCTTGTGTCTAAGAACAAAGCCTGAGATTAATAATATTGCTGTTGTGCTTAGTTCAGGGAATCCAAGGTAGTTTTGTCAACCCAATTTTCCAACTTTTTATTCTTCTGTAATGGACAACAATATTTTTTTGCAATGTCAATCCACCTACAGTATGTTAAAAGAGAAAACTGCTCCATGCTCCAAACAACTAATAACAGTCCTTTTGGGGACAATCAACTGTAGATTGCAAGCTAGTAATGTCCCAATCTTGCCATCTTAAATAAATTACTGAAGCTTCATCTCCCTTTCGTAATCTGAAAGTCAATATTTTTATTATTTGTTCTTTTTTAGCATCTCTTCCAAACAGCAGGCTAAGTCACCGTGATCGAATGGAGCACTATTGAGTACATCAAGAGCCTGATAAAGACACTAGCAAATACAGTATAAAACTTAATATCAGTAACTATTCCAAAAGTTTTCAGTAGCTGCTTCCCAAGGCTTAAATGTAGGAGTCCATCATTGTGATCTTTCACCAGTAGATCTTTCTCCACTTAAAAGAACCTGCTGTAGGCAAAACAAGAATCACTCATTCTGATCATAGTAAATTGATAAGTAATAAATCCTTCCTGATACCCTATAGGCAATGTTGGTATACCTTATAATTAAGAAATATTCACCCATAATCACACTTTGCTGAAACTCTCACTGGCTTCTCCTTTTAATTTTCTGATCCAGCTTTTCGGTCAGCATTCCACCATCAAACCAGGGGCAGAAATCACTCCATGACCCATAGCACAGACTTTATTCCACAGAGGTGTTCCACAACACCAGCCCCAGGGCATTTGACAAGACCAAGTTCGATTCCACATGCTTCAGATGGGTTAACTCAATGAGTTTACAAAAATCTAGCAAAAGCCCAGAAGTTAAAGCTTCAACTCAATGTTAATACAGGGTGTGCAGTAAATATATTAAAAACTGAAAATGACTAAACCGCAGTTCTTCATAAAGACACCACTACATTGTGACAACTGCACCTGCACACATGCTACTGAGAAACATACAACATTACCTCCCAAGCACAGGTGATCAAAGGAGCAAGGAACAACTAATTAATTTTGACCAGCATGTCTGTTAACATTTTAGCTAGCATTTCAGCTGGCATTATTTAGCAGCTCAGAAGCTCACTAGAAGTAGGGTAAATGTTTAGCTGTCCCTGTTTACTAAAATTTATTATGAGAACATACTAAATAATAAGTAGAGAGCTGCAAACACAGGGTGGAGCAGCCTAGCACTATCTTGCTGCTCTGCTGATGTCCCAGTTCAACAGTAACATACCATTCAGTGGTTTATGTAAACTGCAGATTAATTTTCCATAAATCACAAGCTAGTATTACAAGCATTATAAAAACAGCAGAATATTATTCTGTGGATTGCATAGAAATGCTTTTTGTTATTTCACTGAATTAAAAAGAAATTCTGAAAAGCATTTCATAAGTGGAATTCCAATT
The DNA here is from genome assembly GCA_016271365.2 of Neoceratodus forsteri. Taxonomy (NCBI): domain Eukaryota; kingdom Metazoa; phylum Chordata; order Ceratodontiformes; family Ceratodontidae; genus Neoceratodus; species Neoceratodus forsteri. The sequence continues at coordinate 718,581,744 of CM028132.1, read as the reverse complement.
CTGCACAAATTTACTGGTAGAATTCCACATTCTGCATAGCCTCTAGTAGAACCATAAAGTGTATTATAGATTGACAGAGCACTCCTGACCAATAGGAGAGCTCTTTTTCTCTGCACATGATACATTCTTATTCTGTGAAGAGTATCTCATAGCAAATGCCCTGTAAATGGGCATGTTTCAGAACAGTTTTAAAAATAATATATTATTGATCAAGCTCGATCAATAATACCTTTATATTTCTGTCTCCACTCATTGTTGTAAGAGTGGTTTCACTTGCATTCATCTTGATCAGAACAGCTCAGCTTCACTTCGCTGTTCTTACTCCAGTTGAGCACATGTGAAACCATTCTTATACAATGAGTGCCAATGGTGAACATAGAGACATATAAATCTTGTGCCTGATAAAGTACACAAAACAACCCAGCTTAATCCTGACTCTCCACTGGGAAAATTAAGTTTTGGGACCATTGCAGAGGTAGCAAACTTGGAATCTGGTGGACTGATTTCACCACTCTCTACCTGAGCACCTCCTCTGGAGAATGGAAGAGTGACCTTGGCATCGAAAGTGGCCTCACAATTCCTGTCCTACCGAGGCAGACTACTCAGATATAGGTGGAAGTGGAAATTGTCTAAACAGACAACAATATCATTGGTACAGGATACTGGATATAGACTCCCCAATACCAGGCCCAATGTTCAGCTTGAATCTCTTGCATCCAACATGTTGAACACTAGCACACAGCTCATCCAACCCAACACCAGGGGTTTCCAGTGGGGTAACTGGTAGAAATAGTTGGCAGTGAGGGATGAGTTCATGCTATTTGCACATATCATGGACACGAAGCTCCTGGAGTATGACATGAATAAGATAGGGGTTGGAAGATTCTGGCAATGTTGCACCAAACCAGTGTATTGAGAAAAGGTATGCCAAAATGGGAACATTAATGAAAAATTACACTTTCATACAAGAATGGAAATTTTTAGAGAAAAGGCAAAATTTAAGTTGAGTCACATGGATGATGGATACACCTTACCAATAAATGCTTATGATGGACAGCAGATCTGAAATGCCTACCCATGCTGTGCCCAGTAGGATGAGCAACTCAGTCCAGGGTTTCCCATGCCTTTTTACAGGGTACTGTATAGCTTCTGACATTTGACTGATATCCTACTTTCTTTCAAACAGTTTTTCTAATCAATATACATAATTACTCTAATTACTTGCAAAATGTGCTCCTTATTCAATTTTAAATGTGGAAAAGGCATTCATTTACCATAATATATTTGAATACAGATTCCCAGTAGTATTATTACATGTAAAACAGCTCTTAATGATTTTCTGGGCATACTTAAATCCTGTTTCAAAATATGGTTGTTGAAGTTCTGTTATGAGAAATCTTTTCATTTCTATAGTTTAAATATTCAGATATTCTGACACCATAAAGAAAGAGTAATCAGTTTTGCCACAGCATGTTACCATAGTAAAATGCAACAAATGTGTGAAGTATGTTTCATTAGCATAATACAGAGCATTTTCAAAAGTAAAGACACTGGCATTTCCAGGTTTTGCTTTTTTTAGCAATTTAGGGTCTCAAGGCATGACTTAAAATAATTTTCAGCATTGTTTAGTATTAACATACAATTGATGAAGGGTCCTCTCAATAAATATTTCAACATTAGTTAGACAAAGTTTATTAGTGAATGTTTGCCTAAGCATTGCATTGCAATAACGTGGAAAAAATGGTATTACTGGATCAAAAGATTTTCTAATAATATTCTGACATTTAAAGAATGTACTTTCAACAGAATGTTCAATACTATAGGTAGGCTCCATGGCTTATGTTTTCAGTCAATACTTGTATTGCAGTCGGAAATTGTTCTCATGTGACATGTAAAGTTATATATTTGAATTGATCATCTCCCATGTGATTTAACTATTTAGAATTATGGTAGTTGTACATTATTGCTTTACATTGTCTAGTTTTATTAGAAAATATATTGAATGAAGAATCCACAGTTTATATGAAATCACTGGGAACTTTATTGGTCACTAAAAGGATGTGCATGGCCACCCTTTGGTTGTCAACTGCAATTGGAGCTATTGAACAAGGATAGTATGCATATTAGCAATGTTTCCATTTTTGAAAGATTATAAAGTAAAAATCCTTAGCATTAGAAGTCTAATTCTACAGATAATCTTCAATTTCACAACTGAGCCTCCATTTCAATCATTTTAGTAAGCTCATCTTATAAATTAACAAAATGCAAAGTAGCTACACATAACTACATGAAGTTAGTGTTTAACTGAGCGTTAAGAAACATAAAATTCATTAGGATGGAAAACAGCAATTCATATTAGCCATATTATAAAACAGCACTGCCTTTTAATTAGTAATGGAGCAACTAGGCTCCCTCATTGAATCATACTTCGAAAGCTAAAATAACTTAGAATACATTTTTCTTGTCCTCAGAAAAGATGATGCCACCCCACTCCCACCGACTCTAGGCCAGTCGCAGCAGACATCTGAAATCATTGTTCTACCATGATTGGTCTAGAGCTGGCAGGTGTAGGTTAGAGCCATCTTTCTGAGAATTCAAAGAAAGTAACTAGGGTAAAAATCGATTATTTTACCTTAGTTATGTTGGTATACTGTAACACAATTCAATAAAGGTGCTAGATGTTTCCTTACTGAATAAATGCCAGATGTTTTCTTACTTGTACTTGCTGTGCAGTTGCAGGTCTTAGATCATGCAGCAGTTAAAATTAACAAATTAATAACATAAGTTATAACAGTGAAATTGTAATAGTGGTACATGAGGAAGTTCACATATAACATTGTTTTCTTAGATTATTACATTGAATTCTACAGATAGTATTTTTTTACCTCAAAATGTGAACATGACTGGTGTCATTTACCAAATGCCACCTAAACCTATTTTTTCAGAACAAGCACAAAAACAGGTTTTAGAGTGGGATGTGACACATAACACCTGTCATGTTCATGGGACTGGTTATAGAAATTATGATGTTGAACTTGTGGGTTAAAAAGTAACACATTGTAATGTGATGAGTAAATATTGAAAAACATTAATGTTTGTTCATAACTTTATTTTTTGAGATTTTAACCCCAGATGTTCAATATAGTCAATATAGTCTTTTATGACCCCACTTTATGAACATGACAGTTGTGATTTATTAAATCCTGACCCAAATGTCATTTTGTGGTACAAATGTGAAAAGACATTTTGGCCATGATTTTAAAAATGACACTTGGTACAAATGTAAAAAGACATTTGGGGCTGGATTTTAAAATCACACCTGTCATTTTCATGAGATGGGTAACAGAATGGCTATGTTGAAAATCTGGGTCCAAACCAAGAAAAACAGCAACATTATGTATAAACATTGAGGAATTTCAATGTTTCTTCATAACTTTGTTTTTGGAGATTTTGACACCAAATTTTCAACATAGGCTGAGATATTCAAACTGTGCCAGTTTGTGGCATGAAACCTGTGTGCCGCTCAAAATAGTTTGCGCAGGGTGTGGCCAGAGTGATATTCAATGAGTTGCGCTTATGGCGCAACTGCTTTGAATATCGCCCTGGCCACTCCACTGTGCATGGCGCAGTGGAACCGCACCAGCCATGGTCATCAGAGGAGTATTGAGATGCAGTGGTGTAAGTTCCATTGCGCCATGCACAGCACCCGTATATTCAAAGGTGAGACATGCAAATGGGCCATAATTTGTGCAAGGCAATGGGGGCCATTTGCATCTGATTACAGACCCATTTGCATGCCATTAGCATGCAGGTGCACCAATCCCTGACAACTTGCACCTGGCACCTGCCAGGCAGCAGCCGCCGGGACTGACGCCCCTGCAGCTCCGACTCATGGGACGTCCTGCAGGGGACGATGAATGTCTCCAATCCCTGGTGGTCCAATGGACGCGATTAGCCCGATCGCAGGCATAACTGTATTCCCCCAGACCGATCGTGGGCATAACTGTAACACCCCTTAGCCTGATCGTGGGCATAACAGTATTCCCCACCCCAGCAGCCCGATCGCAGCATAACAGTATTCTCCATTAGCCGATCGCGGGCATAACTGTAACACCCCCATTAGCCTGATAGTGGGCATCAGTATCTCCCCAAAGTCCAATATCCCTGGTGGTCCAGTGGACTGAATGGAGCCTGATGTGGGCGGCATTCCTCACCCCCAGTCTGAAATCCCTGGTGATCTAGTGGACCCCCACCCACCTGCCCATGGAGCCCCACCACCCCCCTTCCGTCAGTCAAGGGCGGCAGCACCCCACCCACCTGCCGCCCGCTGCCTGCCGCCGACTGACAGCTCAGTATGGCTGCATGCCCATTGGTTCAGAGCATGAGAATTCATTCACATATCTGGACTGACTAGTACGGTATGGGCTGCATGCCCAATGGCTCATGCTCTGAACCAATGGGCATGCAGCCATACCGAGCTGTCAGTCGTCGGGCGGTGGGACGGCAGGTGGTGGGGTGCTGCCGCCCACCGGCTGATGGGGAGCGGGGGTGGGGCTCCATGGGTGGTGGGGTGGGGTCCACTAGATCACCAGGGATTTCAGACTTGGGAGGTGAGGAATGCCGCCTCAATTGGGCTCCGCTCGTCCACTGGACCACCAGGGATATTGGACTTTGGGGTACTGATGCCCACGATTGGGCTAATGGGGTGTTACAGTTATGCCTGCAATCAGGCTAATCAGGTGGGATACCGCTAGTGCCCGCAATCAGGCTACTCGGAGGAGGGGAATATATGCCCGCGATCGGCTACTCGGGGAATACTGTTATGCCCACGATCAGGCTAATCGGACCACTGGACCACCAGGATATTGGAGTTGGGGGGCGGATACTGATGCCTGCGATCAGGGCATGGGGGCACCGCCAGGCGCGGAACAGATGGCCACCCACAGGTGGCAGCTGCTGTGTTGCACCTGCAATGTGGCAGCTCACCCGTGGGTGGCCCTTGACTTGTTCCTTTTTGGTGTAACTTTGTACAGGCGAGGTAGGGTTGCGCCTGCATAACTCTGCATGGCCGGGCTGAATGTCGGGCTGTGCAGTTTGTACTGACGCCCCCACCTGTGCCAGCCACGTACTAATGCGCCCGCATTGGGATTTGCGCGCGACTTTCCTTTGTAAATATCGCACCATCGCGCACATCAGTGGTTGTGCATGGCACAACACCATTGCGCCATGAGCAACCCTTTTGAATATCTAGGCCATAGTCGTTTATGACACAACCTTATGAACATAACATGTCTTTTATGAAATCCTGCCCAAAATGTAAATTTGTGGCATGAGTGTAAAAGATGTTTGGGGCAGGATTTGTAAAAATTACACCTGCCTATTTTTATGAGGTCATGTAACAAAAGGACTATGTTGAGAAATTGGAGTCAAAATCTGTGCAAATAGAAAAGGTATGCGTAAACAAAGAAATTCAATGTTTCTTTATAACTTTTTTTTTACATGTTGATCCCCAATTTTCAATATAGCCTTTTAGTATCCAATCTTATGATCAAGACAGGTGGATTTTTTTGTAGGTCCCACTGGATAGGTGGTTTTGTGGAGTGAATGGAAAACAAGAATAAGAGAGGATTAAAACAAATGACACCTGCCCACATACTTTGTTCATCAGGTGGGGAAAATGGCTATGCTGAAAATTTAGGCAAAAAGGCAAAGTTATAAATAAAATTTCAAAATACATTAAAAGCCATTAACTGCACTGCCTTCTTTTCAGTCAGTTTGTGATCAGCCTTTGTAGCAGCTGTATATTCTCCATGGTATCCTGTGAAATGAGCGACTGGTAGGAGTGACTCAATATGAGTGCCTGTCATAAGAAGGAGTGGTGTAGGACAACACATGACATGTTAGCAATCAGGACTATGAGGCGACTTGTGCTGGGGTACTGTTTCACATATTTTCATGGTCAGTGTCTTTGAATTAGATATTTATAGTGAGGGGGTTCAGGGCAAAGCCCTCCAATGGGCATGGGGAACCCCCGATAAAATATAATGTAATTTCATGCCTGTGAATGTGTTCTGTAATGTCTCTGAATCTGTGCTTTTGTTGGCTGAGTTGGGATCATGGTCCCGTCATGGTGTAGTGGGTACAGCAGGGTGTTTGGTAGATAGGACAATTGTGCAGGTTTGTGTCGTGTGGTATTGTGGGTTTGAGTCTAACAGTATCCATCTCTATTCACTGTGTATGACGTGGGCATAGTTGATAGAATGTAGGTCTGTTGTGTGGATTTTCATTTATGATGGAGGTTTTGTCAGGTGTATGCAATTTAGTGTGCTGTATTTAGTTCTTGTCAAGTGTGGGTTGTTTGAAATTAGGGGAGGCTTCACGAGTGTTCCATTACTGGGCTTTAAATTGAATGTGTTTAGTGGGTGTTGTAGTGGTGTTCGTGTTGTGGCTGCTAGGTGTTATTATCCCCTTTTGGAGATGTCTGTTCAGTTTATCCAGAATCAGAAAGGTAGACCACTGCTGTGTCACTGTTTTTGATATTTGCTGTTATTGATATTAGCTGCATTGTAGTGGCTGATGTGTCCTCACTCATATGGTCGGTGCTGTTGTACTCTGCTGTTTTAACATGGAACCATTCACCACTCTTAGACAGGATTGCATCTGTGGACTAGATAATGAGAGATGTGGGTGCTGATAGAAGGTCAGATGGGTAGGTCCAGGGAAAAAAATTAATCGATGGACCATTTTCTTTATTAAAAGGACAAAAAGGACAATGAGGGATTTTGTTTTCAGGGACTGACACTGGGGATTAGGCACCCAAGTGTAGGTGTGTTGTTTGGTGTCACCAAGGGTGGTACCCTGTGTCACATCTTTTCAGCAGGTGGTTAGTTGGCACTGGGGTGGACACCCCAGTATTGGTGTTTCTTCTGGTTGGTGGCAGCAGGGTCAGGCAGGAGGGTGAATACTGGCAGCGGGGTTGAGCACTGCAGCTGGTGCTATCTAAAAGCTGGGTTGGGACTGAGTGGGAATACTGGTGGCAAGGCAGAGCATCTGCCACCAGCATTAAGTGAAATCTGGGTCTGGTAGGAGGGAGGATACAGGCAGCAGGATTGAGCACCCACCACCAGTGCTATTTAAAAGTTGTGTTCACCAACACTGGCTAATAATGCTCATATAAGAAGGTCAAGTTCAGGGTAGGGTGAGTACATCTAAAGATAAGAATTGGTTCCACAGCATAGTATATTGCTCCGCTTTAGTAAATTGTCCTTTCCCTAGGGTGATATCATTGTTATACATTATACCTTGTGGTAACATTGGCTACTTGGGTGTATTCCTGTCCCCCACTGCTAGTTAGGAAGAAGATATTCTTAATAGCTGCCAGAAATGTCTGACAGATTTGTTAACACTTCCTTCTTACTGCTGACTTTGAGTTGAGTTTGTTCCAGCTTGCAGCAAGACATCAGGTTTTTGCTCCAATGGACCGCTGTGAGTGGATCAGAGCTTGCCCAGCACTGAGCCACTGTCTTACTGACATTGACTAGTGACAGATCCCAGAGGTACTTGTGAAAAACTGTCTTCCAAAAAAGGTATGATTCTGTCACAGGTGAGTGCCATGTGAAGAAAGGACTCATCAGATATCTAACACTTTGGGCATTATGGTGATTTGTCTGCATTATATGTGTGGAGTCTGACAAGTGTTATAATGGATTCTATACATGTAATTTAACTGGATCTGCCTTAATTGATTGCTATGAGAGCAGGTTTAGAAATAATCCACCACTATGTCCAGGTCAGAAGCCCACTTGTTTTTTATACCATCTGGTGGGTCTCCACAATCCCATGGCCAATTCGTAGTAAGAAACTAATGGTTTGGAACCCATTTGGGGTTTGTATAACACAGCTGCTGCCAGTATCTGGTAATTAGGGTACCAGCTTCATCACCCTGAGACTGCATCCACTGGAGGACTTGTAATTACAAAAAAGACCCTGACCTGTTAGCTGGCCCTGCTCTTAAATCAATGAAAGAGATAAGGCCCTTCCTCCTGAATAGGTCTCCCACTGTCAACCTTCTTGGTATACCATTACGAAAACTACACTGGCATGGTGAAACTTGGAGAATGACACCAGCACAGTGAATCACAGCACAACAGCAGGGTGCACACCGACAGCCCAGAAACTGACGGGTACTCCCCAGCGACGCTCAGGTGGATGGCAGCAAAGATGTCGGAAGCGGCTACAAAGGGAGGGGCTCAGGTGGTAACCAGGAAGACAATGCTGGCAGAAAACGTGAATAGCATATGGGGCAAGGTGGCGACTAGTGGATGGTGGCTATGTGTACCAGTGGGAGAAGAGCCGTGATGCGGTGACCTACTGGAAGTGTGTCCAGTACACCTCAGCACAGTGCAAGGGCAGGGCGAAGATGGACAGGGAGCAAGCAATGGGGCTGTCGGGCTGGCACAACCATGTCTCTGACACAGCAGGCATCAGTGTCCAGAAAGTATGGGAGGCTGTGAAGAAATGGGTGCGGAGATAACAGAGACCACCCAGCAGGTGGTCGGGCATGCTGCGCCGGGTTAACGATGCTGTCGGGGAGTCCCTGCCACCTTCGGGTACCTGAATCACACAGTACAGCAGGTGCAACAGGCCACCCGCAGTGCACCTGAGGATCTTCTCACCCTGGCAGACCTCCACATCCCTGAGGAGTACCAGGCAACACACGGGAGAGCCATTCCTGCTGCATGACTCAGGAGGCACAATGAATCAGTTCTGCTATTCAGCATGCAGCGCAATCTGGAGTACCTGTCAAGAAGTGGCCTGTAGTTTGGTGATGACACCTTCACGAGCTGCCCCGGCTCTTCTACCAGTTCTACAGTGTACACAGGGTGAAGCACACAGCAGTGTTGTCAGCGGTCTACATACTGATGATGAACAAGACTGTGGCAGCATACACTAGCGTGTTCCACAAGGTGGTCGAGCTGCACCTGGTGTGCACCCCATGCCACGATGTTGGACTATGAGCTTGCCATCTACGGGCACTCCGGCCGTATTCCCAGACCTGGAGCTCAGAGGGTGCTTCTTTCACCTGTGCCAGAGCCTGTGGCGCAAGCTGCAGCAGACCCCTGACCTGGTGCTCCACTACATGGAGAATGATGCCTTCACCCTCCACCTCTGAATGCTCCCCACTGGCATTCGTGCCACCACAGGATGTGTGCCAGGTCTATGAGGAGCTGCGTCCTGGGACATGTACACGCAGTATGAGGAGTTGTTGCAGGACTACCTCAACTACTTTGAGAATACCTGGTTGGGGTGCCCGATCAGGAATGGGATATGCTGGTGACCAGTGTACCCCATAAAGCTCTGGAGCTGCTATGCCAATGTAAAGGAGGACCTACCTCGGATGAACAATGCCATTGAGAGCTGGCATCAGGCGTTCAGTTCCCTGATGGGTGCAGCACATCCATCGGTATGGCGGTTTATCGACGTCCTGCAGGTGGAGCAGAGGATGACCGAGGTGAAGTTGCAGCAGGTCGTCAGTGGCTACCTGGTGTGCAGATTCCAGTGCTGGTACAGGGACATGACCCCAGGCTCATTGAGATCATGGAGCAGTACAGAAGCTGCAGCAGGAGGGACTACCTGATGGGCATCACCTCAACATTAGGCTGCAGGTGCAGCTGCGCATGGCCAACAGACTGGGCGCCATTGGCACAGATAGCAGGTATGAGCACTGTGTGAGAGGGGTGGTGGGTTCCTGTGCAGAGTGTTCACTGTTATGTCTGCCTATGCCCCAATAAACATCAAATGTTTGATCAGCAGCTCCTGAGTCCCTGTGTCATGTTTGGGGTTGGGACTGGGGCAGTGTCCCATGGCCTGTGGAAGGGGGTGTTGGGACACCCATGGATGGCATGGGGCATCACAGTGGCCACTGCCATGTTTGGCATGCCCCAGCCTGGGCCTTGTGGGTGGCTCCATGGTTGTCTGCTCCTGTGGGTGCTCCTCCAACTGCACAGGGTCCCTGGCCATTCCATGTTGTGCTTGTGCCTGCTCTGTGTCTGGGTGGTCACCTCAGGGGGCTCTGTCTGCTACCGGTGCCACAGGGTTGCCTGATCCCAGTGTCTCTGCTGGCTGGCCGGCTGTGCGTGCTGTCCTGGGGCTGCAACCTGCCAGGTGGGGGTGCTTCTGGCTGCGTTGTGCCTCCCCATTGCTCTTGGTTTTGCCATCCCATGTGTCGGGCCTGCACCTGTGTGGTGCTGGCTGTGTCGGCCATAGCCCTGCATGCAGCGCCCGGTTTGCCGGTGTTTCACCACTGACGCTGTCGGGACATTCCCACATTGTTGCTGCTGCTGCAGCATAGGCAAACCCATATTCCCACTTTGAACCATTTCAGAATCACTTGATGTGTAAATACACTGTACCCAGGGAGTCTCTAAGGGCTCCAGTCAGTAGGGCTTCCTGGATACAACATCCTTCTTCTGCAAGTGCATATTAAGGACCATCCAAGATTGAAGTATGGTTTCTCTGAACAAATTAGTCACCCTCTCATCACAGTCTCTGTGCAGTGCAGGGACAGCAATTCCCACACCAGAGGTACCTCTAAGTTATTCTTTTTCTATATTTAAACTTGTTGGTGGGGAGCTATGTGCTGGATTTGGAAGAAAGGCCAACTGTGTTGTCCAAAAGTTTAGTTTAAAGTTGGGAAGAGCTATCCCACCCTTGTAGAACTGTTGGAGGATGTCCCTATGAATATGGGCAGGTTTCCTGACAAAGATTTATGCACTATGGAATCTAATTGTTTGAAGAAGCATTGCACCAGTCTGTTGGTCAATGTTTGGAATAAATATGAACACTTGGGACTGCGCATATTTTGACAACCTTTGCTCTGCCAATTAAGCCTAGAGGTAGTGGGCCCTATTTATGACATTGCACCCCAATTTTTGTTAGCAGGGGCTTGCAGTTCAAAAATACAGAGCCACTGAAGAGCAGGGTATTTAACCCCAGATATTTAATCACTGGCACTCTCTGTACCCCCATGGTGTTACTGTTTAGTTCCCAACAGGGAGCAACTGACTTTTGCTTCAAATAATTTTGTGGCCAGAGAGACATATTCCTCCAACAGTGATTTTACTTCTGGGAGGCTCTGTGTGTAGTCAAACAATTATGGGAGCACATTGCCCACAAATAAGGACATGTTCTATTCCTCCTGGTGTCCCCACACACATCCCTTTTATTCTGGGGTGAGCCCTGATCACTTCAGCCAGTGGGTCAAGTGACAAGACATAATGTAAGGGGATGGGTACCCACAGTGCATATCCCTTGTTAAGGAGAATTCTGTAATCAAGCCCGACTGATCAGAAGCTGGGCTTTCAGGCTTGATACAGCACCCTCACCCAGACACAGTAGTGTGCCCCTATGTTATGTCTGGCCAGAGTTTCAAACAAATACCCCACTCCAGGAGGCTGAAGGCCTCTTCAGCATCCAGTGTAAGGACCAGCACCCCGTGTCTGTTCATGTTCCAGACCCACTGCCTGATCCCATTCAATGTCCACCAGACACTGTTTTACCTTGTCTCTCTTGAAAAACTGGACTAGTCTGAATGAATTATGTCTGGAAGCATCACTTACAATCTGGTATCCAAAATGTTCACATTAATTTTATAATCAGCAGTGAGCAATGAAATTAGCCACATGAGGTACAAAGGGTGGATCCTAACCAGCTTCAGCAGTGCTGTTATGGTGGCTGACCGGGAGGGCAGGGTTTCATTCCTCAGGCTCTTAACTGTCATGTATAGCCTAGAGCTGGCAGTATAGCCTAGAGGTTAGAGGAATGAGTGTGAACGAGCTTGGTACATGTAGCAGACCAGACCTGAGTTTGATTCTCAGTCTCCACTTGCATACTGTGTGACTCTGAGCAAGTCACTTAACTGCCCAATGCCCCAGGTTACCCCTGAAAACAGGCACTTTCTGGTCCAAATGTTTTAAAGAAATTAATTGGTAAGCTGTCTGGGCCCAGGGTTTTTCCTTTTAGTTCTTTGACCACCATCTATACCTTCTCCCTCCACAAGGGGTCATCCAGGAGGTCTGCCATTCACTTACTGACAGGCATTATAGGTGCTTTCCTAAAAAGAGGTGCATTGGTGTGAAGCAGGATTGGTCTTAGACATATAAATTACTGAAAGATGTTTATATGGCTTTCCTTCTGGAGTACAAACCCCTTCCTCTTGCTGGATATGTGCTATGGCCTGGGCTCCTCTCTGCTATGCAGTTGCCATAGTTGGAACATTCCCCCAAGTCACCCTCAAAATATTGCCCAGCTTTGGTAAGAAAATGCAGCTCTCCAAGGCAACTGTAAAGGTGTACTTAATTCTACTTCTAACTCCGGAGGCTATGGTAATAAATGAGGAGGACCTGCAGAAGCTGAAGAATGGTTAAGGGTTTGGCAGTTGAAATTCAATGCAAAGAAGTGCAAGATAGTGCATATGGGGCACAAAACCTGGAACAAAATATCAGTTGGGGTGAGGATATAGCATGCACCAACAGGAAAGGGACCTTGGGGTTATTATCTTGGATGACCGCAAGATAGGGAAACAGTGTGACAAGGCAGTAGGTAAAGCAAATAGGATGCTGGGATGCATAGGCAGGGGCATCACCAGCAGAAAAAGAGAGGTCATAATTCCACTATACAAGACACTACTGAGGCCCCACCTGGAGTACAGTGTACAGTTCTGAGACCTACCTATGTAAGGACTTAGGCAGGGTAGAAGGTTCAGAGGAGGCAACAAAGATGGTATAGGGATTGCATCACAAGTCCTATGAGGACAGGCTGAAGGGCTTGAATATGTAATCCCTGAAGGAGAGGAGGTAGAGAGGGATAAGAGAGACATACATGTACCTTACAGGGAGGAACAGGGTGCAGGAATACACTATTTTCCAGTGAAAAGATATTCCAGGACTAAAGGACAAGGGATGAAGTTGGAGGGAGGGCAATTCAGAGGAAAGCGTGAGGAAGAGTTTCTTCACAGAAAGGGTGGTGGACCAGTGGAACACCCTGCCACAGAAAGTAGTGGGGCTGAAACAATCATGGGATTTAAGAATGCAAGGGCTAGACATAAGGAATTCTGGAAGCCAGTGGTAAGAGCAACAGACTTCTAGAAAAACGTAAAGGAACTTACAAGCTCAAATGGGCAGACTGGGTGGGCCATAGGCCCTTATCTGCCGACAGTGTTCACGTATCTATGTAAGTTCTGATATGGTATTAGCCATATGGTCTCTTTTCATTTGTAATACATTAGCTTCTAGTTGCTGAAGTTTGGGCACCTGTTCTTTCTTCCTAAAGCTAGAGCATGAAATGATCTGGCCTCGAAGTAAAGTTTTCAAGGCTTTCCACCTAGAGGTATGGAATGTATCCCTATTTTATTGTCAGCTAAGGAATGTCAAGGTAGTGTTTGTCTTGCAAGTCAGGGACAGGGTTTTGGAACATGGCCACTGTTCTGGGCGTGCTGTGACTGTGCTGTGCTGTTCACTGTGCTGTTCGCTCCATAGAAACATAGAATTTGATGGCAGATAAGGACCGCTTGGCCCACCTAGTCTGCCCATTTCTACCTAATGGATAAGCGGCAGATCCTAGTTAACCAACAGCCTACTTCCTCCTACCCCACTAGAATTGCCTTATGTCTGTTCCATGCATTCTTGAATTCCCCACTGTTTTGACTCTATAACTTCCTCAGGAAGGCTGTTCCATGCATCCACAACCCTTTCTGTGAAGGAATACTTCCTCACATTACCTATGAGCTGTCCCCTCTGTCTTCAAATTGTGCCCCTTGTTCTTGCACATCTCTTTTTCTGAAAGATGCTACCCTCTTGGACTTTGTTGATTCCCTTGAGGTATTTGAAAGTTTCTATCATGTCCCCCTCTCCCTCCTTTCCTCGAGGCTATATTTCTTAAGCTCCTCTAGTTCTTTCTTCATATGTCTTCTGGTGCAGACCCCACACCATTTTGGTTGCTCTCCTCTGGACACCCTCCACCCTGTCTATGTCTTTGTGGAGATGGGGTCTCCAAAACTGTACACAGTACTCAGATGTGGTCTTACCAACTGTCTGTACAGAGGGCCAACAACATCCTGTTTTCTACTGGTGATGCCTCTCCTATGCATCCCAGTATCCCCCAACCCTCCTTACTGCCTTCTCACATTGCTGGCCCACCTTTAGGTCATCTGATATGACTATGCCGTCCAGAAACAATCAACTACAACTCTGACCTCCACCCCAGGGAGTGTCTTTCTTCCTTTCAGACACCTATTTCACAGAGGTTAAGTAACAGGTCTAGTCACAAATGACTGCAAATATCTCCCAGCTACAGCTCCTCCCTGGCAAATTAAAGTGAAAACTAAGAAAAGTCAACCCAGAAACAGAATCAATACTAGTTACTTACACAGGTCCAAAAGTAATAATTCAGTTCCGTGTAGTCTAGAAAATATCCTCTTTGATTCAAGAAAGCTGTGGCTGCTTTCTCACTCTCTCTGCCTCAGTCTCAGCAGACAGCTCTGTTTGTTATGCTACTTGCTCTGTTCATTTTAAGCTTCTTGTTTTCTAAAGCTTTCTGTCCCTCGTTTGTTTTACCTCCCTGGATCGTTTTCTTTGTCCGTCTGTTTTGATTATTTTGGTTGTGGCATTTTCATTTTGCTATTTTATTTAGTTAGACTGGGATTATTGAGTGAATTTTTAGTGCCTGGGCGTTATTAGCAGCATAGTGTGTACTGGGCTGTTCAGCCAAGCTCCGCTGCCGCTCCATTTTCAAGAGGAGGAAAAGAGTTATTAAAGCCCATTTCAAATTAATTTCCTGGCCCCGCCTCAGGATTTTATCGTAGCCAGGAGGCAGCATTTTTGAGGTGGTTTCTAGCTACAGAATGTGGAGGAGAGTGCAAGAAGTGTATCGAGGAAAGTAGCGCAAGTCCCAGGACAGGAGGGTGGGTTATGTCCTCGCTAAAAGTTTGTGTAGTCATTTGGATTGTGGAATTAAGTTGAAGTGGATTATGTTGTGGCCACCAGCCTGAGGATAAACTGGGAGACGGTTTTGGAACTGGAGACTGTTTGGTCTATGGAAGGGGTTTTCTCTGAAGGGGATATTGAACTGAAAACAGATCTTTAATTGCCCTGAAGATCAGGGCTCTACATTAGTGGGTGGCCTGCTAACCGGAATCTGCTTTGCTTGGGAGGGCTGGGCCTGGACTGGTCTGGGAGCCGGCTGGTGGATTCAAGTTCTCCAAGGCCTTGCTGGGCCAGCTGCGGGGGCTGGCTTAGGCAGGGGCCGAGGCTGCGAGGAAGACATTTTCTGTGGCGGCCCCACAAGTAGGGCCCCTGGTCATTATAGCTGTGAGCTAGATCTGACTGAACCATCTCTGCAATATCCCTTCTTTGAGGAATTTTGTCGAGGACGACAAAAACAACAAAAACAGTCAGATCTCAAACTTTTATGTGTTGGATTATCAATTGTCAGTGAGAGTGCTGTGAATATTTCTGGTGCCCCAGGTAGTAAAAGGACCTGGGGCACCATATCTCAATTGACATTATTTGATTTCTGATACACCCAGTGAGAGGGGTGTATTTAAATATGGGATTATTGAAGTTTTAATTTTCTGGTTTTAGTTTAATTCACATTGTTTTATTTTCTGTGAACTGTTGTTTTATTTTTGCCGCATGTGTAACATTCTTTCCTGGACTTACATGGACCATTCAGACTAATTCCTTTTATTATTTGGATATTATACTCTGATTGATAGCAAGAGTGTATGGGAGGAGTTTTATTGCATTTTGTTTTATATTTGTAGGAGATATTATGAGTTTGATGCAATATATTAGTGAAATTTCTCCCTTTGTGGGGAGTGGTAAATGTTAGGGTTTCATGTGTTTGGTTATTTGTGCTTTTTATTATTGTATTAGTTTTATTTTGTGTTTTTGTCTTAATTTTGGAAATTTAGATAGTTATTTAATTGGGGACCTTTTAGGGGTGTTGAATTGTTTTGAGTCTTTAATATGTGTAGGAGGCCTGTCCCCATGGTGTGCGCTATTCACCTTCCACCCATCGTGCCTCCGCCCTTCCCCATTACAGCTATCGACATACCAGCACTTCAGAGTGCTGGGTATGCTCATAGGGGAGGAGGGTGTAGGGTTGTGTGAACAGTGGAGGTCAGATGAGCGGGGCCATCATATTAGGGTAGTAAGATCCAGCAGATGCCCTGGGTGAAATGGAGTCTGGAACATGGTTCTCCATGCTTGGTCTCCATATCCAAGGACACTACCACTATTGGTAGGCAAGTAGCTCGAGTAGCTCCAGAAGCCCATGCTACCCGAGTGGTGTTGTGTAATGCCAGAGCCATCAAAAATAAGACTGCAGTTATCACAGATCTTGTTGGATCAGTGGATCTGGCGTATTTACTGAATCCTGGCTGGATGAGAATGCAGGCCTCATATTAGAGGCCACTATTCCAGCCAGGTACTGGTGTTATGCCACCCGAGGTTGAACCACGGGGGTTGTGCTATTTTAAGACCGAACTGGGCCTCACAAGTGTACCAGTTGAGGAGGCTGAGTCATTCGAGTGTACTGTAGTGGCAGGTGTGGGTTGTAGGATCGCCCTCATCTACTGTCCACCAGATGATGGAAGCGGTTCCTGGAGGAAGTAGCAGACTTCATCATCGACATGTCATTCAAGTTGCCCAGGCTGATGGTCCTGGGCAACTTCAACACCTGGTCGATGACAAGCTCTCACAATTTGGACAATACTTCCTCCAATTGATGACTTCATTGGGCTTTACACAAGTTGTTACTTCTGCCACTCATAGAGTGGTCACTCCCTTGACTTAGTCTTCCTCCTGGGGATCGATGCCTTAGATTTGGGGTGGAACCTGTCAGATGGTTCGATCATTACACTGTGGGGTTCAGTTTTGCACCCCTTTGCAGACCTACCCCTGTGGAAATGGTCAGGTACTGCCCTTTGCAGATTTAAGCTCTGAGGGCCTGGCGGTGGTACTTGACCTATTGGAGCTTCTGGTGTGAGCAATGATCCAGATGCCTTGGTCTTGGCACAATAAAGCAATCTTCTTGGCTCTGGATATCATTGCTCCAGTCCGTGTTCATCCTCTCCTTACCCTCAGTCCCCATGGTTTGATGGGACCTTGAGGGAGATGTGGTGACAAGGATGAAGATTAGAGCATTGCTGGCAGAGATCTGCCCTTGATGTCAACCATCTTAGATTGATGGAACATTACCAAGTCTGTCATTCCGCCATCTCCTGTAAGAAGGCAGAGTTCCTGTCCGGGAGATTGCGGCTGCTCAGAACTGACCAGCTCAGCTCTTTTCGAACTGTAGACAGACTGTGCAACCCAGCCTGCCTGCAGGTTCAAGAGCCTTTTCACAAGTAGAATGTGAAAAGCTTGCTCGTTTCTTTGTGGCTAAAGTGGCTGACATCAGGAGGCACTCCAACCTGCATCCTCTATGGGAGAAGCAATGGATCAGTGCCTGGTCACTGCCCCTGGGCTCTCCTGGAGTTCCTTTGACTGGCCAGAGTTCATTGATGTCATGCAGATTGTCCAGGGTATGCGCCCTACATGCTGTAGTTTGATCCAGGCCCAACCTCCTGATAAAGGGTTGTTATGATGTTATTGACCCTGTCCTAGCATGGATAGTCTGGTGATCCTTGAGACAGGTGAGTTTCCTAGCTCCCTGAAGGAGGAGGTGGTAATGCCCTCCTGAAGAAAGCTTCTTGACCCAGACTGCCATCCTAACTACAGACCATCTCTGACCTTCCCTTTGTGGGGAATGTGATTGAGAAAGTAGTGGCCATACAACTGGAGAACCATTTGACCATCCATGACATTTATGAACCACTCCAGTCTGGTTTTCGAAAGAGGCATAGTACCGAGACTGCACTGGTTTGGTGCTCAATGATCTCTTGATAGCAAGAGATTGAAAGAGCCATTTTATCTTGGTTCTTCTTGATCTCTCTTCAGCATTTGACACTGTGGACCATGGGGTACTCCTTGAATGCCTGAGGTTCATCTGTGGACTGTCTAGTACAATTCCTGGGTGGTTAAGATCATTCCACACTGGTAGAACTCCGAGGGTGGTGTCAGGGATAAATTCCTCTGGTCCATTCTCTCTATCATGTGGGGTTCCTCAGGATTCGGTGTTGTCCCCATGTTATTTGCAGTGTACATGCTGCCCTCAGAGACATTGTAAGAAGGTATGGGCTCAGGTTTCACTGCTATGTTGATGATACCCAGCTCTACCTATCTTTGCACTCGACCAGGATAGAGCTCTTTCGGTATTTGACAACTGCCTCACTGAAATCCAGAACTGGATGAATTCGAGCTGGTTGAGGTTGAACTCGGAGAAGATGGAGGTGATGGTCAAGGACCCGGCCACCGGATAGAGGGATGGGAGCCAGTTTGTCTTCAGTATTATTTCTGGGTGGCTCCCAGCTATCAACCTCTGAACAGGTGCAGAACCTGGGGTGATTTTTGATGATGGGCTGACGCTGCGATCACAGATGTCAGCAGTCATCAAATCATCCTTTACCATCTGAGGAACATCTCCAGGATTAAGCACCTAGTTCCATCCAGTGATCTGCCTACATTGGTCCACACCTTTGTGACCTTGTACCTTGACTATTGCAACTCCCTTATCTAGGGCTACCTGGGTTGATATCCGCCACTTGCAGCTTGTGTAGAATGCTGCGGGCCTGGCTATTGATGGGTACTCTCATGCCTGTCATATTTCCCGGTAGCCGCAAACTGCACTGGCTGCCAATACAGTGGTGGATCACCTTTGAAGTCAGTCTTGTGACTTACAAAGCCCTACACGGACTTGGCCTGGACTACTTGAAAGAGCTCCTGGTACCCTACTGCCCTAAGCGATCGCTAAGCTCGGTGGACGAGGGTTGCTAGAGGTTCTGAGGGTTGCTTTGAAATCTTCTGGGGCCCGCTCTTTTATGTATGTGACCTCAACCCTCTGAATTCTCTACCCCATCCGTTGCTGGAGTGCACGTTTGTGGAGGAATTTAAATGAGCCTTAAAGACCCATCTGTGGTTGTTAGCTTTCTCCTGATGATGATGTTTTAACAAATTTTATGAATTCAGTATTATTGTATTGTGTTTTATCTATTGTTTTATGAAGCTTATTGTTAAGGCGCCTTGGTTTTAGAAAGGTGCGATATAAATAAAGAACATTATTATTATTGTATTATTAATTCCCATTTAACCTCTGGAGGCAAATTGTAAAGTTCTGATATGGGATTGGCCATATGGTCTCTTTTCATTTGTAATACGTTAGTTTCTAGCTGCTGAATGTTGGGCACATGTTCTTTCATCCTAAAGCCAGAGTATGAAATGATCTGGCCTCAAAGTAAAGTCTTCAAGACTTTCCACCTGGTGGTATGGAATGTTATCTCATATTTTATTGTCAGCTAAGAAATTCTTAATGGCCTGAGACATGAATTGCCTGAACTCTAAGCTAGTTAGCAACACCAGATCTAGCCTTCAAACCATGAGTGGGGCCACTTGTCCACTCAACTGAACCTCCAAAGTGACAGTCTATGATCAGACACCAGAATCAGTTCATATTCAGCCTGGGAGACATACTGTGCTTCCAAGGCCAAAATGAGAATTGTCTGTAAGTGCATAAGATGCACTGGAAGGGACTAGAAGCTATAAACATGGACAGTGGGGTTATGGTGTCTTCAAATGTCTACCAACCCATAGGCAGTGACAAAATTTCCCAGTGCCCAGGTGTTTGTGGACCAAGCTATTGGGACGCCGTTAGACTTTTCAATAGTATCACTTATGCAATTATAATCTCTCCCTAGGTACCACAGCCCAGTGAAGGTTGACATGTCCACAGCTAGTCTATCAAAGAAGGCACCATCTTCCACACTGGGGTCATATATTGAGCCACTGTGAAGCATATACCAGCATGCAATTCAATTTGAGCCAAGGCATATCTCCCACCACAGTCTACCTGCGATGCAGTGACAGAGCCCAGAAATTGGGGATGTAGCCAACTTACTGTGCCTTGAGATTTTGCAACGAAGCATGCACATACCCACATCTCCCCAGCTCTTAGCAATTTACAAGAGTTCTCCTCAGTCATATGTGTCTCTTAAAGCAGAAATATGTCTGCATGCAGCTTGCTTGCCCTGTTCCACACTCTTTTCATTTTAATTACATTCTTGACCCATTACATTCCATGAGGTTAAATATATATTTTGAGCCATTTTCTCTGTATGTGGGGACAACCAATTTCCATCTCTTTCTTTGTGGCCCCTCCCACTGGAAGCATGGGTTGTGGGATCCAAGTGTTGGTATCCTAAGCTGTTGTTTACTCTGTGAACTAGATAAAACAAAAACACACATTTTTTTTAGCTTTTAAAAATACAACATGCTCTTCCTCCCTCACCCTCTTCCCTCTCCTGCTGCTGGCCTTAACAAGAACAGAACCATACACCAAACATGATGGGTGGCAAACATACCTTCCCTCTACTCCCTGCCGAGCTAGTATGTGCTCGGATTATCTTCCCAGTAACTCATACAGACTAGACTGAGCAATGGCAAGATACTGCAGTGTATAACATCAAATTATAGTTACAATGGCTTTCAAGTGCTCAGCTCCCACAGAATGATAGTGGTTTTCTGTTCTCTAGAGGAGAATGAAAATTCCTTTGCAAACCAGTTCTTGATCAGGTGTCATCCCTGCCCTATGTACATCCTCCCAAACACTTTGGTAGGGATAGCTGTTACAAAACAAGTTGGTAATAGGGGTATAGCAGGGGCACCTTTATATAGTCCTGCAAAAATAGATGCTATCATATATGGTATATTACAGTGTTCAGTATATGCATGGCAGCATCAGACAATTCATTTAATGGTCCCTTCACTTGTGAGGATAACCTCTCACTGGTACTCACAAGCCCTATGCAGAGATATATTCTATGCAGTCCAGTGAGTCCTACGCAGCATTTAAAGCATTAAAGTTTCCAAGTCAGTCACTGGGGTATCTAATTTATCAGATATGTAGAAGAAAAATATATCTGGTCCCAGGGCTTGCACCAGACCTTGATGCTGTCAGTAGCTCCCCCAGTCCCATCCATGGCCCGGTTCAACCTGCAATGATCACCTTCAGATACCATGCCATTTTGTTTAGCCTGGGCAAGGGGAGGGCCATGAACACCACAAGGCATCCTTCTGGATATCTAGTGAACTAATTCTGTTGCTTTACCAATCAGCAGAGGGCCCATCACCCCAGGCTTAAGAACTGCATAATTCATAGCAACCTCTTAAAGGCACTCTGCTAAGTGGCTATACAACAATTTTAAATGCAACAGGAGGCATATGTGGATAACTGGCATTAGGTAGAGCTGGTAGCTGGTTGGCACAAGGAAACATGCAGGAAAACAGGAGTCCAGACTGGGGCAGGGGACATCAAGGAGCAGTCGATACTGAATAAGTACTTACTCAGACAGGTGGGGGGATAAGGTAGCTGGCTCATGGAATGTGTTGTGAGTCATCCTCCACAGCGGTATCCTCAAAGATGACAAACTACTGTGCCTCACAAGGGTGGTGAAGAAGCAGGAGGAGGTCCAGGCCTAGCAATTTGCAGGCATGAGGTATAAAGATGAGTGAACTCCCATCCACATTGATATAGCTTTGCCTTGCAGTCTCCAAACTGTTGACACCTTTGCTGTAAGGTACAGCTGTAGTCCTGGAAAATCCTATCCTTGTCTTTTCATATTGCAGTTTCAAACAAACACATCTGAGCACTCCAAGCTGAAAATATAGGACTCCTCATATAGAGTTTTGCTTGTTCCAAAAGGAGCTTTAATATAACCTTAACAATTACATCAGTTCCGACACTTCAAGTGGAATTGAACAGTGATAAAGATACAAAGTACAAATACTTTTATCCTACCTTACTGCTAAAGCCCATGCCATGATGCTTCAACTCAATCTTTGTCAGGGCATGGCTAATAGAAACTATCACCCATATTTGGTATCCCATGCGGAGGCGCATGGGAAGGGCACCGTCCATAAGCGACTCCTTCTGGCAAAATCCTCACAGTGATGGGAGTGTAGGGTGACCGGATGAGGGGTGGGTGAACTGGGTGACAGGATGTTGCTATATGTATGCGTGTGGGGGCGAGCATGGTGAGGGTGGGCTGGGAGGGTGCTGAGAAGCTGTAGGAGTGGTGCTGTGGTGGATTGCCAAGCTGCATTGTGGCATCAGGTGTTGGCTTGTGGTTGTGGTGGTTGAGGCACGGGTCCAAGTACTGGTGCAATTTTATTGTGCCCAGCCCGAACCTTTATTTTCCATGCTTACACCCCCTGGAGTTGAGAATCCTTTAGGGGTGTGGGGGACAAACCCTCTGCATTGATTTTTGTGTGGCACAGCCCCACAGAAAGCATTAAAATACCTGCTCCAACACCATTGTCCTGTGTGCCAGGGTGTCAGAGTGCCGAAAATGTTTTCTGAGCGATAATGGTGATTGCCTTTAGGCTTTCATCGTTATCACATAGAACCCCATATTTAAATGTAGTGGCTGATAACATCATACTGTAGATGGCAAAGCAACTCACCAAGATTAAAAAATCCCTCTTTGTGAATATTAAGTGCATATTAAAACAAATTTGTGATGATACTTTGTAAGGAATAAGTTCACCAACTGATTTATATTCAAATACAGGCATTTCAGACTCACAGTAGGTAGTAAACATCTAATCATTTAAATCCATTAAATAACATTTCCAGGCATAGATGCCTATATTTAAAAAAAACCTGTTATATCAAAGGAGCGTGCATCAAAAAAAGACAATCCATAAGAATTTAGAACTTCCACTACAAGGAATATGATTGCATACAAAATTAACAGTCCATTTTAATGGCATGTAAAAAGATGGAAAATACTCTGGATACATGTCATGCAATCATCCTGTCTCTCTTAGTTAACTTCCTCAAATGGATATGTGATGACAGGGATCCATCAGGCACTTTTTATTTGACTCAGACTCCTTTGACGTAATAGCTTTTCTAAATATTTATCACTGTTTGAGTCCACTTGGAGTGTTGGAACTAATGTAATTGTTAAACTTATATTAAAAGCTTCCTTTTAAGAAGCAAAACTCTGTGTGTGGACTCCTGTATTTTCAGCAGAGTGCTCAGGTGTTTTATTTGGAACTAATGTCTGAATGTGGGGTTGGCTGCCATATTCACATGTGAGCACCCACCCTACACTGGGCAGCGCAGCTCTGAGTCTCCAGGACCTTTTCATGTTGGATGTGTCCTTCACTTTGGCTGCCCTCAGGATCTCCTCTTTCTCTGAGTAACAGAGGTACTTCACCAAGAAGTGCCTGGGTTTTCATAAGTCTTTGATCTTAAGCCAGTTCTGCATGTGCACATGTGTATTTAATTTCAGACTTAGCCACCTCTGGTCACAGTTTGAGATGTGTGACCAGCCATTTATGGATGCTGGCTACTGAAGACTTCTGCTCAGTTCCCTCAGGCAGTCCTATAATTCTTTTTGCAGTTGATCTTTTATTGAAGTATTTAAAGATAAACAAACAACAAGTATATCCTATAACAATACTATATAAGGTTATATAAATGATAAACTAAGTAGCATAACATCTAACAAAGGAGGAAAAAAGACTATTCAATGGTAATAGAATAATTATGGGTTAACTACCTAAACTAGAACAGTTACAATATTATAATGAAAAAGAAAAAGGCTTAGCACTACGTAATATACAGTAAAAATAGAAGAAGTATAAGGTAAAAGAGGAAATATGAATAGTCATAGTTGTACATTACTACAATGTATATATCGTTAGAGTACTACTAAAGCTTATATAGAAAAGATTAAGAAAACAAGAGAAGAGGAAGAAATAGCAAAGAGAAGAGAGTATCTAGTAAGTAGAGAAAAGCGAGACCACAATCTGAGGAAATGGGGGATATCAATAAAAGGAGAGAGAGAGAGAGAGATATTATATAAAGTATTTCAATCCTTACTTTAATGCCAGATTGGCTAGATGAATCCAAATATTTAAAATATTCCTGCCAACATTTATTATATTAGTTGAGTCGGTCAGAGAAATGTGTGTCATACAATCCAGGGAGGCATATTGAGATAAATGATTAAGAATATCAGGAGAGTGGGGATTATATTAGATCTCAATTCATAAGTATACTACGTTTAGCTAGAAGGAAAAGTATGGTTAACCATCTGTTCAAGGATTGGGGAATATTATAGGATGAGGGTCAAAAATACCAAGTATACAGTGTTTAGGATCTAATACAAAGGGTTGACCAGTCACTTTCATTGCAAATATATGAATCTGATGCCAAAATTTTCGAATGGAGGGACAATCCCATAAAATATGAAATAAATCACCATTAGGCGAGTTTCATCGCCAGCAGTTGTCATTATCCATTAATCTCATTTTATGCAATACAGTTGGGGTCCTATACCATAAATGAAGAATTTTAGTCTGAATGAGTGAGCTACATTTATCATTAAAAGATTTATGGCAAGAAAGCCAACACCTATGCCATTGCTCATTTGTAATGTTATAGTGTAATAAGTTGCTCCATTTATTTTCTGCACTAATGGACTGGTCCGGTAGTGATTCTTTAATAACTTTATAGATGACACTATTCAATTTACATGTTGTTTTTATCCATTTGGAGATGTGTTGATCATGTGAGGATTGATTCGTAATAAGTGAGAAATAATAAGTGCATGCTGTAATGAAGCTGTAGATATTTCCAAAAATCCTGCGGGAAGATTCCATTGAGTTCATAGATCAGAATAGGGTTTTATTCTTAACGTATGGGGTTCAAGTATGTCTCTTAATAAAAGTATGCCTCTATTTTTCCAGGATCGACAGTAGATTGGACGGTTTTCGAGAGATATTTGGCTATTTCCCCAGATAGGAGCATAAACAAGAGGGGTAGGATTTGATTTGAGATATTTATGAATTATTTTCCAGTAGAACGTAGATGGTACTATAATGGGGTGAGATTTAATTTGGAGGATGGGATTATAAAGAAAGAAGTAGCAATGTTGTTAGCACAAAGAGAGGCTTCATATTAACCCATAAAAGGTGAATTGCGTCAGATTGAATAAACCATTTGATAGTCTGGGCTGCACTGAAAAGCCCAAAAGTAGGCCTGAAACCAAGGGAGGTCAAATCCACCTCTTGACCAATGTGATCTAAGTTTATTATGACTAAATTGGGGATTTTGCCATCCCAAATAAAATTACCTATTAATTTATCGATTTTAATGAGGAAGCAAGAGGGAAGTTTTAGAGGTATATTAGAAAAAGATACAATATTTTTGGAGCTATTGTCATTTTAATAGCAGAAATTTTCACATTAAAGGTAAGATTGAGCAATTTCCATCTGTCAAATATATTTTAATGTTAGTTAGTAAAGGAGAGAAATTAGCATCCCAAACTTTATCAATGTTGGGATGATCTGAATACCTAGATATGAGATACCTTGGGAGCCAGCAGAAGCCCAAAGGATCATTCATATAAGATTTACAGAGGGTGTTTAATGGTAGCGCTTCAGATTTATTAAGATTTAGAGCTAGTCCTGAGATAAAGGTGAATTTGTTAATAAGTTTAACTAAAGGTTGCCTTGAAGATTGGAGATTTTCTAGGAGAATAAGAAAATCATCTGCATAAGATAGTGAAGTGTAGCGAGAGTTACCAATAGGGATGCCTTTAATTATGCAGGATTGACGAAGAGCTGCAGAGAGAGGCTCCATGGCAAGTATAAACAAACATGGTGATAAGGGCAGCCCTGTCTAGTGCCTCTTGCAAGATGAAAGGAGGGGATATAGTTGTGTTAGTCAGAATTCGAGCAGAAGGGAGAGTGTACAATAATTTGATATAGGTGCAGAAGTTATTATTAAAACCAAAATGTGATAAAACTTGGTATAAATAGTTCCAATTAAGGAATCAAATGCTTTCTCAAAATCAATGGCTATAGCCGGCTTGGTGTTTTAAGAGTTTTGCTTTGTAGATTAAATTAAACAAGGAACAAAGATGATCAGAACCAGTTCTATGTTTAATAAATACGGCTTGAGAAGGATGGATAAGTTTTGAAATTAATGAATCTAAGCGGAGGGTTAATAATTTAGAAAATATTTTCCTGTCTGTATTGAGTAGTGATATCGGTCTGTAAATTGAGGAAGAGAAGGATCTTTATCTTTTTGGTAAAACAGTAAAAATAGCCTCGGTCATAGTGTGGGTAGTTTACCATTGGAAAATCCTTCCAAATAGACCTTAAGCAGTAAAGGCAAAAAGTACCAGATAGGGATTTGTAGAAATCGACAGGAAACCATCACTCCCAGGATTTACCATTTTTAAAGATGATAGTGATGTTTGGATCTCTTGTAGGGTAAAGGGTTCATCCAGTATGGCCATATCTTGATGAGAGAGGTGAGGAAGATGCAGTTTATCAAGAAAATCATGTATTGGATTACAAGAACTGGAATTTGGATGAGAATATAGTTGCTGGTAGAAAGAGCATAATATGATTTATTGTAAGGTTGTCTGTATAAATTTGGCCTGATGGGTCTTTCAAACCAGCAATATATCTCTCCATCTGCTGAGTTTAAGCTGATAAGAAAGCAGCTCCACATCTGTGTCCTTATTCCCAATAGTGATGTTTAAGCCTTAAAAGGGCAAGTTCAGCTTTCCTGGATATTAATTCATTTATTTTAATTTTAATTGGAGTATTTCGAGATGTAATGGTGAGTCGTGATTGGGTTTTTTGTTTTATAGTACTGAGTTTCTTTTACTTTAAGGAATTCTCTAAATTTGCTAGTTGTTGCTCTCTTAGCTTTTTCCTATGAGCTGCGAAACTAATAATTTTGCCTCTAATTGTTGCTTTTAATGCTTCCCAAACTGTGCCTTGAGATACTGCAGAGGTATCATTAAATGAGAGAAATTCTTGAATCTGGGTTGTAATCCAAGGAATAAATTCTGGATCCCTCAGTAAAAGTGGATCTAAACTAAGAAGGAGATTTAGAGGAGGTGGACCAAAGTAGATGTAAGCTAATAGGAGAGTGGTCTGATATGGTAATTGGAAGGATGTCTGTATTAATAGTTTTTTCTGTAATAGAGGATGAAAGCCAAAAATCAATATGTCTGTAAGATTTGTGTAATGGGGAATAAAATGTATAGTCACGCTGTCTAGGGTGGGAAAGTGTCCAGATGTCAGAAAGGCCCAGATCTTTCATTGGCAATGTCAAGGCATTAATGCTTCATGGATGAGCATCATATGATTTATTACTTCTATCTAGGTATGCTTCTAAGGTTAAATTAAAATCACCACCCATAAGAATAGGTGAGTTGTTGTTATTATTAATCATAATTTGTTGAGCCAAGTTATGAAAAATTCAGGGAATCAGAGTTGAGGCATAAACATTAACTAACATAAATGTACCTGTAGTGGAAGATAATTGAATTATAATCCATCTGCTGTCCGAGTCCGTAATAATTTTCTTTGGGCTCCAATTAAGAGACTTATGTAATAGAATAGCGACATCTCATTTTTAGAGGAGGCAGAGGATGCAAATACTTGACCGACCCAATCCTTTTAACCTGTCAACACCCTCTGACATAAGTTTAGTTTCTTGTAAGAAAGCAATACGTGTTTTATGCTTCTTAAGGTAGGTAAGTATTTGTTTTCACTTACAAGGAGAATTGAGTCCTTAACATTCCATGAGTGTAATATCAAATCACTCATAATGGTAAACAGTAAAATAGGAAGTTACAAATTGGAAGGAGGGACTCATAAAAACTAAGTCAGAGGATGTCAAAGGTTCTAAAGGCAGATGAGTAGGTTGTGCAAATGTGAGCAGGATCCTTAGAACATATGGATTCAGAATAATATGATAAATATGCCTATTGAGTCTCACTAAAGAGAGCTAGAGGAATAGAATAGTAGAGAGAATATTCCTAGAAACAATGAAAACTTGTATATTACAGTAAGAACATTTGTGAAGTGTAGAGAGACAGGAGTCGGTACACATACCTGAGACTCTCTGCCACACTATTAGGCGTAAACACGAGAAAACACTTAAGAAAGGTTACATGTAATATTCCTAAGTTATTAACTATGTGTAACAATATCTTATAAGTAATTATTATGACTAGCACTCAAATATTTAAGCTAGAACCCTGGGAAAAACCAATAAGCATCATACCAAAACAATGCATAAAACATTTTTAAAGTAATAATTAAACCAGACATAATAATCATGTTGAACTATATCAAATTAGTTCAATAAAAGAATAATAATATCAAAATAACATCACATATCCCTGAATAGCATAATCAAAAGATAAAGGCTTATAAGGCATATAAACATCCATATGAGCTTAATAAAGAATGGATATGTGATATATGTGTGCTATTAGCTTAAAGTAGTAGGTGGACTAAAATATATATATATATATATATATATATATATATATATATATATATATATATATACATATAGACAACCACTATGTAAATATATATATATATATGTATATATATATATAGCACTTGCCATAAAGTAAAAATAAGTCTTTAAATGTAGTAAACATACATGGCAATATGTTATATTTTATCTTTCACTTTTTATTTTACTGATAAACTGATGACTAGTAGCACACCTATGGGCCTGGGAAAAACCTGAAAGAGAGAAAAAAAAAGGAAATGGTATATATCCGGTAAATAGGTTTACACATTTAGATAATTTTAGCAAGAATATGCTTATAAATTCAATTGAATGAAAGAAATACAGCCCCTAAGTTTCAAACGCGATTTACAGCCTTAATACTTCCAAACCGCTGAGGTGAAAGCTATAATAGGTTAAGCTAGGCAACGCATTTGAACGAAAGAAAAGCTAAAAAAAAGGAGTAACCAAAAGTGGTACTAAAATGAAGGGCTACATAAATGTTCACGCACAAAGTCAGAGATACATGGCAATCAATGAACCTTACAGTTCTGCACCCAGTATACAATGACAATTACGTTGATCTTCAGTCTCCCTAGTTTTCTTTTTCAGGGGTAAGGAATCAGTCACCAGATTTGCCTAGAAGGAAACAGGGCAATTAAATGTACACATCAGATTTGTGAAAGCATCAGTCAGTGGTTCCTAGACTTCTTCACGAAGTGCTCCATGAAGATGGTAGAGAAACATTTTGAAGTGGAGCACACCTGTTAGATAGCGCTAGCGAGTGGAAGAACTTACCTGTTTACAAATTCCAAGTAATAAACGATAATGAGATGTTATTCAGCATCACTAATGACTCGTATATAGAAAGCCAGAAAATTCCTTTCATATTCATAAGTGTAGAGGCTTGGGTAGGAGCGGTTGGATTAGATGTAAACTGTGCAGGTTTCTCTGAATACATGTCATTTACATAGGCGCTTAGCGGAAAACGCCGTCCACCTAGGAGGGATTAAGGGCAATAATTAGATCTAATGCATCACTATTAACAGATGTGATGGGTGCATTTCAAGATGTGTTGGAAATGCAGATGCACTTCAAGTAAGCAAAGAAAAAAGAGAAGCTGTAAATACAGCCCTTGAAATTTTGTGCGATTTACAGCCTTACTCAGACCAAACTGGCTGGGAGTAATAGTGTTACTTATTTTAATATGAATTACAGGGGCTTAATATAGATACTTGCAAATACTATCAGGACCTCCTATCAGTCAGTGCTTGTGACGCTTATTTATCTGAGAAGCAGTATTATGGATTCTGTTCTTTAGTTTCCCTTTCTTTTCTTTTGGGAGGTTCTGCTGATTTGGATGGGGAACTAGATACCAGCTTTGCCCATGAGGAGTCAGGTGAATTGGTATTAGGCAGGGCATTCGCATAGTATCAGTAGGTGGATCTAAATCATCTTCTCGGCATTCTTCATGAGAAAAGAGTGAATCTTAGCATAGTGGAGTATATTTATTAGACAACACCAGAGGAGGAGAAGTCAACATGCTTTTCGGTTTGCAGGTCCAACGTAGAAGGAGTATCATTCGAGCAGCATAAATGTTTAGCATGCAGAGATTGAACAGACTTTTTTCTTGTATGCACGTTGAAACTCTGGCAGGAGCTGAAGTTTTAATTGAGGTTTGTGCAGGCTTCTCTATGGTTTTGGATTAGTTTCAAAGACGTCACTGGAGATTGATGGACCTCTTGGAAGGAATTCGGATCAATATTTAGGTCAGCTGCAGCACAATCAATAGGTATAGTATGTGTAGTTTGAGGTATATTGAGGAACGTTGATAAAGCTTCAGGTGTGGAAATCTTTAAATTAATCATTCAGAAATAGACGCATTGTGGCTAGGTAGCGTAAAGCAAATTTAATACCGCTGGTGCAAAACAGTTTTGATAGGATTATAAAGTCTCGTTTATTAGATAGTTCTTTTGAGAAATCTCTAAAATTGATATTTATGATCCTGCCAAATAAGCGTACCCACTTGCCTTGATTTTTGGATGATTAATTCTGTGTGAGCATAATTCAGGAATCTGGCGATGATGGGCCTTGGTTTTTGAGTAGGGCCAGGCCTTGGGCTTAGAGTACGATGAGATCTCTCAATAGTGAGGTCTTGGTCGGGAGGAAGTTTAAGCAACATTGGAAGCGCATGTTTCAGAAGTGCACTGGTATCCCCGAGCTCTGCACCTTCAGGAAATCCCAGAAATCTAAGATTGTTACGTCTGTTTCTGTTTTCAATGTCATCAATTTTGTCCTGAAGATTTTTAATAATTCTATCCTGTTCCCTGATTGTAGCTTTCAGATCCAAAATAGAGCCTTCATTTTGAATTGTTTTAGATTCTGTAGCAGAGATTTTTGGTCAAGCAATTGTACATTAGTAACATTTGTTGTGGGTTATTTTTAAGTCATTTAACTCATTGATTAATTGCTGAAACATTGATTCAATTCTGTTGAGAGAGCTGCTTTGCAAAGGTTGGTCTGCCATTATTGCAGGCCAAAAATACAACAACTGTCTGATTGCAGATATAAAATACTATAACTGCAAGATAGCAAAATACTATACCAGAGCTGAGCTGTGATACAGGTAGAATAAAGACCCAGTATTTGGCAAAGAATGAATGTCTGGGTAGGAGTGCATGGATGATGATAGTTGGTGATCCCAGGAGTAGCAGAATTAAGCAGCCATCTTCAGCTCAGCCAAGCCATGCCCCCAGTCCTATAATTCTGATGTTCAAGTTTATTGCTTAATTCTCTTGATTGTCAACCCTATCTAATAGTTTCTCCATTGGCTTCTTCAATATGTCCCTCTCCTGAGTGAGGGTGATGACTGTGTCCTCCATCTCCTAGACACCATTCCAGCTCATCCAGATGGGAAACATGAGATGCTGTAGTCTCCGTAAGGCCAGACACAATGCCTTTCAGGTGTAATATTTTGGTGGTGATATTCCAGAACCCATCTTTCATCTCATTCTGTAAGTTTGTGATTGCTACAGGATTGCTGTCATGGCTTCCTCTGTCTACTTGTCCTTTTTCACTCAGCCATAACAGCCATCATTTTTGATGGGTGCAGCCTCAACCACAGTTGGAGCCTGATCCTCGCTTGATGGCACTGCAGATAAGAACAGGAGCTGATTCTGTTTTTTTTTAAGTTTCTGGATAGCAATGAGCTTCCCCAGATAATTATTGCAAAGGCTGATAGGTTTGCTTGGTTAGAATAATAAAATCCACCATTTCAATGCCTTGCGACATGGAAGCAGAACTAAAGCACATTTTCCATTCTCCATGTTACCTGGTCAGGCCCCCTCCCCACACACACACACGGCATTGTTTGTTTGTTTTATTTTTTCATATGTAGTTTCTGGGTGTTTGTGAGTTTTCTCCCAGCCCCTACACCCAAGTGTCCCAACGTAGCACATGCGTGTGGAGGCCCATGCTTCCAGTTGGGCCATTGAACACCTGCGCTGAACCTCCAATCGGTGATGGTGGGACTACGGCCTGGTGACCCCACCTCTTACCCGGAGAGAAGAGCAAATGCTCAATCTTGCTCCCACCCTCCCCACCCATGCTGGCACCCTGGTGACCTAAGGCCGTTCCTGAACCGGGTCACCAGCATAGCATGGTGTGGCATCCGATGTCTTAACCCTCAGCACCACTGGCTGGCCACAAGGATTTTTTTTCAAGTAGATCAACATGCATAGCTCCTAAGGAGCAGAGGTCCAACATTATTTATGGACAGTTGATCAGCATCTACCTTAATGGAAATGAAACTGACCACAGTAGTGTAACTACAGCAAGTTGGGGGTAAACAAATTATCACAGATGTATTGGAAGACCATATTTAAAGACAGTGGTCAGGGGTTCCAAGATCACTGTGGATGCAAGATCAGCTTGCATCCAAACACCAAATGTAATAATAATAATAATAATAATAATAATCTTTATTTGTATCACGCCTTTCTTAAAACCAAGGTACCTTTACAACAGCTGCACATAAAAACAGTACAATAAACACAGATCCAATAACTACTGTATTCATAAAATACAATAAAATATCATTATTGGGGTAAGCCTTTAACCATAAATGAGTCTTTAAGGACTTTTTGAATTCCTTCATGGATGCACACTGTCAGCGGACAGAGTTAGAGAATTCCAGTGGGCAGGGGCCGTGTACATAAAAGCACGGTCCCCAAGATTCAAAGAAAGCCTCAGAATCTCCAGCAACCCCTCATCTGCCGAGCGAGACAATTGCCTAGGGCAGTAAGGTACCAGGAGCTCTTTCAGGTAGTCTGGGCCCTGTCCATGTAGGACTTTATAAGTCAGAAGACCGACTTTAAAGGTGATCCACCACTGTATTGGCAGCCAGTGCAGATCGCACAGGACCCAAGAAATATGACAGATATCAGGAGTACATCAATAACTTGGCTGCAGCGTTATGCACGCAGCTTCAAGCAGTGGATATCAACCCTGCTAGCCCTAGTTACAGGGAGTTACAATAATCAAGGCACGAGGACACAAGGCGTGGACCAATGTAGGCAGATCACCGAACGGAACTAGGTGCTTAATTCTGGAGATGTTCCTCAGATGGTAAAAGATGATTTGATGACTGCTGACACCTGTGATTGCAGTGTCAGCACATCATCAAAAATCACCCCAGGTTCCGCACCTGTTCAGAGGTAGGGAGCTGAATGCCAACCCTGTGTCCAAAACTGCTTATACTCACATTTTCCATGTGGCTTGCATACAAAACAAGGTTGGATTGCATCCAGAGTCCCTTTTGGCATACTTGCAATATCTACAATCTATTGTTTGAATGGAAACTGGCCTGTTTTCCTCATTTTGTGTACACAGACAGAGTTTTTAATGGAAAACTGTCGGTCTTACAATAATTTGAAACTGTTGCCACCTTTTTATGCTAGGGAACCCAGGTTTCCTTAACCCTCCAGGATCTTTGACTCTAAAGCCATAATAATTTTGTTCAGTTATGTTTTGTGAAGTTTTTCATTTTAGATGAAGATCCTTTTCTTTATGTTTTTTCCTTATGTCCAGGCTAAAGAGTCTTCCATCTAAACTGTAAGACATTTAACAGGAATCTGGCTGCAAGTCAATTAGCATCTAAACAATGGATTACCAGGCTTTAGGAGATGGATTTAATGGAAATAAATTAAGCCCCACTTTGAAGTAGGTTCAAGCAGTTTGTGTCACATCAGAAAATCCCCATTCAAACAACAGGAAGTCTTGCTATATTATGACTATTGCAGTTTGTCCCACCATTAGAACTGCTCCGGAGGTGAAAGAGTTAACTTCCATGCAGTGCATGGAACTTAAGCTGTGACTCGGTTAGAAAAAGCTCTGTCTGGGATATTTCAAACTGAAACTGTCAGATTCTTTACTCGCCTCACTGAACAGTCGCTCGGAGATTCCTCCTACTGCTCGGTTCATTTTCTCGGTTTAAAGAGTTTTTCTCAGTTAAATTCAACCGCGATTATCATTATTTTATCCGCAAACCGATCGGTTCAAGCTCTGTCTATGGTATTGTAGTAATAGATAGGTTTATTTCTGTGTGGAACTTGTAAATGTTTATCGGTTCGGTTTGAACCGATCAGGTTGTGTTGAAACTTTATTCTGAAGCATTTAAAGGCTTTTTAGAGTGCGGTTCCGGTTCTTATCGGTTCTAAAAAATCGGATTTCATTACGTTTTCCATGACCTGTGACATGTTTGGGAACCGATAAGGGTGTCTTGCCTAGCACTGCCGAAAAAAGGGCAAGTTTTTGGTTAGGCTGGCATTATGTCTGAGAAACCCAAAAGAAAACTGGGCCCACTGGGTTTCAACACTGTAGTGTTCTGCGGAAGCCTTTGCCAAGGCTGACCCACACACCACATGTGTTTATTGTCTGGGGTTTGACCACCTCAATGCAGACTGCCAGATTTGCAAGAATTTCCTGCAGCTACCCTAGATAAGAGAGTTGGTAGGCTCAGGGAACGAGAGGCTAAAAGTCTGCTGACCTGATGAGCCAGCCCGGTTCGGTGCCTACCAAACCGGAGGGAGTGCCCTCTGACCAGGGCCAGACTTCCTCGGCAAAAGTAAAGCTGACTCTGAGGAGCCAGTTCCAGCAAAGAGAACTAGAAAATCAGCAGGTGTGGAGTCAAAATCCCTTCTCCAACTGCTGCAGAGATAGCCAGGGCAATCCAAATTGTCCAGTCACTTTCCTCGGTTCTGTCCGAACCGCCACTATCTGGCAAAAGGTCGGTTCGCCAGTTCCACCGTTCAAGAATATGATATAGAGGAGTTTTATGAACCAGAGGAGGGGAGGATGATTATGAACAGTGTGAATGTGACTTTGAAAGTCTGGATGTGCCCATTGAACTGGACATCTCCCGGACAGACCTTTAGGAGAATCTCCCCTAGGCTTGCTGAGTCCCTTCTCATTTTCTGTTTTATAAAAAGTTGCTGAAACCCTCCAGCTTCCTTTGGAGGAAGTTGTGGATGAGCAAGAGGAGCCTGACTTTGTAGAGATGATGGGTATCCCAGAGTCCAGGAGATTGTCTATTCCTTTACATAAATCCTTTAGGAAACAAACAATAAAAATTTTAAAAGCTCCTAATTCTGTGCCTCCTTTGGATAAAAAGATGGACAGGAGGTACACTTGTCAGGTCCTGATACAGAATTTCTTTCACAGCAATGCAGCCATGTTAGGTAGTTCAGGCTGCAGCCTGTGATAAATAATATTCCTGGCTTCACATCCTCCTGACAAGGACTCCAGGAAGATTGATGCCATGGCAAAAAACAATACATGGCAGCTTCCTTGGGACTCAGACAAGCAAATTATATGGCTTATATTGCAAGATACCAAAAATCTAGATGGGATACTGTCATGGCCTTAGCCAAACAGGCCCCTGGCCAGCTTGCCAAGGAGCTGGAGCAGGTGGCTGCTGATGGTATTGAGGCATCTAAGGTGCAATTCCATGCTGCAGTGGATTCTAATGATGTATCCTCTAGAGTCATGGCTACATCTGTGGCTTTTAGATTGTCTTGGCTCAGGTGTACTAGTTTGTCACAGGATACCCAGGCTAAGGCTATGGATTTTCCTTGGTGGGAAATTCTCTGTTTGGGAGCAGACAGAGAATTATATGAAGAAAATGGATGACTATAGAACCACTTATAGGAGTGCACAAGCCAAGGAACGGCAAGCCACTCCTCAGAGGCAGCCCCCAGGGGTAGAGGAGGCCTTTTCACAGGCCTTTTTACCAACCCAGGCCTCTCTTCAGCTTATGTTCAGAGGGTTCTTCAGAGGGAGAGGCAGACGGGGTACAAGCAGGTCTGCTCCACCCTCAGCCTAAAGCCCCTGCCAAACAGGCACCCTGATGGGATGCCCAAGGCCGTTCTCCATTACCTGTAGGGGCAGGCTGGCTTACTTTGTCCAGGACTGGGAGTCTTTAACATCAGACAAGTGGGTCCTGGAAGTAGTAAGCCAGGGTCTGGTTCTCAGCTTCAAAAATTTCCAAAGATGTGAATCAGATCTTTCCACCTGCAAACCCTCTAGAGACTCTTGCTTTGAAACAGAAGTCTCAACCCTCCTGGCTCTCAGAGCTGTAGAAAGGTTTCTCCCTCACACCAGGGCAAGGGTCTGTACTCCAGGTACTTCCTTACCCCAAAAAGACAGGAGAGTGGTGGCCCATCCTGGACCTAAGATATCTGAACAAGCACCTTTTAAAACCAAAATTCAAAATGGTGACTCTGGGAATGATTTTACCTCCCTAAGGCCAGGGACTGGCTAGCTTCCCTGGACATCAAGGATGCCTACTTCCATGTTCTTATCAGAAGCTCCCACGAAAGTACCTCAGATTCAAACTGCCCTCAGGCCATTATCAGTTCAGAGCAATGCCCTTCGGCCTTATCTCTGCCCCAAGGGTATTCACAAAATGTCTGGCAGTAGCAGTTGCTCATTTAAGAAGGCAAAAGATTGCCATCTTTCCCTACCTGGACGACTGGCTCATTGTGGGTCAGTCTCTAGACCAGGTCAAATCGCACCTGAAAGTTACCCAGCAGCTGCTTACCTCTCTGGGCTTTCTTCTCAATCTTCCAAAGTCAGTTCTGGAACCTGTCCAGGTACTGCCCTTTATAGGTGCAGAACTGGACACAAAGCAGGCCAGAGCCTTCCTTCCCTAGAAAGGTTAAGGACCCTGGTGGCCCTGGCCTCGTCCTTCACTCTGCAGGTCTCTCGACCAGCAAGGCATTTCCTACAGCTCCTAGGACACATGGCTGCTTCCACAGCTGTAGTGCAAGGAGCAAGATTTCAGATGAGGGACATTCAGTTCCATTTGAGAGCCTTTTGGTCTCAAAGAAGAGATTCCTATCCAAGTTGATCCCAGTGACTCAAACCCTGATCCAGGCCCTTCAGTGGTGGCAGGATCAGAGCAATCTGAGACAAGGGGTGCCTTCATCCTCTATCTCACTCCTTGACCCTTACTACAGATGCATCCCTCTTGGGATGGGGAGCTCACATGGGCGACTCTCCACCCAGGGATTGTGGTCCCCTCAGGAATCTCTGCTCCACATCAATCTGTTGGAACTCAGAGCTGTTTATCTAGCACTTCAGGTTTTTCTGCATCTGTTCAGAACAAAGTGGTACAGGTCAGAACAGACAACACCACTACAATGTGGTACATCAACAAACAAGGGGCACTCGGTCTTCGGCCTTGTGCACCGAGGCGATGAAGTTGTGGTCTCTGGCTTATTCCCTGAACACTTCCTCATAGCAGTTCACCTTCCAGGCAAGGACAATGTCCTGGCAGATGCTCTCAGCAGGATTTCCCAGGGCCATCACGAATGGTCACTGGATCCCCAGTACTGCGGATAGTTTTTGTTAGATGGGGCACCCTCAGATAGATCTTTTGCAGCCCCAGACAATCATCAACTTCCACTTTTTGTTGCAGGCCCCAGTGTTGGGCTCAGTCCCCGTGGATGCCTTTCTCCTCGATTGGGAAGGAAGTTTCTCTATGCCTTCCCCTTCCTCTCCTGTTCAAGGTGCTAGTCAAAATCAGATCGCAGCCCTGCAAGATGATCCTGATTGCTCCAGACTGAGCCAGGCAGCCCTGGTACCCACTCTTTCTGTCCTTAGCAGTCCATCTTCCCTGTGTCTCCCCAGGAACCACAATCCATTAGCCTGTGCCCAGGGAGGAGTCTGGTATCGAATCTCAATCCCTCAACCTCAAGGCCTGGCTCTTGAGGAGTTAGAGTTGCTGATCTACAACTTTCTCAAGGTGTTCTCGAAATCTTGAAAGCTTCTGGAAGCCTTCCACTAGGGCTACCTATAACTCCAAGTGGAAAAGTTTTCCATATGGTGTTCTGGGAAGCATATTTTCCGGAATCTGCTGGTTTGCCCACAGTTTTGGACTATATGGTCCATGTTAATTCTTTGGGACTGAGACCAGCTACCCTGAAAGTGCATTTGGCAGCTGTCTCTGCTTTTTATTTCAGCAGGGAAGCCCTCTTCTCTTTCTGCTCACCCTGTATTTTCCAAGTTTTTAGAGGGATTGCTTCATACCAATCCACCATTCAGGGACCCTGCCCTGCCTGGGATCTTAATGTTTGCATTGCTCAGCTGATGCAACCCCTTTGAACCTCTGTCTTCGGCAGAGCTTAAGTACTTGACTTGGAAAACTGTATTTCTAGTAGCCATCATTTCTGCCAGGTGCATAAGGAGTTACAAGCTTTGTCAGTGGAGACTGACTTTATTTCCTTTCACAGGGATAAGGTAGTCCTCAGGACTAACAGGAGTTTTGCCTAAGGTGGTTTCAGATTTCCACCTTAATCAATCTATTTCACTTCCAGTGTTCTTCACTGACCATTCCTCCTCTGGTGAGAGGAGGTTGCACAGCTTAGATGTTAAGAGGGCCATAAGTTACTACATAGAGCATACCAAGGGTCACAGGTTTGACTCCTCCAACTATTTCTCACTTATGGTGAGGTTGGGAAAGGAAACCTGCCACTAAGAGATCCATTGCTAGGTGGATTGTCTCTTGTATCCAATTTTGCTATCAAAAACTGGGTAAGGTTCCCCTTCAGGCCTGAGGGCTCACTCTACCAGAGGTAAGCTGCATCTCTAGCTGCTGCCAGAGACATCCCTATCTTAGAGATATGTCAAGCAGCTACTTGGAAAACAGTACACACTTTCACCAAGCATTACTCCCTGGATATCCAGGCCAGGAGGGATGCTCGGTTTAACACAGCCGTGCTTCAGAGCCTATTCCTAAGTAGGTTCTGTCCCTCCTCCGTGGAGGTACTGCTGTGTAGTCTGCAATAGTCATAATATAGCAAGACTTCATGTTGTTTGAAGAAAAAATTACTCACCTTAGTAATGTTGTTTCTTCTAATGGAGTCTTGCTATATTATGACCTCCCCAACCTGCCCCTCTCAGAACTTCTACTTTGGGTATGGGGTGGGCAGTCCACTGTTGGCACTTATTGATGCCCCTTTTATGTTTTCCACCCCTTCTTTTGGGGTGTTTGGGTGTTGTGTTTTATTTATCTTATCTTTTTCTGGTCCCCTGACTTGAGTCTTGGTGTTGGGACCAGGAAATATGTTAATATTTTAGTAGCCAGTTGGCTAGTGTAGGTTACAGCTTCCACACAGAACCTTAGTGAGTTTTGCTCGTAAAGATCTGACAGTTTCAGTTTGAAATATCCCAGACAGAGCTTTTCTAACCGAACTCGCTCTAAGTTCCATGCCCTGCATGGAAGTTAACTCTTTCACCTCCGGAGCAGTTCTAATGGTGGGACAAACTGCAATAGTCATAATATAGCAAGACTCCATTAGAAGAAACAACATTACTAAGGTAAGTAATTTTTCTTTCTGTTCTTTCACTCACTATGTTGTAAAGTAGTACTAGATAGAAAATGATACCATGTCATGTACGTATTTGGATTTTTACAACTTGTTGTATATGCTTTAATTATGCAACTGGAAAGGGGCCTAATACTATGGAATATTCTGAGTAATACATCCAGTTTTTCACTATCTTGCCCATAGTTACTTCTCAGGTTTTGAATTTTTACTCTTGGACTGACAGTAATACAGCACTATGTGCAAAATCAAAACACAGTTCAGCATTCTAGATTGAGTCCTGTTTAACAAGGTGGTGATCTCAAAACACTTCAAAATCCTCCTACCATTTTGGGCCTTTACGACATGTGCAAGTTTGGATTTTGTTGGACTTTGAACTATTTATGACCACCACATTGTTCAACTGATTCAATTCTAGGACGCTGAACTGTGTTTTGATTTCAAAACTTAATTACTAATATTTCTACTTGATATGACTATGTAATTTTCCACTCTGACTTTGCACTGAGCACCCACAGCATTTACTCTGCACCCTTGTGAATTTATTTAATCCAGCATAGTGTTGTTTTATGGTGCCTATTGTAAGGTGACCACACATTTACAGTGCACTCCCAAGAGCTTGGTGGCTGGACCCCCTTCTTGTCTATATCTCACTTCCACCTAACTTTAGGATGGCTCAGACACATCTAGCCTTTAAGAATGAGCTTCACAAGTTCCTCACGGTCCTCTGATAAATGCTCATGTATCTGATGCTTTGTACTGCTACTAGTATGTGCCTTTTGTTTGCTTTTCAGTTGTACTCAGGATGTACTCTGCTCATAAGTTTCTATACTACACTATTGTTTGACTTCTATTGCTGATGTATGTAAGATTGTCTTTGTGCTTTTGTGTCACTGTGCTACTGTTATTTATTGTTGTACTTCTCCGGGGTCATGCTTGAAAATAAGCATAGTGTACCACGTGGTATACAAAAAGCTAACAAAATGAATATTGTGCTTTTCTGCACCTCACTGGTGATCATCCTTCTCCTCCTCAGGTTTGACTCTGTTTTCCACAACCTTCTGCTGTCTTCCTTCCAACAAATTTCTCACCGATCTAACCATATCATTTGCTGTACTCAGATCCTCTAACTTCTTCAGCAGCCTTGTGTTAGGCACAAAATTAAGCATGCGCGAAATTGAAGCACTGTAAAGTAAACAGACAGCATGACCCTATACCCTTGTTTCCCAGTAAAAGTCTAATATTGGGATAGTCTGAAAGACTTCCTGCCACAGATCCATGCTCTTTAGTATCCTGAAGTCTGTTTCTCTCAAGGTAGTCCACTAGATCCACTTAGACTATTAGCTCCATCAATTTACCCACAAGAGTAGTAAGACTGAGAGATCTGTAGTTTCCTAGTTGCTTATTCCCCTGCCCTTATGAAGCAGAACTATGTCCATTACCATCCAATGTTTAGGAGCTACCCTGTCTAAATTGCCAAATACTTGAGCACCCTCAGATGCATCCCATCTGGCCCTGGGGCATAATCTATCTTTACAGCTGCTAACCCTTTCCGGACCCTTTTACTAGTAAATACCTGCTGCCTTATCTCTGGGAGCCCCCTTACAGCTCGTTAATGCCACTCTCATATACATGTTGGATGTTACAGTGCCTTTAACTCTTCTACTGTCATGCTGTTCTATAGCTCATATCTTGGACAATACAGTCAGAGATAATATAATACAATGGACTGCCTCCTAAGTCAACAAGGAAGTGAACTTTATGTCGACGAATCCGTATGTTAACTTGTAATGAAAATGCACTCTTATCCTGTGCTTTAAAGTTGTGAATTTATGTATATGCCTGTTGGGGTAACAGAGATTGTGGAAAGACGATCACCGTTAGGGTGAATGTACATCGGTGAAAATCCATTTTGCTGATATACACTCCGGCGCACAGCAAAGGGCACTGGGAACTTGATTTTTTTTGTTTATGAAGGGGTGCAGCCCTCACGCCCTACTAAAGATTCTCAACTCCAGGTGGGAATGCGTTAGGGGGTGAAAAATAAAAAAGTAAATTTCTTGGACCGCACAAAATCCCAATGTGCCCTGCACTGAACCCGCACCTCTCCAACCATAGCCTGCCATGAACCCACCACGCCACACCGCCAGCTCAGCAACCCACAATCGATCATACCTCACAAACCCTCCCTCCCTTTCTGCTTGTCGCATGGCATTCTCACTCCCCGCTGTGTGCACGTATATAAATATAGTGACAGGATGTCGCTATACCCACAATCGCCCCCATCCACTAGATCTAAGAACAAGAACGCTACTGAGTCACCCTTCTTGTAAGTGCTCAATAGCAGTCACCCTTCTCATGGGATACCACTCAGGTTATAATGAAAAGAATAAATGCAGTTTAAAGAAATATGTAATATATTTGCCTTTGAATCTTTCTGTTTGAACATGAGGAAAATCTCGTACTAGGTGAGAATGCCATTTCAAGAATAGTGCAGTGAAAACTACACTTCAGAAACAGTGTCTGCCTTGACAGCAGGGATAGGATAGTGCATGGTAGTTACCGCTACCCTGTAGCTGTCAAGGCAAGGGAGGAAACAGGGAGGAAGTGGAGAGTAGAAAAAAGTGAAGAGGCTGTCTAAGCTCCTCATGTGGTGGAGAGGGCTAAGGCAGAAGCAATTTGACAATACAACTTGGGAGATCAGGGTTCTGTTCCTGGTCTCTCAAATGTTAGTTTCAATCCTCCAAGTGTGCTTTTTTTGTATGCCTGTTTCCTGTCCCCATCCATTCACAACTTTCTCCTTTCCCGAGTTCCACCCCCACTAGAGTTGATTATTTAAATATTAGAGAATTGTAGGGTGAAGACCCACATGTCCAGTGGGTGCAAGTGGCAAGCCCATAAAAATACAAGTTGTGGTTTTGTTTCTTCACTATTGTAGCAGTCCTCCGTAGTGTGTTTTGACTGCTATAATTGGCATTATTTTTGTATTCAGCGTTCTCCATGGATGCTGTTGTTGTTGGCACATTTTTACTGTGTGGTTCTTGACACATTGTTGTTGTATACAGCATCTTGACCTAGTGCCAGAAAATCTCACTGGATTTCTATTTGAATAAAATGTCTTAGAGCAGGACTGTAAGGCTTCCAAGCACTGGAATTTTCTTGCTGGTGGGTGTTGGCTGTTTATCCAGCACTACAAAGAGATTCTCTTAATTAATTAGATTGCACTGTTACACTGTGTTTTCCTTTGATAGCAGTACTGCTTGAGTTGATAAAAGTACTGACTTGCTATAATTTTAGCCCACCATGCCCACCACTTTTGCCATCAGTAAATGAGTTCTGCCTTCCACCTCTATGCCATGCTTTGTGAATACTTTGGGGAGGGAGGCAGGATAGTGTGTGGTTGCCCAAGATGTACAAAGATGATCCACATCCTACCAATGGAGGTGCTATGGCAGCAGAATGGGCCATGCCCTTCTTTCAGTATGAGAAACATGCTTTTCCAGTGTACCCTAGATCTACATGCCCAGATGAATCAGGATCACTGTATCAGTGTGGGTCTCCCCTTTGTAGCATAGTGCTTAACCCCAGTCTGGCAGGCTGGACTTCATTTTCATTTTATGATTCAATGGCCTATGCAGCCAGTATAATGTTATGCTTGTGCAACTGTGTTAGTTTGGTTTTGGCTGCTCACACTTTCCATTCCAGAGGAATTACCACCCTGTAGGGGTACCAAAAGCAAGGAACCCTCAAAGAGGGTTCCACCCCTACAGTGTCATGGCACATCTGTGGCTAAAGCTACCTTAGGAAGCATCCCATGGAGAGAAGCGCCGCTGGAGGAGGAGGGAGGATGGTGGGACAAAGAAAAAGTGCTTCAGAAGGAGGCTGAAAGGAACTGCTTATATAGCTCAGGAAGTGGGAGTGGGAGTGGCTGGCTGCTTGTCCACTGAACTCCAGGCAAGCCTTCAATTCAATGGCCTATGCAGCCAATATAATGTTATGCTTGTGCAACTGTGTTAGTTTGGTTTTGCCGTTCGCACTCTCTGTTCCAAAGGAATTACTACTCTGTAGTGTACCAAAGGCAAGAAACCCTCAAAGAAGGTTCCACCCCTAGAGGTGCCATGGGATGATTCCATTGGCTAAAGGTACCTTAGGAAGGATCCCTTTGTAATACAAAGCATATCCCAAAAGAATGATGTAGCATGAAGCATATAAGCAAGAAGTAACTGTGATGAAATAGTAGATAAGCATCAGGCAGTTTGATAATGTAATGAGATGCTCAGGTTGATAATGTAATGAAATGCCCAGGTTTGCGTGGCTTGATTCTGAGGGTTTGCATTAAGAATGAGGGATCTTCTAAGGAGAGAGGGAATGGCAGGGACATCATCCACCTCCCTCCAACAGCGGAACCTACCTAAAGAAACTAGGAACACTACTATGCTAACTAACAGTTATGACCTGAGGCAATGAAAGAGAAAAAACCCTATGAGAAGGAAAACTGTGGGGATCCAAGGTCTAGGTCACCTTCCTCCAGGCTTGGGATATTTTATTTAGTGATGGCTCTGCAGCTACAATTTGGAAAACTCAATTAAAGGGAGGTGGAAAATATTCCATTTTGGAGGAAGGCTCACTCAAACCCTCTAGTGGAAATGGCCGTGGAAGGTTGCAAGAAAACTCTGCAACATGATAGGCAACCAAGGCAGGAGGAGAACAGCAATGACTGCTGAGGCACTCACCTGGCTTACTCACCCTAAACTCAAACCAGGTGAACCAGAGGCAGTCATGGGAGAACAGCTTTGAATCGTGCCTCTGACCCCACTTAGGTAGCTAAAGGGTCCCCATGAGTGCCCCACCCCATCAAGCTGAGTCTTAACTTCTACAACTTGAGGTACTGTTAGTACGGTTGATG
Organism: Neoceratodus forsteri; assembly: GCA_016271365.2. Classification (NCBI taxonomy): domain Eukaryota; kingdom Metazoa; phylum Chordata; order Ceratodontiformes; family Ceratodontidae; genus Neoceratodus; species Neoceratodus forsteri. The sequence continues at coordinate 718,537,455 of CM028132.1, read as the reverse complement.
ACTGAAGATCCACCTGAGTGAGGACATTCCCAGCTCCAACCAACATCCCAGAGGCTGAAGCGAGGGATGGTGCAATCGCTGACAGGTGAGAAGGACCTGCCCCAAGCTTCGCATGCACAGGCCGTGGACTCATGATGCAGAGTGAGATCATCAGCTGCAGGAGGCCTGCACCAGAAAGGCATGGCTGGCATGCCCCAGAATACTGATAGGGAGCTGAAAAACTGGTGAGCAGTTGAATGAGCACTGGTGTGCTGAGACCTTAATGAGCATTAAGTGCTGAGGCCTCACAAAGGTCTAATTTAGAACTGAGTGCAGCAGACATCCCAGAGGTTGAAGCTGAGGGGATGGCAGTAGACATGAAGCAATGATTGCATAAGCAAGAGTGGACCAGCATGTAGGTCTGCATAATCAGTAGCAATGAAACAGCATTGTAAATAGTGGGGCAAGCCAGCCAGTCATCTAAAAAGTCAATAAGGTGATGGATACTCTGAGGATTTGCTGGCAGCAGAGACAGGATTTTGAACTAATTTACAGCATCACCACTAGCTTTAGCAGACCTCAGAGTATAACAGGGTGTATAAACATAGAAGCAACATCTGTATTGAGTACACTGAGTTGTAAAGTGTGATAAACATAAATTAAAGGAGGCACAATGCTCTAAAAGCTGCTGTCACTAGGCAGTGCAATGAAACTGCAGCAATAAGGTAGAGAATGATTTGAGAGCACATCATTGAGCTGCATAACTAGGAATTCAGTGCGTCGTACTCAAGCATTGTGCGCTGCTGTGCGCTGTACACTGTGTGCTGCTGTGTGCCACTGTGCACTGTATGCTGCTGTGTGCCACTGTACGCTGTGCACTGAGTGCTGTGCACTATGGGTGGCGGAGACCAAATTAAACTAAGGTACAGTATCACAGTAGCCCCAGCTGACTTCAGAGGATAACAGGTATAGAAACTGAGAAGCAACATCTGCATTGAGTATACTGATTTGTGAAATTGCAATAAACATAAAATAAAGGAGGCACAATGCTCTGAAGGCAGCTGACACCAGGCATTGCAATGAAACTGCTGCAATGAGGTAAGCAGAATGAATTTAGGGAATGACTGAACTGCATAGCTGGGACTCAGAGTAAACCTGAGTCAGGTGAAAACAATTGAATATGCAACATAGAAGCAGCCATGGTTGAGCTGAAACACACAGATAATGGTTGCAGTTGCATTGCAAATAATTTGAGAGTTGTCAGTAACTGAAAGCAATAGTATGCACTCTGGAGTAGCAGTGTGCTAGGAGCTTAGAAACAACCCCAAAAGAGACTGAGGACCTGAATATGTACACCCTGGAATAGAGAAGGAGATGGCAAATGGTTCTACCTAATCTCAGTGGTACATTCAGGGCACCACATCAAGACAGCGCTGGTTATCGGTGACTGTCATTTAGAGCAACCTGTCTGTTTGTAGGGGGCTGTGCCCCACATGCCCTAACTAATTATACTAACTCCTGGGGGTGGACCTTTAGGAGGAGGGCACAGTGCACTCGCTGTAATGACAGTCACTGAAATCTGACATTGTCTTGACACAGCGCCTAAACACGGTGCCCTAGCAGCTGGTTACCAGGGCAGACATGATAGAGACCTATAAATACTACATGTGGTTAAACAAGGTACAGCAAGGAATATTTTTCAGAGGAAAACATGCATGAGATAAAGAGGACATGCAATGAAGCTGGAAGAATTTAGGAGAAATGTGAGGAAGTACTTTTCACTGAAACAGTGGTGGATATCTGGAACAGTCTTCCAGCAGAGGTAGTGGGGGTGAAAACAGTGGTGGGCTTCAAGTATGCATAGGATAAGTACAAGGGAATATTAGCCAGAAAGCAGAGAAGATGAGAAAACTAGAGAGCGAGTAGGGTCTGCGGTGACAGTATGGGCAAGGGACAAATGGGCAGACTAGTTAGGACAATCAGTCCTTACCTGCAGTCAGATTGCTTGTTTCTATGTTTAGAGATGAGTAACTATGAGAAATCACTGGGATCAATGAAAGTGGGGTTTTCTACACAGTGTCATGTCATCGTACCACTTAGGCTTCGTTCTTATAATTTATGAGGTTTCACTCAACTTGGGGTATGCAAAATACTCATTACACACCACTCTCTGTGCATTACTATCTTCTGATTCTTCTATGAAAGCAAAGAACATTAGTGGTTACTTGTGGGTGGTGAAATGCTCACAATGCTATTAATGACATTAGACAAATATATACTGGGTTGCAAACTACACAGTTTTTTACAAGGTGTACTGTAAACCAAGAATCAGAACAAGTTCAAATCAAAGAACCACTGGTACTATAGGTGTCAAATAAGGTCTGTAAAGTGTAAAATAATTATATATTAATTCTTGAACTGCTGAATATGTTTAAACTTATATAGATTCAGGATGTATATATATACACCCACAGTACTGTAGGGTGAAAATACAATATACCACATACTTCCCTGGCTTTAAACCAGTAATTTTTGCCTACTCTGTAAACACACATTCAGCGTGCCACTGAGCTGCAAGTCAGGGATTTGCAGTACCTGTGGAGTAGAGGTTAAGTGACAATCTGGAAAACAAGAAATTGAGGATCTAATCCCAGCGGGCAATTTACCTTCACAAATTCTTGTTTTAGCTCAAATTACTTCACATATAATTTACTATTACAGCTCCACACCACCTGGAATTGACACTAAAATGAGGTTGCAGCTTACAAAAATATTTAAAAATGGTTAAGTTCCTGCCAGGATTTAACTATGGTCTCTTGAATTTGAACAGATGATCCTTTGCCTGCTAAGCAAACACAATGTGTGTCAGTGAGCTGCAGGTGAGTGAGTTACCACTCCTGTGGTATGGAGGCATGTCACCACCTGCAAAACAGGCAACTGGGGATCTAATCTCAGCAGGTGATATACCTTCCTGAATGTTTGTTCTTAGCTAATTTTACTTCTCATATAGTTTACTATTCCAACTCCACACCAGCACAAATCACTATTCAAGTGAGATTCCATCTTTAAAAAGATTTAAACAAATGTTTAAGTCCCTGCCACCATTTGGACCACTGATCCATTGTCTGTTAAGTGAACACACATGCAGTGTACCACTGAGCTGCATGCAAGTGAGATGCAGTTCCTATGGTGTAGAGGTTATGTCACTGTCTGCAAAACAGGCAACTAGGGCTCTAATCCCAAAAGGTGAGTTACCTTCACAAACTGTTGTTCTTAGCTAAATTTGCTTCTCACATAATTTAGTAGTCTAACTCCACATCACCTTAAAACACCACATAAGTGAGTTTCCATTTTACAAAGAAAATCTGAAAAAATATTTAAGTTTATTTATTTATCTATTTATTTATTTATGTCTTTGATAACCGGGTAGGTGGGCTGATCCCAAAGGACCAGTTTCAGCCATGACCCAGGCCAAACAGGATGGCAGCAAAAACAAAATGGACATCAATAGTTGTACAAAAGAACACATACAAAAGTTCCTGCCAGGATTCAAACTATGCCTACCTGTATCTGAACCACTGCTTTTGTTGTTTTGTTGTTGTTACTAAGCAAACACACATTCAGTGTGCTACTGTGATACAGATATGAGGGTCACAGTTCCTATGATGTAGAGGTTATGTCACACCTGAAAAGCTGACAACTGGGGTCTAATCCCAAGAGATTATTTACCTTCACAAATTGTTGTTCTTAGCTAAATTTACTTCTCATAAAATTTACTATTCCACTCCACACCACCATGAATCCCTACTCAACTGAATTTCCATCCTATAAAAAACTTAAACAAATGTTTAAGTCCCTGCCAGGATTCAAACTATTTCTACCTGAATTTAAACCACAGACATTTGCCTGCTAAGCAAACACATAGTCAGTATGCCACTGAGCTGCAGGTAAAATTATTATAGTTCCTGTGATGTAGAGGTTATGTCACAACCTGCAAAACAGGCAACTGGATTTAATCCCAACAGATGATTTATCTTCACAAATTGCTGTTATTAGCTGAATGTACAGTATTTATGTAATTTACTATCCCAGCTCCATACTATGAACCTCTACTCAAGTGAGTTTCCATCTTTAAAAATGGCAAAAAATTCTTACGTCTCTCTCAGATTTGAGCTACTGACCCTTTGCATGTTATTCATATACAATTCCAGTGTGCTACTGAACTGCAGGCAAGTAAATTGCATTTCTAATGATGTAAGGTATGTCAAGACCTGAAAAACAGGTGACTGGGGATTTAATTCCAGCAAACAACCTACCTACATAAATTGTTGTTCTTAGCTACATTTACTAAGAACATACAATTTCATATTTCATATAATTTACTGTTCCAACTACACACCACTATGAATCAAGTGAGGTTTCATTTTACAAAAAATGATAAATCCTTGCCAGGATTTGAACCACTTATCCTTCACCTACTAAGCAAACACATATTCAGTGTGCCAGGTAAGTGACTTCTAGTTCGTATGTTAAAAGTTATGTCACAACTGGCAAAACAGGTGACTTGAATTGTATTCAAATCTTGACAAGCCTCAGCTGGGATTAATTTAGTTGACTACAACACACTGTAGAACTAAGTTTAATTATCTGAAAGTCTGCTATTTAGCACTGCTAAAACCCTTCACTACATCTGCAATGACATCTAACAATTTCTCTGTTACAGTAAAGATTGTAGTGAGAAGGGAAAACAAGTGTAATACAGGGATCAAACCCAGGCTTGTGTATGTGTGAAACCCTATGCCAGAACCTAAAAGCCCTATCAATGACATCATTAATTACATCAAAAGTTGGATCACACACACTGAATGTAACTTTAAACTTGACTAGATACACAAATGAGTATCATGACCACAATATGTAAGGCTATTCCTGGAATTTGGTGGGGCAGAGAGCAACACTCCATGCCCTTACTGAGCATCTGTAAACATGCATGTCCCAAGCATCCTTCAGACACTCATTTCTTTGCTGCAGCTGCAGTGACCAGCTCTCCTCCCTTCCATCCTCCTCCTTCCTGATGTGCCATGGAAACATGTCTTGGGACTTCCTGCTTTTGACTGATGGCTGTCTGAACCTCACTCCCACTGGTCTGCCGTATTCTGTACCACACCTGTTTCTGCTGCATTGCTCCTCTTATCATGTGCTTTTATTTGGCTTTCCTCCTAGCCTATGAGGGCTTTGCACATGTTGATTGATATTGCTTTCCTTGCTCACCTCTGCTTATCTACTGCTCCATTTTTGTGGCTTCCATCATATTGTGCTTTGTGCTGCTGCCTTGCTGTTACTGCTTTTGGGTTCTCCCAGCTTTATGTGTGGTCATTTGGTCATAGTTGACTGCTACCTCCTGTTGCTTGTCCACCCTCCTGCTCCTGCTGTGTAACCCTGCCCTCACTCTTCCTTCTGGCTGTGGTGCTAATGTTTCTGTTTCCTTCTTCTACTGCTCTAGAGATCCCTGGACCCCTTCTTACCCTGCCTGTCTGCCTGCTGGGCTCTTACCTACTGTTCCATAAATCTGGCAGTGACTGTGGGTGTGCTTCACTCTTTGTGTTTTTGGGCCTTCAGCCTGCTGCTCTTAACCTGTCCACCAGACTACCAAGGCAGTTTTCCAGTCCCTTCAAGGTTAATCCACCAATTACTCCTCTATACCTACCCACCATACCATACCTATCATTCCCAGTTACCTTATTTTTCTGGGAGACACCTCAACATTTGAGTGCACACACCAGTGACAATTTGGCACATGCCACAATGACAATCAATCACTCATCCCAATGACAATCAGACACATGCCCCAGTAACAAGGGAAGCTCTTAATCTCCAGCTTTGCAGCAGCATGGCATATATCCAATTAATACTAGGGTTTTAATAGTCTAACATTATGCCTAGCAGGATGGTGACCTATAGCCCTGGATCTTCAGAGGTTTCCTCCACAAGGTTTTTCCCACTCCCCCATGCTGAAGGTTGTAATGGAAGTAAGTTAGTTTCTGTAGCTTAGTTCCATTCCACCAGGTGAGTTGGGATTTGGATTGTAGCTCTTTCTCCCTTCTTCATTATTTGTGCAGCGCATGGCCTTCCCTCTTTCCTTAGTGGAACCCAATGTTCCAACTAATTTACTTATGCCTATGACACTGACTTATGTGTGTCTTTCCTAAGGTACTGTTCTCTGCTCCTGTGGCAATTCTATAGGTGAAACCCTCCTCAGGACAGTTCCTGTGCATGCAGTACTCCAAAAGGTGGTATAGTAGGTCCTTGAAACAGGGACTGTGAAGGGTCACACATGCTCACCAAATCCTACTGACTACCTCAATCCTCTGACTTTTGACAACAATTTCATGAGCAACTGTACTGAGCTGCAAACAATACTCAGTAACCTCATCCATTTCAGTTGCATAAGCACCATGCAACATTGCATAAGCAACTACTACAGTAACTACTCAAGTAATCATACTACTAGTTACTCCATACTTAGCTGCCCAGTTTGCAGCTGGTGGTGGTGGTAGGGGATTCAGGAGGGATGTGAAAACATTTTACTTTACAGAGATAGTGGTTGAGCCATGGAACAGCTTACCAGCATTGGTGGTGGGTGCAAAAATATCAACAGTTTAAACACAGCTAGGACAAAGTAAGTGGCCTAACATTTAATCAAGGGGTAGCAGTATAGCAGGGAGTAAGGGGTGAGGCAAGGGCTTAAACCCCATCTTTACAATAGGTCACTATGTAGGATAGGATAAAGCAGGGCAGACTGGATGGACCACTGGCCTATTTCTGCTGACATTGTCTATGTTTTTATGTCTACAGAATCAGGGAATTAAAATGCTATACTTGAGGGTTTGGGGAAGCAGGCAACATGTACAACCCTCCTGAAGTCTTAAATAAGTGTGAATGCCAAGTGTCCTTTAGATGTTTGTTTATTTCCTCCCACCATACTCCCTTTCTGTTCTGCTGACTCACTTCTGGGCATCTTCCATAAAGTACCTTTAGCCAAGAGACCTGTGATCCTGCAGCACCTATTGGAATGGAACACTCCTCAAGAGAGTTCTTGTGCCTCTAGTACCTGAACTGGGTGGTGCTTCTGCCAACAATCTCCTTACCAGCAGTATTGACCTCCCGCTAGAATTCAGTAACCTCATCCAATTCAGCTGAATAAGCACCGTGTTACATTGCAAGCTTCCACTACAGTAACTACTCAAGTAATCAGCAACAGTAGTTCTTCCATATTTACTGGTACTTGCCTGCAGAACCTGTGAATGAAAGTCACTTTCATAAATGCATGAAGCACATAGGGCAAGGGAGTGGCACAAACTGTATTTCATTAAAATTCACTACCAACAGTTTAATCTGGTTCAATGTCAGTTGGCATCCATCTGTATCCCTCTCCCTGGGACGAGGCTGAAAATAGGCAGAATTGTCTAGTCCTCCTTTCCCAGTCAACACAAACTAACTATATAAATAAACATTTCCCAAACTAGTCCATACTCACTGTTATTTATGTCAATTACAGTACATAGTCTCCCAAAATTAGTATTGCAAAATGGAAAGTACATTTATTGGTGATTAATATTATATGACATGTTCAAACTCCTGATAAGTGGTGTGGTGGATGCTGAAATGTAGAGTGTGCAGGCGAATGAATGAATGAATGAACGAACGAATGAACAAATCATAGATTTCTGAATGCAAATGCATTTTCAAGGTTGTCCTGCCTAAGAACATTTCTCAATCAAGTATGTAGTAGTACAAATATAGCATTCCAAAACTGTGTCACAATGCAATTTTCTAAAAGTACCTTGGTTGTAGCACTAATGGCAGGAGTGACAAGGGCATCACACTGAGGGCATCAGAATGGGTGGTAGTTGACAGAAGACACTGTCCCAACCATATATACAATCTCACCCTCTAAGTACTGGTGTAACTAGTCCTATGCTAGGATAACTCATTTACTCTGTCATTTCCATTGACAGCTGTTACTGTTGTTGTATAGAGATATTCACAGCTATTATTGCAGAGTACCTGATGTTTTGTGGTTTGCACTACTTATACTTTCATCAAGTAGTATAATCAGGGCCCCTGTTTTCTACGATTCTGTGGCATGGGGCAATTGCATAGAAATTAAGACCTGCCACAAAATTTGGGTCTGGCCACAGAAATTGCATGGAAATTGTCCCAGTAAGTTAGATAGAGAGTGACACTACTCCATTCTACTGATTCCTTGGTTTGCTTTTAGCTTATAAGAAATAACATTTACCCCAACCATCTCAGCCTCTCAAACCATCCCCACCAGCTCTGACAGCCCACTTAAGTCACCCTGTTTTTAATATTTTGCCATTTTTGGTCAAAGGTTGTGTGATGATCCATTGCCTTTTCCTATCACTGCTAGTGGGCAAAATGCTTGTTTCTTATCCCAGTAGTGCTTTGTGGTGCCCACATAAAGCCACACTGGGGCACGAATCCTACATTTGGGCCCAGCAGTAATAGGAAGAGGTAGTGGCTTGTCCAACAGTGTTGGACCAAAAAGGTGAAAATATAAAAAAATGAGGACCCGATTCCAGGACAACTTTTGCGTGGTGCAAGGTGATTTACACCAAACCCCATAGCATAAATCACTCCTTGCACCATGAGATGTGCAAGCTGCAATTCAAGATGCAGCTTGCACCATCATGCAGGTTGCACCAAAGGTGGACTATGCCACCCACTATCCCCACAACCCGCTGCAGCATGGCACAAGGGTGAATTACGGCAGCAACTGTGTCCTATTCTGAAATGGTGGCTGCCGTAACCCACCTACTCAATTCCAAGACCCACTATGGTACTGCGGAGTTAGACCAGCATGGAGGTGGTCTAAGGGCATCCATCCTGGCAAATTATGGATGCCCCAAGGCACTATGGAAGCACATAGCCCTGCTCCATGTCCTCCCCAGCACAGTCATGCCCCCACCCCAGAATGTCAGGGACCCCTGGGGTTCATTTACTGCACTGTCCCCAAGCACCTCTGCCACCTGGCCAGTCCCCAATGCCCCTGGTGATTGTGGGTGCATTTTGGGATGGGGAGCTCCAGGGGCAGTGACTTGTGGGCCATGACTTCGGTACCCAGGTCCATTGCACCATTCCTGTGGTGCTAGCCTCTGCCTGCCGCAAGTCATGGATATAGGTGCTGGGGACTCTGCCTGTCTTGGAATACAGTGCAGGGTCTCTGGCATAGTGCCACATGGCGTAACTTACATATGCCCGTGAGTTGTACCATGCATCTTGGAATCGGGCCCCAGTGTCTTAATGAGACTCTGGGTAGAATGACTTTGGGGCTAAGATATGCAGGATTGGCATTTCTTGTTTTATGAGGGGCAGAGTAATGTAATAGAGGAGACCCTACAATACTTTTGAGGGAGGAAGTATCACTGTACAGTGTTGGGCTGGATAATGACACACATTTAAATCTACAAGGCCATTCAAAGACATTCTCAAGGCTGGTTAGGAAGTTAGTGGGGCTGAGATGGGCATTGGTGGGTTTGACCTGTTCTAAAATCATGAGAAGGTGAAGTGCTATAAGGGGAACTAACTTGTTATCCTTATGGGGTTTAGACACAAAGGTTGCTATGGATGGGCTGGGGGTTGTCAACCTATGGGTTAACTCTGGTGCCTGGGAAAGAAACACATAAATGATAAAAATGTAAGCGAAAGGGACAGCTTAGTAAATAAAATTGTTGGGGCAAAAAGAGTGAGAGAATGCTGGATAGACTGAAGAAATGAAAAGATGAAACCAAGGTAAGACAAGTGAACAACTAAAGATAACGATTATGTAAAATATGAAAACTAAATAAGGGAAAAGGAGAACAGATAGAAAAAGAGAAAGTCACAGTGAGATTGCAGATGAAACATTTTAAATTTGTTAACATTTATATCTTGCTCCGGGACAATATGCAAGCGTGGGCAAGACAGATTTCAAGCTCACTGCATCCCAATTAAAAATGTCACTGAGAGACAAGTAGATTTACTTAGAGCATCAATGATTGTTCAGAACAGTAGTCAGCTTTTTTATTCTTTTGTAACTGGATAAGGTTACAAAAGAATAAATCAAGTAACTCATCCCGGTTTGAATTCATCAGATTTTGGCTCCTTAGAACTGGCAGCCCTATCTCTTCAACATCCCTAATCTGACAGCCAGCCCCAGTGCATTAACGTTCAGTGATAAAATTGTGGAGAGCATTACAAATAGCATCCTCGTCCTTCCTGTGGTGGGTAGTGGTGCTGAGTTGGGCGGGTGGTTTACACTGGATTTTAAAAACTGGGATCAGGCAAAGCTGTTGAGAGGGCAGGATCATGTTAGGGAAAGAGATTGTGTTGCTGCCATTAGGTCTAGGGTAGGGGAGGTTGCAAAGAGCATTACTACCATTAAGGGGAAGGTGATGAAAGAGAGCATTGCTGCGATTTAGGTCTGGGGAAGAGAGGAGAGAGATTATTGTTGTCATTATGTAGACTGAGGGAGGAGAGAGTATTACTGCCATTATGTAGGTGGGAGGTGGGGAGGAGAAGCTTTTCTTTTACTAAGTTTGGGGACAAGAGAGCAGAGAGTATTGCAGCGTTTTGGTCTGGAGTGGAGTAGAGAACACTGCTGACATTTTTTTGCTCTGGGGAAGGGAACTTTGTCTCACTTAGAAACATAAGCTGTATTTACATGGCAGACTTCGTTCCTTCTGTGGAGCATTGCAACACTGCCACAACAAAAAAGATGCTTAGCTTCTTCATCTACACAACCCCTCTCAGTGCTGATGCAAGATGCACTGGAGAGGGCTATGAGTCAAGAGGCAGTTGGCTGATAAAATCAAAAGATGCCCACAAGGTCTAGCATGTTGGAGTGAGTGGTGCAGTCTGTCCATACAGCTGCTTAAACCACTTGCTCCAGAATGCATTCCCAGACTTGATGCAACTGTGGGAGCAGAGTAAGGACCAGCTTACCATGATTTGGTAAGTGTCCACAAGGTCATATGCACCACAGCAACCTGAGGGCTTGGGTTGCTGCAGTGCAAATCCAACCATGTAAACAGGGCTATAGACAATGAGACTACAAAGGCAGAAGAAAAAGTGAAAATACTAAAGTTAGCTGAGCCACTCTGATAGTCCAGTAGTAGCACATCAAGGTTCCATGAGGGCAACCCATACTCAAGAGTGATCCTGAGATCACCTGCTCTAGGACATCCCATGGTCAGAGGGCACTGTAGATGCTAGGGCTTTCAGGCTAGGGAGGGAGGTGCACATGAAAGAAAATAAGGTAAAAATGAAGTCAATGTAAGAAAGATAACAATCAAGCTAAAGATTGTTCAATATATGAAAATTTGACAAGGAAAGAGTGAAGCAAACAGAGTAATAACTATACTGACACTGCAGATGTTTACAACTGATGTTTTGTACTCTCCTTATGCTGTGAGACACTTTGTGTGAGACAGTACAGAAGGGTTGCAGCATTTTGTTGTGAGCAGACTACGATCATTTAGCCTATCTATTTGCACTGTCTATCACTTGGGGGTTCTAGGAAGTCCTGCCCAGTTGTAGTTTTAGGTGTGCTGTGGACTACAATAAGTGTCCAGAAGCGATTTTTAATTTATGTAACTGGGACAGCGTTCTGCTTATGTGCAGCAGTATTTTACACTGTAAGGGACAATTGACTGCTTATTTGTTAATTTTGGGCACTAAGGGAATCGTGACCTGCTAAAGACACTTCTGGGTCTCGAGCTATATCTGCTTGCGCCTCTGCAAGTGGGGTGAGCACGAGCAAGGTGAGCACGCGCCCGCACAGAGACGCTGCTGAGACACGCACGCCAGCGGTGTCTAGAGTGTCAAGAGGGGTCTAGAGGGATAGAAGGGTTCAAAACTCTGTGTAATTAAGAAGATTACAGCCTGTTAGTAAGTTTACATTTGTGTTTTTGATACTAATATATTACATTGTGTTTGGCATAAAATAAAGTGAAATGCATTATGGCTTCACCAGAATTAACTGATTTAAACCACTCTGTATTAACAGCTAATCCAGGTGATTTAGGGGCTCAATGTATATTGTGTAAAATGTTCTCTGGTATTATTGAGGTCATTTCTAATGAGCCCTTTCAATGTAATAAATGTTTGGAGAATATTGAACTGAAACAGGAGATAAATTTATTTTCCTTACAATTAAAACAGTTGGAAATTAGTCAAATCAATATGTCAGAATGATTTAATAGTTTAAACACCTCTAATTTGTATACTGATTTTCACATCATTAATGATATTCAGTGTCCCATCAATTTTACATCCCACGTGAGGTAGTTAATGATAAGCAATCGGGTGATAATTTATTACCTACCCTGTACCTTCTAAATCTGCATCCCTATGAACGTAATCTTAAATAAAAAAGGGCTAGAGAGGAAGATGTAACTGAAGAGGTGAATGATAGTGGTTGGTATAAAGTTCAAAATTCCAGAAGAACAAAAAGGAAGAAAGGCTGAACACTATTCTATTCCACTATCAAATAGATTTGATTGTTTTCAGCCTTTGCCTTGTCAGCCATCTGATGTCAACAAATTACCTCATAGCCTAATTGGTAATAATGATAGACATGACTCACTGTTAACAAGTAATGTCACCCCTCTGATTTGATTTCATTTGTTCCTGATCACCCCTGATTGATTTTTCAATGGATATTGGCTCACATAATCCTGATGTACTTAATTTTAATTGCAGTGTCTCCCTTCAGATCATCCCACAAAACAGATTCTGGTTATTGGTGACTATGATTAAACATCTGGATAGAGCCATTTGTAATCCAGATAAAGTTAATAGAACATGTACAAGTTTCAGTGGTGCTAAGATTTGCGATATTTCTAGTATGTTAGAGAATATTTTGTATAATTGTGATAATAATCCTTTAGTTGTTATACATGTGGGTGTCAATAATATCCTACATGATTCAATTCAGGACATTAAGTCTGCTTTTGTAGGTTAACAAAATATTGGTGTCAAATCAATATATCTGAAATACTTCCTGTACCCTGTTATCTATTTCATCTTAATCATAAGATCAAGACCATTAATAATTGACTTCGCCAATGGTGTCTTCAACAAGAAATCAACTGTATTACCCATTGGGAAATTTTTGATGGTAGAAATGATCTATTTAGTAGGGATGGACTGCATTTAAGTTGAAGGGGAAATGCTGTCTTGAGTAACCAATTTTTATCCTTGATTGATGATCATTTAAAGTAGATTGTGATTGGTTGGCATCCCATGGCACTCCAGACATTACCCTGGGTTACAGCCCACCTGATAGGCTAATGATGCACATGACCCAGATCAGATTTCCAGTATATCCAGGTCCCAGGAACCCCTGCTCTCCAGTTGTAATTTGTGCATCTGATTAGGCAAGAAGCATCCAGAGAACCCTGTCTGCTCCTTAAAATTCTAAGGTAGGAACTGTATTTTTTATTTCTCTCACCAAGAGCCTTCTATGTTTCTGCTTTAAATTGGTTCTAAAATTGCATTACTGTTTTGTTGTTTCCATGGCCTGTTACTGGCCTTTCAGGCAGCGTGCCTTCTGTGCAGAATCACGCGGTCCTGTGGGCTCATCCTGCAGGCCCGAGCCCTATAATCCCACCGTGAGTCACCTCGTGCCCCCGCGACCCGCAGCTCTGCAGCACTGCTGTGGCTCATCCCGGTTCAATATTCAGCCCAGGCCCACGCCTGGCCTACCAGCACCACGAGTCACCTCTTTCCCCGCAACTCCACGGTTAAACAACCCCAGGCACGCCTGGCCTAACCCGAGGTCGCCTCTTCACCCGCGACTCCGTGGTTTCTGAAGCCTCCCACGCCTCACTAGGCCTGTGGCCTACAAACCGCGAGTTGCCTCTTCTCCCAGCGACTCCGTGGTGATTTCAAACCCCCTCTCCCGCCTGGCCTACAAACCATGAGTCGCCTCTTCTCCCGTCGACTCCACGGTTAACCCAAACCCCGTCGCATGGCCACCAAAACCCATGAGTCGCCTCTTCCCCCGCGACTCGTGGTTACCCAAGCCTCCCTAAAACTGGGCCGAGTCACCTCTTTCCCCGACCTACGGCTTAACTCTCCACGAGGCACGCCTGGGCCTAGTCACCGCGAGTCGCTTCTTCTCCCCGCTATCCGTGGTTACCCCAAGCCACCACCCCTCCCTCTGAGGCCTTCCCAGGTGGCGAGACTCCCTGGCGCACAAGCAGTCGCGACCCCGGCCATCCCGACCGGGTCATGCCTCTGTTGCTGCTTGGTCTTCGAGGGCAGCCGGAGGACCTGGAATCCCTCCGCGCCCAATCGGAGGTGCAGTTCCACCTCCAAGCCCGCGGGCCTCCTCTCTGCGTGGCGCGTCCGTCCTCGACTAGGAGGAGCACACGGACGGCACCACACCCTCCTCCTCCTCCTTCGGCCTACGGCCCGCCAGACTCGGCCTCCCGGGACCTCGGAGGCCCTAGCGACCTCTACGCCTTGCCACGGGGCTTAGGGGACAGCTTAGGGGACAGCTTCTTCCCGGAGCTGCTCAGAGGAGCCGCGGCGTTGACCTTCCCACTTTTTCCATGCCTCCTCGGAGGCCAACCACGCCGCCTGGGACCACATCACAGGGCGACGCCCTGCCCCATAAGGGAGCTACCCATCTCTCCAGCTTTGCACAGTGTCAGTATTGTAGCCAATGAAGTTTATCTGAGGTGTGCTTATTGTTAATTGAAAACTTGACCCAATACCTCGTTATGTCAGCTTTTGGGTCGGCATGGCAATTTTGATAGTCTCCATGGAGACTGACCAGTGCGACGCTGGTACAGGCGGGCTCCAGGACAGGGCCCCTCACCACAGGAGCTGCGTCTGTTCCACAGCGCCCACTTCTGTAGGCATTAGGGGCACTGGAAGAAGAAAAAAAAATCCCGGTCCACTTGGGTCCCTCTCATAGCGACCCAGGAGGACACCGCAGAGTCCATGCTAGGGTACCTCACATAGCGACCCTGGCAGGCTCTAGCGGAACTATCCCTCCCTCGGTGGCTACGGTCCCCCCCACAGCGGACCCAGGTCTACACGGCTAACAACCATCTGAGAGGGATAGTCAGGTAAGGATGCCAGAAAAGGAGTCTCCTCCTGTTTCACGGGGCCTAGGGACAACTTTCCAAGTCTCCTTCCTTGCTCAGACCTTCTCTTTATCTTTCAGATGGTCAAAGCGAAGAAATGTACTGCGTGCAATGCCTCCCTCCCTCAAACCCCAGGCCCTCTCTTGCGGCCTGCCTCTTGGACAATGACCTGTCTTCGATGGATAGAACCACGACACCTTCCCTCCCAGGCCCCAGCTCTTCAACCTGGGTGGATCCGGCTCCCTATTGATGCAGAACCAACAAGCGGCGGTTGCCATGATGGAGAGTCAGCAGAACTTCATGCTGAAGGTCATGGAGAAACTGGAGGCGCTTACCAAAACAGACCTCGGCCACCCAGCACAGAGCTCATCCACCAGAGAGACCTTCCAGAGGACCCACCAGCCCCAGAGGACCCTCTTCCAGCATTCCCATTGACGGCAATCTGGAAGATAGGGACAAAGAGGAGAATCGAGGATGAGGAGGAGGAGCATGGCGTGGAGTCCGACATGGAGGACACCGACCAGCAGGCAGCTCCTCGCTGACATCAAAACTGTGTCGTTTGACACAATTCCGGCCTTATGAAGGCCATCAAGGCCACCATGGGCCTATCCACAGATGAACAAGAAGGGAAGAAGGCGAATCGAGCTGGATCCAATGATCCAGCTAAGGACCACCACACCGGAGACCTTCCAGTCTGCCCGGCCATTGAGGAACTGATCCACATGGAATGGCAATCCACAGACCCGGGCAGAATGCCAAACGAAGGAACTTACACAAAATGTATCAGTCAAGGCGACAAATCAGACGCCTGGTGCAAGGCGCCTCTATCGATCCACAGGTGGCGGCCTTGAGTAAGAAGACGGTGCTACCATGTGGCACCATAGCCCTCAAGGACCCCACAGACAAAAGAATTGAGGACATGTTAAAGAGGACCTTCAAAATTGAGGGCACCATGGCCAAGGTGGACGGCAGCCATCTATACCTCGCGCCCAGATACGCTGGCTGGAGGAACTTCAGGAACAGGCTAGTCCAAAGTCCAGGAGGCTGAACTTTAGACTGCACTTCGATGCGGCCAAATACCTGGCAGACATGGCAGTGGACTCCCACGCCCAGGCCAGAGCGGCTCGCAATCACAAATCGGGCCGCAGAGCTCTATGGCTCAAGCTCTGGGATGCCGATTCAGAATCCAAGACTCTTTGCAGAACTTACCCCTTAAGGGACTCATGTTTTGGGGAGGGTCTCCAGAATTACTTAAAACAGAAAGAAGAGGGTAGGGATCTCTCAAGAAACCGGTCAAGACCCTCACACTTACCTTCCGCTAGACGGAGGTTTCATCCTGGGCCCAAGACCCAAACTCGTAGGGATTCCTACCCCCAGAACCACTCCTTCGGGTAGAGCATCACCATCCTACCACGCATGCATGCCTTCAGCAGCTACAAGTCTTCCCCTTCCGACCCCGGGGACAAAAGTCCGGAGGTCGAGGAAGGGATTCAGAGGAAAACAGTGACCTCGACTCACCGAGCCCCCCACCAAAACTCGTGACTTCCCTGTCGGAACAACGGCTAACCCTATTCGCCACCACTGGGCGCCCACCACGCCAGACAGGTGGGTCCGGATGTGTCTCAAGGGTACACCATAGAGTTGTACCATCCTTCGTCCCCTCACTTGCCTCATCCCCAGTCTCCAGACGAAGAGCCTCACCTCACCAAATACAGGGTATTCTGGCAGATCTCATCCAGAACAGGGCCATTCAACCTGTTCCGGTCCAGGAGCAGGGGAAGGCATGTACTCCATCTTCTTCCTGGTTCCCAAGAAGTCGGGGAGCTAAGGCCCATCCTGGACCTCAAGCGCCTGAACCATTATGTGATCGCATGCGTTCAAAATGGAGACTGTTCGATCCACCCTCCAGGGCATCAGGGTAGGTGACTTCCTGACATCCATCGATCTCAAGGACGCCTACCTACACATCCCCATCGTCAAGAGTCACAGAAGATTCCTCCGCTTTCACATCCTGGGACACCACTTTCAATACTGGGCGCTCCTGTTCGCCTGTCATCAGCCCCCAGAGTCTTCACCAAGGTATCCATCACCCTGGTAGCCAGACTCAGGGAGCAGGAGCTAGACATAGTTCCGTATCTAGGCGACTGGCATACGGCGCTCAATCCGAGGTCAGGGCGTGCTCACACAGAGCTTCGCTGTTAAGAGCACTCGAGGACCATGGCTGGGTGGTGAACAGAGAAGAGCCATCTCCGCCCGACCCAACAGATCGAACACCGAGCTATCATCAACTCCAGCAGAGGGTTGGTGAGCCGGCACCGCATGGATCCACAGCCTCCGCAGCCTGGCCACACAGTTAAGGTCACACCCACACACCACGGTGGAGAAGGTGGCGAGACTCCTGGGATGCATGTCCTCCTGTATCGACCTCATCCCTGGGCCAGGTGGCACATGCGTCCACCAGAACTACATTCTGGTGCGCGGAGCACCCAACGAGTGCAACCTGCGCTGCGCAGTCCGGTTACCCGCGGAAGTAAGATCATCTCTGGGCTGGTGGGCCCCGGGAATCTGACAAGGGGTTCCCCTGAGGCACCACACCGATCCCCATCGAGATGGATGCGAGTCTATCTGGCTGGGGAGCCTGTCTGGGATGAATCAGCACAGGGCCCCTGGTCCCCGGCGGAGTCACAGCTTTCAATCAATGTCCTGAAATGAGAGTGGTGTTCCACGCCCTGAGGGCATTCGCACATCATCCAAGGAAAGTCGGTCCTGATCAGTCCGACAACCATGCGACAGTGGCTTACATCGCAGCAGGGGGGTACCAGGAGCAGGACCATGTCACGAGAGACCACAAAGGTGATGAACTGGGCACAAACGCACCTATCACGCCTGGGGCAGTACACCTAGCGGGAAAACTGAGCGTAGGGCGGATTGGCTCAGCCGACAGCAGATCCACCCGGAGAATGGTGCCTGCACCGGATCTGTTCCAGGTGATCCAGGAGGCATGGGGTCCATTGTCAATGGACCTAATGGCATCAAGAGACAACGCCCAGGTGGACCACTATTTCTCCTGGTTCAGAGACGCTCTCCCAAGGCACGGATGCCCTCTCCCAGGTATGGTCTCGGGACTACGATATGTGTCTCCCCGATTCCTCTCATCCCACAGGTTCTGGAAAAATCCGAACATCCAGGACCTCCATCATCTTGGTGGCTCTGTACTGGCCCTCTGCAGAGCTTGGTTCCGGCAATCACAGAAATGTCCCGAGCCAGCCTCCGATCCCATCCCGTCCGGACATGCTGATGCAGGGCCCCGTGATTGCACCCGTCCCTCAAACCCTAAAGCTCACAGCCTGGCTCCTGAGAGGGAACGACTAACGGCTACCAGGTATCACGAGTCAGTCATAGGCATGCTCCTCCGATCTCGACGAGCCTCCACTACTTCCACCTCACGAGACAATGGGCCATCTTCACACAGTGGTGCCGCCAATGAGGCTCAGTACCTGAACAGGCCAACCTCCCCACTATCTTGATGTTCCTACAGCAGGGGAGGATAGGGACTGACACCTTCCTCTAAGGGTGCAACTACGGCCATCGGGCGGCCAGAGGCTCTAGTCAAAGGGCACCGCCCGGGCCCATCCAGATGTCATCTGCTTCTTGCAGGCGGTAGACCTCATGCGGCCCAGGACCAGACCTAACGTTGCACCATGGGACCTACCACTAGTCTTGGACTCCTAAGAAGCGGCACCGCACTGAACCACTTGCAGACTCAGATCTGTTCTGGGCAGGACTGAAGACTGCCTTCCTGGTGGCCATCTGTTCAGCCAGATGGATAGGGGAGCTCGGCGCTCTGTCTTGAGCTCCACCCTACACCATCTTCACCCCTGAAGGGGTAAGGCTCCGGACGGTACCGCTTTTCCAGCCAAAGGTTCCGACGAGGTTCCACAGAGAACAACCCATAGATCTTCCCACCCTGCCTCGCGCAGCCCCTCCAGCCGCATCGCGACGCCTCCTGACCCACTAGACGTGGGTTCAGCCTTTTCTCATACCTGACCAGAACTCAGGCCATCCGTAAGACGGAGAGACTCTTCATCGTCACGAAAGGCCAAAGACAGGGCTCGCAGCGTCCAAAACAACCATCGCAGGGTGGATCAGAAGGGTCGTCCGCCACGCTTACACTGACGGGCGATTGACACCACCCTAGGGAATTAGAGCTCACTCCACCAGAGCGGTATCCACCTCCTGGGCGGAGAGAGCATCAGTGTCATCCGAGGACATCTGCAGGGTGGCTACCTGAGCTCCCTACATACCTTCACCAGGCACTACAGACTGGAACAACTCCAGGACTTCAGACCAGCCTTCGCAGCCCATGTCCTGGCAGTGGCCCCATCTCCTGGACCCCCGATCCTTCCGAATCCCACCGGAAGTCTAAACTGCTTCTTATCTCCATGAGGTAATGTCTGAGTGCCATGGGATGCCAACCAATCACAATGGGTGTTTACTCACCTGGTAAAGGTGATTGTGTTGGTTGGCATCCATGGCACCCAAGGCCCGCCTCGGAATGATCGAGCATCCAACCAGTAAGATCAGGAGGTCCTTACACCAGCCCATCAGAGTTCTATTCCTCTGCTAATAATCAGTCGAACCACGTTCGAGGTAGTGTGTACATAATAGGGAATAAACTCAGGCCTCTGGCCATTGTTATTGTCACCATGTTGTAGCAGACCTCATTCTTCTAGTCTCTATTGTGTGTATTGTTTCTGGTACTAACATCCTTCCTTTCAGCTATGAAAAATTCAAACTGAGAGCAGGGGTTCCTGGGACCTGGATATACTGGAAATCTGATCTGGGTCATGTGCATCATTAGCCTATCAGGTGGGCTGTAACCCATGAGGTAATGTCTGGAGTGCCATGGATGCCAACCAACACAATCACCTTTACCAGGTGAGTAAACACCCATTATGGGGTGAGGGAAAAGGTTAAACAGTTATCATCCCCATCATAAAAGTGATACTCCATTATTGAACAAAAATATACATGTTCTTAGTTTCAATGCTAGAGGTTTAACTAAGAAAATGGATGAGCTATAGTTAAAACTTTAGATTATGATGTGGATATTATCTCCATTTGTGAAACATGGGGAGATGATAAATCTCATGGGAAGGTTGTTTGGGTGATTATAAATCATACAGATTAAACAGACCAACTAGAAGGGGTGGTGGTGTAGCTTTGTTTTTAAAACAATCTGAACACAGTCGATATCACTAATTGTATAAAACACATAACACATTTACTGAAACTATTTGGATCAAATTTTATTTGACCCAAAATGATTTTCTCATTTTTGGTAGCTGTTACCATCCACCTAATTCACAAGTTTATGTAATAGATGCTATTTTAACAGAATTTGAACAGGCGTGAAATTGGACAAGTAATAATTGTCGGTGACTTCAATTTTGGAAACATTGATTGGTCTAATTCTACTGCTGCAGGTAGTAAGGGTATTAAGTTTCTTCCACTTGTCTTGAGCTTAATTTAACACAACATGTTACCAAGCCTACTAGGGAGGATAATATTCTGGACCTTGTAATTAGTAGTGACTCAGTACCAATTATTGACTTGAGTGTTCAAGATCCAATAGCAGGAAGTGATCATAATACTATTCTTTTTGCTATTGAGAAAATATATTCCTCTACTAATAACAAATCTATTATCTATCTCTATAATAAAGTAGATTTAAAGTCTGTTGGTAGAGTTATGGAGGAGATTGATTGAATTCTGCATTATCAAATTCAAGTCCTGAAAACTGTTGGTTTGCATTTAAATCTACAATCTCAAATATAAGAGATAACTATATCCCTCTAAGTTTAAAGTTCAAAATAAAAAGGTCACCAAAATGACGTAATTTGTCAATAAAAAATTAATAAAAATAAAAAGAAAACATATAATGATTATTTGAGGACTAAATCTAACACTACTTGGGAGGCATATAGAAAGATACAGACTAAATGCAAATTATCTATAAAGAGGGCAAAATCAACTTGGGAATTTAGGTTATCAAATTCTGCAAATAAGAATAATACTAAATATTTTTATTCCTATATTAATTCTTTAAAGAAACCAGGTTGCCAGGTTGGTCCTATTGTACATCATGGTGATATCGTGCATGATCCTAACACGATGGCTGATATATTTAATACAGAGTTCTGTAAACCTTTACAGATTCGGATACCTTCCTGTAAATATTGTTAGCGGACTGATTCCGTTATAACCATTGATGAAAACATATTTATGATAAACTGATTTCTTGAAGGGTAAATATTGCTCAGGTCCTGATAGATTGACTGGGCATTTATTATTCTTATTAGCCAAACATATTGCATGGCCTTTAAAAATTATATTCAAAAATTTTTATTGGAAAATTATGATACAGATGATTGGAAAAGAGCAAATGTCATTCCAATTCATAAGAAGGGTTTAAAAGATAATTGTGAGAACTATCGACCTATTAGTTTGACCTCCACAGTTTGTAAGGTATTGGAGAGTCTTATTAAAGATATTATTACACCAATCTTAAACATTCATGATACTGAACAGCACAGTTTTAAGAAGGGTAGAAGCTGCCTTACCAATCTGCTTTCTTTTATGAGAACATCAGTGAGTATCTGGATCATAACATTCCATGTGATGTTATTTATATTGATTTTAGTACAGCATTTGACATTATGCCTCATGTGGCGCTTATTTCTAAATTATGTGATATTAACATCAATCGTCATATTATTAATTGGATTGGCAATTGGCTGAGAGATAGGACACAGTGTGTTCTCATTGACGGATTTAGCTCAGGGGTAGGATATGTTTCTAGTGGTGTCCCACATGGTTCTGTGTTGGGCCCTTGTCTTTTCAGGCATTTATTGCCAATTTGACTGATGAATGCCAGTCTATTTCTATTAAATATGCTGATGATGTAAAATTGGCGGTCCATGTTTAGACATTACACTCTACCATTATACAAAATGACCTAGATAATATTACTGTCTGGGTAGACAAGTGGGGTATGAAGCTGAATCTGAACAAATGCAAAGTTATGCATTTGGCATCTAATAACCCAGACTATACATATCAGTTATATGGAACAGATTTAGTAAGCTCCTTTGATGAAAAATATCTGGGTATTAGTATTTCCAATAACATGTCTTATAACAAGCATATTCAAGATACTATTAATAAGTCTAATAGAGTAATGTGGTCTATTTTACGTAATATTAGATCACGTAAACCTGAGGTCCTTGTACCTCTGTTCAGATCCTATGTTAGGCCCCACTTGGAATATGCTGCTCAGTTGTGGTCTCCTTATAAAAAATTGTTAGTAATTCTTGGAGAATGTTCAAAGATGGTTTACAAAGAAAATCTCGGATTAAAGAATAACACGTATAATGATAGGTTCAGATATTAAAGTTAATGTCTTTATCTACCCGTCAACTCAGAGGTGATTTGCTTCTTCTTTTCATATAATTAAAGACCCTGCCCTTATGACTGATTTAAATCTACAGTTTAAAGACTATTCTCATAATGTTAGAGGTCATCCCTTATAACTAATTAGGAATAAATTTAGGCACAAAAGCCGACAATATTTTTTTACATTATGAGTTGTGGGTCCTTGGAACAACTTACCCATTAATGTTGTTATTAGTGAAAATAAGAAAATTTTCAAGTATAGGCTTGATCAATTAATTTGCAATGGTTTTGCTTTATCATATTATCCTTTGGCTTGGTATAAGAGCGTCATGGGCTAACGCCCTTGCTCTTTTCATAACCTTAGTATGAACCTTAGTATGTATGTTTAATTTTTATATTTGTAAGATATAGTGGTTTTCAGGGTGGCAGTCGGAGCCTCTGTATCCATCGATAACCTGCCACCCCAAATACAACTGTGTATGAAGCCCCTAATAGATGTTCACAGAAACATAGAAAACATAGAAAACAGACTTTGATGGCAGATAAGAACCACTTGGCCCTATCAGTCTGCTCATTTCCCTACCTATTGGATAAGCTGCAGATCTTAGTTTTACCAACAGCCTGCTTCCTCCTACCTCCCACAAGAATTGCCTTATGTCTGTCCCAACCATTCTTAAATTTCCCACTGTTTTGGCCCCATGACCTCCTCAGAAAGGCCTTTTCAAGCATCCACCACCCTCTCCATGAAAAAATACTTCCTCACGTTGCCCCTGAGCTGCCCCCCATTTTCAGATTGTGTCCTCTTGTTCTTGCACATCTGTTTTCTAAAAGATGCTACTCTTTTGGACTTTGTTGATTCCCTTGAGGTACTTGAACATTTCTATCATGTCCCCTCTTCCTTCTTTCCTCAAGGATATACATTTAGTTTCTCTTTGTAAGGCTTCTGATGCAGATCCTGCACCATTTTATTGCCCTCCTCTGGACTGTCTCCATCCTATGTCCTGGTGGAGATGGGGTCTCAGAACTGCACGTAGTACTCAGATGGGTCACACCAACTGTCTGTGCAGAGGATAACAACTTCCTGTTTTCTACTGGTGATGCTTCTCCCAATGCATCCCAGTATCCCCCAGCCCTCCTTACTGCCGTCCCACATTGCTTGCTTACCTTTAAATCATCTGCTATGACTACCTTCAGGTCTCATTCCATTTTTGTTGTCAGTATACAGAGAAGGGTAGTCTTGGGTTATACATGGCTAGGCTACGCAACTCCCCTTGGGTTTGAAATATATTTGATCTGTTGAATACAGCCTACCTTATATCATTTTACGTAAAGAATTTCATGTTATGTATGTTATTATAAACTTTGTACATACACATAATGCACTTATTGATTATTAGTGTTGTATTTCCAAAGGAGTTTTCTTCTGGCCAGGATAAATTGTTTTATTTCTGTAATAATATCCTGTTATGCTTGAAAATTCAACAAAAGACATCATAAACAAAAAATTCCCCTTGGGGAACAACTATTCAGCTATTTGGTTTGTTGCCAATACGTTAAGTGGTGCTTGCTAGTAGTAGTCTAATGCTGCATGACACAGCACCAGACCTAAATAGATTTAGATGACTATGGAGAGCCAGAACAGCTGCTGAAAACATAAAACTGAAGGTTTAAGGGAAAATTATGTAACTTACATTTATGTGGTGGAAGTCAGAGGTCCTCCTCACAGGCCATCCTTGCTGGGGTCTCCCAAAATTGTAATGCTGGCTCTGTATTATTTATATATAAATGTGCCACAAAACTTTAAACCTTGCCACAGAACTTGATCTAATAGTGCCACAGAAGTTCAAAGTCCCTGTCACAGAATTGTAGTACATCTAAAGTGCCACAGAGAACATGGAGCATTGAGTATTATATACTTGTCTGGGCTCTAGGTATATTCCTGGCTTCTCCTTATCTGGTTGGGCTTAATATTTACATCTTACTGCAGTGTGTCCTGCCTATGCTGTTCTATTATTATTTTACAATCTGACAATTGGCCCAGTGGTGAAGAGGGTAGAGGCACCTGGTGCACCTTATGTTTTCCCACGCTGGTGACCTGGGTTCGGGAATGAGCTCAGGTCACCAGGGGTCAGCCAGGGGAGAACTGAGCTTCTGATGGACAGCTGTCTTCTTCCAGGGTGGGGAGGTATGCTCTCTCACTACTTGGTTGACACCTGGTGAAGGCTAGGTGGCAGTGCCAGAGTACAAGCAACTTGGAAGGGAGGGAACATAGTTCCATAGCATGTGTGTGCTCCACATGCACACACACTTAGTGCCACTGTGCTGGGACAAGGAAAATGGAAAAGGCTAGTCACTGGTTTAGTGAAGCCCTGCCTGCCTACCTCATTCCTACATTACCACCTGACCACCAGCCCCTGTATGTTAGTCACCAGGTAGGGAAGGACAGATTTTCCCTTACTGGCCACACCAGGAGTGGAGCAATTTGTGGGGAAACTACAGGGCAAGGTGAATGGGGGATGGTGGATGCTAGGCAGGGGAGACAGGGACAAGGCTGAATAGCCTGCCAGATGACAGTCAATGGGAGAAAAAGCTCTATGGAAAAAAAATGTGATGACATTGAGCAGAACCCAGGTCCCTCCTGACCATATTCAACCCTCCCCTCTCACTAAAGGTCTCTGCCTTTATCACTTTAATGTTCATAGCTTCCTGACCAGAACTGATCTTACTAGAGTTTGGATTACTCAGGCCACCCCTGAAGTTCTAGTACTCTCTGAAACCTGGTTCTCTGCTAAGATTCCTTGTCAGACATTGTGCTTCTAGGTTTTCTTGTCCACCAACAGGATAGAGGAAAACATGATGGGGATTGACAACTGTGCATCCTGTAACCTTACTTTTACTCTCACCTCCCAGGAAGCTATTCTTAGCTTCTTGGGTCCCATCAGCTAATTTCTGACAACATTTCCTTTACCCATTCCATTCCCCTGTTCAGCACTGGTATATATTGCCCTCTGGCAAGGGTGACAATTCCATTGCTGATATAATTTCTAGCAACCTAATTTATATCTATAGTTCAAGGCATGAACACATAATCCTGGGAGACCTCAATTGCAACTGGCTTGGTCCTAAATCCTCAACTTTCCAGTCCAAATTCAAAGCCCTGAATCTTCACTGATTACTCACCAATCCTACCAGATTTAACAGCCACTCCTCCTCCAACCACTGCATCCTGGATTGAATCATGTCCACTCACCACCAATGTATTGTTACTGCTGACACCGCTCACCCTTTAGCTTCGGGAGTGCAGGATGGTGGGGTGTTTTAAGCAGGCTCTTAAGACTTTTTGTGGGGAAAAGCCTACTCTGGATTTTCCTGTATTTATTATATTTGTTTTATCTTGAATGTACAGTGCTTTGATATATTAAAGGCACTATAACAAATACATGTTATTATTGTTATTATTATTATTAATATGTTTTATTCAGTGATCATTGTATCACCTATTCTGTCTGTAAAATCAGAATGAGCAAGGCCCAATCTAAAATTATTACTGGTCATTCCTTCCATACATTCTCCTGTCTGATTTTCTGTCTTATCAACTGATTGCAACCCAGTGTATGAATCCCTTGACCCTGAGCAGGCACTGTCTAATTGCTGTGACTTACTCCTATCCATTTGTGATACCCATGCCCCAAGTAGGTCAACCATGGTATGGTATGGGTGGTTCATCTCCCTGGGTCTTTGATCATATCAAACTAAATTAAGACATGCCACCTGGTCTTTCCACAAGGCTTCCAGTACTGCTGTTGACTGTCAATGGTACACCAAGCTCAGAAACCTATGCACTAAGACTCTTTGTACTGCTGGAGATGCTTACGTCCATTCTAAATTTATTAAGGAATCATCAACTCCATCTAATTTCTGGAATGTGGTACATAATCTGCTCCACCCTGCATGTTCTGCTTCTGATATCACCAGCCTCAGGTGTTCCTCTGAATGCTTACTGACCATAAATCTATAGCTAATACTCTGAATACCCAGTTTGTTGATGGACTCTGGCTACTGTCCCTTTCCTCCTCCTGGTTATAGCTTCTGCTCACCTCATGACTCCATCATAGTGCTGATGTCCAATTTGCCTTCTCCAGCATCACATTTCACTAAGCTTCTCTGCAAGCTTCCCTGCATTAAGCCTACTGTAGCTCTTGGTCTGGAATGTATGGCCTCCCTGTTTACTGAAGTTGGGTGCCCTGATATTGCTGATTCCTTGGACCATATTTCTAACTGCTCCTTATCAGTGGTAGTTTGCCTAGCCCTGGAAGCATTATGTGGTAATCCCCTGTATAAAGGTGGCCACATGGACTCCCCTGTGAATTATTGATTAACCTCCCTACTCCCATTCTCTCCAAACTACTTTAAAGAATGATTGCCAAACAATGAACTGCCTACCTTTCCAGAATATCATTCTTCTCAGAATACTAATCAGGCTTTCTTGTTGATCATTCTAGATCTACTGCTCAGCTCAAACTTAATGTTTTTATTCTTTCTAACAGGGACATGGGTTTACAGACTGGTGTTATTTTCTATGATTTTATTGACACAGTTGACAAAGAAACATAGAATATTATAATTATACATGAATTTGCCAACTTTTATTTTATATAATACCTTATGTTAGACACTGTTTGATGTGTCCAGTGTTTTCTTTACTGTAGGGATTTTCCAGTGTACTGGTTTTTCTGGTAGTGATTTTCTGTAGTGTAGGGATTTTATGTTGTGTACTTGTATGTGTGATAGTGTTTTCCCATGTCTGTTAGTGTTTTCTGTAGTGTAGTGGGTTTGTAAGGGTCTTTGACTGTTTTGTCTCTGTAGTGCTTCTGTGTGCAGGGGCCTCCAATAAAGGATGAATGGCTCGGTAGTCTTCCCTTGGTGTTGGTAAGAGAAAAAGCCATATAGCATATGGTCAGGAGTGAAGTTTTGTCTACCATTAGGAGCAGCAGTTCAGTACACTCACGGTAATGTGAGCAGTGAGCAGCAGCAAGACAGGAATGTCTGTGGTTGGGAGCAACATGTGAGTCAATAACAGCATGGATGGAGTACTGGCAGAAGTAGTATGGATGTCCTGATTGAGAGACGCAGCATCAAGGGACATGGTTTGGGGAGTTAGGTTGGAAGGAAGGTGTTGGGTGTATTTCTAGTGTTGGCTTGGATAGTTTTCTGCAGCTTGATTTATAGAGGTCTTAGAGTGACTGTTGTTTGTGTTAATCAGGTTGCTGTTCCATGTGCTAATAAGGCGGCTGTTACTTGTGTTATTAAAGTGCTTATTATATTTGTTATTGGGATATAGTTGGGTGGTCTGTAGTGTGTTACTTATTAGGCAAGGCAAGGCTAATTTTATTTTATGGCACTCCAGTCCCAGAGGCTCTGGGTGCCTCACAAATTAAATTAATACAGACAGTATAATATAAAATAAAATTTCATAAAACAAAAACAAATTGTAAAAACAAAAGGTAAAATTTCAGCAGCAGTAATAAAATCAATAATCTATGATATTATTATATCTTAGACTCCAAACATAGGTCGGTGAAGATGGATCACATGGGCAGCATCAGGGAATGCCTGCACAAACAAGTAGGCCTTCAGCACCCTCTTTAAGGCCTCAACTATCCAGGCTCCTCTGACAGTAGCTGGGAAGGAATTCCATATGGAAGGTCCCACAACACTAAAAGCGTGGTTGCTGGAGGTTTTCAACCTAGCCCTAGGAATGTCAAGGAGCCCTCTAGATGAGGACTGGAGGGAGTGGGCTGATTACATACACTAGTATTACATATTACTAATATTACTATATTAATATATTAATATTTCATGTAATTAATGTGTTAATAACTCATTAATACAGTGTAAGTAGTTAATTGATGTCATGTACTCTTATGCTAATTGGCTGCCATCATATGTGGGAAATGAATGATGGCTTCACCACTCTTGAGGTGTCAGCAGACCAACACCATCTCATGAAGATAAAAATGATAACTAATGTCAGCAGATATCATATCCCGTAAAACACTTGAACTTTGGTTTATATGGTTCATATCATGCACCCAGGTGTGTAAAAAAACTCATTATACACTGTTACCTGTATATTATTTTCTATTTATTGCTGAGTAGTTTCTATGTACATTATGTGTTTCATATAGTGTGATGTCAATGTATAGTAGACATCTTTTGTATTCTTTTCATGTTCTGCTCTGTAGTAACTATAGTCTGCCTCATGCATGGATAAGAGGCAATGGGTCTCGGTGAGCCTTCCCACTTATCTAAATTGATAAAAAATCTATAAAATAGCAACATTTCACAGCTTATATTAATATCTGTTCAATGTTACATGTAAGAAAAAACTGCAGGAAAAATATACAGTTTACATTAACGTTATTAAACATTTTGCACTTTAAATTGATGTCTATTCCATTTTAAACTGCATGATATCAAAACCTTGGAAAATAATTGTGCAATTTATGTTCCACAGTTTACTTACTGGAGGAAGTTCATGGATTTTGTTATAGCTACTGATGTCTCAAATAAAACTTAAAACAATCATAATAATTAGGTGCAATTCTGCTTGCATTCCATTTATAATTTATATATTTCACCTCCCAATAATTTATTACTAATGAAATGTGTATGAATATATGATTGTTGTCCCTTAGAGTTTATTTTGAGTTCATCTGTCTCTATAACTTACTCCATACTCCAAGTCATAATCCTCTGTTATGACATCACAGTATGTTGCCATTGAATAACTGTGAGGTCACAAGCAGTGCTCTGTGACTTCAGGTAGGAGAAAGCAGCAGGACTAGATGAACTCTTCAGGAGCAGAAATCCTGTTGTCAAATGACCTCAGTAATAAATAATGGGAGGAGAATATAGAACTAATGGAATTACAAGCTGGACTGTGTCCAAATATTAT
The DNA here is from genome assembly GCA_016271365.2 of Neoceratodus forsteri. NCBI lineage: Eukaryota > Metazoa > Chordata > Ceratodontiformes > Ceratodontidae > Neoceratodus > Neoceratodus forsteri. The sequence continues at coordinate 718,507,902 of CM028132.1, read as the reverse complement.
TTTATTAAAGTTCACCTGAATGTGTCACCAGCCCTTTAAGAAAAACATTTGAGGATCACTTTTGAAGTGGAATAGTAACTTTCCAGAATCTGCTGGCAGAATTTATCATGCCATACACCTTTACTAAAATTCTATATTTTCAGTGACTAGCAAACCAAAACATTTAAACACTAAGGTGCTGCTACAGGTTGTGTTATTCTCAGTTAAAGTAACCTACTGGATGGGCCCTGATTTTACTCCTAGTGTTAGATAAATAAAGATAACCCCATCTCTGTGGTACCTTAATGCTAATCTATGTCAATTAGTTAGTTAGTTAACTAGTTAATTAGTACATTGAAAGTGTGGTAGATGCCTGCAATAGACTGCCAGCAGATGTGCTTGGGAGGAGAGAAGAGCAAGAGGGATATGATAGAAATCTATAAGTATATCATGGTGCTGAACTGCATGCAGGGGGACTCTTTTTCAAATGTGGGAGAGAAGCAGGACCAGAGGGCATGAGGTGAAACAGGGGCTTTAAGAGGGATGTCAGGAAGTGTTACTTCACTGAAGCGGTAGATGCCTGCAACAGACTGCCAGCAGATGTGTTGAAGGTTAAAACAGTAGGGGCTTCAAGCATGCATGGGATAGATAAAGGGAAATATTAATAAATATGCAGGGAGAGGGATGGTCACCAGAGACCAATTAGGGCCTTTTTCTGCTGACAAATTCTGCTTTCTATGGTCAATATTTCTATACTGTTTCTTCATGCAATTGTGCAATTGTACTGACTAGAAATTTAGTTTAAAAACATTCTTTTTAATTTTCTCAACAAAATATTACATTTATTTATTAGGTTCTAAATGTTTTATACTAAAGTAGGTGGAACAGAGTAGACCACTCTGAATGCTGAATGTATATAGATTTTGGACATTCAGTACTGTAAGGGTTTTAATAGATCTTTGTCTTTTTCCACCTGTAAAACATTCTATGTTTCTATTTTCTATGTTTCTATATTATTTTTAAATAAAATCTTGTAGCTTGTATTCTAATTGTTTTATTCTACACAAGTGTTTGCAGCTAATCTTCTCTTCTCCAATGAATATAGTTCCAGACTGCTTAAGTGTTGTTCATATGACTGGTTCTCCAAACCTTTAGTTAGTTTTATTGTTTTCTTCTGAACCCTTTCAAGTTTACTAATGTCCCCAGATTTTGCGGTGACCAGAACTGGCTGCTGCAGTATTCCTAGTGTGTCCTCACCAGTGCCCTATACATACAGTACCACATCTGCTTCTTCTCTCTACATTCTTTCTAATGTAACCTGTGTTTAGTAAATTTTAGATTGTGTGCTACAGTTATTCTCAGATGCCGTTCACTTTCAAAGACTTTGAGGACTGAAGTCCCTAGACTATATTCAGCTTTAATATTCTTATGGCCTAAGGACATTACCACACTTATCCAGATTGAACTCAATTTTATTTATTTTTATTTATTAGAATTTTGGTAACCGAGTAAGTCCACTGAGACCATGCAGTCCCTTTTTCAGTGACGACCTCTTGACAATGCTCAACACAGTACAATAAATAAATGCAATACTAATATACAGGATACAGAGAGATTTAACAATGTTGCAAAAATTATTACAGTGGAAAGCCAGGTAAGTAACTTAAAACAGAACAGGCATTAGCATATATAAATAAACAGGATAACTAATGTTATACAATATATACACAGCAGGAACACGACAGCAGGTGGATTACAAGATAAATCTATCAAAGTAGCATAGACTAGGCATTAACGAAGCTATAGGGTTATTTAAAGCAATTGCAGAGGAGGGGTTATGTAGGAAAGAGGTAATGCTTTTTTGAAGGAGGATAGGGTGGGGCAGGAGAGGTTAGGGGAGGGAATTCCAAGCAAAGGAAGCTGGGAAGGTGAATGAGTGCTTACCTGATAGGCATTGCGTCGTCTGGATTGCTAATAAGGGTAAGGAAGTAGATCTAAGTGTGTGTGTTGGTGCTTTTAGAATGATTCCCTAGGCAAGGGGGATTAAGGAGCTTGGTAAGTTTGAATACAAGGCATAAGGTGTGAAACTGTAACCTTGAGTCATAGGTAGGCCATTGAAGAGAATACAGGACCTCACAGTGGTGTTTTCTGGAGTCCACTCCAAGGGCAAAACGTCCAATCCTATGATAGAGTTGATGCATCTGTGCAAGGTAAGATGATTGGGCAGAGAGTAGTAGAGGGCACCATAGAACAAAATAGGGAGAAGGGATGTTGACACAATCATTTTACAGGCAGCGTGGGATAAAAGAGGGTGGAGCGGTATAAAACCCAAGCTTCTGGTTTACAAGTTTGGTAAGTTGAGTTGCATGATGCTCCATTGAGAAGGAGGCATCTAAGTGAACCCAAGGTATTTAAAGGTACTAACCACCTCTATGGGGTCTCCTGACTGTGTACTGATCTAGAGCTGTTTGGTAGGTTTAGGGGACGGTTATGGAAAATCATAGCTTTTGTTTTTTTCTTATTTAGAATTAGGTGATTGTTAGAGAACCATGTCTCAAGCGCAATTAAATCAGAGTTAAGGCTTTGGTTAAGTCAGTCTATATTGTTACATGAGTGGTATAAGATTGCATCATCAGCATATAATTGCACGGATGCACCACCACAGAAGTCGGGAGCTCATTGATAAAAAGCGAGAACAGTATCGGGCCAAGAATATAACCTTGGGGTACCTGCAGCGATAGGCCTTGAAGAGGGAGTGAACCAGACCATTTTACCCTTTACGATCTTCCAGTGGAGGTAGTCATGGAACCATGTGAATGCTAAGTTATCTAGACCTAATTGATGCAATTTACTAAGGAGAAGGTGTAGGCTGACTCGATCAAAGGCCTTAGTCAAGTCAATGATAACTCCACCAGTTAGAAGACCAGTGTCACTTGCATTAAGAATGTCAGTCGAGTCTTTGACAAGGGCTGTGGTAGTACTATGGCCCTTCCTGAAGCCATGCTGGCAGTCTGTGAGAAGATGATGTATGTCTAGGTAGGATTGCAGCTGAATGTGCAGGATCCGCTCAAGAATCTTAGTCAGTGGGCAGAGAATTGAAATAGGCCTATAATTTTCCACAGCATGGGTCCCTCCTATGGAGGGGACCACCACAGCCACTTTCCAAAGACTTGGCACGTCATCGGAGAGGATGGATCTATTTAGAAGATCACAGACAGGTGCGAAGGTGCTGCCCCTAGTTTGACAAACCTGGGTTCTAATGTGTCATGGCCTGAGGAGCTCTCTGATTTGAGATTTGATAACAGCCAGAGGACTTCTCTTCTAGTGGCTATTTTTGGGTGGAAAGGGGTCGGAGCCAAGAGCAGCATGATGCTGAGTAGGGATAGAGAAACCGAGACTGGTGGCAGGTGAGCTGTGTACCCATCAAGGTCAGTGAGGAACTGATTAATTCCTTCTGCAATGGACAGGGATCTTGAAGGAGGTGGCTGCCAGACAATATGGAGCTTGGACATCGGGTCGATTTATCTTTGATCAAAGAATTGATATGTTTCCAGAATTCTTTGGGCTTGCTGAAATTCTCAGTTTGAAGTGAGCTGAGATAGGTATGTTTAGCAATCTTGTATCCTATTTTTCACTTATTTCTTAGCTGCCTATAATATAGCCAATCAGAATAAAGGCGGCTTTGTTTTTTATATTATATTTATATTTTATATTACCACTTATCCAGGTTTAATCCAAGGCCCCCTGTTCTCTGCAGCACTGTAGATGTAATTTTGTGGCAGGGACTCTGAACTGTTAGGTCAAGTTCTGCAGCAAGGTTTAATGCCCTGCAGCACATTTATATATAAATAATACAGAGCCAGCATTACAGTTTTGGGGACCCCAACAAGGATGGCCTGTGAGGAGGACCTCCACCACATAAATGTAAATTACATAATTTCCTTAAACCTTCAGTTTTATGTTTTTCAGCAGCTGTTTGGGCTCTCCATAGTCATCTAAATCTATTTAGGGACTGGTGCTGTGACATGCAGCATTAATGGCTACTGGCAAGCACCCTCAACATACTGGCAACATAGAAACATAGAATTTGATGGCAGATAAGGACCGCTTGGCCCACCCAGTCTGCCCATTTTCTACCTAACGGATAAGCTGCAGATCCTAGTTAACCATCAGCCTACTTCTTTCTACCCCCACCCCTGGAATTGCCTTATGACTGTCCCATGCATGCTTGACTTCAACCACTGTTTTTGACTCCACAACCTCCTCCGAAGGCGTCTCCATGCATCTATAACCCTTTCTGTGAAAAAAAATTCCTTACATTACCCCTGAGCCGCCCCCCATCTTCAAATTGTGCCCCTTGTTCTTGCACACCTCTTTTTGCAACAAAGCAAATAGCTAAATAGTTGTTCCCAAGGGGAGCTTTTTAATAAAGTCTTCTTATTAAATTTTCAAGCATAACAGAATATTATTACAGATGTAAAAACAATCTATCCTGACCAGAGAAAACGTCTTTGAAATAAAACATTAATAATCAATAAATGCATTATGTGCATATAAAAAGTTTATAGTACTAACATACATAACATGTAATTCTTTACATAACATAGTATAGGTATACTCTATCCAACAGATCAAATATATTTCAAACCCAAGGGAGCTTGGCGTAGTCTAGCCATATAAAACCAAAGGCTCCTATCTCTGTGAACACCAATTAGAGGCCCAGAGACCCCAAACACAGTTGTAGTTGGGGTGTCAGGCTATCGTGGATACAGAGGCTCCCCATACTGCCACCCTGAAAACTGCCATATCTTAAAAATGTAAAAATTAAACATCTGCAGTGTCAGTGTGGTTATTTCTCTTTTTCTCTGTTTGTTTCACACTTTCCTTGTTTAGTTTTCACATTTTGAAGAAATATTCTTTAGCTTGGTTGTTATCTTTCTTACATTGGCTTCATTTTTACTTTAGTTTCTTTCATATGCAGCTCCCTCCCTAGCCTGAAAGCCCTAGCATCTGCAGTGCCTCTGACCATGGGCTGTCCTAGATCAGGTGATCTCAGGATCACACTTGAACATGGGTTGCCCTCATGGAACCTTGATGTGCTACTACTGGCCTATTAGAGTGACTCAGCTAACTTTTTGTATTTTACTTTTTCTTTTGCCTTTGTAGTCTCATTTGGGCCTATTCACAAAGGTGCAGATTGGGATATATGCGCATCTCACTCTGCACCTGCCAGCCCCTGCATGCATTCATGATTGAGGTATGAGCCCCCTCGCACTTGATCCCCAGCTGAATTCACAGATCCACACTGGGGCAGGCCTAGGGTTAGGGCAGGGCTTAGCCAGCACTCCATGTGATTCTCAAAATTGTGGAGTGCTGCACACAGTGGCTGGTGGCAATCCATCTTTGGGGCAGCAGTATCTCCGAGTGGTTGGTTATGCACCCTCAGGAAGCAGCTGCCAGCTGAAGTAGACATACTGGGGGCATCAACCCCCAATAGGGATGATCCTGACATTGGGGCACACCGGGAGTTCAGGGGTGTCAGCAGGCGAACCCATCCTCAACATCTCGGTTGGTGCTCTGTGCACCAGCTGACAACATGGTGCCCCAAAGCTGCAAGGGATCCACTGCAGGACCCTGCTCAGGCAGCCAATTGACTGCTCTCCTGATCCACTGTTCTGCATCCACCTGTCCCCCGTGGACCTGTGTCCAGAGGGCGGGGGCCATGTATGGGAGCTGTGCAGGGGCCAGTGTTTGTTAATACAGCCCCCACATGGCTCTCCCCAGGATGCAGAGCTGCATGTCCGAATATGTGCCTTTGGGTTGCACATTGGTGAATAGGCCCCACAGTCTATAGCCCTGTTTACCTTGGTCATGTTGCACCACACAACCCAAGTGCTTGTGATGCTGTGGTGGAAATGCTGTGGACACTTACCAGGCCGTAGTAAGCCAGTCCTTACTCGCTCCTGCAGTTGCATCAAGTCTGGAAACATGTTCTGGAGTGAGCAGTTTAAGCAGTCAAGTGGACAGGCTGCACTGGCCATTCCAATGCACCGACCCTGGGTCATCTTCTTGCTTTTATCAGCCAACTGCCTCTTGACTCGCAGCCCTATTCAGAGCATCTTGCATCGGCACTGAGAGGAGCTGTGTAGATGCAGAAGCTAAGTGTCTTTTTGGTCAGGGCAGTGCTGCAATGTTCCACAGAAGGAACAAAATCAGCCATGTAATCACGGTTCATGTTTCTAAGTGAGGCAAGTTCCACTTCCCTACAGGAAAAAAATGGCAGGAGTGCTCTCCTCCTCACTCCAGACCAAAAGGATGCAATGCTCTCTGCTCTCTTGTCCCCAAAACTTAGTAAAGAAAAGTTTCTCCTTTCCACCTCCCACCTACCTAATGGCAGTAATACTCTCCTCCCAGTCTACATAATGACAGCAATAATCCCTCCCTCCTCTCCTTTCTTTCCCAGACCTAGTTGCAGCAATGCTCTCTTTCGTCACTCTCTCCCGTAATGGTAGTAATGTTCTTGCAGTCTCCCCTACCCTATACCTCCAATTGCAGCAAGATATTCTCTCCTCTCCTTTCCCTAATGTGATCCTGCCCCCTCAACAGCCTTGCTTGATACCAGTTTTAAAATCCAGTGTAACCCACCCCACCCAACTCAGCACCACTACTCACCAGGAAGGAAGAGGATGGTATTTGCAATGCTCTCCACACAATTTTATCACAGAATGTTAATGCACTAGGGCTGGCTGTCAGACTAGGGATGTTGAAGAGAAAGGGCTGACAGTTCCACAGAGCCAAAATTTGGTTAGTTTAAATGAGGGTGAACTACACTGGATTAATTCTTTAGTAACCTTATCCAGTTACAAAGAAAAAGAAAAAAAAACTGACTACTCTACTGAACACTCATTGATGCTGTAAGTAAACCACTTGTCCCTCAGTGACATTTTTTAATCGGGATGCAGTGAGCTTGAAATCTGTCTTGCCCACCTTGCATATTGTCCTGAGCAACATATAAATGCTAAAAAATTAAAAATGTTTCATCTGCAATCTCACTGTGACTTCTCTATTTTTCTGTCTGTTTTCCTCTTCCCTTATTTAGTTTCCATATTTTGCATAATCTTTATCTTTAGTTTTCACTTTTCTTACCTTGGTTTCATCTTTTTCATTTCTTCAGTCTATCCAGCATTCTCTCATTCTTTTCCTTCTCCAACAATTTTGTTTACTTTGCTGTCCTTTGCTCGCATTTTTATCATTTATATTTTCTCCCCAGGCACCAGAGTTAACCCATAGGTTGACAACCCCAGCCCCATTCATAGCAATCTTTTGTGTTCTAAATTCCATAAGGATAACAGTGTTAGTGGCTCAGTGGGTGGCACACTCGCCTTTGAGGCCAGGAGATCAGAGGGCTGTGGGTTCAGTTCCACAACTGGCACTTGGGTTAATATCCAGTACTGACAATGTAGTTCAGCATGAGAGGGGTGCTGCACTTCTGAGGTGCCATCTTTCGGATGAGACCTTAAACCAAGGTCCCATCTGCCTGGATTGGTGGTAGTTCAGGTGGATGTTAAAGATCCCATGGCACTTATCAAAAAGAGTAGGGGAATTCCTGATGTCCTGGCCAAATTTAACTCATTCACTAAAAATACCACCAACAGCTTAACCTGGTTCAATTTCAGTTGCTTACCATCTGTATCTCCCTCCCCGGTTGCCCCTGAAAATGGACTTCTAGGCCCAGTGGTCTTACGGGTCAACAAAATTAAACAAACAAACAAGGATAGCAAATTAGGTCTAGTGGGCCTTACCGGTTACCAAAGAATAAAATAAGTAAAATGAGTTCCCCTTCCAGCATTTTGCCCTCTCATGATTTTAGAACAGGTCAAACCCACCAATGCCCATCTCAGCTCCACCAACTTCCTAACCAGCCTTGAGAATGTCTTTGAATGGCCTTGTAGATTTAAATGAGTGTCATTATCTAGCCTAACACTGCTACAGTGATACTTCCTCCCTCCCTCAAAAGTATTGTAGGGTCTCCTCTATTACATTACTCTGCCCCTCATAAAACAAGAAATATCAATTCTGCATATCTTAGCCCCAAAGTCATTCCACCAAGAGCCTCATTAAGTCACTCAGTTTTTTTAATATTTGCACCCTTTTTTGGTCCAATACTGTTGGACAATCCATTGCCTCTTCCTATTGCTGCTGGCCCAAATGTGGGATTCATGCCCCAGTATGGCTTTTGTGTGGGACACAGAAAGCACTATTAGAGTTGTGTCCATATATTCTTATTGGCCTGGCAGTCTGTAGCAAATTCCATTATAATTTAGTCTTGGTTGCTGGATTCTACCCTAATCCAGATAATTTCATAATCCATGGTATCTTTCTTTTTTTTATCTCCTCTATCTGCAAGGATTTTTTAATAAAAGTGTCCTGTAACCATATTTGGGGGGTTGTTGTGGCAAAGGTGTGGAATGGAGTACATAAAAGACATATCATAGGGTGTGGAAAGTGGGTGTTTTGTGTATGCTGGGAAGGAGGTAGCAGGGTGGAATTGGGTTTGCTCCAGGCGCCCTTCTAGCAGCTGGGAGGAGGTAGCTTGGAGTATGTTACCTATTTTTGAGTGGTATCCTTATAAATATCCTTGTCTGAATGGCAGCATCATTTGGGTATCATACAGTGTTGAATGTCATGAAATACATGACATTCAGCCCTCATCTCTAGGTCTGTTTGTAGTCCTAGATATCGTAGTAGTCTAGAGTACAAAGAATGATAACAAAAATTATAAAAGTGTTAGTGAACAAAGAATATGACTAAAGACTGGAAGAATTGGAAATGTTTTACTGAAAGTTACAGGAGACTATGTAGTGACTTGCTTCAAGCATATAAAGTACTGTAACTGAAGTTACGTAGTCTGCTGCAGAGTTTAAATTTAAACTTGAAGAGGTACAACAGAATAACAAGGGGACACATAAAGCAAACCAGGGGGTGGCAATTTAAGGTGAAGTTGGGACCATTCTTCTGTACCCAGAGCAGTGGTTCTATGGAACAATCTACAGAGTTAAGTGGTTGAGTTAAATCACTTAACAGTTTTAAACAACTCTAGATAAATGCATGGTGGAGGATAAACTTAAATGCTATGATTACTGAGCTAGTATGTGAGATCTGGATGGGCTACTTTGCCTGCTTCTGCCTTATATTCCTAGGCTGCTATGTGAAGTATGTCAACTAGAGGTTCACGGAGTGCAACAAGTTAGTAGTTTAATAAGGCAATTTTGAATGCCTTTTCTTTATTTTTATCTATTCTAGTTAATGATCAATATTTTTAAGTTATTCTACTCATGAGAAAATATTGTCTTATGGATACTGTAAGTGAAAATTAAGAAATCTATGTATGGAGTAGAAATGTTCACTTTTTGTGGATGTAAGCAAATTCTTTCTAAATAAAGATGGGGGCCCAATTCTCAAAGCCCGAGAGTGATGCAAGGTGCCTGCACCACACATAAATGGTGCAAGTGGCACCTTGTGTCATATAATGCCCCATTAGCTATTCTCAAAACCAGCCTGTGTTTTAACCACAGGCTGCCTGCTAAACAGGGCTTACACTGCCCGTGTACCCACAATTGGGCTGCAACACGACAGGGGGCATGTGGCAGACACAAGCTGCTACATCCCTGATATTGTAATTCTCAGAATCATCCAGAGGGAGAAATTCTAAATACCCTTAGACCAGCTAGGGCTCTGTCTTTCAGATGAGACGTTAAATCGAGGTCCCATCTGCCTGGATTGGTGGTAGTCCAAGTGGATGTCAAGATCCCATGGCACTTATCCAAAAGAGTAGGAATTTCCGGTGTCCAAGCCAAATTTCCTCATTCACTAAAAATACCACCAAGAGCTTAATCTGGTTCAAGGTCAGTTGGCATTCATCTGTATCCCTCCCCACCCAGGTCATGCCTGAAAATAGGCAGGATTTGTCTAGTGCACTTACCAGGTCAAAAAAACAAACTAAACTTAGAAATCTCCCTCTGGGAGAACTGACCAGTATGTGGCATTGTGCCTGACCCCCCAGCCATGATTGTGCCAGTATCAGTATCAAATATGTATGATCATGTCCCTTCTCGATCTAATTGTGCCATTAATCATTATCATGCCCCTCCCGATCCCTGATTGTGCCATTAAACATTATCATGCCCTCATTCCTGATCCCTGATTGTGCCAGCCATTAATCATTATCATGTGCATACATTATACAGTATAGCTATCAGTATAGTATAGCTATCATAATAACAGCTCATTCAGTGCCTGCAGCAGCAGTGGAGGTGAGAAGAGAGCGCCAGTGCTGGCTGTATGATGGGAGGGAGGATTTGGGTGGTGGCACTACCTGCTGTGGTGGGGAGCCACTAGATCACCAGGTTAAGGGGTCTTCGGTTTTATAGTGACAACAGTGGCATCAGGGATGGGGCATGTGATATGATTATTCAACACAGATAAAGTAACATTTGGGGATTGTGGAGGGGCATGTTAATGATTAATGTCACAACTGGGGGATCAGGGAGGGTGGCATGATAATGTTTAATGGCACAATCAGGGACTGGGGAGGGGCTGCTAGCCCAACAGGAACTAGAGCAGCACACAGCACACCTCAGCTTGCAACACACATTGCCGGTGCACCGTCTGTTTGGTGCCCGGCCCCAGTTGCTACAAACTGGGGACTTAGCCACCAGGACACTGCCCAATAAAGAATATGGTGCAGGGCCCTGCCACAGGGCACTGGCACAAGTTGCTTTTATTACCACTGCTTGCACAGCTCCAAGCCCCATTTGAGAATTGTGCCAAGTTTGTTTTTCAAGAAAGTTTAGCAACAAGAAACTTATCAGAACTCTTTTGCTTTAATGCAGAATGTTTCAGTTTTGAACAACAGAATGTTCACCTATCCCTTCTGTAGAGTATTAACAGCATGAGTAGTTAGGGTTTGCAGACCAGCTTTGCATGTCCTGACTTTTGGGCCTGATTCACAAAACGTTTGGACTGCCGCAAGCCCTGGGTGCACCGAACACAGGGCTTATGGTGATCCCTGGCCAAAGTCGGGATTCACAGCTGTTGCATCCCTGGCCCAATGTTAGACCAGTGTTTCACTGATCTACCACTGCCACCCTTATTCTGGGGTTTGCACCACATACCTGGTGCAAGCCAACATAAGCGGGTGAAGTGTCGCAAGCAGTGTGACCTTTGTGAACTGGGTGCACAGTGCTCCAAAGTGGTAGGCACAGCACTGGGGTGGATGCAGGCTAGCCACAAGCCATGCATCCACCTTTGTGAATCTGGCCCTTTATGTTTAATGGAACTTAAAGGTATAGTAACATAGCTTTCCTCTATTGGAGTTTTACTGTGTCATACATATTTTGTTATGTATCATAATCACTTTAGTATGAGCCACATTTCTGTATGTGATATTTATTTCAGTACTTGTCATACTCTAAAATCTGTACTTTTGTATCCATAAACCTCCATAACTGACATGAATAATTTGGTTGTTCAAACTGTCTTAAAAGCATCTTAGATGGTTACAGAGTTCAGAGGTACTGAACTTCAGGGCACATTATTGAGCACTTTAAAACTACTTTGTGATTTTTCCTAAATGACACTGGCTTTTCTTAGTTTTCAGAATGTGTTGTGTGCATTTTAACTGTGTGTCACACCATTCCAGTATGATACATACAGTATGCCCATGTTGGCATATAGTTATTTCTGAATGTGCATTTCTGATTTGATTTTAGTGCATGCATGCCCATTTTGATATGCACAGTATTAGAAGGGAGTTGCAGAAAACTGTGTGTACAAAAACAAGCTGCTCCAAACTTTGTGGCTCAGTAAAAAGTGAACCTGAGTCAAAGAGCCTAGGTTCAGCTTACATTATGCCATTTTGGAAAAAAAAACAGCTTTGCTGTTTGCATTTAGTACTGGGGATCTGTACTCACACCCATCAAGTGATTGCTTTGACCCACCAGTGTCACACTTGCCAGGCAATCACTCCTCTGGTCACATGACTGACAGTGTCTGTTTGCCAGTGCCAAATATTGCAAGCCAACCTTTTCCACCAGCGTATTGCTGTCATATGCAGTTTATTTTGCACACCTGTACTTACTGCCATTTCAGAGCAAAGGAAGAAAGGGGAGGTGTAGCATGAATGGAGAAAGGCAATCTAATGCATGTTTGACTGATGGTTCTCAGAAAGGTGGATTGTGTGAGGTGATGAGCATGAAGAGGCTAAAAAAGAAATAAGAAAGAAAGCCTACAATATATTCAGTTTATTTTATCTGACCAAAATAAAACAAGCATTTGTCAATGCCAAATGTTGGCTTGCTGGTATTGGCATTGGTAGTGCAGAGTTAGACAGATGCATCATAGGAATGGCAGTGAAGTATTGAACTGATGCCAACCCACCCCACCCTGCAGAGAGTGACAAGCATTAGGGTGTCCCTTTGGGTGTTTGGTAGTGCAGTGCAGGAAAACATGTCGGGCAGGATGAGAAATGACAGCTGTACAGTTCATAAGGAGGTGTAAAAAGTGCCAGTGTTGAAAATGTGGCATGTAAATATACCAAATTTGTGAAGCTACTAGGGTGCATGGGAAATATAAAATGCATGCAACACTGCCATTTTATGGGCATTCGGCACCAAATTTTCAACATAGGCATTTAGCACCTCTGCTCGTGTACAATGTCACTGTTATTTCCTCAAAGTGTCCCAGAAGTGATTTCGCACAGCGACCACGGTATTCTGTGCCGGAAGTGCGAAAACACATTTTGAGGCATGCTATGTCAAATACGGCTGTACTGTTCATCAAGAGGTGTGGAAAAATGGCAATGGTGAAAATCCAGACTGAAAATATCACAAATACCCGCAGCAGTGCAATGCGTGCAATCTGCTGCTTGCCGCCCTTTCATGTACAGTTATTTTATGAGTATCATCACCAAATTTTCAACATAGGCATTTTAGGTCCTCTGCTCATGAAGTGTGTCACTGTCATTTTCATAATCTGGCTGAAACATTGATTTCCCACGGCGACTGCGTTATTGTATGCGGAGTGCGGAAACACATTTCAGCAGGATGTGGAAAATGACAGCTGTACTGTTCATAAGGAGGTGTACAAAAATGACAATGCTGAAAATCCAGCAGTAAAATATTGTGAATCTGCGAGTTATGAGCCTGCGTAGCAACTGCAATGCGCTCGTAAAACAGGCATTTGTTGGATTTTTCCACCAAATTTGGAACTTAGGCTTTTAAGAGGGCACCTCATGAACACCACCACTGTCATTTTGTTAATGGGCCCGAAGGTGATTTTGGCAGTGACTGCAAAATCACCTTTGAGGCCGATAAACGCCATGACAGTGACAGAATTCATGAGGAGGGGCCCCAAAAACCCCATGTTGAAAATTTGGTGCAAAATTCAAGAAATGTTTGAGATATGCAACAAAGTTGAAAAACCCTATTCACTCCATTATACAGCTTACCGCATTGCCTCAGTTAAGTGGTCGGCTTTGAAGAGTGCAGATGTGTTCCTGGTCCACTGAAGATCATTGCACCAGACTCGGAGGTAAGTATAGGGTGAGGAGGTGATGGGAGGCAGAGTGCGCAGTGGGTGGATCTGGGGAGGGGAGGGGCGGACCTAGACTACGAGGGACTGTTTTCATATTCTAGGTAAAGAAACATCACGGAACAGTTTTAGCATGCTGGGTGGGCTCCCAGCATGCCACCTAAATGAGTTTGGGGTCAATAGCCGATGGGGGATTGGGCACCCTTGGCCGACACACTACATGGGGGTAATGCCACGAGGATTGGGCACCCCCACCAGCAAACAAAGTCGGGGAGCATGAGCCAAGGGGATTAGGCACCCTCGGCATTCAACAGTTGTTTGGCATGCTGGGGTGGCTCCCAGCAGCCACCTAAGTGGGTTGAGGGGTCGGCTGTACGACGGGATTGGGCACCTCGTTGGCACACACAACACCAGGGGTTATGCCGCCAGGGATTGGACACCCATGCCAGCAAACAAAGTTGGGGAGGGTGAGCCAAGGGGATTGGGCACCCCTCAGTACTCAACAGTTTGGGGGTGATGCCGCGTAGCTGGCATACTGACATGGGGATTAGTGGCGGCGGCTTTGGTGCCAAGTTTATTGAAATGTTTCCTTTCAAAGGCATATGCGGGGCGTGTCTTTATGCGCTGCATGGCCAGGCTTGTCTCTGATTGCAGCGACACTTTGTTTAAGATTATGTCCACTTTACATAATGTTGGTGTCAGCTAGCATGCTAGCTTATTGGGGGAATGATGGATGCACCTACTGATACGTGCCCTGCATTTGCCCAACAGCAGCCAGCCTCCAAATCTCCACTCTCCCAAGATGTTGACTTGCGCACAAATGCGGCAAGCCAAAATAAAAGGAGATAACAGACAAGTGGGGGTTGGATCAGAGGCAGCACTAATTACTAGTGTCACATGTCAGTGCTCAGATGTGAAAGCTGGAGCCCTAAAAATATTTTCGCACACGTAATAAATACATGAATGAATGAATAAAAATCATGAGCTACAACTCACTAGCGGAGAGTGGCATCAAGTGTGGTGGTTGTGCATTGGGTCTCCTATTCCTGTGGAGGCAGCCTACAAATAGTACTCATTTTAGTTATTTATTTATGTTTATATATTTGTTAACCAGGTGGGTGCACTGATCCCAGAGACTGTTTTCAAGCATGACCATGGCCATTAAAATGGCACAGAACAGGTAATAGAAACACCATAAATGCACTGAGATACAGTATATTTGATTGTTACAAAACAGTTGACTGACCTGGTTGGAGGGTAAATGCAGAACAATAAATGTGTGCTGGTGACAGTGTGTCTTTTTATTCAGAGACCTCAAGGAAAATAATTTTATTTTTTTGTTTGCTTTGTTTTGAACATAAAACATTAATGCAAAAACAAAGGACAAATAATGTGTGGTTTTGGAGCATGCTGTTCCCTTGCTTCAGGAAGGCAGCACAGTAGTGCTCAGTCACACTGGGTAAAATGCTTTAAGCAAGAGCAGATCCAAGAATATAGTAAGAGTGCATTTGGCTTGAAAAAAATAGAGCGTATCTTAAGGGTGCAAGGGCATCCCAGAAATGTTCAAACTAGAATATTTGAAATGGTAAATTTTAATGAAATTTAGGTCAGTTCTTGTGGCATTAAAAGTACCACAAATGATCGTTACCTGCATTATGCTATAGGTCTCAAATGTTGCCCTCTCATTTAGTAGCCTGTCCTACTCTACAGCTGCTCTCACCTGGGTATGTCTACCCTGAGCCCATTCTATCCCAAAGCAGTTGCAAGCAGTGACAGGCTGCCTCCCAGGCATGGACGGAACTGAAGGAATTGCCTGTAGTTGTTCCACCAAATAGAAGAACAGAAGCATATCAGTTGTTTAAAAGTTTAACAATTTAATTTCAGTAAAATGTACATGTGGAAAACAAATAACATTTAAAATGTTTACATTTGCATCTATTAAAACAACAAAAAGTACATAAATAGTTGCATCATAATTTCACATTAACACAGATCCTTAAAACTGGACTGTACAATTATAATGGGGAAGATGTTGTAAAGTGCACAAAAAATTACAATCTAAAACAGAATTAAAAAGTACTAATGGTTCTAAAGGTGCCAAATAAGGTATGTAAAGTGTGAAATAATTATGTATTAAAATACAATGTACTGTGCACTTGCCTGGATTCAAACTACTGATCCTTTGCCAGCTAGCAGCACATTCAGTGTGCCACTGAGCTGTAGGTAAGTAAACTTAAGTTGCAGTAATGTAGAGGTATGTCACAACATGTAAAGCAAGCAACTGGGGATCTAATCTCAGCAGGCAATATACCTTCAAAAATTGTTGTTTTTAGCAAAATTCACGTCTCATATAATTTACTATTCCAACTCCAAACCACTATGAATCACCACTGAAGTGAGTTTCCATCTTAGAAATAAACTTGAAATAAAGTCCCTGCTGAGGCTTGTCTAGGTTTGAATACAATTTGAGTCACATTTTTGCAGCTTGTGTCATAACCTCTCTACCATATGAACTGCAACTCACTTACATGTAGCTCAGTGGCACACTGAATGTATGTTTGCTTTAAAGGTAAAGGATCAGTGGGCCAAATCCTGGCAGGGACTTAAAACTTTTTTTGTAAGATGGAAACTCATTTGTGTGGTGATTCATGGTAGTGTGTAGTTAGAATAGTAAATTATATAGAAGTATATTTAGTTAAGAACAACCCCTTCACCTATTTTGCAGACTGTAGCATAACTTTTACACCACAGGAAATGCAACTCAGTTACCTGGAACTCGATGGCACACTGATTGTGTGTTTACTTAGCATGCAAAGGACCAGAGGTTTAAACTCAGGTAGACATAGTTTGAATCTTGGCAGGGACATAACCATTTTCAGCTTTTTCCTAAGATGGAAATTCACTTGCATAGTGATTCATGGTGGCATCAAGTTGGGGTGGTAAATTATGTGAGAAGTACAAGTGATTCATGGTGGTGTGGAGTTGGAATAGTAAATTATATGAGAAGTATATTTAGCTAAGAACAACAGTTTGGTAAGGTAAATTCATACTTGGATTAGATCCCAGTTGCCTGTTTAGATTCCCAGTTGCCTGCTTTACAGGTTGTGAGATAACCTATACACCATATGAAACACAATTCACTTACCTGCAACTCAGTGGCACATTGAATGTGTTTGCTTAGCAGGCAAAGGCTCAGTGGTTCAAATCATGGCAGAGACTTTTCATTTGTTTCAATTACATTTTCAAAATGGAAACTCACTTGAGTGGGAGTCATGGTGGTATGAAGTTGGAATACTAAGTTATCTGAGAAGGAAATTTAACTAAGAAAAACAATTTGTAATGGTAAATCGCCTGCTAGGATTAGATATGCATTTGCCTGTTTTGACAGTTTGTGACATAACCACTACATTAGGAACTGCAGCTCACTGACTCAGTAGCTTAGTAGCACACTTAATGTGTTCATTTAGCAGCTAAAGCAGCAGCAGGTCAAATTCTGGCAGGACTTTAGCTTTTTTCAAATTTCTTTTGTATGATTGAAACTCACTTGAGTGGTGATTCATTAGCCTCAGCTGGGACTAATTTAATTGACTAAAACAGACTGTAAACTTAAGTTCAATTATCTGAAAGTCTGCTATTTAGCTGTTCTGAAACCCTTCACAACTACAGCAATCAAATCTCACAATTTCACTCACAACGCAAATTGTAGTGAGAAAAAAGACATATGCAAAACATGGGATCAAACCTAGGCTTCTGTTGATCTAAAATCCTATGCCAAGGCCTAAAAGCCCTCTCAGCTGACATCATCAATGACATCATGCAGCCAAATCACTCACACTGGATGTAACCTTAAACTTGACTAAAAGCACAAAGAGTACCATGCCCACAATAGTAGTATACTGTTGGCACCTATAAATTACGGTCAAAATAGTCTCCATAATACTCTGCTGCTTACAATATAACTTAGCAAATGCAGGAGAAGCACATATGAACATACAAACATATGAAATTGGCAGCAGAAACAGGCCTCATGGCTTATCGAGTCTGCTCAAGTGTGCAGCTTGGATGTCTTGTAGTAAATATGTCAAAAACAGTGCAGTGGGATATTGCAATAAGTCTGTGTACAACAGCAAACTATTGTGGCAATCTTGCCCCATTGTGCTATGAAGTGTATACTTAAAGGAGCTCTCTTTTCTGCAAGATGCATTTCAAAATCAGTTGGAGAGTTGGTGAATAAACACATTTGTTGTAATTTAATTTTATTGTTATCAGTAGTTCTCTGTGACTATCCTGAGTGACTACATTTTCTGATTGTTGAAATTTTAGTTTTCCTGGGAGCTGCATTAGCAATCAGAAGATGATATGTCAATGCACAATTAGTATCTACAGTATGCCTGTCTTCTGATGTTTAATAACAACACAAGTAACAGGAGAAGTGTGAAATATCCCCCAATATGCCTTCAGTTGTGTGACAGGGTGAACCCTGTCATGACACTGACCATGGGAATGACAGGAGAAATATGCATAAGAAATAAATAAATATATTTCTATAGCTATCTATCATCTGTCTTCTTACTTTGCTCTCCAGGCTGTTTTAACAGTATTTGTATGACCAGAACATGATCACCCTGAAGGTCAGACTGCATCCCCCTGTATATCTGCTCTCCTTTTATTTTCCTTTCTTTTACCTTTAATTCACTTTTCCTTTCCATATTCCATCATGCCCATTTGAAATTTGAGCATGCATGAGCATATATTAGAGAATCAGAAATGAAAAGAGAGAGATTTAAAGGATGCTAGTTTGAATGTGCTAAAGTCTGAATCCTGCTTTGTCAAATGAAAGTGCCACAGTGTAATGCACATGTGGGTTACACACACTAAGCTTCCTTTAGTTTTGCCTGAATTTGAAATAGCTACAAAGGAACAAAGCTAAAATGTTTTACACTGTTAGCTCATAAAAGTGAACAGGTAACCAAAAGGCAAATGACATGTGAGACTGTTTCAGTGCATAGCTCAGGAATTCTAGCTCACTCACCTGTAGCTGGTGCTGTTTTCAAAGGTGATAGTCAGCCACAGACTTGGAATAATTGAAGGCTGATTTAGGGAGGGTAGAAAGGTGTGAGGAGCTCATAGAAACATATTTGTAAATATATATTTGAACACTGGTTGTAGGAAAAATGTTTAAGGTGTGTACATGTGAGATTTTACTGTTATTTATATATTCAAATTTGTTGAAGGCACTGAACATGTACTCCCTGGAGGACAGGAGGGAGAGGGGATATGATAGAGACATACAAGTATCTTACAGGGAGGAACAGGGTGCAGGAATGCACTATTTTAAGCGAAAAAAGATGTTCCAGGACTAGAGGGCATGGGATGAAGTTGGAGGAGGACGATTCAGAAGAAAGCGTGAGGAAGAATTTCTTCACAAGCGGGTGGTGGACAAGTGGAACACCCTGCCAGAGGAAGTGGTGGGGGATGAAACAATCCCGGTTTTAAGAATGCATGGGATAGACATAAAGGAATTCTGGAGGTCAGGGTAAGGGCAACAGACTTCCTGGAAAACATAAACTGAACTTACAAACTTAAATGGGCAGACTGGGTGGGCCATAGGCCCTTATCTGCCGACACTGTCTATGTATCTATGTATATGTTGCTTATTTTATTTATTTATTTTTATTTATTGAATTGTTTCACCAGGAAAGATACACTGAGCAACTTAATGCTCATCTCATGGTATGTCCTGGGGAATGAGGAGAGGATGTACAGAGGAGAGTTTAGATACATACATAACAGATGGTGAATACATACATACAGTTACAAAACAGGTTCATGGAAATTGAGTACAATAATAGGCTGATGCAACAGTTACTGTACAGGCAGTTCATAGGGCAGCATACATATAGAATCAGTACAGGGACCAAGCATAGGATGCAAGGTTGACAATGCATACATTACAGGCAGTTAACTAGTGATGCAGCTGCAGCAATGTGAACACATAGGATCCAGTCACCCTTTTTAAGAGCTAGTCTATAAGGGGTAGTATAAGTGCAGATGGGGTAGGGGGATGAGAAGAGAAGAGTGAGAGGAAGAGAAAAATGAGAGGGAGATGGGAGACAGGTATGCAAGGAAGGGGTCAGAAGCAGGTGCAGGTAGGTGTAAGATAATTATGCAGAGCAGAGGTAAGGGAATATGGGAGGAGGAGTGGTGAATTTGTGGAGGAATGCATTCCACATTTGAGGCAAGCGGTAAGAGAGGCTTTTTGGCCAGAGGATGTAGTTCTGCAGGGGATTGAGAGGTACGAGTGTCAGTCTGGGATCTCATGGAATAGAGGAGTGGGTAGGGGTGCCAAGAGGGAGGAGATATGAGGGAGAGATCCAAGCCAGATTTTAGAGATGAACTTAGCACCATGTAGTGCGGCTGGGAGTGAAGGGAAGGAGGTTGAGAGAACGGTAGAGGTCACAATGATGGGTGCAGAGAGGGCATCAAGAGCAGAATGACAGAAGGAATTGAAGAGAGAGTCCAGTCTGGATAGGTGGAACTGTGGGGCAGCATCGTAGACTATGTCACAGTAGTCGAAAATGGGCATGATCATCTTCTGTACCAGCTCATTGTGACGGAGCAGGATGCAGTTGTGATTTCTGTAAAGGGCCCCAAGCTTGGGCCTTAGTTTTCAGAACAGCATCAATGTGTACAGAGAAGTCAGGTGTCTGTCAGCCAGATGCCAAGATACCTGAAAGAGGAGGTCTTCAAGAGCAGTCCCATCAAGGGTGTGAAAGGTGGGGAGGTGACTTAGCCTAGCAAGTATCTGCCTTGTGCCAAAGGCCATGGAGAGTGTCTTCTTGGCATTTAGAAAGAGTTCATGAGAACTAAACCAGAGATGCACTTTAGTGAAGTCGGACTGGAGCCTGGTAGTGATATTAGCAACAGTATTGCCAGAGGTAAACAATACTGTATCATCCTCATATATGTGGATGCTGGATGCAGTGCAAACCAAGGGAAGGTCATTTAAAAGATGGAGAACAGAATGGGGCCTAGCACTGAGCCTTGGGGACTCCAGTGGTTATAGGCAGGGGTGAGATGGCATTAGCTATTCTTACTGGTGCGACCTGCTGGAGGTAGGTACTGACCCATCCCATAGCAGAAAGAGATAGTCCAGCAGCTGAAAGGCTGTGAAGGAAGAGAGGTGCGAGACAGTGTCAAAGGCTTTGGACAGGTCTACAAAGATAGCTGAGGTAATGTGCCCTTTGTTAAAACCTGAGGAGGTGGTGTCAGTTAACCTTAGGAGAGATGGTGGTAGAGTGGGATTTCCTGAAGCCAGACTGGAATGGGGTGAAAAAGCTGAGTCAAAGAGAAACAAGGAGAGCTGGTTGAGGGCAATGTGCTCTTATAACTTAGTTAAGGTTGGCAGTAGAGATAGGACTATAGTTCCCAGGAGAAGGGTCACTCCGCTTAGGTAGGGGAGGTCAACAGCATGTTTCAGACAGAGGGCACAGTAGCAGTCTCAAGGAGAGGTTTAGTAACAGGGAGGTGGGAAGGCTATGGCAGGAGCAGAGAGGTAGAGGAGCCTAGGTCAAGGCCATCAGGTGAGGAGCCTTTGGTAGAGTTGAGTGCCAGGAGAACTTGAAGGGTAGTGTCAGGAGGACAGAAGAGAAGGAGAACAGGGAGGGAGGGAGGAAGGTGTAAGAGGTTCAGAGGAGGGGATGGGGAACAGGAGCAGAGGGGAGGGGACAGGATATGGGGACAACATGGGAGTGGGAGGAAGAGCAGTGGGGAGTGTGTCAGTGTATGAGGTGTAAAGGGGCCAACAGGGCAGGGGATGGGCTTGGGAGGGTGCTTAGCGAGAGAAGAGGCGCAGGTGGCGAAGTGGGAGTTGAAGCTTTCAGCAATGATGATAGGTTCAGAGAGTACAGAGTGATTGTGCCTGAGGATGAGAGGCAGACAGGTAGAAGATGGTGAGAAGAGAGGTGAATGACCTTGCAGAATTTAGAAGGGTTGTTTGTATTAGTTTAGAAATTAGACTTGAAATGCTCTGCTTTGGCAAGGCGGATTGCTTTAGAGCAGCCATTCTGAAGTTCACGGTAACATTGGTAATCATCAGGGCAGTTGGATACTTTGGCTTGCGCCATGCAAGGTTGTGAGCATGTTGGCAGGCCAGAGCTCAGGAGTGACCCAGGAGGTGCCGCCTGTGGACCCTGGTTTTACAGGGTGGGGCAGAAGTTCCAAATCTGGAGAAACTTTGAGGAGAAGTAGGCAAGGGCTTGTCAGCTAAAGCTGCTGGGATAAGGGGAACCAGTCAGCTTGAGCAAGGTCGTGGAGCAAGGATTGCAGGTCAAGTGATGCAAAGGGTCTAGTGAGAATAGTTTTAGCTGGGAGTTTAGGTCTAAGTATTTTCTGTACTACAAAGGTCATGTGGTGGTCATTGATAGAGTCTGGTAGTAGCCCTGAGGCCACTACTCCATGGGGATGGGAGGTGAGGACCAGGTCTAGCAGGGAGTGTTTTGAGTGTTTTGGTTAAGACGAGTGGGTTCCAGAATCAGCTGATGGAGGTTTTAAGGCTTCATAGTGGAGCGGATATTAGCCAGCGATGGGACCAGCTTAAAAGAATACCTTCATAAAAATGATAACATATACTAATGATATTAATTAAGTACAATAAGACACATCACCTGAACCCTGGGAATGAATAAAAAGGATCTCTAGAGATAGTTAAATTCAGAGAAGATTTTTCCAGATCAGATCCAGATCAAGAAAGAGTGGAAGCTGCTGTGGGAAGCAGAGAATCTCCAGCCTGAGCTCTGAACTGAGGAGGGAAAGCTGAGTCAAACTCATCAAGGAACAGTCCACAGCAATCAAGAAAAGGTTCTTAGTCTTCAAGAGCCATATAGACATTACAAGTTAGAAGAAATCTGCCTTGTTTTTACTTTTCAAATAGCCTTAAAGAGCCATAAAGACATTACAAATAAGAAGGAAATCTGCCTTGTTTTCTGTTCAAGTTAATTTTATTTGCAAAAGACATATTCTGACAAGAACTAACAACTGTTTTGACTTCTGTTCTATGTATTATTTGAATAAACATACATCTAAGGATGTTTGTAACTTATAAACTGTGTACTGCTATATTTCATGCTCACCACATCATAACAAATGGCACCAGCAGGATTCATCTAGGATACTCTCACAGGGAATAGTATTTGGATGCACCAGGGCTGGTGCCAGTGATTGATGTACAGTGAAAAGTGGCATGTTTGAATGCTGTGTGACCCTGAGCAAGTCACTTATTTCTTTGTGCTCCAAGGTTGCACCT
Source organism: Neoceratodus forsteri (assembly GCA_016271365.2). Taxonomy (NCBI): domain Eukaryota; kingdom Metazoa; phylum Chordata; order Ceratodontiformes; family Ceratodontidae; genus Neoceratodus; species Neoceratodus forsteri. The sequence continues at coordinate 718,485,029 of CM028132.1, read as the reverse complement.
GTAAACAAGCTTTCAGCAGTGTGTCTCTCCTGGTAAAACAGAAGTAAAAAAAAAAGAGGCACAAAAGAATATGGTGAACCAGCTGTGGTAACCAGGATGATGGCAACAAAAGCAGAGAAGATGAAGAAGTCAGAGGAAGGAACTGAAACAATAGTACCAAAGGTATGGAGCAATCCAGATGCCCAAAGTGAGTCAGCTTCTAAAGATGAAGGTGCAGAATGGGGCCCTGAAAACTTACAAGGGTTTTACAGATGGTGGGGATGTGAGGTACAATGCCATGATGCACTGTGGGCTGAAGCCTTGCAGGAAAGCTTGAATCCTGGGTCAATACTCCAAATATCTCCAGTATAAATGACATTAAACTATGTTAACACCAATTGATGATATAGAGGCCTATCTAATGACCTATGAGAGAGTGGCTCTAGCCTGCTGGTATTGGGACTAGATATGGGCAAAGTTGGCAAAGTACATTCCATGAAAAAATTTAACAAAATATTTGCATTTTGTGAACTTTTTCTCAGATGAAAATGCAGAATTTTGCCCATGGAGTGCGACATTTCACCCACATAGCACAAAATTTAGCCACAAATGGCAAAATGTCACCACTGTTGGAGAAATTCTCCCATATTGGGGCAAAATTTTGCATTTCATGGGTGGAATTTCGTAATTTTGCACCCATGAAATAATTCATAGAATGTCCAAATCACAAATGTTTCATGCAGTAAATTGCTAATTTTATGGGAACTTCACCCACGGAATTTAACTTTGCCCCATCTCTACCCAGGAACAGTGGATTGTTAGGTTGGTCCCTACCTTTCTGGAAAGTACAGCTGGCCTATAATATATCGACAGCATCCAATCAGCGATTATGACCTGGTGAAGAGGAAATATTGCAGAGGTATGACAATTCCTGTGAGAGTTAAAGACAGTGCTTTAGACACTTGAAATATCAAGTTGGCAATACCCCAATAGAGGCCTACACATGACTGAAAGATCTCTGCATGAAGTGGTTGCAAACTAATGTAAGACTGTAGAACAAATCCTGGAGCTCACTATGATGGAGCAGTTTGTCAGTCTGCTGTCTGGTGATGTTCAGCTGTGGGTTATGGAGCACCAACCTGACACTGGAGAAAAGCGATTTTCCTTGCTGTGGACTACCAGATGGCCCATCAGTCATGCTCCTTCAAGACTTGTCAGCAGAGATTTGGTAAGACACCCTTTTTCTGGGCTAAGGCCTATACCAAGACCAGAGTTTAGACCTTGTAGAGGTGTATGGCACTCGTCTGACTTTGCATGCTATAATTGTAATAAGATGGGTCATATAGCATGTAATTGCCCCCAAAACAGACAAAAGCCTAATACATGGCCTAGCTAATCTGGGACAGTGCTCTACTAAGGTAGTAGTGGGCCCAAAGACAATGCAAGGCCTGATAGACTCAGATAGTCAACAAACATTGATCCATACTGATGTTCTCCCTAATGATTGCAAAAGAGGCCCTAGAACTGTGGTGCTAAGTTTACATGGAGACACTCATTTTACCCAACCATGCAAGTAACCCTAGGTGTTAAAGGGGTATCTGAGTTAATTAAGGTGGGAGTGGTTCCAACACTATCAGTGCCTATGGTGATAGGACATGACTTCCAGGTTTTCCAGAAGTGGTCCAAGAAGAAGTTATACCCTCCTTACAGCAGCTGTGGTCACCTGATCACAGGCTAAACATGCCCAAGTCCTGTCAGACATTTTCTTCCTGAAGAGGACTATTTTGCTCCTGGTAAAGATAGGAAAACAAAGAAGGATAGGAGAAGAACAAAGCAGAAATGGACATTAGAACAGTATTACTGTTAATGATGACAAACATGATACCATATGTGATACGAAAAATGTATTTGTTATCCCTGTTATAACCAATGATCAACAGCAGGATGTTAGTCTGAAACCCTGTATGCTATGGTAGGGTGGAGCAAGCTTCAAGGAAGCCCAGGGTTATCAAACATAAAGAAATATTAAACATAGTCTATACCAACCCCTTGATGCAAGAACAAGTAGAGCAACTGGTGGTGCCTGAAAAAGTACAGGGAGAGCTATTACACCTAGCCCATAATATACTGATGGCAGGTCATGGAGATAGAGATTGTACCTTGGTCTGACTTCTGTAAAGTTTCTTTTGGATCAGTATTCATAAACAAGTAGCTACTTACTGCCAGGCCTGTGCTGAGTGCCAGAATGTACAGTAGCAGACATGACCTGTAAAGACAAGGTTCCCCTGGTGCTCTGCCTATAGTTTTTTATTTATTATTTTATTACATTCTCGGATTACAAATTACCTTTGAGCAGAAGCACTGGTTTACAAAGGTTCCACGTCAAAGGATGAGGTCAACATACATACAGAGTAGTAAAAGAATGCCCAATAAACAACCAAAACAACTAAAAGAGAAAAATAAAGATACTCAGTTATAACATACTTTGAGATAATATTCATATAATGAGCAGCTTGAGTAGGCAGCTGGCTGTGGTAACAATAAGAGACAAAAGGCACCATAGGCAGTTAGTATTGCAGGCGTGCAACCGGGAGAGGAAGTTGGCAGGCTAATGGGCCACTGTCTGATGGTGGTAGAAAATGCCTTGTACCAGTGGAGATGTGAAGCAGGAAAGGAGTCACAAGGAAGGCCCGGAGCCAGAGGAATGAGACTGGGAAATGGCGGGCTGTGAGACATGAGTGAGCCAGGAGGTGTTTACAGAGATCTCTGTTCAGAGAAGCAGTCACATTGAGTGGTAGAGGTGAGGTAAAGTTTGAGATTCCTTTTGAAGGGTCCAAGTGTAGTAGAGGAAAATGCTTCTTTATTGAGGGAATTGAACCATTGAGCGGCTCTACAGATAAAGGACCACTGACCCATGGAGGTATGACATCTAGAACCTGAAAGGTTAGAGATTGGCACCACGTGTTGTTGAGTGCCACTGTAGTTAGTAAGGAGTGAGCTAACACCAGGTGGCATGAACCGAGGAGAATCTTTTGTAAGTAAGCAGGTCTGGTATTGTATTCTGCTGAGTAGGGGCAGCCAGCTGGCCTGTGCATAGAGGTCACAGGTGTGAGTTTGTCAGGCTGCACCCGTTAGTAGTCTACAGGCTTTGCTGAGAGAAACTGAGATCCTCGGAGGGCACTTGTTGAGGCAGAGCTATAGATAGCAAGGCCGTAATCAATGATAGAGGTGACAGAGCTGTAGATAGCTAGTTAAGGCATCCCAGGCATACAGTGCTTGTGTTTGTGTAGTAGTCCAATCTGTATATTGGCAGTCTTGGCAACAGTGTCGGACATGCCGAGGAAGGAGAGGGTACTATCCAGGTAATACCAAGGTACTTGAACTCCTTGACATGTTTGAGTGGGTTTCCAGTGTGGTTCTTGATGGTGAGGACAGAGAGTTGTGCCTGCTAAGTCGGTTATAGAAGGACATGGCTTTAGTCTTGCTGTGGTTCAGGACAAGTTTATGAGAACTGAACCAGTCTTGACGCTTGAAGTCGAGCTGCAGCTGGGATTCAAGGACTGTAATGTCATGGTGGCTGGAAAACAGGATTGCATCATCTGGTATAGTAATATTTTTGGTGGCAGGCACTGGGAGATTGTTGATGAAGAGGAGAAGAGTCAAGGGCCCAGAATAGACCCTGGGAACTCTGGAGTGGACGGTTTCTCATCTGAAGAGATCCCTGCAATCCTTACGTTGGATCTGATTATCAAGGTAGCTGGTGAACCATGGAAGGGCATCACTGGAGATCCCAATGGAGGACAGTTGCTTGAGCAGTAGGGGGTGGTTAACTGTGTCGAATGCCTTGGTAAAGTCTATAAATACTGTCCCTCCACGATTCCCTTTGTCAAGCGTGGCATGGATAAAGGTTGTAAATTCCAGTAGTGCAGTGGTGGTGCTGTGCCCTTTTCTGAAGCCATGCTGCTCTGGGCACTGCACATTGTACTTATCCAGGAATTCAACTAGTTGGTCCGACACTATTCACTCCAGCTCTTTAGATAGCGGGGAGGAGTGAGATAGGTTTGTAATTGGTGTGGAGCATCCTATCTCCGCTTTGTGAACCGGTGTGACAGTGGCTTTCTTCCAGAGAGGAGAAATGGCCCAATCTAGCGAGAGATTGACGATCTTTGTAAGTGGTTCTGAGATTTCATTGAGGACTTGTGCCAGCAGTTTCAGGTCAAGGGAGTCACCACTGTACCCTTGTTTGCCGATGGCCTTTGAATGTATTTTCTAGCTACTTGTGGTGGGACCTCCTTAAAAAAACTTTGAAGTTATACGTTCTAGTTGGGGGGTAACTTGGGAGGAGCTGGAGGAGGTAGTCGAAAAATTTGGTGGAAGGACACTGTCCAGGTTTGTAAATGCATTATTAAAAGTGCTGGTGATGGTACCTAGGTCGAGTGTAGGAGTGCCATGAAGATTGAGCATAGTGGGTGGTGCTTTAGGATCCTTGCCTGTGAGTTCTTTCATGTTGTTCCAGAATTTTTTCCCTGGCCCCAAGAGTTGGTCAGACCTCTTTGAAATAGCTACGTTTAGCATTCCGTATTTTTGAGTGCAATCATTTCTGGCTGCTTTGTATAATTGTATGTTTACTTGCGTCGGGTTGCCGCAGGCACAATGCCAGAGGTGGTCTCTGTGCTTGAGTAGAGTTAAAAGGTCAGTAGTAACCCAGGGGTTGGTCTGTCCTTTGACCTTCATCTTTTCACTGGTGCATAGATGTCACTGGCTTCGTTGGAAACGTTTGATAAATAGGTCCAGAGCTTTGTTGGTGTCACTGAGGGAGTCGAGCACTGCCCAGTTCAGCCTGGTTAGATGGAATTTTAACAGCTGGAGGTGCCCTTGTTTGATAACCCTGGCATAGATAAGCTTGGGAGGGGCTTGTGGTATTTGTTTGACCAGGAGCAGATGACAGGTGAGTGGTCACTTATTGTATCCGGGAGTACAGAAACACTGGAGATGCGTTCAGGGCAGTTAGATAGAATCCAGTCTAGAAGCATAAGGGAGCCTGTCCTATAGTTACACCTAGTGGGGGCATTGACCAGTTGAGTGAGGTGATGTGCAGCGGCTGCATCACTTATAGGTAGTGGCCTCAGCGGAGAGCCAGTTAATGTTAAAATCACCCATGATAATGGTTTCAGAATTATGTTGCCGTACCCTTAGATATTCCATGATGCTATGAAACCAGTGGCCTGGTCTCTTGGGGTAGGTAAACTGAGATGACAGTGAGTTCCTTGTTATGTGCACCAAGGAGGATTTTGATTGTGAGGACCTGAGAGGAGTTGCTCAGGCTGGGGATGGGATGATGTGACCCATAAGGGTATTCTTAAGATAGATGGTTGCAGCCCCGCCCTGTTTAGCAATCCTGTCTTGCCTGAAAATGCAGTAGCCAGGGACAGAGACTGAGGTATCAGAGATTTTAGGTTTAGCCATGTTTCCACAACTGAGGGGACATCAGGGTTGTGCTGTAGGATCCATGTTTGGAGGGAATCAAGTTTGTTGAGGATGCTGCAGGCATTGATGGATGCCATGGTGAGTTGACAAACCATTTGCCTGCATAGCTATGGATATCACTATATCCATTGGAATGTAGTACAAAAGACAATCATTTTATCCTTGTGGTATGCAATTATGCCACCAGATATCCTGAAACAGTCCCATTACATACTGTAACAACCCCTAGAGTTGCTGGAGAGCTGGCCCATATCTTTGGCAGGATGGGTATTCCCTGGGAGATATTAACTAATCAGGGCAGTAATTTTAATTCAGCTCTGTTAAAATAATTATATTGGTTGCTGGGAGTATCTGCAGTGAGGACTTCCCATATCACTCCCAGACAGATGGCCTGGTTGAATGAAAATGTATTTGTTACCCCATTATAGCCAATGATCAGGCTCTAAAACAGATGTTTCAAAGATTTGTGCAAGGAGAAGAAAAAATTGGATAAATATTTGCCCTATCTCTAGTTTGCCTATCGTGAGGTGCCTCAAGCCACTACTGGGTTTCCCCTTTTGAATTACTTTATGGATGGCACCCACTGAGTTCGTTGATTATAGTTAAAGAGACCAGGAGGAAAACCCCACTCAGAAAGAAGGCATCACTGCTTATGTACTAGCTTTAAGGAAAAACTAGTGAAATATGATAAGGTAGTGCACAAGAATCAACAAGGGCCCAACTGAAGCAGAAGTGGCACTATGATCCGGAAGTGAAGAGAAATCATTTGAACCTGGTGTAAAGGTGTTACTATTACTGCTGTCCAATGACAACAAGTTGATGAAATGGCAGGGACTATAAAAGTGGTTAGGTGAGCAGGTCTGGTGAATTATGAAATCAAGCCACCAGATAGAAAAAGTGCCTTGAAAATGTACCATGTAAACTTGTTAAAGGCTTGGGTGAAAAGAAGCCCACATTGTTTGTTCTTCCTGACAGGAAGAAGAGGACTTAAAACTGCTTACAAAAGGTTAGAAGTGCCTGATACATATACGCCTAAAATATCTGTGAATACCTCCTTAGCCACCAAACAAGTCAAAGACATTAATGTCCTAATTTGGAAGTTCAATCAGTTTCACCACTGAGCCAAGCTGTGCCACAGGGTCAAACATAAAATTGTCACTGGTACCATGTTGCCTTGCAGTTGCCCAGGTGTCTAAAACTGCTATATTCAATGGAATAGCTCATTGGTGCTATTCAACTGAATATAGAGCCATTGAGACCCAGTGCTAAGCCACTTAATGTTGGGCTGACATGGCCTCAAAATTGGATGTCACAATGACTTGCCCTCATGCTAAATATGCCATATTCAAATGGACCTATGCAAATGAGTTCACTGAGCATGAAAGACAATAAGGGCCACTTGCATGCCCATTGTGGGCTCATTTGTAGGGGAGCAAGGCTGTACTGTGTGGCACTGCCCCTGATTGCCCATTCCCCAAGAGTTATCCCTGGTGCTAGTGGCGCACCCCCCCACCGATCGCTGTCCTGGTATGAAAAGGTAATGGAGCACAAGAGGTTGTGGGGCTCACCTGTATTGGTGCACATACCTAGGAATGTCAAAATCTATCAACAGAGCACAGTTTCCAGCAAAGCTGGTAAGGTCAACACACCTTAGTACAAAGAGGAACACCTTCAGTTATGCAAGCAGCACGATTTGTTGTACTCTGCAGCAAAATAGCTTCTAGAAATATTTGCAGGGACAAACACAATATATCTCAATATAAAACAGCATAAATACAAAATTGCAAAACCCACGGTGGAGTCCATAAAGCAAATCCACTGTCCTGTGGTAAACATAGGAATGTACACCCAATAGTCCGAGCTTACCTACAGACTGAATACAAATGTAAAGACGCTCTGATGATGATTGTTTATCAAAACGTAAGTGCATTGCTACCTGGAACCCGTCACAGACTCGCTGAGTTTGGATCTGTGCCAGACACTAACCTTAGTTGCCAACATGGGAACTTTATGCCAGAATCAGGCTTACAGGAAAGAAATAGCATTGCAGCGCACTAACCTGCGTACCATGAGTAACTTCTGAATCTTAAGAATTCTGGACGGAATGTTTGATGTCTTTACATTTGTATTCAGTCTGTAGGTGACATCTGGGTGCACATTCCTATGTTTACCACAGGACAGTGGATTGCTTTATGGACTACACCATGGGGTTTTGCAATTTTGTATTGATGCTGTGTTTTATATTGAGATATATTGAGTTTGTCCCTGCAAATATCTTTAGAGGCTATTGTGCCTTAGAGTACATTAAATCATGCTGGTCGCATAACTTGAAGGTGTTCCTCTTTTGTACTAAGGTGTACTGAACTTACCCAGCTTTGCTGGAACCTGTGCTCTGATGAAAAGTAATGTTTCCCTGGTGCTAGTGGTGCTCCCCAACCAATTGCCATCCTGATGTTGATGTAAGCCTACCATGGTACAGTGGTCCCTCCTGGTGATCACTGGCCACTGTTGAAACAACTCATTCCCTGGTGGCTAGTGATCCTCTCTCTACCTTTTCACCCATCCAACATAGGTATAGAGTTTCTCTGGTGGCAAGTGATTCCTGCCCCCACCCAATCCTCTGTAACATAATGTGACACAAATTCCTAGGTGTCTAGCAGACCCTCCTCCCTATCCCCAATCCCTGTAACATAATGTGACACCATTCTCTGGTGTCTAGCAGATCCCCACCCTGGCAGGTAGTGCCCCACACCCCCATCCCAATCCTGAGCAAGTGACTAGCACAGCCCTCCACTCACGACTACAGTGGGCAGCCGACTAGGCTGTCATGGACGCATACTGTATACAGTACACATCATTGACTGATAGCTCTTGAGCTCAGAGCTGTCAATCAATGAGTACATACTGTTTACAGTACTCATTCAGTAACAACTCAGTTGGTGGCCAGCCAGGGTGGTGAGTGAAGGGCTGTGCCGGTTGCAGGCTTGGGACTGGATTGGGGAGTAGGGTGATGGGGAACTACCTGCTGGGGTTGTGGGGTGGGGGTTGCTATACACTGGGAATGGTGTCACATTCTATTACAGAGGATTGGGAATAGGAGTGGGGTCTGCTAGAGATCAGGGAATTATGTCACATTATGTTACTGGGGATGTGGTGGGGAGGAACCATTGTCCACCAGGGAAATTCTTTACCTATGTCAGGTGGGTGATCAGGTGGGGGTAGGAATCACTGAACACCAAGGAAACTGTATACCTATGTCAGGTGGGTGATAGGGTGGGGAGAGGGACCACTAGCCACCAGGGACTTATGTTCTATGACTTTAGGACAGCAATCATGGGGGCACCAAACACCAGTGACTACTGTGTTAGGGGTTGGGGACACCGCCTTCTTCCACCAACCACTGGGGTTATCTCGGGAGTACATCGGGGTTTAATCGGTGGTATGTGCGCTGTGCAAGGGACCAGACAAAATGGCTTTGAGTGGTACACATACTCTGAATATTGGACAGCACCAGTATTCTGGTCCCCACCTTCATTTGCATTGAGCACCCCCTTTAGAAATTTTCCCAGGCTCAAACCCTGTTTGCCTGCAATAACTAGGCTTTTCAATATTGCACATCTGTGCAAAACCTGGTTTGCATGGACAAACTTGAATTTATGCCTGGGCAATCTTCTGAATATTGGGCCCCTGGAGTTTTAACTTCTGCATTATTCCATGAGTTTGGTGGTTGGAGTGACAAGAAATGGCTAGCTCATCCATGTCACATACACTTTGAAAAGGACATGGAACTCTGTTTCATGATTTTCATGGATAGAGCTAAATTTGCTAAAAACAAACTTCTCCTTTACATAAGCATAAACTCTGTCCTGGGAAGATTCTTGCTGTAACTTGATTAGTGCCTTGGTAAAAACAAAAACATATCTTGTTATCTTGAATACAACAAAGAAACTGAGCTTGGTTAAGGAACTATAGAGGCTGTTTGCTTTCAGTCACACTATTGGCATACCAGATTTTCTCCTGTTGGTTGCAATGTCCTGTAGGCAGTCAAACATAGCTTTGTATATGTTATAAAAATCTTCAAAGTATGTATGTCTCTCCATTCATCATGTCTTGTGTACTAATTTCAGTTTCTGTTTTTCCACTGGTTTTCACCATTTTCTGATCTTTCACAGTTCATTTCCTAAAATGGCTGCTTCAGATGCCTTTGATGTTTTGGAGCATACTTGAAAAGATCCCAACTTGCTTCATGGCACTCACTGTGTAAGTCATTTGTGGTGCTAGCAAGCTTTTGAATAAACCATGTTTAACTGGTGGCATACACAATGATATACTGCTTAGGGAACCACATTTTGAAATAGAGCACAACCATTTTATTGCCCTAGCCATGTTTCTGGAACCATCATATCCCTGAACTCTGCATTGTCTGGGATCCAATGCCATGTTTTTGTCAGCACACTGTAGTTTCATTTCATTACATCTATCATTTCCTGTCACAGATTCACATGCAATAAATTCTGCAAACATCTCCACTGTATGAACATTTGTCAAGTATATGAGCACAATTCCAAGTTGTTCCTAATTACTGGCATAGGGCCCGATTCTCAAAGAGGGCTTTGATTGGTCCAATCTGTGGTAAACAGCAGCTTGTGCCAAAGCCCAGTGTGTTAAGGACCCTGTACCAGATTCTGGTACAGGAGGAGTCCAGCACCCATGCCCCCACACCTGTGGCATCCTCTCCCATGTGACAAACACACTGTGCATGGGAGGAGTTTTCCACAAGCTCCCTGCTGTTAAGACATGCATTCCCCTATTCCTGATGTTATTACTATGTCACAATGAAGTTTACCTGGTGGTCTAGTGGCCCCTCCTCGATCCTCAATCATGCCATTTAATATGGACACTGGAAATAAGTCTCTTTATTGGCAATGTCTGAATGTAGAATGATTAACTTCCAGTTTTGGAATGAAGTATGCTGTTCTAAAAAGTTCCAATAAGATGCTTAAAGTCTGCATAGGATAAATATTATATGTTTTTTAGGTTTTATTAAATATAAGTAGAATAATTGTTTATGTTTTGCCAAATGGATTACTTGATAAGCAGCTGAGGAGGAGGCTGAATTGAAAGGATGTTCAATACGCACTTCAGAGTCAGTGGAGAAGCCTCTGAATGCAGGATTACATAGTGTGTTTCTTTCTGAAAACAGGTATGCCATTGTTGCCTGGCATGTAATGTTTCCAGCAGATCTTATTGCCTGTTCGTCCTGGTTTCTGGGCTCTCCTCTGTCTCTTAATTCCCACAGGTTGGCCTGAGGAAGCGGATTGTTTGACCCGAGCTGTGCGGGTACCTAGGCACCAGGAGACACCATCAGAAGGTGAAAGAGGGCACAGACATGACAGAATCATTCGACTGTCTAGAAGCCCTACACCTGCTGCAAGGAATGTATTTCAACCTCTTTCTTTTTGTGTGTAAAGTGATATTTTAAAATATACAGCTGGGTTTGTGTTGTAGAAGAGGATGGAGGGTGAGTGCACCACACTCTAAGCAGATCAGCAGGCTCTGCTTGCTTAAGTAGGATATGGAGGAGGAGTTCTTCTCCCATATAACTACAGGCAGAGCCTTTCAATTATATGTGGTTCAGAGCTCAGTGCTTGTGTTACATGCTGCATCTTCATAATATAGATTTGAGTTTGTATACAGAGGCCAGACCAGTAAGTAGACTGATGCTTCCAAGGTATAGTTGTATGAATGGTTAGTGCTTAAGTACTTGAGATAGACATGAATAAGTCAGTGATTATAGTTCATGATGAACTGACAGTATGATAGTGCTGATACTGGATCAAATGATTTAAACAGTATAAGTTGATGGTGTGGCTTTACTCTGTATCCCACCATAGGAAGGAAGGTTCATTGTTTAGGATGTGACACCCCCAAAGAATTATGATATCCATGATTATGTTCTCCAACTCCAGAGAATATGGCGCAGCACACAGGAGAGAAAACCCCCTTAGGGAAACCTCTGAGGACCCATGGCTGCAACCCACCCCTTCCTTCTGTGCATACTAAAGAACATAATCCTAATTAAGTAATTTGATTGGCAAGTCAAGTTGCAGGTTAAAGATGATCCAGTGTAATGTTCGTGGTAAGAAATGAAGGTCAGAAACAGGCTTCCAAGTCTTGCGTGATCACTACAGGTACTGTAGGAATATGGAAAGCATCCAGAAAATTGCACTGAGCTTAGCAGTGCTAGCATATGTCCTACAGATTCAGGGTATGGTTATGATGAGGAGCTCCTAGGGCTAACGCATGAAAATTAGAAATTGTAGAGTACTTGTCCAGGCTCTGATGCTTTGCGGGCAGTGGGCAGGATGTATTGGAGTAGACCGGCCTCCGGTCTTCTGCTGATGAAAGGCATAAGAATCCATGGAATGGTAGAATGGCTTGAGATGAAGCTGATGGCTGACAAACTCAGTTCAGTTGATGGGACGAAGATAGTAGGATAAACTTGGGTCATGACATAGAAGGCATATGGCAGTAAAGCTGAGCTGGAATCCAGGTAGGACTTGAGGTAGTAAATCCAAGCACTGATGCTAATTTGAGAAGCATCCAAGGAAGTATAACATGGCAAGCTCAAGAGATGGGATGTGCAACTGGACAGCGCAAATTAGAAGATGAGATGGTAAATAGTGAGAATTGGACCAGGTTGGTCAGTTGATAAGTAGTGGAACATGGCAGCTAGTCCTTTTGGCTGAGATGTGCAGCTTGACCCAGATCTGGTGAGGTAGAAGTAGAGTGGCGACTAGCTCCATGTAAACATGTAAGTGTAGCCAGACTTCGTAGGTCCACTGTTTAAGTAAATAGAGTGACAGCTAGCTTTCATATGCAAGATGTGCAGTTGGTCCTCACGTGGGTTAGATGATTCACATGAATGAATTGTGAGGGTGGTCAATTGTTAAGTAGTACATATTCAGTGGAACAGTCCATAGCCAAGATGAAGGTCAAGAACAGGCTTCCAAGTCTTGCATGACTGAAGCAGGTAGTAGTATGAAAGCGTGCAGTGTCCAGCTAGATGAGCACTGAGGTAAGCATTGTAGAACATGTCCAATAAGTTCAGGATAGAACTGGAAGTTGGGAGCTCCTGAGGCTAGCAAATGATAGATAGGTGGAAGGAGTAATTGTATCCATGCTAGCGCAGTCAAGGCAGGATGAAAATAAAGTAGTACAACTTTCAGGTTTCTGCTAATAGAGGGCATATAATACATGGAATGGTAGAAGGCTTGCAATGAGACTACGGACTGATGAATCCAGTTCCGGTAAAGTATGATAGGAATTGAATATATAACTAGGTCATGATATAGAAGACAATGACCATAGACCTGGGCTGGAATCATGGCAGGCTTTAAGAGTAGTAAATCTGAAGCACTGGTGCGAGGTTAAGAAGCAGTCAAGAAGTATAACAGGGCAAACCCAATAGGGAAGTATGTGGGGTGGACCATGTAAGTTAGGAAATTAGATAGTAAGTAGCAAGTAAATTCACTAAGTTGGTCCGTTGATGAGTAAAGAACATGGCAGCTAGTCCCTCGGTGAGATGCGTAGCTTATCCATCAGCTGGTGAGGTAAAGTAGAGGCGGCTAGCTCAGGTAACATGAAAGCACAGCCAGACCTATGGAGGCCTGCTGGTAGTACTAGAACGTGGCATCTTGGTCCCTTGGTGAGATGCACAGCTTACTATCAGCTGGTGAGGTAAGTAGAGAGGTGGCTAGCTCCAGGTAACAGAAAGGCACAGCTAGATCTTCATAGGTCTGCTGGTAAGTAAACAGATTGGCAAGTTAGTAGGTAGTAGCATTGCCAGTTAGCCTGACGATTGGGATGCGCAGCTGGACCTTCAAGGTCAGCTGGTATAGTAAGGAGAGATGTAAGAACCTCCAGGCCGGATGTGGCACAGGCAGGTGTAGGGCATGTATAGTTAAACCTCTGGCCTGAAGGTGAAGCAGGTATGAGGTGCATTAGGTAATGAGATAATATACAAAACTCCAGGCCCAGAGTGGGCGTGGCAGGTTGACGAATTAATGAATCTCCAACCTGATGCTGGGTGAAGTAACCTTGGAAGCTGCTGAATGAACACTGAACAAGGACCTTGCAAGTTTGATGTAGGTAGTGGATTCCAGGCAGCTGGGAAAAATCAGGAAACAGGAATGCAAATAGAGCAGGCTATGGGTAACAAGTCATAAGCATGACTTACACGTAGGCCAATATTAGTAGTAGTAGTAGTAGCAGGTGGATGCTTTAATGTAGGTGAAGTAGCATGAAACAGTACTAAATACTTCAAGGTACATAGTGGGGACCGATGAAATGGAATAACAGGCAATAAGTCTGATGACTCATAAAGGTCATTATAGACAATCAAACAGCAATGATAGCAAGGAGCCATAAAGGAAGCAACATCCTATATCTTTAAATAGTAATGAGCTACAGAACATGGCCTCAATTTATGCTTCTGTTTTCTGTCGTGCATGTGGTTCAGGTAGTATTCCTGAGAACATAGTCTTGCAGAGGTCTGCAAATAATGGTACAGACTACCATTCTGAATATCAAGTAAATTAGAGCAGGTCATGGTATAATCCAGCATACCTTGGTTCTTTGCTTCCTGAAGCTAGGCTGTCGTTTGGGAATCAAACCAAGAAGCCTCAGTTAGGGAGAACGTCGGTGACATCTAGTGATGGGAGTAAACAAGGTACAGCAATAGTGGAATGAGGTACAGAATGCCAGATGAACCCAGCGGTATGAGAGCAGTGCGTTACTGTGGGCTGTGAAGCACCAGTGGTGTTAGCATGCATAATTGGACAAAGTGTCTGTCAAGTCATGGAGGACTTTAATAGTTTAGGTCACCAGAAACACTAAGGCATGATAAGATGTCCAGGAAAATGAAGCCAGGCACAGCGAGGGTGGAATGAGCATGAAGGAAGATGAAGTCAGCAGCAAGTAATTAAGCAGGTGGTTCCAGCAAATGTAAATGTTAGACTACAGGGTAAGGCGTCTGGAGGACAAACTGTGCTACATAAAGCAATGGCTGCTAGCAGGAGGAAGAAATGGGAAGCAAGTATAGCACTAGGTTAGATAGGCAAGAAAGCGGGGCAGCTGAGAAAGCTGCCATGGAACAGAGTGCACCACACCTATGAGGAGAAGCTGCAGGAAGAACCCCCAAAAAAAAAGAAAAGAAACACCAGGGTGGGAAACAAAAACAAAACAAAACAAAACAGGAGCACAAATGAAGGCAGAGAGGATGAAAAACACAGCGGTGGGGAGGGGCAAGAGGAGGCACAGCCAGGAAGGAAAGGAGGTGCAGCTGCCGGACCAGCAGCACCTAGCCAGGTGAGTGTGCCACACTCTAAGCAGAGCAGCATGCTCAGCTTCCTAGTAGGATATGGGGAAGAGCTCCTATATAATATAGGCAGAGCCTTTCAAATAAAATTGTACACTTGTTAAGGGTAGCAATGGTAGCAGATATTCATAGTTCAGATATTGCACAAATTTGGAAGGACAAGGATCTCAAAGGAATTGATTATTTGTTTTATTCTGCACAGCACCATGATTAGCTAATCATATTTGGATAAACAATGAAGCTTTTAGGAAATTGGGATGTAAGGTTGATCACATAAATAGGGGAATGCAGAACAAGAGGAAGATAGAAATTAAAGAGCAGCCCTATCAGCTTAGCATATTTGGCCTAAAGTCTTGCCCAGATTAGACTAGGGAAATTTAGAGGTAACAATAATCAATTTACTTATACATTAAGAATTTTTGATAGGGATTTTGGTATGAAACAGATTAATAGATGTAACATGGGTACAGTAAGTAGAGTGGATTTTATGGTACAAAATTCTGAATTAGCAGAAATTATTCTGGACAAAGCCCCATTGTTAGACAAAGTGGGGATCCATATAGTGAATAGTTCAGTCCTGGAAAGGAAAAACATGCAAACCTTTGCACCTAAGGATAGTGGAAAAATGGAAATTAAATCTTCTAAAATATTGCATTTATATGATCTGGGTAGAACAAAAATTAGAATGATAACAGTCTCAGACACAGTTATAGATATTCTGGAACAACTCCTGTATGTCCCTATAGAAACTCAGATGCAATCTGTATTGGTAGGCAAGGAGCTAATCCTGACTGTGATTTGATTCTTCTAAAGGTGGAGTTTTAAGCCTATATAAGAAAATTGTTGATAATATGGACTTGCTGGATACTTTAGGTTTACATATTCTTCAAGAGGATGATTATGTGCAATCGGTAACTTGTAAACATAATTTAGTAGATAAATTGATACAGCACCAGGGTAAGAATCAAGCAAGTACATTGTTTAATATTTCAACATTTAGCAAGTTTGAACCCTTGCCATGCAAATTGATTGACTGCTTGACTCACGAGCAGGCAACGGAAGTGTATTCTTCTAAATTTTCAGTGTTATCATGGAGCGTTGCAGTTTTTTTTCAAAATTGGTAGACAATGAGTGATTGGACTTTGTAACACAATTTAATGTTTTGTGCTTCCAGGAAACCTGGCACAATAAAGATCAAGAGCCATTATTAAATGGCTTTCAGACATTTCAAATACCAGGAATAAGCTAGCTAACATAGGTCGAACTGCAGGTGGCCTAGCTATTCTAATTAAAATGAATAAGGATATTTCTGTAGATTTGCTCTTTAGCAATAAAAACATTGTAGTACTATATATACAATTTAAGGGGATTTTTTGTTTAGTTAATGTTTGCTTTCCACCAACAAACTCCAAATTGTTTTCTTTATCTTTATGGGACCAACTGGAAGACTGCCTACATAAAAGTTGGGCTGTAACTACTTGTGAGGAATTACTCCTCTGTGGAGATTTCAATACAAGACTTGGCCTATATGATGGATATCTGGATAGTAGTTATCATAATTGGTGCCATTTAGAAATATACCAGTATTCAAGAACAACTAAAGACAAGGGAATAAATAAGATGGGACAGCGGTTGATGGATTTTTGCCCTTGTATAATTTGGCTCCTAGTAATAGTAGAATCCCTGGTGATTTAGAAAGGAATATACTCATTTTTGGTTAAGGTCCCTCAATTATTGATTACATGTTCTGGAATGGAGATATGTCATTTGGAAACCTTAAAAATACCAATTAGGGCAGAGAGTGACCAGCTATACGCTGACTTTATATTCAACAGTTTCAAACTGTTGTATTAGTACTGATTCACAATTACCACACTTGTAAATTAGAAATACCAGGATTAAATAGCAGGAGAAGGCAGTTTTCCTATAAGAAATTTCCTAATGAAAGTGGTTACTAAACACAGATGGCACTCTGGATTATGAAGCACTTTATCATAATCTTTCTGATTGTCTTGAAGATTCAAGATACTCTTCAAATTACATCTGTCAATAATAAGACTGGGCAAAGAGATACTACATGGGTTGATCAAGAATGCAGAATAGCGAAAAGAATTAAATAACAAGATCAGGAAGGCTAACATATATAAATCCTGCAGGGTTTAGAATTTAAATAAACACAGGGAAGAATATAGAAATTTCTTGTTTATAAACGTGAGGAATATCAACAGAAACAATGGAACAATATGCTTACAGCAATAAATAATAAGGATTGTCAATCATACTGGCTACTTGTGGCAAGGGCACAACTAATGTCAAATATGAATTAGATACCTATATACCCTTGGAAACATGGTTTAAATATTATCTCACAACATTTTTTCTATAGATATTGGTAATGTAACATCTTTAGATTATAATATGCATTTATTTCCTTATTTATCCTTTCTGAAGTATATTGGGTTACTACCTCTTTAAAACAAAAAGGTGCGGGTCCTGACAGGATCCTATCTGAAGTGTATCTGAATATATCATCTTTGTGGACTATAGTGCTCACTAAATATTTTAACTTCTCCTGTCAAAGGTTAACTTTCCTTCCTCTAGGAAAGGAGCAATAATAATTTTGATTTATAAAAAGGTGACAAAACAGATCCAACCATGTACAGGCCAATTTAGCTATTAGATAATCTAGGAAATATTTTTCCAGACTCATGCTGAATAGACTCAAAGAACAGCTGGTACTTTTGAGAGATATGTCTGATCCTCAGGCAGCTTTCAGATCTGGCTTTAGTACTACTGATAATTGTTTTGTAATTAGGCACCTACAAGAAAAATACATTGTCCTAAGAAAGCAAAAGTTATATGCTGCATTTATAGATTTCAGTTCAACCTTTGACTGTATTTCTAGAAACCTCTTATGGGGTATAATGGAGAAAAGATTCAGTGGAATTAATAGCAATAATTAGAGAACTCTATATTTCAACATTGGCTCAGGTGAAAGTGGGAAAAGGAAGACAGTTTATTTCCATTTTTCCTACAAATATGGGTGTCCGACAGGCCTGTGTTATTGTCCTTCTTTTTGTATATATACAGAGTATATAGATAGATAGATAGATGAGATAGATAATCTGTTGCATGATCAGAATCTTGCTAATACTGACTCCCAAAGATTATGGGAAAGTACTATAGTGTTTTAGCGTATGCTGATGATTTAGTTCTGTTCTCTTTATCACAAACAGGTCTACAGGCTACGCTAGGTATATTAGGTAATTATGCACTTAAATTATAAACTAATGATAGATGTACAGAAAAGTCAGGTTCTTATTTTTGGAAATAAGGAAACAACAAAAAGGTTTTGGACTCTGGGGACAAAACAAATTGAAACAGTGGATAGTTATGTGTATTTAGGTTTACATTTGACACAAGATGGTAACTGGAATAACGAGTTGGAATCTACACTTCTAAAATTAAAAAGGACAGCTAAGTCCTTGATGTTATTTAACAAAAATATGGTGGGAATGCCATCAAACCACTTTTGACAGCAGTACAGGCCAAATATAATTTGAAGGCTTTGTTTAATGCTGAAATCTAGCAGCATGATAAACTGGAGGTCCCACTAAACAAATTACTTAGAACAACTTTAGGGTAATATAATTCTGTTCTTGCTTCTCTGCTTAGAGCAGAAAATGGGACCATTTGTCTTAGAGCTTATTTTGATGCCAGAATAGTAAATTATTGGATCAAATTTCTTCAGCATAAACAGAATAGATATACTTTCTTGTGTTTAAAAGAAACAATATACCTGGCTTACTCTGGACATTTGAGATCTGAATCGCTGTCTTTGCTATTTCAAATCCTACACAGGATGGGGCTAACTCATTTGAAGAAATATAAGGATATAGGAGTCACTATTAGCTTAAAATATCAGACATATGTTATGAATAAGATCAAAAGAATATTATAGATCTTTGGATCTTGTTAATTTTGGAGAATTAACATTTTCACCATGGCTCAGGGTAAATAATGTTGCACATTATTACAGATATTATCTAGATATACTGACTAAGCATAATCAAAGAATGCATTATACTAGATATAGAAACGAGGACTATCCAAATAATATACTAGAAGCCATTTATAGGAAAGAAACCTCAGTAAAATCTAAGTTCACTTCATGTACTTGATCTGTTTTAGAACATTTGGAGCCTGTTATCTTTATCTGTAAATGGTATAGATTTCCCAGAGATAAATGGATATTACCACTCTGCGGACTGTATAAACAGAGAATAAGAATGTTTTGTTGAATATATTTTTACCTCTAATGATGAGATTGTAATTAGAGCAGTTGCTAACTATCTAGTTAATATATCTAGAATCTAAATATCATAGCAGGACAGCAGCAGATAACGAATGACACCATTAGGGATTTTTCTCTTTTAGCTATATATGGATAGGATATTATACTAATACTTTCACAATATTAGATAGCTAACAATTTTGAGCTTTGCACATTAAGATATTTATGATATTATGCTAATTTATTCATCTATCTTTCTTAGGTATCTAAGACTTATGTGATAACATGCATGTTTGTTATGTCTATATTTACTTATATGATATTGTATTTTATTATTGTCATGGTCTTTGACTGCTCAAATAAACCAAACTACTACTGCCATTTAATATATATCCAGTGTCCCCATCCCTAGTGGTCTGGTGCCCCTACCCCGATCCCGAGTCTTGCCATGTAATAAATATAACTATAGTCCCCAAATCCCTAGAGGTCTAGTGCCCTACCCCCATCCCAATCCCAATCCCCAATCTTGCCATGTAATAAATATAACCATGGTCCTCAACTCCTTAGTGGTCTAGCATCCCCCTCCCCTCAGCCCAGGAAGCTGCCTGTTACTGTAAAAACAAATCAAATCATATTCCTGGTGGTCTAGTAGTCCCTGTCCCCAACCCATCAGGTAGTGCCTACCACCGCCCGATCCCAAATCCCTAGCCAGCAAGTGGCACAGCCCTCCTCTCTCACCACAGCTGGCTGCCAACTGACCTGTCAGTGAAGCATACAGTATAATACCATTTGTGGTCACTGAAGCTGTCATTCAATGAACATGTATGGTATTGTACTGCACACCTCACTGACAGGTCGGTTGGCAGCTGCTGTGGTGGTGAGAGGAGGGCCGTGCCAGTTGCTGGCTTGGGATGTGGGATGGGGTGATGGTGGTGGCACTACCTGATGGGGTGGGGGCCACTAGAACACCAGGAATGTTTTTATTGTTTTGTACAGCAACAGATGGCTTCTGTGTTGGGGTGCTAGACCACTAGGGATGTGGACTATGGTTATATTTATTACATGGCAAGATTGGGAATTGGGATTGGGGAGGGACTACTAGACCACCAGATAATATTATATGTTACCATAATAGTGACATCAGGGATCTGGGTGGGAGGTGGAGGATTTATACATATATTAATAATGGTCAGCATCTGGAAATGGGACGGGGCTTTACTACAAATAACAATAAGGCAGCATTGGGGAGGAGAAGGGGTGTTATACATATATTGAAAATGGGCTGTACAGGGGAAGGGGGCTTGCAATATATATATGGATTATGGATGGCATGGGTGCAGATGTGGCACATTGGTGCAGCTCTCAGCCCTTCCTGAGGACAGTTTAAAGTACCTTAGACCAGCTATGGCTGGTCTGAGATACGAAAAAATGTCCTCTGGTTGAGCTTTAGAGAATCATGTTTTCTGGGATGTGGCAGCTTGCATCTGTCACATGCTCCTAGTGCTAGATTGCATCCCATTTTAGGTGCACTGGTGATCAAGCCTCATTTGGGGCAGGCAACTTGCAGTTGATGCAGGCATCCTTTATGAATAGCTCATGGGGCAGTTTCAGATGCAAGGTGCCACTTGCACCATTTATGTGTGGAGCAAGCACCTTGCATCAATATCAGGGCTTTGAGAATCAAACTCACTGTATCATCTGCTTAAACAGAATAGGGTGCCAAAAGGTTGAGTTTTAAAGTCATTTACTATTTGTTACTGAATATAATGTTTCATAGAGCTGTGAAGCTCATTTTAGGCCATCTTATAAATGTCGATAGCATATTATTGGCATATTTTCAAATGGGTTTGCAGCTTCTTGCATCAGCATTAACATGAAATTGATTGGAGCCTTAACATTTCTCAGTTGAAATTCATGGAGCCAGATGAAGAATCACCTCTGTGGCCATAAAGTTCAATACCCTGCCTTCCACAATACTCCACACATTAAATTATCAATGTTAAATAAATTTGGATTCTTGCTATTAGATTCTTTTGGAGGAATTTGACAATGAGATATCCACCTTTAGACCTTAGCGTCTCACTTGTGAGTAATTAATACATTTTGTTCAGCTTCAAATTTCTTGAGGTATTCCAACTTGACATACTTCCAGTTGCAATATGGCTGCTCAATGAGAAGTTTTGCATGGCTGCTCTGTCCTTTGGTGGAACAAGATGCAAGTTAAACAGTACAAGCCAACTTCTTTAACTGAATATGCAATATACTTAAATTGGTCTAGTCACGTGTGCTGACACTGCCTAAGTAGCTGTCACACATTTTCATTTGTTAAAACTTATTGATGGGAACTTGTAACTGATATCTGGGTTCGATGTTTCATGAGTATACATTTTCATCATTTGTACAATTCAATTTAGAAATATAATTACTTATGTCTATAAGTCAACTGTCATTTGGTCTGATGGAGGAGTTTTCTTCATGAAATCATAGGCATCATTGAAGTACATTCTCTGTTGATTGTATCCACTTTAGCATGTGAAATGTTCTCTGGTATCATGGTGCACACTTCATTTTGTAGCACTGCCTCTGATGTTGAAATGTTTGGATTAATGTCAACAGGGCTTTGTAGCATTTGCAAACTATACTATAACAATATAAATTAATAGAGTAACTGAGAATTTAGTAAGCAGCTGCTTAGTCTTTGCTGCCAGTCTTCTTGTTATTATTATTATTATTATTATTATTATTTAATGTTTTTGAAGCAATGTTATCGTTTTATATATTTAAAACTTGGATATACTTTTGAGAACTCTTACCACGGCTGAATAATGCAGAGCTACAGTAGGTGACTACAACTGCAATTATAGTTGTCATCTTAGAAAAGGAAAATGAAGTTTATAGTATACATGTTTATGAATCTTGGTTATACTGCTTCTCCTAGTGATTTCATAGGAATCATAGGAGTGTTTCAAGTCCAAAGCTTTAAAGAGGCCACTAGGACATGACCATTACCCTAACATTCCCTATATTCAGTCATTCCTTGCTGGTTTAGAAAGGATAATTAACTGGATGTTCTGGGGATTTAGGATAAAATGGGACCCAGGACATAAACTGGAAAACTAGTCCCTATACTGATTATTTGAGCGTCATTCACACTGGAAGGGCAGTAACCTAAATATTCTACTTTTATTAAATAAGGGGTCTGTTTTAACTAAACTTCAGCTAGAAAGACTACTTGAAACTACAAAGCTAAAAGGGAACTTGTTTTAGCCCATTTGGGGAAGAGGAAGGCAAGTGTGTTTTATCTATTTAAAACATTAATTAAGGGTTTAAAACGTCTTACAAAAGTAAAGCACTTCATCAATATCTTTCCATGTGGAGATATTCAACCAAATCCTGGCCCTAAAACTTTGGTACATTTGAACAAGCAGGAACATAAACAGAAAGGATTACTTTTCATACATGCTAACGTGAGAAGTCTAGTACAAAATTGAACTGATTAGAGATTTTGTTCAGGAGCACTGTCCAGGTTTCGTGATCTTGACAGAGTCCTGGCTGAACAAAAGAATGGGGATGGCCTTATAATACTTGAAAATTACAGTATACTCAGACAGGATAGGAATAAAAGAGGTGGGGTTAACTGCATACTATTAAAACAAAAATGTTGTGACAGGAAGGAATTGTATATCTCTAGTGATTCTTGTGAAATAATGGGGGTTGAAAAAATAATTTCTGGGGTAAACTTATACTACTTGTAGGCTGCTATAGATCACTGAAACTCTCTGGTATTAGAATAAGAGAACAAACAAGTTGTTTACTGCCATTTGCCAAAACCCTGAATTATTATTAATGGGTGACTTTAACTTAGACTGGAGCAGTGAAGAAACATTTCAGCAGCTGTGTGGTGCTGCATTATCATTAGGCCCAGTGCAATTAACAAATGAGCTCACACGTGTTAACCCCAAATCCCCTCCAACAGCCACTACATTAGATTTGATTTTCACAAATATTCCTAATACTTATGTAACCCTGCAAATGGGGTTCCCAAAAGGTCTTCTAGGAGATGGTTAAGTGCTTCCAGCCTGAATGGTGTTCGACATTTAAGCCCTTTATCTGTGAGTGGTTTTAGAGCCTCTGGTACTGTCTCTTTAAGAGCTGCCTGCTCGCAGGCTAAA
Source organism: Neoceratodus forsteri (assembly GCA_016271365.2). Taxonomy (NCBI): domain Eukaryota; kingdom Metazoa; phylum Chordata; order Ceratodontiformes; family Ceratodontidae; genus Neoceratodus; species Neoceratodus forsteri. The sequence continues at coordinate 718,461,718 of CM028132.1, read as the reverse complement.
TTAGTTTGAATGGGGGACTGTGTAGTTGATGCTCAAATCCCACCCTGAACTGCCATCTGATCACTCTGTTTCTGCAGTCACTAAGAGCGCAGAGGAGCCCACCTGAAAGATGTAACTGCTTGCCTGAAATCATTTAGAGTATTAGTAAAATTGCAGTTTGTCTAACCTGCCTTTATTGCAGCTGGGACTCTGTGTGTGTTGCCCTCCATTTTGGACCTGAACTGCTAATCTTGGACAGTTGGGTTAGGGATCCCTAAAATGGAGACTGCCTGAGCCAATCAGAACATGGACTCTCACCTGGAGCCTGCTAAAATGGGGAATGTATGGCATGTGCTTCTGGGAGCTGTAGTTTGGACCTTGATGCCTTTTGCACCAACAGAGGAGCCTTGCAGTGATTGACAGCCAAATCCACCAACTGAACCTGTGTGTAACCTAAGGAAATGCCCTGAACTGTTCCTGGAGCGCCAGATGTGAGCTGACTGTGAGAAGAGAAGGAGCTGTATTCTGCTGCAGCATGCAGTTCACTGAGGAAGCACATGGGTCCTGAAGTCAGCCTGTAGCCATTAGCGAGGTGCATCGGACTGACACTGAGTTGTGGAAAGAGAAGGAGGAAGTGTGCTGAACCAGGCTTGCCCGTAGAAGACCTAAGATTTGCAAAAGTGCGATCAGCCTGTTGGGGACTTTGATGCTGCGTGTGCTCTCAGGTTTGCAGTGTTTGTGATCAAGATCAAGAAGCAGCTGCCTGGTATAGTAATTTCCTTTACGTATAAATGTGTCTAGTGCTTGTAGGGGATCACGATTCCTTTTCCCTTGTTCTGTGAGTTGTGAGCTAAAGCTGAAAGCTGAACTCAAAGCCAATTGGACTGAATCCGTCTGCTATCCAAAGTGTTAGACTCTGCCACAAGGGTCTCATCTCCATGCCCTGCTCATACTGGCCATCCAGAGCCACCTCCTCAATTCAGCTCTTGGTTTGGTGTTTGTGAGTACAAATTGGGTAACTCATTGCACCTTCAATTAGCAAAGTGTGTCAACTGATTATTTTGTGTTTTTCTGTTTGTGGACTGAGCTATCAGGCTCCAGATTACAATTTGTTTGTGCATATATTTTCTTTCTACAGGGCCCCATCCAGCTGCACCAGCCGGCCAACTCCGGTAACAGATCTGGCTAGCCCCCCACCATCCTGGGTACCCAGAGTGTGACTTTTGGACCCTATATGCCTGTACAGTACTGTGATTTGAATATTGACAATCAACCTGATTTTCCCTCCGTGTTCTAGTCCCTGAATAAACCAGATTTGTTATTGTTGAACTTTATACTGTCTGAGGTGTCAGCACATATAGAACCAGAATTGCAATCTGTGTTTTTGCATGTTGCTTAACCTTTTGTTTTACAGTGGGGTCCTCAGAGACATGCTGCAGAATCCATCTTGAGGGTAAGTGGTATCTATTGGTGCAAACCGTGTTCACATATGGGGTATTGGGAAGGTAACTCCGTGAACTGTGTGTGCCACTAGAGGAAACAAAGTGGAGTCACAGTGTCCCAGAGCTGTGCCCAAGCTAGTTTAAAGGGAGTAAACTTTGTAAGAGGTCACTCAGTGTGAAGCCCATGAAAAGATATTTCAAATGAGGCACTGGACTTCTTTTGGGTGTCAGGAGTCCTGAGATATGACTGTCTAATTAATCTGTAAATCAAAACAAGGCAGCAGCCATTTTAAAACAGGAAATGATGTCACTGAGAGGCAAACTGCATGTTGTTAATTACAGCTTGCCCCTCAGTGACATCAGTGTTGGTCTCATGATTCAATGAAATGGCTGCTTCCTTGTTTTGCTTTACAGATGATTTAGATATTCATTTCTCAGGACTTTAGACACCTACAGCTAAGCCCAGTACCTCATTTGAAAGATTATTTTATGAATTTTCACAATTTGAGTGACTCCTGCAGTTTTTACTTCCCCTTAACCACTATCAACCCTGACCTCTGGGTGGAGGCACCCATCATAGAACCTAGGCCCTCAACCTGTCAGTAGCCAAGCAGGCAGGGGTAGTAGCCCTTGGGTTAGCTCCACCTAGGGTTACACTTACAAAGACACATAAATTATGACTGATTTAAGTAGTGACCCCATACTATATATTGTATTAAAGGGAATACATAGGTAAAGGGACAACCAAGATTAATATAATATAGATGCACAAAATCTTTTGACTTTTTTTGTCTTTATTTCTGACTTGGACAAGAAGAAATGGGAGAGAATGTGTTTGATCTCCAATCTGAATGGTACCTGAAACTATCTAGTCTCTGAACTGTGTGTAATTTACAAAATGCTTCCCTTGAAATTCAAAAAATTAAAAACACTCAGCAGTCTGTTTAACAGCCAGCTGTGCAAGTAAAAAAAGAGAAAAATAAGTTATGGGAGATGGCAACAAAAATAGGACACCCTGAAAACTGGACAAAGAATGGAGCAGCAAGGAATAAATATCTACAGGAAGGTATACCACAAAAGAGAAATGTTTTAAGACTAAAACTAAGGAGCTGTCTGGAGACCCAAAAACATTGTGGGACCTAATGAAAGTTTTAAATCGTAAACATCTACAAAGTGGAGAAATTAAAATCACTACTGATCATAAAGGTTTTATTAAGGAGACAGTATTACCATGCATGTCTAATTCATTCTTTATTAGTGTTGGTACCTCATATATTGCTGCTGATTTGATGGAAAACAGGGATGTAAAACATAATACATTTGGAGATGGTAAATGGTTTGCTTTTGCAGAAATATCAGCTCAGGAGGTTAGTGAATATCTGCTAGAATTAAAAAGCAATGAGCGAAGTGGGTCAGACCATCTTACACCAACATTTCGAAGTATGCTGCATTACAAATTTTAGGACCATTAGCACATTTGTTCAATTGGTCTCTGACATCAGGAGAATTGACAATGGATTGGAAGCACGCCAGGGTTTCCCCACTTTTAAAGGCGGTAACCCTCCCTGATCAAATGACAAACTATATCCCTATTTCACTACTTTTAGTGGTTAATAAGTTGCTGGAAAGAAAGCAGCAAAACAGCTACAGGTTTTTTGAGAGCATAGTAGACTGGATAAATACCAGCCTGGTTTTCTCCAAAACATACTATTTTGTTATCCATGTTGAAGGTCCTGGATAATATCAACAAGGCCTCAGAAGGGGTTATATTTGTTGACCTCTCCAAGGCCTCCAACATGATGGACCACAAACTCTTCTGGAGATACTAAGGGCTGTCAGACTAGGGGAATGGACTTTGTCCCAGTTTAAGTGTTATATTACAGGAAGAACACAAAGGACAGTTGTGAATAGGAGACAATCTAAAGATACAGTTATTAAAAAGGGATTACCACAAGATTCAGTACCTGGCCCTTTATTATTTATCCTATATCTGATGGGTTTGTGCAAGAGCATAGGAGGCATAGGCTGCCATGTGAATGTGCATGACATGGAGGTATATGCCTTTGATGCCTCACTTCAGATGGTACAGTTACACCTCCAGCAGGACTTTGACAGTCTCCAATCATTTTTATCCAAGCATCATTAAAACTGAATGAAAATAAAACAAAAGTGATGCTTTTAGGAATATCTCAAAATGTAACAAATTGGGTAATACCTCTTTAGTAATTCAAACAAGGGAAGGAAGACAGCTGGAGCACGTTGAAGGGTACAAACATCTAAGTTTTTGGGTTGACATCCATGGATCAGGCAACCTGCATGTTGCAAGGCTCATAGACAGAATAAGCAAGTGTCTGGGGCCTTCTACTAGAATAAATGTTGGAACTATGAGGCAAAGTTCCAGTTAGCCCAGACCTAAATATTTCCAATATGTGATTATGCTGATTCTGTCTACGAGTTTTGCACAATGAATAGGTTGCACAAGTTGGATATATCATATAACAGATTGGCACAATTTGTCTTGAATAGTCCTTATGATACTCATAGCTGTAAGTTATACAGAAAATTAGGATGGTCCTCCCTAAATGAAAGATGCAAGTTAGACAAAATTCTCTTTGCTTTGAAATGCTTACAGGATAAAGTCCTCGCAGATAACTTAAATAAATAAACTTAGCAGAGAGGTTAGTTCTCAGGGAGAAACAAACCTCATTAAGAGGTGCAGGCTCCTGGAGTTGGTATCTGTCCAGATATTGACAGCAACAGCAAACTTCTTTTTAGCAACTTAGATTCCACAAGTATTTAATTATCTTCCTGTGTTCTTTAGGAATAAGCTACAGCTCACAAATAAATAAAACATGGTTTACTTCCCAGTCTCAATTGTGTGATAAATGTTGAGAAAGTATAATGTGATACTGTCCTAAAGATGATTGCTGAAGTCCCCATAATGTATTTTAAATTATCTAAACTGTTTTATGATATTGTATGTATAATTATTGTTAATATGTTTTACTATACTGTATATTTTTATGATGTAACAGTGGTATAAATGTGTGTGGGGCCTGATTGTAAATGAGCTTTGGCTCAATGATTTATCCTTAATAAAACTTAAACTTGAAACTGCAAACTTTATTCCTTTGACCTAGTCCCTCTGTCATATGGGGTTCCTCAGGGATCAGTGTTGTCCCCATGCTGTTCGCAGTGTGCATGCTACCCTCGGAGACATTGTAAGAAGGTATGGACTGCGGTTTCACTGCTATGCTGATGATACCCAGCTCTACCTTTCTTTGCACCTCACCAGGATAGAACTCTCTCAGTCTTTAATAACTGCCTCACAGAAATCCAAAACTGGATGAATTCGAGCTGGCTGAGGTTGAACTCGAGAAGACTGAGGTGCTGGTTGTGGACCCAGGGCACCGGATAGGGGTTGGGGGCATGCTCGACTTTGGGAATTTTGTCTCAGAGGCATGCCACTCTGACCTCTGAATGGGTGCAAAACTTGGGGTAATTTTTGAACATGTGCTAACACTACGATCGCAGGTGTTGGCCGTCATCAAATCCTCTTTCTACCATCTGAGGAATATCTCCAGGATTAAGCATCTCGTTCCATCTGGCGATCTTCCCATGTTGGTCCATGTCAGTCCACACCTTTGTGTCCTCTTGCTTAGATTATTGCAACTCCCTATACCTAGGGCTACCTGGGGTGGATATCCACTGCTTCCAGCTGGTGCAGAATGCGGTGGCCCAGTTATTGACAGGAACCACTCGGTCCTGTCATATTTCTCCAGTGCTGCATGGACTGCATTGGCTGCCAGTACAGTGGTGGATTGCCTTTAAAGTCAGACTTTGATGTATAAAGCTCCTACACAAACAGGGCCCAGACTACCTGAAAGAGCTTCTGGTCCCTTACCACCCTGGGTGATCACTCTGCTCAGATGACAAGGGTTGCTAGAGGTTCCAAGGGTATGCTTAAAATCTTCTGGAGACCGATCTGGATCTTCTAAAGTAATAAACATAAAAAGATATAAACAAAAGTTTTTTTTTTATCATCACAGTTCCTAAGCTCTAAAAATGTAATGACAAAGAATACTTCAAATGAAGGTATTATAAACTCATACTATTCATTTTCTGTAACTTTTCCATAGGTAAACCTTTTATATATTTTTATGTTTATTACTTTAGAAGATCCAGTCTTGTCCTGAAGAAGGGTTTATCCAAACGTTGATGTACGTTATTGACTGGGAGTGATGATGTTAAAATAAAATATTTTTATAAAAATAGATATATTTGTGGATATATTTCCAGGGTGTAGGGACATTGTAAACAAGTCCCATTTGTGTTTAGCATCAGCCTTAACTGGTACTTTTGTCCTCTCCCCATGAGTAACTTGGTAACTTGGTAGTTAGGACATAAAAGGCTGAAGCTCATCGAGAATGTCCTCCACACAATGTGGATCATTTATAGTTTTATGTTCTATTCAAAAGCCATCTATCTAGTTTAAACTTGAATGTGTCAATATGCTGGCAGTCAACATATTTCTGTGGCAAGGAATTCCAAACTCTTGAGCTCTAATATTAAAAATTGCTGTCTTCTATTTGTTCTTGTTTTCTCAATTTTGATTTGTTTATTGTGTATTCTGGCTACAATTTTTCTGGATGCAAAAGACAATCCACAAGATTTCATTAATGTAGGAGATAATACGATTTTAAATAATTGAAGGATATCTCCCTTAGTCTTCTAGTTTCCAGTGAGTATAACTTGGTTTTATGAAGCCTGGTTTCATAATCAAAGCAAGAAAGGTGGGGTATAATTTTTGTAGCCTTTCCTTGAACCCTCTCAATTTTGTGATATCCTTAACTAAATACGGACTCCACAGGGGTGAACCATAATCCAAATGGGGTCTAACATGAGTCTTATATAAAGTCATGATACATTCGTCTGTTTTAAGAACAAAAGTATTATTTATCCTATGTAAAGAGCATTGGCTTTATTTGTAACTTTGTTAAAATGGTTTGAAAAAGACAAGCCATTATCAACCAGTATACCCAAGTCTTTTCAACGACAGATTCTCAAGTTTAATATCATTAAGATTATATATTTGTTTTAGATTTTTTGCCAAAATGCAGCACAGAACATTTCGACATGTTAAATGACATCTTATTAGTTACTGCCCAAGATTCAATTTTTTAAGGTAATTTAGTATGACATTCCTGTTGATTTCATTATCAACAGGTCCCTCAGCCTAGTGTCATCCGTAAATTTAGATAACATATTCTGTGATAAGATAGTAAGGTCACTTATAAAATACCAAACAAAGTGGGACCTAACACGGAACCCTGAGGGACCCCACTTGTCACAGATCTTTCTTCGGATATTACACCATTAATTCTAACCGTTTGAGTTCTTTTGTATAGCCAGCTGTTCACCCAAGACACGATACATTCAGAAAATCCTAATGTTACTAGCTTTTTAATTAATATTGAGTGTGAGACCTTATCAAATGCCTTACTATAATTTAACAAAATGACATCTACTGGGATGTTTGAGTCAAGATAACTGACTAACTAGATTGTAAAAGGATAACAAATTCATAGTACATGAGTGCCCGGTTTAAATCCATGTTGTGTGGTATCATTTATTTTAATTCAAGCATTTCCTCATCAATTATGTGTTTAATATGTTTTTCCAATAATTTACACGGAATGGAGGTGAGGCTGATAGGTCTGTAATTTTCAGCCTTATAATGCACCCCTTTTGAAGATTGGTGTTACAGTAGCTGTTCTCCAATCAAGGGCACAATAGATTCTGCAAGTGATTTATTAAAGATAATTGTAAGTGGGATGACAATACTATTATATGTTCCCATAAGAAATTTAGAAGTAATACCGTCAGGGTCTGAGCTAGTAGTTGGTTTCAAGGTTTTCAGAAGTTTATAAGTATCGGAAATAGTGATAGAATAACTATGGATATGGTGGTATTAGTAATCATTATAGGCTCCTTGTCCTGTTCAAGACAGAGCAGAAATACTTGTTAAACTCTGTTGCAGTCACCTTTATCTGAGAGGATGGTTGTATTATCGATAATTAATGGACCTATTTTATTAATATTACCCTTTTGTTATTTAGGTATGAATAAAGACTTTTATGTGAGTCCTTAGTACGGGCAATTCTAAATTCTAAATTCTGTTTGGCCAGGATAATTGATGTTTTTAGATTTTTAGTGCTTTCTTATACTTAATATAATTATCCTCCTTTTCTTCCAGTTTGCACTTTTTAATAAGGTAAATAATTTTGTTTATGAATGCTAAGTTTTCTGATATTATTATTATACCAGGCAGGACCTTGCCTTTATTGTTATACTTCCTCTTCCAGGTACATATTTTTCTTCTAGACTATGTACTGATTTTTTTAAAGGTGCTCCATGCATCATTAGCATTAAGAGGTGCGAATACTAAGTCCCAGGGTATAGCTGTAAGATGTTCATTAATTTTTGAGAAATTTGCTTTCTCATATTGTTTTATCATGCAATTATTAATGGGGTTTGTATGTACCAGAGACATAGAAAATTGAATTGTCATGTGATCACTATTGCCCAGGGGTCCAACACCTGTAAATTGGATAAGGAGGCCTTCATATTAGTAAAAACTAAGTCTAGAATGTTATTCCCTCGTGTAGGTTCTCTAACTTGTTGGGTAAGGCCAAGATCTGTAATAGTAGAAATCAGCTGTAAGTCATATAGATTATGTCCAGAAAGTGTATCCAATTTATAGATGGAAGATTAAAGTCCCCTAGAATTATTACTGAACCTTTATCTGCTATTTGAGTAATTTCTGAAGATAGTTGATTTAGATAGGTAAGATCCGAAGAGGGTGGATTTATAACAATTTCCAACCAAGTTCTGGGGATGTCCTTTAGGTTGCAAGTAAACCCAGACGCTTTCTGTAACTACTGTTATTGAGGTCTCGAAAGAGGGGATATTATTGTGACATAAAGACTAACCCTCCCACCCCTTTGTTCATTAGCTCTATTTTATAGTAATGTTTAAATCCTGGGATATTCATTATCCACTGTTTATCCTGGTTTCCCATGTTTCAGTTATAGCAATCGATCCTATGTTAGATTCCTGAATTTTCAATTCTAATTCTGCCATTTTGGTTTTATTAAGTGCTCTTGCATTGCAGGATAGGATGTTCAACTTATGTAATGTATTAAGAGATGGCTTATTAGGCCCAGTCTTCCCTTTCATTTTAGTTTAAATTATTATTGATAAATGATAAAAACTGATGACCAAGAAGAGAACTTCCTCTTCGGCTGAGATGGAGACCATCCCAGCAAAATAGGGAGGGTTATCACTGAATTCTCCCAATGTGTGAGATGCGCTATATCTTGTTTTAAGCACCATTTTCGGAGCCATTCATTTAGTGATTTAATCTTCCTTTGATGTAGAAGGAGGCTCGGGGCACTGGGAGAATTTCCGAAATGCCAATGTTACATCCCTCTCATTTAATAAATTACAGAGAGCAACTAGGTCTTGTTTAAGTTGTTGTAGTGGATTTTAGTGATATCATTAGTCCCAGCATGAATTATAACTAAAGGATTGTTGCCTGCTGCACATAAAGCAGTGTTGGTCATGGCGGTTATATCAGAAACCCTAGTCCCCTGTAACTTGAGCAAGTCCTATTTATTTTATCAGGGTTACAGATGGTTCGATCTATGAATTTAATCATGGAATCACCTAATACAACAACCTGAGTGGGGGTAATATTATTATAAGGAAAGGCAAGATGTAACAATATTTAGCAGTGTCCCTGGTAGAGCTCAGAGAACAGTGAGGAAAATGCTGTTTTCAGGAGGACAACTAGCACAGTCCTCCTAGTTCCCACACTGCCCCTGTATACTCAGACCAGGAAGTGCTGTTCACAAAAATACAAATACAAGACAGTCCTAAAATAGTATATTTTAAAACAGATTAACACTTTTCAGGCTCAGGAGAATATTATATCAGCATGCACTCTCAGTATCAGAAGTAAACAATTACAAATTATATTCTATTTATTTTATTTTGAGGTACTGGCCGAACTGGAAATGTCTTTCTTTGTAATGACAATCACAGACAGAACTGAGGGCAAGTAAGAAACTAACTGTGCTATTTAATGGAGACACTGAGTCTGTTCAGGAAAGCATGGCTGAGTGGCAGTTTTTAAAGCAGGGACTCCATGTGTTCAGGAAGGCATTAACAAGTATGGTTACTTCAGTGAGCACCGCCTGTGCTGAGCATGTGCTATTTGAGCTTGGAGCTGGGATGGGAGTGGGATTGCTGGTGGCAGTAAGGAGTGTGGCTGTTTCTTTAGGATGCAAGTGGTCTGGGGCCAAGGGATGAGCATAGCTGCTTTAAAGCACTCTTGCTACAGCCGAGGGAGATCTAACTGCTGTTTTGGATGGCAGCTTTTTTTTGTCTTTGGGGAAATACAGTGGGGTAGAAGTTTGTTGCCAGTAACACTAAATGGCGATGTCATGACTTTGGAACATAGTAAGCTTGTGGCATTGAGTGAGCGGGAATGGATTGAAGCCAGTCGCTGGTTGAGAAAAGCGAGGAATGATGGCATGTGCAGTGATTCTTTAATTAATGGCATGCAGTCATGAGTGTGTTGATTAGATCCGGATGTTATACTAGGATAACATCCCTAGTCCAGTGACATTCTGACCAATCAGGGACCAGCATTCTTTCTTGCCATTGTATAATTATAGTTTTGCACCTCCTAAACACAATTTTTGGACCCTCATTTACCAGTCCTTGTAGTCCGGATTCGAGCTCAATAATGGACCAATTGCTGGTGCTAATTTCTTTTTATTTGATTGGCTCATTTGGAATAAGTAATTACAAAGGGCACTGAAATTGTATTTCCATTCTGGGGCCTATATATTCTAGGGTAGCTGCCCTATCCATTCCCACTGCTGTGACAATACTGTGAGTGCTATACCCTCACTGTCTAAATCTCTTGATCTGGGCACTATGTTTTAATTCAAATTCATTCCATTCTGTACTGTTCCTCAAAGTGCGAACTAACTGGCCTTTTGGAATATTGAACTTAGTGTGTGGGGGTGGCAGCTTTCATATCTAAGCAAACTGTTTCTATCTGTGGGTTTCTGAAATGAAGTTGTACAAACATCTCCCTGGACATTATGATAGATTTTAAATCCAGAAAGGTTACTTCTTTTGATGAATAGTATACTTGTACCACAGATAACTGCTGGTACTCTCGATTCAATTAACGAAAGCCCCAAATTCATCCACCTTGCCCTTCCACACTACCAGTACATCATCAATAGAGTACTCCACAAATCCACCTTGTCAAGAAATGGATTTGTGGTGGTGCAATAAAGATGATCCACCTCCCATTTGCCCACAGAAAGATTCATGAAGCTAGGGGACATGGTGGCAGCTATAGTTGTGCCTCTGGTTTGCAAATACATTTTATTTGAAACATAAAGGCATTTTGGTAAGAACCTCCTCTGGCAGTTGTAATAAAATGGCAGTAGGTACAGCAACCTGTTCTTCTTCTGACTTTAAATTAAGAAAATAACTCATAGCTTCCAACCCTTCATTGTGAGGGATTATTGTATACAGAGAATTAACATCTAAGGTGGCAAAATATCATTCCTGATCCATATTCAGGTTTTCCATGATGTTAATTATTTCTGTTGAGTCTCTCACATAAGATTTAAAATTTCTAACAAGGGGTTAGAGATGCTGGTCCATAAACAAGGAAAGGGGTTCAGTGGCCACCCCTCCTGGATATAATGGGTTGACCAGGTGGATTGTCCAGCCCCTTGTGGATCTTTGGTAAGATGTAAATGACAGATATTACAGGGAAAGCTACTGTCATGGTTTTTACATACTACCTCTGGTAGATAACAGCAGCAGGTCATCAGGAGATCATCTTAGAATGGTGTCTGCACCTCATCTCACTATCCTCTTGTACCCATACTTATATCCAGCTTTGTACACAGATACATGACCAAACACATGGACCCTCATGAGACTAAGGCATGCACAGCTCATGACTATCCATGCATAACCTTGTACAGCCTTATAGAAGGTATCTTACTGTCTTTAGCTGAGATGTATTTCTTTTGATAACCAAGGACAACAGACACAACTCTTCTTCCTCTTGTCAGTGTTGGCCACTAAGGCATAACAAACCTTATTCTGCTGCTCACCTCCCCTCAGGATAGATAAGTGTGGCATTTTACATCATGTTACATCTTGCAGAAACAACTTCTGCTTTTCCATGGTCAGTAATTTTATAATCCTAGTGATTTTCCACTGCAGCTCTATTACAGAGACATGACTATGCATTTTATTATTGGCAGTACTGAAGTATATAAAATAATACAGTGTTATATAGAAGAATGACAGATCCCCAAAACCATAATCCTACAGTCCCCATTTGACACATTTTGGAAAAGTACAAAGTACTGTTGCAAAGTGGTGTCACCACAAGAGTGAGCTGTCACGTTATTTTGGGTTAAAAACATGAGCATATTTTAACATCTGTAATTCCCTGTAATATCTGTGCAATAAGTATCTAAGGCAGCATAGCATAGCAAATAATAGTTTAAAGCTAACTTCTATTCAAATATTTGAAATTAGAAGATAATAAAGAATTCAAAGCTTGTTGAGTGAATTGCATATCATTGCTAATTCTAATCAGATGTTCATCCTTATGATTAAGCAAAAGTTTCAAGTCTATAGAAAGTGGAACATATGCACATTAAATGTTGCAATGTAATTGATGACCTTATTTTGATGACCAGGTTCACAAAGAATGTACTCTTCTTCATTAATTGTCACTGGAAGAATATCAGTTTGCCCAATAACAGTGTGGGCAGCAGGTGTAAAACAGAAGTTTAGACTAGTTACTGGGCATGTTAGATATATGGTTTGTAACAATGCAATATTGTAGGTGACTTTTACCATAGGAAGGAGCCATTTCATTAGCCGCACCAGACATGTGCCATTCTGGACTGACCGGATCCTTATGTTTGGCTGGATACCAGCATCAAGGCCACACACACAGGTGTCACCACATCACTCAGTATGAGGAACCTGCTACAGGGCCATAATGGGATGTACACTACTAGGGAAGGGGTGTCTATCCTCTGCTTATAAATCTCACCTTCCAAGTAACCTACTGAATGGACGGTGGCCAGTCTGTCAAATAAAACCTCAGCAGGGTATCTTGTCTAGAACAGGGCTTCCTGGTGTAGCAAGTTCCCTGGTTGGGGTGCAAAATGATGTGTCAGGCCCTTAAAATTATTTACTAGTGCACTGATCTTAGTTTGTATTTATAAACAAATATGCAATATCATACATATTGGTATGATATGAAATAGCTATCATATGTATTTTTTTCTTTTGATGCAAGGCTTTCAACCCTGTAATACTGTAATAGGGGCACAATCATGCCCCTATAGTTAAAGCTGAGTAGCCTGTTTAATGTTAAACCTTAAATTTTGCCATTTAATAACTTTGCAACCATTCAACAGATTTGCACAAAAGTCAGTATGCACTGTCCTGTGCAGTAGATCTCTTGACTTGGCAAGTTTTGTTCTGGTTGGATGTGCGAATTATGAAATCTGGATCATGTCAAAAGTTAAAACTCACCACTTTTTGCAGTTTTTTCTCACTGCCTTGTGCCCAGATGCTGTGGAATTTTGGTGTGATTTGTTTTATGGTGAAAGAACTTGGGTAACAGAACTGCCAGTGTTTGGTGCAAAATATTTACCTGTTGCAAAGTTATTCATTTTCTAAGTTCCCATGATTTCCTATTGGAAGTTCATGTTTCAGGATACAAGTAAAAAGTTTGACAAAGAAATTCATCTCACAAAAAGGATTCAGTCTTGCAAGATTTGTTCCTTTTTCATGAGGAAAAATGTTTTTTGTGAGCCACCATCTTGTTTTTTTCCCACTAACTAAGAAGTGTGGAAATACATACAAATGTTGTCATTTCACAAAACAAACACCAGAACCTAGCTAAATGGGCCCTGTTTAACTAGATTCTGGTGTCTGTTTTAACAATTAGTGCCAGAAATACTTTTCTGGGCATCCGAAATCTCAGTGGCCTGCTTAGCAACAGGATGTTTCCACCAGGTTCTTTGTATGAGAACAATAGATTTTATTTATTTCTGCAGCCACAGTTGAATGCCTGCTGCCAGCTGCAGTGTTAGTTGTAAGCCCCCATTTTCCCTGGTATCTAGTAGCACCACTTACACCCGATCACTGTCCCATATACTGTATAACCCCTTATTTCCATGGTAAATCTATTTCGACTGTATATACAGATGGGCTCAGTACCATGGAAATACATTTACAGCTGATGAAAATGAAGAAAATGCCCCAAACCACATGGTGTTTGCACTGAGATCTGACCACAGTAGTTGGCACCTTTAGTTCAGTACAATATGTTTATTGGCAGTGTACATCTAGATTGTTAGCATATCATATCAGCACATCTGCTGTTTTAATGAAAACTAAGTTAACTTTCAAATTGTGGAAGCTCACGAAGGTTCCACTGACAAGCAAGGAGACAGCAATCACAAAACACAGTCTGACTTCTACATTTTTGGCTACTCTGTCAGCAAGCTTCTGAGAGCTCTGTGTAGGATTTACTCATGCTGATTATAATAGCCTTGTTTGAATTGTAGAGCCCTCTCCCTAAACACTGCAGCGATAGCCCCGAACTGACCTCACTGTAGAAAATTGACCCAGTGTTGCTGGTAAATTGGGTAACAGTTGTGGTGGGTGAGTGAGAGGCATAATACTGTATAACCCCTTATTACCGTGTAAAATGTCTCTTTACAGTGCAAATAAACTAAAAAAAAAAAAGGCAGTAACAGTGTGTGTGCTCCTCACCTGAAAATAGAGAGTTCCTGCCAGCTGTCAGAGTGCTGTGAGTAGGCAGAGTGTAGCACAGTGCTAATATATATTTGAACTAATAAATCTGCTGACGCAGCTCCCACAGAAAAAGGTGAGTGGAAATAAGGGTTATATAGTATTCCCTGGTGTCTAGTGGCACACCCACCCTCTGTACACTAGTGTATTTATGTATAGTATATAATCCAACACTGGGATGCCCACCCCCAGTGTTGGAAGCCCCTCACAGCCCATTGTTTAATTTAATGGTGCCAACATTGGGGCCCAATCCCCACATCAGCATTACAAGCCCCCAGCAGTGTGGAACACTGGGGAGGCCATCCCCAGTGTCCTAAAATATGTATTTATTTTCTTTGAGCCTGTAAAAAATTGTCCCCAACATTTTTCTTTTGTTGAACCTGAAAAAAAAAATAGTCCCTCATCATCTCTGTCATCCTCTCCCCATCCCATCCCTCACACTGCACCCACCACCCCACCCCGCTTACCTTATACTTACCACTGATGTCATAGGCTCTCATCTTCTGTGGACCGAGACATGTCTGCACTCTTCAAAGCCAATCTGTGAATGGATGAATCAAGGTAAGTGCCATATAACGTATTTCAATGGTGTTTTGAACTTATGTTCATAACTTTGCCATTTTCTGGAATTTGTTCACTAGATTTTCAACATGGTCTTTTGGGACACCACCTCATGAACACTGACACAGTCATTTTGCTAGTTGGGCCTGGAAGGTGATTTTGTGGTCACTGTGTGAAGTCATCTTCGGGACAGAATAACAAAATTTGACCACCAGTGTTTGTGAGGTGGTGTCCCAAAATGCCATGTTGAAAATTTGGTGAAAACTTCTGAAAATGGTCAAGTTATGAGTGTTCATTGAAATTGTTCTATGCATGTGCATAACTTTGGTATTTTTCAATATTTTGACTCAAATTTCAACATAGATATTTTCACCCCATCTCATGAACAATACCGCTGTCATTTGTCACATCATGTCTGAAACATGTTTTTGCACCTGGGGCATGGAATGGCATTTTCACATGGATTTGAACATTTTCACCTCACGGTGTTTATGAGGAAGGGTCATAAGAATACTATATTGAAAAATTTGGTGTCAAATATGAAAATGCCAAAGTTATTATTCATTGCAATTTTGTTATGCATGTTCATAACTTTGGATATTTTAAAGATTTTGACCACAGATTTTTGACACAGCTTCTTATTACCCCACCACATGTATGTCTCAGCTGTCACTTTTCAAATCCTGCCCAAAATGTGTTTTCCCACCTGTGGCATGAAATGGTGTTGCAGTTGTGCAGAATTACATTTTGTCAGGGATTCACACATTTCTGTACTGGGTACAAGAGGTGGGAGTATTAAGGTGGCTATGCTGGCAATTTGTCACTGTTGTCCTATAAATGGGCGCAGGGCCTGAGGGCCCTGTGCTTCACAACTAAAACATATGCATCTCTGGAGGGATTAGAGCTCAGGGTCCTCAATAAAATAAGGATACTATTATACTATCTCAAAAGTAAGAAATAAGTTGCAAAAACTTCATTAATGCTCTAGTTAGGATCAAAGTGGCAAAGTTGGGAAATTAGGCATTAGGTTTCCTTACACCCCACCCTCCCAAACCAGGTAGGAGAGCAGGTGTGGGTGTGCCTTGGACTTCTCAAGCCTAATACTCACTCCATTCCATCTGTAAATAAGGTCAGATATGTAGACTTTATGAGAATGGGTTGAGCATTGAGCTGGAGAAGCCCAAGGCACACCCCACACCTGCTCTCCTGCCTAGTTTGAGGGTGGGGGTGTTAGGGAAAACCCTAACACCTCATTTCCTAACTTTTGTCACTTTGACCTAACTGAGCATTAACAACTTTTGCACCATATGTGTGTGTATGTAAATGTATATGTATGTATGTGTGTGTGTGTGTATATATATATATGTATATATATATATATATAGATATATATATATATATATATATATATATATATATATATATATATATATATATATATATATATATATATATATAAATATTATATTATATTATATTATATTATATTATATTATATCATACTGGCACGGTAGTGCCAGTATAGTTAGGTAAAAAGTAACTTCTATGATAAACCCAAAGTTTTGAATGTTAACTTTGAATTGCTTCAACAGATTTCCATTAAATTTAGCATACTCTAATGTCTAGGGGTAGATCTCTTGACATGCCAAATGTTGTGTAAATCTGTTCTGTGGTTTTGAGATATAGAGTGTTGAAAAACAGAAGTATCCATGTTTTTGACATTTCTTTGTCCACCTAGATCTCAGAAACAGCTTTGATCATGGTCTGATATTTCAGGCTGTCTTTTAAAGGTTTGGTGAAAAATATTAATCCGTTCAAAAGTTATTAAACTTTAAAGTTTCCAGTTATAGCCTATGGGGAAAAATATATGATCAGAAAGTGAAAGCAGGTAAACAGCCCCAAAACAAGTTGAACAAATATGACCAATGAAAGTGCTTTACCGGATCCATGATTTGATTATAACTGGGGAAGAAGAAGGTTTGGATTGCCTGGAGAACCTGGATGATTTAGATAAATGCCAGGAGAAAATGAACATATGGTTTTCCTGGATGGAGAAACTGAAAATGAAGACAACAGTTCATCATTACATGTTATTTCAAGAACTAGAAAGATTAAGATTTAAAGAACTGAATTTATATTACAGTAAAATAATGCTAGAGAAGTATTTGGAAATTAAAATTACACCGCGTGGTCTCAGGATTGATTAAGCACCAAGTAAGGGATTTGAAGATGAGGAATTGAAAAGGACTGGGAAACAGCAGCTACCATTTATATCAATAGCTGGATACAGACCTTAATTAGAAGAGACGCCGCTCTTAGCTTTTAGTGAAAGAAGAGATTAAAATGGTTCAAACTAAGCTTGGTGTATTGAGAAATAAACAGCACTTTGATAGCTTTAACAAGTTTTACATAAGGAGGATTAATAAATGTGAAAAGATCTGATTGAAAAGAAATGTACTAAAGTAACAAGTGATATTGGAGATTACAGCAGACGAGAGGTATTTGTATGGGGAAGGAGGGATTGCTCTAACAGCAGGGGAAGCTCCAAGTCCAGGAGACGTTACTGGAATAAAAATTAACAGAATCAGCAGAATCAACAACGAGAAAATGCTAACACTATTAACAGGAAAAAGAGTTAGCTTTCAAAACAATTCAAAAGTGTTATCAGTGACAACAAACACAGAAGGGGCTTGTTCAGAACCTAATACCTCAGACCTCTGGGAATCCCAAATATTTTTTAGAACAAGAACACAGGAAGGTACAGGAATTGAAATTAATAAACCAAAAGGAGCTGTTTCAAAAAACGAGAAGAGTAAGTAGAGGAAATGGAAATTTGTCAACTACTCAGAGAATACTGAGGAACAAGGAAGGGAAATAATCAACCTAAATGGGACCTCATTAACTGCAGACCAAATCTCTGTACTATCAAAGTGATTAACATTTGTACCTACATCACGCCCTGATTTATTTAAACTAAAGTGGACATATTTAAGCTGATAAGAAAATTGAAGT
Organism: Neoceratodus forsteri; assembly: GCA_016271365.2. NCBI lineage: Eukaryota > Metazoa > Chordata > Ceratodontiformes > Ceratodontidae > Neoceratodus > Neoceratodus forsteri. Next base: position 718,443,776 of record CM028132.1, on the reverse strand, counting down.
TAAAGTATTTTTGGAAAACAACAGAACTTAGCCACTATGGGAGGTAGTAAAGAGCCAGCCTCCAGGAGACTACAAATGCACTAGTTCCACCTATAATTGATGCAGATTTACTGGATTTATCAACAGATGAAGTTGAATACTGGGGCAGTACTAATTGCAATTTGAGTGCCATTGATAATATTGACATCACTCCTGTTACAGGAAACTGATGTATTTCCTGTAAGTGAAGACAAGCAAAGAAAAGCAGTTAACAAATTTAAACCTAAGTCAGTTTTTTGTCTACAATTGACTAACTCAGCAATAAATGTGTTTGCAAAATGTCTGTTAGAAGAGACTATTAGAATATTTAATGAAAACAAATCAGATATACCAGTGATCTTAGTAAAATGAATCTAAAGCCTTATCAGAAATAAAGAATCTCAAAGGTGTTATTATAAAAAATCTGACAAAGGAGGTAATATAGTGCTCATGGAGAAAACTGGTATGTAAACAAATGCATGGAATTATTAAATGATGACATATATTATAAGTTTGCCAATGATCCCACTATTCAATTTCAGGCAGTGTTATGTGAGCTTGTAGAGTGGGGCCTCAGTTGTGGCTGGTTACGTAAAAGTGAATCTGAATTTATTAAGGTGGGCTACCCAGTTGTGCCCATGTTTTACATTTTACCTAAAACTCATAAAAATTTGCTAGATCCCCAGGGCAGACCTATTGTGTCTGGAATAGTTTCATTTACTTATAGCTTAGGGACGCTCATCGACAGTTATTTGTAACCAAAGGTGTTGAAACTGAATTTATATCTTAGGGATAGCATGGACCTCCTCAAAAAGTTGAAAGAAGGATATGGAATGCTGAGTACTGCAGGCTTACCATTGATGTTAACAGTCTGTATACCTTGATCAGGCAAGATCTAGATATCAGAGCTACTGAATATTTTTCAAAGGAGATGATGAAATTTCATCACACTTTTGGGGTGGGCACTGAATTTTGTTCTGACACATAAGTATTTTACATTTAATAATCAGTATTTTTCACAAACGTGGAAAAGTGATGTGGGTGGCAATTGCCCCATCATATGCCAATCTATTTATGGGGTATTTTGAAGAAAAATATATTAAAGATGTTAGACAAAACCAGTTATCAAGAACATATAATTCTATTGCTGCATTTTATTGATCAGTACAAAAGGTTTGCAAGTTCAACCCCTGTATTTACAACACAATTTAATAAATTTAGTGGGCTGGCTCCTGGTGTGTGACCAAACAGAAATATATGGCTATAGTTCCAGGACCTTATCCCCCCATTTTGCTGCAACAAAGCCTGCACTTTTTCAAATTAACTCCAATATTCAGACTTTTGGAGGGGCTGTTGGTTCTCATCATCCAGCTGAACCATGATTAAGCTTGACAACTTCAGCAAAGTGTCCACCTCCATCGGTCAGGTAAAAGCATCATATTTTAACTTGCCTTATCAGAGCTGAGGTCTCCTTGATTTCTCTATGTTTTGAAGAGACCACTCTCTAGGCTTCATTGCTTAAAGTGTGCTCTGGTCAATGAATGGCTCACAGGTGTCTAATAGGGAGCTTAACAATTAGAAGAAGGCCACAATTCTCCTCTATTCAAATCAGTACAAAAGGTTTGCAAGCTCAACCCCTGTATTTACAATACAATTTAATAAATTTAGTGGGTGGCTCCTGGTGTGTGACCAAACAGAAACATATGGCTACAGTTCCAGGGCCTTATTCACCCCCCATTTTGCTGCATCAAAACCTGCACTTTTTCAAATTAACTCCATTATTCAGACTTTTCAGTGGGGCTCTTGGTTCTCATCATCCAGAACCAAGAGCCCCTCAGAAAAGCCCTTTGCTGGTTTGGTGAAAAAGTGGACACTGGTTCCATACTGTAGTTACAGCACTCCAAAATTGTAAATTTTCCGATAGGATAACATTGTGGCAGTTGTGGTGCTTTTGGTGGCTATATCTCGAAAACAATTTGAGATACAGCTTTTGTTAAGCACAGCTTAGTACACCTTTAGCACATGTGGAAGTGGCTAGGCCATGAATACAACAGCAAAGGAATTTTTTTCCAAAGTTCCTATGGTTCCTGAAATATTGCAACTTTGCAGCACAAGGGTTACCTGGAATGGCTCTAGGAGTGCGCTATGTCTCTTTACTAATGGGTACATGGGCCCTGTGCTCCCATTTGATCCCATTATGGAATAATGGGAGTGCAGGGCCCCTACATTATGTAGTAGTGGGAGCTCAGGCCCCTCACGGAGATGTGATATCAATAAAAATATCAGTACACTTATGTACACATGGGAGCATAGAGCTCTCCAGGCCCTGCACTCTCACATGAAAATCAGAGACAATTACAAAATATATGCATAATGGAATCTAGGGCCCAGAGGACCTTCGCTCCCATAACCACATACAAGTAACATTACACTTTCTCAAAAGACAGGAAATTAATTGCAAAAAAATGTGTTAATGCATCAATTAGGGTTGTCATTACAGTGACAAAAGTTTGGAAATTTGATGTTAGGGTTACCAACCCTACCATCCCACCCCCATTCTCCACACACCAACGGGCATTGGGTGAGCCTTGGGTCATTGGGCCTAACTCTCAGCCTATTGTCCTATACTGTACCACTCAGCTTCCTTACAAATGGAATGGGTGAGAGTTAGCTGACAACCCCAAGAGTGGGGTGTGGGGGTAGGATTGATAACCCTAACATCGAATTTCCAAACTTTTGTCACTGTAATGACAAGCCTAACTGATGCATTGATGATGTTTTTGCACACACACACATATATATATATATATATAGATATAAGTGGCGTCCCCAGGATGAAATGCAAATTGCAGCATTCTGCAGCACTCTGCAAATTGCAGCAGCAATACTGAATAAAGCAATGTAATTTCAATGGTATTAGTCTCCTTTGTCATTCAGAAAATGTGATACTGCCAGGATGAAGTGAATGCTACAGTTTCTGCATGGCAAAGGGACTACATGCCATTGAAATTACATTGCTTTATTCAGTAGGTCTGCTGCAGCATACTGCAGAGTGCCTTAAAAGTGTGTTTCATCCTGGGGACACCACTCTATATAGATAGCTAGATAGATAGACATATAGATAGATAGACAATGGCACAGTAGCACCATTATAGTTAGGTTGAGTAGTCAGTTTAATGTTAAACCCTAAATTTTGCACCTTAGTAACTTTGGAAACTGTTCAATGGATTTGCATGACATTTGGTATACATTGTCATGTGGTATAGATCTCTTGATGTGACAAGTTTTGTTTTGATTGGATGGGTGTATTTTGCGCAATGCATAGTGAACAAAGTGTGTTTTTGCTTTTTTGCCCATTTTTCCTGTTTTTCCTGATCACACTGTGTGCCCACTGCTTGGAATTTTGCCTGAAATGTTATGGGTAGAAAGAGCTTGCCCAAAGAACAAGTCAGTGTTAGTTTGGTGAAAAATATTAATCTGTTCCAAAGTTATTCAGTTGTGACATTTCAGGTTCTGAGCATGCTCTGTTCAGTCTTCTCGGATAGCTGCACAGTTCCAAACAATGTTTTTACCTCACGAATGGGGACTTTGACAGCTCACCAATGGAGATCCCTTGTTTGTATGAAAAATCCTGTTTACAAGCCACCATCTTGTTTTCAGTTTTCTTCAAAAACAAAACGTTGTAACTTGCCATAGGGATGTCTTCTGTAGAGATTGAAGTATGGGTTGGTCCTCTACAAACCCATGGCTTTGTTTCCATTTAGTTTAGTCAAACAATGGCCATTTTTAAGTTTGAAAATTCCTGTTCATGACTCGTGTCCGATCTCCATTCGTGATGTGTCAAAATCCCAGTTTGTGAGATGATGACCAGATGGCCCTATCTCATAAACAGGGATCAGCTCATGAACAGGGATTATGACATCTCACAAATGGGGATTTGGCTTAAGAATGGGATTTTGACAGCTCACTAATAAGGATTATAAAAAATCCTTCTTTGTGAGCTGTCAAAACTCTGTCTGGGATGATGACCAGATGGCCCTATCTCATGAACAGCGATCAGCTCACAAATGAGGATTTTGACATTTGTGAGCTGTCAAAATCCCATTCATGAGGTGTCAAAATCCCCATTCGTGAGAAAGCCTTGTTTGTGAGCTGTCAAAATCTTTGTTTGCTAGATGATGACCAGATGGGCAAATTTCACAAACAAGATTTCTCATGAATGGGAATTTGACACCTTATGAACAGGATTCAGTCAGAAATAGTTTTGACAGCTCACGAACAAGGATTATAAGAAAATTTCTTGTTCATGAGCTGTCAAAACTCCTGTTCATGAGCTGTCAAAACTCTTCGTGAGCCAGTCCCCATTTGTGAAATGTCAAAATCCCTGTTTGTGAGATGACACCAACTAATGGGGATTAAGTTCATGAATGGGGATTTGACAGCTCACGAACAAGGATTTTAAAAATTTTACCAGTTCACTGCTAAGAAATGGTTAGGACTTTCGGCTTGAAATTTGCTGGGTACAAAGGAGCGTCCCACAGATATGACTTTTGCTGGTTTGATATACAAATTTGCATCAGTTCTATAGTTAAGCCATTCCAAATTTGAGAAATTTCCCATAGGATAACATTGTAGGAACATGGCACCTTTCGGTGCCTATATCTCAAAAACTTTGAGATATGATTTTTTATAAATGGCAGCTTAGTATAGCTTCAGGCATACTAAGCCTGCATGCAGGTTACCATTCCATGATTACAACTGCAGTGGAATTTTTTCCAAGTTTGCTATGGTTACTGAGATATTGAGCCATTTACAGCACAGGGGTTACTTGGAATGTGTTTAGCCTGTGCTGCATCTCTGTAATTATAGTAGGTGGCAGGCCCTGCTCACCCACAAATGGATAACATTATGCAGTAATGGAACTGGGCTCTGCACTCCCAAAACTATATAAAGGTAAGATTACACTTTCTCAAAAGTAAGGATATTCATTGCAAAAACTTTATTAATGCATCAGTTAGGGTTGAAGTGACAAAAGTAGGGAAATGAGGTGTTAGGGTTGAGACCCTAACCCCACCTACCACCCAGCCCACCAAACCCTCCACAGACCAACAAGGTATGGGTGTATCTTGGGTCATCGGGCCACTCTCTCACCACATTCTCCTATACTCTACCATGTCAGCTTTCTTGCACATGAAATGGAGTGAGAGTTAGGCCTGATGATCCCAAGGCACACCCATACCCTGTTGGCCAGTTGAGGTTGGGAGGCTGGTAGGTGGGGGTAAAGGCCTCCGCCTTAGCACCTCATTTCCTACTTTTGTTGCTTCAACCCCTAACTGATGCATTAATGAAGTTTTTGTAATGAATATAGATAGCTAGCTATATATATATATATATATATATATATATATATATATATATATATATATAGTATGTATCATAGGTTTTGTAACCTTTTCTGCATTTTGATACTTAAAACAATACACATGCCTCTTTGTGGGCTCCATGTCAGCCTATTCTATATGGACAAGCCAGATGCAACTAGACCTGAGATGATGCCAGTAAGTCCTTCCAGGTCTTGAACCTGTCAGGACTCCATCTTGGGGTCTACTTCTTGCATAGCTATGGGATCTTGGCTCTAACATGATATGAAACTTCTGACCTCTAAACTGGTCCTGTTCCAAGCTGACATTCCTAACCCAAATAGACATAACAAAGACCCAATAATTCTGTCCTGTCCTTATAGATGCCTAGCGTGGATTATGCCATGTTGAGGGATGGTTTCTTGCCCAGCTACATGACCTTATGCTTGTACCTGATAGGTGGCTATAACATCTAAAAGTAAAGATTTGTTCCCACACAAAGTCCATATGTAAGCAATAAGACATAATGGGTGTACATACAGTGTGATAACCACACTCTAGGGGCATAGTTGGGCATGAGGCCAAAGGCTGAGTGTCGGTTACCCTAGGAGTGCAGTTATCACACCATAATACACAACCCTGGAGCATCTTACTGTGCTTATAAGATGGTCCTTTATTTTAGAAACATTTTTTATTTGGAAACTCATTTTCAAATAAGAAAATGTAAATGACTAGTAGACTAGTAAAGTTAAAGCTTTAGTCAAAAATGCAAGACAAACATTAGAAGGGGAAAGAAAAGCTGAATTAGATCTAGCTCTAAATAAGGAGAATGGTAAAAAGAATTTTATAGTTATGTGGGTAGTTTAAGGAAGAACAATAGTAATCAAATCACAGGCATAAGGGATCAAGACAAATTTGTAGAGAATGAACAGGGATGGCGAACTTGATGAGTGCCTACTTCCAAACTGTTTATACTAAAGATACCACTGTTCATGTAAAAGAATTAGACAGTACTGAATAGTGAAAGGGAGATAAAATTGCCAAATATATCAACCATACAAGTAAAGGGCAAGTTAAAGAAACTAAATGCATTTAAATCAGGTGGACCAGATGGATACCACCTGGCATTTTTGAAGGAGCTTGCAGAAGAACTGTCTGTTCCTTGGTTGCTCTTTTAATAAGTCTTTGAGGGAGGAGCTGTACTGAAGGAGTGGAGAATAGTAGAATTACACTCATTTATAAATCAGGTTATAGGACCAGACCTAAAATTACAGACCAACAAGTATAACCTTAGTTATTGGTAAATTGATGGAGGATTTATAGAGGAACCGTTGGAAAATAACTAAAAAGATCTGAACCATATAGACATTTCACAACATGGCTTTTCAGGTGGAAAATCTTGTACTACCAATCTGTTGCACTTTTTTGAGCAGTGAGCCAGGCACTGGATGTTGGATTACCTGTGGATTTTGTGTATCTGGATTATAGAAAGCCTTTGATTCCGTATCATACAGAGTCCTGATGGGGATTTTGCAGGAAATAGGAGCAGAGGATACCTTAGAAAGTGGATAGCATCTTGGCTGTATGATAGACATCAACAGGTTGGGTCAGAGGCTATCTCTCAGAAGAGGTGAGAGTGACCAGTGGGTTCCCAGGGATCTGTACTGGGGCCAAAGTTTTCAATGTCCTAATTTCCAGTATGCAGGTATTGAAAGGAGTATGGATCTACAAATATGCAGACGATGCAAAAATTGGTGCAATAGTAAACAACAAGAATGCTGTAGCTATTTTTCAAGAACAACTGACACATCTGGGGAACTGGGCACAAAAAATTAACTGGAATTTAATATTACAAAATACAAGGTTGTGCACTTAGGGCAGAACAATAGTAGATCACATTATAAGTTAAATTCTCAAATCATTAAAGCTACAGATAGTGAGAAAGATCTGGTGGTAATAGTTACTGACAGATTAGATTTTGATAAACACAACAGAGTTACTATAAACAAAGCAAATAGGATAATTGGAAACTTATTGCGTAACATGAGAAGTAGGAACGAAAATGTTCTGAATGCGCCTGTACAGATCCTAGTGAGACCAGTGCTGGAGTATAGGGCTCCTTTTGCTCAATACAGAGCATCATGGGAGGAAAAAGGTGGAGCAGGTGCAGAGGGCTTTTACAAGAAAGGTTAAGGAAGTGGCAGGCTTAGAATATGCTTCTGGACTGGAGCGTCTGAGACTATATTCAATGGCCTATACAAGGATAAGGGGGATCTGTGTTATGTGTATAGATCAATGAGCTATAGTATTCTATATGAAGCAGCAAGATTAAATTGGAAGGAAAATGTGAGGTCCGGTATAGGGGTCCATAGTAAACAGCTAAGAGTTGAGAAGTACAGAGCAGTCGAAAAGGAAGTGGTTCAATCAGAGATTGGTGGAGTTATGGAGCAGTCTCCCTAGACAGGTGGTGTAAGCAACAAGTTTGTCTAGTTTTATGAACTTATTAGATAAGTATATGGGATCAGATAAATGGAGTTACACCCACTAAGCTAGTGGTGGGTCCTTACATGGCTCTTGAAGCTTATGGACTTGAAATTATCTACGAACCTATGAACCTATGATTTTAACATAAAATAAGTCCTTCTGCCTATTGGTACTAGCTTAAATTAGTAATAGTAATGATAATGATAATAGTGATACTGTTAAATTTAGTTAGTTTCAGTGGTTGTTGTTTTATTTTAGTTTGGTAGGTTTATCCTGTCTGTGTGTCCCTCCTTGTCCACCCAATCAGTGAATTATCAGGCTACATTTTTATTTTCTTGTTTTTTTAACTCACATAAGTGTTTCTCCCTGCACTTGCCTGACTCACTCAAATGAAGTTAGGCAAGTGCATATATAAGTCTGAATGATCGAGATTCCATCTGTCTGCAGGACTGCACCATACTGAAATACTGAAACCTGAATGAGCAGGTTTCTTACTCCTAGAATTATGCAGTGAATGACACACTGAGGAAATATGGGATTATTTAAAATTATCGCACACAGAACAAGAAAAACTGCACCAGGCAACAAGCTGCTAAAATCGCAAGCAAGACTTTATTTCATGATAGAGTAAAAAGACAGTACACTTAGAGGACAAATGCATTGACATTGCAGTGCATTTCATTTCAATACCGGAAAATGCTGTGTTAACATGATTTTAGTAGCTTGATGCCAAGTGCCATTTTTGTTCTGTGCTTGACTGTCTTAGTGATTCCAGGCACAGGATTTTAGAGTGCGTAGTCTACCTCTGCCTATGTATTGTGTTTTCCCACCTTTTCTCTTTGTTTATAAACTATTATTGCCTACCTTCTTCATCCTGTTTGTTTCTCTCTTTTCCCCACATTCAAGATATGGAATGTTTATCATGGAATGTTTACCATGGAATACATGGATTCAAAATTCTGCTCAGTTCTACTGGCTGAAGGTTCCTCTCTAACATATTGTACACATACACATCAAAGGCTGATTTTAGAGCCAGAGACTCAATTTTCTAACTGTCAGGGCAAGCAGAAGAGATTTCCCTGATAAGCAGGTAAAGACAGAGGATTTTTACTGTTTGCAAAGAAACATTTGTAATGAAAACTATAAACAATACTTAATGTTTCTAATTTGTTTATATGTGTAAGGAGAGTGTGATGATCTAGGAAACAACATTTAATTAATTTTTTTTTTTTTATATTTAAGGTAGTTTTATTTTAGGGCCCAGTTGAAGGTTTTACAGTGTAAAGGTAGCAGCCATGTTTGTGGTGGAAGATCAGCTCTGTTGTGGGTAGATTGATGGAAGATAGTTCTGGTTATAGGAGGACTGATTTGCTTGTTGTGTGATGTGGTTTAGGACCAGGATGATTGTGCCTATATAGAGACTTAATGTATGGTCAGCTGATCTCTCTTGGCGAATGAGATTTCTAGATTTTTTCTTGCCATTTCATAATACATCATATCTCAATGTAACAGCAAATTCACACATGAAAAACAACATATTTATGCATTTAACAGTACATTATTCAATTAAGTCCACTGGTCAAAGTAGCAGTATGTCACTGCATGGACCCTGTCCTACTATAGGTAAATGATCAGTTTCTATAGGCATTTGTGGCACAGGTGGTGATATGTCATTGGAGATTGTCCCAGTTTGTTGTAAACCTTTTAACTGATGCTTCTACAGTCCCTCAGTATTGTACAGCAAGTGCTTGTGCTCATGTATGTTCCTTAATTTTCAATTTATAAGTGCTCTGTATCTGACTGTTGCACTGGGTCAATCAATCAATCAGTCAATCATCTTTATTTAACCAGGTGAAACACTGTTGAGGGTAAGTCATTTACAGAGTGGGCTTGGTAGTACACAGAAAAAATAAAAAGCAAAAACAACATAGATACACATGTAGGGATACAGTAAACATTATATACATCCAAACAATAAAAATAATGGCAGTATATACAGAGGCTACAAGATACCAGAGTCCAAGATTCTAGAACATTAGATACATCCAACCAATACATATAATGTGCAGTATACAACGTCTATAACATTAGATACATTCTAGATTCTAGAACATTAGATACATCCAACCAACATGTATTATGCAATATACAGAATCTACAAGGTTACAAGAATCTAGAATTGCTGGTAGAATACCTACTGATTAGCACACAGAGTCTAAGGCCAATGTGAGTAACATTGACCAAAGCTCAATAGTAGAGAAACCATACCTTAGTTGGTTACAATCAATTGGATAGAGTAGTTGAGCAACATAGTTAGAAAGGTGGGGATAAGAAGGCATTGAGAGAGGATTTGGGAAGGGATATAGAGAGAAGGTACAAAAAGGAAGAAGGAGCAAGGGGGAGGTGAGTGACTGAGGGATTTGGGTGTCTGACCTAGTGTTGATACTTCTCCTGTTAAGTAGGTAGGGACTCGCTACCATTTATTTATTTATTTAAGAGTTTTACCAGGCAGGCATACTGGTGGAGTACCACTCGATTCAGATGCAACCTGGGGTGTGAGAGAGAGGAGAAGTAAGCAGTAGCAAGTACAATGGAATATTCGAGTCAAGATCATACATTTGATCTGCAGAATATACAGAAATTTACAACTGCTATACCATAGCACTGAGCAGGAGCAGGGCAAGGTTTGGAATAGCAATTGCAGGATTCAATAAAATGCTGTCTTAAGAGTGATTTGAAGGAAGACATTTTAGGTGGGGAAGAGGCTTTAGAGATTTCTGTAGGTTATTCCATAGAGAGGGCAGGTGGTAACTAATCAAAGTGGACCCATATCACATTTGGAAATGGGGGATGTCAAGGTACAGATAAGAATATCTCTTGAGTGAATAATTCCCAGTTGTAGACTGTTAGAAAGCTAGAATTTTGATGGTAGCATGCCAGATAGAGCCTGAAGGTCCAGGTGGCTGAATTTTGATTTTTCTGGTTGCTGAGGACTGCCAGTCCAGTATAGAATAAAGGGTACAGTGGTGCATTCTGAGGGGGCTCCTGTGACAAATCTGAGTGCCCTATTGTACAATGTGTCAAGATTTATCAGAGCTGAGTGGGGTCCATGCTTGTATAGAATGTCAGCATAATCCAATTGGGGAGGAACGTTGATTGTACTAGTCTTAGCCTGGCTTCCTGTATAAGGAGATGCGTGATTCTAAAAACAGGCCTAGGCATTGTTTTGCTTCTTGCACAGTTCTTCTATTGGACCATGTAAGAAAGTTTATGATCTAACCAGAAGCCAAGAAACTTGAACTTTATTACAGCTTTGATGGGCTCGCTTAGGAGGGATGTTATTTGTGGCTGAGTACCCAATGGGGCAGATTTATCTGAGGAGTGGCTGGGTGATAGAGTCATGGCCTTTGTTTTTTGCATTCATTAAGAGTTCAAGACTCAAGAGATTATGCTGAAGTAAGTCAAATTCACCTTGCAGCATACTACAGGAAAGCTCAGGGTAGGTTCAGCTGCATAGATAACCACATCATCAGCGAACAGTGTACACTTGATCGACTAATGCCTGCCTCAATGCTAGTAATATAAATGGTGAACAGTAAAAGGTCCCAAGATTGATCCTTGTGGGATGCCTCTGGGTAGAATCTTGAGAAGGAATAGTTCTTGTGCCTTAATTTGTTGTTTTCTACCCTTTAGATAGCAGATGAACCATTTGGAAACAATAGCATCTGCGCCAGTGTCATGGAGCATGGCCAATAACAGATTGAGGTCAACTGAATGGAAGGCCTTACTCAGGTCAAGAAATAAGGCACTGACATAGTGCTTGGAATCAAGTGCCAGATGCCAATCAGTAGTTACCTTAGCTAGAGCAGAGATCATACTATGATTTTTTCTAAACCCCAATTGGATAGGGTTTAATATTATAGCCAGGTCTAAGTATTCTCTTAAGTAGGTATTTATTACTTTTTGAGTAGTTTTGAGAGGATGGGCAGTAAGGATATTGGCCTATAATTGTTAAAATTGCTGGGATCCCCAGATCTGAATAGCAGGACTGCATATGCAACCTTCTAAATGGAGGAGAGTTTGCCAGAGGATAATGACAAATTGAATATATGGGCTATCAGTGCAGTTAATGCAGTGACAGTTTTAGGAAAAATGGATCTAGGTTGTCTGCTCCTGCACTTTTCATAGGATCAGTCCCAGGAGCAAGTCCTCCAACTGTTTCTAAGTGACAGGCGGAATGAGAACTTGCCTTCAGGGGAAAGGTCTTGCTGGGATGTCTAGCAATGGGAGGATTTGGGACCCACTGGTAAAGTTTACTTGCTGCAGATGAGTCGAAGGCTAGACCAGCCATCACAAAATGATTATTTAAGAGGTCAAGGAAGGGTCAACCACCAAGGAGACATTGTTCAGAAAATATGTATACAAAGGTTCTGTGTAAGCAGGAGCAATGTTGTTCAAATATGTGCTTCTTTCCCTGGGATTGCATTCCTTTAAAGGAAAGTCTGAAATGTTTCTTAGTCTCTGCAAAGTCCAGTAAGACAGTCTGTGAACAACATTATTCTTCATAATTATTAGACAGTCTTTGCCACCACAGCACATGACAGAAAATGAGTGAATCATAGGTGACATGGAGCATGGTCAGGAACATTACAGTCAGCTTTGGTGCTCTGTCACTGGAAGTCCTAGAGTCCCATGGCTGCCAGCCACATATCATTTAATCTCTGGCAGGCAAAACAAACAAAAGAAGGGCTTTGACCCCTTCTCAATTGGTAGGTTGGTAAACAGTTTCAATTGATTTCCATGAAATCACTTGTCAGTTGGTACTTGGAGCACATACAATGTAATTGATGCAGTATCTGTGTATGTCTCCCATTTTCTTTTAGATATATCCATGTCTGTCCACTGGCCACCATCGAACTGTCTGCATTTTAAAATGGATTTGTCTGCCTCTGATAGCCTCCATGGGCACATCAGGTATTGAAGAAACAAGTTGGATCCACATACAGCAGAAATTCAGTCTCTGGATGATAATTGCAATTCATATATGCTTTTAAACAGTTAAACTATAAAGCAGTTAGTTAAATGGGCCTGATTGTTTTCTGGGAAGCTTGCCACAGGTTATGGGGTATACAGAAGGAAGGTCCATGCCCCCTTTTGAGCTCCTCATCTTGCAGGGAGATCAACTTGAACATTGCCGATGCTAAAGGAGTGATTTTACGAGCTGGCTTTAACCATTTAATTCAATCTATGTACTAAAGGAATGACCAGAATAGCAATTTACTGTAGAGGGATGCAGACTGTAATCTTTCCCTCAAAGTCAGTCCCCCATACACAGTGCCATTCCAATACAATGGATCACAAATGCATAACACAGGGAATGTTCATGATAAAATGTTAAACCTAAAATGCTGAAAATAAAAAGGTTCATTTCAGAAAATAAATTTCATTTCATTATTTAACTAAGGGTCTTGTTTATGAGAGGAAAGGGTGTTTGAATTGCAGTTACTGCATTCCAGCCAGACACCCTCGAGCTATCACTGAGAATTCAAGGCTATCAGATTAACCCATAATTAGACAGTTTAGTTTAAACTTGCCTCTTTGGAATATGCCCCCTTAGAGACTGAGAGTAAAAAAATTCTAGATCTCTTATGCTTAACAAGCAATATGGTACAAGAAGAAAACAGTTTCTTACATAATAGGGGTATATAAAGAGTTGGGACCCCTTGCAGCTGAGATGGCACAGATGTGACAATGAAATGAAAAAGCTACAAATAACTTCAAATACAAACATTAACAGTTGAAGGACAACCTTCTTGTTAGTTACGTATTCTTATACCCCTCCTTTCACTGTGATCAAACCAGTGAAAGCTGTGGCAACTGCACTGCACTCCATGACACTGAAGAAATGATTACAAAAGCATAGGATAGGGTTTAATCACATTAGTTCATACAGCACCATATTTTGCTTTTAAACACCCTTTTACTTTCACAAAAACGTGCATGCACATTTCAGCACCGAGTAATGGTAAAACATTCAAAGCAAAAATATGGCAAAAATATTCAAACCAAAATATCAAATAGGGCTATATCAAAATGATCAATGTCATCACATATAAGGAATTGCTTTAAACTGCAAAGCAAAAACATATCCCTAACTGCAGTACACTCTGTCTCTCTCTCACAAAAATCTCTATGTACTGACTGAGATAACATTTCCAAAACATGGTAAAACACTTAGTCTTGAACATTCTAGTTGCTATTCAGAGTACGGAAATAAAATAAAAGCTCAGTTTAAATTTAGGCAACACACAGTGGTATGACAATATCTGTTAGAGTAACCATGGCTAGAAACATTTCTGTCTCTCTGCTCCCAGTGCTGCTTTTCTCAATAGCTGAATAAGCACTGTAAAGCAGAGAGAGAGAGAGAGAGAGAGAAAAGGAAAAATAATTAACAGTTCACATTCACCTACATGCTGTGATTGGGCATTTGTAAAGCACAGAATGACACAATGTAAAGCTGTTCTCTACATTTCTGAAGCAGTGTGCATTACTGTGTGTGTGTGTGTGTGTGTGTGTGTGTGTGTGTGCATGCATGTGTGTGTGTGTAAAAGAGAGAGCAGTCAAAAGAGTCAAAAGAAAATTGGAAGATATCTATACTGAGTGATCAAACCAAGGTAGATGAAGAAAATAAGATAAAATAGTACCATAGAAATGTGGGCGCCACCCAAAATAGAGAAAGGAGAAAGTTCAAAGGTAAAGGTTAAGGTTATTTGGTATCCTGATGTTTTCCTGTCCTCAACCTTTATCATTTAAAGCTTGCCCTAGCAATTGTCTATACTTCTAGTGACATTTAGTGAGATCACTCTGATCCTCTTTTTCCTTATGCTATGGCTCCTTTAAGGTCCATGAACTGCTGCTCAGAGCTAAATTAATCACAGGTTTTACATTTCAAGTGTACTTGTAGTCTGTCTAACTCATTTTGTTTCTCATTTCCATTTGCATTCTATAAGTAATGTTTTCAACTTTTCCACATGTTTCCTAAGACATTTGACTTTGTCCTGCAAAGTCAAATCAGTAACAGTATTCTTAACTGATTCTAAACAAAACTGTTGCTTAACAAGTATCCAGGGCTCTCCTTTATGTCTAGCTTCCTTGCTTAGCTTCTGAGCCCCAGAAACAACAATACATTCTACCACCTTGCCTAGCTAAGTGGGTCCTCTCAGACCGCACATCTAGACACCCTGGCTCTAGGGTTATGTCTAGATCTTCCCTCGAGACAGCAATAAGGTAATGACCTTTTGATTGCCACCTACTTAGTATTGCTATGGCACAACTGCCTTTGGGTTTGGATCCCCTTTTTAAAATTTTGGGAACACACCAGAGTTGCTAATATATAAGGAAACTGGTAAAATAATCACATGAACACTGACAGTGGGTGCAAGTTTCCTTGTTATAATAGTTAGCTCATAGTATTACAAAAGTATGTCACAGTTCTATCGACTAAGATTGTGTAGTGATTAGCTTACAGAGAATAAGATAATAGCTAGTTACCTTTCCTCTGGGAGATAGCAACTGCAGATCATCAAGAGGTCATCTTAGAATGGTGTCTGCATCTCTTCTCATTATCCCTCTTGAACCCATACTTATACCGGTGCCTCAAGTCAGCGAATGCAAAATCGATACTGGGACAATGGTGACAATACAGTGAGGCATAAAGGTCAACTGGGATACACAGCGATAGCGAAATGGTGACCTACGGCTTTCTGCCCCTCCCCAAGTTGTATCCCCCAGAGTTGGTTATCTAAAGAAAGAGGGGTGTGGGGCTAAGTCACCTGCAGAAACACACTTTGCTGTTTCAGTGATCGCTGTCTATCCTGGTCTGTCTTTGTGCCTTGCCATATTGCTGTGAGCTGCTTTCCCAGTCACGATTTTGTGTTCACTGTTATGACCTGAACCCATATAGCCAGCTTCTTCCATAGCTATGTGACTAAACACATGGATCCTCATGAGATTAAGGCATATACAGCTTGTGGCTATCCCTGCAGAACCTTCTACAGCCTTATATGAGGTATCTTGTCTCCAGATGAGATGCATCTCCCTTGTAACCAAGGACAACAGATGCAACTCTTTTCCCCTTATCAGTGTTGGCCACTAAAGCATAACAAAGCTTATTCTGCTGCTCACCTCCCTCAGAATAGATACGCCTGGCATGTTACACCTTGTTACATCTTTCAGAAACAACCTGTGCTTTTCCCATGGTCAGCAGTTTCATAATCCTAGTGATTTTCCACTGCAGCTGTATTACATAGACAAGCCTATGCATTTCTTTTGGCAATATAAAGCACATAAAATAATACAGTGTTATATAGAAGAATGATGGATCATCCCCAAAACCAGAATTCTACAAAGCCTGCCATAGAGGAGGCAGTAAGGAGTCTATGCCAACCAGATAGCACTCCTGTGGCCATCAGGATCTGCCTGTAGACACACACACCCAGAGATACACCTAGACAGTACTCTATGAACACAAGGACAGCTGTTTGACTGGATACCAGTGCACCTACTGTATGCTGTGGTCCCAGCATGACTGCACTGTACAAAGATAGGCAGGGAGCAGTGCCTGAGATACTGTGCTCACTGCTGGGACTGACCCCTGGACACACATGTGTCCACATTTCTTAATGTCTGCCCAATGTGGTCTCTGATGCCACATCCTGCATAGTGGCATCAGGACTGCCCAGAGGTCCATTTGGGTATAGCATATGTCCCAGCATACAAAGCGTATGATGACCCCCAGAGGGCTATCTCTTACTGTCCATCATAGATAGTGGTTGCCATGTCAATGATAATCCATACAGTTCAGTACCCATGTCCTGAGGACTGATGGGTATCCACAGGGTCATCTACATGAGCTGGAGCTGTCTGTATGCTGAGTGGGGTACCTGACCTACTCAGGGCATCCTATGCAGAACCTGCAGCATGGATATCATTGGACACAATGTGGGCATCCCTGTCTGTGTGTCCAAAGGTACAAGACTTTCAGATATGTGTGCAGTGCTGCATGGGGGGGTTATACAGCACCCCTGTCTTACCCCTTTTCACTGCGATTTCCCTGCTTGCAACAGGAGGAACCCCACAGGCAACTGTGTCAGTACTACAGGTCCTCTGTAATGCACCCCGGTCAGGCAGCCTGCATGATGCATATGTATGATGTACTTTGGCATGATATGTGGGGGTTCCAGCACATTGTACCCATACACAGCTGCACAGTGCATATTTCTGCAGGTCTCCTGCAGTGCATTAGAGACTCTAGACCTCCTCTCGCCCATTACATTCCTGTTCTACTGTATACTAGGGATGGCATACTGTATACAGTGTCCTCATTGTGATTTATTGCATTTTACAGGTATATGTACATACTGGAACCACTGGCAGGACCTGCCTGCCTGCTGTGTGACTACCATTCACTGCAGTACACACCAGCATGGCTATCCCCAGTGCCATGTAAGGTACAATGCCATTACATTGTGAGTGTGTTTGTGCCATACCTTGGAGTATCGCAGGTGTGGGTGCAGAGGATGCACTGGCAGGTTAGCATCCCTTTGCATTCCCTGGCCACAACTTAGTTTATATTATAGGACAAGTTAAACAAAGGAGTCTAACCACTAGGACACAATCAGCTCAAATGTGTATCTATGGTTTAAAACCTCCCAAATGATTCAGTTTTAAGTTGAAAAAAATTCTTATTAACCTTCTTTCACATGTGCTAAGGATCCGGAAGAGAATAAGAATATTAAAAGTGGTAAAATGGCAAAATGACTCTAGAAGTGGTCGAGTGGATGTATTATTACAATCAAAGAAATGGCAGATCTGATCCTGGATGAGGCCTCACTATTAGATGAAGCAGGGGTACATATAGTAAATGGGGAGATCCTGAATGAACTTA
Organism: Neoceratodus forsteri; assembly: GCA_016271365.2. Taxonomy (NCBI): domain Eukaryota; kingdom Metazoa; phylum Chordata; order Ceratodontiformes; family Ceratodontidae; genus Neoceratodus; species Neoceratodus forsteri. The sequence continues at coordinate 718,425,968 of CM028132.1, read as the reverse complement.
AGACCACTGCTATTCGAAATAAAAGAGAGATCAAATAGAAAAGTCTACTAACTCACAACATTTATATGGTTTAGGTAGAACAAAGATGAGAATAATGCTAAATTGAAAAATACAGCATTAGATTTATTGGAGCAACTATTGAATCTCTCAGTTGAGAATCCTGAGGGTATTGGTGCTTGAGAGAGACAAGAAGTGATCCAGATTGTGACACAGTTTTCATAACAGTTAAATACTTGAGCCTATACAACAAGATAGTTGAAAATGTAGCATTACTGGATGCTTTAGACTTGTTTATAGTTCGGTCAAAGCTGAAACTCCTTAAAGGTAGCAAGATCACAATCACAGGATATGTTTAAGATAATGGAAAAAGCTCTAAACATAGAAGAAAAGCATTCAACTTTAAACATATAATATATTGACATCAAATAAATTTCAAGAATTAGCTATGTGTGAAGATTGACTAAGTGATTCTGACCAAATCTTTGGAATGGAAGATAATAAAGGTTATTGTTGGTCTCCTGGAACATCTCAGGTTTAGCAAATAAATTAGTAGATAAAGAATGGAAGGATTTCATGACTAAGTTTGGCATAATATGCCTACAAGAAACATGGCACTGTAAAGTATTGGATCTTTCCCTAAATGGTTATAGTATGTTTCAGGCGTATGGGGTAAAAGAAGCTAAAAAGGTAGATTGCAGGAGGTTTAATAACATGGGTTAAAATAGAAGAAGAAACCAAAGTAGACCTTTTATGCTCATATAATAATATATTAATAGTATAGGTTCAGCAGAGAGGAATGACATTTTGTCTAGCAAATGTTTATGTCCCTCTTACAAATTCTAAATTTATGATCAAGCCATTTGGGATCAATTAGATGATATGCTTCTATAAAAGCTGGATAGCTACTGTCTGTGACGAAGTTTAACTTTTGGGGATTTTAATGCAGGAATTGGCAGCTATGATGGTTATGCTAATAGTGAGTATCATAATTGGGTACATAGGGAGGCCACTAATTATCCAGGAATATCAAAGGATACAAGAATAAATAGCATGGGATGAAATTAATTGAGACACTAAATATACTTAATTTAGCATCATTAAATGGTAGACTTCAGGGTGATAAACCAGGAAATTTCACTCATTTTTACTCAGAGGACGTTCCTTAATAGATTATCTGTTTTGGAATGGAGATGTTTGATATGGGGAAACTTCCGTAGTCCCTGTAAAAGTGGATAGTGATAATTTTCCTTGACATTAAAACCAGACAGTTAGACCATAGTACTGCTGGTATTTTTTTTAACCTCCTGATATTGAGATTTGTTATAATAAAATTAAATGGAACAACTGGTTGCTGACCAGATTAAAATTTAGTAATAGATATTATCAAAGATGGACTGAATACTATACACAATTTTGCAGTTTTAAAACAGGATGTGGTCTTATGTTTGGAAAAATCAAATCTCTATTAATCAAGCAATGTGTAAAAAGACAGAGGTTAGACACTATGGTAATATCATGGTTTGATGAAGAGTGTTGCAGAGAAAAATAAACTTACTAGGATTTTAAGGCTGGTGATGGCCCAAAGAGATGGTTTTTCCTATAAAGATTTAATTAAACACAGAGAGCAATACAAGGCCTTGTTAATGAAGAAAAGAGTGACTTTCAAGAGAAACAATGGCAGGATATGTTGAGGTTATAAACAAAAAGATTATAGGACATACTGCATTTAGTGGCAAAAGGCATGAATAAGACCAGGTTTGAAATTGTCACATATATTACACTGGATACCTGGATCTCATACTATGCAAACAAGTTTTATAGTAAAGAATCTGAGGATATACAGGTGTATCTAAATTTGATATGAGTCAGTTTGTTCCATTTTGCACTCAGAGTTTACCAGGCAATTGCCTCATTAAAGCGAAAAAGCTCCAGGACCAGATCAGATCCCTCGGATGTCTATTTAAACTCCCTGCAGTCTGGGCTAAGCTTCTTACAATGTTCTTTAATGTTTGCTGAAAGGAACTACATTTGCCACTACCATGGAAAGGTGCTATAGTTATTTCAATATATCAAAAGGAAATAGGGCTGACCTAGCCATGTACAGACCGATATCTCTTTTAGACCACATGAGAAAAGTTTTGCCAGATTAATTTTAAATTGATTTAGACAGCACATGGTGAGATTAGGTGACTTATCAGAATTTTGTCTGGGTTATTCTACCACAGACAATTGTTTTGTAATTTGGCATTTGTTTGAAAAATATGTAACATTACAAAAGCAAAACTTTTGCTGCTTTTATAGATTTCAGCATCATGCGTTTGATACCATATCTCACAGTAAATTATGGGAGATAATGAAGAACAAAGGGTTTCCGATGGGTTAATAACAATCATTAGAAAGCTTTATTCCATACTTGGGCTCAAGTAAAGCTAGGTACCACAGGACAGTTGTCCTCCCTTTTCAAACAAATAGAGGAGTTAAACAAGGTTGTGTTCTTGCACCAGCCTTGTTTTGTATCTATACTGATGAACTATTGAGAGAGCTGGAGATGGCATAAACTGACTCTCTGAAGATCTTAGGGAGGATTGTGCAACTCTTGCCTATGCAGATGACTTGGTTCTACTTTCTCTCACAAGTTCTGACTTAGAAGCCAAATTAAATATACTGGACAAATTCACAAGGAATATGACATAAAAGTTAATGAACAAAAAAATCGAATTCTAATTTTCAGAGCTAGAGGTAGATTATCCTGGTGGAAGATCGGTAATAGAAAATTGGACATAGTTAAAGAATATACATATTTAGGTCTCTAGTTTACAAGCAAGGAAAATGGTTTAAACATACACAGAAATTAATCCCTAACTTGAAAAAACAGCCAATTCACTATACAGGTTCAATAGAAAATATGGAGGAAACTCAATCCAGCTTCTTATTAGCCATCAAGACTAAATATAATGCACAAGCACTATACAGTGGGAAAGTTTGGCAACCAAGAGATAAATAAAATAGAAATACCAATAAATAAAGTTTTATGATCAAGTTTAGGATTAGGGAAATCTGTCCCCCCATTTTGAGAGCAGAATTAGGATTAGCTTCTATGGGAGCATATTGTGCAATAAGAAAAGTTAACTACTGGATTAAAATACAACATCATAAGGTTCACAGATTAATTTACTGTTGTCTTCAGGAAAATAAAATGGCTAAATCTGGGGCACCTAAAATCCAGTTGGTTAGCCTCAGTATACCAAGTTTTACAGGAATCTGGACTTGGATATTTAAGGAAATTTGAGGAGAATGGTATTATGCTGAGTCTCAGGTATCAATCCTATTGCATCCAAGATTCTGGAATCTTATAAAGCTAAACATCTGAGTACATCTCCCAGCTGAAAATTTCTCCATGGTATAGTGTTAATAATAATTAGCACTTTTACAGATACCATTATTATATTCTTATTGAACCAAAATATAGGGCCTTGTATACCCAATGTAAGTTAGAATTGTTTCCCAGTAATGTTCTGGATGCTTTTTATAGGAAGGAGTACCTTAGGCATACCAAATTGTGCTCATGCACTAGAAACTGTGAAGAGGACCTTAAACATGTATATTTGAATGCCAATGGTATAATAAGCCTAGAGCCAAATGGATTCTATCAATTTATAATACAATATCAACTGTTGATATGGATTGTTTATTGAAATTGCTATTCACTAAAGTGATGAACTGATTGTTAAAGCAACTGCACATTATTAGTAAGCATAACAAAGTATGTTTAAGACTTAAAACAAAGAGGCATAAACAAGTACTGTATAAAAAGCCTCTTGTAATTGCCAAATGTTAAATAGCATGTAATCCAGCTATCATATAGAAATTGATGGTCTTGTGGCTTTTTCCTTGATATAAGATTTAGTCTAGCACTTTGTGTATTTGAAATGAGTTTTAAATATTTATATATGTATTTTAATGGAAATCTTTGCCTGCTATTTTGTAATGGTCTATGACCAATCAAACAATGAAGAACATTACATTCCCTACAATTCTTGCTCCTTTCTACAGTCTTTCTGTCATAGCCATGCCTACAAGTTGTACCTATGATATTACCAGTCCCCAGGATGTGTTGCTGGGGTGGAAGCTGCATGTTTTACCCCATGGTTCCCTGCTGACTGGTGTACATGCTACCAGAGCATAACTGTCTCCGTTGCACTCCAACAAAATGCCCCAGGGCACTGCACACCACAGTTTGCACTGATTGCTGACAGCTTCCATCAATCCTCCCAATGGAGCAGATACAGCAACTCTGAGGACTTTGATGCTGGGACCCTGTTTGTACCAAAATCTAGCGTGGGTTCATGGTGCACCAGGCATTGTCACAAGTGAGTGTTCAGAGCATCTTATGTCACTCTAAGGGCCCATTGAAAACCAGCCCATGAGCTTCATAGATGCAATGAAGCAGTGTTCCAGGAGATAATTTTATTTTCCTAACACACTGGTGCTCTGTGCTCAGTGTTGCAAACAATCCATATGCAATGGAAGGGTAGCTATAACATGGCACATGTAATAACTAATTTCCAGATTCTTTCAATAAAAGTGTCATTTGAAAGACAATTGTTTGTGCAACTATTTATTTTATGCTTCATGTCTAGAGGTCCCTGTGAGTAGTTAATATATTGAATTTCAGTCTGTACATTCTTATTTGATCCAACAGTAAGTATTTTCTAAAATTATATTGTCTACATTACTTGATCAATTGCAACTATTGGGGCCTCTAAGAATTACAGGTTGGGTTCAGAGCTGGATACAACTGACAATTGCTACATTATGAACCAGTATACAGTGATAATGGCTTTAGCATGGTGGCGACTGGAAGGAGGGTGACTAGACAAAGGCTAATGATATATGGGCTAACGACATGGAACAGCGACAGGCACATGGGTGTCTTGTCGGCTGGCGAACATCACAATCACAACCTGCAACCATGGTGACTAGGAAAAGGACAACTGGGAAAAGGGCGACTGGGAAAAGGACAACGGGAAAAAGGCCACAGTGTAAAACCATGGATGAAGAGCACACAAACTCCCATGGGATGACTCTCCTCTCTTCCCCCAACATAGGGATGCACCCAGTGGCAGGCAATCCCCTGGCAGACTATGTGATGCCCCGGAGTGCACCATGGGGTCAGGGTGGCCCCACACACACTGTGGATGCTGAATGGCTGAAGCAATCCTACCACACACACACACACACACACACACATGCAACACACAACAGACATAGAAGGCAGAGCTGCATGGTCAACCTCGATCTGCACAGTAACACACATGGTACACTTACGCTGCCAATGCAGGTGCAGTGGTGGGCTGTTGTACTGGGAGTTTGACTCCCACAGCCACCCACCCACACAGCACCATCCAGTAAAGTATATAAACACCACACAGTGAAGGGTTACTCGAGCCAAGGGGTGGCCAAACACAGGGTTGCCAACAGTAATGGCTTTACTCACCAGGGTCACCACACAGCCCTAACCTGGATGCCCTGCATGCACTGTCGTATCTGTCATCACCTGATGAATGCTGCCACATGTTGCTATAGTGTGCGGCAGCCTGCTACAACATTATTATGATGCATGGCCCCAGGGCCATGGCTACACACAGCGTGGGCATGTGCACAGGTGTGCAATCACCTGGCCACCCCACCCCTTAAAGGGGCACTGTGTGAACTTGCAGGTCTCCCATCAGGAAGGCAAATGAAGCATTGATGAAGTCCGCTACCTCATGAGCCAGAAGGAAGATGCTCCTTGCCCACCATGGGTACCTGTACCAGCAGGACAAGGAGGTCAAGCAAAAGTTTACTGGTGCTGCATGTGGGACCACCGCCACAGCTGCCCTGCGTGGATGCATACTGAGGCTGGCGCTGTCATCTACATAGGCCATCCCCACAACCATGTCCCCAGTGCAGGGAGGTAGGGGTCCATGAGGTGCTCCAGCAGTGTGTATGAGAGTGCATTCACAGCATGGAAGCACCTTGCAGGTGCTTGTTCACTGCACCACATGGGTTCCAGATGCCATGGCTGGCAGGCTGCCGAGGCCCCGCTTATGAAGTGGACTGTGCAGCATGTACGGTAGGCCAGCAGGGGGGGCCCAGCCACACTCACCTCACTGCTGGACCTGGCAATACCCCTAAATATGCCATCATGGGGGAGGGAAACATTCTTTCAGCATGACAGCAGTCCATCCGAGGACTGTGTGCTGCTGTTCTCCACCCAGAGGTCCCTGCAGTACCTTGCTGGCTACAGTGACTGGTTTTGGATGGCACATTCTGCTGCTCACAACCACTCTTCAGGCAGCTGTACACCATGCACAGGCAGTGTAAGAGCATCATGCTGCCTGCTATGTATTTCCCTCATGCCAGCAAGGATGGAGGGCATACTCAACTGTGTTCAGGGAGGTGCAGAAGCTCATTTGCGGTGTGTGCCCTCAGACCGCAATGATGTATTTCAAAAGGATGGCCTGGTGTGCTTTCATGACCACCTTTGAAGGCTGACGGGCAAGGGCTGCTTTTTCCATTACTGCCAGGCTGTGTGGTGGAAGGTGCAGTAGACCCAGAGCTGCATGCTAGGGAGGAGAAGGAGTTGCCTGAACATACATATGCTCCTCGCCCTGGCATATGTGCCTGTGGATGCCATGTAGGGGGCCTATAGGTGACCTGCTGGACCAGTCCTTCTACAGGTCCAATGAGGAGCTGCTGCAGCCCTGCTCAAATACACATGGAGCAGATGTGGGTCAGATGGGCAGTGGGCAGGATGGCACACAGGCATCCCCTGTTCCTGATCCCTGCTGGAACATATACCAGCCCACCCTGGATGGCCTTGCATGGATGAATAACTCTGTTGAGGGGTGGCACTGTGGATTCTGCACCAGACTGGGTGCCTGCCACCCAAGCATCTGGTATTTTCTGTATTGCCTCATGTATGAGATACACCTGGCAGGTGTCCATATTGAGCAGCTGCTGTCCGATGCAGGGATGGTGACACAGGTAACCCTGCCACTTGAGATAATCATTGGTGACTACAGCAATAGAGCACACCCGACTACCTGTGTGGCTTTGCATATAACTTCCAGATGCTGGTGTAGCCAGGTGTGCCCTGGACAGCATGCTGCCTCTGCCCTGCTGTGTGACCTGCAGCTCCATCCGCCCCCAGATGTGTGTCCCTGTGGTGCATGGCAGCGTGTCCATTCCAGTGTCCCCTCCCCAGTTGTCCATCCAAAAGGGTGACACACTGCAGCTGTCCAGGTGCACACCAGTGCTGACATCACATGCACTATTGCACTGCCACCAGGTGTAATGCCCTCCACAGCATGGGGTCTCAACCAGTACTGTGCTCCTCTATGATTGCCATTGGCCTGTACCCTGCTGGCGCATCCCCACACGAGTGTTCCCACCCCTGCCCCCATCCCCTCTGTTTCCCCATTACTCCCTTTTCTGTTTGCGCCGGTGGTGATGGTAGCATTTTTTTTATGTTGACCAGTCACTGTTCTGACGGTGGTGCATGTCCCTGCTCACTGTCTCTTCCCCCCATTGTGCCTTTGCCCTGCTCTGTGGGGCTTTTGCCTTCTTCCCCAGCACTGACCCAGTGCCCACCATTCCTCCTGCATTCTTGCAGCAATCGTGTTCCACCATCACCCTTATCACATGGAACCTTATGAACCATTTGTATGAGAAATATATATCTGTGCAAAAGCAGTAACTCTATGTGGCATTCTTCGATTTCAGCTCTACCTTCAACATTATGTTCCATGTTGCACTCTGAGAGGTGATGCTACAATGGGACAGACTCAAATTTAATTAGAATTATCAGAGAACTATACACTAACACATGGTCACAGATACAGCAGGGCATTAAGGGCAATTATCAGTTATCTTTCCCAGGAATGGGGTGTCTGTCAGGGATGTGATTTGGCCTCAGCATTATTTTGTTTATACATTAATAAACTACTCTTACAGCTTGAGGAGTCAATATCTGATTTCCCAAAAGTTGGTAATGATAATTGTCTGGAATTTGCTTATGCCGATGATTTAGCATTGTTTTCATCAACTAAAGCAGGACTACAGCAGAAACTAGATCTTCTGATGTCTTATACATATAGATGCCAGCTTAAAATCAATGAAAACAAAAGACAAATTATGATTTTGGGAGCGAAACAATAACCATGTAAAAACGGAGCACGCTGGCTAAGGAAATTAGATGTAGGAATTCACTATAAGTATTAGGAATTAACTGTTGCATCCAATGGTAGGTGGTCCAAACACATCAATGATCTTTCAATTAAAATTCATTAAGTAGCAGGAGCCCTTTTCAAATTTAACAGGCAATTTGATGATAATACTGTGAATCCCTTTGGATGCAATTAGAGCAAAATGCATCCCTCGGCATTGTATTATTCTGAGATATGGCTTTTTCTAACTATAAGCGTTTAGAGATTCAAATAAATAAGCTACATAGGCATTCACCAGGGATGAGCAATTGAGTTCCTGCTCATCTGTTGAGGGTCAAATTAGGCTACAATTAGTCTTATGGCATTGGCTGCAGTAAGAAGGATACATTTTGGATTAAACTTCCTAGGTTACCTACTGATAGACTACCTTCAAAATGTTTAGTTGAAAAGTATAAATGGCAGCAGATAGGATGTAAACCATCAAAATGGCTAACAAGAATAAATAAAGATACTAAATTTTATGGCTTAAAATTCTGGAACAGTATGTCAAGCAGGGTATCACTCTTAAATACAAAGTTTATGTTAAAATAAGATTGAGAATATCAGTCATATTTATGATTTAAATAAAATTGCAGAACTAAGAATTTCACCCTGGTTAGTAAAAATGATATCAGACATTCATACAGATTCTATCCTGATGTAATTGTGATGTAAATGTGATTCACTAAAAATACCACCAACAGTTTAATCTGGTTCAAGGTCAGTTGACATTCATCTGTATCCCTCTCCTCGGTCGTGCCTGAAAATAGGCAGGATTTGTCTAGTGCACTTACCCAGTCAACAAAAACTAAATAAATAGATAAAAAATAATAATAACTGATCCAGTTAGAAGGAGACTATATGTTACATCATGTGAATTTTTAACAACAATGGAGTTTTCCTTTAAGGGCAAACCAAGGTTGCCCTGTGCATCCCTTCCCTCTGTCATGGAATGGTTGTGCTCAGGAGAGGAGGGGAAGGTAGGGGCCAAGGGCCAGAACAATGCACAGGTAACAGGAAAGGGAGGGCAAAGAGGCAGGTTACAAAGGGACAGCACAAGGGGCCTCAGCCACTTTTTGCTGGAGTTTTTGATTTAGAGAAGCTGCAGCATGTTGGTTTGGCAGAACTATTGGTGGAGGTTTGTGCAATTCAGGAAAAAAAACAGGTAAAATAAAAAAAAAGAGAGAGAATAATGAGGTTTGATGTGTTAAAAAAATTGCATACAATGCTGGAAAGAGAAAGAGATGTTTTAAAATGGCTGCTAGTTGTTTAAAAAAAAAACGAAATAATTTGTTTGTATAGGTGGTTCTGAGGTTAATTGCATGGCTTGGCAAGATATCAGGGAGTAATGAAGGGCCAGGAGCAGAAGCGAGTGAAGCAAGCGGTGCTCTGGAGGGCTAGGTGAGGAGAGGTTGGACAAAGAACTTGGAAGAAAGTACTCCTGTGGAGAGCAGTTTTTGTCAGAGAAACAAGCGCTTTTGTGGCATGGCTGGGAGTATGGGCAGGTAGCAATCCTGTGGAGAGCAGATGTTTTCAGAAAGAAACGAGTGCTAGAGAGAAACGAGTGTTTGTAGCACATGACTGGGAGTATTGTCAGTTAGCAATCCTGTGGAGAGCAGTTTTAAGAGAGAAACAAGCATTTTTGTAGCACATGGCTGGGAGTAGTGTTGAGTAGCAATCCTGTGGAGAGCAGGTTTGTCAGAGAGAAATGAGCATTTGTTCTAGCACATGGCTGGCAGTATTGTCAGCAGGCTTCTCAGCGTAGCAAAGGTGGTGTTTTGCAAGCAGTGACTGAGTGAAAGAGAAGATCACAGTGCAAGGCTAATTCCACCAAAAACGAGCGTTGTTTGCAGCACAAGGCTGATTTCGAGGGACAACGAGTGGTAGGGTGGTTGGCGTGGGCCTAGAGAGGGTGTAGCTGGAGGACAGGGCTATGCAAGCTGGAATGGTGTCAGGTAAGCGTATTGAACTTGTGGGGCAGCATGGCATGGGGTCTGGGGCTGGCGTGGCTCAACGAGGACCTGGATGGGAGCCTAAGAGGCCATTTGAGAGAAGGGAGCAGCAAAGCACAGGGCTGAAGGCCTGGGGGTGGCAAGCTGTGTGGGTTTTGATGGCAAGGGCCTCACGAGGGAAGCAGGGAAATGGGAAAAAGCCTGTACTGGGCCAAAAAGCGAGGGAACAGGGAGCAGTGCATGGCTGGAGAGAACTGGGATAAATAAAAAAAAGAAAATTTTTGGCCTGGACTGGGATACGGTGATGTTTTGTTAGGCGAACATGGTTACAAACCATGGAGGGGAGAGACCAGAATGGGGAAGACAGGCCCAAACAGGAAGGTTTTTTGTGTGGGGAAGGACATGCGCCACGTGGCGCAAAGGGGCACACCAAGGTAGGCCACGAGGCAAGCATTTTCAGGAGGGGGGTTAGGGGAAGCAGGCCCTTGTTAGCCACGAGGTTTTGGGGGTGTTTTTCCACAAAAGGGCCAACGGGGAGGCCCAGTAAAGGGAGGAACTGATTTTCACCATAGCGACCGGGTGATGCGGGCAACAACAAGCAGGGCAATTTGGTGGCATGGGCCCCACGAGGGGTGACAAAATGGACAAATGTCTGAGGGACCCAAAAGAGGAAATGGAGGTAGCAGCGCAAGGCTGCAAAATGGTGTAGGCCACAGGCAAGCTGTTGGGGGATAGGGGCAAGGGTTTTTAGATGCAAGGGCATGAGTTTTGGGGTTTTTTCCAAAAAAACAAAAGGGGCTAACAGAGGAGGCCCAATACAGGAGGAGTTAGCAGGCTATAGTGACATCGGGTGATATCACACGAGCGTGACGACCAAAAAAAGGAGATGTCAGGAGCAGAAAAGATACAAAGCAAAGAAGACATGCAGCAGGAAAGAAAAGCCGAAAGGGCATGAGGGTCACAAAAAAAAAAGAGGAGAAAGGGGACACAAAAAAATATGTATGGTAATGCAGGCATATAATGACTCTTGTTCTCTTCCTATAGTTGTCTTCACATGGAAAAGCAAAGGAAATGGCACCAAAGAAAAGCAAGCTGTCAAAGGAGGCTGCCTACAGGGCCATAATCGAATTGGCAGAACAGGCCAACCGAATGTGGGAGCTGGTGGAAGGAGGAGCCAGGGAGACCAGGGAGAAAAGGAAAGCGGGCCTGGAGAAAGTGTTAAGCTGATCTGTCAGTCATGAACTTGACACCAAGCAACTTGAAAATTGTTAGACACTTGACAGTGTAGGTCAGTGAGAAATAGATTACTACTACTCCTCCTTGTTTCCTATGGTCTGTTCTCCATGACTGGTAATTAGAGCAACATCTGAATCATACATTTTGTTGCTTAACCATGTTTCTGTAATGACAATAGAATCTGGGAGTATGCGGTGATCCAGGCTTGCACAGTCAGACCTGGGCATAAGACTTCCTCTATTAAATGACTAAATGGAGAAAATGAAGCAATGAATAAATGGAGTAAATCTAGCAAGCAGGTTACAAGTTGTACAATGGCATCCCAAAACAGTATCTATCAAATAAGACAAAGTACTACTACATAACGAAGGAGTTAAAGTTGATAACCTTTACTGTTCAGCTACAGGAAAATGTGGGGTCCAGCATCAGGTTACTTCATACCTAGTCATGTCCATCCATATCCTTAGTGAAAAAACATTAAAAATAGGTAAAGCCATCACTCTGCACTTGCCTGCCTATTGCAATTTGCCAGCTATAAACTGCAGGCTGTAGAACTTATGGGAGCTCACACATGTGCAGTAATGTTTCTGTACAGTGCTACCCGATAACTATCAACCCTAAAGACAGCTGTGTTTATCATTAGCTCTTAATAACAACACAAGTGACAAAATAGTAGGGTGTACTTACTTATTAGGAATTGGGATAATGACTTCCTCAACCATAATTGGCTCTTCCAGTTGTCTAGCTTTAAAAAAAATTTATCATCTGTGCCTTAACTTCATTATGGGCAACATTTAACTAATGAATGGCATCTGATATAATTTTTTCCTTGGAGCTGAAAGATTATATGTTTGTACCAATGTCCAAAATAATTTTCCTCATAAATCGTCTGCAGTAATGTTGCTTGAAATTGCTTATTATTCATAGTCCCATTTTCTAGTTAAGGGCCGTGCAGTTCTGAGGGAGGAAAATCAGATGAGTACTCTATGGCCCAGATATTCAAAACAGTTACGCCATGCGCAATAGGGTTGCGCCAGTGCAAGTCCGAAAATGCGCCATTCTGCGATATTCAGCAAGAGGCAGTTGTGCCTCCTAAATCACACTGAACAATAGCGCAATGATAATGAATGTATGTGCAACTGAAGGGAGAGGAACCATGCATAAATGGTGCAGTGCGATATTCAACAACATGCTCCATGCACAATAGGGGAGCAAGCGGAAGTTGAGCTATAGCAGAAATGAGCCAAAATAAAAAGGAACAAGGGAGAGGCACAAGAACGCTACTGGGAAGGCACATGAGGCTGAACTCTAGCCAGCCATACAGGCAACACACACACACACACACAGGGCAGGACACAGAAAGGGCACCTGGAACCCACAGGCTCAGGGAAGGTGTGGGGAGCCACAGCCACAGTGCAGAAGGGGGAAGTGCCACACAGCACTGAGGCCAGCACAGTTAGGTGTTAGGTGTCGCAGGGGAATTAGCAGCCAGGACAGCGGGGGTAACACAGAAACAGCTACCGGGGGGGTGAACACAAGCCACGGACATGGCCAGTGCCACCATCCAGATGGAGGCAGTAATGAGGGGGGTGAGAAGGTGAGCAGCAGGGGGGCGTGGTCTGGAAGGGCCTGTTGGCGGTATGCCCCCAACAGGCAGTACTGAGCCTGCACCAGCTTTGAGCTGTACAGTGATACTGAGATCGTGGGCCAGTACCGCCTGAATCGGACAATTCTGAGGCAGCTCTGTGAGCTGTGCAGTGATGTGTGCAGGCATCCACACGGCGGACCATGCTCTGTCAGTGGAGACTAAAGTGACAGCTTGCATGCTTGCTCACCACGGTACCTTCCAGAGACCAACAGGGGACACCACAGGCATAACCCAGTCAGCTGCATCATGCCATCTCACCCATTCCTCAGCGACTGCTGCCACATGCTGTGGAGTACATCCATTTCCCCAGCACACCCGGAGTGCACAGTAAACATACAGGAGTTCCACAGCGTAGCAAGTATGCCTGGCGTGCTAGGGGCAATAGACTGTACCCATGAGGCCATCTGTACACCACCAGACCCGAGGGGCCCCATACACTAATCACAAGGGCTATGCTAGCATCAACTGCCAGGTGGTGTGCGATGCCAGGGCGATAATCAATGTCTGTGCCATGCACCCTGGGAGCACATGATGCTTCATCTGGCACCAGTCGGCACTGTGCCACAGATTCAAGAGTGGGGACATCCCCACTTGCCACCTAGTGGGTGAGTATGCAAACCACACGGACAAACATAGGGCTTGGGAGGGGCATGGTCAGAGGTGACATGTGTAGTGGCCTACATGGCCCGGGGCAGGGCGATGCTGATCACCAAACTAACCTCCACCCTCTACACACAGGTGACAGTGGATTTCCACTCCATCCATGGCTGCTCACACCATACCAGCAGCCTGTGACCCCATCGCAGCAACGCTACAATGAGGCACATGCCACCACACGTAATGTTGTTGAGCGGGTGTTCAGTATGCTGAAGGCACATTTACATTGCCTGGACACCTCTGGCAGTACTCTACAGTACAGCCCCTCAAAGGCCTGTGGGCTATTCCTGGCCTGTTGCATCCTACACAACATGGCCAACGAATGTGGGATAGCCGTACAGGTCAAAGAGGGGGACAGCAATGGGGACGATGAGGACGCCGGTGACAATGGTGATGGGCAGCCTCCCCTTGGGTGATGGAACCCCCGACTGCTCCGGTTGGCACAGCTACACAGGGACACCATCACGGAGGAGCACTTCAGCCAACCCAGGTAAGTCATGGGGCCATGTGCAACCATTAGTGGCAAAGGCACAACCCACAAACATGCATGGACACACACCAGGGGTGCATGCCATCAAGGGAAGTGGCCAGGCATGGAACCACACACACCGCCAGGGATGGGTGAGGTATAACATGGCACAAGGACAGACACACACACATACATACACACACACACAACTCACCAGACATGCACAAAGGGTAGGAGGCACACCAACCCAGAACACCACCCCTAGCCATACACTTGTCCACAGACCACCACGCCCACTGCCTGTCATTGTGCATGTGTCAGATGCTGGGCACCATTGCACATTGGTGTACAGTGCAATGCAGGCATCATCATGCACATGCAACTGCGGACAGCAGCCTGGAGAGTGTGCAGATGGACTGTGTAGTGCAGGGATGGGTACCACCCATGCATTGCCCACTGAATGACACAATGCACACAGGGCAGCATCAGACAGTAGCCACACTGGGAGACAGGTCAGTCACATGCCACAGTGCCCCGGCCACCAAGGATGCGTGTGCGGCCCCGCCGAGACCCGCCAGCAGTGACAGGCTGACCACTGGCCTCATGGGGTGGCACCGATGGTCCCCAAGGGGTTCCACTGCGTGAACGTGACCATGCTCACACAGGGGTCTGCAACCCACCGAACATGCCTGCGCCAGGCGTGCGCGGGATGCCCACAGCTGAACCCGGTGTCGACAAGGATGGTGTCACACGACGCTGGGAATGGGGGGGTGAACATTGCACTGCGCGGTGTCTGCGACGCATGGGCAAATAACTGTGTGCTCCCTGTGGCCATGGCAGCTGTGATTGTCTTTGTCAGCCTGTCAATGGCAGTGGTCACATCCTCCCGCATCCGGTCCATCCCTGCCAGGAGCAGAGCGGTTTCTCTGCTGCGAGGCTTCTCTGCCTGGTGCAGAGCTGCACTCAGTGCATCCACTGCCATCACAAGCCGCATCTGCTGATTGACTGATGCTTGCAGTATGTGGTTGTGCTCATTCAAGAGGTCATCTGCCTGATCGGCATGCTGTCCCTCAGGGTGTTCGTGGCCCTGATGCTCATCATCCCTTGAGAGTGGGTGCTGCACACCAGGGCCAGGCCTGGGCATGTTCACAGGTGGTGCACTGACACCACCCCCTGACACTGTACCCCCAAGCCCATTGGCTGACTGCTGATGCTACCCCTCTGGCTGCCACTCCCCAGGGCTCAATGGTGCCACTGCAGTGGCTGCAACAGTCCCTCTGTCCTGTACACACACCAGTGCTGCCCACGGTGCTGACAGGCTCAGGTGGTGACTGTGATGACTGTAGGCCTCCACGGCAGCATTCACCACATGCGCCACGATGTTACCTGCTGTGGCCATCCTGGTTCCTACGTCACTGCCCGTGACATTAGCGACATCATCGGTGATGGACCCGGCACCAGCCCCGGTCCCAGCATGCTGGCATCCATGGATGCTGTACGATGGGACATGGGCAAGGCCTCCTCGCACCTGCTCCAACATCAGTCTGGATGTCCAGGCGGGCCCACTGTTGCCCTGAGCTGCGTATTCTCGTGCAGGTGAATGGCCCTCCTCCATCTCCATCTGACCTGGCCTCAGTGGAGAAGCCCACCACCCTGACCCATGCAGATGCTCAGGATCTGTAAGGAAAACAAAGTCGCTGCTATCTATGTGACCCACCCTGTCCCCCATAGACAGACCATGACCTACCATGCAGTGATGGGCTACCACCCATCTGGAATCCACTACCCGGAACACCCTCAATGGCACAATGTCGCATGCTGCTAGCAATCCTCTCTCCTGTGGGGTCAGGCATAGCACCTCCGGCTGTCCCCGACCTGTCAGAAACCGTGCTGCCCTGATGGCAGCCACCTTATCCTTAATCCTCCGCCTGTCTGTGCCCATCTCTTCTTGCACTCCTGCATGAAGCCCAGCAGCATGGGCCTGCTGATGTTCCTGGTGTCCGCTGAGAAGCTGCTCCTGGTCTAGGTAGGCCTCAAACAGGACATCCGTCTCGGCCTCGTGAAATTTGGCCTCCTCCTCCCCACAACTCTGTTCCTTTCCTCCACAACTTGCTCGGTCATGATTCTGCCTGTGAGAATGACAGGTTACCTCAGACTGTGTCCCATGCATGTCCCAAAATCCACAGTCCACACTCCCAAACAGCATGCAACTCACCAATAGACTGCAGTAACTGACTATGGCCGGTGCAGCCCAATGTCGCACTTTTATAGCGCAACCCATGCAAATGCGGTGAGGTGCATCTTTAAGTGGATACAAACACAGTGACTGCGACATTGAATGGCTGATTAGCTGATTTGCATACGACAGCTGAATATCGCGCTGTTGCGCTTTGCGCAATTGTGTTGAACATGCTGAGCCAAGGGTGCAGTTCTGTGACATGGCAGTACCACCTCACCGCGCATGCCGGGTTGATGACGAGGCATCTGCCAGGTTGCTGACTTTGCTGTACGGTAGGCAATGCAGGCATGGCCACCATTGTGCCAGTGGCGCTACAGCACTGTTCACCTATATGGCGCTGTGGCACTGGGGCATCGTGGGTGCACTGGGGCAACAGCGGTAGGCCACTACAGGAGAGGTGGCAATAGGCACCCAATTGCGCTACATGCATTGGGTTCCAATCACACTGTGGCTGTCCGTGCACCAGAGACCCTTGACCCTGTGCCCGACTTTTGCCTCCTAGGTGCCATGCATCAGGCATGGGTGCACCACTATCGTGCTGTTCAGTGACAGCATGATAGGGAATGGCAGCGCTGTACCGTGCAGCATCTGCATGTGGCAGAACCACTCTGCAGAGCACCATTTTGACTTAACTGAGCAGTACATATGGCACGGAGAAGAGCTGTACAGTGGAGCCAGGTGGAGCTGGCAAACCTGGTTGCCACTGTGGAGCACATGTTGGCCCACTGTTTGGTGAGGCACCCTGGACAGGGCCAGGAGTCAGGTGTGGCAGGAGGTGGCTGACGCCCTGGAGGAGGCCACGGTATGGGATGGATGGCAGAGCAGTGCCACCACACATATGGGGACCTGAGGTGGAGGGACCTGGACCTGCTTGCCCGCCTGCGGGCACGTGCCAGGAGGGGCACGGTGCCACAGCCAGGTAGGTGCAACATCCATACACTTTTATCTTCCATACGGATATCACGGTTGCATGTGTCCGGCACATGGGAGGCGTCCAGTGTTGGCTGTGGTAGTGTTATCAGGGTATGGGGTGGGTGGGTCTGGCTGTGGGGATTGCACACACATGGGAGTAGGGGACTTTGCTAAGGATTGTACTGATGTTCCTCTCTCCATGTTTGCACCTTAGGCCCAGATGTGCAGGCTGGTGAGGGAGAGGAGGCTCTGCCAGAGGACCATCAGGCTGGGAGGGGCGAAGGTCCGCAGAGGCGAGGGACCAGCCTGATGATGGTGAGTGCCTTACATCCATGATTACTATTGCATGCTGTGTAACAGGGTGGCGGGCCTGGCCATCATCCATTGACATCACTGCATGCATGCAACTTGTTACAGTCAGCACTGTCCAGTGGCACTGCATGCCTGGGAGTGCATCAATGGTGGTCCATGTGCACCAGGCACATGGCTGTGCCACTGCCTTCACACCGCATAGCCAAGTCACTGTACGGCCACGGTGGTGCTGTGCAGGGCATAGGTGGTGGGTGTGTGCAGTGGTCCACATGGCTGTGGCTGCCTGGGTAGGCAGGTCTTGTGGACATGGTCACTGTGGGTGGTCACACACCATCACAGGGGCATGGCACATGGCTGTATGCCATGCACAATGGGTTTGCTGCAGGGGACTGGACAGTCACACGTATTGACTCTGCTCCCTTGTCCTAGGTGAACAATGCTGGATGGCCCTGGAACATACAAGAAACACTGCATCTGGCACGGGCATCCCTGGCAGCACTGGAGAGGTTGGAGTGACATGGGGTCCAGAGGAGGAGAACCCGGAGGCACCACAGGAGTGGAGAGCAGGGCAGGGAATATGCCCTCCATGACCCCTGATACCCATACCCCTGGACCCACCCTCACACCCCTTCTTCCCTCTCCCATTTGTACACCCCTGCCCCATGCCCGCCCCCACCTGGTTTGTGGCTCTTCCCCCACCCTTGTATATATTTGTATATATGTTTCATAGTTCTTATATTATAATACATACATTTTGTTATAACAACTGTGGTGGTCTCTGATTTGCAGCAGGCTACAGGTGCTCAGTTGCAGTGGTGTGCATGGCATCAGGGGTGGTGCACACATGGGCGTGTGTGTGTGTGTGTGTGTGTGTGTGTGTGTGTGTGTGTGTGCAGAGGTGAACCGCCTATGGTGTGGGCAGGGGGATCAGTCACTGTCTGTGGTTTGTGTGTGCACTGGATGCCTGTGTGCAGTGGTCCATGGAGCCTGCACTGTGTGCATGGAACCCCTGTCAGGCCGTCCATGGCCTGTGCAGCTGACACCCTTGTATGTCTGTGATATGCACAGTCTGCTTGAGTGTCAGTGGTGGCTGCTGTGGCCAGTGCTGGGATGGGATGTGTCCTTGGAAGAGTGTGCAGGGTGCTGTACTGCTGGAGGTGGGGTCTGGGCTATGCCCTGTCGCATGTGGGGTACCTCATGTGCTGGCACACGGTCGGTCTCTCAGCTGTACCTCAGAGGGGATGTGCAGGGTGGCACTGTGTATGCATCTGTTGCATCACTGTCTGCTGCTGCCCGCTGCAGGGTGTCCATGGTGGGGCTGCCTTGCATGACTCCATGGTGCACAGGGTTGCATTGTCACAGTGGGGGTGGTGGCATGCATGAGGTGTTCTGCACTGTTGGGTGCTACTCCTGGGCAGGGTGTATGGGGATCATGGTGCAGGGTGTACTCTGCATTTGTGGGATGGTGTGGTACGGGGTGGTCGGCCATCCTTGTGTGCCAGTAACAGCTTGCCAGGAGGTGTGATGGGGCACCATGGCCCGGCTGTGGGTTGGTTGCTGGTCTCCATGGGTCAGTGGTTATTCCAGCCCTCCCCCAGTTGTGCAGTGCATGGGGTGTGGGGGGACGATGTCTGTTCTGCTGTGTGTTCCTCTGCCCATCTGTGGCATGGGTGGTGGGCTCCTGCATCCCTGATTGTGCTGTTGCATTGCTGCCCTGCTGCTGGGGGTAACCCTGGTTGCACTATGGCACATCTGGACTGCTCAGCTGAACATCTCTTGTTGCGCTATGGTGCGTCAGAGATGTCAGCTTCACCTCCTAGTTGCGCTATGGCGCGGGTGGTGCGATATTCAGTGGTAAACGTAGGCGCATCTTGGTCGCGGTTTTGAATATCACACTTCTTGTGTGCATGGGCGCAGTGGACTTGTGCTTGCTTCTGCTGTTGCGCACTTTTTGGGCTCAGTTTGAATATCTGGGCCTATAATGATAGGTGTTTATGTGCTGGGCAGTTGTCAATCAGCATTGCGGTCTTCTGCAGCTGCTGTCATATTTCCTGATTTACCCCCTGAACAGTAAGTTAGTGTAATCAGCATCAATAAGTGCTAAATGTGGGACCATATAAGGACTGTTTAAGGGCCTAACAGAAGAGAACTTATTTGAAACAAGTGCACTTACTCAGAATTTCTGTTGCTTTTAAGTGGTTAATGAAACCCCAGACTCAATGGATATGAATTGGGATCTGGCATTGTTGTGCACACAAGTACAAACTGCTCACATTTGAATTACACACAGGTAGAATTGATCATATATAATACAATCTGTATGTGTGCCTTTAGTCAGACTGTTTTAGGCATCGCTGTGACCTACTGTACATAACATTATTTGCCTCTTGACTATGGCAAAGGAGATACACACTGGTAACTTTGCTTATAAATGCATGCTAGTCCAGCATGTTTCTTTTTAATTTACCTTATATACATGATAAAACTGGATCTGGCCAGTAACATCGTAGGACAAAACATTGCGGCACATCAAGCAGGCAAAACATCACCGCCTGAAATATTGGCACATATATTCATCGCCAACCCAAACCCCGTGGGTAGTTAAATGTGTGAATAGCCTTGTTAACTAGTGAATTCCCCACCTCACCCAGCAAACATTGGCTCGACAAACAGCAGCGGCAGCCAGTCCCACTACGATGGCCAGTTACCCGCCCCCATCCCCGGCGCTGCCAATCGCTGGTACCTGTGTCTCCTGCCACAGTGCATTGCAGTATATCCCTGGTGTCTAGTGGATCCCTCACCCCAGTGGGTAGATCCCCACCACCTCGTACCCCCAACACACCCCAACAACAGGAGGGCAGCCAGCACAGCTCTTCAATCACTGCCATGGCTGGCCGCCCTACTGAACTGAATGAATATGCGTGTATATGTGTATTCAGTTCAGTCAGGCAGCCAGCCATGGTGGTGAATGGAGGGCTTTGCTGGCTGCATGCCTATTGTCGTGGTGTGCTGGGAGGTGCGGGGTGGTGGGGATCTACCCGCTGGTGTGGGTGTGGGGAGACTGGCCATCACAGTGGGGCTGGCTGCCATTGCTGTTTGTGGAGCCAATGTTCAGTGAGTGGGTTGAGGATCTCACTATTCACCAATGCTACTCATTCATTTAACTACCCATGGGGTTTGGATCGGCAATGTTATTATATGTTGACATTGCAGGCGATGATGTTTTGCCTGCTTTGTTGTGTGCCACAATGTTTTGTCCCGCGACGTTACTGGCTGGATCCATAAAATTGAGAGTCATTAGTTCCAAGTCCAAAGCCTTTTAAATTCTGCCTAGTATACGAAATCCATAAATGAAAATGCATTCAGCTACTGTGGACCGCATAATGGCAAAGTTTCCAACTACTTTAAAATTACTTTTTAATGCTGAATCATCTATATCATCTATTCAAGATTTAAAATTGACTGTGACTGTACAAATGTAGCCACGATACATGTCTGGATAGTTTCTGAAGTATCTGCGATATCTCTAGAGGCATTTCCTGCCTGTCCACAGTACCACTGTTAGTACATCAGATAGATTTACTTTAGAGGTATATCAAAATACCTGGAAATATCCAGACAGCATGATGGCTATGGCAGTACTATATGATTCTTTGGTTATTTTTATATATACAAGTTTTGCATGTATGTGCACTATTGTGCTTGAGCTGAAAATATGTATTTGAAATTTGCATATTGTTTAAATGCAACTTAGGACATGATGCTGCTGCTGTTTTTTTCCCCACGGCCACAAAGTAAATTAAATGATTTGCCTAATTTGGTCTGTCGTGGTGGTCACAATTTTAAATAAATACATGAATGAATAATTAACTAACTAATGAAATAACATATTAGAAAACACATATTTAGATTTACTTTTTCCAAGTTTCAAGCATGACTTCAGAATCTCCTTTTAAGAATCACTTGTTTTCTCCCTTATATAATTTAGTGCTACTTGTACAGCTACTACTAGCACATCCTCAAGACCCTGGACTAATTTATCATCCCTAGTGTCAATATCATTGACTTTAATATTGTGGCTCTTACACATTCTCCCCTGTACTTGGTCATTACTGTAACACAGACACTTTCAAGATGATATTATGACCATGATAAAGGCTTCATCTTTCCAGTTAGGCATGATCACTGTCCTGAAATGGACTTCTTAATACAATGGAGTTTTCTTAATGGCACATTGTATCCAGCACCCCAAGCACAAATGTCACTCCACACAGAACAATTTTCCTTCAGACCAAGAATAGCCAGATGAAGGAATAACACTGAGCTGACCACAATGCAGTAGTCTAACTTTCACTGACAGGTCAATGTAGTATGTAAGATCATAGTAGTATCACAGCTCTATCACTGTCCGAAAGTATACTGTAGCTTGCTATAGCACAAGCATTAATATACATAGATAACATAACAAAAACTAGATATATTTACAATTTAACAAATGTTCTTTTCCTTTTTTTAAAGAAATAGATCATTTTTCTTTAACACAGACCTTTTTTGCCCTTTTCTGAGCCATCAATACCTGTGTCTGTGCAGTTTTAAACTAATCTTACACAAGAGAGAGATTTACTCTGTAAGAACCATTTGCTGCTCTAGCCTTGACAATTTCTTTTAAGTTTGATTCTGCTATTAGCCTTTTGTACCAATTATTGAACAATACACCAACTACAAGAAAACCCTGCAGGCATGATACAAATATAGTATTGCTGCCATGCACTGTTTCAGGTTAAGGGCCACTAAAATTAACCTAGCCAGCCTATGTTTTCAGCACAGCTTTCTTTTAGTTATCTTGCTGTTGCTAGTGTTTTCAAACACTACCTTGTTGTTTTATTTTTCCATTTCTATCCTATATTACTTTTCTTTATAAATCAATTAGAAAATAAGTTCAGTGGGATGTGGGAGGAGGTTGTAGCTAGTTTCTTAGTTCAGAATATTGTGCTGTTCTTTTTCTAAACTCTTTTCTGTCAATATAAATGAATGGAATGGGGCGTGTTTTGGTGCTAAGTAAGATAGCTGCCTAGTCTTTGTGCTCTACCTCAACTCTGCAGACAAACATAAGCTTTCACCCATTATTGTCCTGTTCAGATTTTGCAATCGGTAGTGGTCAATACCGTGTGAAGTGCTCAACAGCTTGATGTGCTGGTTTTATTATTTACTCTGCTCAGAACAAATGGGGCCTCCAATAAAAGTTGAACCTGTGTGGAAGCAGGCAATTGCAAGAGTGTGAAGAGGATGCAGGCGATGATGAAAAGGCCCTTGCTAGGCTATATAACCTCTCTCCTTGAATTTTGGGTCAAAGATAAATGCATTGCAGCTGAATGACAGTGGAGCTGCATGTTGCCAACCCCATGAACTCCCACCACAGAATCCTCTAGTGCTTTCAGTGAGCATAAATGCTCCTTTGATTGACTCTGGGAGAGAGCGAGGATCAAGAGAATCAGGCCTGGAGGAATAAACTCTGCATTTCGGAAGTGCCAGAGGGAGATGGATGCTCCACATGGTAAAGTTCCTCCCAGTGTTACTGCCTGAGCTTACAGCACCCACATGGCAGGGGCTGCTGGAGGTCAAGCAGGACCATCAAACCAGAGAGCTGGAGCCAACATTGGGGATAAGGCTGCAACTCATCATTGCCTACTTCCTAAGATTTTCTGCTAAGGAAAGACTGTTGCAGCTAGCCAGGGAGACAGGAGCGCTGCAATGGATGGGAGCAAGCGTGTTCCTCTACAGGACTTTCCTCATGAAGTGGTCCAGAGAGAATGATGTACATCTCGATTAGGACAGCTCTGTTTCAAGGGAGTTACAAAATTATATGTTATAAAATGGGAAAATGATCATGAACATGAGTGCCAAACCCCTCAGGGTACTTTGAGCACTCATCCAGAGATTCAAACCACAGATCAACTCTAGGCTACTCCACCAAGAGGGAGGACCAGAACAGAGGTTGTGGGTGCATAGAGGATACCTGGAAACAACCTTTGTTAAAGACATACAGAGCGGGAGTGACAAGACAAGATGGCAGAGCACAGACCACAAGAAGAATAGCTGATGCAGTCCAGATGGTATAGCAAGTCAGGAACCAAGGCCTAGGGGCACAATCCCAGAAGACAGAAAGCAGAGGAACTTGAGAAGTCAGCTTCAGACCTGGATTGAAGAAGAATGACATGAGTCAGACAATCAGACAATTCTAATCTCATTGATACCAGTGAAAGCAGAACATGCGTCCCCTGAAGATGCATTGCTGCCACCAACAGTTAGTCACTGCCAGTCAGCCTGGCAGACAGTCACAGAATGAAGGGGTGCAGAAAAACACACTCCCCATTCTGGGCCAGTATTGGTGGGAAGAAACTGAAATGGACAGCTCCTCTATTGCTGAGCATGTACCTATTGTTAGTGGCACAGCTGCCGGTGTCTGACTGTGATCATCTAGAAGACTAAAACTGTAAATATTCTACTGTTTTTCTCATTTTGTGTTCCCTCTGTGCATACTTTGTGGCTGATGAGTTAAGATAATTTTGGTAGAGGGTGGTAGGAGTGTCTAATGACCGATATGCATTTAATGTTCTGATGAAAATGTCATGGTAAAGGTAATGATACTGGTGATTACCCCCCATATAACGTTACATTATACAACATGTTTTTCTGTACCCCTCCCCATCTGGATGGTGTCAGCATTTCATTCCCCTGGCTGGGAGCTGGAGGGGAATGAGAAGAGGCTGCAAGATGCAGTAGGGAACTGATGCCTTAACCCTACCACTCCACTAGGTAAATGCACCAGAAAATGGCACTGGGGTTAGACTAGGCCGCTGCTGTATCTGTGGTGTGCTTCCTGCTTCTGACACTCCCCACTTCATTCTGCAGTGTTACTGGTTATTTACAGCTAACTCTGAGTACCATATGGCCCAGCTGGGCCTGTAAGCGGTGGGGGGGGCTTGAAGGGGACATATGGAACACAACAACTGATTGTGGTATACGGCCTGGGGCTGTCCTTCTCTCCCCCAAGATTTCTCCCCAAGATCTCCCTCATAGGGTCTTAGTCATTTTAGGGTTTGGATCAGTGGCTCTAAGGCCTTTTGGGTCCCACAAGGAGGAGCAGCATGTTTGAGACTGCAGAGATGGGCCACCGGTAAATTGCATCCTAAACTGGTTGGCCCCTCTGAAGTACCCAATGGGTATATTTCTAAGCATGCACCTGTAGGACTCAGGTCAAGCAAGAATGAGGTAGACACCTGGTTCAGTGATACTGCACCTACCCCCAACAAAAGTGGCATTGGTAGGGCATGGTGTTGGGCACACCCCTCCTACCTGTGCCCATGCCAGGCTTTACAGTTGCTCAACACTAGTCATAGGACTGGGCCAAGTAAATTTTAGGGCTCTGTTTGTGCAGCTTGTGTTAGGGTTAGTGGGACTGTGAGTACCACTTAGTGGGTGGATGACCTGTGCTTTGTTACTACTATATGTATGTGCAGTGAAGCCCACCAGGATGAAGTGAAGTGCTGCAGAATTCTGCAGTAGATTTACTGCAGCAAACAATGCAGTTTCAATGGGAGTTATTCCCTTTTGTCATGCAGTAAACCTGTGATACTGCACTTCATCTTGGTGGGCTTCACTGTATGTATAAACATGTAGAAACTTGTACTGCTTGTCTTATTTTTGTGGCAGATAGTTTGGGGACTTTGTGGAACCAGATGTGTTTCATTCTCCAGCAACTTTGGCAACCACATAGTTTTCATGATTAGGAATGGGGCATGGGTGATTGTGAGAGTAGTCTCCTGGAGTATGAGAGTTGTGAACTATCTTATCACAAGGGGTAAGGAGTATCAACATTTGAAAATTCTAAAAGCTGATATAACCCTCACTGTGGAAATCCACCTCACAAAAAATGCAGGTTAAAACCTCAGGCCTCTTTGGGCTATCCTCCTCATATGCTCACTAATCGGCCTTAGGAATAGACACATCCCAAACTCTGTCAGGTGCACCCCATCTCATTTGTAGATCACCTCCTGCTCGTATGTTATGTCCCTGTGCTGGATGCGTACTCCCCCATCACTATGACTGCTCTCGCCCCCTTCTGTTGAGCCACTTTCTGATCTTTTCTATAAGCTTGATGTCCTTGGCTCCCCTCCATACCCTCCTGGACATGATCTCAGACCAGCTGATGGCCATGTCTGGCCACCATCCTCGAATAGCTTCAAAAATCACCCAACATTTTTTGCCCTAACTCCTTCCAGGGTATCCCTCCCAGGTCGTTGCCACTGAAATGCATCACTATGCACTATGGCCTGTACCATTGCACCTTCACTTCCTGCAGGAGAGGCAGCAGCTGGGCCCATTTCATACCCCTGATGCCTTTCCATTATACTGTGGTGCAATTTGACTCTGGGTGCAGTTGGGTCTTTCTGCCCATGGTGACTCCAACCCATTCTGCCCAGTACGCAAACGAATGCCCATGATCCACACCTTCCATCTGGTACCTGCCATGGGAACAAAAGAAAATAGTGGGAGTCATCATTTGTTAGCACCTGACATACCGTTTGTAACTGTCTGACCTCCAGCGGCCAATTCCCTTCAGTTCCTCCACTGTGTCCCCCCTTTTTGCCACCTCTGTGGCTGCCCCAATCCTGAAAGAGTGTGGGGCAAATTCGCCTGGCTCTTCCTCTATAAAAGCTATGCCTTCCTCATTACTGGCCTCACCTGGACTGCCGTGATTGGCGTTCCATCCCCATGCCGGAACATTGCCCCTCCGGCGCTGCCCCAGTGTTTCTCATGCTCCTCCCATGTAGCCACTGCACAACTCGGTGCCCTGGGCTTCCGGTGCAGGGTCACTGTGGTCCCCCACCCATCCTGGTCCATTTTTCACCTGGCCAACCTGATCAAGATGGCATCCCCCTCTACCCGTACCCTTTCATGTCATAATGAGAGTCCAGGCACCCCTTTTCTGGGGGCCAACACCTCCCCCATCCTGAATTTCCCAGCTGCCATTACTGTGAAGACTGCCCTGAAAAGGGCCTCCTGGGCCAAGCTGCACATGCTCCATGTGGTCCCCAACACCTTGACCAACAGCTGGCCCCCAATCAGGCACCTGCTATCCTTCCTGCTCCCCTGTCCCCTGCACCATCCAGCAAGCATCCTCTTGACTGTCCTGTCCGCCATGGCATCTGGCCACCCTCTGTCCAGGCATACCCAGCTCACTCCCACTAATTGCACCACTATCATGGCATGTGCCATCCCTGATTCCCATTTTTCTGCCACAAACCTCTTGACCTGCTCAGCCCAGACTGGTTTTGTCCTGTCCCACCCCAGTCTAGCTCTGAATTAATGGAAGCTGGCCCAGGCCCCTTCATATGCCCTCAGGGTCCTGGTTGCCCAGGAACCCTGGAACAGCATCCTTGCCTTGCAGTTGACCTCCAATCTCCCACATCCGGTCCAGGACCCTGGTCCAGTGTGCCCTGCTTGTGGTGCCAGACTCCGGAACCTGTCAAGCTATAAGAGGGAAAGACTGTCAGGCAATTTGTTCTTGATCCTTGGAATATGCTGTGCTTTGAATTACACATTCAGCTTTAGCCCCAACAGTACTAACCTCCTCGTTATTCAGCCCACTGTCTCTGTGTTCTCACCCTGCCTGTTGATGATCTTCACTACCCCTTTATTGTCACACCACAGCATGATCCGTTTTCCCCTCATCTGCTCTCCCCAAACCTCTATAGCCACCCAAATTGGGAATATTTCCCCAAAAGTGATGTCTCTCAAGAGGCCTTTCTCCCTCCCCTTGGCTTGGCCAGGCATCCACCATCCAGTCCCCTTTAAAATATGCTCCCATCCTGAACGCCTCTAAGGCATCGGTATATAGCTCTAGGTCTGTGTTGCACTCCCATTCCGCCTGCCTGATCGTTACCACATTATACAGGTCTAGAAATTCCTCCCAAACCTTGAGGTCCTCTCAAACACCCTTTGAGATGTCCACCCAGTGGTGCGGCTTCTTCACCTTCCCAGTCACCCTCCTGAGCCTTCCCATAAATGCCCTACCTAGGCTGATTGCCATGCATGCAAAATGAAGGTGTCCCAGCAACTGCCGTACCTGTGCCAGTGGCACCCTCCACCTCTCTATTACTTGTGCCAGTAGCCCCGCACCCTGGCTACTTTGTCACCTGGCAGCTGAAAACAACATTGTTCCATGTCCACCTTGATCCCCAGAAACTCCAGCTTACACATAGGCCCCTCAGCGTTCCCCATGCCAACGGGATACCAATCCATTTGCACATTGCCGTGAAGTCCCTCAACATGCCTTGAGTCTCTGCACAGCTCCCCCTGATGATCAGAAAGTTATCCAGGTAGTGCATAACCCTTTTGTGGCCGAACACCCACTGGACCCATGAGCTTAAAGCCTCAAAAGTTGAGCAGGCCACCAAGCAGCCCATGGGCATAGCCTTGTTAATGTATAAGTCCCCCTCAAACTGGAACCCCAGCAAGTCCCAGTCAGTTGGACTGACCGGCAATAGCCGGAACACAGACTCTATGTTCGTTTTCACCAACCAGGCCCCCTTTATTGCCCTGACCAGCTCTCCCACCTGCTCTAATGAGGCATAGGATACTGCTCACAGGTGGTCTGGAATGCCATCATTCACCAATTGCCCTTCTGGGTATGACAAATGGTGAATCAGCCTGTATTCACCTGCCTGCTTCTTGGGGACCACCCCCAATGGGGATACCCAGAATCTGGAGCACGGTGGCACCACTGGTGGCCCTTCCACCCACCCCACCCTTATCTCCTTAGCTATCTTTTCCCTGACCACCCCTTTCTTTCCTCTCATTGACCCCAGGTTCTTGGCCCACATCCCTTTTCATGGAAACCCAGTGGAAAACCTGCCTTGAAACCCACTCAGAGGCTCTCACCTGCCTTCCTGTCTGGGTACTCCCTGGTCCACACCTCCACCACCTCCCATATAATGGGAGTGCGGCCAGTGAGTACCCCCACCTCCCCCTTTCCTGCTCCTGTCTAATAACTATAGGTGGCCCTGAGGCCTCCCTGTTATGCCCCTCACCTCTGTTGGAGTCTCTCCCCCACTACCTCAAAAGGGGAGGTCCTATTGATGGTCACTCCCCTGTCATCACCTCTCCCCCCTTGCCTGCAGGTTGTCAATGGATGCGCTCACCCGCATCTGGAGCAAACATGCTTGAACTTACAGTGTGCCCAGTTGCAGAATGCCTTGTTGAACCCCTAACAGGTTTTTGCATCTGTGGCCAGCGTGGTCCGCCTCCCGGTGCCCCCCCAGCTGGAGTCCCCTGGCCTGACATGGACATGGTCTTCACCCACAACTCAGAATGGGTACTGTCCCACCTTAAGTCTCCCCTTGCTGCCATGCACCTCCAGAAGGCCTCATCATATTTGAGCCATCCGAAACCCAACTTGGCCTTGTATGTGTCCCTGATGGTCACCATGTAGGTCAGTAACGGGATGGCCAGTTCCAACATTTTTTCCAGGACTATGGCACTATATACTGTGAACCTCACTTGCCAGTTATCAAAGGTTTTTCCCTTCCATTTTGCCTCCTCTGCCTTGTGGCCCACCACTGTGAGTGCCCCGGCCATCTCAGACTTTCCCACCGACTCCTTCTGCTCATACTTCTTGGCAGTATCCTTGTCCACCAATCTGAATATGTTCTCAAACTCCCCTTTCCATATCTGCTCCTTCAGTGAGGCTGACTCATGGTCACCCAATGTGAGTCCCGGGGGTCCATTGTATGTCTGCTCCCGGCTTGTGCCCCTGTCCCCCACCCCCCCTTCTTTCCTCATATGTCCTGGAGTGTTTTCTCCATTTTGTCTATCCCTGTCTCCTCCATGTCCCCCAACAGCCCCTCCAAGTACTCCTTGAGGTTGTCATCTTTGGTGATATCCACCATGTCCTTTCCCCCATCCGGGCTTCTGTTATTTGGCTCTGGCAGTGGAACTGCTGCTGGCTTGGGGTTGGCCCTCACCCTCTGGGGCTTCTTGGCTGGTTGCCCTTTCCCCACCCATTTATCCCACTCCTCCCATTTCCACTGTGCCTCCTCCTCCTCTTTCCGTTTTGCCACTGCCATGAGCTCTGACATCTGTCCCATCAGTTTAGCGGCCTCCTCCATCATCCTCTTGCTGGTCATATGTTTTTTCTTGGGAGCCATCTCTGTAAAATTACTATGGGTGGAAATAAGAGAACATATCAAACCACGGTCCTACCAGTCCTCTCTCTGCCAGCCCACACCAGTGTTATGCCTCTGGCCACAGCCAGGTTCACCTCATGCTGGGAGTTGTCCACTACTAATCCCGGTGCTATGCCTCTGGCCATAGCCGGGCTTGCCCCATGCTAGGAGCTGTCCGCAACCGATGATCAGCACCCACAAAGCTTGACCCATGGCACACAGAGCCTAAGCCACCAGCCCAGGGCTTTTCTATGTGACTGGTGCCTGAAACTCACAGCCCAGGGGGACCAGAGCTCACAAACTACCTGCATGTGACACTGATTTCACCTGAAGCCCCCATAGGCACTACAACGTCTACCCTGCACTGGCCTGATTAAAACTGGTACGAAAGCACCTGACAGGCATGAGAGAGGCCCATGGCCCCATCACCCCACCTGCTCATCTTCCAGTGGAACCACAGGCAGGCAAAGAAACAACAAGAGGGAGCCACTACAAATTCCAAAATAAATCCCATGGCTGCATCTAAAACATAAACCATGTGAGACATGCTTCACCGACTGTCCCCTACACTAGCATCACCATACTAAAGTGCTGTCCTAAAACAATATCAACATCTACAAACAATCCCACTGCTCAGCTTCAATGCAAAACACCAAGCAAACGCCTAGCATGAGCACCTTTTTAAAGTGTAACTGCTACTAAAACGCCATTCCATTTAAAATGCTAGCATCCAGCATACCAAGAACACCTTCCCAAACTCTGTAAATATGGTATGCTCCAGTTTTAAACCAGCAGTAACCAACTAATAAGTCACTACAAGCTTGAATATGCTTCCCCAGCCCCTAACTGTTCATCCTAAATACCCGTAAATGTTATCTTTTTAATGCCTGTTATTGTGAATCTTTTAAAAAGCCAAAATAAACATTATTCTTGTGAAACCTGTTCTTAAACCAGTCAAATGCCATACATACTTTACTGGGCCTGGTGTGCCATGTGATCAGCAGGCTCCAAAGCCTATATTCTCTGATTTATCTTTATTAATCCTTTAAATAATTTACTTTCTAGTCTCCACCAGGCAAGACAAAACCTCTCAGCAAACCCACTTCTAAATTGTCTGTCTCCAATGCCTGCTTTAACCTATTAATCAGCAAAACATAAATTCTTAAATCACTTAGTTTTTTTAACAACAGCTAGCAAGCAGTGGCCATTCTTCCATCTTATCTTTTCTGTTTTACAAATCTTTGAAATAAATACCTTAAACCATGAAAAGTTCATTCTGTATTAAAAGCTGTCTCTCCTTGCTCCAGCAAAACTCCCTTACAAAAGGACTCTGCTGGCTGCCTGAACCAGTGTACTAGGCCCGAAATTCCATGCAGTCAGCCATGTGGCCAGCAGGCCAAGACAAAACTTCTCACCAAACCAGCCTGTAATTTGTCTGTCTGCAGTGCCTACTTTAACATATTAATCAGCAAACCATGATTCTTAAATCGTCTTTTTTTTTTTTTTTACAACAGCTAGCAAGCAGTGGCTAATCTTACAGTGTATTTTTTTAAACAAATCTTAGAAATAAACACCTTAAGCCACAAATATTCCATTGTGCATTAAAACTGGCTCTACAGCCTGCAGCCAGACCATGCTCTAGCCTCTGGCTGGCTTAAGCAACAAAACCACAGCAGCTGCTACGTTCTTTCTCACCAAATACTGAGAAACAATTCCTTAAAGCAACAAAACCACAGCAGTTGCTAACATACTTCTAAACCAATCTTGTATCTGCATGGCTGGCCCTTTAAAACCACACATTTTCCACTGGGCCTAGTCATGCTACCACCACATGGCCTGTAGTGGCCTAGTTAAACAGATTGTGCCTTATCTTGTTCACCAATGAATGTGCTGAAACTGTAAAATCCAGCAAAGAGGGCTAGCTGCCTGTGAGCTACCCTTAAATAACCCATTAGGACCCGATCAGGACCCCTTGCTGGCCCCTCCCTGGCCAATCCCCAGGCCCTGGGATCCTTTGTCACATGATGTCCACCCTTGTCCCTGGCCCTGTCTTGTGATGTCACTGGATCTTCCCTCCCCCAGCCCCAGGCTTCCTACCCGATTCTGAGAGGGGCCTGAGACAACCTAGATAGCCCTTTAATTGGCAAGCTTAATTCTCCTAGTGAAGCAAATGCTGCCATGGATAATCAGCAGAGTGCAACAGAATACACAGTGCAGGTGGGTGTTTACAGTGATGACACATCCTGGTGGAGGCAACTCTCCTGATTAGTGTTTAACCCAACTCAGATGACCCTGATTTTTCCCTGAGATTAGCAAAGTGAAAGGCCATAATGTCTATCATAGTGGCGGAATCTAATGTTGGACCCCTTTTTGGAAAAGTCCTGGGTCAACTCAGACTGTCGTAATAGAGCCCAGATGATGTCTGAGTGGAGGCTGGTGGAGGTTTAGAGGCAAGACAAATCCACAGGCCATAATTATACCTTTTACTCACCACTGCTTGACTCTTACAGTAGAATTGACTACTTAATGGTGGACATTGGGGCTGCCCTGGGGTTCCAGACTCAAAATCACCAAGTCTGATTTCAGATCATGCCGAGTCTTCTTCTCCTACTGTACCAGCCCTCAGGGGAAACCCCCAAGTTACCCAGCTACAGATACAGCCTCTTGATGCTGTAGGACAGGGTTTTTCAACCCAGGGTCTGTGGCCCCCTGGGGTGCACCAAACAAGGCATAAGGGGTCTGTGGAATGAGAAGAAATACTGTAAAGAAATCAGAGATTGAAAAATAAAACCAAGACTAAGTGCATGTGCAGTAGCACTGGTGTTTTACGCATGCACCGAGTCCCGCTTACTTTTCAATCAGCAATTCTTTCTGAAATACCTTTCAGCTCTTTTTAAATCAAATATTGCAAAATGCTTCTCAAATTACACAGCTAGCTGAATAAGACAGGTCTCTGAACTTTTTAATATAAAACACACAACTAGTTGGCTGCCCTGACAGTGCAGCAGTAGCACACTGCACTACTAAACAAGCCACATAAAATCAGAAGTGAGCCCAGGTCCCTACATGTCAGCAGCCCATAGGCTTCCTGCCCCAGGGAAGGGGTGATGTCATGAAATTCCCCCAGAGATATCTGCTGCAGGCCAATAAGGGTATCAGGCATGCATGCATGCATGCATCCAGACATTTTCCACATGAGTACCCCATGGGAGTTGAGAACACACTGGCATACACTGCGAGTGATTGTACAATGCTGACATCTCCCAGGAATGGGACACAGGGCCTGTATGATTTTAGAATTGTATTAAAATGAAAAAACAATAAAAAGCATTTATTAGCATTTAAAGCATTTATTGTATTGGTATAACTTAAGAAACTTAACCTCCACCTCCCCTCCTCACCTTCTGTCTGCCTTTGCTGGTAGGGGGTCCCTGCTACTATAGACTTTCACTCTGGGGGTCTGTGCACACAAAAAAGTTGAAAACCCCTGCAGTAAGATACAGAGTTTGCAAATGTTGTATTACTGTAGGTGAAAACATTCCCAAATCCTTGACAAATTTGTGGCATAGTGTTCCTCAGGATTTCAAAGATCATACAATGCAGCACTGGATTTCCCAGTCCTTGGTTCTATTTCTCCAGGCACTGGTGTTTGACTATTTTTAGTGTCTATACAGATTTTTCTGTGCCTGGACAGATAGTGCTGAAATTAGGACAAGCCAACATTGCATCATATGATCATTCAAACACCAAGGAACACTGCACCACAGAAATCAGGAATAGAGATGGGTGAAGTCCTCAGAATTCATTCCGTGAATTAATTCCCGAATGTCAATGCATCTGGCGCAATTGTGAAATTTGCACAATTTGCAGAGTGAGGATCGGCAAGAAGATCCACACTACAAAACTTCCCTGGTGTCTAGTGGATACCCTCCTCCTGCCAGTCTCTGACTGATGTAACATATTAATTAATCCCTGATGTCTAGTGGTCCCCCGCATGATCGCCATCCCCAATGCACAAATAAATAATGTGTTTTAATTAAATCCCTGGTGTCTAATATTCCCCAGCTGATTGCAGGCCCCAATGCAAATAAATGATTATTCATCATTAAATCCTTGGTGTAGTGGACCTCACCCTTCCATCCCACCAGGTAGTGCCCCACCACCCTTCGTCCAACCCTGAGTGCGCAGCCAGCACATCTTCACTCTCACCATGGCTGGCTGTCCAATTGAACTGGAATGAATGAGCATGTACTTGTACAAGTACATGCTTATTCATTACAGCTCAGTTGCTTGGCCAGCCGTGGTGGGAGAGAGAGGCTGTGCTGGTCGCCTGCTCGGAGTTGGGGTGGGAGGAGGTAGGGCACTACCTGATTTATTTGTGCATTGGAGCCAGTGATTGGGGGAACAATAGACACCAGGGATTTAATTAATATTGTACATCAATCAGAAATCAGCAGGGAGGGGGGACCACTAGACACCAGGGCCCAGATATTTGGGTTGCATGGTGCAACAGTGTTGTGCCATGTGCAACCCACTGATGCCTTGGTCGATATTCAAGAGTAAAAGTCGTGGCACAAATCCCGATGCGCAGGTGCATCAGTAATGTATGCAGGCACAGGTAGGGGGGCGTGCCCATGCATAACCTGCACAGCCCGATATTCAGCCTGGGATGTGCAGAGCCATGCATACGCAACCCCTACCTGTGCCAGCACAAAGTTATGCCAACAAAAAAAAAGGAACAACTGATGGCCACCCACAGGTGAGCTGCTGCATTGCAGGGTGCAACACGCTAGCTGCCACCTGTGGGTAGCCACCCGAGTTCCGGCTGTACCTGGCAGCACCTGCCACATGCCCAAACGTGGGCATTTGTAAAACAAATTAATGAAGCTGTCCAATATCCCTGGTGGTCCAGTGGACCAGCTTTCTGCCCGATTGCGGGCATTTGTAATAAGAGAAGAATACGTCCTATATCCCTGGTGGTCCAGTGGACCGCTATCCGCCCGATTGCGAGCATGTGTAAGAAGAAAATAATTCCATTATCCCTGGTGGTCTTGTGGACCCTATCTGCCCGATCACGGGCATGTGTAAAACGTAAATATTCCATTATCCCTGGTGGTCTAGCAGACCCTATCTGCCTGATCGTGGGCATGTGTACAAACGAGATAAGTCCAATATCCCTGGTGGTCCAGTGAACCGCTGTTTGCCCGATCGCGGGCATCTGTAAAAAAAAAATTCCATTATCCCTGGTGGTCTAGTAGTACCCCCACCTGCCCACTGAGCCCCACCGCCCCGATCCTCCCCTGTCAGCTGGCAGGCAGCAGTACCCCACCTGCCTGCCGCCCCACTGCCCACTGACTGACACTTTGATAGGGCTGCACGCCCATTGGTTCAGAGCGTGAGCCAATGGGCATGCAGCCCGTACCGTACTACACATTCCAGATATGTAAATGAAAATCATTCACATATCTGAAATGTGTAGTATGGCTGACCGGGGGGGAGCGGGGCGGAGGGGCTCAGTGGGCGGTGGGAGTACCACTAGACCACCCGATATTGTAATTTTTTTTTACAGATGCCTACGATCAAGTAAAACAGCGTCCACTGGACCAACTAGGATATTGCGACTTATCTCGCTTGGTGGCACATGTCCCATGACACAGATAGGGTCTGTTAGACCACCAGGGATAATGGAATATTTACTTTTTACACATGCCCGCAATTGGG
Organism: Neoceratodus forsteri; assembly: GCA_016271365.2. Lineage (NCBI taxonomy): Eukaryota > Metazoa > Chordata > Ceratodontiformes > Ceratodontidae > Neoceratodus > Neoceratodus forsteri. The sequence goes on along the minus strand of CM028132.1, from coordinate 718,390,346 downwards.
CAGTACTCAGATGGGGCCTAACCAGGTGTCTTGTAAAGAGGGATTATTACCTCCTCTTATGACTTGTGATACCCCTACTAATACACCCAAACATCCTCTAGCCTTACCTACTGCTTTAGTGGTCTGCTTAGATGATTTCAGGTTATCTGTGATGATGATGCCCAAGTGTCTTTCTTCCCTTGTGATTGCCAGCAACTCCTCCGAACCTATAGGTGGCTTCTCTTCCCTGTGTGCATGATCTTGCACTTCTTTGCATTAAACCCCAGTTGCCACTCTTCCGACCATTTTGCCAGTTTATCCAGATCTCTTCTCATTCTGCCTACCCCATTTAGATCGTCTACTCTGTTACAGATCTTGGTGTCATCTGCAAATAGACAAACCTTACTCTCCAGTCCATCTGCAATGCCACTGATGAAGATATTGAAGAGGATGGGCCTCAGGTCTAATCTCTGAGGTACCCCACATGAGACTTGCATCTCTTCTGACTGTATATCATTTACCACCACTCTCTGTTTTCTGGCCACCAACCAGTTTGCCACCCAGTTGACCAACTTCTGACTCAGCCTGAGCCTACCCGGCTTATTAATCAATCTTCTACGTGGAACAGTATTGAAAGCTTTGCTGAAGTCAAGGTAGGCGACATCAACTGCTCCCCCTTGGTCCACCACTCTAGTTACCCAGTCAAAGAAATCTATGAGATTAGTTTGACAGGACCTTCCTGTTGTAAACCCATGCTGTCTTGGATCCTGTGCTCCTATGAATTCCAAGTGTTGCACTATCCTTTCCTTAAGGAGTTCCTCCATAATCTTGCCCACTACTGAGGTAAGACTGACTGGTCTGTAGTTCCCTGCCTCCTCCTGCTACTACTCTTGTGGAGCGGGATCACATGAGCCCTTCTCCAGTCTTCTGGGATCTCTCCGATGCTCAGAGGCTCACTAAACAGTTCTGATAATGGCCTGCTAGTTTCACCTTAGTTCCTTTAGTACTCTGGGATGTATGCCATCAGGTCCCATTGCCTTGTCCACCCTGAGCTTAGCGAGGCTCTTGTAGGACACTTTCTTTTATGAAGGGACTAGTGCACACCTCCCTCCTCCCTGTGTCCTTGGTGCTGAGCTGTGGGCCGCCCTACCTTTTCCTCAGTAAATACTGAGCAGAAATATCTATTTAGGATAGATGCTTTTCCTTGGTCCTCCTCCTCACACTCCCCCTTATCCTCTTTGATCTTAGCAATACCCCCTCTAGACGTTCTCCTTTCACTAATGTATCTACAGAAAGTCTTGTTACCTTCTTTTACTGTTCATGCTAGTATTTCCTTGGTTTGGGTTTTGCCTGCCTTACTGCCATCCCTACTTCCCTTAGGGAAGTTTGGTATGCCTCCCTATCTTCGTTCCACTGTGTTTCCTTATATTTCCTGAAGGCCAGACTTTTAGCTCTGGCCTTTTCTGCTACTGTTCTTGAGAACCAAAGTGGTTTCCTTCTTCTTTTGCTCTTGCATTTCTCTCTAACACAAGTATTGCACCTTTAATGCTTGCCCACTTTGCCTGTACCCCCTCACCTGTATTTCTTCTTGCCAGGGCTAGCTTATCTATGTTGGCCATCTTATCAAAGTCAGCTCCTCTGAAGTCCCATAGTTTTGCCTTGGAATGGGATGATTTAGTTCTAGTGGCCAAATTGAACCATACCATGTGATGGTCACTGGCCCCCAGGTGACCTTCTACCTGGAGATCTGTGATCCTTTCCCCATTAGTTACTACTAGATCTAGGATAGCCCTGTCTCTTGTGGGTTGTTCTACCAGTTGTTTGAGGCCCTCCCCCTGCAGGGAATCCACTATGTGTCTAGTTCTGGCAGATGTTCCTGCTGGTATTGCCCAATCTGTATCTGGCATGTTGAAGTCTCCACTTATTACAACCTCCCTTTAGCAGTCATGTTTTGTATATCTTCTAACAGTAATGTGTCTGTGTCCTCCCCTGGTTTGGAGGCCTGTAGACAACCCCAGTTCTTCTGGCATTCCCATTTCCTGTTTCAGGGTGACCCACAGTTCTTCTGGTTCCTTACATGTATTCTAGAATTTTGTAGCTTTGATATTTTCATTGACATAAAGGGCCACTCCACCCCCCCCCTTTTTGAACCTCGGTCTCCTCTGAACAGTACATAGCTGGGTACTGAAGTCTCCCAAGTGTGGTTACTGGTGAACCATGTCTTGCTAATGGCTACTATGTCCAGCTTAGTCTCTGTCATTGTTGCCTGCAGGTCTGGGATCTTGTTTCCCAGACTGTGAGCGTTTGTGTACATGATTTTCCATTGGCCAGATTTCAGTGTGCTAGTTTTTGGGTGAAGTGCAATGTTTCCCCTGTGCATCAAATGGGGAGCCGGGCCTTTTTCCTTACCTGGTGATGCAAATAAACTACAAACATGCTGAACTCTTGTTTGATCACTAGCTGAGGGGATAGGGGTGTTCTTCCCATTTAATGTATCAGGTGCTGCACCCCTCTCTCCATTTGCTAATTTAAATATTCTGCAAAGACGTCAAACTTCTGCCCCAATGCACTGACTCCCTCCTTAGTCAGATGCAGTCCATCGAATATAAAGAACTTTTGCTCTCAAAACTGTTGCCAGTTACCTACAAATTTGTGTCCTTTTTCCTGGCACCAGCTGTTGAGCCACATGTTAAGCTCCCCTATCTCCTCTTCTCTGACCTTCCATCCATCTGCCCCCCTCTCCCAGACTGGCAGGATCTCTGAGAAGGAGGTGCTGGATGAAAATAGACTTGTTCTCAATACAAAGAAGGCCCACGTCATGTTATTTAGATCCCCACCTAAAATTAGATCTTGCCCTAAATCACTAGCCTTAGTTTGCACAAATGGCTACCCTCTCACAAACATCCCCTCTTTTAAATAATACCTTGTGGTCACTCTAGATCCTCAGCTGACTTTCTCTCTTCACACACATAATGTGTGTAGGACTTTGAACTCAAAGCCTTGCATGGTACACAGAGTCATAGGACTGTGAATTCAAAGTATGGCATGGCATACAGAGTCAAGCACATCCTTTCCCCAGCAGCTCGTCTCCGCTTTGCCAGATGTGTACTCATCCCCAGTTTAAACTATGGCCTTATCCTCTTTTTATAGTCTTTTATGACCAAAAGAGATGTAACCTACAATAATACATGCAGATATGCTCTGTCAGCAGTCCATCTCATGCATCAGTGTGAAATCTACAATAAGCAAGGTTGGCTGTCCCCAACAGCCACCTGTTCACCATATTCTCTTCACTGACAAGGTCATCAGATCTGCTGCCACCCCTGTTACTCTAGCGGCATTGTTAAGGTACTGTTACCAAGTTTACCACTTAGGCCTAATGTAAGATAACTACTGGTTGTCTCCAAGCTTCATACTAACATAAGTGGCCAGGCCTTCACTGTGTGTGTGTGTGTGTGTGTGTGTGTGTGTGTGTGTGTGTGTGTGTGTGCCAGACTCTGAAATTTGTGTCCATTATCTGTCTAAGGTTTCTCCTCACAGTCCCAATTCAGAAGATCTGTCTGGAACATCTTGAAATCTGACACTGCATGGAACTGTAATTAACCATACTGCTTGGTTTTTATGCTTTAAATTACTGTCCTCTATTTTTGATTAATTTATCTTACTGTTTGACATGACTAGTATGTAGATTGACATACTATGAACTAACAATTGTCTTCGAATGAATCCTTAATTTGGGCTCTCCTTGGATATGTATTCTGTATCTGACTTGATTTTTGATGTATCTTCTGTTATCACTCATTTGATGATACAGAATCTTTAGTTCCAGTGTTACCTATTTTGTTGTATTTCTGTATCTAAAACTGCATGTTGATGCCTCTCCTTACCTTTGTAATTTCCCTGGTCATACCTGAAAACAGATACTTGTAGTGTGTTTACCTGGTCAACACAAACTAAATAAATAAAGAAATATCTATGCCTGCCAGGCATGGTCAATTCTGGCCCAAGGGTATCCCTTTCTGTGTTATTTGGATGGGAAAATGCTGCTTAAAAAAAATTAAATAAGTTGTGGGATGACAGAGAAGTATAACCCGAATTTTGTTTAACAAACATATGTTCACACAACCATATAATATTTTTAAAGATGTGTGACGACATGAAATACTGTGCAGTGTTTCACAATTTTATGTTGATAATTTCCTAATTACACATTTACTGTACTCTAAAACCTCACTAGAAACAGAGAAACATATTGAAGAGAAAATGATCTGAACAGCTCATGTACTCTATCCCAAAATTTCCTACTTGGTGATGCTCTAGTCTCTGTTCTCTCTTCTAGTCTCCCCTTCCACTCTTTGAAGTTCAGGGCTACACAGGTGAGGTAGTAGAGAGTTCTTTAAGCTGAATTTAAACTTCACACCAAATGAAGTCATAGAGCTAATACAGAAGTAAATTAGGAAGCCTGGAGTTCCCAGAAAAGCCCTAAACAGACTCAAGAATTTAAAGCAACCAAATTCCCTATAAATGGAGGCATGCTGTGGTAAGTAAGCAATACCCCACCACAGAGTATGGGGTTATAGACATTTAATCCATGCCTGAAGTACATTGTAAGGCACAGGGCCCATGGGCAAATGTCCTCACAGCACCCCAGGCATGGATTAAATGCCTATAACCCAAACCATTTCCCTTTAGTTGCAGCGGTTGGATTTCCACTTGTGACACTGAGTGACCTGGGTTCAGGAATGGACCCGGAAGCTGGAGGGCCAGCTGGGGAGAGAAGGCTCGAGTGTCTAATGACTGCTCTTCTTCTCTTAGTGGGAGGGTGGGGAGGTGAACCCACGCTTGCAGACTCCTGGCAGAGGCTGGGGTATGGCAATGCACTGGGTCTCACTGACTAAAGGGGTGTGAGTGAACTTCAGTGTATGCTTTGATATTAGTGGCAAGCCACACCCCAGGGGAGAAAAACAGGAAAAGAACTCCATGGTCTACAAGATGATGGTCACTGGCTCCCACTGCCATGGGACCCTGGGCAGTCCAAAGACCACCTCAGCAGCATGCAGGCCAAGAAAGAGTGCACTGGCCTGCCCTACCGGTGCCTTCTCCCTCGGAAGAGGGGGATCCATCCAACGAAGGGTTATGTCGGGTTACCCAGAGGGGCTGTGATGTGGCGTGGCAGTGGCTACATCAGGGCAGGGTAGCAGTGAGAGGCATAGGTGGCCTGAAGGAGCAGCAGACCAGGAGCCGGGGGAGGGAGTGCAAAGAAAATACCTATAACACCATACCCTGGAGTGGATTATTGCACTTATAACATGGGTTATGTGCACAACAAGGGAAAAAAAAAAACAGGAAAAGGGTTCTCCACCCATTGAAAGAGCAAAAAAACTACTGTATTGTGTCACCCTGCAAAATAGTCCCTAACAAATAATGCACAGTGCTCTCCTGTTATGCACATGGAAATGTCACACATAGAGTTCTAAGATGATTTGTGACATTTCTTGAGCATAACAGTGTTTGCTACCTTTCCTAGGATATTTACTGGATGCCCCACACCCCAACCACACACATATTGAGAGTGGACAATGATTTACAACTGTAAGGCATACTGCAGAACATCTGCACTTAGAGAGAGAGAGAGAGAGAGAGAGAGAAAGCACAGCTTGATCAGAGATAGAGAGAGAGAGAGAGAGAGAGAGAGAGAGAGAGAAGGAATTCTGCACTTACGGACTGCACAGAGCAGCATTTCTGCATTCAGCTGTCTGCCTCTTTCTCCCTCTGAATACCCAGCTGACTCCGTTATGGTGGGCAGTCACAGATGCTGTGTGGGTGGGCTGCCGGGGGGATACATGCTGAGAAACAACATGGGACATTGCTGAGTCTCTCTCTCTCTCTCTCTCTCTCTCCCCTCACTCCTGTCCTCTCTCTCTCTCTCTCTCTTTTCAGCACATGTTTTTAAAAGACCACTGCAGGCCCTGTGGAAGTGACCCCAGGACCATGAAATGTTTGCATGTTTCAGACTCAAGGTGGTTTATTCATGTTAATTCATAAATTTGTATTTTGTACCAAAAATTGGAGTTGCGAGTCTGCCTAATCGTATTTACTTTTTAATGGTGCCATGATATCCAGACCCCACTAAATCATCATTTGTACTTAGCCTTACCCAGAAGCACTGACAACCGGGTCCCCCTAGACAGCATTCTCTCATCTTCCCATCTAATATCTCCTTTATATACATTCTACTTCCTTTTTGAACCCTGCTGTCTTCTTTGCCTCCACAACCATGTCAGAATGTTTGTTTTAACCATCCACCACCCTTTTATAGGGCTGCTGTGGGCAGAGCCTTGCAGACTTCTTGTTTTAAGAAAAGGACTCACTGCATTCCTTGCAACCGAACAACATGTCACTTCAGCATCCATGGAGCACTCCACTTGTTGTTCCCAGTGGCACTGTACTATTTTTCCAGTGATCGCAACACTGGGGATCGGGTACCCCCAGGATCGCTCTTATGTTTCTGGGGAGGTGCTGAGACAGAGGGTTAGTGGGGGATATATATAATTAAAAAACAAAATCAGTGGGTCACAGCAGAATATGGCACACTCTGTCGTGTTGTGTCCAAAATGGCTGCACCATTCTACTACACATGTGCTAGTAGTGGTGCATGCACAGTAGAGTGTGGCAGCCATCTTGGACATGGCAGAGTGTGCTATGTTCCACCCTGACCTGCTGATTTTTTTCCTTTAAATTATACATATCCTCCCATCTGACCCTCCCTCTCAGGACCCACCACCCCACCTTCCAAAACATAACAATGACACTGGGGGTGCCCAATCCCCTAGTGTTATGATCAGGACCCTGCTGTTCTTTTAAATTAAATTATAAATATTCCCCCACCCAATCCTCCCTCTCAGCAACCACCACCCACACCCCCCAGAAACAACATAACAGTGACACTGGGGGTACCCAATCCCCCAGTGTCACAATCACCCTTTTTTTTGTGATCCCCCCCATCCACTACAGCTCATGAGTGGCTATTATTTATTTATTTAAAATACCCAAACAACCCTTCCTCCTTCCCTCCCAGCATCCACCACACCACTGCCCCCAGGAAACGTAATACTGACATGGGGGGGGGGGTGCTCAGTCCTCCAGTGCAGGAATCCTCATTTTTTGTTTTGTTTGTTTTTATACCTGTAAAAAGAAAACCATCCATCAATGTCTTCTGTGGCTGTTAAACTCCCTCCACCCGATCCTCCCACTCAGCACCCACCACCCACCACCCCCATAAGCCCTTACTTACCCATCAGGGGTCCAATGCTGTAATCCTCTCTGGACCACAGACACATCTTTACTCTTCAAAACCGGACCGCAAACTGAAAAAACAGGTATGCAGTTCAATGTATTTCAATGGGGTTTTGAAGGTAGTGGCATAACATGGGCATTTTTGCATATTTTTGGTCCAGATTTTCAACATGCCTTCTTACATACAAACCATCAAATATTTTGTACATTTGACATATTGTTTTCCCCATTATAAAAACCATCCTTACAGGTGTTCACATTTACATAAGTTCTATATTACTGTACATCATTAACATTTTAAAATTCCATATCTTCTTGTACCATCTTCTTCCCCCAGGTGTAAACCTGAGGACCAATTCCGGTTTTCACTTCTGAGGTAACGGTGTAAACCGATACCGCTTTTCTTGTCTTGTTGTTGTTGTTTATCTTTCTTACTTCATTTCTCCCCCAACTCCCTACCCCAACCCCTGTTCTGCTTTTCATTCATCCCCTTTTCTTTCATCTTTTTCTGTCTCCCAGCCATCCCACCTGGCCACTCAGTACCTGGAGACTTTCTTGTTTCTTCTGCTGTCCACCTTCAGCAGTCCCATATAAAAACTAAAAGGGTGGGTGGAGGAAGCTGTTCTGAAAGTAGCAGAAAAAAAGGCAGGTCCATTCTTTGCAGCTGCTTAAATACTCTAATCTTAGGCCTTCCCCTTATTTGCCTTAGCCTATCCCTTCTTCCCCACCTCTGTAGCTCCCCCATTCTCATGATGTCACAAATGACTCCTAGCCTTCCTGAGCTCCTCCCACAGTCCATCAATATTAGTCATCAGTCCAGGCCTCCTCCCCCACTCTCTCCCTTCTTTCTCCCTCCCCTCCCCTCCTGTTGGCCTCCCTTCCTTAGGATTATTCCTAATTCTGGGTGGGGTGCTGGGACAATCTAGTCTGCCCTTTAACAGGCAACCCCATTTTTCAAATCCTGGCAAAATGTTTTCACATCCCAAAAGGTGATTTTGTGATCCCTGTGTGAAGTCACCTTTTGGGCAGGAGCTGACATTTTTCTCTGTCCTTGTTCAAGAGGTGGGGTCATAAAAAGACTATGTTGAAAATTTGGTGTAAAAATATTAAAAAACAACAAAGTAATGAGCCTACATTGAATTTTGGGAACGCAGGCTTGCAACTTTGGTAATTTTCAATATTTTTACCCCAAATTTACAGATCGGGTATTTAATTTAATATTTCCAAATCCTTCACATACAAACCATCAAATCTTTTGTACATCTGACATATTGTTTTCCCCATTATAATAACCATCCTTACAGGTGTTCATATTTACATAAGTTCTATATTACATCATCAACATTTTAAAATTCCATATCTTCTTGTACCATCTTCTTCCCCCAGGTGTAAACCTGAGGACCGATTTCAGTTTTACTGGAGGTAACGGTAAACCGATACATTTTTCTTGTCTTGTTGTTGTTTATCTTTCTACTTCATTTCCCCCCAACTCCTTACCCTAACCCCTGTTCTGCTTTTCATTCATCCCCTTTTCCTTTCATCTTTTCTGTCTCCCAGCCTTCCCACCCTGGCCACTCAGTACCTGGAGACTTTCTTTGTTTCCTTCTGCTGTCCACCTTCAGCAGTCCCATATACAAAACTAAAAGGGTGGGTGGGAGGAAACTTTCTGAAAGTAGCAGAAAAAGGCAGGTCCCTCTTTGCAGCTGCTTAAATACTCTAATCTTAGGCCTTCCCTTATTTGCCTTAGCCTATCCCTTCTTCCCCCACCTCTGTAGCTCCACCCATTCTCATGATGTCACAGATGACCTAGCCTTCCTGAGCTCCTACCACAGTCCATCAATATAAGTCATCAGTCCAGGCCTTCCCTCCCCCACTGTCTCCCTTCTTTCTCCCTCCCTTCCCCTCCCTGTTGGCCTCGCTTCCCTTAGGATTATTCCTAATTCTGGGTGGGGCACTGGGACAATCTAGTCTGCCCTTTAACAGGCAACCCCCATTTTTCAAATCCTGGCAAAAATGTTTTTTCACATCCCAAAAGGTGATTTTGTGATCTCTGTGTGAAATCACCTTTTGGGCAGGAGCTGAAATTTTTCTCTGTCCTTGATCAAGAGGTGGGGTCATAAAAAGACTATGTAGAATTTGTTAAAAATATTAAAAACAACAAGTTATGAGCCTACATTGAATTTTTGGGAACGAGGCTTGTAACTTTGGTAATTTTCAATATTTTTACCCCAAGTTTACAACATAGCTATTTCTTAACAGCACCTCATGAATGTGACAGCTGTCATTTTCAGTTCTGTCCCCAAATGTGTTTTGTGTCCTTAGTTGATTTAGCAGTCCCTGCACAAAATCACCTTTTGGGAAGGAGTTGAACATTTGCTCTGTCCTTCTTCATGGGGCAGGGTCATAATAAGGTTATTTTGAAATTTGATGTAAAAATATTACAAGAACAACAAATTTATGAGACTATGTTACATTTGCTAACACATGCTCATAACTTTGGTCATTTTCAATATTTTACCCCAAATTTCTCCCAAGCAGCCCTATTGGCTCTGGCCAGAGTTTGTTAAAAGCAGTAGTTCCAACAACCTTCTTGAAACTTTCCCTTTCTGCTTGAGTGCATGGCCCTCAGGTGGAGCAAAGCAAAGCTTTATGGACATGCAAATTCTTGTGAAAGGCAGATCAATGCTTCACAGGATCAGACATTTCTTTTAAATAGGTTTGTCCATCTGACCCATTATTGGCAGGGAATGAAAACTACATGATCATATTTCATCCTGTTGTAATTGCTCGGTATACTCTCGGCTATTGTCTATAACAAGTCAGAATCTCAAAATATTGGTTATTTAGTACACTTGGAGATAGCATACCAAAGAGGCAGTTTTCAGGTACAGTATCACATACGATCCTTAAAAGGATGCTGGAAAGGAAGAAATATCCCAATTGCTAGGTGTTTGTGCATCTCTTCAAACCACACAATACATTAAATCCTCAATCCCAGAGAAAGGCATCATCAGTATGCAAATCCTTGCGTAAGATAGGCTGACAACACTTTACATTTTGGGTATTTCTTTTCTCCCAGCAGTCTTTAACAGATCCTATGCACTACACTCTTCCTGAAAACTGCCTCTTCAGCTGGCTGCTGTAATCCCACGTGTACTAAATGCCCAATGATTTGGTACCTGGTTTACACAATGACGCACTACACTGAGGGGTCCAAGTAAGATGCAATATGTATCTGTTGTAGGCTGGGTGAAATTAACATATTTGATTTCACAGAATTATAAAATTCCACAACATTTTCATGACAGTTTTCAAAATGTTGTGGAATTTTCCAAAATTCTTTAATGGGTCATATTTCAGTCACTGTTATATCTAGAGATCTGGGGCCAGATATTCAGAAGGTTGCCCCAGCACAAAACCAAGTTTGCTCATGCAAACCAGGTTATATGCTGAGGTTCCATATGCAAAAGCCTGTTTTGCACTGGTGTACTGGTGTTGTTCCAGTACAAAAAGTGGAGAAGTGCACAAGACAAAACTATGTAAATCAGAGGCGGGGACCTGAATATCATTACAGTCTGATATTCAGTGTATTTGCTCCATGCAAGGGTGCTTTACCCAATCCCCTTGCATGGAGAAAATACCACTGACCGAAACCTAGTCTTAATCTGGTGCAACCCTAGTGACCACCAGAGGTAATGTGTCAGCATTCCCCCCAACACATTAGGCCCTGGTTTCTAGTGGTGCTCCCTTCCCTCTGATTCCAGTCCTGGCAGAGTTATGTGACATCCCTGGTGTTCAGTGGTCCCTCCTCTCACCCAACACCCATTCCTGTAATGTTACATTAATTTCCTTTTGTCCAGTGGTCCTTCCCTCACCCGACACCCATTCCCATAATGTTACAATAATTCCTTGGTGTCCAGTGGTCCCTCCCCCCCCGGCTGATTCCTGTCCTGTGATGTTACAATAATTCCCTGGTGTCCAGTGGTCCTTCCCCCACCTGATCCCCATCCCCATACATATGACACCTCATCCCAGTGTGTCACAATTCCTCCCACATGGCCATGGCTGGCCTGCCCAAGCTTTTCCTCTGGTGTTAAGTGGCCCAAAAGCAGCCGCCCATTTCCAATCCATAGTGGTGCTGTGCCACAGCTAACCTGTTATTGATGGTAGTTGTCCCTCACAACCATGGCACTAATGATGCAGCCCCCAGCTCTCTTACCGTACAGTCTATGCTGTGCTGGAACAATGGTGGGTGAGTTCACATTACACCTCCTCAGCCACCTGCCATCTGATGTAGCAGGATCGTGCTGCTTATTTATAGTACAATCACCCTATAAATAAGCTACTGTCAGATGGCAGCTGGCCGAGGAGGTGTGTGGTGAGGTTGTATTATCCACCGCCATTTCAGTGCGGCACTCACTGTGTGGTAAAGGGATCTAGGGTAATCACAGTGCCTTGGGTGGTGGGGACTACTACCACCAATGGGGTTAGCTGGGGCTGTGGTGCAACTATGTCTTGTAAACAGGGCTGGGGCTTTGTTGGGGGCTACTTGATACTGATTGGCATGGCTCTGGGGGTTGACACACCAGAGTCGGGGCTGTTGTACTGTAGGTACAGGATGTAGATCGGTGGGGGAGAGACCACTGGACACCAGGCATTATTATAACATTATGGGATGGGATCAGGTTGGGGAGGGACCACTGGAGACCAGAGAATTATTGTAACATGGCTGGATGGGGTTTGGGTGAGGGAGGACCACTTGACACCAGGAATTACTGTAGCATTACAGGATGGAGATCAGGTGGGGAAGGGGCCACAGGACACCAGGAAATTATTGTTACATTATGGGAATGGGTGTTGGGCAGGGGGAGCAAATCCAAGCAAACACTCCAAGCAAACACCGGTGAACCTAGCACCTACATGTCCAGTCACCCCACCCAAGCAAATGGCCCACTTTGTACCAACACTCTTGGCCCCCTTGCACTACCGAAGTGAATGTTGATGCCCTTGGCATCAGTGCAGCCAGTCATCCGACCAAAGTGGGGAACACAATCAGCCTCGGCACAACACTGCAAGCCCCTACCCCACCCAAGTAAACCCAGCCAGCTCCCCTACCCACAGTCCCAACACAGACCGCACCTGCAGAAACACTGCCTGTATCAGATAAAAACAATCATCGAAACATTATTAATGCTGAAACTTAGGCACAAAAGTATCCTCTTCCAAAATAATTTCACATAAGTACATTACAATAGATAGCAATTGAACAGAGTATAAACTACATTTCAATCATCAACATGAAGTAAAAGAGTAAATTCTGCTTCTCAAACACACATTACTGACCTACCCAGGTCACTGAAGCACATATTGGGAGGGAGCAAGCAAGTATTTTTTTTCGCTAAAGTAACCAGGTAAGGCCTGCTTGGCACAAGTGCCTGTTCCCAGCAGTGACCTCGGAGCACTGGGGAGATTAATTGACTTGTTCAAAGTCACACAGTATGCAAGTGGAGGTGGTGGGAATCAAACCCAGGTCTGCTGGATGTACTATGTTCATTTACAGCTTGTTACTTGAACCTCCAGGCTATACTGGTCTGCCAGCCCAACTATTCAACTCCTCCTCCTCCCCTCTATTATCCATGCCACATATAGGCAGATCTTGTCTTTCCTGACTCTGTAATAATTAAAAAAAATACTTTTATTCCTTCCACCAGTGATGAGTCTAAGTCTAGTAATGGAGACCTGCCACGTGAGCATAGCATTGGCAGTAGTAGAAGCTCAACGGTGACTCGAAAATATGGACAAGGGACACACACAAAGCAGCAGGCTTCTGTTTGTAGAAGTAAACTGATATACACTGGTCCACCAGCATCGCAGAGACATTGCAAGGTTGGCTGTAAATCTTTCACTTTTTATCTCACAGAAAGAACATATTCCTCCTTGCTGATACTTTACAGTTGAGTTGGAAATTCAAGCAAAATTGAAAATGTTTGTCAAAATAGTAAATGAAGACAAAACTAGAAAATGAAAACACTCCGAAAATATACAGAAAGAAAACAAAAATGGGACAGCAAGACTTGAGAAATAGAGAAAGAAGGAGGTATCAAAAGGCAGTTTAAGCAGGATGACAAAATTCAGATAGAAGAGACTTTAGAGAGGAGAAAGAAGAAGCAGAATGAATAGAAAAGGAAGTGAGGACCAAAGTTTTGAAAGTGGTCAGAAAATATAACCCTTCACACTTGAATTAAATAGAATTCAATGCAGAGTGAGTTTCAAAAGTGTCTCTGTCTCTTTGTTAGGTGTGGGGTTAAATAAAAAAAAAAGATGTCCACAGCAGAAAACAACAGATATCAGCATGTAAATGACTCCAGGGAGTCTATTTTTGGATGTTTTGCACACATTTCTGGACCTAAAATACATAAAAAACACAGTTACCTGAAGCCCTGATCAGCATACAGAGAGGACAAAACAAGTAAAATAAATAATTGGATATAGGTACATTTCAGGGGACTTTGGTATGTCAAATGTTATTAACACAGTGGACTATGTGGTGGTCACCTAGGGTGTCAGGGAAAATACCTGCATCCATAATTCAATGGGGGTGGGAGGAGATTACCCAGACCAGCAGAGAATGATAATTAGTTTTCAAATTGAGGCAGGTAGGGCTGGGAATCAACTGGTGGAGCTGCATAGATTTTGTATTTTGGCATAAAGTTTTAGTGAAGAAGGGGAGAGCCAGCTGATATAAAATTATCCAAGGATGACTGACTCTAGGAAGGCAGAGTGGGAGGAGATAGAGAAGAGTAACTCAGTTATGAAGGCTGGAGCTATACCAGGGCATCAATAGACACCTACAACAAAGATAGGAACCGAGAAAGAAAGGAAGGAGAAGGAAGGAGATTTTAAAAGCAGTTGCTCATAAGCTGATGGAGAGGAGACTAAGGGACTTACCTAGATATGAAGCAAAGGAGGCAGTCAAAATATGGAAGTGTGACAAGGAAAACATGGCTCGAGGATGTCTCCACCCAGTGCTAGAATCCTCAGCACTAGTTGGACACTCCATAGTGCACCATCTGAGGTGGGAGTGGGGGGTGGCATCTGTTTTTGATCTGATTTGAGGTTCATCACATTTCCAGTGGTGGATAGAGGGTTATTTAAATGTGTGGCTGTTTGAGGAAAGGCAGGCACCAAGAGAAAAATCCTTTTCGTCTATCAACCTCCAAAGGATTAGGGGATATTTTTGCATGAATTTTCAGACTGTATCATTAGCCCAGTATTGGAGTCCTCCAGCTTATTGGTGTGTTGGGAAGGGGATTCCAACTCCTGGGTAGAAGACAGGGCTTCACAGTTTGTGATTAAATTCCTCCAGAAGAAGTGTGGCTGTGATGACCTTGTCTTCACACTGGCATTTAACATTACTAATGTTGAGTTCCTCTGAAAGCTTGGTTGGATCATTATGTAGTGAATTTCCAGATCCGTTCCCCCATATTATCCGCTTCTGGCTGATATGGTTCAGTACTACCTCAGCAGAACTGAACAGTTTCCTGGAAGTACTGGAGATTTTGGACATGTTGCGAACCTGTGCAGAGTGTGTTGACACAGCTGTGGAGGGCTATAGCTCTTGCAATTAGAGTTGACTCTCATATGTTTAAATGTCTGCATACTAGTTTTCACCACAGTTCGCATTGGTTTAGTGATGTGTTAAGGCAGTTGAAGACAACAGGGTGGAGACTGGAATGTACCTGGTTGAGATTACATTTGATGGAGGACAGATTGGTTCTGAAAACCCACTTAGGGTGTATCAGAGAACAATCACCTAGAAGAAAATAGAGTTGCTGTCAGGGTTGACTTTGGCAGCAGGGAATAGACCATCCTGGGTGTTTCATACTGTGGCCTGTCTTTTACATCCTCTCTATCTTCAGTCCAAGGGAGCTATTACCACAGCTAGGTGCAAGGAATTTGGTGCCTTCTATAAAAAGGAGTGTCCTCCATCAAGACAGTAATCCCCAGGGTTGGGATTTTCCCAAGAGAGGTAGAGTTGGTTTTCCAGAAGACACTCTTTGCTCTAGATGGAGTTTCAGTCAGTTATGGATAAGGAAATAACTCAGGAAATGTCTTCTTTGTGACCTATGTAATGAATGCTGGAGCCATGTCCTACCCAACTGTTGATGGACTGTCAGGAGGTCCTGGTTCCCATGGTGGTCAGGATTGTTTGGATTTCCATAGGAAAGGGTTGTTTCTCTGTCACCGTAAAGAATGCAGTGGTAATCCTTCCTTTAAAGAAATCTTCTCTGGACCCAGATATCCTGGCAAACTGCAGACATATCTCAAGTCTTCCCTTTTTAGGGAAGGTATTTAAGAAGGTGGTTGCATTACAATTCTAGAGTCACCTGATGTATATGATATATATGAGTAGTTCAAGTTGGGGTTCATAGCTTCACACAGCACAGAAACTGCTCTAAGGTGATGAAATATTTTCTTACAAGAAATCTAGGGGGACTACTCAATGGTGAGTCTCCTCAATCTCTCCTCAACATCTGATACTGTAAACCATCAGGTTTTGATTGCCTGCCTTATGAAATATGGAGGACTTGCCTAGGCAGTGCTTTGCTGGCTTTACCCTTCCTTCCCAACAAAGTGAAGCATGTAACCCTGGGATATCTTTCCAGAGGTGATTGGTGTTATATGCTGTGCTTCTTAAGGCCTGATCTTGTCAACAGTACTGTTTGCAGTTTACATATTGCCCTTGGAGGATATAGCCAGATGATCCAGTCTGGGTTTTCACTGCTATATGGATGATGAACAGTTTTACCTATGTTTTGTTAGATTGAGAGGACTCTGTGCCTGGGAACTAAGTAATTGGATTTCTGACAGCTGGATGCTTCTTAATCTGGGCAACATGGAGTTGCTGCTCATAGAATCAAGATCTCAAAAGATGGCAATGAAGTGGAATGGCATCATCTTGTCATCTTGGGGTACCACTTTCCTCAAAGCAGTAGATTCAGCTAATAAATCTGGGGTTCATAGTGGATGTCAGACTGTCACTATAAGCACATATGGCACCCATTGCCTCTGGTGGATTTTCCATGTATGAAATATCAGTCAGTTGAAGCTCATCCTTCAATATGAGTACCTGATAACTGTGGTGCATGCCATTGTGATATCCTACCATAACTTCTGTAATGCTCTATATATGCAGTTTTCTGGAATTTTGGTGTGCCATCATTAGATAGTGAAGAATGCCACAGCAGGCTGACATACTGGTAGAATCACTTTTATTCATATCCCACTGGTCTACCATAGAGATGGGGTACCACTTTCAAAATTTTCTTGTTGGTTTTCAAGGCCTCTGCACCATCTGGCTCCCTATTACATTAAAGACCTTCTGCATCACTATACTCCCGATTGCTATCTCCACAGAGAAGAATTTGCTTGATATTCTGTGAATGCACTTATGGCCTCCAGAGAACAAAGCCTTTGCTGTGACTGCTCCCCAGCTGTGGAACTCTCTCTTTCATCTTATGTGTACCACATCTCTTCAGATGAGTTCTTTAAAAATACACTAAAAAACTGTTTATTCTCCCTGGCATTTATTAACCCTGGATGAAAGATTTTCTCTTATAGGTGTTTTATTTTTCTTTTGTATTTACTGCTTTTGATGTTTTATTGGTTTACTTTTGTTTTATGTACAGTATCTAGAGTATCTGATATTTTGTTTATTTATTATTTATTTATTTATACATAATCGGAATTACACCTTTGAGTCACAGACTTCTTTGCAAAGGCTCCATGTCAGCAATACAGAGGTTGTACAAGGTGATACAGACATTTTAACAAATTTGTATAGATACATAAGTATGGAAAAGAGAAAAAAATATCAGACACAATAAGGTGAGTAGAAGGACAACAATCATGTAATCTTAGGTCAAACAGACCTATTGTATAGGCTTAAAAATGAGTGGAAAACATTAACTAGGCTGGTTAAATTACCCATCATCCAACATGAGGAGCCCGATAAGACGATTGTTATATGAAATCCATTCTGAAGCACAATGAAAAAAATGCGAACTTTGGGGGTTCAGAGGACATGAGGGGCCTGGGGGCAGTCACACGAGGTACCCATCAGGAGGTGGTTTTTCAGTGCTAGTTTAAAAGGGCCAAGCTTAGTTTCCAAGGTGATGGCAATGGGGAGGTTAGTTAGCCATTTTGGCACCCGATAAAGGAAAGCCCTTTGGCATGGGGAGGTCTGGCAGTGGAGCACAGAGACTGGTGATCTGGAATTGCTCCTAGATACTCTGGGGGGGGGGTGCTTGCTTGATTAGTGGGTTGAGCCCAGGTGGGGCTGGTCTGAGGAGGACTTTTTTTGCCAGGAGGCAGGTGTGATATTTTAGTCTCCCATCCAAGTTAAGCCAGTTTGCAGATTTGTAGAGCTCACAGGTATGTGGAGCCTGTCACACCTTGCACTAGCTGGTGGGTTTTGTTAAAGTCATTTTGATATAGTGTAGTATAGTTTGGTCAGCAGTGCCATATACAGGTATTATAATGCCATAGTCCAGGAAGGAGAGGACTGATAAAGTTACTGCTATACCGAGGGTTTCAGGGTGAGGTAGTGTTTGTTGCTGTATAGGAGATGAATCCTGGTGTTAAGGGCTGTGGACAGATGCTGAATAGGAGGGTGGAATGTGATTGTTGTGTTAAGAAAGATACCCAGGTACTTGAACATGGATACTTGCTCAAGAGGGCATTTACAGAGTTATGGAGGTTCACATGGTAATCACAGTTTGGGTTCTGGTGGTGAAAACATTGATCTGTTTTTTTTTTTTGTAATTTTGGATTAGCCTGTGGGCCAAAAACATTTTTCAATGACGGTGAATAGGTCTTGGAGGTGTGCTGGAGCGGGTGGGTGGGGTGGGGTGACTTTAAAATGACCACATTGTCCGCATAAAAGAGTAGGTTACTGGGACACGAGTTGAGGAGTGAGATTAAAAAGAGACTTAAAAGGAGGGGCCGAGTATTGAGCCTTGGGAAACACTGGAGAGAACAGATACCTGTAAGGTGCTTTAAAACTAAAATTGTATTATTTGATTGATGGTGCAAGGAGGTTTTCGGCACTTTGTGGAAACCTTATCCATGATTTATTGTACATAAACCACTGAACACTAATCTGTACTTTATGAAAACTATAAATTACTTATCCCTAATTTAAATAAAAAGATGTAATCCACTTTCAGAATTTCAGAATTCTGCTACCAATGAAATTCCACAGAAACAGGGGGACTTTCTGAATGTTTATCGGAAGCAGAATTTGAAAATTCCACACAGTTCTACCTGTGAACAGCCAACCAGTACAGATAATGGATATGAAGACAGTGCATGCCTATAGGGTAGGACTGGACAAAAGTTTGCTTACTGAGGGAATCACTAGGTACCATGATTATTACAGAGGGAATCCTTATAAATTGATACTTCTTTGCACAGAATATTTATATAAGCCATGCTTTGGAAGCAGGAAGAGGAGATAGACATGATGCACCTGGAGTCCCTTCATAACCATGCTATTATTATCAGAGATTATTAGGTATGCTGAAAAATATGCACTAATCTATAAGGTTTCTTTACCCACTCTATCACCAAGGGTACTATCCAATTCCCTTGGTAAACAGACATTTGCCTAGGGTTACATTTTAAGCCTTTATTATCTTCATATCCACTGTAGCTGGTAGTAGGCTTTACTATAGTTTCTGCATCCTACCCCATGGGAGAAGACACCCCACCTAATGTTACCCCTGAATTTATTACCTCTGAAATTCAATGTATTCATCTGCTTCCTATTAGAATACACCAGATAAAACATCTTGTCTTGATTTACTTCACCGGTGAAGTGCAGTGAAGCGGCCAAAATTCCCATCCGTGGAGTTTTGCAACATTTTCCCTACCATCAGCAACTTTGATTTTTGAAATCGCAAAGATTCTCATGTGAACGATGGAATTCCACTGTTCGCAGGTGAAATTCTGCCTTTTGCAGGTGAAATTCTGCACTTCACAGGTGGAATGTTAACATTCGCGGTGAAATTCTGCACTTCAGGATCGATCTGCACTTTGCAAATTGTGCTAAATTCACAGATTAATTCACAGAGACAGTTTAGCCAACTTTGCCCATCTCTGCCCAGGGGTTGAAGGATACAAACCACAGCCTCCAGTTTCACTGCTCAACATTCTGTGCTCTGACATTTATTTACAGTATTTTTTTAGACAATTGAATAGCTGTTTTCATGTACAACCTGTGCAAAATTAATCTTCTGCATCTAATATTTTTGTCCGCCAGAGGAACGTGGTTGTTTGGGCATTCAAATCTGAGTGTCCAGGTTCACAGATCTGCAGTGTAACCTCTCCAGGCCATGTTACTTGACTCTTTCTGTTGTGTTCAGATCACCCCTCCCCTAGGATCACAAAGTGAGTGAATGATGATAGTTATGCTCAAACCTTAGTGCCAAGGTTCAAAACTGTACAGACTAACCACAGGTCAAAATAAACATACACAGATGGATGCACCAATAAAGCAGTGTGGTCTAGTGGCTAATGCACAGATTTAAGGATCAAGAGAACCAGGTTCAAATCCCACTACAGACGCAAACTTGGTAACTTGGTAACTCTGAAGAAGTCACTTATCATTACAGTGATTCGGTTCACTTAGCTGTAAATAGGTTTGATTGAATTCAATGGAATCCATTCCATTTGCGTCCATTGAATTATCAGATTTCCCAACTTTAATTCTGTTTCAGTGCCAGTAAAGGTATCAGAATTGAAATCAGAGTTGGAATTGGAATTTACAATTTAGCATCTGACTCCTAGTTAAACCTCCACCCCCACCTGGTTAAAATGCAATCTCCATCCCCACCCGGTACACACAGTAAAAGTACAATAGGATGAATAGCTGAGAGAAAAAAAAAGAATCTTCTCCATTACCTCCCCTTGTTTTCTCCATTCATTACCATGTGACTGCTGCTGCCAGCTGCACTTGTAACTCACTGGGAGCCTGAGAGGTGGGTCCACCTGGCTTCAGATCCAGTACATCCTGTTCCTCAAGCTCCAATGGTGATGGCCTTTTATGGAACTGTAGCCAGAAATAGACCCATCTTCATGCCTTTAGTGGGTTCCCAGTGCAGCAAGCAGCAGCAGTAGTAACAGGCAAAGGAGGGGAGTAACAAGGGTGGGAAAAGGGAGTCCTATTTTACTGTGTGTAGTGGGAGGTTTAACTAGTAGTCAGATGAATCAGATTCTGTCTCCAACCCTTTTCTTTCTGTATTTAGGATTTTTGGGCTTCAATTCCAAAAACTCTAAATCAGAAGAAAAATGGCAAAGTCTGACTAATCCAATTTTGAAAATTATATTCCGACAACACTAGTAGAAGTATAACCTCACTGAAATCACTTATTCAGACACACACACACACACTCAAACACACACACACTCAAAAACACACACACACACACGCACACGCACACATATACTCACTAATCTGCTGCAGATGCACATGCCACCACACAGATACATGTAGGTGCAGATACAGATGCATGGGTAGACCACTGAATGTCTGCATGTACCCGCCTCTGCAGACATACACCATACAAAAAAGGTACACATAGATGTACACAGGATGGACTTACAGCACACATACTCACTCCAAATACATACTGTACATACAAATGTGCACACACATGCAAACACCCCATCTGATTATATGACTTAGTCAAGCAAACTTTGGCCTTTAGAGTGGTTGTATGATTTAGTGTCCATAGCACAGGTTTGATGTCCTGAATACCTAAGTTCAAATGCCACCAGAGTCACTGATTTAAAGAGCAACTCTACTTTGCTCCCAAGCCTGGGATGACAGGAGCTGAGGCTGGCAAGGAGGGCTCCAGAGTGTTCCTTGGATGCATTTCTCTCAGGGGGAGGGTCAAGAATGCACCACTCTTTGGCGGCTCATGGCAGACGGTATCAGCATTGCACTTTGCAGCATGGGTGACCACATGCCACATGTGCGATCATGCCAGGATGTTGTGGCATGCATTCCAGGGGGCAGGGAAACCAGAACACAGAACAATGTCTGTCCAGCCACCCGGATGATGGTGGCCCAATTTCTCGGCACCTCAAAACACAGGAATGCTCCATGCTGTACCCTTGCTCTCCCCTGGCAAAGATTGAATGAAGGTGCCAGTGAGAACTGGATAAGCCTCCCCTCCTGGTCCCCTCCACATGAGGCCCCCCCCTGGTGAAGGGATACCCCAGGACAGTTGGGAGAAGTGGCATGATGAGGGACAGTGGTCAGCAGTTGGGAGGAAGCACCGTGGAGGGGCTTGGCCACCTGAAGGAGTATGTGGCTGGGCTAGAGAACAGGGCATAAACAGATAGCACAAAAAAAAAGCAACTCTACTATAAAAACTTAACGTCACTAGATTTATGCCAGCTATGTATTGCGCTATTGTTTCCTTGTTTTTTGTTATTTTAGTTTACTTTTCTCTGTTCTTGGTCTACTAAATAATGTAGATACTGCAGTACTTATTTCACTGAGTCTTTATCTGACTCTCTCCCACTGACCTAACAATTTCTGTTTGTGATATCACAGTGTGTTGTTATGGTAAACACTATGATGTTGTATACAAAAGTACTGTGAGGTGAACTGGGGAGATGCAAATGCTTTTTGCACAGACTTTTTTTTATAGACTCCCAAGGTATGATATAAAGCATAGTATATCATTTAAGCAATAAGGCATGACCAAGGGTTATGTTAATGGTCTGATAATCACCTTCTAGGGGTGTACTATGGCACGAGGTGTAGCCGAGTGTCACATGCCCCTAGAGGGTGATTAACTGACCATTGACATAATTCCTGGGAGTGCCTTATTGCTACTATAATAAAAACATGTTTTTAAACAGTGTTAAACCTGGTTCAGCTTATGGCTAAGCTCTACATGTATGTTAATAAAAGATTAACATAAGGCTGTTAGAATGTTTGTAGCCAATCAGAAAGCTCCATTTCTCAGACCCTTTTTATAATGAAAATTAAACATAGTGTCCTTTAGTAAATTATGGTAGCTGAAACATCATTATGAACGTGAATGCTGAAGTGCAGAGTTGCTCTTTAACGTGTGGCCAGAGAATGTGACACTTAATCATTCAAGTGTGTTAGTCCACCCAACTGCAGAAATAGGTAAAAAGCAGGTTCTCATTGAAGAAGAGATGTTGCATCTCAGCTGATTACTCTCAGAAAAATCAATTGTTAAGAAACAAAAACAGATTCTGGTTGGCAATGGAAGGGCTGGTAATGGATCCCATCATTAGCGACAATGTAGCAGGCATAATTAGGGTCAGTAATGGATCCCATCAGTGGCAGTGTAGAAGGGCCAGTCAAGCTCATTACTTAATGCATGGCCTGAGTACAAAACCTTTGGAGTGCTTCAGATCATGCAGCTATAAAATAAGTACAAGACAGACCCTGCTGAAAACAAGATATACAGTAACATCTCAGACTGACTAAAAGTCTTGGGTAAATTGAAAAGAAAAAAGGAAGAAAAAATTAATTTCCACACACACACAAGCATGCACCTCACTAAACAGACACACTCACTATTGATGCATGCATACAAACCACTACACAGATGCACAAATCTGCACCCTCACATGCACTCACCACTACAGATGCATCCACACATCGACACACCAGTAGAAACACAGAGTAGGTACATATGCACATGGCAAATGGATGCATGTGCTCACTGACACTTCAGTACCCATCAGAACAGTTGTGCAGGTTCCCACAGTACATACCAATACACTTGCAGAGGCATATGCCTCACATTGATACAGACATACAGCCCCCCAACAAAACACACAGTGATACACATATTCATACACATTGATTTCTTACCGCAATGTTCTGCTGGTGACTTCAGCTGGAGTCTTACTTTGCCCTAATTGTTGATCCAATGACCTTGTCACTTCCTAAAGCAGCACTCATCATCGGGGGACTATGTCTGGGACTAATGGCAAGATTCTACCCCCAGCCCAGCAGGTGCCAAAGCAGCAGAGATGGGGATCATGTATCAATGTAGTCTAGTGGTTAGACTTCCAGCGTGGGAGTTGAGATAGCCAGATTCAAACCTGACTTTATGACTTTGAGCAAGTAATTTAACCTTTCATTGCTATAGTCAATTCCACTACAGAGATGTGCATAGGGAGAACCTTAGCAACATGAGACTTTCTATCTCAGCTGCATTACCCTGGAATAAAGTGTAAAAAGGCAAAACACAACTAAGTCTTAATCATGGCCAGTATGCAAATCTGGTGCCACCACTGGGACGGCATTAAAGGCTCACTCAGGACTGAACTGATTCTGCTGTCAACAGCAAAGTAGGTCTGATGGGGCCAGTTAGATATTGCTGCCAGAAGCAAGTAGGAGGCCCAATCAGAGTCAATTGGTTACTGCTGATGGCAGTACTGTTGTGGGAAGGGGTTGGTGGCTGGGGTCTATCAGAGGGAAATAGCAGGTTGGTGGCTGTTTTTTTGGTGACCGAGGATGATTGGAGGGGGTGGTAGACCACATAGAATGAGCAGATGGATTATTTATGAAGACTGTGAATGGAGGGGTTCGGTTGGGATAGCATGCAGAAGAAAGGTATGGGATGGATTATTGATGGAAACTGGGGACAGGGTAGTGGTGCAAGAGCATGCAGAGGGACAGAGTGGGTTTTCATGTTTGTTTGTTTTTTTAAACTCTGTTTATCCCTCCTAACTCCGACCCCCAGACTCTTTCCAGTCAGGATGCTGAACGCACCTCCATCCTGCCCTGCCTGAAGGCTCATTCCTGCCATTCGGTTGATCCAGCTCCATGTCCATCTCTCCTGGTGCCTGTTCCCCTGGATTTAAGCCCTCTGGGACAGGACCACCATTCTCCTCTGATGACCTTTCTGAAATCTGGATGGGCATTCAGGAAGTGTACGGAGCACCGAAGGCAGCCGACGCACTCGACATTGGGCGTGGGGGGTGGTCCCTGGTCCACATCTACACCTACCAGGGATTGAGGATTTTCCTGCTTACTTGTTCCCCTGAGCTTCGATGTGCAATGATGTCCTGCACACAGTGTGTGCACTCCTACGCACACTCGTAAGACGTCCACAGCAGCTCTCCTCTTCTTGTGAGCTGCTAGATGCTGTGACCTCCAGCAACTGCTAGGGGCCCCCAGAACAGC
The DNA here is from genome assembly GCA_016271365.2 of Neoceratodus forsteri. Classification (NCBI taxonomy): domain Eukaryota; kingdom Metazoa; phylum Chordata; order Ceratodontiformes; family Ceratodontidae; genus Neoceratodus; species Neoceratodus forsteri. The sequence continues at coordinate 718,365,826 of CM028132.1, read as the reverse complement.
GGCTAGCCTAACCCCCCACCCCTGGGAAAGGAGAGCAGTTCTCTGGATGCTCAGTCCTTTCCTGCCCCTGCTGACCCCCAGCATCCCGGGCTCATTCCCAAACCCAGGTCGCCAGCGTGGCATCCAGCGCCTCAATCCTCAGTGCCACCAGGCAGGCGGGTTTTCATGTTTTATTTATTTGGAAATGAAGAAAGGCTTTTGTGTCATTACAGACCAGAGAGAAATGGCTAACTGTTCCTTCCTTGTGGCAGCATAGGTGGAGCACTCAGATAAGACAATTGCACAATGCACACCAGCCAGTGACATCACTGTGGAAGCTTCTGATTGGCTGTCAGCAGTAGTGGAAGGACAACAGAGATTGGCCAGCATTTTAATACTGGAAGGACCATGTTAAAGCTAGGCCAGCATGAAAAGTGCCTGCTGTTTTTAGAAGATTTCACAAATCAGCTATATTAGATAGGATGTGCTAGGGCAACCCTCTAATCACAGAAAGTAATGTTATTGATCGGTAGCTAGCTAGATAGGTAACAAGATAAATAGATCAATAGATAGACAGACAGCTAGAGAGAGAGATAGATAGAGAGATAGGTAGGTAGGTATCTAGCTAGATAGGTAGCAAGATAGACAGACAGACAGACGGAGACAGACAGACAGGTAGGTAGATAGGCAGGCAGACAGACAGACAGACAGACAGACAGACAGACAGATAGATAGATAGATAGATAGATAGATAGATAGATAGATAGATGATAATTCGGAGACACTTAGGTATGACCTCACAAGGTTGGGCAGTCACTTGAGCTGGTGTAAGAGAGAAAAGATGAATACTCAACTGAATAGTAAAACACATCTAAAGAGAAGTTGTCTTGAACTGTGAATCCACTGACAGTAAGCTATAGTGTGTAGTTCAGTAGCCAGACTGCCATCTAGTGTCTAGAGCTTAACAGACTAGTCTGACATTGGAAGGTATTGTTTTTTTTTAAATATTACAAAGCTCAGGGCTCCCAAATCTATAGGGATTCCTGTACTTTACAGTGACATGGAACAATCTACATGACAATTCTGACCATAGACTTACAATGCTGATGTGGGAAAACTGAGCAATTCAGATACATAATGGATTAGGGACAGGAAAAAAAAAGACTGAGTCCATTGAGTCTGCCCTGATGTTCCTACGTTGTTTTATGCAATTCAGATTCCATAGCATAGAAAGTAAAGAAACATTACACAAGACCAGCAAGGAAAATGTCAAACTGATCTGGGAGCCCTGCAAGCTCATTAAAGTTCACATTTGTGATGTTTGTGAGACTATGAAGGGTAATTATATTATAAATTATAGCTTTCAAAATATACTGCTCTGAAATTGAAATGATAGACTCATATTAAAATTAGCAGAATGCATGCTGAAATGGAGCAAGAACAGATAGAAATGAGCAAGATGCAAAGCAGAATAGCTTTAATGCAAATGGATATGATGTATAGTGACATTGGTAGGGCACATACATAAATAAGTAGTAGTAGTAGCTTTTATTTGTCGTTATTGGTGCCCTTCCCCAGAGGCTCAGGGCATCATTACCAGAACACATTCAGGTAGAAATACAACATAAACAACCAACCATCATTAAATACATCCCATGCAAGTAAATAAATAAATAAATAAGTAAACATCACTTTGGCTTGCATTAAAAATAAAAAATATCAGTAAATAAGTACATAAGCATCAGGATGGAACCAGGGACTAATCCCCAAAAGCCTGCATAAACAGGAAAGTATTTTGATCCCTTTTAAGGGCCTTCACCTTAGGTCTCTTGGGAATGAATTCCATAAGACTGGATCAGCTACTTCAAAGGTCCGCTCACCCAAGGTTTTTACTTCACCCTGGGAATGATGAGGAGGCCCTCCTCAGTGAAGCAGTGAGGGTGCGAAGACACATAAGGGTGCAGGCTTTGCCAGATAGCTGGGCCCCAACCCATGTGGGGCCTTATAAGTTAGCATGACAACTTAAAAGGAGATATGCCACTTAACTGGCAGCCATTGCAGATCACACAGCACTGGGGAGATATGGCATGACCTTGAAAGGCCAGTCAGAAGCTTAGCAGCTGCATTCTGCACCAACTGCAGGCACAGCAGTGTACCTCCACAGATCCCAAGGTACAGAGCATTGCATTAGTCAACCTGTCAATTGCATTAGTCAAGCTTTGAAGTAACAAATATGCATACCAGTATCACCAGGTCTCCAGGAGAAATAAGGGATTTAATCCTGTTGATATTCCTTAGATGGTAAAAGCCATTCTGGACTACTGCCAACACCTGAGCCTCAAATGTCAGCCCCTCATCCAGAATGACTCCCAGAGTTTTCACCTTCATGGTGGCCAAAAGCCCAGAGGAGCTGAGCTGAAACATTGTCTCCCTCTTGGGAGCCTCCACTCTCCCCCCAACCCCAACCTGACTCGATCACCAACACTTCAGTCTTATCCGGGCTGAGTTGAGTCTTAACTAGTTTGATGACACCCAGTCTTGGATCTCGGCCAAGCACCACTTAAGCACATTGAATGCATCCTATGCCCCTGGTGCAAAGGACAGATGGAGTTGGGTATCATCTGCATACCAGCGAAACCCAAGTCCATGCTGTTTAATGATCCTCCCTGGGCGCAGCATGTACACTGTAAATAATATGGATGAAAAGGACTGAGCCCTGGGGTACATCACAGGCTGAGCTATCAGGGGTGAAGTAAACCTTCCTAGCATCACCCTTTGAGTCCTGCCACTAAAGTAGAACTCAGACCAGCCGATAACTTTGCCAGTGAGCCCTACATACTCCCTCAGCCAGTCCAATAACAGCGCATGGTCCACAGTGTCAAAGGCAAAAGAGAGATCTAGGAGAATGAGAACTGACCACTCTCCTCTATCTCTCACACTGAGCAGGTCACTGTGCACCCTGATAAGTGCAGTTTCTGTGCTATGCCTAGAACTAAAACCAGACTTGAGAGGCTCATAGATTTCAAGGGTAATGAGGTGTGCCTCGAGCTACTGCACAACCACCTTCTGAATACCCTTTCCTAAAAAGGGCAAGTTAGAGACTGCTCAGTAATTTGCCAAGACATCTGGGTCCAAAGATGGCTTTTTCAGATGGGCTTTACAAGTGCATGTTTCAAGGTTGCTGAGAAGAAACCCTGCCCCCCTCCACCCTGATAGGGAGTACTGGAATCTCTCCATGAACACCAGGCCCAGCTGCCCAACACAACTCAATAGTAATCACATTGGCCCTGGATCCAGTTCACAAAACGTTGGCCTCAGTTCTGAGATCACCTTATTAACCTCTTCCGTCATCATTAGCCCAAAATCTCCCCATGACCACTTAATGTATCTCAGACATGAAGGCTCAACCCTGCTGGGCTCTGACAGTCCACCTGGCCCAGATGGAGAACACCTTACCCCAAGGAAATCGAGCAAACTTCTTATATTTAGCAAGTGAAAAGGCCTTCATCAGCTCCAGGCAGGCCAGATGGAGAAGCCTGTCCCATATCTGGTCAATTCTGAAACCCTGCCTTTTTCTAGGTGATAGCCCTTTAGCACTCAGAGGGCACAGCAAAATCCATTCAGTGGATTTTGGGTCAGCACTGAAGAAGAAAAAGTGGACTATAGTCTCCAGACTGTTTTAAAATGTGTAAACAGCTTCATTCATGCGTATCATCAAGCTCTGAGGATGACACCACCTGTTGTCGATACGTAAGCATGTAGCTACCTGGATGACATGACCAAAAAATGTTGGTGCTACTGGTTTATTGTTTTCTGGCTTACATTTTCACAAAACATGCTGTTAGCTGCTACTGGCTTCTATGAGAGGTTATTTTACTGAAGACTTTTCCTATTTTGTGATACAGATAGCGGAAAACATTGTGGTTGCCACATAAGCTGAAGGTCATAAAATGCCGATGTGGGTGAGCTTGTTCTCTTTTTTTTTTTATCTGTTCCAGTGCCAGTTATCAGCCTAGTCGTGTCCCCCACTGTCCCAACTCTCAGATTAGCTGTCCTCCCTGCCCCCTGGCTTGCCCCCCAGGGTGGGGCTGTGCCACCGGCCAAGGTGTCATGGACACGGGTCTGGAATGGGAGTCAGCCTGAGAGCTATGAGGGACAGCGAGGTGGCTTCATGTAGGTGCTGCAGTGGGGATTTTCTGCTTAAGCTCCCTCTGGAGCCGGATGCATGCAATGACACTGGCAAAGATGGCCCGCACACGCTCCTGTGCGCGCTTCCCTTGAGACATCTGCTCCCGATTCCCCCTATGTACGCACCCCTATACCTTGCTCCCCAGCCTCCACTAGGGGGCACACAGGTGCTGGTGCCATGATCACCCCCCCCAGGGAAGGAGAGCAGTCCTCTGGATGCTCCATCCTTCCCTGCCCCTGCCGACCCCCAGCGACCCACGTCCATTCCCGAACATGGGTCACAGGTGTGGCGCGAGGTGTGGCATCCAGTGCCTCAACCTTCAGTGCCACCAGGCCGGGTGAGCTTGTTCTGTTAATGATACACATGAACAAAGCTGTTTATGCACTTTAAAATGGTCTGGAGACTACGGTCCATTTTTTTCAACTTCAGTGCTGATTTGCTGAGTGGATTTGATGTGCCGTACTACTAACGTACATTCTGGAGTATGTGCACTGACTGAATATCTAGTTGTGAGCCCCTTTCCTTGTGTTTTTGCACTTTGGTGCTTACCATAGATATTAGAAAAACCCAGTTTGCCCTCCAGGGCCCTGGATCTCCTCCAACAACACTCCAACCTGTACCCCTTTGCTTTCATATCCCTTAGCTCACTGTTGTACCACAGCGAACCAAGGCACGAAACCAACAGGTATATACAAGTAGGTGCCACAATATCAAAAGCCACCCGATGGCACTATTATAGGTCAGCATGGCTTCCTGTAATTCCTGTCACATGTTGCCATCATACCAAATGTGTCCAGTACTGCCTAATGACCCTCTGGCTGTAGTCCAGGTAAAGGATGGTACTGGATTATCTCCGCAGGGTGTGGAGTAGAAGGGGTGCCCCCAGGAGTGTTTCAAACTTTGAATATCTTAGGGGCTTAAGCCCACCCCTAACATTTCTAACCTATAGGCCAGGGGTCTGGAGACTGCCAGGCCCCCAGAAACTTTGGGGGTGTTGATGCTCTGTGGTGCATTCTGAGGCTTATTCTATAACCCCTTACATTACAAATCTGCCATGCATTTTATAAGGAATAACGTATTTTTCAGCAAAAATTTCAACAAATAATTTTTAGCTTGTTGGTCATCACGAGATGTTTGTTAACTAAATTTTCTTTCCTATAATATAGTGTATTACAGATCTACTGCTATGACATTTTAAATACATTCCTGCACAGGCTGTGCATGGGTCACTTCCCTATGCCCAACAGGCCAAACTATGAATGTGACTGGTAGCACTGAATAATGACTCAGATTCAGGCAATAAGAGAATGAGTGCACAATAGGTCAAACACACACAGTCATTTTTTTTTTTTATTCTTTGGCAACCATGTAAGACCAACTGGGAGCAAGACAGGTTTACAGGGGTGAGCAGGGAGCCAGGGAGGTTATGTAATTTGCTCAGGGTCACACAGTATGCAGCTGGAAGCTGTGGGAATCAAACCCTGGTCTCCTGGATTTAACAAATTAGTTCACAGATTATTGCTCTGACCTCTACGGCATAACTTTTGCCTTTTCTGCACTCTACACACAGATTTTAAGAATAAAACCAGTGCTATTTTCTAGTGTTTATAAAATATCCACAGCTCAGCTAATAATATTCAGAATTGAATTACTAGTGATAATGTTTTGCTGTTTGGGGCTGTGGAAGTGCATCCAGCTGAGGCACATTATCGGGAGGTGGGGCTCTCCTTGCATTTAAAAGTTTGCGCTGCTCGCAAGTGCGAGCGGTTGCACAAACTGTTGTGAGTGGGGTGAGCGCCACTCATCAGAAGAAATCCATCCTGGTGTTTGCTTCTTCTTACCTAGAGGACATTTGCTGATCTGGACATTCAAAGTAATAAGCTCCTGATTTGTTTTATGCTCAGGGTTGAGAAAGTCTGTTGTTTATTCTGAAACTGTGTGTTTTAAAATGCTATTGATTTATGCAGTATTGGTGTTTTTGGTTTTATACCCAATTTTAACTGGTGTTTCTCCTGAAAGAAATGGTAGTCTTCACTTCTATTATTCCTGCTCACATTGCACAAGTCAAGAAAATGGCTGTACTAGGGAGGGTTTGTCAGAATTTTGTGTTTTATCATTGGTAACTGATGACCCTTTTTTGGGAGCTTGTTTTGCCCTCAATTTACAATTCGGTCAGCCTGTGTGCAAATTGGTTAAGACCCTAACAAAAAGGGAAAGACAACGTGAGAGTAGGACAAATTATAAAAGGTTATTAATGTTGCTATTACTTATGTCAGGAACTGTGCATCCTCACCCTGGGCCTAATGTTTTTCAAAGGAAGGAACCTGATTTTAATTTAATTAGTTCTCATTTAGGTTCAGTTTCCCCCACGCTCAAGATTGTACATTTAAATGTTCAGAGTTTGCATTCTAAATGGACTCAATTTGTAGTATAGTCCCAGCTTCACTTATTTGATGTTATTACCCTCTCTGAAACATGGTTGCATGATGGTATATTGGACTCTGAGATTTAGCTTCCTAATTATAATTTAATTAGACAGGATAGAATAGGAAAAAGGGTAGGTGGAGTAATAATGTATATTCATTGTAAACTTGATTGTACTGTTTCAGATCACTCATTGGGAAACTCAGGATGTAATATGATCTCTATAGATTTGATTTTAGGACAAAGTAAACATTTGATTCTTAGTACAGTATATTTTTCCCCAGGTAGAATATCCCAGGGCCTTGAATTGTTAGTCTCATTTCGTGAGGTTTTACCCACTAATAGAGAGTGGATTACCCTGGGTGATTTTAATTGTAGCGGGGATAAAAGTTTGAAAAGTGAAGTTAGAGAAATACTGGTTGACCTGGGTGTTAAGCAATTAATAGAAGAAGTTACAAGGCCTAATTACAAATCAGGTGGAGGGACTGTTCTTGATTGGATTATGGTCACTCGTGCAGACAGGATAATTAATTTGGAGGTTATGCCTATTGTCATGAGTGACCATCATCCCACCAAATGTGAATGATCAGTTAGGGTGTCTAAAGGGCCTCCTAGATATGTTGAATGTAGGAACCTGGTTAATTTAAACCCTCAGAAAACAGAAGACTTGTTTAAAGAAATAGATTGGTCTCCTTTTTTTCCTGTACTAATATTGATGGAATGTGGGATTTTTTCTGTATTGCTGATAATGCTATTGCTAATAAGGCTTCCTCTTTAAAGAAAATAAGAATCAGATCTTTTAAGCAAAAATGGGTTACAAGGGATCTCATTCATTTAATGAGAAAACGTGATAAGTGTTGGAAGCAATATAGGGCATTGCAAAATACTGCTCTTCTTCAAAAGTATAAGACACTCAGAAACGAAACAATTGCAAATCTGAAATCAGGAAAGCCAGGGCTGTCTACTCTCTTAATGAACAAAGGAATTTGAGGGGTCACTCTAAAAAAACTTGGTATCTTTTGAATAAAATGATGGGAATACAGAAAACAGATTTTGTCCCTACCATTCTTCGAGTAGGACAAAGTATTAATGATTCTTCCTTGGTTTCTGATGTCTTTAATACATATTTTGGGAATCGTGGCCCTTATAGAACCCCTATAGTCCTTGATAGTGGAATTGAGCCTGAGGATGTTTGTAATGATACCAGTCCAAAGTTTTATTTTAAACATGTCACTCCTTCTCTTTTAAAAAAATATATTTTGGAAAATAATCCCAAACCCCTCCAGGGTCCTGACAGAGTGGATTATAGGATTATTAAATTAGGTATTAATTGTTTTGCATATCCTTTTTCCCATATTTTCAACTTTTCCTTGTGTTATAATGTTTTTCCTTCCAGCTGGAAATGAGCAACCTTAAAACCTACTTTGAAGAGTGGAAGTCCTTCCACCATTTCAAACTGTCAACTAATATCCCTTTTGTCACCCATTTCAAATATTCTCAAAAAATTGTTATGGATCTAACCCTTGCTTTTCTTAGGAAATATTCCCTTCTTTCAGGTAACCAACTAGGTTTTAAGTCAGGTTTCAATACTGAAATGGCGTTGGTGGGGTTCATAAGCAGTGTACACAGTGCATTCGATAGAGGTCATTCATTTTGTGGCACTGCTTGTGGACCTCACCAAGGCCTTCGGTCTGGTTGAATTTGATCTTCTCCCAGGTGTTCTTCATAGATTACATTTTTCTGGTGAGGTAGCTAGGTGGTACCAAAGTTACTTATGTAATAGATATCATAGAAAAATTATTGGTTTGACTACATCTCAGATTCTTCCCTTCGATTGTGATGTACCCCAGAGTTCAATCCTGGGGCCACTCATTTTTTCATTTTTTATGAATTCAGCCCCTAGTATTTGTACTCAAACTGAGATCACTCTTTACAGGGATAATACTGTTATTTTTTGTTCTATTCCCAGATCTGAGACTGCTCTTTCTCATCTTCAGACTGATTTTGGGCATTTGCAGGACTGGTTGCTATTAAATCATTTGGTACTTAATTCAAAAAAAAACAAGGTGATGGTCTTTTCTCATAACAAGAAAGTAACCCCTAATTTTCCCCCAATCATTGATAAAGGGGGTGATGTAACTGAACTTGTCCCAGTCTTTAAATATTTAGGAATAATCTTAAAATAGTCAGTTTACTTTTGAACCCCACATTCAAAGTCTTAGGAAAACCCTGCATCAAAGGTTGGGTATTCTATATCGGATTAAGCCATTTTTGACCCTTGAATCCCGAAAACTCTTACTTCACAGTTTCTTGTTTTCAGTGTTAGATTATGGTATTTTGATATATACATCCTCCTGTAGCAATGCTTTAAATTGTCTTCAAGTAATATATCATTCTGCCCTGAGATTTTGGCTAAATATGCCTTTTTGATCTCATCGTTCTGATTTGCATGAACAGTCTTATTCATTATCTTTTGATGATCATATTCTCTTTAAAATGGGTACTTTTTTAAATAAAGAAAAATTGGGACTTCTTCCTCTGTCTGTTTCCTTAATGTTCCCCAGGACATTAAATGCTCTATCTACCAGATCCCAATATATATTCAATTTTAAAATACCTTTATTTAAGAAGACTTTTGGGCAAAGATCTTTATTATTTAGAGCACCAACTGTTTTCAATAAGATACCTACTGAACATGTCAAAAGTAATTCTATACAGTGTTTTAAAAAAAGTTTAAAACAATGGCTTTTTTTCCAAAGTATGAATGTATTTGTTTCATCTATGTGTTGAATAGCACTTGTACTTTATGTGGATAGAGTGGTTTGATCTGCAATATTGTGTCAATAATTTGTATTATATTTTAGATATGACTTGTCACCTGTGAAAATGGGCAGTTTTGCTCATCTGGTTTTACAAGTATAAAAAAATAAAATAAAATAAAAAAAAATTAAATTAAATTCCTAGTTCAGTTGTCTGTCATATTCATCATTTCTCCTCCTCAGTTTGTATGAATTGACATTGCAGTCTGCTGTTTGCTTGGTAAATGGTAATCAGACTTCCCTAATGGCAAGTGGCCAGGCCATACCTGGCTTGGCTTCTCTCTCGTTCTCTCCTACACAGCTCAGCAGCAGACACTTTCCTTCATTTTTATTATTGCTTTGTTAATGAAGAAATATATTACATTGTCATAAAAGAATAGAAAATGTTGACAGAAAAAATGCATTGGTCCATCCAGTTCTGCCCTGTTTTACCCTGTCCTACCTTTGCTCAAACCACTCCAGCACCACCCACCAGCCTGAATAAAGTAGCCATGTAAAACTCAGGTTTGCAGAAATAGGTTAAAATATTTCTTCTCAAAAAGCCAAAACAGTGCAAAAAGGGATCTTACAAACAATTCCCTGTTGTCTCCTTGAGCAAAACCAGTAGGAGGTTCTAGGGAGTCCTACTGGCATTTCCCTTGTTGGTAAGAGATCCCCTTTTTGCACTGTTTTGGCTTTATGGGTGTATGTATTTCTTTGATAGCACACCCAACCATGGGGCAGCTTTGTCTGATTGTCTTATCCTGTCCTATCCCACAACATAATGCCTAGCAGGGTTATTGTCCAACTATTTAATTAAGTTTGTATAATTTTTGTCCTTGGTCTTATACAGTTGAAACAAGTATTATCTTTGTGAAAGATGAGAAATTCAATCACATCTACAGCTTCTCTCTGAGAAGTATCTCTCTGTCTCCCTTTCTCTCCCCTTCTCTCTCATCTTGCACAGTCTAATGTAGAGTGCTGTTTCTTTCATCTTTTTTCTTTCATTTTTATGACTGCAGTAGGCAGAGTCTGCAGATGTTTTGCATGTACAAAAGGAGTGATGTCATGTTTTCTGTCCGTGGAACTGACTGAAGGTGTAAATAGTCTCCTCTGCCTTACTCTCCTCCAAGAAATGTTTTCTGCCCTCAAATAAATACGCTTTCATGTGAGTCAATGGTTGCAGGGTACTATCTTCTTTCTTAAATGGGCAGTACAAGAACTGGAACCTGAGTAGTGGGAGACAGCATTAGTTTTTTGGGGGGAGTAAGATCCACCCCCACCTCCACCCAAGATGCTCCTAAAGATCCACCCCACCTTTTTTTGATTCATGTAGGAGGGGCATGAGGTGGATCTATCATGCTAGAACAAGACACACTAGTTTGGGACCTGGATGAAGCAACAGAACAAGTCTGTGGAGTAATCGAGTTGTGGAGCGCCTGCATTTTATTAAGGACTAGGAGAACAGAAGATACTTAATGCCTTCAAATTGCTTAAAACCCCTTGGAACAAATGATTATCAGAGCTACCTGGAGCCTCAGAAGGAAACAGTACTTAAGGAGTGAAACTACAGCTCCCAAGGAAAACAATAGACACAGCATCCTGAAAGAGCCACAGGGTTTTCTTAAATATTTATATGCTAAAAACATAAAGTTCAGCTTTTGGGATTAACAATATTTTTGTGTGTGTGTGTGTGTGTGTATATATATATATATATATATATATATATATATATATATATATAGTTTGTCTTGTTAGTAGTTTCAAAGCTTTGAAAAGATTGGTGTTAGTAATGCATTTAGTAATACATTTTTTTAATTTTCTTTACAGTTAAACATGCAGTTTCATGTGAGGGCACTTTTTTGGGGGAGGGGGTTCAAATTATTTTAATCATGTGCACAGTACTTGGTAAACATAGTCCTTTGATGATAAAGTGTATTTTTTCTTTTAAGTTTGAGAAGTATGTATTTTATATGTGTGTTTTTTTCCCTACTTTCTTTTCACTGATATAATCTGAGCCAGGAAAAAAGTAGGACTGAACAGATCATCAGAGCTGCCATCCCCCTGGACATGCCATTTATCACTTATTTAAAATAACACAAATGTAGTTTCCCATTTTTACTATGAGGGAAGCAAGAAGATGAACCAGCATGGTTAACAAATACTTTGATTGGCACCTGTGATTGAGTGGGGAGTGGGAGTTTTTTCTAACATCCCTGGTGGTTTTATACTCCCTGGAACCTGCTATTCAGGTTTTTTTATTGCATCTTGTCCCAGGCAATCTTCCCAGACTGCAGTTTGTGCTATTGTTTAATAGCTTGGGGTGAAGGCCAGTGTCTTGTTACATTGTCTTTTTTTTTTTAAATTAACCACAGACAACATGGCAGCCAAAGGAGATATACTTTATGTACAGAATAATTAATAAGTTTTCATATGCATAATCTTTCCATTCATGTTATCGCTAGACATACTGTAGCTAGCTTGGCTTGAGGAAGGGTGAACATGGTCAGGACCCCTTAGCAATTGAGATGCATATTCAGCAAATACATTCAGATGTGCTAACTTACCCTATAACTGTTAAGTGTCAGTCTGCATTTTCTTCTTGAAATGGTTACTTTTGCACTTATGTTTATTTTGAAATATTTAATATTCTGACCATGTGGTTATGTCATGGACCATATCTGAACTCCAGCCTTAACCCTCCCATGCCCCAACTTTCATAGAAGATAGTGCCTGTAGACAAATCTAATAATTTTGTCACTGTGTTCTGTGTGTGTGTGTGTGTGTGTGTGTGTGTGCTTTTGATTCACTTGCTTGTGCCTTGCATGGAAAACAGTGCCTGTAGACAATCTAATCATTTCGCAGCTGTGTTCTGCTGTGTGTGTGTGTGTGTTCCACTAAGGCTGTTCTTGCAACCTAGGAAAGGAAGAAATGATGATGTATCCCCTCCCTATTCCTGGATGCAAGTTGACTCCAACCTGGGATCACCTGCCTGCTGAATAAGGAACGGTTGCAGGAACGCAGTGAATGATTATGGGGGGGCTGATGGTCATCAAAATGGAAAGGGATATTAGGGTAATCATATTGAGTGACCTAAAGGTGGCTAAACAATGTACCAAAACTGTGAGAAGAGCCACTGGTATGCTATGGTGCATAGGGAGAGGTATTACCAGCAGAAGGAAGGAGGTGGTGATGCCACTGTGTAGATCACTAGTGAGGCCTCATTGGAATATGGTATCCAATTCTGGAAGCCGCATTTCTGTCATGCAACTTTACATCACAAATGGGTTAAATGGTTCTATTTTAGATTTCTATCCCTTTCCCCTACTTTTCCCACTGGTTAGCATTATGGAACGCAGCCAGAACATATCTTGGCTAGCATGATGAATGCACCTACACAAGTTGCTTCTCAGTCTACAGCACTGTCTTTTTAAAATGCTAACTTCTTATTGAAAATATGGCATAATCTTTCCATCCATGTTATTGCTAGACACACTGTAGCTAGCTTGGCTTGAGGAAGGGTGAACATGGTCAGGACTCCTTAGCAATTGAGATGCATATGCAGCAAATAAGTCCAAATGTGCTAACTTAACCTATAACTGTTAAGTGTCACAGTTTGCATTTTCTTTTTGAAATGGTTACTTTTGCATTTATGTTTATTTTAAAATATTTAATATTCTGACCATGTGGTTATGTCATGGACCAAAACTGATCTCCAGCCTTGACCACCCCTGTGCTCCAACTTGCAGAGAAGATAGTGCTTGTAAACAAATCTAATCATTTTGCTGCTGGGTTCAGTTGTGAGTGTATGTGTTTGTGTGTGCTTTTGATTCAATTGCTTGTGTCTTGCATGGAAAACAGTGTGTGTAGACAATCTAATCATTTTGCAGCTGTGTTCTGCTGTATGTGTGTGTGTGTGTGTGTGTGTTCCTCTCAGGCTATTCTTGCAACCTAGGAAAGATACTTCCCCAGGCATAGCAGCAGTACATTACATAGCAGATATAAAATACCAATAAGCAGGTCATGCAACAGATGTGCAGAGCAGTTACTGAAGCAAGAAATGTACAGCTGTCATTTTTTTATATCATGTTCAAAATGTGTTTTTGCACCTGTGGTGCCAAATGGCATAGTCGCTGTGCAAAATCTCCTTTTGGCTAATGAACTGATAGTGTCACTGTTCATGCGGTGGGGTCACAAAAAGCCCATGCTGAAAACTTGGAGTGAAAATACTAAGAAATGCCAAGGACATTAGGGTTTCTGACCATAACACCCTGCACTGTCAGGACTGACAGACATCAGGGGTGTGACTTGGGATTGTCAACAGTAATACTCACGCCATTCCACCCCATCCCCACCCTGCAGCAAGTGACAGATATCGAAGTGTGCCTTTGACTCTTCAGCCCCAAAGTTCACTCCATTCTCCTATACTGTACCCATTTCAGCATATTTCCTTATGGAATGTGGTGAGTGTAAAGTTCAAAACCCCCAAGGTACACAACGATTCTTGCCTGTGTCTGCAGGATAGGGTGTGGTGAAATGGCATGAGCATTATGGGCAATGATCCAAAGGCACACCCCAATGCCTGTCCATGTCTGTGGGTTGGGGGTGGGGTTGGCATCACTTCAGTACTTCACTGCCATTCCTATTCTGCCTGTCTGTCTGTGTGTCTCTCTCTCTATCTATACATCTATGTAATTATCTATCTTTCTGTTGATTGCATATATCGCTATTTTTACCTATTTCTGAAACAAACCTGCATATCACACTTGCCTGCACTCTGAACAATACTTATGAAACTGTGCATATTTGTACTTCATTTTTTCATAGACCTCATACTTTCCTAATATTTCCATTATCACAAGCATAACTACCTTGATCTTTTAAAAAGCGACCCCTTCTGAAAATTAATATCACATTTTCTCTAACAGTCCATCATCATTACACCTGACATCCTGACATCAACACATTGCTTAAATATAACATACATCACCTCATGGACAAAAACCCTGTTTCTCTTAAAATAAATAAATAATAAATTAGAAAAAAACAAAACTGTGTAAATAATCTCAAGGCTGAACATATGCCAGCCATTACTTTTTCATGTACTGCCACCTTCTGTACCATCATGGGGATCTTCATATGTTTCCCTTGATGCTTTGCATTATTGGGATATATGCAATTTTGTTTTCTTTAAAATTTGGCTGTCTGGCCAATATCATCTGGGATAACACATACATCAGTGGCATTTGCTCTGGGGTTCTTTTGTAAGCTTCCTATTCCTTCCATTAAAATGTACACCTCCATATATTTTCCTAATAATGTGTATGCCTTCCTTAGAACAGAAACTAAAACAAATCTTATTACTTACAAATCATTGTGTTGATTCTCCGTACCTCCTTAACAATTCCACACAACTTCATTAACTTCATTATGCAGCCATGGTGGATCTGACCAGATTTTGTTCAATCTTGACATTTGGATTTCTCCCCCCATCTGAAGTTAAAGCAAGCTCCCCACCCAGGCCAATGTTACAAACTAAACTGCAGGTCAGGTTATTTATTATAAATATCTTCGCAATCAGATCAGAAATACTTTTGTGAGTCTTACTGAGTGATGAGCCTTAGCCATGGGTTTTCATATTTGTTATAAAAAAAGGAAATGCTATGTGCAGTAGGAGTAACTCCACTCAGTGTGAGTAGTATGCAAAGACAAAGCAGAGGGAGGAGAGCTCGTCTGACAGCTTAGTGAGTGAGTGGGGGTAGTGGGGTAAGATCAGTCCTCAATACTCTAGCAAACACACATATCTGAACGAACTATGTTAAAAAATGTAAAGTAAAAAAAAGTTGTAAGCACTGACATGGAAAAAACTGATGATAAACAGGGTGAAGATCTGTAAGTCAGACCTAGATGATCTTCCCAGACTCCTGCTCTCTTTGTTTCTCTCATTCAGACAGCTTATCTTAAACAGTCACACATTCTGCACTACACTACAAACTTTAGAGTGCTGCTGACAAGCCACATAACTGATCAGAATGGAGGGGCAGCTTGGCTTCTTCAATACACAAAGGAAAAAAAAGCATTTGTCAATGCCGAAAGTTCATCGTGTGAACTAGTGTCATTTGGAAGAGGGGGGAGGGGGTTACATGCCAGTGCTGGCAAATTTCAACACGGGTTCATAACTTCATTGTTTTTTAATATTTTTACACCACATTTTCAACATACGCCACCTCATGAAGAAAGGAAGAGTACAATTTCATCTCCTGTCTGAAAGGTAATGTCACGCAGTGGCTGCGAAATCACCTTTCGAGATGCAAAAATCATTTTGCCCAGGATCTGGAAAATGGCAGCTGCCACATTCATGAGGCGCAGTGAAGAAATGGCTATGATGCAAATTTGGTGTCAAAATATTAAAAAGTACCAAAGGTAAGAGCTTGCATTTGCTAATTTAAGTGCATGCTCGTAACTTTGTTGTTTGTTATTATTTTACACCAGATTTTCAATGTAACATTCTTATGACCCCACCTCATGAAAAGTGCCACTGTCATTTCATTCACACATCCCAAAAGGTGATTTTGCAGAGCCACCATGCCATTCTGTGCCAATGGTGTGAAAACATATTTCAGGCAGGATATAAAAAATGATAGCTATACTATTTATAAGGAGGTGTGAAATAATGGCAATGTTGAAAATCTGGAGTGAAAATGTTAAAAACTGGTGAAGTTAGGAGCATGCATCGAAACTGTGCATTGCACACTCATAGTGCAGTCATTTTTTGGAATTTATTCACCAAATTTGCAATATGGGCTTATTGGAACCCCACATCATGAACCGTAGCACTGTTGTTTCATTAGTCAGTTCCCAAAAGGTGATTCTGAGCTGTGACTGTGAAATCACCTTTTGGGACAGAGTAATGAAATAACAGTGACAATGTTCTGTAGGTGCGGTACCAAGAAATCCATGTTGAAAATTTGGGGCCAAAATTCCTAAAAATGGCTGAGTTATCAACCTAAGCTGAACCCTAGCCTCCCCCATTGATTCCTGTTATTCGGCTTACCTTGACATCTTCACCTTGTCGATCGGCTTTGAAGAGTGCAGACGTGTCCCAGTCCACAGAAGATCGCTGCTCCTGACCTCCAGAGGTAAGTATGAGTAAGGGGGGGTGTGGGGAGGTGGTTGCACAGTGGGAGAGTTGGGATGGAGGAGGGTGACAGGGAGACAATGATGGACTGTTTTCTTTATTGCAGGTTTAAACAAAGAAAGACATTGGGGATAGTTTTCTATTTTTTTAACAGGAAACAATGTTGTGTATATTTCTGGACACTGGGAGTGGGCTTCCCAATGTCTGTGTGGATGGGAAACAGAGAGTGTGGGGAGGACAGCAGCAGTGGGAAGGAGTGATTTGCTGGGATGGGGGAGACAACGAGGGATCGTTTCCTTTTTTGCAGGTTTAAAAAAAGAAAGACATTGGGGATGATTTTCTTTTTCTTTACAGGAAACAATGTTGTGGACATTTCTGACACTGGAGTGGGTTCCCCAGTATCCAGGGGTAACAGGGAATGGAGGGTGCGGGGAGAACAGCAGCAGTGGGAGGGAGTGGGAGGGAGTGATTTGCTGTAGGAGGGGCTCAAACAGAATTCAGGATGTGGGGAGGACAGCAGTAGTGGGAGGGAGTGGGAGGGATTGATTTACTGGGGCGCTCAAACAGGTAGGGAGGGAGCAGGGAGGATAGCAACAGCGGGAAGGAGCAGGAGGGAGTGATTTGCTGGCAGGGTGACTCGAACAGGAATGGAGGGAGCAGGGTGAACAGCAGCAGTGGAAGGGAGTGGGAGGGATTGATTTGCATTTGAAGACAATCTCAGTGCATTCACATGTCAGCCGTCATCACTGTAAGCACTACGGCACAGGGAATGTGCAATCAGGAAGTAACTGTAATGCAGGGATGTTTACACATCAAAGGGCCAAGCTGCACCACTATTGGTTTGGCTCTGTCCTTTGAAAACTTTGCCAACTCCACCCCAAAAAACAGAAAGTGAGTCATTGGCAGCCTGTCTACTGATTCACCTGCTGTAGACCTGCCCCTTGAACAGAGCTCTCCAGTGGACTTACACCACTCTATAGCAACTCTCATATCAACAAGTTAATCTGAGATTGCACACACGATGAACTTAAAAAGCAAGTATCTCATAACTCATTCAGGGCTACAGCTGAATGATTTGGAGCTGCAGTCCTGAATGCCCATCCCTAGTGATGCACCTGGTGACCGCAAAAGAGAACCTGATAGTGCAGTGATCCGACCAGCTGACTGGATCAATCTCGAGATCAATGACCTTGAGCACCAGAGAAAATTCAAAGTCCAAGGCACGGCCATGTTGGTGGGTCGCAAATGTAACAACTTGTACAAGACCCAGGGATTTCATACCCCATAGGCAATCTTGTGCAAAATGTGAGTTTTTGTCATTGGACTAAGCATTAAAATCACCCACAATAAGCCACCTAGGTGTTTCCAGCACTCTGCTAGCTACAAAGTATGTGATTTCCTGCAGGAAATCCCCCTCATGTCCCAGAAGCTGATACACAACTAGGGATCTACAACCTACACCTGGACCCCACAGACAGCCATGTATTCAAATGATGAGGGTATTCCTAACTGAGTGCACCACCAGGTTCAATGCAGACTAAAACAAATGCCCCCCCCCCACAGTTCTTCCTCAGGCAGTGCACTGTGGAGAATACCACTGGGATGGCTGACTCCAATACTGAGCCAGCATTATCACCAAGCCAGGTCTCAAGCCAAATTGACCAAGGAATCAGAAATAAAATCCACTATAATAGCAGTGTTATTCTTCATTGATCTGGCATTGCACAGCACCACCCAAACAGAACAAGTAGAGGGGGCAGTCTCCTAAGATATCTACCCACTCTGTCCAGTGGGATCCCTAGGTATTGGAACAAAACACATCTGTCGTCTTTCAAGTTTATGTTTCATCCCAGGGTGACTCCTAGTTCTCACAGTCCTAATAACACCCTTCCCTTGTCCCCCACCCCATGCCTCTTCCTGAGCTCCCTTCCCTGCACCACCAATATTCCATGCACAGTGGGGGGTGATGGAAGGGACGCGGGTCACAGAGAAGGGATGGGGAGTAGCTGAGCCTAGTGTGCTGCTGCTTTCTGCACATCACAGTCACTATAAAAATATTTATTTTTATTAACCAGGTAGGTGCATTGAGCAATAAAATGCCTATTTTCAGGCACAACCTGGGACATTACATACAAAATGTTTTACAGAGAAAGCATTTACAAAGCAAAACATATAATGTGCAATTAAAACAAAACAGCATGATATACATTGTAACAAACAGTAGAAATAATCTATCAGACAAGGTCAACTACCATAATGAAGCTGAAAAAAACATCAAAAATGTCTGTATAAAAACTGAACTTATATAAGGAGTAAAAGGGGACATAGGGAGTTACGTTTTGTTTAAAACAGTTGTGATCATACAATGCAGAGATACACATGCAAACATGATTATACAATTAAGAATTATTGACAGACCAGTACAATTCATTGGCAGGAACAACTGTATAGTTCAAGGAGATATTTATGATACCTACTATATAATGCAGCTACTTAATGACTGAGACAAATCTCAGAGAGAATAGAGTTTCATATCATAGAAGCAGAAAGGCAAAGGAAGACTCCACAGCCATGCTTTTAAGTTTAGGGACATTCAGAGAGGCATTTTTACCAGACCTCAAGGGGTAGATGCTGAGTACAGGTTGAACATGCACTAGAAGGGACTGGGGCAGATGATTATGGGGCATACTAAAAATAACACCTCCAAGGGAGTGGTCATGGACCAAGGATGGTGAAATCAGGCCAAGTCTATCATGGAATCAGTGTCAGTGGCTCAGCAGATAGCACACTCACTTCTGAAGCTGGAAAACCAGAAGGCTGCGGGTTCAATGACCAGGCTTTTGGGTTAAATCTTAATACTGACACTGTAGTGCAGCATGAGGGGGGTACTGCACTCCTGAGGTACCATCTTTCAGAAGAGATGTTAAACTGAGGTCCCATCTGCCTGTTCTGGTGGTAGTTCAGGTGGATGTTAATGAGCTCATGGCACTTCTCGAAAAGAGTAGGGGAATTTTTTATTGAAGACACATCAAAAAAGGAATACATAACTATTTGTAAGATTTCATTCAAGTATACATTCTATTTCAAGTATATATTACATTTTCATTCTTAATCACTTTAATAACTTTCAACCATAAACCCAACATGTTTAAATAGCCATGTTGCTGCACAAGGGTAAAAGATGGGTGAAAAATAAACTTTGTATCTTTTATGAAATTTATTTGATTTTAAGGCAATTATAAAGGCTCTAATACTGTCATTTACTTAAATTTAATGAATTTAAACAGCCCCTTCCACCAATTCTAAACCTTATATCGGGGGGTAGCTTGCCACATCTTTCCTATAAACTGCAAACATTGCTTTTTCTACCAATATGCTATAGGTATCATAAGGCATCATTTTCTGGTATAGGACCCATTGGCATCTTGCTTGCCATAAGTAGAACTTCCAGCAACAGAAAAACACAGTTAAGGTTCCTTTATCATATCTACTGATAAGCTGCGGGAAATGCTCAAGGATCAGCCTGTCATAATTTAGAGATGTTAGCCAATCTAATTCCCATTTCTGCCCCACAAAGGCCCATAATGGTTTTGCATATGAGCAAAAAAAGAGAAAGTGCTCCATAGATTCTTCTAGGCTTGGCAAGAGCTATATGGGCAAAACCGTTCCTCTTGGGCCATATGTTTTAGATTCCCTCTAATATTGAGTCTTCCGTAGAGAGAAAGCCAAATGATCTGCTGCATGTAAACTGGAATTCTTTCATTTATTAGCTGCTGTAGTATCCCAGGGTTCGGAGACTGTGGGCAATTCTTGAATTCAGTTTCTGTGGAGTAAATTCGGGATAAGACCTGACTGTGCATGTTAGGTCTGGAAAACTGTGAAATTTTTGCTTTTGTCAGTCTTAATTTGTGCATTTTTTGCAATGCTGGTTTTATAAACCCTGGAACCTTTAGATGGGGGGGGGGGGCTTGGGAGCCTCCAGTCCAGTCCATTTCTGGAAATAATCTTGGAGGTTGCCATGGCCCCATAGGCCATACAGGGTGTTGGCAGGTAAGAGAGCTGTCTTCATGGACTGAGAAATAAAGAAAGTGATGGGATCAACCATCCCTAACCCAGCTTGAGCTTTAGGGAAGTAGGTATAGCATCTCTTAATGGGGTTATGCCTGCTCCCCCACAGCATTTGAAACAAACAAGCATAAGTCCTAGTCTCTATCTTCTAGGGGTGAGTGGGAAAATCATAGCTTCATAAAGCATACAAGGGAGCAAGAATCTCTTTATGATATGTAGTCTTTTTATTTTAGAGAGTTTCAGGTTATTCTCTCTTATCTTATTTTCTATCTTTTGTAATGCTATTTCCCAATTTTCCACTGGGAAAGTATGAGGACTGAAAAGTACTGTAATCCTAGGATTTTTAGGGGGTCTGAGGATATTTTTATACTGTTGATTTTCTCCCTTCCCTGTATTGGGAGGCCAACAGATAGGCCTCTACATTTTTCTATATTTAAAACTGAATTTGAGACCTTGGAATAATTTTAATTTCTCTGAGAAGTTGTGGAATATGGGTTTTATCTGCCATAAAAATACAGACATAGTCTGCCTATGCCTGGACATTGATCTCACCTGTCCCAGAAGGTCTGGGGAGCCCACACCAGTGTTGTGAGGCATCTAGTATTCTTAAGAGAGGGTCTAAGGAAAAAATATATAATAGGGGACTTAAGGGGTATCCCCAGTGTACCCCTGCCTGAAGTTTTATTCCTTTGGAAATAACACCCTTTATAATTGGGTGCACTATTGCTGCTGAATATAATTTTCTTAACCAGTTAATAAAGGCCTCTATTTCTGGTACCTCAATAGGGATGGTTAGGTTTTTTAAATCTTTCAACGGGGCCTGTGTCTCAATATTTTTCAAATAGTCTGTGGAAGGATGTGGGAATACAACAACACAGACACAGGTATTTTTAGCTTTAAAACACGCTTTTCCTTCAGTGTGAATTTTATTTAGAATTTAGAAGAAGTCAATAAAGCAAGCAACATAAAATAAATAAATAAAATAGAATAAATCAATTTCAAGCTTTCAAGATTCACCACTGCTCTGCCTCAGCAGTGCTGTCATGGAGTGGAACATGAAAAACTTTACAGTTTCTCCGCTATCTTCTGTGCTATCTGTATATCTGCAGTACTTGTTGCCCTACTGCTATCTGAGACTCATCTAACTAACTGAGCATCTGAGGAGCTTAAATACCAGCAGCCTCTGATGTCACCGGGTCAGCTGATCTGCCCTTATTCTATTTAACAGAAATAAAACTATTCTAATACAGACAATTGGGGAATCAGCTGGACCAAATCATACAAACATTTATACAACAGGTATTCATTTTATTCCCAACACTGATGCACCTTTAATGTCCAGGGTTTAGCAAGATAATTGCCAAAAAGGGCATCTGAGTGTCCTAGGTCTGCCCCCAGGAAATATTATGGACTGTCCAAGACCTTTCATGTCCCTAGAAATAAGCCTCAGTTTGTGCCTGCTGCTTCCAAAGGCACATTGAATTAGAAGGTACTACAGGTAAGAACCTCCAGAGTAATCTAACATGTACAGGCATTTTCCTTTTGTAGAAACCACCATAAAAGCTTTTGTACTGCTTATTAGTAACGTCTGTATTAATTACAATGCATGTAAATAGTCTAATTTGACATTCGGCAGCCGACGGTCGATTTTTCCCCCCTTCGGGCCTCATGTCTGTTTTGCTGTTTTAGTTATTATGCCCCTTCATTTTTCATTGCCCATGTCACTAAGCAGACTGTCAGGGCATTCCATGGTGCTTAGTGTGAGTCCCCATTTTTCCTCATGAGCCAAGCACTGCACCTCACGCAACAGCACCACCATCAGAGCTTTTGTTTACTGCTCTGAATGCTACAAGGTGCAACACTGCTTGTGTGTGGGTTGGATTTCTTTTCTCTCGCTCACCTGCGACAACCATGTGGTTATATGCTATTCAGCAGTAGTGCGTGAAGTGAGAAGCCTTGAGTAGTACTTCCTCCTAAGTCCTGGGACTGGTGCATGAAGGAGCAATTTAACTATTCTAGGAAAAGAGCTCCCAAAGCAATGCATAATAAAACTGAGGTCTTTCTACGATGCAGAAAGAAAAAACACTAGGATTAAATCTCTGTCTGAGGTGCAACAGGTAATTTACAAGAATTACTGGTACCATTTACACAGATTAATACTAGCAATGCCAGAAATATCTTTTTTTAATAACTCTCTGTCTATTTACACAGGCGTCCCTGTATATACAACTACCATTTACTATCTGGCCAGCTTTTGTTCTGTTTGTTCTCCTTTTTCCTTAAGGAGAATACAGGGAGGGTATATGATCCTTCAACAACAGGTCCTAAAAGCACTTTTTATATTTTAGAAGCCTTCAACCTTTAGACCTGGATCATCTAGACCCCCTAAGAGGCATACTCGAACCACCACCTACTAAAAAAATCACCACCAAGGACCTGGAAAGGAAATGAGCAGAGGGAAAAGATAGATTAAGAAATTACAATGGGAGGCCACCCTACCATAATGAGAACAGGGAAATAGGTCAAGAGAGACCCACAGAAAAGTAAGATGCTACTGCAGTAGACTGATAGGCAGGGGAAAGAGAAAAGGATTTGTCCTGGGGTATACTTTAGTTCGGGGGGGGGCAACTCTGCCACATAGTCCTTTATTAAGTCGGGCTATGGAGGGTCCTCAATGGTATGGGACTGGATCAGTTTGGATATTTCCTTGTGCAGCTCATCCCTAGAAGTCACAAAAACTCCATTTCCATTTGTGAGACTATTTAAGGCCATTGCCTCTTTCCAGGCTTTGAAAGCTTCACATGGGTCTCCTAAAGGGGGTTTCTGTGTCCCATACTGTAATTCCACTCTCATCCTATAGGCTCTGTCATATTAGAATTCTTTCATTTCTTGTTTTACTTTGTCTATTTGAGTGTCATAATTTTGCTTGGTGATAGCATCTGGGTATACAGATGCTGTAAGTGGTTTCTTAATTTTAGATATTCAAAAAAATGGATTCTGGTTTTTGTTTTACCGTAATTCTGAAGGTAGGTTGCTATATCTGATTTTGAGTCTGCCCACCATTCCCCTATGTAATCATAAAGTTTGCAAGCTGATGCTCTGGCCCATAGGATGTTTTGAATTTTCTCCCGGCGCTGAGGGTCCTGCAAACAAGATATATGAAGCCTCCATCTGGTATTTTTTTTAGTGTCTGGTGGAGTGGTTCTAAATTGAATTTCTAATAATAGGTCAAATAGTTCTAAAGGGAGGGTAATCATATAGGGTCTGGTAAACATTTAGAAATAAAACAATGGTCAATTTTAGAGGTAAGCTTACCTCTTTTGTAAGAATAATCAGGGCCCTTGTTGAGGAATTTCCAGCAGGGCACTAAATCTGCCTTATTAATGCACTCCTGGAGAGCATCAGCATCGCCATAGGTTTTTTCCCCTTCCTGGGTTCTGTCTTTTTTGGGAGGTCACAATTAAACTCTCCCCCCAATATGACATTTAAGGTAGAGTATAAGTATGTTTGTACCTGGCTAAACAAATCCATTCTTTCTGCCTTAGTTTGGGGCCCATAGATGTTTATGAGTCGTACTGAACTGCTTTTCCACTTATCATCTATAATAAAAAGCCTCCCAGGGATTAGGTCTATAAGATTAACTAAAGTGAAGGAAAATGAGTTCAATACTATCCCTACCCCATCCGCTTTGTCAGGGCCAAAAGACCAATATGAAGGGTCTCTATTCCATTCTGCCTGGAAAGCTCTCACCTGGTCTATCGAATACATCCAGGTTTCTTGAAAATAACAAAAGTCTAAATGGGTATCGGATATAAATTGGAAAATGGCTTGTCTTTTAACTGGGTTGCATAAGGTGAAACAGTTCAAGTAACCAATGCTAAAGTTAGACAGAAGTTTTTAAGATCAAAAGCTGTTTTTTTTTTCTTTTCTTTTTTTCCTTTTGTAACCTAGAGGGTCTGTGGGGGGGATTCAGAATTCAAAGTTTGATTGTCTGTTTCCCCCATATCCATATCAGATTCCCCCCAAGAAGTGGCTAAAGGGGCATAGAGGGTTTTAGATGTTATGTTAAAAGATTCTGTAGGTGGTGGGGGGGAGGTTAGTGTTCTTGGTTACCCATTTCCTGGGGGCAGAAGCTGGAATGGTTATTTGAGAGCTTTTTATTTGAATATCATTGGACTCTTCCTGTGGGTCTTGGTAGCAGACTGGGATCAGTTGGTCTTGGCTCTGACCACCTTGTGAGTCCCCTGCTCTCTTCCTCTCTTGTATTCTGGTTTGGTCTTCCCTTTGTGTTTGGGTCCCTAGGTGTGGGTGAAGGTCTGGGTGGGTGCGTGGGTGGAGATGCAGGAACTGAATCATCTTCTTTAGGAGCAGGGGGAGGTGTGACAACTTCCTATGCTTTTTGAATTAACAGATCTGGGCTAATGACCAAAGCTTTGTTCTTGGCTGCCCAAGGGCATTCAGGGAAGGTATGTCCAGTTTCCTCACATAGGTCACATTTAGTGAGGTTGGCACATTGGACACCGATGTGATCCACTTCCCCGCAGTTGTCACACCTAGATTTGTCACAGAAACTAGACAGGTGGGTATGCGACCCACTCTTCTAATATGCCCTGGGTTACCCAGCATAAAAACATACTCCCCTGTCCCAACCTAATAGAAATGAGTTGGGCATGTGCTCTATCTCATTTTTGTTCTGGTGTAGTTTGACTTTATACAGTACAAGTCATATTAAACTGTCCTTCCAGCCAGCCCGGTGGTGCTGAGAGTTGAGGCGCTGGACACCACACCTTGCACCACACTGGCGACCCAGGTTCGGGGAATGGACTCGGGCCACCGGGGGTTGGCAGGGGAGAGGAAGGATTGAGCATCCCACAACTGCTCTCCTTCCTCTGCGGAGGGTTGGGACACTGCAGCACAGTGTAGCAACAGCTGGTGGAGGCCGGTGGTGCAGCAGCGAGTAGCAGAATGGGGGAGAGCGCGGCGGGCGTTGGCACACTGTGCCTTGATGCCATTGCACATCTGGCTCTGGGGGGGGGGAAACAGATGGAAAATGGTGGAGTGCGATCTTGGCGGCTGATGGCCATTCCCGGTGCACCCCAGTACCCGAGAGGATCCTGCATATAAGGTGCGTGAGCAATTAATGGCCAGCCCTGTGGGGGTGCCAGACCAGGCCCGGGGGGTGTGTGGGTGTCGGCAGCCAGAGATCATGAGGGATCCGCTCCACAGGAGGAGAAATAAAAATGATACAAAAAAAAAATTAAACTGTCCTTCCAATGAGTTGCTTTAGCATTCCTGACTGAGTTACATAAGTGTTGCTGGATGCAGCACAAAACCCTTCAAAAACTGTTTCTTAAGAGTTAAAATGCAGCTTTGCATTGCACTGTGACTGGACTGCAGATACATTCCGAGTTGCAAACACATTTTACAAACATTGCTCTTCAGCTGGTAAAGCATTGAAACATAATGCAATATGAGTTGCCAATGCATTGCCAGCTGTAAAAACAATGCTAAGCCAACTCATTGATGTAACAGTTTAATGTGACTTGTACTGTACTTCCAGCCCCCTGTCCAGAATAGCTCAGAATCAAAAATGGCTTCAGGTACACTCAAGATGTTACATTTTTGTGACAACCAGTAAGTAATGTCATCAACGTATACCCCCTCATTCCATAACATAACTGTGATGAACTTTATTAATGGTTTTATCAGTGGTATGACCATGAAGGGGGACCACAAGGGGGAATGTTTTACCAGGTTATTTCTCTGAAAGAATAATTCCAGCGCATATGAGGATCTAAAACTGACATCGAAATTATCCTCACCGGAGATGTTGATAAAAGCAAAGACCTCTTTAGTTGAGAAGTGTAGTGAATCTTTTAGCAGTAATTTTCCTACATAATGTCTGTTTGGCCTTGTTTCTAATCTTGTTTCTAATCCCCATTTATAAAACTGGTAGCCACTCAGACCATTGAGTTCCTTGAAACCTTAAAATTGCTATGTGAAGCACAACATGGTTTCAGGAAAAATCATAGTACTACAACAGCGCTAGCCAAACTCACCTCAGACACTCTCACAAGCATGGACGAAGGTCAGCTCACTGGTGCTGTCTTCATCTACCTCATCAAGGCTTTCGACTTGTGGATCACCCCCGACTCCTGTCCACCCTCCAAGAACTTGGCTTCTCATCTCCCGTCACAAGCTGGTTCAGAAGCTACTTAACAGACAGGACCCAAGCTGTCAAACTAAACTCCGCAATCTCTGGCAGCACCACTATCAACATTGGAGTGCCACAAGGCTCAATACTGGGCCTTCTTCTGTTCTCATTGTTCATTAACAACCTTCCTAGCAGCATCGTATCCTGTGCCTGTCTTCTCTATGCAGACGACCTTGTCATCTATGCTAGTTCGGATAATATCGACCACCTAAACGGGACGCTGACCTCTGCTTTCCACACTGCTCAACAGTGGCTAAACTCCCATTGTCTTATCCTGAACTCCAGCAAAACCAAAGCAATGTTACTGGGCACTGCCTATAAGCTAAGATCCTGCTCTTCTCCTTTAAAAATCCTGGACCTGGACGGGCCCCCTCTTGAGGTAGTAAACACATTCTGCTATCTTGGTATACTACTTGACCAATCCCTGGACCTGAACCTGCATATTCAAGAAACCTGCAAAACTGTGAACTGCAAACTGGAGGCTGCCTACAGAACCAGTTATATGCTTACACCTGCTGCCAAGCTGGCCATTGCCAGAGGAATCCTCCTACCTGCTCTTACCTACTGCGCTCCCATCCTGACTATGGCGCATAAAACTACTTTGCAAAAATGGGATATCACCTACAACAATGTATGCCATTATGCTTCAAAGGCCCCTTGGCTCAAGCATCACTGCCAACTGTATAGAGACCTTGGCTGACTCTCTCCCTCCGCCACCAGACTTTACTATCTAGGCTGCCTCTGCGACTCCATCATCAGAATGGACAGACCAGCATCACTAGCTGAGCTGCTTCAGCCCACTTCCTCTTCGCGTGAACTGAGATCATCAGATAAATCTCTCCTGAAAGTTCCCCGTTGCCGCACCTCAAAAGGGTCTGGTGCTTTCGGGCATACTGCCCCACAGATGTGGAACATGCTGCCACTTGATCTAAGACATACATCGTCACACTACCTCTTCAAGCGTGGGCTACGCAACCACCTAGTTTCAACGGACCAATGTGCCTGCTATGACCCTACCTGAGCTTGTCCTACCTCACACCCTTTCTCCTGCCTCATCCTCCTCCCTATGCTAGATCCCCTCTCTCCAAACACTCACTCTCCCTGCTATCTCTTCCTTACCCTATCTATCTACTGGTTGCCTATACTTCCCTTATCTAACTTCTCGGTTATGTAGCCTATTGCACTTTTCAATGATTGTGTTATATGAAATTAGACCTTATTGTTATGCCTCTTCTATTGTACTGTGTATAATGTCTGCACCTTGCCTTTCACCCTTCACACTGTTTTGCCTGTTAACTGCTGTTTAAACCTTTACTTATATTTAGCTGACATTTTTCTCTGTGTATCGGGTACCGGTACAACTAAGGTCTCAGACTCTCCCCTCCCCACCCTTTTAAGTTCCTCCCCTGGTTTGTCCGGCACAGCCAGCCTGGCTCTGCTTCCCTTTTGTCTCCCATCCTTCCTACAATTTCCCTCCTAAACCTGCCTATGCACCGCTCCTATGCCCCTCTACGGACCCGCTACAGGGGTGACTCATCCAGCTTCCATAGCCGCTGGACCACCATACCCCACCCACCCCGACTGAGTACCGATCCCACGCCCGGGAACAGAACCATGAGCCCAGGCACTTTCCGCACTTTCGGCTGCTAAAGCCACTAAATTGCCATATTTCACCCCCGACCCCCACCTGTTGGACACTCTCAAGCCGGTGAGCGGTTCCATGAGCCCGGTTGCAGATCCCAGCCTCTGCCGCAAAAGCCGTAAAGTCCCTTCGCACCCCGACTGAATTTCAGCTCCTATGCCCGGTAACAGAACCAGTGGCCCGGACACTTTCCTTACCTTCAGCCGCTGATGCCGCAAGGTTGCCTTATTTCACCTCTGACCCCCCGCCTTCTTGTTACTTCTAGCCGGAGAGCGGACCCATGAGTCTGGCTACAAGTCCCTGCTATCTGCCGCAGAAGCCGTTAGAGCGCAGTCCTAACCTGCTCTCATGGATCCTTAAGCCCCCTCCTTCACCATGTCCCCCCCCTTCTTTCTTCCTCTCACCATGTCTGCCTGTATAATCTCTGAGGTCCGTCCCGGTACCAGTACCCGTTTTTCTCCTGCTACCTGTAAAACAATTGTGATATTTCAGTGTACCTTGGACCTGTAACCCTGCCTTATTGTCTTTGCAACTGTACTATGTATTGTACCTGTGCCTCCCGGGTCGTGCTTGAAAATAGTCACCTGTTGGCTAGTGCACTTACCCGGTAAACAAAAACTAAATAAATAAAAATAAAATACCTAATCCTTACAGCGTTTCTTCTGGGGGCAGCATCTTTATTTGTCCTGGTATATAATTCAGACAGCAAAGGTCTATGGGGGGAGTTTCCTTGGATCTCCCAGAGTCCTTGCCATCGGGTTGGTTAGGTTGGTTTTGAGACCTTTCTCCTTTGGCCTGGGTTTCCGCTCGGTGGGGGGGACCAGAGTCTAAAATTACTTTCTGTGCTGAAACCTCATTTTGAACCAAATTTTTGTTATCACATTGTTTTGTTTTTAAAGCAGTGACAAGTCCTGTAATTCCTTGGGAGATTTCCAAAGGTGGTTCAGTTGCAGGTACCTGTTGATGTTCCGCTGGTGCACTTCCCAGGTGCTAAAGGCACTCAGCTCAAGTGCCTCATGCCTTATAATGCACCTGGGGCATGCTCTTATCAGGCTATAACCCACACCTCGTTGTGTCTTATTGCTGGCTTATAATGCAGAATCCATCTGACTTTGCCAGCCACAACAATCCCTTTACATTTCCATAAAAAAGAGCTCCATTAAAAACAGCACTTGGACACACACCTTATATCTACTGCTGCCCTCCACAATCGTATCCCCCCACAGCTGAATCCTAGACTATGCCAGCCACTGCTGTCCCTGACATTTTTTCATTTACATAACACCCACACTCACCCTCCAACACACACACACACACACACACACACACCCTGCATCTACTGCCACTGCCTTTGGTGATCTTTCCCACACAGCTGTATATCCTGACAATGCCAGCCACAACTACCCTTTACACCACTGCCACACACATCCTGCTGCATCTTCTGCACTTGGCGATCTGTCTCACATCTAGTCTGTATTCTCCTCCCAACTATGCAAGTGCCACAACTACCTCTAAATTTCCATAATAAAATACAGCCCTCACACAGCTCCCCCTACACTCACACACATGCACCCTGCAGATCTACTGCCCTTCCTTGCAGATCTTTTCTCATTTCCCGACAGCAGCCTGAATCCTAACTTTGCCATTGCCTGCCACAGATCCACCCCACATCACATACAATAAATTCCACAAGCACACACCTGCTTACCCCAACACACTATTTAAACACTTTCCCACAGCTGAACCTTGACTTGCCACTGTCACTGAGACAGAGTTATAATTATAACTAAAGTCTGCCAGGACTATTATGCCACTGCCAGTATGCCACAAATGAAGTCAGACAGTGTGACTTACAATCAAATTATCATACAACACACTTGTTGCACTCCAGTACATACCTTTCGATTAGGATTTTCTTTGAGATGGATCGGGTGATGGTAACAGACCTGGCAGGTGGGCAGGTGGATGACAATCAAGCAGCCTGCTGTGGTAGTTTGGCTCATGTGGTATTGGTGGAAATAGGCCCTGAACCCTGCCTGCAGATGGACTACTTGCCTTTTTCTCTAGAACAGCTATGCTGATGCCAATTCCCTTGGGATTCACAATGGGTACTGTAGAGGGCCACAACTGACAACAAGCAGGGGTGTAGCTAACTATCTATAAATTGTACATCAACTGGCCAATCTTTTGCCCTCTCAAACAAATTTTATCAATTCCTATAGTGATTCTTAGCTGTACCATGTAGCGGTGCATAAGTAATATAATTTGTATATCAAGTGTTGCAAAATGATACATTTGATAATAAACTGACAAATAAAATGGTGTTTCCTGACTTTTATTTGCACAGCACATCTTACAGATACAGAACAAAACGGTAATGTTAAATGCATGCTGAAAACTGAAAATTGAGTTAAAATTGAAGTTTCAATCATAGATCTTCTTCAGGAATTATCAAAACAGAAAAAAGCAGGTAAGATAAATAAGAGAAATATATGTGAGGAAAGAAAATAGGGGGAGGCTGTAGGAGAAGCAGTGATAATTTCAATATTCAATTTTTCAATATTTAAACTTGCAAATTGAGACCCAGACGCAAAATCAGCTGTTCCTCTGTGAAAAAAGGACCTTTACCATCGCAAAGCAGGAACGTTTTCCAAGCCTAGACTCCTACCTTCCCAGTGGCTGCTGCTGGTTTTTCCGTCGTCGTAGGAGCTCTAGCCCTGCCGCCCCCACCACCACCCTTGGTCGGCTCTCCCTTTTATAGGCCGATTGAAAATAACCTATCAGCCCACTTCTCCATCTGCAGGTTATCATCTACTGCCACTAGTGGCCGCACTCCCCCCTTTCCCAATCTGTCTCCTTCCTCCAAGGCCAGCATCTCCTCCTCCCTTTGCTCCACGCTGCCACCTAGTGGCTCTACTTGTGTTATCATTTTCCTCATCTCTGGTCTTTCCTGTGCTTTCACTCTCACTAACCTCCCCTTACCTTTCCCGCCCCATTGACTCATCATTTCTCTCTCCTCTTCTGTCCCCCCTCTCTGACCTTCCCTCTGTTGTCACCCTATGCCTGTGCTACCTAACTGAACCCCCCTGCTTCACCTAGGTGGGCTATTCTAATTAATTAGTTCATCTCTCTCATTATAAATTCTTCCTCCTCCCTCCCTTCATCTTGGCATGGCTGCTCATCCCCCCCTCATGGGTGTATGGCCTCCGCCCCAAACCAGACGGTGCTACTGTCTCCCCCCCTCCCCCCACCTGGTTCTCCTCAAAAGGGCTGAAAATTGCCCACTTAAATGTTCGCAGCCTACTAGCCAACCTGGCTGAGCTAACTGCCTGGGTAGCCCACTACCACCCCGATATCTTAGGTATATCGGAAACTTGGCTGAAACCCCAGGTCCCGGACTCCGTGATCTCCCTCCCGGGGTATAGCCTTATCAGGCACGACCGTGCGGGCAGAAAGCGGGGCGGCGGGGTGCTACTTTACTACAAAGCGCACCTCGAAGTCTCCTCCATTAATCTCCCTCCCAACCCCTCCCCTACGGAGTTCCTGCATGCCCTCCTCTTACTTGGGCACACGAAGAAGCTGCACTTGATATGTGCCTATAACCCCCCCAAGGGTGGTCCACAAGGACTCTCCTCTCTCCTCCATAGTACCAGCGGCACAGTGAGGACTAATGAAGTCCTAGTCATTGGTGATTTTAATCTGAACTGGCTGGCTCCCAACCGCAAGGAATATGAACCTCTGCTCTCGGGCCATGCCTTGAGCCAAGTCATCACTGAGCCTACCAGGCCCTCTGCCCAGGGGAAAAATGGGTCGCTAATCGATTGGGTCCTGACTAACAGACCTGACAGGATCACATCATCGGGCATCCTTCCCGGACGCCATCTCTGACCACTCGCCCACCTACTGCATGTGGGGAATTTCTCGGTCAAACCCCTCCAGCAAAGTGATCACAATGAGGGACTACTCTAAGCTAAATACCCAACACTTCCTCTCCGACTTCTCACTTGTTGACTGGTCAGGGGTCAATGCTATAGATGACCCAGCACTAGCCCTAGAGGAATTTCTTTCCAAGTTCATCCCTGTGCAGAACAAGCATGCCCCCCTCACCAGGAGGCGTGTAAAAGGCGCTGTCACCAAATGGCTCCATGGTGGCCTTTTTTCCCTAATGAAAACTAGGGACAAAAGCTGGGCGACCTACAAGGCCTCCCAAAGCATTACTGACCTCCTTGCCTACAGGACCATCAGGAACATATGCAAAAAAGCCATCCGCTCTGCAAAAGCGATTCTGTAAGTCAGCCCTGTTCTCCTCCTTTTCAGATACGAAAATTTCTGGCAAAATATCAGGCGGCAGTAGGTGGGTCGACCAGAGAACAGGTCACCGACCTACTTATTGGCGGGTCAGCTGCAACAACCCTCACACCATCTCTAACACTTTAACTTACTGTTCTCTGAACCCCCTGCCCCTCCTCCTGTTCAGCCCCTGAGCCCCTGTCTGTCCTCCTCCTGGCTCCAACCCCGTCCCCTCTTCTCCAAAAGCCACATGTTATGAGACCCAGAGCTCTCGCCAGCCTTTCCCCTTACAGTGGGCTGGTCACATGGCCCGAGCCTAAACTGCTCAGGCTAGGGCCCACCTTCTGCCAGGCCTCTCACACACATTTTCAATTCCTCCCTCAGTTCCAGGTCTATCCCAGCCATCTGGAAAGTGGCAAAAGTGGTCCCGGTCCCAAAGCAGGGCAACCCCAAGGACCCCCAGAACTATCACCCTATTGCGATCTTGTCTGCAGCCTCCAAAATCCTAGAGAAAATCGTGGCCTCCCGGCTATCCCTTTACATTCAGGACCATAATCTCCTCTCCCCGGCTCAACACGGATTCAGAAAAGGATACAGCACATCCACCGCCCTCGCTGTTGTCACCTTGACTATCAGAGCAGCTGCTGACCAGGGGAACCTCACTGGTGCCATCTTTGTGGATCTTTCCAAAGCATTTGACAAAGTGGACCACTCCCTTCTTTGCTCCACCCTCCGCTCCCTCAGCTTCTCCACCTCTGTCCTCGCGTGGTTCCTCAGCTACCTCTCAGGCAGGCAGCAGTTCACTAACTCCAACCGTACTTACTCCTCCCCCTCTCCCGTCCACTGTGGGGTCCCCCAAGGCTCCGTTCTTGGTCCCACCCTCTTCTCCCTGTTCATCAACGATCTCCCATCCTCCACCATCCATGGGCGTGCCACTCTCTACACGGATGACCTGGTCCTTCTGACCAGTGCTCGTGACATTGCCACTATTAATGCCCAGCTTAACGCCGACTTTCATCACATCAATCCTGGCTAGTGGATCACAGGCTCACCATCAACCTCAAAAACCCAAGCCATGCTGTTCGGCTCCCAGCACAAGCTAAAGTCCTGCCCCTCCCTCAGATACTGGACAGCAATGGCTCCCCCATACAGACCGCAACCTCATTCAAATACCTGGGTGTCACCCTGGACCCACGGCATGATCTTGCCCAGCATATTCAGAATGTCTGCAGGACCACAAATGTTAAACTCGGCCTTGCCTACAAGGCAAAAAACTGCCTTACCCCTGCAGCTCGCTTGGCGCTAGCCAGAGGAGTTCTCCTCCCTAGTCTCTGCTACGGGCTAGTTACCTTCGCTCCTATGCCCCCTTCTAGCCTCCAGAAATGGGACACAGCTTATAATAACATCTGTCGCTTTGCCCTTTCTGCTCCACCCCTGACTCACCGGTGCGACCTCTACTCCCGACTTGAGTGGCTCCCTCCTGAACGACATCGCACCTTCGTGCTTGCTAATTTCCTTGACAACATTATAAGGTCAGCCACACCCCTCCCTCGCCCCTCCCATTAACCCTGGCCCCCCCTCCTATCAGCTCAGATCAAGAGAGGCCCTCGATTGGCTCGTTCCTAGAACTCACTCCCTCATGGGGGACCGGGCCTTCTCCTCATTTGCCCCCAAACTCTGGAACTCATTCCCAATCCTTACCCGGTCCACCCCCTCTCATTCCCGCTTCAAAACCTCACTCTGGCACTACCTGAAACCCTCCTCTGCCTGTCCCTGTACCTCCTAGCTCTACCCCTCCTACTCGAGTCTCTTGAGCACCCTGGGCCTCCCTGCTCTGTACCCCTTCATACCTGACAACACTTACTGTCCTCACTCCCCACCTCCCCCTCCTCCCTCCCAACTTGGCCTCTCCCCTCCCACCCACTCCCTCATCCCCCCGTCCTTTTTCCCCATCCAATGCACTTACTCTTGCTAGCACCCATTAACCTCACAAAGTGTACCGAATACATCTTGTTTTTACCTTTAAATTCTCTTAGCCTTACTCCCCAATTGTGTGTACCTGCGTCTCCCAATCTCAAGTTCTAATTATGCATTGCTTCCTTTTTCTTTTCAGGTAATGTTCGTTGTTTTTTTCTTGATTACCTTACATGTACTTTACTGCTTGCTTATTCTGTCAATCCCATTGTTTGCCTCTATTGTATGAAACTGACTCAGGTTTACCACCAACTGTATGTAACTGTTTCCTGTATGCCTCCACCACTGTAACCCTCCCGGGTCGCACCTGAAAATAGGCACTTGGTGTCTAGTGTGCCCTACCCGGTTAACAAAAGCAAATAAATAAATAAATAAATAATATGTAAGAATAGAATCTGGAAAATGAAAAGGTGATGATAGGTATGAAAAGTCATAGTAGAAGTGGATGAGCTGAGGAGTTCTTAAGTGGGGAGTAATTAACAACAGGACCTAGTAAGAAGGCTGAAAGGTAAAAAGCTATGTGTGCACACTCATTTTCATTTTCTACAGATCAAAGAAATACTCAAACTGGAGAGGCCAGTGATTTACACCAGACCTGTGACAACTGGTACAAGGATGCCCAGTGCAGTGCCACCTCACCAAAGCTATTCAGCGTAACAACATTTTCTATAGTCAGACAACTGGCAAAAACAACCCTGACACCCACCAGCAGTGGGACTGTAACCATGTAGAAAGCAGTGGTGTGATAAATGAGGCTACCTCATAGTCGTAGCCACCGTGTTAGAGCTAAGATCTCATTAGGCAAACCAGTATTAGGTCAAAATTCCTAGGCTAAACATCGCAAGGCTACATGTCTTTGCTGCAGTTGTTGTACCACAGGTTTGCACACTATGTAGCTCTGGCAGCTCATAATACCTAGATACTGCAACTATGCAAACCTGGATATCAGCTAGACTACAAAAACTGGCACCTCACAGTCATGAAATGTTGCCTAAACTTTTTATTGTGAAAAAAAAAGGCAAGAAATGATATGCAACTTGCATTTAATGTGCAAGATGAAGATGCTGGGTGCTCATGCAGAGCTTGTCAGAAGGCAGTTTTTTTCAGCCTGATGTAATAAATCAAGCATGCAGTCAGCTGAGCAGCCTTTGTTTACACTGAAATCTGAATAACAAAAGACACCTGCACAATCTCCGGATTCCTGTGATGTCATAAGCTTATGAAGTCACATGAACCCGTTGATGGATTACAGCAACTGTGACAGATGGATGCCCATCTGTTATTCTATTTATATTACAGTAACTAGTTACTTGTAGGGAAAAGTAATATCATTACAGTTATTATTTTATTTTAAACTGTAGTCCATTACTATTACTAGTTACCTAGAAAAGTAATCAGATTACAGTTACTATTTACAAGTAACTAATTACTACCCAACACTGATGGTATAGTGTATGGTGGAACATTTTTGTATGCAGAAATCCATCCCTAAAAGAATGTTGTTGTGCTGCAGTAGCTATGTCATTTTGCTGTTGTTCTGCACAAGGTTCGTCGCTACTGCAGCACAACAGCATGGAACACATGTGTGTGGTAAAACCTGCTCAAGTCGAAGCTGCATTCACTAGCACTGTGTAAGTGAAAGTGATGATTTGACAGTTCCCACAGTGCTAGTGGATCTCACAGTGACAGCCTTGGTATTCTCCATGGTATTCAGTGATAGGGAGAGGTTTATACAGGAACAAGAAAACCAAAGAATAATTAAGAAAATGGAACATGATCTTAAAATATTTAAAAGCTTCCTAGCAGACTCATGGAAGAGCAGAATAATAACCCAATAATAGCAGACATACCTGTCAGTGAACTGGATAATCTAGTCGCTGAGTTCATATATGTATTGGAGCAGACAGATGGTTCCCGGAACCAAGCATGATCAGAGGGATCCTGGGCAATATAACTAGGAACCTTATAAAAGAAGTGTGTGGGTGCTCAGTCTTTCACAGAAACCTAACATCCTTCAGAAGAACACTAGCAAACCTTGCAGCAAAACAAAATTTCTTAAGAAACTTGATAAGGGCAATAACCAGAGAGACCAGAGGCACTATCACCAATGGATATAGAAATTGTACCCTAGGGGAAGCCTGTGTCTCCATAATGCTACTTAATTTCTTAACATGGTGTTTTTTTTTAAATAATGGAATGTATTTCTTCCTTCGCACTGCAGAAAAATACTGTCTCCAGTGGGATGGCTTAAAACTCCTCAGAGAAACAGATGGGAAACAGTTCCTAAAGTATAAAGTGCACTAAACAAAAATATGCACGAAAAAAACCCTCAGGGCATCCAGGCAATTAAGTCATGTATGTACCAAAATTCTACAAATCACACGAGATGCCCTGTTGCTATGTTATCAAATGCTCTTCTCAGAGGCCTCAAAAATGTTAGAAAATGTGTTTGTTATTTTCTTTGGTAACCAGGTAAGGTCTACTAGACACAAGTGCCTCTTTTCAGGGGTAACCCAGGAGCACCTGGTGGTTAATTGACTTGCTCAGAGTCATACAGTTTGCAAGTGGAAGTTGCAGGAATCAAACCCAGGTCTGCTGGAAGTACCAACCTCATTACTCTAACCTCTAGGTTATACTGCCTGCCCAATTATTCTCCTTTCTACCTAGCTCCAAACCTGAACCATAATCCTGGACTGTCTTAATAGTTCAAGACAATGGAAGTCGGAGAGAACAAAATAAGGAGTATGATGACAGCAACAAAAGTGCAAACTAGTTTACCCAATGACAAATGAATCACCAATCACGCCACTTGAAGACTGCTATACAGTGCCTTACAGACTGTGATATGCCATCAACAGATGTCCAGCAAGTCTCTACACACAGGTCACTACAATCAATAAATAACTGTAGTATCCTGTCAAATGAGAAACAGAAACAAAATAGTGTCATTTTTGGTGGAGAAAGTTATGATAATGAGCAGCCATCCACCTCGACTAATTCTGTGCGTCAGCTGTCAGAATGATAAACCAGTAAACCTATCAGTCAAACCCCTCTATGTGACCTTACAAACATCAGCCTATTTGGCAAAAAGTGCATATTCCAGCAGGCTGTGTCAGTCAAGATAATAAATTACCTGGGTAATGGCATAAAGTGAATGGTTGTAATCCACAATTTAAGTGACTTTGAGACTGACTGAGATAAGCCCACTAACCTATCCACAGTCTTGCAAGCAACTGATCTTCTCTATCACATGCCAACTTAGTAGGGAAAGTCAGAAATTCAAGGGGCTTAATCTTTCCTTTTTCTCCCCTTAGGCCATGTAAACCAAAATGTGTAATGCAGCGATGACCATCATCTGGGCAGGATTTTGTCAGTGACAGATCCACCGGAAGGACTACTGCAGCACTGTGACAGAATGGCATTTTTTTTCTTAGATCTGTTTTTAACTGCTTAATTGGCTATAAAGTGACTGGAAGTGAAACCTTTTTTAAAGGTGAACTGTCATCAACAGGATTTCTTAATGTCTGAAAGCCCATAAAAAGCTAACTTGATTGAGCCATTGTGTTGATCTGTGATTCTTTGCAGTCCAGAGTTATTCATATGTAAATCACCCTGTAATTAAGGGTTGGTGGCAGCCATATGTTTTGGGCTCCTGATAGGAAATGATGTTACCGAGGGGTCTAGGTCTTCCTTTGACTGTATTTAATCCAACAGGTTAAATAAGTAATTGACTGTTTTATTAAGTATGTTTTAAGGTATAATTACAACACTTTCTACATCTATAAAAAATAGAATAAAGTATGGGTCAGGGTGTGTAACAAGAAGTTTACACACACCCGTGGGGTTAGATGCTACATAAACCCCGAGAGTGTTCATGTCAGTACAGATTTCCAGGACTGCCACAGCACCAACTTCAGTCTTTTTCCACTCCCTCGCTTTGGAGCCTTTTCTCTTACGATTTGATGTGTGAACTCAGGTCTACAAGATGCAAACATGGCTAAGTACCTACTGGCCTGGCATCATGGGGCTAGCTTTGAAATGTGTAACTTTTGATTATCAGCTGGCAGTACAACTTTGAACAAGCTTTGTTCATCCATCAGAATGGGTTTTGAGCATGTGTTAAGATTCTGAAAATATTATACTTTTTCTATCCAGATTTGACTTGAAAAGAAAAAAAATAGGCCACAATTACTTGTTTATTAATGGCAAAAACACATAGATGGACAACATTGTTAAAACATGCATCACCTGAAATGCATTATTAAAATACAGAATAATATATGGGTGGGTGTGTGTAACCAGAATTGTACACAAACCTGAGGAGTGGGATGCAACATAAACCCGAGGGGTCAATAAAAGCATCATACACTGAGTGCGTGTGTGAAATTCTGTTTTTTACACACACACATATACACCCCCCCCAGACACACACACACAGCCTGTCTCTCCCTTTTGTTTTTTTTCTTTTCTTTTTTCTTTACATTACAGTGGTAACAACATTCTGGAAAGTTGTGGTCCATCAGCATTGCTGCATAGTGTAAGATGCACTATAAGGCTATGAGCAGCAGGATCAACCAGATGTCCAGCCCTCCCACAGTGAAACTACATGCCTGTTAGCTTTCTGTGGTGATGCTTGATTGACAGGTGTTGATTACAATCTCCTGCTTGTAACCACAAATATCAACTGGGAGGTTGTAACTGGAGAGGAATGTGTCTTTATCTGTATGTAAAAAATGATAACCATTAATTAAAGAGTATTTTTTTTATTTGTAATTTATATTATTTTTCAATTTTTTCTCCACTCCCGCCCCCGGTTCATGGTGTACACATGCGTGTACATGTGTGGAGGCACATGCCAGGATCTGGTGGCCCTATCCACCCCTCCTCAGATATGCGTCACCGCTCCAACCACCTGCACTGCCCACCGGATCTCCACTAAGTGGGAGCAGGACTAAGGGGAGAACCACAGCTCAATCCCACTAGAAACCCCCAACCCCCGAGCTGACTCCCCGAGGTAATTCCTGAACCAAAATCAACAGTGTAGCACAAAATAAGGAGCCAGCACCTCAGCCCTCTGTGGTACCGGGCCGGCCACTATTAAAGAGTATTTTACTTCTTCTGAGGAAGTTAAAATTATAGCAGTTTCTCAGTGAAATACTTTGGATGGAATGGAATTTTATACCGTAACAATGCCAGAATTCTATTGGATTATTAGGAGGCAGTATAGCACAGTGGTTAAGGGCAGTGGTTAAGGGCACTGAGCTACAAACCTGTACTGACCTGAACACAGCCAGTGTTTAGAAATCCTGATATGTGGCCCCAATACCTGTTGGCACCACACAGCCAGCCTTGAGATGTGTCATATTTGATCGTCAGCTGACACTGGCAGTATAGCCTAGAGATTAAAGCAATTCTGAAGATGAATTATTTTTACTAACAGTTTGAAATGTAAAGGTGATAACGCACTGGTTTCAATGTATATACAAAGCAATTATTATAGATGTTAGAAATGTTGTAATAACACCTTAAAACACACTTAATAAAACAATCAATTTCCTATTTAACCTGTTGGATCAAATACAGTCAAAGGAGAACCTAGACCATCAGTGACATCATTTCCTGTCAGGAGCCCAAAACATATGTCTGGCACCAGCCCTTAATTACAGAGTGATTTACATATGAATAACTCTGGACTGCAAAGATTCACAGATCAACACAATAGCTTAATCAAATTAGTTTTTTGTGGGCTTTCAGACATTAAAAAATCCTGTTGATGACAGTTCCCCTTTAAAGAAGGACACTTTTCAATTACTCCATGCTTGATATTGCAAATTGTACTTCATTAGAAGTACTGTGCATTAGTGGCTACATTTGAAATGCATTTTTATCAGTTCCATAAAGAAACATAGAATTTGATGGCAGATAAGACAGCTTGGCCCACACAGTCTGCCCATTTTTCCCCACCTACTGTATTGCCGCAGACCGTACTTGATCTCCAACTCTTTCTCCCTCCCCCTTCCTTTCCACGAAGATTCCCTTATGCCTCCTCCATGCATTCTTGAGCCTCACTACAGTTTTTGCCTCCACCACCTCCGCTGGAGAGCTGTTTTAGGAATCCACCACTCTTTCTATGAAGAAGTACTTCCTCACATCTCTACTGAATCTACCCCCTCCAGCTTCATACCATGTCCTCTTGTTCTTGAGAACCTTTTTTTCTGAAAAATACTTCCCTTCTGTACCTTATTTACCCCATGAGGTATTTAAAGGTCTCTATCATATCCCCACTGTCCCTTCTGTCTTCCAGGTTGTACATATTGACTGCTCTCCTTGTAGAGCTGTTGGTGCAGACCCAGCACCTTTTTAGTTGCTCTCCTGTGGATCGCCTACACTCTGTCTCCTTCCATCTTGTTTGCAATGTCACTTATAAAGACATTAAAGTGGACCAGTCCCAACACTGATCAGTGAGGCACCCTGCTGGTCACCATCCCTTTCAGGGAGTGAACTCTATTTATCTCTACCCTCTGACATTTATCTCTAGGCTTGGCAGTATTAGATTTAAATCAGTAAATGTCAATAAATGTCAATTGTACTTTACATACACAAACCAACAAAAAATATTTCCCTCGATAATAATCAAAATTTTTTTTAATTTTTTATTAAACCAGTTTTATTAGTTTGACAATAAGCAACACAAAACCAGTAATACTACAAATGTCAATTGTCAGAACAATTAACTACAGGGATCAGACTCCCAGGTCAAGCCCACCCTTCCCCCTTCCCCTCCCAAGACTGCACACATAATTAATTCTTAATTCACCGGTCCTGAGGTGAGCCAGGCATCAAGGCTTCCAGGCTGTCAGGAGCGCCTCAAGAGTGCCACAGAGTGATGCATAAGCCTTGGCCCTGCCTTGCATGTATGCTATATGCCTTTCCAGCTGTAGGGCCAGAGTGCTCTCCCTGTACCACTCCATCAAAGTAGGAGACTTGTTGCTAAATAACCTAAATTTAAAGATGGGCAAAGTAGGTTATGTTGCTATTTTGACACATAATGATAACAACTTGTGTTTATTAGATTCTAAATCCTAAGCATTTACTGTCATTAACTGCAACTGTGAAAATGAAATCAATATAAATCAAAATAAATGCTTAAATACCCATAATTTTGTGCAACTGTGAAAAATTAAATAGATAAAACTCGGGGAAAAAGGTTTAAAAATAAAACTCAATATTTTTCATTGAAATTACAAAAAAAATTAAAATCGAATTCTGCCAACCCTATTTATCTCTTAATCAATTTCTTACCCAGTTTACTACCTTTGGATCCACTCCTAAGCTACTGAGCTTGCTTACTAGTCTCCTATGTGGAACGGTGTTGAAAGCCTTACTGAAATCTAGGTACAGTAGACCACATCCACAGCTGCACCCTGATCTAATTATTTGGTCACCCACTCAAAGAAATCTATCAGATTCATTTGACATGACACCCCTACACCCATGAGTCCATGCTGCCTCATTTCTTGTAAGTCTTTGCATTCAAGATTTTCCACACTCCTTTTCTTCAAGAGTGATTCCATTAACTTTCCCACCACCGATGTCAGGCTGACTAGCCTATAATTGTCAGCCTCCTCCCTACTACCATCTGTATTTGAAAGAGATCAGAAGTATTACTTAAATGGACAGATATTTAATAGGAAAATACAGGCTAGTGTTATAGCCTAGAGGTTAGAGTAAAAAGCTGTGAATGAGCTTGGTACATCCAGCAGACCTGGGTTTGATTCCCACAATCTACATTTGCATACTGTGTTTCTCAGAGCAAGCCACTTAACCACCCCAATGGTCCCAGGTCACCCCTGAAAATAGGCACTTGTGCCCAGTGGGCCCTATCCAGTTACCAAAAGAATAAGAAAGAAGAGATTGATGCCCAAATAGAAGCAGGAATAAACTGAAGTCAATTCTTAAGAGGAGCCACACACCTTCTTGTCATATTTCCACAAGTGAATTGGTGAATGAAGCACCAGAATATTTTTTAGAAGATGAAAAGGGGGACATAGAGCCAGGACCCTGGGGAAGCCCACAAATACTGAGTTTTCAGAATCAACCAGGTACCAACATAGGAGGGCAAAATAGGGCAGGAAAAAGCATAGACACAAAAAGACAACAACAACAGTCGAGTAGGAAGCCAAAAAACATCTCCAAGAAATAAATGTGACTAATCTCTCTAGCTGAACCTAACCCTGGCCAAAACCTCCCTATTACAGGACTCACATTTGTACCCACCCAAAACGTCCCAAAAGTTGTTCTATGTTTGGAATTTTGCAGATTTACCCGGTTGTTAAATTTGAAAGCATTTTGGGCAAATTTGGAAAGGGGATGCTCTTGGAACCAGGACATGGGAAGAGAAATATATAGTGAAGGGATCTTACCATCAGTGGATGAATCTGAGGACATCATGAACACATGATAATCTACTGTGGACTTACAATATTTTCTGGATGTGTATAATTTTAAGCCAGCTTCTACCTTTTGCCTGCCATATAATTCAAGTATGGAGGTATTCCAAAGTGCATGTGAGGAATATAAGGACCGCTTAGCCCAACCAGTCTGCCCATTTCCCTACCTGATGGATAAGCTGCAGATTCTAGTTAATCAACAGCTTACTTCCTCCGGCCCCCCACTAGAATTGCCTTATGCCTGTCCCATGCATTCTTGAATTCTCCCACTGTTCCTGACTCCACAACCTCCTCAGGAAGGCTGTTCCATGCATCCACAACTTTCTCTGTGAAAAAATACTTTCTAACATTACCTCTGAACCGTCCCCCCTCTATCTTCAAATTGTGCCCCCTTGTTCTTGCACATCTCTTCTTCTGAAAGATACTACCCTCTTGTACCTTGTTAATTCCCTTGAGATATTTGAAAGTTTCTATCATGTCCCCCCTCTCCCTCCTTTCCTCAAGGGTATACATATTAAGCTGCTTTAGTCTCACCTCATATGTCTTCTGGTGCAGACCTTGCACCATTTTGGTTGCCCTCCTCTGAACAGCCTCCACTCTCTCTCTCTCTATGTCTTTGCAAAGATGGGGACTCCAGAATTGCACGCAGTACTCCAGATGGGGTCTCACTAACTGTCTGTAGAGAGGGATAACAACTTCCTGTTTTCTACTGTTGATGCTTCTCCCTATGCATTCCAGTATCCCCCAGAGCTCCTTACTGCCTTCTCACATTGCTTGCCGACTTTTAGGTCATCTGATATAATTACTCCTAGCTTTCGATTTTTGTTGTTGTTATTAACTCACACCCCATTGTGTACTCTTCTCCTGGATTTTTGTTTCCCAGATGCATTACCTTGCACTTTTTTGCATTGAATCTGAGCTGCCACGTATTTGACCATTCCTCCAACCTTACCAAGTCCCTTTTCATTCTTTCCACCCCACCTTGTGTATCAACCCTGTTGCAGACCTTTGTGTCATCTGCAAAGAGGCATACCTTTCCTTACAGGTGCTCTCCAATGTCACTTATAAAGATATTAAAGAGGACCGGTCCCAGTACCGAACCCTGTGGTACCCTGCTAGTTACCCTCCTTTCTTCACTGTGGACTCTGTTTACTATTACCTTTTGCGTCCTGTTGTCCAGCCAGTTCTCTATCCAGGCTACCACCTTGGGACCCACTACAAGGCTGGCTAACTTGTATATTAATCTTTTGTGTGAGACTGTGTCGAATGCCTTGCTAAAATCTAGGTAGGCCATATCCACAGCCCCTCCCTGGTCTACTACTTTGGTCACCCAGTCAAAGAAATCTATTAGGTTCATCTGACATGACCTTTCTGCTGTGAAACCATGCTGCCTTGGGTCCTGTGCCCCTCTGGCCTCTAGGTACTCAACAATTCTTTCCTTCAGAAGTGATTCCATCATTTTCCCTACCACTGAAGTCAAGCTAACTGGTCTGTAGTTTTCTGCCTCTGCCCTGCTCCCACTTTTGTGAAGTGAAATCACATTTGCCCTCCTCCAGTCCTCAGGTACCACTCCAT
The DNA here is from genome assembly GCA_016271365.2 of Neoceratodus forsteri. Taxonomy (NCBI): domain Eukaryota; kingdom Metazoa; phylum Chordata; order Ceratodontiformes; family Ceratodontidae; genus Neoceratodus; species Neoceratodus forsteri. Next base: position 718,321,085 of record CM028132.1, on the reverse strand, counting down.
CATCCCATGATTTGTTAAAGAGAGCAGTCAGTGGTGTTACTAGTTCTACCCTTAGTTCTTTAAGTATTCTTGGGTGAATCCCATCAGGCCCCATTGCTTTGTCCACCCTCAGTTTCAAGAGTTCTTTCACAACCCTTTCTTCTGTGAATGGACTGGTATTGACCCTTATTCAGAGTTTCTCCCTTGTTTGGTTTAGGCACCTCCCCCCCCCATCTGTTGTGAATACTGAGTAGAAATATTTGTTCAGTATCTCTGCTTTTTCACTGTCACCCTCTGCCCACATTCCCTCCCCTTTATTAAGTCTCTATATCCCTCCCTTGGTCTTTTTTTGCTCCCTAATGTACTGTACCTATAAAAGGTTTTATCCCCCTTCTTAACAGAGTTGGCTATCTTTTATCAACTTTTGCCTTTGCTATTCTGACTGCCTTCCCTGCCTCCTTCTGCTTTAACCGATGAAGTTCTCTGTCCTGCTCCTTCTGTGTTTCCTTATATTTCCTGAATGCTATCCTTTTCTCCTTAACCGTCCCTGCCACCTCTTTTGAGAACCATAGTGGTTTTTTCCTTCATTTTATTTTATTGATTTGCTTCATACAAAGGCTTGTTGCCTCTGCAATGACTGTTTTGGTTATTCCCTATTGTTCCTCCACCCCTCCTTCTTGCCCATTTGCTAGTGCTTTTCTAAGGCACTCTCTCATTTTCCCAAAGTCAGCCTTCCTAAAGTCCAGTACTCTTGTTTTTGTATGGCTTGACTCTATGGCTGTGTTTATTGTGAACCACACTGTTTGGTGGTCACTTGTTCCCAGATGGCTGCCCACTTCTAAATCTGAGATCATTTCTCCTTCCCCATTTCAGAGTGCCAGGTCTAAGATTGCTCTCTCCTAAGTGGGTTCCAACACTAGCTGTCTGAGGCATGCCCACTGTAGGGCATCAAGAATGACCCTGCTCTTGGATGTGCCTGCAACAAAGGTACTCCAGTTAACATCTGGCATATTTAGGTCCCCATCAACAATATCTCTCCTTTTTCTGCCATTTTAAGGATGCCTTCAATCATTTCCTTGTCCATTTCCTCCCCCTGAGATGGGGGTCTGTACACAACCCCCATGCAGATTGTGATGCCATTTCCTGTCTCCAGAGTGACCCATAGTGACTCATCAACTTCCTGTTTACTCTTTAGTTCTGTTGCTTTAATCCCTTCCCTTATATGGAAAGCTACTCCTCCTCCTCTTTTACCCACCCTGTCCCTCCTGTAGACTGCGTATCCTGGTATGTTGACTTCCCACTCATTGCTCTCTGTGTACCATGTTTCAATGACTGTCACAATATCCAGGCATCCCTCTTCCATTAAGGCCACTAGTTCAGGGAGCTTGTTGCACAGACTACGGGCATTGGTACTCATCACCTTCCATTTATTTTTTATGGCCTTACCCCTTTTAGCCCCATTCCTGTCCTTAACACCTTTTTCTGTATTTATCCCTGTCCTGCTCCCTACTGACTTCTCTGCCTTGGTGTTTACCTCTCTAACTACTGCGCTTTGTAGGGAGGCTGGGATTTCCTGCCCTTTTCAGTGCCTCCCCCCTTGGCTAGTTTAAATGCTTGCCAATGAAGCATTTAAACCTGTCACCTAGGATCCTGGATCCCCCCCCGGACAGAAGCAGACCATCACACCAGTATAAGCCTGCATCCCTTCAGGTGGCTCCCCAGTCCCCAATGAAGCCAAAACCCTGAGCTCCACACCAGTTTTTCGACCATTCATTGAATCCCATGGTGTGGAATACTCTAGCATCATCCTTGCCATAGACAGGCAGCACCTCCAAGAAGGTTACGTACATGCTACTTGTCTAAGGCCCCTCCCCAACTCCACAAACTCCTCTTGCACCACTTTGATCCCATTTACAGCCAGGTCATTTGTCCCTAGGTGGAAAATGACAACCAGCTCCCTCCCTCGTGTAGCTGCTCCCACGATCCTGAGGACTCGCTTCCTGTCCCTCTAAGCCATGGCGCCAGGCAGGCACCTAACCTTCCTATCCCCTTCCTATCCCCTTCCTCCCCCACGTCTACCCCCCTTATGATTGAGTCCCCCACCAGGAGTTGTTTCCTTCCAATGTGGGGTCTCATGCCACTCTCCTGTGGGTCTCTTTTGTGGAGGTTCCCAGCATCCTCCTTGGTCTCCACTGCAGGTGCCTCCATAGAGGAACCATTCTTTGCCAGAACAGCATATGAATTGTTGAGAGCTACAACTGGAGGGATGCACCTTAGTTCCATCACCCTCTCCTTGCCTGAGCCCACCTTGGTACAACCACTCCTCTTTCTTGGCAACCTCTGAGGTAACATTGGTGGCCCTGGTGGTCTCTGGGTGGGGGAAGAGGTTTCATGAATCCTAGCCAGGTCAGCCTGGAGACAGACAACCTCCTCCCTCAGACCAGAGAGGTGCCTGAAAATAGGGCAACATCGCAGCCTCCAGAATGTCTCCCGGAACACTGTTGCTCCATAGCCATTGCACTGCACCACTCCCATTTTGACTTATTTTGTGTCCCCTCTCCTGTTGCTTTGTATGCTTATTGTCTTCTCCCTCTATGTATTTTTACACTTACTTTCCTACTGCCTATGTGCCCTTACAACTCTCACCCTTCCTGTTCTAGGACAGGAACTTCCTATAGTCTTCAGTAGTCTCCTTCCTCCGTTCCTGGATTCAGACCTCCAGCAGCTGGAAGGGATTAAGAGGTTTTTTTTTTAGGTTCCTTCAAAGTTGCTGAAACTAATGTGTCTCAGTGATCCTTCCCTTCCTACTGCCAAACAGGAAGTTCCTGATGTCAGTCAAATTCAGTGACTATAAAACTAGAACTGGCTTTGGGTGGGAAGGGAGGAAACTAGTAAAAAATCTGTAGTTCTGGACTTCTTGCTCTGCAACCAGTTCTCTTCTGCCAGAAACAGCCAGAAGCCGTAATTGAAGACAGTTGATTTTGTATACCTAAGCTGCTAAGCCACACCCCCAATTAGATTCGCTCTCTGTTCTCAGTAAATTAAGGTGATACTGCCCCCTTCTTCAGAAAAAAACACTTTTTTTTACTTAAATGAGACCCCCTTCTTCTAATAAAGTATATGTTTGCTTAATCCAAACAGGTACTACTACTACTGAGACAGAAGTGAGTAGTTAGTAAAAAATCTGTAGTTCTGGACTTCTGTTTCTTGCTCTGCAACCAGTTCTCTTCTGCCAGAAACAGCCGGAAGCTGTAATTGGAGACAGCTGCTTTTGTACACCTAAGCTGCTAAGCCACACCCCCAATTAGATTCACTCTCTGCTTTCAGTAAATTAAGGTGATACTGCCCACTTCTTCAGAAAAAACACTTTTTGTTACTTAAATGAGACCCCCTTCTTCTAATAAAGTAACTGTTTGCTTAATCCAAACAGGTACTACTCCTGCTGAGACAGAAGTGATTAATTAGTAAAAAATCTGTAGTTCTGGACTTCTGTTTCTTGCTCTGCAACCAGTTTTTTTCTGCCAGAAACAGCTGATGTTTACATCTGATAACAGACATGGTTATTGCAACATAACATCAAAAGAAAATGCAGCCATTATATCTCTGGAAAAAGACAAAAATATAGTTATTGAAAGGGCAGACAAAGGTGGGGCAGTGGCGATTTTGGATAGGGGAAGATATGAGCAGGGATGCTTAAAACAGCTTGCTAATTAGCATTTTCATGAACAACTTACAAACAACTTTAGTATAGAAATGAAAAAAAAAACAAATAGAGACATTCTTGCAGTTTACTCAGTTTATGTAGACATAAGGTGGCTTGTGCCCATCGGATATGTCTCCCACGACTGAGTGGGCATATTTATTTCCATCCAAGATATGTATCTAGTCTTGACTTAAATATTTCAAATGAATGGGCATCTACCACATATTGGGGCAAATTGTTCCATGCTTTTACTGATCTTATGGTGAAAAAGTGATCTTTTTTTGTGGTTTGGGCATCTGGAATCATAAGTTGTTTATTGTGGCTACATAGGTTTAGGGATCTATTGTTATTTTTGGTGTTGCATGATTTCTTCAACTCTGGGTCGAATAAGATATTGTATAACTGAAGCAAGTCTCCCCTAATCCGTCTCTCGTTCAAACTGACTAGACTTGTCTGTGCTAGCCTTTCATCATAATTAAGGTTTGCTAGTCTTGGAATTAATTTTGTGGTTCTTTTCTGGACCTTTTACAACATGAACATGTCCTGTTTTAAATATGGATTCCAGAAGGGGGAGCAACTGTCCAAGTGAGGGTGTATATAGGATTTGATAAAGGTAACATAATGTGCTCATTATTATTAGTAAATGATCTTTTCACACAATTTATAATCCTGTTTGCAGAAAGAGCAACTTGTTTACAATGATCAGTTGCCAAAAGTTGGTTGTTGATAATGAGTCCTAGATCTCTTTCTTTAACCACTTGTTTTAAATTGGTATTGTACATAGTATACTGATATTGTGTGTTTTTTTTCTTCCAAAATATAGGACTACACATTTATCAGTATTGAAAGTAATTTTATTATTAACTGTCCAGGATTCTATGAGCTTATGGTCTTGTACCATAGTGGCATACTTGTTGAATGAATTCACTTCCCCACCCAGTTTAGTATCATCTGCAAATTTTATTAGGGAATTTTTGATGTTATGATTTTTGTCGGATATGAACAAATTTAAAAGAATAGATCCAAGAACAGATCCTTAAGAAACTCCACTAGTGACTAGACCTTAATTAGACATTGAATCTTTGATACATATGAGTTGGGACCTGTCCGTCAATCAATTTTGAATCCAGTTCATTATTTAAAAACTGAAACCCATATTGCAAAGTTTGATGATCAAACCATTATGTGGAACTTTGTCAAATGCCTTTGCCAAATCAAGCATGATAACATCCACAGGGATATTGTTGTCTAAACTTTCACTTACATTATTATAAATGGTTATTAGGTTAGTTGAGCAGGCGTGTCCACTAGTAAAACTATGTTGTTTGTCATCTATTCAATGTTTACAAATAATTTCTGAATCAATTCTTTCCTTAATTACCTTTCCATAATCTTTCAGCATAGTGGAGTTAAGCTGATTGTTTACTAAACCCTTATTCCCTTTTTTATGAAAAGGGATCATGATAACCACTTTCTATTCCTTGGGAACCATGCCAGTAAGTATGTATTTGTTAAAGAGAATGGACAGGGGTAAGGACAGAACAGGTGCCATTTCATTTAGAAACTTAGCTGATATGTTATTATTGATACCTGGTGATGTGTTTGGTTTAAGTATTCTAATTGCTCTCTCAATTTCTTCCCTAGTGAATTGTATAGTGTAATTTTCATAGGCCATGTTGTTCAAATGTACTTGATCTTTGGGACTGTATACAGAACAGAAGAATTTGTTAAGGCAATTAGCCATACTGGTTTTGTCATCCATTAAGATGCTATCACTTATAATTGGACCAATAATATTGTTTTTATGTTTGAAGCTATTTACATATGAATAGAATAAGTTGTTGTTTCCTTTAGTGCTAGCTATCCTAAATTCCACTCTACTCTTCTCCTGTCTAATCATTTGCTTTAGTTTTTTTGTTGTGTCTTATATTTCTTGATGTTTGTTGCTGACTTGTTCTGTTTCATTTTTTGAAAGCTATTTCCTTTTTTGCTTATTTGCTTTTTGATAGCATTTGTCAGCCAAATAGGTACTTGGCCCTCAGTATTATATATATATTTTTTTAATGGAACAAAATTGTTCTCACAATACCATATTTTCTCTTTGATTACATGTCTTGCAGTTTCAGCAGGTAATATGGTCATAAAATTTACCCAGTCAATGTTAGATAATTCCTTTTTAATATTGGTGAAGTCGGCTCTGTTGTCATTTCTAATGTATTCTGATCCATAATTTCTAACCGTACCAATGAGAATACTAAACTGATTTGAGTTGTGGTCACTATCACCTAAGGGACTCATAATGTTTATGTTAGAAATGAAATCATCCTTATTAGTTAATACAAGATCTAAATTATTTTTTGTTCCCTGGTAGGTGTCTTTACAAGTTGAGAAAGTCCCAGAGAGGTAGTTTCATTAATAATTTTTTTTCTGAAATTGTTATTCCAGATAATTTTTCCCAGTTAATCCCTGAGTAGTTGAAGTCCCCCACGATGATAACATCTCCCTTCAGACACATTAATTTAATTTCTACAATTATTTGTTCATTGTAGTCACTATCAGAGTTTGATGGCTTGTAGTAATTTCCAATAAATAAAGTTGGTCTATTTTTGAACTTGAGTTGAACCCAGATACTTTCTGGTAAGTTTACCTGGTGGTCTTGACGGATTATCTGATGGCTAATTATAGATTCTATGATGAAAATGCAAACACCACCATGTCTATCATTTCTGTTGTTACAGTATAAATTGTAACCCTTAATATCCATATTCCATAGGCTATTTGCATCCCACCAAGTCTCCATTACTGCCACAATGTCCAATTTGCTCCTAATCATGATAGTTTCTAATTCATCTTTTTGATAAAATTATAAACGTCTGTTTCATTTTTAGATATTACATTAGTAAGGTTATCTAAATCCATAGTCTCCCTTCTGTCTAGTTTAAAGTGCTGTTTATGGTTTTCAATATGTGTTTACTCAAAAACAGTGAAATTCTTTTACTGAGGTGTAGCCCATCCCAAGAGTAAAGGCCATGATTTTTGCTAAATATTTCCCAATGTATAAGACATTGATAGCCTTTCTGCAGGGTCCATTTCTGGAACCATTCATTTACCATTTTTATTCTATTGTTTTTGGATACTCTAGCCCTGGGAACTGGTAGGATCTCTAAGAAACAGATTCAACTGTTTTCATTTTCAAGTTTGTTGCTCATTGAAATAAAATATATATATTTTTTATTTACTTTACCAACATTCTATCAATCTTATTTGCTCCTAGGTGAATGATTGTTAGAGGTTTGGGTCCTGCATTATATCACTTATCATAGTACCTCGAAATGAGTTACAAGTCTGATTTAAATTGTCATCCCTACATATTATTTTATTAATGTATTTTATAATTGAATCACCTAAGACAAGAACTTGTCCAGGTGGAGAGGGACTTGACATAATTTCCATGTCAGTTCATAACCTTATAGTGTTATTTGGGTCACTGCCATTTATATCTAGGATGTGAGAGGCTTGGACTACTGTAGGATCTATAACCTAATTGCTGGTAATTATACTATTACCATTAATGATGGGGGGGTCTAAATTGGGTGGAATTGTGGCATGATCACTTGCAGTTGGGGCATATACAGTTGGCACAATACCTCTAATAATAACTTTGTTAGGTTTTTTAGGGGTTGATTGGGTTAGACCTTGGTTCCATAAATCTTCATTAAAATTACTATTATCAAGAGGGATGTAATGGTTTCGCAATGGTAGGATGAAATCCATGGCCATTCTCCCCTTTTTGGTTTTGTGTTTATTTTCAGCTTATTAGAACCTTTATCACAATTTGTTGATACCTATGTCAGTGATTTAGCAATGCTGTTGCCTTCATATATCAGAGATACTGCAGACATTTGGGGTGTCCTAGAGAACATGCAGATGTAAGAAGAATGGTGACTAGTTTGCAAGGATATAGAAGTCTATACAGTATACTAACATTCTCTATAGGGAAGATGCATCAGCTTTAAACTATTGGCTTACCGAACACACCCAAGATGACCTGTCTTTTGTCAGTTTTTTTGTTGAATGTGCATGAATAGTCCTTACATCAAACTTGTTCCTTTTCCAGGACCAATACTACAAAAACATTAAAGGTACAGGTATGGGGGCTATGTTTGCCCTGAATTATGCTAATCTGTACCTTGAGTTATGGGAAAAAGAAATTGTCTATAGCCCCCAGGTCAAGCCATTTTACTGTAGGTCTGATATGTAGAGACACTATATTGATGACATCATAATGGTGTGGAAGAGCAACAAGGAAGAGTTTAATGCTTTTGTTCAGTACTTAGAAAGTACAATCCTGAATCTGAAGTTTTCAGTGCAAGTCAGCTGGGAGGAAGTTAATTTTTTGGACCTGTGGGTAATTAAAAAGGATGATGATACCATGAAAACAATGTTGGACTGCGAAGCTACTGACCACAATATGATGTTACTAGCATCAAACTGCCACCCATGCCGTATGATATGGAACATCCCTAAATCCCAGTTTCTAAGGATCAAAATGAACTGCAGTGAGGCCAGTGAATTTGAAACAGAGTGAGGCAATCCATGGCAAGATTTAAAGACAAGGGCTATAATACAGGGGTATTGGAGGAGGCTGTACAGTATGCTAGAGATGACCCTTGAATGGAGTGCCTTACAGTTCGAGAGAGGGTACCTCTAGAGATCAGCCCCTGAATTTCATCACAACATATGGACATCATTCCAAAGCAGTTAGAGATATAGTGATGAAACATTGGGGAATTTTGAGATCAGACCCTGTTTTGACAAATCATATACAAATACCTCCCCCATATGGTTTACAAAAGGGCACAACATTTGAGGGATAATCTAATGAATAGTTGCCAGGCACCTAGTACTTAGTCCTCCAATACATGGCTACCACTAAAACCCTTTGGCACCTTTTGGTGTGGTAGATGTATGTACTGTGATAGGACAGAAAAAAATACACTTTAATGCAGATTAGACATTTGAAATGCAGAACTTTATAAATTGTGACAGCATTGATGTAATTTATTTAGCTACATGCACTTGAGGCTCATTTTATGTGGATAAAATGTCACGTCAATTTAAAGTCTGTATAGGTGAACATATGATGGCTATTTAAAGAAAAGACAACAGCAGTGCTTTGTCACAAAATGTTAACTCTCAAATTAACCAAGGAGAGCACATGTTTCTGTTCAGTGGGACAGAGAAAGTTAAATTAGGGTAGAGGGGAGGAAATATTAAGGAAGTTCTCCTAAGTAAGGAAATTATATGAATGGTTAATTTGGTGAGTAATTATCACCCTTGGCTGAATGTCAGGATTGATCTAATGCCACGTATTAAATGGAAATGAATTACCTGTTAAGCCAAATACTAAAATAGCAAAGACTGTAGCTAAGTGCATTGGTGTATACCAAGCTCATTTGAATGATATGTTCTTTTAATTCTTACAGCAGGAGAAGAGCAGTGAGTGTAGATGTCTGGATAACGCCTTCTTAGCTACAGAAGGGGTGTGGCTACCTAAGGGTTACCAGAGGCATGCAACACTAGCCATCTCTGCCAAATAAGGATTTATATTACATATGTTATACAAAAAAAATACATGACAAAACACCCTCCATTTGGATATATGGTCTATTTTCATGGAGTCTTTTCATTTTAATTTTAATGATATTGTTTGAGCTGTACTGTTACTTTAAATCTTGCACATTTAAAAGAATCAGCTGACTATGCATCCTTGATTCTTAAGAAAGATTTTAAGTGAAACTGGTCAAGTTGGTATGATCCTTTCAGGGTGCCCTACCCATTTTGTGCACTTTTATTCACTGTAAGCACTTTAATGAATGTTCTGTAACCATACAGTCTGTTGTGGGTGCCGGCTTTTCACTCTGTAGTGACTTGGTTTGCTGGCCAAAGCACCTAGCTTTACCTCAGCTCTTTTTTTCTAGATCGCTTGAAAGAACAGAGCAGATAACCTTACCAGAGCAAGGAAAAGGATTAAGACTTCTTTTTGCTAAGGAGATTTACTGTGTGTTGTTATTTTTATTTTGTACTCACAGGGATTGCTACTGTTTGTTGCTAACATTTCATTGCTTTGTTTTTCTCTGATTCATTTTGTTGTTGCTGATATACCTTCTTCTGCATTATTACAAGATGTGCCTACAGGTGTGTGCTAACAGATTACTACTGTAATTTTCTTATTCAAATTGTCTTTTGCAAGGTATATCTTCTGTTACTGCTTTATTTTTCTCTGCAGCAAAGTGTTTCTTACAGGGTATATCTTCTCTGAAATTATTACAGGTGGTGCTTTACAGGTTTTACAGTTTTATCTAACATTGGGATAAACTTTCAGGGTTACTGCATTTGTTGTTGACTGATTGTTTCTGCTCTTACCTCCTTGTTCTTTCATCTGTGGTTATTTTTTTTCAGCAGTGGAATGGCCCAGCCAACCACCCCCATCCCCAGCCACCCCACACTACACTTCTTTTACAGGGTACCACAGTCTTGACATTTCCTGTGGCAAAGCTGGAAGGGGCAGATCAGTGGGGCATCCACAAGGTGAGCTCATTTACAGCGTAACTAGTAATTTAACTTGTTATAACAAGTTATACGAAAACAAAACACAAAATCAAATCATTACTTGTATTTTATTCCTTCTAATTACTCTGACCAGGTTATAAACCTTATCTGGAATGGATATAATTAACTGCAGGTACTGTGGAACACTTCAGAAGGACAGTCTTACAGGATTTAGGACACTGTCCTACATGCTGGGCCATTGGAGATCTTAGGGCTCAGCTCCAGGCAGCACGGGCAGAGATTGCACTCCTCAAATTTCATATTCAAGAGGAAATACATTATATGAACCACCCGCCATTTCTCCAACATCCAACAGAAGAACCTTGACCGCAGAGGATAGTGGGTCTGGGAGGTTGGCAGGTGGTTAGAAGGGGCAAATCGGGTGCCCCATCACTTGGTGCTCTCCAAAAACCATATAAACACTAGAAACAGGTATCTGCCTCTATCTCCAAAATCAAACAAAGGGCAGAGGACACTGTGGAGCAGGACACTGCAGCACAGGAGCTAGCACAACAAAACTCTCCCAAATCAGGAACCAAAACAAAAAAAGCAAAAAGAAAATCCAAAAAACTTCTCATCATAGGAGACTCCATGATTCGGGGAGTTGATACCTATCTCCAGCCAGGGGTAATGGTCAGACGTCTCCCAGGTACATCAGCGTGGAGAGACACTGACTGCATTGCTAAAATTTTTCAGGAAGCAGGAGAAAACATTGACATCCTGGTACACATAGGGACTAATGATCTCGCCAGCCAGACAGTTGTGGAGACCAAGGAACACCTGACAAGGCTGGGTGACAAACTATCATCCATTTCATCTGGCAACTCCTCCTCTGAGATCCTGCCAGTCTGGGAGAGGAGAGCAGATGGACAGAAGGTCAGAGAAGGGGAGATGGGGAGCTAAACATGTGGCTCAAGGGCTGGTGCCAAGAAAAAGTACACAGATCTGTAGGGAACTGGCAACAGTTTTAGGAGTGAAAGTTCTTTAAATTTGATGGACTGCATCTGACTAAGGAGGGAGTCAGTGCATTGGGGCAGAAGTTTGACATCTTTGCAGAATATTTAAACTAGCAAATGGGGAGAGGGGTGCAGCACCCCATACATCAAATGGGAAGAACACCCCTCTCCCCTCAGCTAGTGGTCAAACAGGGATTCAGCATGTTTGCAGTTCATTTGCATCACCAGGTAAGAAAAAAGGTCTGTCTCCCCATACGATGCACTGGGGAAATCACCCAACAACTAACACACCGAAATCTGGCCAATGGAAAATCATGTACACAAATGCTCACAGCCTGGGAAATAAGATCCCAGACCTGCAGGCAATAATGTCAGAGGCTAAACTGGACATAGTAGCAGTTAGTGAGACGTGGTTTACCAGTAACCACACTTGGGAGACTTCAGTACCTGGCTATGTACTGTTCAGAAGAAACTGAGGTGCAAAAAGGGGGGGTGGAGTGGCCCTGTATGTCAATGAAAATATCAAAGCTGCAGAAATTCAGAATGCACATAAGGAGCCAGAAGAACTGTGGGTCACCCTGGAAACAGAAAACGGGACATCCATAAAAACTGGGGTTATCTACAGGCCCCCAGACCAGGGGGAGGATGTAGACACATTATTGTTAGAAGTTATACAAAACATGACAGCTAAAGGGGAAGTTCTGACAATGGGAGACTTCAACATGCTGGATACAGATTGGTCAATACCAGCAGGAACATCTGCCAGAACTAGACACATGGTGGATTCCCTGCAGGGGCAGGGCCTCAAACAACTGGTACAAGAACCCACAATAGACAGGGCTATCCTAGATCTAGTATTGACTAACAAGGAAGGGATCACAGATCTCCAGGTAGAAGGTCACCTGGGGGCCAGTAACCATCACATGGTATAGTTCAATTTGGCCACTACAAATAAATCATCCCATTCCAAGGCAAAACTATGGGACTTCAGAGGAGCTGACTTTGATAATATGGCCAACAGAGTTAAGCTAGCCCTGGCAAAAAGAAACATAGGTGAGGGGGTACAGTCAAAGTGGGCAAGCATTAAGAATATAATACTTGAAGCAATATCCCATTGTGTCAGACAGAAAAGGAAGTGCAAAAGAAGAAGGAAACCACTTTGGTTCTCAAATAGAGTAGCAGAAAAGGTCACAGCCAAAAGGCTGGTCTTCAGGAAATATAAGGGAACACAGCGGTATGAAGATAGGAAGGCATACCAAACTGCCCTAAGGGAAGCAGGGAAGGCAGTAAGGTAGGCAAAGTCCCAAACTGAGGAAACACTAGCACAAACAGTAAAAGAAGGTGACAAGACTTTCTATAGATGCATTAGTGAAGAAAAAAGTCCAGAGGGGTATTGCTAAGCTCAAAGGAGAAAAGGGGCATGTGAAGAGGAGGACCCTGTAAAGCATCTATCCTAAATAGATACTTTTACTCAGTATTTACTGAAGAGAAGGTAGGGCAGGGCCCACAGCTCAGCACCATGAACACAGGGGGAGGGAGGGAGGTGAGCACTACTCCCTTCACAAAAGAAAGGATCCTACAAGAGCTTGCTAAGCTCAGGGTGGACAAGGCAATGGGACCTGATGGCATACATCCCAGGGTACTAAAGGAGCTAAGGGTGGAACTAGCAGAGCCATTAGCAGAACTGTTCAGTGAGTCTTTGAGCACAGGAGAGGTCCCTGAAGACTGGAGAAGGGCTCATGTGATCCCGCTCCACAAGAGTGGTATCAGTGAGGAGGCAGGGAACTATGGACCAGTCAGTCTTACCTCAGTAGTGGGCAAGATTTTGGAGGCACTCCTTATGAAAGGGTAGTGCAACACCTGGAATCCATAGGGGTACAGGATCCAAGACATCATGGGTTTACAAAAGGAAGGTCCTGTCAAACTAATCTCATAGATTTCTTTGACTGGGTAACCAGAGTGGTGGACCAAAGGGTAGCAGTTGATGTCACCTACCTTAACTACAGCAACGCTTTTGACACTGTTCCACATAGAAGATTGATAAACAAGCTGGGTAGGCTCGGGGTGGGTCATAAGTTGGTCAATTGGGTGGCAAACTGGTTGACGGGCAGAAAACAGAGAGTGGTAGTAAATGGTATGCAGTCAGAAGAGATGCAAGTCACAAGTGGGGTACCTCATGGATCAGTCCTGGGGCCTGTCATCTTCAATATCTTCATCAGTGACATTGCAGATGGACTAGAGGGTAAGGCTTGTCTGTTTGAAGATGACATCAAGATTTGCAACAGAGTAGATGATCCAGATGGGGTGGGCAGAATGAGAAGAGATCTGGATAAACTAGCAAAATGGTCAGAAGAGTGGCAACTGGGATTTAATGCAAAGAAGTTCAAGATCATGCACATAGGGTAGAGAAACCCTGAAGCCACCTGTAGGCTGGGAGGGGAGTTGCTGGCAGTCACAAAGGAAGAAAGAGACTTGGGCATCATCCTCACTGATGACCTGAAATCATCCAAGTAGACCTCTAAAGCAGTAGGTAAGGCTAGGGGGATGTTAAGGCGTATTAGTGGGGGTATCACAAGTCATATGAGGGAGGAAATAATTCCTCTTTAGAAGACACTGGTTAGGCCCCATCTGGAGTACTGCATGCAGTACTGGAGGCCACACCTTCACAAGGACATTAACCAAATTGAGGCAGTCCAGAGAAGGGCAACCAGAATGGTGCAGGGACTGCCTCAGAAGACATATGGGAACAGATTAATGGAGCTCAATATGTATACCTTAGAGCAAAGGAGTGAGAGAGGTGATATGATCGAAACACTCAAACACCTTAAGGGCATTAGCAAGGCGAAAGAGTCTAACATGTTTCAATATAAGAAAAATACCAGGACAAGAGGACACAGCATGAGATTAGAGGGAGGCCAATTAAGGGGTAATGTGAGGAAGTTCTTTTTCACAGAAAGGGTGTTGGATGCATGGAATGGCCTACCTCAGGAAGTGGTGGCTATGAATACAGTGAAGGGCTTCAAACAGGCATGGGATAGGCATAAGGGAGCAATACAGATGAGTATGAATAGATAGGCCACTGACAGCAAAGGACGATGGCACATTTATAAGGTAGAAAAAGAAATGGGCAGACTGGATGGGCCTTGCGGTCCTTGTCTGCCATCAACTTCTATGTTTCTATGTTTCTATGCATTCCATCTGGGCACATTGTCTGAGAAGTTGTGTCCTCATTTGCACTGGTCTGTGATTGCCAGCTTCCTCCATACTACCACTTTTGTGAAGTGGGACTACAGCTGCTCTCCTCCAGTCCCCCAGAACCACTTCTGTTTCCAGTGAGTTGCAAAACAGGACAGTCAAAGATGCAGACAGTACCTCACTGAGCTCTCTCAATACCCTTAGGTGCACACTGTCTGGCACCATAGCTTTTTCCACTTTCAGATTTGCGAGTCCCTTCAGTACTCTTGCCTCCAAAAACACAGACTGTTGTCCATCTCCCTCCTTGCAAAGCTCCTGTTACATTTTTGTGGCCCCATCCCTTCTCCTTCCTTTGTGAACACTGAGGTATTCACTCATCCTTATAAACTCTGCCCTCCTGAAGTCAAGAACCTTCACCGTTTGTGTGGTTCAGTTCCACAGCTATCTTTATATTGAACACACTGTACAGAAATCAGTGGTCCCCAGATGGCCTCCTGCCTTGACATCTTCAGCACTGCCCCTATTAGTGAGTACCAGGTCCAGTATTGCCCCATAATGAGCGCTGTTGACTAGTTGCCTGAGGGACATCCCCTGTAGTGAATCATGGATGTCCCTGCTTCTATTTAAAGCTGTTGCTGGGAGGCTCCAATCTAGATCTGGCAGATTGAAGTCTCTTACCTGCAGTACCTCCCCCTTTTCTGCCATTTTGCCAGCAGCTTCTACCAGTACCTTATCTATCTTCTCCCCCTGTGCTGAAGGTACTACATCACATTAGTGCAAATAGTGGCTCTCTTTCCCTATCTCCACAGTGATCCATAGTGCCTCTGTCCCCTGTGTTCCCTGCATCCCTGTCACTTTTCTGCTTTCCTTCACATAAAGCATCACACCCCCTCCTTTCCTTCTCACCTTGTCCTTCCTGAACAGAGGAAAAACACCAAACAGGAGGGCGTACACTGGCATGTGATACTATCAGGTACTAATGTGTGGCTGTCTGTCGAAATCAGTATTACACGTTGTAGTCCTGCATTTTAAGCAATTCTTACAATTCTTACTGTGAATATTCTCCAGAGTTTCCAAAGCAGACACTGCAGGCAAGCTTTTAAATTTCAGGCATGTATTGTGAATCCAACAAACAGCAAACAGCAGAGACAGTGTGTAGCTAACCACTACTCCAGCACTTTGGGTTCAACAACCCTTCATCATGAGGCATGGCTTGCAATGTGCACATCATTACTTAAATATTATTTAGAGAATATATTTCGCCTGGTGAGAATTGGTTACTCAGTGTTTGTAAAAAAATAAATTACCTTTAGGCAGGTGTAAATGTGAATACAAATTAATTGTGCCTTTTACAAAAATCAGTTACATTTCAATTCTTATGCTAACATGAGTTTCTATCAGCTTTCTTCAGCATTGGTATATAGTTTTTATTAAGTCATGAGCTATGTTATGTTTTTCTTATTTCATCATTATAGCACTTATTCAATCATGTTGCTATTTTTTCATTGCTCATATATAATATTAGTCTATGTGCAAGATTATTTATATTGTACCTGCATATGCATACGAACTAGAAATTGAATATCTACATAAAGGAAAGCAAAACATTGATTTTTACAAGAGATTCCTAAAATGGAAGGATTAGTAGGAATAAAGAAATGGAAACTTGTTACAAATGCATATAAAAATGCGAGGATAAAAAAGGGGAGTTGGCTAGTGCCAATGTTGGTAGCAGTGGATTGGTACTTAATATCCAGGCTTCAATATGTCGATCAACACCCAAGTCCAATATGCTTCATAGCCTAATATAAGATCTGGAAAGAAAAAGGGAACGAGAGGTTATATTGGTGCACACAGAACTAAACAGTTCAAATGACTTTTTATCATAGTTGCATTAACAATGATACATCATATTTATTTACTTGTTCAACACTAATATAACTTTTAAGTAAACATTTGTTATCTAACAGTTATAATCATCGGATGTCAAATCACAATAAGGAGATCAAAATCAGGAAGGCCAGGGCTGGGGGGTTCTCTACTTTACAAATGTTGTTTAAGATCTCAACATTCATTCAGTCTGTTTGGTTTGACTGACTTAAGTTTGTAAATCCACATGCTTTCTTTTTTCAAAAGGAGATAGTTTCTGCTCCCACCAAATCTTGGAATGGGCATATGTTCTAAATCTACGAATTTTAAATTTTTTTGGGTCTGAATCATGGTTTTCCAAGAAGTGTTTTCCCATAGGGGTATCTGATCTAGAGTTGACAATAGACCTGATATGTTCTTGGATTCTTTGTTTAAGGGGGTGCATAGTGCAGCCCATGTACACATGACTACAGTTACACCAAAGTACATAGACACAAAATGGGGTGTCACAGGTTACGAGTTCCCTTACTTCTACATTAATATATATCATGCTTGGATGTTTAAATATTTTAGTTGTTTCTGAGTATTTACAAATATTGCATTTAGTACATCTGTAGAAGCCTTTTGGTATGTCAGGGAACCACCTTCTCCCTATTTTTTGGTTTTCACAGTATCTACTT
The DNA here is from genome assembly GCA_016271365.2 of Neoceratodus forsteri. Taxonomy (NCBI): domain Eukaryota; kingdom Metazoa; phylum Chordata; order Ceratodontiformes; family Ceratodontidae; genus Neoceratodus; species Neoceratodus forsteri. Next base: position 718,304,091 of record CM028132.1, on the reverse strand, counting down.
TTCAGAATCTTGTCCTGTAGATTTTTGGCCCTTCTAAATGTCACTCTAGGTTTGGATGCAACTGTCATTGCTACAGCATTATATGACTGTAAAATAGACCAGTTTTTGAATATTATATTCCCAATCTCCCCTGCCATGTCATTATATTCTGTTGAGAACATAATAGTTTTGTCAAACTTGATGTACTGGTTTGCTCTTTTTTTGTTCTTAAAAGGCTCTTTCTGTGTTTTTTTACTCTTTCTTTATATTCTTTCAGTAAAGTACTGTTGTAACCCCTTCCCCCCCCCTTGGGTGAACCTTTCCTGAAGTTTATGGACTGTATTTCAAAATCTTCTATGTTGCTACAATTCAGTATAATCTTAAAAATTGTCCTTACGGTATAGAGTTTTTTAGGGTAACTGAATGGGCACTGTCATACCTCAGAAGGGAATTAGTGGTAGTTTGTTTTCTGTGGCATTTGGAATCTAAGCATTTTCCTGTTTCTGACACACATATGGTTAGCTCTAAAAGGTTTATTTCTTTTGAACTTTTGAAGTGACTTAATGACAAATTCAAGTTATTGTTATGCATCCATTCCAAAAAAATATTTTAGTTCTGTCTCACTTCCCTTCCATATGCATTGAATATGATCCACAAATCTATACCATACCTGTATCATTTCAAAAAAACAGGTTATTTCTTTCATTAAGTATCCAAACATATTCTCAAAAGCCCAGGAATAAATTTACACAACTGGGTGCCATGCAGGCACCCATTGCTGTCCCACAGTTTTGAAGGTAATAGTCCCTATTAAATTCATAGAAATTGTGTGTGAGGATGTACTCTAGACTATCAAGAAGGAACTTAATAGGCATCTGATCACTTTCCATATTATTTTCTAAAAAGAATTTACAAGCATCAATTCCTTTCTCATGAATTATGGCCGTATATAATGAATTAACGTCAACTGATGCCTATAAGAAACCTTCCTTGCACTCTACGTCACTTTTCTGTGTAAGTACCTCAGTAGTGTCTCTTAAAAAAGAACTCACACTAGGTATGCATTTTTGTAAAAAGAAATCCACAAATTGTCCTAACTTTTCAGTTAGTGAATCTATCCCAGATATGATTGGTCTTCCAGGTGCATTTTGCATACTCTTGTGGATTTTAAGGAGAGCATAGAAGCCTGCAGTTTTGGGATTTCCCAGCCAGATGAATCTATACTTGTTCTCAGTGTTGTCACCACTAGCTACAGCATCTTGTAACATTTTTAATAGTTCTTTCTTGAATTGTGCACCTGGGCCTAGATATTCAAAAGGGTTGCGCCATGTGCAATAGGGTTGCTCCAGCGCAAGTCCGAAAATGCACCATTCTGTGATATTCAGCTGGAGGCAGATGCGCCCCCCAAATCACACTGAGCAATAGCACAATGATAATGAATGTATGCACAACTGAAGGGGGAGTAACCATGCATAAATGGTGCAGTGCGATATTCAACAACATGCGCCATGGGCAATAGAGGAGCAAGTGGAAGTTACGCCATAGCGGAAATGAGCCAAAATAAAAAGGAACAAGGGAGAGGCGCAAGAATGCTACAGGGAAAGCACATGAGGCTGAACTATAACAACTCAAACTGGGCAGAAGGGACACACAGAGCACACCAGGGAAAGGGCACCCTGAACAGAGAGGCACAGGGAAGGTGTGGGGAGCCACAGCCAGTGCAGAAGGGGGAAGTGCCACACAGCACAGAGGCCACCACGGGAAGGTGTTCCCGTTGCAGGGGAAGTAGCAGCCAGAACAGCGGGGGGGAGCACATAAACAGCTGCTGGGGGGGGTGAACACAAGCCAGGGGCATGATGGAGGCAGTAATGAGGGGGATGAGAATGCGGGCAGCAGGGGTCATGGCCGTGGAAGGGATCATCGGCGGTATGCCCCCAACAGGCAGTACCGAGCCCGCACCAGCTTCGGGCTGTACAGTGATACTGAGATCGTGAGCCGGTACCGCCTGAATCAGGCAATTCTGAGGTGGCTCTGTGAGCTGTGCATTGATGTGATGCAGGCACCCACACGCCGGAGCCATGCTCTGTCAGTGGAGACTAAAGTGACAGCTTGCAGGTACTTGCTCGCCATGGGTACCTTCCAGAGACCAACAGGGGAGACCACAGGAATAATCCAGTCTGCCGCATCATGCCACCTCATGCAATTCCTCAGCGCACTGCTGCCACATGCTGCAGAGTACATCCATTTCCCCAGCACACCGGTGGAGCACACAGCAAACATACAGGAGTTCCATAGGGTAGCATGTATGCCTGGCATGCTAGGGGCAATAGACTGCACCCATGTGGCCATCCACACATCACCTGGCCCTGAGGGGGCTGCATATATTAATCGGAAGGGCTATGCTAGCATCAACTGCCAGGAGGTGTGTGATGCCAGGAGGCACATAATAAATGTCAGTGCCATGCACCCTGGGGGAGCACACGATGCCTTCATCTGGCACCAGTCAGCACTGTGCCACAGATCTGAAAGTGGGGACATCCCCACTGGCCACTTAGTGGGTGAGTATGTAAACCACATGGACAAACATAGAGCTTGGGAGGGGCATAGTCATAGGTGACATGGGTAGTGGCCTACATGGCCCGAGGCAGGGCGATGCTAATCAACAAACTAACCTCCACCCTCTACACACAGGTGACAGTGGATACCCACTCCACCCCTGGCTGCTCACATCATACCAGCAGCCCACGACCCCATCGCATCAACGCTACAATGAGGCACATGCCACCACATGCAATGTCATCGAGCGGGTGTTCGGTATGCTGAAGGCATGTTTCTGTTGCCTGGACACCTCCGGCGGTGCCCTACAGTACAGCCCCTCAAAGGCCTGTGGGCTATTCCTGGCCTGCTGCATCCTGCACAACATGGCCAGTGAATGTGGGATAGCCGTACAGGTCGAAGAGGGGGACAGCGATGGGGACGATGAAGACACTGGTGATGATGGTGATGGGCAGCCCCCCTTTGGGCGACGGGACCCCGAATGCTCTGGCTGACGCAGCTGCATCAGGACACCATCATGGAGGAGCCCTTCAGCCAACCCAGGTAAGTCATGGGGCCATGTGCAACCACCAGTGGCAAAGGCACAACCCACAAATATTCATGGACACACACCAGGGGTGCATGCCGTCAAGGGAAGTGGCTGGGCATGGAACCGCACACACTGCCAGGGATGGGCGAGGTCTAACATGGCACGTGGTCATACACACACACACACACACACACACACACACCTCACCAGACATGTACAAAGGGTAGGAGGCACGCTGACCCATACCACCTCCCCTAGCCACACACATATCCACAGACCACCACGCCCACTGCCTGTCATTGTGCGTGTGTCAGATGCTGGGCACCATTGCACAGTGGCGTACAGCACAATGCAGGCATCATCATGCACACGCAACTGCGGACAGCAGCCAGGAGGGTGTGCAGATGGACTGTGTGTGTGCATGCAAGGCTGGGTACCCACACGTGCATTGCCCACTGAATGACACAATGCACACAGGGCAGCATCAGACAGTAGCCATGCTGGGAGACAGGTCAGTCACATGCCACAGTGCCACGGCTGCCACAGATGCATGGGCGGCCCCACTGAGACCCACCGGCAGTGACAGGCTGACCACTGGCCTCATGGGGTGGCACCAACAGTCCTCCAGGAGTTCCATTGCATGAACGCGACCGTGCTCGCGCAGGGGTCTGCAGCACGATGAACATGCTTGTGCCAGGCGTGCTCGAGATGCCCACAGCTGAACCTGGTGTCGACAAGGATGGTGTTGCACAATGCCGGGAATGGGGGTGGACATTGCACTGCGTGGTGTCTGCAACGCAAGGGCAAATAACTGTGTGCCCATTGTGGCCATGACAGCAGTGAATGCCTGTGTCTGCCTGTCAATGGCAGTGGTCACATCTTCCCGCAACCAGTCCATCCCTGCCAGGAGCAGAGCGGTGTCTCTGCTGCGATGCTCCTCTGCCTGGTGCAGAGCCGTACGCAGTGCATCCACTGCCATCACAAGCTGCATCTGCTGATTGACTGATGCTTGCAGTATGCGAGTGTGCTCATCCAAGAGGTCATCTGCCTGATAGGCATGCTGTCCCTCAGGGTGTTTGCGGCCCTGATGCTCATCACCCCTTGAGGGTGGGCACTGCAGACCAGCGCCAGGCCTGGGCATGTCCACAGGTGGTGCACTGATGCCACCCCCTGACACTGTACCCCCATGGCCATTGGCCGACTGCTGATGCTGCCCCTCCGGCTGCCACTCCCCAGGGCTCAATGGTGCTGCTGCAGTGGCCGCAAAAGTCCCACTGTCCTGGACACACACCAGTGTTGTCCCACTGGTGCTGACAGGCACAGGCTGGGACTGTGGTGACATGCAGGCCTCCACAGTGGCACCACCCACAGCCATGGCCACGATGTCACCTGCTGTGTGGCCATCCTGTGGCACACACGTGTCACTGCCCATGACGTTAGCTCCATTGTCATCAGTGACGGATCCAGAACCAGCCTGAGCCTCAGCACGCTGGCATCCATGGACACTGGGACACAGGCAGGGCTTCCACCGCACCTGCTCCACCAACATCAGTCCGGACGTCCAGGCAGGCCCACTGTCACCCTGACACCCGTATTCCTGTGGAGGTGGATGGGCCCTCCTCCATCTCAATGTGACTGGCCTTAGTGGAGAAGCCCACCACTGCAGACCCATGCAGACGCTCAGGAGCTGTAAGGGAAAAAAGTAGCGTTACTGAATGTGATCTACCCTGTCCCCCCCAATAGACAAACCATGACCTACCATGCAGTGATGGGCTACCACCCGTCTGGAATCCACCACCCGGAACACCCTCAATGGCACAACGCTGCATGCTGCCAGCAACCCGCTCTTCCTGTGGGATCAGGCGTAGCACCGCCGGCTGTCCCCCACCTGTCGCAGACCATGCTGCCCTGATGGCAGCCACCTTCTCTTTAATCCTCTGCCTGTCTGTGCCCATCTTCTTTTTGCACTCCTGCATGGAGTGCTGGTGGCTGCCATGCAGGTTTACAGCATGCACCACTTCCTCCCATGCAGCAGCACGGGTCTGTGGTGTTTCCTGGCATCCACTGAGAAGTGGCTCCTGGTCTAGGTAGGCCTCGAACAGGGCATCTGTCTCGGCCTTAGTGAAATTCGGCCTCCTCTTCCTCCCATGACTCTGTTCCTCTTCCTCCACCACACGCTCGGTCATGATTCATCCTGTGAGAATGACAGGTGTTACCTGTGACTGTGCAGTCCCATGCATGTCCCAAACACCACAGTCCACACTCCCAAACAGCATGTAACTCACCACAATACACTGCAGTAACCGACTATGGCCAGTACAGCCCAATGTCGCACTTTTATAGCGCAACCCATGCAAATGAGGTGAGGCGCATTTTTAAGTGGATGCAAATGCAGTGACTGCGCCATTGAATGGATGATTAGCTGATATGCATATGCTGGCTGAATATCGCTCTGTTGCACTTTGTGCAACTGTGTTGAATGTGCTGAGCCAATGGCGCAGTTCTGTGACATGCGCAGTACACACCTAACTGTGCTTGCCCAGGTAGATGACGCAGGCGCCTGCCGCGCTGCTGACGTGCTGTGTGTGGGAGGCAGTGCAGGGCATGGCCACCATTGTGCCAGTGGCACTACGGTGCTGTTCACCTATATGGCACTGTGGCACTGGGGTGTCGTAGGTGCACTGGAGCAACAGCGCGGTAGGCCGCTACAGGAGGTGGCACACAGGCAACCAATTGTGCTACATGCATTGGGTTCCAATCGCCCTGTGGCTGTCCGTGTGCCAGAGACCCTTGACCCTGTGTCCAACCTTTGCCCCCTAGGCACCATGCATCAGACATGGGTGCATCACTATTGCGCTGTTCGGTGACAGCGCCATAGGGAATGGCAGCGCTGTACCGCGCAGCATCTGCACATGGCAGGAATGCACTGCAGAGTGCCATTTTGATTGAACTGAGCAGCAGAGATGGCATTGAGGCGTGCTGTGTAGTGGAGCCAGATCGAGCTGGCAAACCTTGTGGCCATAGTCAAGCCACATGTTGGGGCATTGTTTGGGGAGGCACCCCTGGACAGGGCCAGGAGTGAAGTATGGCAGGAGGTGGCTGACACCCTGGAGGAGGCCAAAAGTATGGGGCAGATGGTGGAGCAGTGCCGCCACTGTTATGGGGACCTGAGGCGCAGGGACCTGGACCTGCTTGCCTGCCTGTGGACACATGCCAGGAGGGGCATGGTGCCAAGGCCAGGTAGGTGCAACATCCATACACTTTTATCATCCATACGGGTATCACGGTTGCATGTGTCCGGCACATTGGGGGGGCCGTCCGGTGTTGGCCGTGGTGGTGGTATCGGGGTGTGGGGTGGGTAGGTCTGGCTGTGTGGGATTGCACACACATGGGGGTGAGGGAACATTGCTACTGGATTGTACTGATTTTCCTCTCTCCATGTTTGCACCTTAGGACCAGAAGAACGGAGGCGCAACCGTGAGGGGAGGCACCGCATGTTGGAGGAGAGGGACAGGAGGGATGAAGGTGGTCCGCGGCGCGTGGACCAGCCTGCTGATGGTGAGTGCCTTACATCCATGATTACTATTGCATGCTGTATAACTGGGTGGGAAGTTGAGCATGGCCACCATCCAGTAACACCACTGCCATGCACACAACTTGTTACAGTCAGCACTGTCCAGTGGCACTGCATGTCTGGGAGTGCATCAGTGGTGGTCCATGCGTGTACCGGGCACATGGCTGTGGCACTGCCTTCATACTGCATAGCCAAGTCACTGTACGGCCGTGGTGGTGCTGTGCAGGACATGGGCGGTGGGTGTGTGCAGTGGTCCACATGGCTGTGGCTGCCTGGGTGGGCAGGTCTTGTGGACACGGTCACTGTGGGTGGTCTCACACCATCACAGGGGCGTGTCACATGGCTGTATGCCATGCACAATGGGTGGGCTGCAGGGGGATGGACAGTCACACCTATTGACTCTGCTCCCTCGTCCTAGGTTGCCAGACTCTCTGGCAGATCCAGCGGGGCATCCTGGAGCTGCTGAGGGTCGGGAGGGAGACTTTGGAGTTCCTGAGGCACATCCACCACCACGGGGTGAGGAAGGGGAGGCAGATATCCCATCAGCACCAGGAGAAAGAGGATTGGGGTGGCCAGTGATGTCCCCATGCCCCAAATACCACCTTCCCCCTTTGACCCACCCTCACACCCCTTCTTCCCTCTCCCATATGTTCACCCCTGCCCCTTACCTGCCCCCATCTGTTCCGTTATGTGGCCCTTCCCCCACTATTGTATATAGTTTTGTATATAGCTTTACTGTACATAGTTTTACTATATACATTTTGTTATAACAACTGTGGTGGTCTCTGATTTGCAGCAGGCTACAGGTGCTCAGCTGCAGTGGTGTGCATGGCTTCAGGGGTGGTGCATGCATGGGCGTGTGTGTGTGTGTGTGTGTGTGTGTGTGTGTGTGTGCAGAGGTGAACCACCTATGGTGTGGACAGCGGGATCAGTCACTGTCTGTGGTTTGTGTGTTGTACTCTGTGCACTGCATGCCTGTGTGCAGTGGTCCACCGGGATTGCACTGTGTGCATGGCACCCCTGTCAGACTGTCCATGGCCTGTGCAGCTGACACCCTTGCATGTCTGTGATATGCACGGTCTGCTGGCGTGTCAGTGGTGGCTGTCCATGCTGGATAACAACTGTACCTGGCACAATACCAGGTTGACCGCCATCACCAGTAGTGCACATCTGCCTCCAGTGGCACTGTGGCCTCCACTGTTCTTGTCCACCATCCATGCTGTCACTTGTGTCTGTTGCAGGGGATGTGCTCCAGTGTCTGTCACTTGTGCTCTGGCAGCATGCTGGTGGCATACAGCTTCATGGTGCCTGTGCAGGGTTGCTGGCACACCTGTGAAATGTAGGGGTGCTGGCCGTGTGTACACGTCAGCTGTGGCCACATGCCAGTGGCTTGGGTGACCCGCTACTGTGTCCCTGTGTTTCTGTGCCCTTGGGTGTGGGTAGGTGTTTGTCCATGCACTGTGTTGCATCCTGTGTGGTGCATGCCTCCATGCTACACTGTGCATGTCTGTGCTGGCTGTTGTGGCCAGTGCTAGGATGGGATGTGTCCTTGGGAGGGTGTGCAGGGTGCTGTACCACTGGAGGTGTGGTCTGGGGCATGCCTGTTGCATGTGGGGTACCTCGTGTGCTGACACATGATCGGTCTCTCAGCTGTACCTCGGGGGGACATGCAGGGCGGCACTGTGTATGCATCTGTTGCATCACTGTCTGCTGCCGCCTGCTACAGGGTGCCCATGGTGGGGCTGCCTTGCATGGCTCCATGGTGCACAGGGTTGCATTGTCACAGTGGGGGTGGTGGCATGCATGGGGTGTCCTGCACTGTTGGGTGCTACTCCTGGGCAGGGTGTATGGGGATCTTGGTGCAGGGTGTGCTCTGCATTGGTCGGATGGTGTGATCCAGGGTGGTCAGCCCTCCTTTTGTGATGGTCACAGCTTGCTAGGGAGTGTGCTGGGGCACCATGGCCCAGCTGTGGGTTGGTTGCTGGTATCCATGGGCTGGTGGTTATTCCAGCTCTCCCCTGGTTGTGCAGTGCATGGGGTGTGGAGGACAATATCCATTCTGCTGTGAGTTCCTCTGCCCATCTGTGGCATGGGTGGTGGGCCCCTGCATCCCTGGTTGTGCTGTTGCATTGCTGCACTGCTGCTGGGGGCATCCCTGGTTGTGCTATGGCGCATCTGGACTGCTCAGCTGAACATCCCTTGTTACACTATGGCGCATCAGATATGCTCAGCTTCACCTCCCTAGTTGCGCTATGGTGCAGGTGGTGCGATATTCAGTCGTGTGCCGTAGGTGCATCTTGGCCTGTGCAGTTTTTGAATATTGCACTTCTTGCGCATGGGCGCAGTGGATTTGCGCTTGCTCCTGCTGTTGTGCACTTTTTGGGTGCAGTTTGAATATCTTGGCCCTGGAGTTTAGCTCAATTTCCCATAGTTCTGTGTAATAGTTAATAAATCCATCACCATTCTTTTATATATTATGTTCTGAACAGAGGACAGCCTGGTATGGCCATGTCACAGTCATGGTTTCCAGTACACTATGATTTGGTAATGCCCACATTATCCAGGTCAACCTCTGCCATGATGGCCTCTAGATACAGAATCTCATTTCCTAGACTTCTAGCATTCGCACACATGGCCTTCCTGATTTTGTTACCACTCTGCTTGTTGCCCCTTCTCCTTGTTGCCTTCTCTCCTTCCCCCTTCTCTTATTTAACCACTTGTTGGTTCATAAAATGTAAATGTTTTCAGCTCACGCTTCAGCTTGTTGTGTGGTAGCCCATATACTATAAAAGACAATGTATGGGCTACTACACACAACAAGCCTGAATAACCTTCTTGAGGTTACCTTGGTAACCTAATGAACCTTCAAGGGGTCTTGAGAGGGTGCTCTTGGACTGATACTAATTCCCTTCCACCACTGATTGCCTCCAGTGCCTGAGATTCACGTCTGATGTAGCCCGCAAAGATGTGCCTCCTTCCTACCTCTGAACCAATTAGCAAATTGCAGATGCAGAGCTTAGGAGCCCACTGATACTGGGCTTTTGAGTCTGCAGAAAATGCTGACCCTCACAATTATCCAGACACAGTGGGAGATTCAAGAGGTCATGAGAGGGTCCTTCTGGACTGCTACTACCCCATCCTCCTCACCAAGTGCTTCCAGTGCCTGAGATCCATGTCTGATGGGAGACCCAAGAGCTGTGCCTCCTCCCAGCCACATAATCAGTCAGCAAGGGCAAAAGCAGATCATAGGAGCCTGCCAAAACTGGACTTTTGAATCTATGGAAAATGCCATGCCTCGCCATTGCCCACATGTAGCAGAAGCTTCAAAGGGTTGTGAGGGGGTCCTCCTGGACTTCTACTGCCCCCTCCTTTCCACTGATCATCTCCAGTGCCTGCGATCCATATCTGACAGGAGCCCCAAGAGACATGCCTTCTCCCAGCTGCCCAACCTATCAGCAAGCAGCAGGAGCAGAGCATAGGAGCTCACTGAAACTGGGCCTTAGAACCTTAAGAAGAGGCAGACTCCCACCATTGCTCAGATACTGTGGAAGCTTCAAGGGGTGATGTGAGGGTCCTCCTGGATTGCTACTGCCCGTCCCCACACTGAAAGCCTCCAGTACCTAAGATCTATATCTGACAGAAGCCTGTAGAGCCATATGTCCTCACAGCCACCCAACCAGTCAGCAATTGGCAGGTTCTTTTTAATGCCCCCACATTGAAGCAGTTCTCAGTGCTGCAGCCCTCTGTGGAAAGGACAACACAGGAGTCTGCCTGGGAGTCAGTCATAGGAGGCTGCTTGCTGCTGAACATGCTGCTGGACTTTGAATACACTGGAGGCAACATGACAAAAGCCATATGCTTATAGTCAACACATATTGCTAGTTTTCTGCTTGCAACCACTGTGTATACGCTGAATAGATGCACCTCTAATGTCTTATACTATTGTGCTATATTAATGTTACTGTTATGTGGCAAAACATTTAGCAGCTTCACCATATCCTGTCTTGATAGTATAACCCACTGGTCACCAGTGTGCTTCACCAGACTTATCAGTTTTACTGACTTTCCCATTGCAAAGGATGCCTAAGATTCCCCCTGTCTGGGTGGCATTTATATACATACTGTAGCTTGTGTTGTATAACTTGTTCCCTTTTTTGGGTGACCTTGTTTTTGCATGACAGAAGTGTAACTGGGCTCACTATCCATCTTGGTGTCCTTGAATTCTTTTGGTTTTTTTTTGTGTTATGTTTTTTCCCTCCGATCTCGCCTCTGGATTTGCCACTCCTTCCGGCTGCGCATGCTACTCATGACCCCCTCGTCCTGTCCCTCTTCCCCTCACCTCAAATCGCAGCTGACCCAGGGGTGGCCCGGCATATCCCTTTGCCGGGTGGGTCCCCCTCCTCTGAGGGAAAAGACACCGGGTGGGGGCGGGTCCCAGCTTACTAGGCATCAGTCCCTGGGTGCTGCTGAGGTGGGATCGGAGGGCACAGGACTTCTCGGGCCAGCGAGAGCGGGCAGCCATCATCCGGTGAACCCGGAGGCTGGTATTTCCACTTTTCTCTGGGGCATGGTGTGCCACGAACGTCAAGGCGTAGCCGACGTTCACCACGCCCCCCCCCAACATCCAGGGTCGCTGCGACTGATCTCCCCCGGCCTCCGCCAGGGGGTACCATCTGGCGACCCTGTCTCCACCCCTGGAGTAGGTGAGCAGTCATGGGACGCTCAAACCTACACCCCGCTCAGCTCTCCAGTGACCTGAGTCCGCTCGAACTCTGGCCGCTGTCGCAAGCGGAAACCAACCGCTGTGCCGACGAGCCGGCGTCCTTGAATTCTTAAAGTTCATGTGCTGCCTATCATTGTCCCCTACCACAGTAGCCCTAGTCTTCCAATTGCATAATGTTACCCTAGTTTACCACTACCTGGGTGGCCCTGGAATTCTTAATTTTTAGAATTCTAGTTTCCCTTTGCAGCCCTTATACTTTAGTGAATTTTCACTGTTCCTACCCCTGCTTAGTCTACCCACCCAGTGCATCTACAGTAGGTCATACTGTGAACTGGGTCTTTGTGTGTTCCTGTTTGCCAGCCTGACTCTAGTTATTAATTAAATTACATTAATTCACCCTCATTTAACACAATCCATTAGTGAATCTCACCATATCCAATTTCATGTTCTATAGATGAAGAAGTGGGAATAATGGGTGTTTACTTATTCCTCAGTGTCTGTGTCACATTGCCTCTATTCTTAAAAGGTGTCGCTGGGTGTTTGTCACCATGCATCCCTACCCAAGGTCTGCCCCATTAGCATTTGTGGCCCTCTCTCTTCCACTCATTGCTAGAAACATAGAACCTAATCCTGGGCTTGTAAAGTGTACCCCCTCCAACCCATCTCAGTAACCATGGAATGAGGCAATGATCTAAAAATTGCTCACATGAAAATCAAGAGCATTATCCCAAACCATGCCACCCACATAGCATGGGTCAGTCCCTAATGCCCCTATGTATTAGATAACTCAGAGACCTCATTTAAGTCTTCTATCCTTGGTAGCCTCTGTGCTCTGCCTGGGAATACGTTTATGAAACATGATTATACTAGCTCTAAGAGAGGAGGAGGCACCATGGTGTACCTCAAGACCCATCTAAGCATTTCTGCCCCACGCACCACTTTCCCCTCTGATATTGGTTTTGAACTGCGCCATGCTGTTCACCTGCTTGGAGGCACAAAAACATTGCATTCCTTTGTGCCATATCCCTCCACTTGGTAGTCACTGAGCATTCCAATTGCTCATGAATACTACTGGAAGGTAAGTAATAAATTAAAACCAGTATTAACACTAATATGGTATACAGTGCTTGGTAAGTTACTTTTAAAAAGTAATCAGTTACAGTTACTAGTTACTTTCAAATAAATGTAATCAGTTACAGCTACTTATTACTTTTATATAAAAAGTAATTAGTAACTGTAACTAATGCATATTACTTTTCATATTACTTGAGATTATGTTTGTATTTACTCATTGAATGTAGTTCTGTGCTCATGAAACACCAAGAAGTGTATAATAGAAATAAAACAGATTCTAAAGACGATGAATATGTTAATTTCTAATGCAGAATCCATCTGACTTTGCCAGCCACAACAATCCCTTTACATTTCCATGAAAGAGCTCTATTAAAAACAACACTCAGACACACACCTTGTATCTACTGCTGTCCTCCACAATCTTTTCCTCCCATAGCTGAATCCTGACTTTGCTAGCTGCTGCTCTTTCTGACCTTTTTCATTTCCATCCCACACTCACCCTTCAACATACACATGCACGCACGCACGCACACACACACACATACACACACACACACACACACACACACACACACACACACACACACACACACCGCATCTACTGCCACTGCCCTTGGTGATCCTTCCCATATGGCTGTATATCCTTATAATATCAGCCACAACTACCCCTATGCATCTCACCTTTACCCCACCACCACACACATCCTGTTGCAACTTCCGTACTTGGTGATCTGTCTCACATCTAGCCTCCACCTGACAATGCAAGAGCCACAACTACCCCTTTAAATTTCCATAATAAAATCCCACCCTCACATAGCTCCCCCCTACACTCACACGCATGCACCCTGCAGATCTACTGTCTTCCTTGCCTTGGTGATCTTTTCCCATTTCCCCACAGCAGCCTAAATCCTAACTTTGCCATTGTTTGCCACAGATCCACCCCACATCACATACAATAAATTCCACCAGCACATACCTGCTTACCCCAACACACTATTTTAACATTCTTTCCCACAGCTGAACCTTGACTTGCCACTGCCACTAAGACATAGTTATAATTATAACTAAGTTTGCCATGACTATTATGCTACTGCTAGTATGCCACAACTGAAGTCACACAGTGTCACTTACAATCAAATTATCACACAACACAACACACTTGTTGCATTTCAGTACATAACCCTTCAATGAGGCATTTCTTTGAGATGGGTTGGGTAATGGTAACAGACCTGGCAGGTGGGTAGGTGGATGGATGATCAAGTGGCCTGCTGTGGCAGTTTGGCACATGTGGTATTGGTGGAAAGAGGCCCTGGGCCCTACCTGCAGATGGACTACTTGCCTTTTTCCCTACAACAGCTATGCTGGTGCAGATTCCCTCGGGGTCCACAAGGGGTACTGTAGAGGGCCACAACTGACAACATGCAGGAGTGTAGCTAACTATCTATAAATTGTAGATCAACTGGCCAATCTGTTGCCCTCTCAAACAAATTTCATCAATTCCTATAGTGATTCTTAGCTGTACCTTGTAGCATAAGTAGTATAATTTGTATATCAAATGTTGCAAAATGATACATTTAATAATAAACTGACAAATAAAATGGTGTTTTCTGACTTTTATTTGCACAGCATATGTTACAGATATAGAACAAAATGGTTATATTAAATGCATGCTGAAAATTGAAAATTGAGTTAGAATCGAGGTTTCAACCATAGGTTTTCTTCAGGAATGATCAAAAACAGAAAAAAGCAGGTAAGGTAAATAAGAGAAATATATGTGAGGAAAGAAAATAGGGGACAGCTGTAGGAGAAACAGTGATAATAGGTAAGGTAAGACTAGAATCTGGAAAATGAAAAGGTGATAATAGGTATGAAAAGTCATAGTAGAAGTGGATGAGTTGAGGAGTCCTTAAGTGGGGACTAAATAACAGCAGGACCTAGGAAGAGGGCTGAAAGGTGAATGCTAGGTATGCACACTCATTTTCATTTTCTACAGACCAAAGAAATACTCAAACTGGAAGGGCCAGTGATTTACACCAGATCTGCGACAACTGGCACAAGGACACCCAGCACAATGACACCTCACCAGAGCCATTCAGCCTAACCACATTTTCTGTAGTTAGACAACTGGCAAAAATAATCCCGACACCCACCGGCAGTGGGACTGTAACCAGGTAGAAAAAACACCAAAATACATCACTAATGATCTGTTGTGTTTAATACACTCCACTATGGACAGCCAGATAACACAAAGCAGACAAGCTCCCTGACTGGTTTTTGAGCTAACAGTTCATCTTCAGATTGATAATTTCCACCAGTTACAACAGTCTTTAAGTATGTTTGCACACTTAAAGAAACAGTGTCACTTATAAAATTCAATTGGTGCATATATCTTATATTAAAGAGCACTACATATATGTGCAACCTATATACTTATAAAGTGCATAGTTATAAATAATTAAATAATCTAGCATAAAAAGACTTTTTCATCAGCTATCTCCAAGTACATAATTTTGTATACAACATTCTTTTTATATCTTTTATTTTTATTCTTATTTTAATTTTACCCATCAGTAGCCTTTAGTCCTAAAATAATGGTCTGTAGGAGCCCATGTTTTTTGTTTCCTCAGATACCTGTAGGGAAAATAAGATGAATAGTCCTCACATCAAACTTGTTCCTTTTCCAGGACCAATACTACAATCAAATTAAAGGTGCAGGTATGGGGGCTATGTTTGCCCTGAATTATGTTAATCTGTACTTTGGGTTATGGTGAAAAAAACCTGTCTATAGCCCCCAGGTCAATCCATTTTACTGTAGGTTTGATATGTGCAGGCATTATATTGACATTATAATGGTGTGGACGAGCTTAATTCTTTTATTCAGTACTTAGAAAGCACAAACCTGAATCTGAGGTTCTCATTGCAGGCCAGCTGGGAGGAAATGAATTTTTTGGACCTTAGGATAATTAAAAAGGATGATGATACCATGAAAACAACATTGTACTGCAAAGCTACTAACCACAATATGATATTACTAGTATCTTGCGGCCACCCATGCCATATGATATGGAGCATCCCTAAATCCCAGTTTCTAAGGGTCAAAATGAACTGCAGTGAGGCCAGTGAATTTGAAACAGAGTGAGGAGATTCTGACAAGATTTAAAGACAATTGTTATAATACAGGGGTATTGGAGAAGGCTGTACAATATGCTAGAGTTGCCCCTCAATTGGAGTGTCTTACAGTTGGAGAGAGGGTTCCTCTAGAGATCAGCTCCTGAACTTCATCACAGCATATGGATGTCATTCCAAAGCATTTAGAGATATAGTGATGGAATACTGGGGAATTTTGAGATGGGTCCCTCTTTTGAAAAATCATATACAAATACCTCCCCATGTGGTTTACAAAAGGGCACAGAATTTGGGGGATCATCTAATGAATAGTTACCAGCCACCTAGTACTCAGTCCTCCAATACATGGCTACCATTTGTACCTTTTGGCACCTTTTGGTGTGGTAGATGTAGGCACTGCGACAGAACAGAAAAAAACAATGCACTTTAATTAATGCAGATAAGACATTTGAAATGCAGAACTTCATAAATTGTGACAGCATTGATGTAGTTTATTTAGCTTTATGCACTTGAGGCTCATGTTATGTGGATAAAATGTTACAACAATTTAAAGTCTGTATAGGTGAATATATGAGGGATATTTAAAGACTAGACAACAGAAGTGCTTTATCACAAAATGTTAACTCTCAGGTTAACTGAGGAGAGCATATGTTTCAGTTCAGCGGAACAGAGAATATTAAATTATGGCAGAGGGAAGTAAATATTGTGGAACTTCTCCAAAGTAAAGAAATTATGTGAATGGTTAAATGGGGGAGTCATTATCACCCTGTGCTGAATGACAGGATTGATCTAATGCCACTTATTAAAAGGAAACGATTTGCATGTTAAGCCTTGTACTAAAATAGCAAAGACTGTAGCTAAGTGAATTGGTGTATAACGAGTTCATTTGAAAGATATGTTCTTTTATTTCTTACAGCAGGAGAAGAACAGTGAGTGTAGATGTCTGGATACCTCCTTCTTAGCTACAGAGGTTGTGTGTCTACCTAGGGGCTACCAGAAGCATGTAACACTAGCCATCTTTGCCAAATAAGGATTTATATTACATAAGTTATACAAGAAAATACATGACATCGTTGACTCTTAAGAAAGCTTGTAAGTGAAGTGAAACCGGTCAAGGTGGTATGATCCTTTCAGGATGTCCTGTCCATTTTGTGCACTTCTGTTCACTCTAAGCACTTTAATGAAAGTTTTGCAACTATAGAGACTGTTGTGGGTGCCAGCTTGTTTTGTTCTTTAGTGTTGCATTTCAGCTGGGCACAGTGTCTGAGAAGTGCTGTCCTCATTTGCACTGGTCTATGATTGCCAGCTTCCTCCCTACTACCACTTTTTTGAAGTGGGACTATATCTGCCCTCCTATTGTCCTCTAGAACCACTCCTGTTTCCAGTGAGCTGTTAAACAGGACTGTCAGAGATGTAGACAGTACCTTGCTGAGCTCCCTCAATACCCTTAGGTGCACACTGTCTGGCATCACTGCTTTTTCCAGTTTCAGATTTGTGAGTCACTACAGTACTCTTGCCTCCAAAAACAACAGACTCGTTTCCATCTCTCTCCTTGCAAAGTTCCTGATACTTTTTTGTGGCCCCTTCCCTTCTCCTTCCTTTGTGAACATTAAGATATTCACCCATCTTTATAAAACCTGCCCTCTTGAAGTCAAGGACCCTCACTCTTGTGTGGTTCAATCCCACAGCTATCTTTATATTGATTGCACTGTACAGAAATCACTCGTCCCCAGGTGGCCTCCAGCCTTGACGTCTGCAACACTGTCCCTGTTAGTGAGTACCAGGTCAAGTATTGCCCCATAATGAGTGCTGCTGAGTAGTTACTTGAGGGACATCCCCTGCAGTGAGTCATGCATGTCCCTACTTCTATCTAAAGCTGTTGGTGGGAGACTCCAATCTACATCTGGCAGATTGAAGTCCCTCACCAGCAGCACCTCCCCCCTTTTCTGCCATCTTACCAGTGGCTTCCACCAGTACCTTATCTAACTCCTTCCCCTGTGCTGAAGGTCTGTACATCACACCAGTGCAAATAGCACCTCTTTTTCCTATCTCCATGGTGACCCATAGTGCCTCTGCCCCCTGTGTTCCCTGTATCACTGTCACTTTTATGCTTTCCCTTACATAAAGCACCACACCCCCTCCTTTCCTTCTCACCTTGTCCTTCCTGAACAGAGGACAAGCACCAAACAGGTGGGTGCACACTGGCATGTGATACAATCAGGTACTTATGTTTGGCTGTCTTTAGAAATCAGTATTGTACGCTGTAGTCCTGCATTTCAAGCAATTCTGACAATTCTTACTGTGAATATTCTCCAGAGTTTCCAAAGCAGACACAGTAGGCAAGCTGATAAATTTCAGGCATTTATTGTGAATCCAACAAACAGCAAACAGCAGAGACAGCGTGTAGTTAACCACTGCCTTAGCACTTTGGGTTCAACAACCCTGCATCAGAAGACATGGCTTGCAATGTGCACATCATTACTTAATTACTATTTTGAGAATATTTTTCACCTGGTGACAATTGGTTACTCAGTGTTTATAAAAAAATAAAATACCTTTACGCAGGTGTAAATAATGTGAATACAAATTAATTGTGCCTTTTACAAAAATCAGTTACATTTCAATTCTTATGCTAATATGAGTTTCTATCAGCTTTCTTCAACATTGTTATACAGTTTTTATTAAGACATACAATATGTTTTGTTTTTATTATTTCATCATTATAGCACCTATGCAATCATGTTGCAGTTTTTTCATTGCTCATTATATAATATTAGTCTATGTGCAAGATTATTTATATTGTACCCGCATATGCATAAGCACTAGAAATTGAATATCTACACGAAGGGAAAGCAAAGCTTTGATTTTATAAGAGATTACTAAAATGGAAGGATTAGTAGGAGTAAAGAAATGGAAGCTTGCAACAAAAGGATATAAAAATGTGAAGATAAAAAAGGGGAGTAGGCTAGTGCCAATGTTGGTAGTGGTGGATCGCTATGTAATATCCAGGCTTCAATATGTTAATCAGCACCCAAATCCAATATACATCATAGCCTAATACAAGATCTGAAAAGAAGAAGAGAATGAGACGTTATATTGGTACACACAAAACTAATCAGATCAAATGAGTTTTTATCATAGTTACATTAACAATTATATATCATATTTAATTACTTGTTCAACACTAAAAATATCTTTTAAATAAACATTTGTTGTCTAACAGTTATAAACAGTGGAGGTCAAATCACAATAAGGAGGTCAAAATCAAGAAGTCCAGGGTTGGAGCCGGTGGGTGGGGATGTAATTTCTCTACTTTACAAATGTGGTTTAAGAGCCCAACATTCATTCAGTCCATTTGGTTTGACTGACTTAAGTTTGTAAATCCACATGCTTTCTTTTCTCAAAAGGAGATTTTTTTTCTGCTCCCACCAAATCTTGGAGTGGGTATATGTTCTAATCCTACGAATTTTACATTTTTTTGGGGTCTGAATCATGTTTTTTCATGAAGTGTGTTCCCACAGGGGTATCTGATCTAGAGTTGACAATTGACCTGATATGTTCTTGGATTCTCTGTTTAAGGGGGTGCATAGTGCAGCCCATGTACACATGACTACAGTTACACCAAAGTACATAGACACAAAATGGAGTGTCACAGGTTATGAGTTCCCTTCCTTCTACACTAGTATCTAACATGCTTGGATGTTTAAATATTTTAGTTGTTTCTGAGTATTTACAAATATTGCATGTAGTACATCTGTAGATGCCTTTTGGTTTGTCAGGGAACTACCTTCTCCCTGTTTTTGGTTTTCACAGTATCTACTTTTCAGAAACATGTCCCATAGATTTTTGGCCCTTCTAAATGTCACTCTAGGTTTGGGTCCAACTGCCATTGCTACAACATTATCTGATTGTAAAACAGACCAGTTTTTGAATATTATGTTCCCAATCTTCCCTGCCATGTCATTATATTCTGTTGAGATCATAATAGTTTCATCTAAACTTGGTGTACTGGTTTGCTCTTTTTTTGTCCTTAAAAGGTCCTTTCTGTGTGCTTTACTCTTTCTTTAGATTTTTTCAGTAAAGTACTATTATAGCACTCCTGGGTAAACCTTTCCTCAAATTCCTGGGACTGTGGGGCCAGTTCCAGAATGAATGGTGTAACTTGCATGTGGTTGCGAGTTATGCCATTCACCGGCTACACCAGGGACCCTACACCACATTCCAAGAGCAGCAGGTCCCAGCACTTGTGACATGTGGGATACGCCATGCAGGGGCTAATGCCACACACATGGCGTATATGCCCTGCATGTTGCAAATCATGGCTGGTGACAGGCAGCCCCCCGAAGCCTCCCCACCCCGGACCACCATGGCACACACCGGGGGCATGAAGGGGCACAACAGATGGCACAGGCATCTGGGGTGCACCATAGATTGGAACCCCGGGGGTCCCAGATGATCGGGGTGGGGGCAGGGGTGTGCCTGCAGGGGCTTGGAGGGCTGTATGGCACCATTGCTGTGGCGCTGCATGGAAGCATCTGATGGTGCCAGCTGTTGGCTGCCCGTTAGGACAGCTCTGAGCTGCCATAAGGTAGCTTTGCAAGTGTGGCTTTTGGAATCATGCTGGTGGGTTACAACAGCCATCCTCCTGGAATTGGGTGAAGTTGCTGTCGCAACCCGCACTTGCGCCATGTTGTTGTGGGCTTCAGCCTAGTTGGTGGCGTAACCCACAATTGTCGTAGCCCACATCTGACATGGTGCAGGATGCTTCCTGGAATAGGGGCTGGCATAATACAGGGTGTAAGTCACGAGATACACCATGGGTTTGGCATATCTTGGCTTACGCTGGTGAAGCCCCTCTTGGAATCGGGCCCTGTATTTCAAAATCTTCTATGTTGCTAAAACTTCTGTATAATCTTAAGAATTAAAAACAAAAACAAAAAAAAGTTGCCCCACCTGGCTGAGTGTGCTAGTGAGAGCAAATCACCCACGATACACAAACAACTCCAGCACCAATCACTGCAGTGAAAAAAACAAATAAGACCCAGAATAAAAATCACTCAACAGGCAAATTGCATGTTGACAAATAGTTTTAATATAGAAATTCAGTACTTACACACATTAAAAATTGTCAAAGAGACACACAATATGCCATCTAAAGAGAGGGGCTCAGATGGGACCTATAAGCCTCCTACTGGTTTCGCTTCAGAGCCCATAAGGTGTAGAGTTTTTTAGGGTAACTGAATGGTCACTGTCATACCTCAGAAGGGAATTGGTGGCAGTTTGTTTTCTGTGGCATTTGGTGTTTAAGCATTTTCCTGTTTCTGACACAAATATGGTTATATCTAAAAAGTTTCTTTCTTTTGGACTTTTGAAGTGACTAAATGACAAATTCTAGTTATTGTTATGCATCCATTACAAAAAAAATATTTTAGTTCTGTCTCACTTCCCTTCCATGTACATAGACTATGATCCAGAAATCTATGCCATAGTTATATTTTTCCAAAAAAAAAAGATTGTTTCTTTCATTAAGTATCCAATCATATTCTCAAAAGCCCAGGAATAAATTTGCATAACTGGGTGCCATGCAGGCACCCATTGCTGTCCCACACTTTTGAAGGTAATAGTCCCATTAAATTCAAAAAAATTGTGTGTGAGGATGTACTCTAGACTGTCAAGGAGGAACTTAATAAGCATCTGATCACTTTCCTTTGTATTTTCTAAAAAGAGTTTACAAGCATCAATTCCTTTCTCATGTATTACGAATGTATATAATGAATTAACATTGATGCCAACAAGAAACCTTCCTTCCACTCTATGTCACTTTTCTTTATAAGTACGTCAGTAGTGTCTCTTAAAAAAGATCTCACACTAGACATGCATTTTTGTAAAAAGAAATCCACAGATTGTCCTAACTTTTCAGTTAGTGAATCTATTCTGGATATGATAGGTCTTCCAGGTGGATTTTGCATACTCTTGTGGATTTTAGGGACAGCGTAGAAGCCTGCAGTTTCGGAATTTTCCTGCCAGATGAATCTATACTTGTTCTCAGTGATGTCACCCCTAGCTACAGCATCTTGTAACATTTTCAGAAGATCTTTCTTGAATTGTGCACCTGGATTTTAGCTCAGTTTCTCATAGTTCTGTGTATTTGTTAATAAATCCATCACCATTCTTTTATACAATATATCATGTTCTGAACAGAGGACAGCCTGGTATGGCCATGTCACAGTCGTGGTTTCCAGTACACTATGACTCGGTAATGGCCACATTATCCAGATCAGCCTCTGCCATGGTAGCCTCTAGGTACAGAACCTCAACTCCTAGACTTCTAGCATTCGCACACATGGCCTTCCAGATTTTGTTACCACTCTGCTTGTTGCCCGCCTTCTCCTTGTTGCCTTCCCTCCTTCCCCCTTCTCTTATTTAATCACTCGTTTGTTAATAAAATGTAAACTTTTTCAACTTACACTTCAGCTTGTTGTGTGGTAGCCCATATACTATAAAACACAATGTGTGGGCTACCACACACAACAAGCCTGACTAATCTTCTTGAGGTTGCTTTTGATAACCCAATGAATCTTCATGGGGTTTTGAGAGGGCACTCTTGGACTGTTACTAATTTCCTTCCACCACTGATTGCCTCCAGTGCCTGAGGTCCACATCCGAAGGGAGCCTCCAAATCTGTGCCTCCTCCCTATCTCTGAACTAATCAGCAAATTGCAGATGTAGAGTTTAGGAGTCTGCTGAAACTGTGCTTTTGAGTCTGCAGAAAATGCTGACTCTCACAATTGCCCAGAAACAGTGGGAGATTCAAGAGGTCATGAGAGGGCCCTTCTGGACTTCTACTACCCCATCCTCCCCGCCAAGTACTTTCAATGCCTGAAATCCATGTCTGATGGGAGATCCAAGATCTGTGCCTCCACCCAGGCACACAACCATTCAGCAAGGGACAGGAGCAGATCATAGGAGCCTGCCAAAACTGGGCTTTTGAATCTATGGAAAATGCCATCCCTCACCATTGCCCACATGCAGCAGAAGCTTCAAAGGGTTGTGAGGGGGTCCTCCTGGACAGCTACTGCCCTCTCCTTTCCACCAATCATCTCCAGTGCCTGAGAGCCATATCTGACAGGATCTCCAAGAGACACACCTTCTTCTAGCTGCCCAACCTATCAGCAAGCAGCAGGAGCAGAGCATAGAAGCCCGCTGAAACTGTACTTAAGAATCTTCACAAGAGGCAGACTCTCATCATTGCTCAGATACTGTGGAAGCTTCAAGGGGTCATGTGAGGGTCCTCCTGGATGGCTACTGCTCCTCCCCACATTGAAAGCCTCCAGTACTTAAGATCCATGTCCAACAGAAGCCTTAAGAGTCACATGTCCTCCCAGCTATCCAACCAATCAGCAATCAGAAGGTCCTTTTTAATGCCCCCACATTGAAGCAGTTCTCAGTGCTGCAGCCCTCTGTGTAAAGGACATCACAGGAGTCTGCCTGGGAGTCAGTCATAGGAGGATTCTGGCTGCTGAACATGCTGCTGGACTTTGAATACACTGGAGGCAACAAGGTAAAAGACTCATATGTTTACAGTCAGCACATAGTGCTAGTTTCCTGCCTGCAACCACTGTGTATAAGCTGAATAGATGCACCTCTAGTGCCTTATACTATTGTGTTATATTGGTGTTACTGTTATGTGGCAAAGCATTTAGCTGCTTTGCCATAGCCTATCTTGATAGTATAACCCACTGGTCACCAGTGTTCTTTACTAGGCTTATCAGAGTTTTACTGACTTTCCCATAGAAAGGGTGCCTAACATTCCCCCTATCTGGGTGGCCTTTATATACATACTGTAGTTAGTGTTGTATAACTTATTCCCTTTTTGGGTGACCTTGTTTTTGCATCATATACGTGTAACTGGGCTCACTACTCATATTGATGGCCTTGAATTCTTAAAACTCATGTGCTGCCTATCATTGTTTCCTACCTGAGTATCTCTATTCTTCCAGTTGCATAATGTTACTCTAGTTTACCACTACCTGGGTGGCCCTGGAATTCTTAATTTGTAGAATTCCAGTTTTCCTTTCTGGGCAGCCCTTATACTTTAGTGAATTTTCACTGTTCCTACCCCTTCTTAGTCTGCCCACCCAGTGCATCTACAGTAGGTCATACTATGAACTGGGTCTTTGTTTCTTCCTGTTTGCTAGACTGACTCTAGTTATTGATCAAATGCCATTAATTCACCCTCATTTAACACAATCCATTGATGAATCCAGCTTCATCACATCCAATTTCATGCTGTATAAATGAACAAGTGGGGATAAAGGGTGTTTACTTATTCCATGGTGTCTGCGTCACCTTGCCTCTATTCTTAAAAGGTGTCGCTGGGCATTTGTCACCATGTATCCTTATCCAAGGCCCAGCCCATTAGTATTTATAGCCCTCTCTCTTCTCCTCATTGCTGAATTCAGAAAACCTAATCCTGGGCTTGTGCAGTCTACCCCCTTGAGCTCATCTCAGCAACCATTGAATGAAGGCAATGGTCTAAAAATTGCTCACATGAAAATCAACAGCATTATCCCAAACCATGCCGCCCGCATAGCATGGGTCAGTCACTAATGCCCCTGTGTATTAGATAACTCAGAGACCACACTTAAGTCTTCTATACCTGACAGCCTCTGTGCTCTCCCTGGGAATACTTTTATGAGAAATGATTATACTAGCTCTAAGAGAGGAGGAGGCACCATGGTGTACTTCAAGACCCATCTAAGCATCTCTGCCCCAGGCTCCACTGTCCCCTCTGATATTGTATTTGAACTGTGCCATGCTGTTCACCTGCTTAGAAGCACCAAAACATTGCACATGTTTTGTGCCATACCCCTCCACTTGGTAGTTACTGAACATTCCAATTGCTCATGAGTACTACTGGACCACTAGTAACACATCATGAATTTATACTGTTCTTAAACTTTAATGTACTATAGATTGACTTACTTTGAAAAGCAAAAATATTAAGCTCTCCCTTACTAAGCTACAGCTAACTAGTGCTGTGTGGAATGTGGAATTCTGCCGGCAGAATTAGTGCAGAATTTCTTCCGGAATTTCACTTGTTCGCTTATGGAATTCCACCTAATGTGATCCACTGAATAATATTCCATGGAACAGCATTCTTTCTGCAAAAAATATTCCACAACAATTTCCTTGGAAAATATTGAGATCCACGGAATAATATTCTGTGGAACCATGATTTTTCTGCAGAAAATCATTCTGTGACTATTTTATGCTGCAGAATTCTGCTATTCTTTTTCTGGTGGAATTTCAGTGGAATTTTGAATATTCCGCAGAATTTTGTTCCACCGGAATTTGAAAATTCCACACAGCACTACAGCTAACTCAAATAATCACTTAACCCACCAGATTCTCACATAATGGAAGTAAAGCTACATTAAATGATTGGACTTTTACACCCAGGGTTGACAGGATCACCTATTCTGGAGTGCTCCCTGATTTTATCAGTGACCACTCATCAGTGTACTGCATTTGGAGAGCTAAATCCTCCAAGACCCCTCCAAAACTGCATCACCTGTGTAACCACTCTCATCTTAGCCCTTCACTGTTTATACATGATGTAGTGTACACTGACTGGCCATATCTTAGGAACACTAATGACGTTAAATTTACTGTCTCTCATTTTAATCAAATTTTCTCCAACCTCCAGGTCAAACGTGTTCTCCCCCAACTAGGAGAGTAAGGGGACAGTTACCAAATGGTTAGATTGCTTACTCTTTACTTTGATTAAAGCAAGGGAAAAATGCGGGTCAGTGTATAAGGCCTCTAAGTTGATCTCTGACTGTGTACCATATTGGACCCTTCCGAAATTAATGCAAAAAAAGTTATCTATCAGAAAAAGAGTGTACACTACAGAATGCTCTTTGACTCATCCGGTGATAATCCATGATACTTCAGGAATTATATTAAACAAGCCATGGGTCAGTCTGGTAATCTCCCCTTCTATGACATGTGCATAAATTATGCTTATTGTGATAACCCCACCACCACAGCAAATGCTTTTAATAGATTCTTCTCTAACCACTCTGCATACACTGGACTTTCCCACCCTCCTCACTGACCTCATTGCTAGACAATGGGTCTTTCATTGGCTCCCTAAGTTATCACCAGTTTCACTTTAAAGTCACTAAAATCACGGAGATGTGCAAACTCCTACAGTGCATCACAACGGTCAAAGCAGCAGGGTCAGAGAAAATGACTCCAAATTCCTTAAGGCAGCTGCTAATGAATTTACATCACCAATTACCATGATTATTAATCTGTCTCTAATGTACGGGGTGGTGCCTCAGCTATGGAAACTCTCCCATATCATCACTGCATTCAAATAAGATAATGATAACTTGCCAATAATTACAGGCTGATTGCAATTCTTCAGGATCTCAATAAAATACTGGAAAAAATAGTTGCCGTTCAGTGAAATGATTACCTAGGCATGTACAACCGTATGCCTCCGGCACAGCATGGGTTCTGTAAATGACACAGTACCACCACTGCCCTTCTGTCCCTCACCTCATAAGTTGTCAATGTTGTGGATAGGCGTGACTTCATTGGGGTCATTTTCATCAATCTTACTAAGGCTTTTGATTTGGTTGACCACCATCTAATGTGTGCCAAGTTAGGCAACCTTGGGTTATTCCTCTGCACCCTACCTTGGCTTGGGAATTACCTGGATGGTAGGCAGTAATGGTTGAGGTTCAGAACTTCTTCCTTAAACCCTGCCCAACCCTAGCAGGAGTGCCACAAGGATCCATGCTTGGACCTCTCCTTTATTCTGTTCAAATAAACAACACATACCCTGCCTTAGCTGATAGCACCCCTAGCCCACATGCAGATGATATGGTGCTATAACTTAGCTGTCATAGCATGACTGAAGTCAATAAAATTCTGTCCACTGACCACCAGGGAGTACAACTATGGCTTCTAGCAAACAAACTGCTTTCACACTTCAAAATCCCAGGCAATGCTGTTTGTCTTAGCTCTGAAACTTAAAAGCTGTCAGACCCCTTTAAATGTGTGCTGTGATGGAACTCCTCTTGCATTAATGTCCTCATTCAAGTACCAAAGTGACACTAGACCCATCCCTGGACTTCTCACTGCAGGTCATGGGCATCTGTAAATCGTCGAACACCAAACAGGTGTCTGAATTGGAGGCTGCATTTATTGTATTTTGCACCCTTGTATTTTATATAACATTGTATTTTTGTTTTGCCCTATTGTTTCTTGCCTATTGCTCATGGTACTGTACTTATAGTCTACTTCTGTGCCATTGTATGTGGCCCGGGTCATGCCTAAAAACAGTCCCTGGGATCAGTGCACTTACCCACTTACCAAAGTTATAAATAAATAAACAGGGGCTGTTGTACATGGTTAAGAATAATCTCATCTCGTCTGCCCACTTAGCCATAGCCCGTGGAGACATGCTTCCAATACTAATCTATGGGGTATCTATATTCTATGCTTCAGCCAAATCTACCTTGCAAAAGTATGATGTAGCACATAACAACATCTGTCACTTTGCCTTATTATCATACCACCATACTCATCACAGTACATTATACTCTAGGCTGAGACAGCTTCCTGCTGCAGCCCTGTGTGATCTAACATTAGGTGGGTAAAAATGTTTTAACATACTACCCAATCATTCCGCATTATCTTTCACAAGTCTTCTGCAACCCCCATGTGGTGCCTATCCACCAAGGTCCTCTAATCTGGACCTGCAATCCATACCTAGAAGTAGAACAAGAATGTGGAATATTGCCTTCTCCATTGTTGTTCTGCATTTATGGAATTCCATGCTGACTAATCTCCATCAGTGTCTGACTATATTCACCTTCAGAAAGAGATACCACAGCCATCTCCTCATGTTATCAGTGTGCTCCTGTGTCTAGCTCATCATGTTGGAATCTGGTTGCATGTAATTTAAAATACAGATTACTGTATGCTCCCAATGAATGCCTGCTTGTCTGAACTACATAGGGTTTATATGTTAGTGTCTTTCTAGATGAGCTATAATGTCACTGATTCTATTTACCCATTTAACATGAACTATAATGTCATGTTCACTGTGTATATATTCTTAGTGTCATCAGTTTATACGTTTTATGTGTTTTACTTGCTCTTTGTTTTTCTTATTTTATTTTATTTTTTTTTAATTATGAGTTTACAGGCTAAATTCCATGAGAACAAGTCTCATTTATAGAACCTCCCAAGTTATTAAGATAACAAACATAACAATGTTAATAAGCATACATAGTAACACATAGACACTTAAATGCTATCTAGTGAATAACACATCAGGTAACCTATTGCTTTTGAAAACAGTTACAAATGGATAGTTCCTGTAAAAACTTTTTCTTGAAGTTGTGTTTGAAAATATACAGTGTCTGATAATTTCGTAAATGTTGTCTTTAATCTGTAGTAACCTCCCAGGTCATGCCTGAAAGTAAACATTTATTTGTCTGGTGCACTTACCTGGTTAATAAAAACTAAACAAATAAACCTCTTAAACTTTGCCTTTGACATTTAATAGGTTGCTATTGCAACTTCTCAATGGCTACACAGGCCTGTTGTGTATAATAGCCCATTCATTATCCTATATATGGGACAGTAGTACATAGGGGTAGACAAATCCATGTGGAGTTGTATTTGGTTTTCAATTTGCCAATTCCAGGCCAAGAAGTAAGTTTAGTTTTGCAAAGGATTTGAATTTTCCTCATCTGGGCCTATACTTTTTGGTGACATATTAGACGAGGAAGATAAGGCATTTAGGGCAAAAAAAATGCCTTACTTATTGCAATGACGTATTCTATTTTTTTTTCTGGCAATGTGTCTAGACTGATGTCTATTATTAAGTCATTACTAATAATGACACCCATACTTTATTCATTGTTAACTGCTTTTGGGTTGACACAATTTAGATAGATACACCCTTTGGTGTTTGTCAGTCCTAAGTGCCTAATGAGATATGATACATTTAACCTGATTAAATAGCATTTTGTTTGTTGTTGCCCATAACTCAGTTTCTTGTAAATCATTTTCTGAATTTTAATTTGTGAGAGGATGTTCCCACAGCTACCATTTTAATATATATATGTAATGGTTGTGTCTGGTTTACTTTGTATTTTTTTAATGTTTTTTTCTTTTGCCAGGAAAGGCACACTGAGCAGAAGCCCATTTCCAGATGCATCTCAGGAGAACCGGGAGGTAAAGTGACTTGCTCAGGGCCACACAGTATGCAAGTGGAGGTTGTGGGATTCATACCCAGGTCTGTCGAGGGCCTCCAGGTTGACAGCTTGGTACTTTGACACTGTAACCTTTGGAACTATTTCCAAAGTTGCTTCTCTCTGGGAGAAGATAAAGCAAAAGACAAATCCTCTTCAGGGATTGGATGAATATTTCCTCCCAGAGATCTGCCTAACTGGTGATTACACAAGGGTTCCAGGTAAAGAATGAAAGTACAGTATTGGTTAGCCATGATTTCCCTTTCAGTGAAAAAAGTTATTCTTCATCACTGGAAGGACCAATCAGAAATCTCTTATTCTGAATGGCTTAAAGAGCTGCTATTTAATTTATGGCTTGAAAATATGACCGCTAGCCTTCACGGTCACCTGCAGGTATACAATAAGAAGTGGAGTAAATTACATACTTTATTCTCAACTTCTTCCTTCCCTTAAGTGGGTCAGTAGAGTCTGGATCTCCTGACAATAACAAACAAGATTTGCTGGAGTATGGGCAGGCTAGTCCTTTAGTTAATAGTAGTGGACCCCTTATGGGATCCCTTTTCTATAATGTATGGGGCCAGGTATTGATCTAGCATCTGGAGTTTTTCTGTACAGTTTCATTTTTTAGTACTTCTTGATGTACCTGTGCCCTTTAACCAGGTATTCGCCCTAATTGGACTGTATCTCTTTTGTCTGTACATGCCTCTGAGGGGAGTTGAGTGGGGAGGGTGAGGGGCAGTAGTGATTTAGTATAGTGTTTTGTAATTGCTGTTAAGTGTTTGTATGTTGACCATTTATTTTTTGTGTTTGTGTTTTTTTTTGTAATAAACTTGAAAATTAATAAAGTACATTAAATTACCTCTGGAACTATACTGCCTCCCTTATTATTGATGAGGATAGTTCCAGCATGAGGTTTAGCACTGAAGAACTGTTGTACATAAAGCTTGCTGCTGTGCAAAAATGTATTTCTAAGACATTGAAAATGCACTAGTGCAAAATTGTAGAACCTCAGTTTGGCAACATGAATAGCCCACGGTCTTCGTGTGTGTCCAGCATGAGGTTTGCAAAAGAAATGCTTGGTACAGACATGATGTTAACAGGACAGGGCCCTACAGTATATCTTTCCTGACAGTTTACCTGCATGTCTGAAATTTCCTTTCTTACTCTCCGTCTTTATGACCCTTTGTGTCAGTAAAAGTGCTATCCTAAGTCTTCCTTCTAAGCTTGAAGTAAGTATCATTTATAATATCCTCATCTCCGTGAATGAAGTAGAAAACAAAGGTTTTTCCAGATTTGTGCAAGTGCCAATGTTTGTAATAGGTGGTGCTAATGACACCTTTCTCAGTGAATGAACCAAAAACAATTTTTTACCAGGCTTCACACCACATCTGTTTGGAATACAAATGGTGTCAAAACCTTGTGTGCATAAAATATCCTACAAAACATTATTTTACCATGTTTTAACATTTTTCTGTATTTGCAATAGTTTCACTGCTTAAAGAATACTTGTGACATCTGGCCCAGTGGTGCAGAGGGCTGAGGCGCTGGACGTCTCACCTTGCAGCACACCAGCGACCCGGGTTCGGGAGAGAGCCTGGGTTGTTGGGGGGTGGGTGGGCAGAGCTGGTTGGAGCGTCCGTCAGGCATCTCTCCTCTCCGGGGAGGTGGGGTGGTGTCCCTCACTCATGGCTACCCCCTGGTGAAGGCCGAGGGGCTGCACAAGCAGGGTGCTGGTGATAGGCCAATGAGGCAGCCGGAGGAGGGCTGTTACAGGGGATGTAAGGCATGTGCATGCCTCCACATGCATGCATGCAACCTTCTCCTGGAGTCCTCAGGGCAAAATGGGGAGAAAACAGTATCAGGATGGCAACCAACTCTCCACAGGCACCGCTCCTGGACCAGGCATAAGGTAAGCCCCGGTAATTGTGGGGGACGGAGCTGGGGGATCCAGTCAGATGGGGGCCATACGGGGAGGAGAATAAATAGAAATACTATAAAAAAAAGAATACTTGTGACAAAAAGGTCACGTTTTAGATTCAGATGGCAGCTAAAGTACTGTAATTCCTGGCAAAGGCACATAGGCATTGGGCCACCTTTTGGGTTGTCAAGCATCTGCACCAGATTTGTCAGGACATGAGAGTCCCAGAGTTGGTTTTTAAAATCCCCCTCCCCACTACATGTTGTCATTTTGGGACGGGGTGACTTGAGCTGAAACATAGAAAGTAACATCAATATGTTTTTCTAAGGAAGAACTATCTGATGTGATGATGTTTGAGGTAGTAGAGCCCTGGATTGTATCCCATTAAATGAGTGACTCAATATGAATGACTCATTATGAGTGAGTCAATATTGGCGCGTGTCATTTGTATGACAGTGAATGTCACGTCAGTGAGTTTTAGTTCTGCTACAGCTACGGTGACCTGTGTGCAGGGTCCCTGAAATGGTTATATATATTGTCTGGGTGGCATCGGGAGCAAAACCTTGTGATAGGGGGGTGAGGGGACAGAGCCCCTCACATAAAATATAGTGTAGATTTGGAATTGTTTTCCTTATGTTTTTTTATATAGTGCAGTTGCTGTTCTGATGTTCACTGTTCTTGGTATTTGATGTATTTGTTCCCGCTGATTTGCCCTCACTGATATGATCAGTGCTGTTTTAGTTTTGCCTTTTTGCCCTTTTGACATGGAACCAGCATTGGAATCATATGGAATCATACGTAGTTTTGAAAGGCACCAAAAGATTTTAAGTTTTAGAGAGCTAGACTACATCTCTTTTAAGATTTTTCAATTTTTTTGAATAGGCAGCCATTCTCCATGCATGCAGCCATTAGCAAGTAGATTGTCAGTGAGTAAATCAGCAGGGGAGCTGGACCCTGTCTATACCTCAGAGTGTCTTTTTGGTTTTTCTTTTATTGAAAAGCATTCTAACAATTGCCCCCATTCTTATTCTCACTTCTGTCTATTTTGCTGTTTTACAAAAACAGTAGAACAAGTCACTTTATGAATTGAAATCATGTTTTTGTTTAAGTAATAGGCTAGCAGGACAGGTTTATAGCATACTAGCCAAGGGGGCATTCTGTTTTTCATTTTGACTGAGACAACAGTTTGTTTTTTTTAAACAGCAGGATACAAAAAAATGTTGGAGTTTTTCAACAGCAAACAACTCTGCTACATCAAATTGATAATGTTTTCCAAAAGTGGCAGATTAGCTAAACGAGCTTATAGCACATTAGCCAATGGATTTTCTGCTCAAGAGGCTGAATGAAACAATATGTATTTTTTAAAACAGAACAATACAGGTCTGCCTGTGGTGTGGAGTGCTGAGGCACTGGGTGCCTCACTTCCTGGCATGTCAGCAACCCAGGTCAGAAACAAATGTGGGCAACTCAGAGGCCAGTCAGGGGAAGGAGGACTGAGCATTCCTAGGACACCTCTCTTCCCTCAGAGTGGGGGATAACAGTCTTGTCTTCTGTCTGGAGGAATTCAGGTTTCTGTGCAATGCGATGATGCAGGTAGGGGGACCCTATATGTTAGCTGTGAGGAGCATCTCCACAGAAGTGGACTATGCACATCATGTCCATTGCACATGCAGTGGGCCCTGGGGAGAAAAAGTGGAACCACCCAGCACAGGATGATGTCTGCCCCCCCCACCGCAGGTTCTATATCAGTGACTGGGCACCTCCACGGCCACCCTCTGGCAAAGGGCAAGCAGGAGTGAGGTAAGCCTCATAGACTTTGGTGATGGGGCTGGGTGGGGCAATCGTATGGGGTGGTGATACATCATAAAGATGGCATAATAAATAAGAAAACCCCAGCAGAATACACAAACATGCTGGTGTTTATACAGCAAACAGAGCTTGTGAGTTGAAATTGATAACTGTCTTAAACATGAAAGGCTGGACAGACATAAAACACACTAGTCAGAGAGTTCTACTTTCCAGCTTAGTCAAACCAATATTTTTTAAACAGCACGACACAGACATTGTGGTATTGATACCAGTAAGCCAGTGAATGTTTGTGAGCTGAATTCTATATTTTTTTAAAGTGGAAGATGAATCAGACAGGAATACAGCACCCTAGCCAAAGAGCTCAGCTTTGTGGATTGGCAGAAACAATATTTTTTAAAACAGCAGGATACAGAAAAATGAGAGTTTAAAATTTTGCTGGTGGAATTCAGTCAGTATTTCCACTCAACTTCAGCAAATGTTTACAGAATTTCCATGGAAATTCTTTGCAGTTTAGCCAACATTTAGATTTCAGTTATGTTGGTCTAATTTTAAAAGTACTCATCCAAATATTACCATGTTTAGTAGGTAAGCAGGACCCTGCCACTGAATATGGAAAGGGACTGAGTTATAAGCACTGAAACATTTAATCAAAATTTAATTTTCGGTTATTTCCATCCCATTTTAAAATTTCATATCCAGATTTCTCCAGTTTTAAGATTTAAATTATATAAAAACATAGTCACATGTACTACGCTATAAGTCTGAAGTTTTAAAGGGAGCTGAGTTATACACTGCCAAACATTCTGTCAAAATGTAAATTTCATTTTTTTCAGTCTACTTTTAAAAGTAATCATCCAAATGTTACTGTACCACATTTGGCAGGTATATAGGTATACCACATGTTGAAGAGTACCATCCACAGAGATCATGTGCAATAAAATTTACTGAACTTAAGCTGTCAACATCATACATTAAATATTGTTATAAAAATAGCATCTGCCTGGTGTTTATATGAAAATCTAACATTTCATATAATTTTTTGCCATTTGTTGTGTGCTGTGCTTCAGCCACACAGTTAGATGCTGAACCTTGCTGTTCCTCGTGGTAATCAACATGTGTTCACCCTGGTGATGTCATTTGGGAGTGATATTCTTTTTCCTCTATGAAGAAGCCAGGGAGACTGTCACAATGCTGAGATCTGTAGAGACTCTCTTTTTTTTGTTTTTACTCTGTACTTATTGCAGAAAAATGAAAGACAATCAGCTACTTGATTGTGGTTTTGTCATGTTTAATGTCAGTAATGCACAAAAATAGTTTACATTGATAATTTTAGCCTGGTCAGAAGGCCAGGAGAGTAACACACTGCTGTAAGGTTTGCAGACTCTTAATTTTCTGTTGTGATGAAAGGCACGGGTCTCATTGTCATATTAACAGAAACATAGACTTTGGTGGCAGATAAGGACCACTTGGCCCACCTAGTGTGCCCATTTCCCTACCTATTGGATAAGCTGCAAATCCTAGTTAACCAGTAGCCTACTTCCTCCTACCCCCTATAATTGCCTTATGTTGGTCCCATGCATTCTTGAATTCCCCCACTGTTTTTTAACCCATGACCTCCTCAGGAAGGCTGTTCCATACATCCACCACCCTTTCCATGAAAAAATACTTCCTCATGTTGCCCCTGAGCCATCCCCATCTATCTTCAAATTGTGCCCCATCGAATAAGATCTGCTGCTGTGCCTGCTTGTGAAAGTGCTGCTCATGTGTATTATTGACTGCTGCTGCTACTAACTTTGCCATTAATTTTGCTGCTAACTGAATGTGCTGCATATTTGAGTGACTGAATATTTACTGCTGCTTCTGTTTGAATCATAGCCTGAACTTTGCCAGAAGAGTGTTTGTTTCAGTTGCACTCCCCCTTGTAATTGGGACTTCGTTTGCACATAGCTCCACGTTGTAGGGGATCCAGTGGCAGACCACACAGGAGCAAACAAAAGGGGAGGGGTGCCAGGCTGCTTAAAGCTCTCACACCACAGGAGTACATCGGCCAGAGTACCTTGAGAAAGATCTGCCAACAGGCGAGAGCTGTATTGGCAACAGGAGAACTACCGAACTGAATAAGATCTACTGCTGTGCCTGCTTGTGAAAGTGCTGCTCGTGTGTATTATTGACTGCTGCTGTTACTAACTTTGCTATTAATATTGCTGCTAACTGAAGGTGCTGCATAATTGAGTGACTGAATTTTTACTGCTGCTGCTTTTTGAATCATAGCCTGAATTTTGCAAGAAGAGTGTTTGTTTCAGCTGCACCCACCTTGTAATCAGGACCTTCTTTGCACATAGCTCCGTGTTGTGGGGGGTCCAATGATTGACCACAGAGGAGTGAACCAAGGGAAGGGGTGCCAGGCTGATTAAAGCTCTCGCACCACAGGAGTACATCAGCCAGAGTTCTCTGAGAAAGATCTGCCAACAGGTGAGAGCTGTATTGGCGACAGGAGAACTACCAAACTGAATAAGATCTGCTGCTGTGCCTGCTTGTGAAACTGCTGCTTGTGTGAGGTCCCAGAAGACTGAAGAAGGGCTCATGTGATCCCACTCCACAAGAGTGGTAGCAGGGAGGAGGCAGGGAACTACAGACCAGTCAGTCTTACCTCAGTAGTGGAAAAGATTATGGAGGTACTCCTAAAGGAAAGGATAGTGCAACACGTGGAATCCACAGGAGCACAGGATCCAAGACAGCATGGGTTTACAACAAGAAGGTCCTATCAAACTAATCTCATAGATTTCTTTGACTGGGTAACCAGAGTGGTGGACCAAGAGGATGCAGTTGATGTCACCTACCTTGACTTCAGCAAAGCTTTCAATACTGTTCCACATAGAAGGTTGATTAATAATCTGGGTAGGCTCGGAGTGAGTCAGAAGTTGGTCAACTGGGTGGCAAACTGGTTGACAGGCAGAAAACAGAGAGTGGTGGTAAACAGAATACAGTCAGAAGAAATGCTAGTCAGGAGTGGGGTACCTCAGGGATCAGTCCTGGGGCCAGTCCTCTTCAATATCTTCATCAGTGACATTGCAGATGGACTGGAGGGTAAGGTCTGTCTGTTTGCAGGTGACACCAA
Source organism: Neoceratodus forsteri (assembly GCA_016271365.2). Taxonomy (NCBI): domain Eukaryota; kingdom Metazoa; phylum Chordata; order Ceratodontiformes; family Ceratodontidae; genus Neoceratodus; species Neoceratodus forsteri. Next base: position 718,268,405 of record CM028132.1, on the reverse strand, counting down.
GATCTGCAACAGAGTAGATGATCCAGATGGGGTGGGCAGAATGAGAAGAGATCTGGATAAACTAGCAAAATGGTTGGAAGAGTGGCAACTGGGGTTTAACGCAAAGAAGTGCAAGATCATGTACATAGGGAAGAGAAACCCTGAAGTCACCTATAGGCTGTGAGGGGAGTTGCTGGCAGTCACAAGGGAAGAAAGACACTTGGGCATCATCATCACCGATGACCTGAAATCATCCAAGCAGACCTCTAAAGCAGTAGGTAAGGCTAGGGGGATGTTGAGGTATTTTAGTAGGTGTATCACAAGTCAGAAGAGGGAGGTAATAATCCCTCTTTACAAGACACTGGTTAGGCCCCATCTGGAGTATTGCATGCAGTACTGGAGGTCACACCTTCACAAGAACATTAACCAAATTGAGGCAGTCCAGAGAAGGGCAACCAAAATGGTGCAGGGTCTGTATCAGAAAACATATGAGAACAGATTAATGGAGCTCAATATGTATACCCTTGAGCAAAGGAGGGAGAGAGGTGATATGATTGAAACATTCAAACACCTTAAGGGCATTAACAAGGTGAAAGAGTCTAACACGTTTCAATATAAGAAAAATAGCAGGACAAGAAGACACAGCATGAGATTAGAGGGAGGCCGATTAAGGGGTAATGTAAGGATGCTCTTTTTCACAGAAAGGGTGGTGGATGCATGGAGCAGCCTACCTCAGGAAGTGGTGGATATGAATACAGTGCAGGGCTTCAAACAGACATGGGATAGGCATAAGGGAGCAATACAGATGAGTATTAATAGATAGGCCATTGACAGAGCAAAGGCCAATGGAACATTCATAAGGCAGAAAAAGAAATGGGCAGACTTGATGGGCCTTGCTGTCCTTGTTAGCCATCAACTTCTATGTTTCTGTTTTTCTATTATTGACTGCTGCTGCTACTAACTTTGCCATTAATATTGCTGCTAACTGAATGTGCTGCATAATTGAGTGACTGAATATTTACTGCTGCTGCTGTTTGAATCGTAGCCTGAACTTTGCCAGAAGAGTGTTTATTTCAGCTGCACCCCCTTGTAATTGGGACCTTGTTTGCACATAGCTCTGTACTGTAAGGGGTCCAGTGGTGGACCACGCAGGAGTGAACCAAGGGGGAGGGGTGCCGAGCTGCTTAAATCTCTCACACCACAGGAGTACATCAGCCGGAGTTTCCTGTGTAAGATCTGCCAACAGGTGAGAGCTGTATTGGCGACAGGAGAACTACTGAACTTAATAAGATCTGCTGCTGTGCCTGCTCATGAAAGTGCTGCATGTGTGAGGTCCCAGAAGACTGAAGAAGGGCTCATGTGATCCCACTCCACAAGAGTGGCAGCAGGGAGGAGGCAGGGAACTACAGATCAGTCAAGCTTACCTCAGTAGTGGGCAAGATTAGGAAGGCACTCCATAAGAAAAGGATAGTGCAACACCTGGAATCCACAGGAGCACATGATCCAAGACAGCATGGGTTTACAACAAGAAGGTTCTGTCAAACTAATCTCATAGATTTATTTGACTGGGTAACCAGAGTGGTGGACAAAGGGGGTGCAGTTGATGTCACCTACCTTGACTTCAGCAAAGCTTTCGATACTGTTCCACCTAGAAGATCACCTGAAATCATCCAAGCAGACCACTAAAGCAGTAGGTAAGGCTAGGGGGATGTTGGGGTGTATTAGTAGGGGTATCACAAGTCGGAAGAGGGAGGTAATAATCCCTCTTTCCAAGACACTGGTTAGGCCCCATCTGGAGTATTGCATGCAGTACTGGAGGTCACACCTTCACAAGGACATTAACCAAACTGAGGCAGGCCAGAGAAAGGCAACCAAAATGGTGCAGGGAGCTTAATTGGGATATAGTTTTCTTAGTGTGATTTGAAAATGGGTTTGAAATACATTTGTTTCTTATGGTGCTGTTTTGGCATCCTAGGGGATATATATTTAATAAAGGACCTTGGGCAGGATAAGGGGACACAGGATGCACTGTGGGAGCAGGGAAATTTTAGGCAGTGAACTCTTGGGGTTGATAGTCTTAATATCTCCAGCACTGTTTTTACTACAGCTGGAATTATATCTAAATGTTGCCACAATGATGTGTTCAGGTTTTGTTGTTTTACAAAACATATGGGCTTTTATAAGGTAGGGTTTCAAGTAACCTTTGGTTATTGTTCTTTATTTTGCCAGAGGACCAGTAGGATAAGACTGAAATATGTCAGGGTTTTGAAATGCACAGTTATGGTTTTTCTCATGTTATGTGGGGATATCCATCCAGACCCTGGCCCAACAACATTTGAGCTGCCTGTGTGGAATGGGACCCAAGAAAGGTTAAAGTTGGGAGGTTTGGGCCCATCCAACACAGACAATATTAGCTCAGATTTCACTTTGATTCACTTTAATGCTAGGAGTATGTTACCTAAAATTGACCTAATTAGTCTATAGCTTATAGAAAACAGTCCCGAGTTAGTTATTATTATGGAAACCTGGTTAGATAAGAAAAAGGAGGATGCCTTCGTAGGTATCTCTGGACACAATCTTTGGAGGTTAAATAGGAATAAGCAAATGGGTGGTATTTTGATTTATGGGAAATCTGACTTATTATTAACACCTGTTGAAGTTACCAGGAACTTGAATGGATTAGAGGTTTTGGCCTTTGAATTGTGCATTCCCTTTCATAAAAGAATGTTAATTTGGGGATTTATAGTCCCCCAGAAATTGATAATACGGTTTTTAATAATCTCCAGGATTTCCTAATAGGGTTTAACAATACCCATGAAATTTTTATGGCGGGTGATTTTAACACTAATTGGGGCTGTATTAAAGCTACTCACCCATTAGTTGATCTGCAGGTAAATTTGGGTATGGTTCAATTAATCTGTGATCCCACCAGAATAAATATGGTATCTCCAGTCTCATCTACCTTGCTGGATTTAATTTTTACTAACTTCATGGATAATATTTTTTCCAGCGGGGTTCTTCCCGATTCAGTATCTGACCATCAGTTCACTTTCTGCACTAGTAAAAAATATAAGAAGCTAGTAGGTAACAAACAATCAACTTGGCATAGTTTTAAAACATTTGATTATATAAATTTCATGCAGGATGTGAGTAACATTGATTGGGATCGATTAACACTAATACCTTCAGTAGACGATGAATGGGATTATTTCCAGAAAGAATTTATGCAAGTATGTAACAGACATGCACTGATTAAATCTAGGCAATTGAAACAGAAAAATGCAAAGTGGTTTACTAATGATTTAAGGAAACAAAAGCAAGCTAGAAATAAAGCTTGGGTCAAAGCAAAAAAAAGGGGGAAAAACAGATTGGGATATTATAAAAGGTTACGTAATGTTTATGTGAAACTAGTAAGATTTAATAAACAAAATTATTGTAAGAGGCTCTTGAATCAAAATGTATAGATCAGCCTAAAGATTTTTGGTGTACGGTAAATCATTTTTTAAAAGGTCAAGGTACAGTGGTTTCTAATGTGTTTACAATTGATGGTCATCCAACTCAGTTATCTCAATTAGTGGTGGACAAATTCAATGAGTTTTTTTGTGAAATTGGTTCAAAATGTAACACAGGTGATAGATATATACCAATTAGGTGTTAAAGGGGATATTGGTCCCAAATTTACTTTTATGGAGATCTCGCCACATAGTGTCCTGGTGGGGTTATTGAAACTGAACACATTTAAAGCCATTGGCCTGGATGGTATTCCATTTAACCTACTGAAGTTTGCCTCTCCAGAGATTGCCTCCCCATTGGCATACTTATTTAATTTTTCTATCAAGACAGGGTATTTCCTAAAGCCTAGAAACAATCAAAAGTGGTTCCAGTTTTCAAAGGGGGAAAACTGAATTTGGTAACTATCACCCAATTTCTTTGTTACTTCAGATTTCAAAGATCTTTGAAAAGGTTATTGCTGCCCAGATCTCCGGATACTTGGAAACAGAGGGTCTCTTAAGTGGTATGCAGTCAGGGTTTAGGAATCCTTTAGTACCATGACAGCTTTGGTTAAAGTCACTGGGGACTTACAGGCTACTCTGGATGGGAGGACCCTGGTCGGTGCAATCTTTGTAGGTTTATCAAAGGCTTTTGACTCACTGAACTCATGGGGTCCTCCTATCCAGAGTGGTCTCTACGGGGTTTGTGGGATCCAATTTGCAATGGCTATATTCCTATTTAATAGAGAGAACTCAATCACTCACACTGGGTGATTGGACATCGGGTGTTGTGGCAGTTGGATCAGGGTTCCCCAGGGTTCAATTTTAGGCCCAGTGTTGTTTAATATTTATGTAAATGGATTAAGTTTTTCAGATTCATATATTTTTTATCGTTTGTAAGCCGATGATACGATTATCTATACATCGGATTTTTAGTAGATGTGGTTCAAATAAAGCTTCAGAAAGCATTTGATGAACTGCAGAGTGTCTTAAGGGAGAGCGATTTGGTTTTGAATTCCAAAAAAACACAGACAATTTTATTTGCCCATTCTTTTTCAACTCAGAAAATATTTGATATTAAAGATTCATACCCTGGAGGGAGCTCTGATCCTTCAAACCCAAACATATAACTATTTGAGAATGTGGCTCGATGAGTCCTTAAATTGGGCAGCTCATATAAATAGCATGGTAACTAGTGTTGAAATAAAATTGGGTGCCTTGTATTGTGTTACACACTGTATGAGTACTGAAACTAGGGAGAAAGTGGTACGCTCTATGGTTTTGCCCACTTTACATTATAGGGATCTTATTTATGCCTGTGCAAAGAAATCTGACCTGGATAGGATTGATGTCTGTTATGGTAGAATAGCCAGATTTATCCTTGAAACTGATAGGTTTACTCACAAATGTTTTTTTATTCAATCACCTGCAATGGCTGAGACCATCTGAATACAGGCAGGAACACTTGCTTTTATGTGTAAATGTTGGTTAGGAACCTTGCCCCCATATATTGACTTAGCGATCCCACGTAGAACTAAACTATGCTCACCGTGAGCTTCACATGCCCCTGAGTTTGTCACACCAAGGTATAACCTAGAGATTGGCAGACATTCTGCCTTTTTTAGAGTTCCAATGGCATGGAATAAGATATCTGCCGATATTAAATCCTGTAAAGGGAAATCCCCGTGGCAGAATATTAGGGCATGGTTTAGACAGCAAGTTATTACATAGATACATAGATACATAGACAGTGTCGGCAGATAAGGGCCTATGGCCCACCTAGTCTGCCCATTTGAGCTTGCAAGTTCAGTTTGTTTTCCTAGAAGTCTATTTCCCCTTACCCCTGACCTCTAGAATTCCTTTATGTCTATCCCATGCATTCTTAAATCCCGTGATTGTTTCAGCCCCCACCACTTCCTCTGGCAGGGTGTTCCACTTGTCCACCACCCGTTCTGTGAAGAAATTCTTTCTCATGTTTCCTCTGAATCGTCCTCCTCCAACTTCATCCCATGCCCTCTAGTCCTGAAACATCTTTTCGCTTAAAATAGTGTTTTCCTGCACCCTGTTCCTCCTGTAAGATACTTGCATGTCTCTATCATATCCCTCTCCCTCCTCTCCTCCAGGAGTGTTCAGTTCCTTCAACCTGTCTTCATAGGACTTGTGATGCAACCCATGCACCATCTTTGTTGCCCTCCTCTGAACCTTCTCTACCCTGTCTATGTCCTTACGTAGGTATGGTCTCCAGAACTGTACACTGTACTCCAGGTGGGGCCTCACTAGTGTCTTGTATAGTGGAATTATGACCTCCTTTTCCTGCTGGTGATGCCTGCCTATACATCACAGCATCCTATTTGCTTTACCTGATGCCTTGTCACACTGTTTCCCTACCTTGAGGTCATCAGAGATGACAACCCCAAGATCCCTTTCCTGCTTGGTACATGCTATATCCTCACCCCCCAACTGATATATTGTGCCAGGGTTTTTGTGCCCCATATGCATTATCTTGCACTTCTTTGCATTGAATTTCAACTGCCAAACCCTCGACCATTCTTCAAGTTTCTGCAGGTCCCTTCTCATTCTGTCTACACCCTCTGGTGTGTCTACTCTGTTACAGAGCTTTGTGTCATCAGCAAACAGTGAAATTCTGCCTTCTATATCCTGTGCAATGTCACTGATGAAGATGTTGAATAGGACCGGTCCCAGCACTGATCCCTGTGGTACCCCACTGGTCACTCTTCCCTCTGTGGAGTGACAGCCATTTACCACCACCCTCTGTGTCCTGCCACCCAGCCAGTTACCTACCCACCACACTACTGTCCTGCCCACACCCATAGTCCCCAGTTTGTGTAATAGTCTTCTATGTGGCACAGTGTCAAAGGCCTTGCTGAAGTCCAGATAGGCCATGTCCACTGCCCTCCCCTGATCCACCTCCCTAGTCACCCAGTCAAAAAATTCAATGAGGTTGGTCTGACATGACCTCCCCCTGGTGAAACCATGCTGCCTTGGGTCCTGTAGTCCATTGACAACCAGATGTTCCACCAATCTCTCCTTCAGTAGTGCTTCCATGATCTTTCCCACTACCGAGGTGAGGCTGACTGGTCTGTAGTTCCCTGCTTCCTCTTTGTTCCCACTTTTGTATAAGGGGACCACATCTGCTGTCCTCCAGTCTTTGGGTACCTCCCCTGTTTCCAGTGATTGGCTGAACAGGATAGCCAGAGGTTCAGCCACCACCTCTCTTAGTTCTTTAAGGACCCTGGTGCACCCCATCTGGCCCCATTGCTTATCAGCTCTTATTACTTCCAGTTCCTTCAGGGACCCTTTCTCGTGAAGGGACTTGTGTCCATTTCTGCACCATTCTCACCCCTTGTACCCTTCAGACCCATTACCCCCCTCTTCCTTAGTAAAGACTGAGCAGAAATACCTATTCAATATGTCAGCTTTACTGTTGTCATCCTCCCCTGCTCCCATCCTCCCCTTCAGTCTCACTATCCCTCCCTTTGTCCTTCTTTTCACTTATGTACCTGTAAAGGTTTTGTCCTTTAACCACTGATTTTGCAATGTGTTCTTCTGTCTGAGCTTTGGCTTCCCTTACTGACTTCCCTGCCTCCCTTTGTTTCTCCTGGTACTTCTCCCTATCCCCTTCTGCCTGTGTCTTTTTGTATTGCCTGAATGCAGTCTTTTTGGCTTTCACTTTCTTTGCTACCTCTATTAATGGTAGGAATTAACAGTGCAGCATATTAACTATTTTAATTATAGTTGTGTTTGCATAGGACCTCATTGTAAATGAGCCTCGGCTCAACTGAGTACATCTTAGTTCATATATTTATATGAATAAAATGTTTTACTACTTACTACTTGTTCTAGCACATCTCTTTTTCTGAAATATGCTACCCTCTTGGACTTTGTTGATTACCTTGGAGGTACTTGAAAGTTTCTATCATGTCACCCCTCTCCCTCCTTTCCTCGAGGGTATACATATTAAGCTCCTTTAGTCTCTCTTCATATGGCTTCTGGTGCAGACCCTGTACCATTTTAGTTACCCTCCTCTGGACTACCTCCATAATGTCTATGTCCTTGTGGAGATAGGGTCTCCAGAACTACACGCAGTACTCCAGATGGGATCTCACCAACTGTTTGTACAGAGGGATAACAACTTCCTGTTTTCTACTGGTGATTGCTGTGCTCATTTACACCTGAAATTCAATGGAGATAATTTCTCAGGATGGCACTAAACACTTATCCCACTTCCCTGTGAATGGGGGTGGGAGAGGTAATATTGTTTACTACCTTACTAAGAGTTTCTATGCACTAGCCATCCCAATGTTTTCTGCCTGGCAGGTTTTTACTTGACCTAAATTCAGGCTCAGCAGTTCCTTACTCCAAATGAAAATTATCTTTTTCCAGGGCTAACACATCCATCCCTAGTAGAAATTAACAGAGATAAGGCCCCTATTAAAATAAATTGTAAAGCAGATACTGACTAGCAGCAATGAAGTTACAAACATTACGATACTGGTAGCAATACAACTTCATACAGAAGCACCCCAAATGACATCAGCAACCTGGAGGCCTGCTGACTCAGCATACAGAAACCTTGGAGAAATGGGCCACACCAGAAAAGTGCTAAAAAATTCAGATTTGTCAACTTTTTTTGGCAAAACCTTGAACACACATAGTTTTTATAGCAATGTCTGAGTGGTACTGCCTGTTTTAGTTTTGAAAACCATTGCATATGATCTTTAAGATTCATAGTTTTAACGTTTGATAACTTATAGGTAGCCAAGCATTTTATCAAAATTAAATTTTAAGTTATTTCCATCAAATTTTATAACTCTTTCCCATATTTCTCCACAGTTTCAAGATTTAAAGAATTGCATAGCATAGGTATACGTACTGAGTTTTTAGGTCTCAAGCTTTAAAGGGGGCTTTTATAGGCAGCAACACATTTTGCCAAAATTTAAATTTCAGTTATTTCCATCTAATTTTAAAACAGCTTCTCCACATTTCACCAAATTTGGAACATTTAAATTGATACATCACCTGCATATATGTGCCATATTTTACATTTCTAGTTTTAAAGTTGACTGAATCATAAGCAGCCAAATCTTTAGACATTTGTTTGAATTAAAATGTGCAAGTATGCAAACTGCCAATGTATAAGCCCTGTAACTTTAAAGTTAGAACACACAAGTCTATTAAATTTGGAAAGTTCACAGATGTTTAGAAGGAGGCTGTGTACAACAATTTTATTAACCTCTTGCTTAATTGCCAACAGAATTAGAAGATGCAGGGAAATCTGGACAGATAAATCTGTCCGTAGCACAGCAAAGAAGCTGCCAAAATTTAAACATCTGATGAGAAATTAAATTCAAATTCCATGAGACTTTGTGAAAACTGTGGAAGTTCATAATAATTTTGTGGAAGCCTATCCACAAATATTACCCAGCCATTCATCTGACATGCCATACAGGAGAAATGAAAAGGCTACTGAGAATAGTAATAGTGTTTGATTTATAAAGGACTGTTTTGTAAAAGTAGCAGGAGAGTTGGAGGGGCATTTCAGGATCTTTATGCTACTGCAGGTAAGGTGATTTACCTTCCTGTAGTGCAGGCCAAATGAGTAATCTATAGCTAAGCACTGAATGTAGAGGGAGAAGCTGACGTTTGAGCACAGTGTGATAGGCAGCACAATTTTTGAGGATGTGAAGAGGTCACTTATTTAATGAGAGATGGTACTGAGGGGAAAGATGCCCAGATAGATCTTCTCCAAGGCCCTGATGGTTCTAGGGCCCATGAGGAATGACAGTGGAATCAATTAGACAAGCTAACTTTTCTTAGTTTTGTTGAATGAGGAATGGTTTTCCTTGGAATGCCTTCATGCTCAGGATGTGTTGTAATTGTGCCAAGGGTGAGGAGGTACTAATGTTGTCAAGAGAAATGAAGTCTGTGCAATTCAAATTAAAGGATAGATGTTGGCAAGGCAGCTAGTGCATGGGGTCACTAGTTACAGGAGTTAGATGCATGCATTCACCAAGAAACAGGCAGCTAAGCTAAGTAGCACAAGAATACTATACCCCCAGTTGGAGCAAGGAAGCACAGAGTGTCAACTATTCCAACTTGAATTCTGGTTGTATGTGAACCAAGCCCAGTAAAATTTGACTATCCTGAGAGCCTGATGCACTTGCAAGTGTAGGACTTAGACATATTCAGAAAGATGTACAGTAGTGGGGGCCGAAAAAATCTGGGGTACCAAGAATGAAACATTCTGGCTATTACAATGGGATAGATCTGATAGGAAAAGAAGTATGTGGCTCTTTTTTTGTTAAAGGAGTGTGTAACTGTGAAGAACAAGGGGGATAGCAGGGGGACCAGCAGTTACACAGAGTCTTCATTAGTTGTTATATTTAGTGTGGTGTACATCTCCATCTTAAACATTAGCAGGGCTTCTGAGTGTCTCATAATAGCAGCTGAACAAAAGTTTGGAGGGATCACCCTGGAAGCAAACCAGGAAGTACACTGAGTATTCAGTAGATTTTTCCAGATGCCCTAGAAGAGTGAATGACTATTAAAAATAGTTGCATCTAAAAAATAATTTTTGTTGTTAAAAAAATTGTTCACACATGCTGTTAGGTGTATCTGACATTAATAAATGACAATATTTTTGTATTAAAGTAGATTAAAGTAGCTGGCCCAGTGGTGCTGAGAGTTGAGGCACTGGATGCCACACCTCACACCATGCCGGTGACCTGGGTTCGGGAATGAGCCCAGGCCACCAGGGGTCAGCAGGGGAGAGAGAGGACTGAGCATCCAAAGGATGGCTCCCCTGTCTCGGGGGGGGGGAATCCAGGGACAGCCCATCATTGCAGCAGCCCCAGTCAGAGACTGGAGGCACTGCAATGCTCAGGGCTACAGTAGTGGAGACACAGAGCCGTGATAGATGTTCCTGGCATCAGTGCACACTCGGGCTTTGTGGGGAGGGAGGGGCATGGGGTGTAACAAGGAAAAACCTCTTCCCCTAATAGGCAATGGCTCCTCACAGTGCTGGATGCCACACGCCCAACACCGGGTCCTCTCTCCACCCTTCAGTTTCTTGGTTGGCTGAAGCCAGGCGATCTGGATTCTAGATAGAGTTCTAGAGTGGATGGGGGCCCTGCCCCGAGGAGTTCAGAGTCGGGGGGGCATGCCTGGTGTAGATCACCGAGGGGCAGTAACCATATATACAGCAGGAAGACCACAGTGGGTGGTAGAGCATACCAGTGAGTCGGGGCAGCTTGAGAGAGTTTGGGGGTAAGCAGAATAAATAGAGTTCAAAACAAAAGTAGATTAAAGTACATTTTTTAATAACATAAAGCAATGGACATTTTCACATTTCTGCATAATATTTGCTCAGTCTCAAAAGTCTCATTTAATTTCCTGAATATTAGCTAGTTAGTTAGTGTAAGTTTTTTGACTAGGTAAGCACACTAGACAATTAAGTGCCTATTTTCAGGTAAGAGCATGGAAGTTACAACAAGACTAGTACAATCAAGGGAATAAAACATATAAGATGGCAACAGGAGCATAGCTGGGTACAAAAGAGGTAACATGAAGGTACTTAGTACAAAACCGTACAGCCAGAAGAAGCAAAAAATGGACCCTATGCATGAATGGGAGTGTTATACATGCCAGAGGTGCGTAAACCACCCAAGGAGCTCTGCACATGTGGACAGGTGCACACCACCCAGAATTCACTACTGGCCACCACCTGTCTGTGGCCCCAGACCCTCAGAGCACAAGTCCATGAAGGATGGCTGTGGGAGGCATAGTAGACCCAGCCAGGCATCCTATTGGCTGCCCTTCCTGGGTCACTGGGTCAGCGGTGGATCAAATGTGCAGCTGGGCGTGGGTCCAAGTGTGTGAATTGCACCCACAGACACCCGAACCCGCACAGCGATGCCCCATCAGGTACAGGTCCTTAGGAAGCACCCCTGGTGCATGGGGGCCACCTGCACCACCCTCCTCAGCCCAAGGCACCCTGGCACCTGTGTAGCAAGGCACTGTACAAACACACACATCACACACTGGTGCACCTGCTGCCCCACAGACGTGGACTCCATACCCTGACCCCACACTCGTGTTCGGTGGTGCCCCCCATAACCCCTTACCCATACCTGCAGGTGTTGCACTGGGAGCCAGATGGCCAGTGGCACAGCCCTCTGCACATCTCCATGGCCACTGGCCATCTGACCTATGTGGGTGTGCATCAGCTGCACACCCCTGTGTAGGTCAGATGGCCAGAAGCCATGGAGGTGTGCAGAGTGCTGTGCTGCCAGCCATCAGGAACTGCAGCACCAAAGGGAGGGCAAGTGGACAGAGAGCAGGGTGGGGGTTGTCAGTGCCATGGGGGGGCGTGTACAGCTAGTGATGGGCATGTGTGGGGAGGGAGGGAGCTTGGCATTACAGGGTCAGGGCTGGCCAGTAAGTGGGACACGGTGTGGCAATGCTGGCATGGACCTGGCTTTTTCTTGTCCAGGTGGTCAGCCTATCCACTGCCCTTGGCCCCCACCAGCAACCTAGTGGGCTCGGGCATTATGGGCAATGGTTGCCTTGTTCTGCCATGACTGGCAGGCCATGTATGAGAGGGCATGCAGTGGGTTATGGCAAGGTCCCAGCTGCTGTAACCTGCTCCACACTGCGCCCCCCTCCCTGTGGAGTGCACTACATGATTTAGTGCATACCACATAGTGCTGGCATGCACCCAGAAACCCCATGCATGTTGCAGTCCGCTCAGCCAGGGGAGCACTTGTGTACTTGCCTGGTGCCCCTGTAATGAATGCCATGTGGGGTCCATGGGACCCTACTCCAGAGCATTTGGTTATATTGATGCCAATGCACCTGGTTTACACAGCACATTGGCATGGTTCATAGGGCCGATAGCAGCATATAGCAAAAGCACAATACATAAAGTAAAGCAGTCACATACAGCATGAAGAGCTCAGCTAGGCCCACAGGGTAGACCAGGGAAAATGTATTGGTCCACAAGCTGAAGGAAAAAACTGTGACACCATGCAAGTACAGGCAGAAGTATTTTTCATATGGTTCCATAAGGACCTTCTAATAAGGCAGTGAGAAGAAGAACCACAGACAGACAATGGGAAGAAGTTGCAGAACCTAGGTGCACATGCAGCAAAGGCCTGATGACCCATAACAGTGTGAGTTTTGGGAAAACAAGCAGGGGCATGTCATTGGATTTTCAGGGGTAACCAAGGTTAGCAACCCTTAACTGCTCAGCCAGGATAGGAGGGGTGGCAGTCCTGAGCACCTTGTCAGCATAACAAAACAGGGCAAAATCTTGACTAGCAACTACAGACTAGTCAGTCTCACATCACCCTGACCCTGGGTGCACACCGGGGGGGGCATCACATAGTCTGCCATGGGGATTGCCTGCCACTGGGTGCATCCCTATGGTGGGGGAAAGAGAGGAGAGTCATCCCATGGGAGTCTGTGTGCTCCTCGTCCACTGTTTTACATGGTTACCTATTGCTCTGGTGACCTTTTTCCCCAGTCATCCTTTTCCCAGTTGCCATTTTCCTAGTTGCCATGGCTGCAGGTCATGATTGGGGAGCTCGCCAACCTGACTAGACACTCATGGAGGAAATTAATGGAGATACTATTGAAGGAGATGCTTGACTGAGCACCAGGAGCCAAACAGGATGCAGGAACACTGCAGCATGGTTTCACAGGGGGAAGTCATGTCAAACTAATCTCATAGATTTATTTGACTGGGTTACCAGAGAGGTGGATCAAGGGACAACTGTGGATGTGGCCTATCTGGACTTTAGTAAGGTTTTCAACGCGGTGCCACACAGTATAATAGTTAAGAAACTAAGCAGCCTGGGCATAGGGGAGAAAGTGGCAAACTGGGTATCAAACAGGTTAAGGGATAGTAGACAGAGGGTGGTGGTAAGCTGTAGCCACACAGGTGATATGGGAGTAAGTAGTGGGGTGCCACAGGGTTTTGTGCTTGGACTGGTCCTCTTTAATGTCTTTATTAGTAACATTGCAAAGAAGCTTGAGGGCAAGGTGCATCTCTTTGTGAATGATACAAAAATCTGCAACATGGTTGACACTCAGGAAGGGGAAGAGAGAATGTGAAAAGGGATTTGAGGAAGCTACAGGAATGGTCTGGGGGTGGCAGCTGGGTTTCAATGCCAAAACATGTAAGGTTATGCACTTGAGGTTGCAGAACCTAGGGGCTGTGTATAAGATGGGGTGAGAGGAACTTACAGTCACCAAGCAAGAAAGAGACCTGGGGTCATCATATCCAATGACCTCAAGGTAGCTGGGCAGTGTGACAAAGCAGTAGGAAAGGCTAGTAGGATTCTGGGGTGCACTGAGAGAAGGATTTCTAGTAGGAAGAAGTAGGTGGTGCTGCCATTGTGTTGCTCACTGATGAGGCCCCACCTGGAGTACTGTGTCTGGTTTTGGAGACTGCACCTCTGCAAGGACATTGAAAGGGTGGAGGCAGTGAACAGGAGGGCAGCCAAAATGGTGAGGAGGTTGCACGAGAAGCCATATGAGAAAAGGCTGCAGAAACTTCACTTTCTTCTGAACATCACAAGCGCAGAGGTCTTTTGCCTACTGTGCACCATGCTGGCTGAATGAACTCTCCCTGACATAACCAATGAGCCTAAGCTGGGGGCCATTTAAGAGAAAACTCCACCAGCTCCTTACCTCTCTAAGCAGCTGTCACTGCTAACCCTGCCCTATCCTAACCTGTTACCTTTCTGCTGCCTTGCTACCTCCCATCTGCCTCACTCCTTTCTCCACACCTCACCTGCCTGCTGTACCTTACTTCTTTCTCCTCTGCCCAGCCTCCCTCGCTTATCCTGTCCTTCCTACGTCGCACTTTTTTCACCCTACCTCTCTATTCCCTATCCACTACTCCTATGACTCCTAACAAAGCTCAATATTCTGGCTGCTTCATTTTATGTTTCTTAAATATGTATCTGCCTGTATATTTAATTATATCCTGTAACTCTGCACTTATACTATTTCAATTGTCCCATTTCTACTTGTATTGTGTGATGTTTTTTTTTTGCTTGTCTTGATGTGGAACCTTTGTAAATGAACTTCCGACTCAAAGGTGTAATTCCAAGAAACAAACAAACAAATAAATAAATAAATAAACTCAACATGTACTCCCTGGAAGAGAGGAGAGGAGAGTGAGGAGGACATGATTGAAACCTAGAAGTACCTCACAGGTGTGAACTAGATGCAAGTGAAAGGTCTACTTCAGGAAAATGAAAGCATTAGAACAATGGGGCATGCAATGAAGCTAAGAAGGGGAACGTTTAGGAGAGATGTCCACAAATATCTCCTCACAGAAAGGGCAGTGGATGACTGGAACAGCCTGCCAGAAGAGGTAGTGGGGACAAAGACTGTACGATCTTCAAGCATGCAAAGGATAGGCACGGGGCATATTAGATAGAAGAACAGGGGATGGAGTGACATCTATGACCAACTAGGGTCAGTGGTGATGGAATAGGCAGGGACAAGGGGCAGACTGGATGGGCCTGAATGTCTTCTTCTGCTGACAAAATCTAGGTTTCTATGTTTCATCACTAACTTGGGGGAATGGCCATCCTAGTTTGTAATAGAGTTCACATTGATGTATGAGGCAGGCTGCTAAGAGGGCAAAATTACAGATGTTATTATAAATTACATCCCACTTAAACAAGAGGGACTTAGCAACATTGGTGTAGGTAAGGAGCCCATAGTTTAGAGAGGGTAGGAGCATTCCCTTAGCAAGAATGGGACATATGGCAGGAGTAAGGAAGTGTTTGGCCCCATTAGCCATAACAATCTTATTGTTAACGGCCCTACATACATTAGAGATATGCAAAAAAAATTACAGTTATTTTATGGTTATTTATTATGTTTTTTTTTCATATATTTTGTTGTCTTTGACAGTCTGATTGTTATCAATTTGTTGATTCTATGAGTTTTTGAGATTGTATATGGTGTGAGATTTTTATTGCTCTCTTATGTATATTGTACAGTGTTCAGAGCCCATGGGAATGAGAGCTTTATAAATAAAGTTTTGCTTGCTTGCTTGAAAAGAGTGATCCATTTGGGGTCAAGGGCAACTCCAAGGTACTTGAAGGAGTAGTCAGTTATCAGAGATGAACTATTCACACTGGTCTCAACCAGAGGCTCAGGGCAAGACATGTTTTTTGCCTGAAAGTCAAAAAGAATGATTTGCATTTTCTTTAGGCTGAGGACTAACTTATTTGCAGACAGCCAGGACTGAACTGGGTGCAAGTCCTGATTCAGTTAGAAGTTAATGACCTTGATATCCTGGGAGCCAGCCAAGAGCACCAGGTCATCTACATAAAGGGTGGAACTGCAATGGACAGGTAAGTGGGAGAGGTAATTAATGAACTTTGAAAACAGGGTGGGACCTAGAACTGAGCCCTGTTTGATACCAACTGAGACAGGAGTCAATTCTGAGAACATTCTGTTATATTTGTCCATTTGCTGTCTACCATGTAGCTAGTTAGCAAACCAGACTAGTGTATGGCCAGACAGCCTAAAGAAATGCAACTTGATGCAGACAGGTTAATAGTTTACCAAATGAAAATCTTTGCAGAAGTCAACAAAGTTTGCTCCAGTTAAATTACTCTGATCCATGCCCCCCATTCTCAGAGGTGACCTTAGCAAGTTCAGTGGAGGTGATATGCCCCCTCCAGAACATGTGCTGTGCCAGGGAAAGCAGGTTATACTTGCAAAGGTACTCAGCTGGGAAGCAACAATTTTCTCAAAGAGCTTGCTGAGGATGGACAGGATGGCTATGAGGCGATAGTTTTCTGTGCACTGTGAGTCCCCTTGCTTAAAAACAGGGTAACCTCATCTGCCTTCCCAATGTCAGGCACAATACCAGTGAGCAGAGATGCTTTAAAATATGCAAACTAGGTAAGGCCAGAAAGGGGGCACCGATGAGGAGTAGCTTTGGCTCCATATTGTCAGGACCAGGGATGGTAAGGTGAGACACTAGCCAACAACCTACCAACCTCACCTGCTGTAACAGTTTTAAGGTTAAAGAGGGAGTGGGGCAACCATGGGACAGAGAAGGCACTATCTCATCCAGAGATGCAGGACATGAGAACAAGGAGGTGAACACACAGAGGTCAGAAAACTGTTAATTCAGTGTACACACTATTGTACTAGGGTTGTTACAATTAATCCCACTGATGAGCAAATCCTTAGTTTGGTAATTAAGATAACCAACAATTATATTTTTAATATTATGCCAAAAACTCCTTGGGTCTTCAGCAGATGCCAGTATAGAAGATCTACAGAACTCACTCTTGGCTAAGCTAGTTTTTTTTATAAGCACTTCTGAGATGCCTATACTCAGTAAGGTCACACAGTGCTTGAATGGTCTTAAATCTGACCCAACACTTATCTCTGGATTTCGTGATGGCTAACAAGTCATTATGAAGCCATTTAGTGACAGTATTTCTAACTCTTCCTTTAATGAAGGGGGCATGCTTATCCTGCAGCAAAGAAAAGATGGTTATGTAGTAAGACAGGGCAATTGAGGTATCAATAGTGAACAAAACAGGAGACCAGTAAGTAAGTGCAAAATCAATATGGAAGGAACTAGGATCAGACCTGGAAAGGTCTCTGAGTAGAATGATCTTAAGTATTTTTAGGTATTTTTATAGTTCATTTGATAGAGATGGTTTTTGATTTCATGAAATTTAAATATAAAACATAAAAAGGAAAAGAAATAGTATATGATATGTATTGCTGCTTCGTCTTATTTTTTCCCTTTATATTAGTGATATGCAACTGGAACAGATGTCCACTAACTGCAGAGCCTGTGGTAATATCACTTACAAACCACAGAGTAACATGTGAACTTGAAACTGTGGTTTGGAAGACAAAATCTAGAACTTATTCCTTGTGCCCGGATACCAGGAGAGGATGGGAAAGAAGAAATTGTAAAGACCACCTTGAACTTGTGGTCTACTTCAAGAATGCCTGATAATGTCACTGCTTGACTTTGATTGGGTCAGGTTTCTTTTCAAACTGTTTTCAGAAAACACCATTTAGGTTGATCTGTTAATAGTGAATATATTTAAACTGCATTGTCAAAGTACAAGGAAACCCAGTGGTGTGACTGACACACGTTGTTATGCTTGATTATTTTATGACATTTAATTTATCTGATTTAAGGCTAATTTATGTAAGGCATATGTCCCATTTTTGTAACATGGATATACATATGGTATCTACAGGTTCAGGGAAGGATGAGGTTACCTGGCACAAGAGACCTAGGTTTGGCTACTCTGCACAGGGGCACCCAAGTAAATCCAACTACAGGAAGCAATAACTGTAATGTCCAGAACCAGAATTGGGATTTTTCAGTGTGGCTTTATTTATTAACTCACTGAACATAAACAAAGCACTGCATGGTCCCCCACAGGGCTACATAACTATAATGCAGATTAGAGGTTAAACACAGTGGTCCATTTGAGGAATGAACACAATACAACAGTTGTCTGGCTTTGGACCCACCAGGCACTCAGCCCGGACTTTGCATGCGCATTGGATACACAGCCCGACTGGCCCGGCTCCCCTGCTGGCCACTCGACTGACGGTCCACTTGGCGAATGAACCCAAACTCTACTTGGAAAGACATTCCATCAAACAAGGAGGCTTCCAAACTGTGGCTCCCCACACCACTTGAAGTCTAGCGACTCCTAGAGAGATTTTGTTTTCATACTTCAAACAGAAACTCCCATCCAACAAGGAGACTCCCATCCAACAAGAAGTAATTTTCCCATCCTGTGGTTCCCCACACCACTTAGAGTCTGCGACTCCTAGAGAGATTTTCAAGTTGCGACCCACGTCTGGGTACCCACCCCATCACTGGCCAAGCACATGAGGCAAGTAGCAAAAACACAGAAGAAATCCATAGAGGTGGACCCGGTTACTAAAGATGGGGGTTTTTCCCACCTCCAGCTCCCACAGCCCATACCCGGCCATTTCTCTGGACACACAGAACTTTAGACTTTAAAATGTAGATTGACGGTGCATGACCTGAAGCACCCCCTCTAAAATGAACTTTAATCCATTAACACTTTAAACAGATGACTGCTCTATTTGTTTGTCCTAGTTGACATAGTCCTCCCAAATAGCAGTCCCCAATACTTGAAATCAACTGAAGAAAAGAAGTTGTTTTCCCCTTCAATGGGGCCCAAACACTCACCCATTCATTGCAGGTGCCCCACAGGCGAAGTACTGTAACCTTTGCTGTTATACATGAACAGACTGAACTTAAATTAAAACAGGCAGCTTTCTTCCCAGGGTGGGAGAAGGGAATTGCCCCTGGAACCCACAAAGAACTTTTCCTCACACCCCCCCAGAGGGAGGGGGGTAAACAGACAACTACTGGTGTCCTTCTTGTTTGCTTAAGGACAAACTGAAGACTGACTTTGAATTCCCAAGGTTCTAAACTTACTCTGAGCTGAAGATTCCAAATGTGGCTCATGCAGCTGCGACAGTTCTATTACGATGTCATCCCTCTAGTCTCAGCTGTGACTGAGGACAGAGTGAGACAGTGTGAAACCCATTTAACTGGAGTTTCACAAGCTGCCTTCCCTGCCTACCACTAGGTCTTACTGGGATTCTAGTAACCCCGGGTAACAAAGGGGTTACACTCGCCTTGACCAGGAAAATGACTGTCCCCAGTCATTATGCACCCGACATAGGCCATCCCACCCTATGTGCTACCTGCAGAGGGGGGTGATAAGAGCCTCACCACCCTGTGCATGCAGGTGAGGCAACACTAAGGCCTGAGGCCTGTAAGCTGACATATCAGCCTCTCACTCTATCACGTACTATGGACACCTAGTGGTTCTGGTAGAACCGTCCAGAGCATAGCCCTGATAGATCAGCACTGCAATCCCTCTGACGCTCAGGATCACAGTCTGTCTATCCCCAACCCTCTAGGAAGAAACCTATCTGCCTCTAACATAATATTCCCAAATAAAAACAAAACCGGGGACCTCCCCGACCTTGGGCAACCTGCAACTACAACCATTAGCAATAATAACACAATACATTTAAATTCTACACCATAAACACTGACGAGGGACTCCGATGAGCCCCTCCTCCCCTTCTTGTCTTCTCTTCTGTCTTCCAGGAACACCTGTAAGAAAAGACAAAAGCAAACAAAAAAAAACACATCCTAATCTGCAATGTACAGTCTATCTAAACAACAACAATGACAACAACAACCCTTACCACACAGAAAAAGCACCGAACAATCCCAAAAAGAAAAAGATTTTTTTTTTGTTTAGAAAAAGGTAGAAAACAGTATTTACATTAAAGTACAATGACATTGGAAGCAATACACCTTTGGGGGGGGGATGGAATGCCCTAAATGTCCCACTAGTGACTACAAGGCCCGAAGACCAGTCCATTAAAGAGTCTCTCCTGGGCCAGAGCCCCATGAAGCATAGTTCTTTAAGGCAAGAACCCCGAAGGGGAGAGTCTTTGTGGACAGTTCACACACTGTTTGAAGTCTGTAGTGTAAGGTGTGTATTGCAATGTCATAAAGATAGAATAAAAAGAATTTTTCTGACTCACCAGCCTCTTGAAGTATTTGAACGTCACAAACCTGGTCCCTTCCGAAGACTCTCCCTGGCAGCATTTCTTCTGATACAGCTAGGCGGACATCTTCCGGGAACCCACAGGAGTGCACATCTGGAAACAGCTGGGCTGATGTCATAACTGGAGAAGGAACCTTAGAACAGGAACAAAAAGAGAAACAGCTGGTCCGGTGTCATCCGATGACCAGGCGATGAACAGGAAAACAGCTGGACTGGTGTCCTCTCTGGATCTGAAGTCATCTGGTGGTACCAGTAGATGGTTGCTGAATAGGGCAGTACACTGTGGACTGAAGAATATGGGGCACCTGATTTCTTGTTTATTCATATTGGAAGTTCAATAAGGTTACTTCACAGTGTAGATGTGGCAGTATTGACTACCACTGCTTGGCTCTCCATTTTGTAGGCTCGGGCTTAATTACTGGGAGGTCCTTGCACTGAGGCCAATAGTAGAGGGGGTCAGGGGCTTGAATTATTATTCCATCTGGATGCACATAATTCACACAGTGGGAGACTTTGCGTCTCTCTCCATCCACTATTCTCACTCTGTCCATAAACAGTGTCCTGCCTCTCTTCCACTGTGTATACTTTTCGTGTAACAGTCTATTCTTCACATGCTGGTTAGCCCCAAGATGCACATGTTTCATTGCTTCATCCCAGATCCAGGATTTCCTGCAGTTCTCAATCTCCTCCCAGACTCTCCGAGGAAAGGTAGGAAAGGTCATACCAAAGATTTCATTGGCCTTTCTACAAACCAGTCTCTCCTCTTTACTTGCTTTGGTCAATCTGAGACCGTTGGCCTGACTTGGGGGTGGCCAGTCCTGGTTCTGCCAGCTTTGCATCCTCAATGAAATTAAAAATGGATGCCTGACTTCTTCTTCTTCTTCTTCTGGGGAAGCCAGGGCAGTGGCATCACCACCTTCTTGAACACATTCCTCCGAGGCAAGATCTTGAGGCTGTGTACCCGTTCCTATCTCACAAGGCCACATAGGTTCCCCCTCATCTTCCTCTTCACTGAGGATCTGAGCCCAGGAGTGAGCAGTAGTTCTCACCCCTGAGACTATCCATTCATCACTGGGAGTGGAGGTCGACACCTCCCATTCAAAGGCCTCCCGCATCTCATCTTCACCTTCGAGACTTGGGCTAGGCCCCCCTACACAGGGGACTATTGATGCTTTATCTGAACTTGCTTTCTGAGATTCAGCATCCAACGCTTCTATTTCAGCTTCAGTCTCTAATTCTGCACTCTCTAACTTTGTGCCACACTCCCCCGGGGGACCTTCCTCCACAGGCTCTGCCTGATGCTGTGTGCTGCCAACTGCAGATTCTTGAAGTTGTGTCCATGTGGGAGCCAAATGAATTTGAGGCACTTTATACAAGCCATATTTTTGTAGACATCCAGCACAGTGAGGAATCATGAAGACATCCCTTCCAGCACTCAAGCACATCTGGCATACATGCACTGGATAATTAAGAATTGCTACATCAGGAGGGAGTTGCCCTCTATAGCACCAATTTTCAATATCTCTCAATCTATTTACTGCTGCTGTTACTGAAACCCGGGCATGATCCGGGTAACGAGCTGGTCCTGAGGCCATAACTGCAGAAAAACAAACAAAAGTTCACTGTAACTGAAAGTCCCACTTTAATGAACACACTCTGTATCTTTAAAATGGCTCCTCTGCTGCTGTGTTTACTTTACTACCCCACCCTGTAATGGCGGTGGCAGCACTCCTGTGCATCAACATTCAGACTCTGGGTCAAGCCACTGCGCACCCGATTTACATCAGCTACTAATAACTTTTATTCAGACTGCACAATTTGCTCTGTTCTGGCTGTTCACAAATTTACAGGATTTTCCTTGGACTTTTCACTTGCTGGCAACATTCATTTAATTACAGTCCCTTTTAAAACTTCAGGTTTCAGCACAGGATTGCCTGCTTTTACTAGTGTTGCACTTATTTTACAACCCACAGTCTCTCTCTGGCTGCAAACTTTAAACTGAGGCTACTTTTCATTGCTATGCACACATTTAATGGCTTTACAGACTTGCACTTGCCAGCAGGACATCACACAATCTCTACTTGCAAGCGACTATACAGCTGCACACACATTTTATATGGCATTATCTGAAAATCACTGATTGGAGCAGTTTTAAATCGTTTACTCACTGTTATTGAAGCAGATTGCTGCGATGGGGTAAAACGGCCTGCAGACAGATTTTGAAGGCCTCAGATTGGAAACGGGTGGGCAGTCTCCGCGATCGTAGTATTAACCACACAATTCACTGATCCCACGATCGATAAGCGTGTTGAGCCCGATTTTTAGCTGGAAAGTCACTTTTCTACTGTTTACAGCGCTTTGAACACTTCGCGAACGCTCCTCCACTGCCAGTACACGTACTACTCTCTGTCTCCCTCTCGAATGCTGAAGCAGACACATAAGAGCTGGCTGAGATGCGGGACTAATTGCAAACTGACCAACCACACAACACCATGCAAATGAGCCTCTTCTTCCTCACGAGGGCTCCTCTCCTCACGGCGATCATCAAGCAGGCAAATTTAAACTGAAAAGATGCACTTTTTTTTTTCGAACTGACTCCACGGCGGGAGCCCATTTCAACCATGTAACATTGCCATTAACTCTGCAGTCTCTAGCATTGCACAGAAAGCATTTCCAACATCCAGGGCATAATTTCTCTGTTACTACCCTAGTTTTCCACTTTCCTTCACAGAACTTTATTTTAAAACTGACAAACACTGTAAACTATGTTGATGCAGGACAAGGACACACACTTTGGCTTTACAGCTCCTTGGTAAGCAGTTGGCATTTTTTAAACAGCAGCACAAGATTCACAGCACACAGCACACACTAGGGAAATTGCTTCAACTTTTTTGGGCTACCAACTGCCAGATAGCCAAAACACTAGCCTACTTGCCCAGGCACCTTCCTTCCCAAACAAATCCAAAGCGGTGCCTCCATTTTTGTAAGGCATATGTCCCATTTTTGTAACATGGATATACATATGGTATCTACAGGTTCGGGGAAGGATGCGGTTACCTGGCACAAGAGACCTAGGTTTGGCTACTCTGCACAGGGGCACCCAAGTAAATCCAACTACAGGAAGCAATAACTGTGATGTCCAGAACCAGAATTGGGATTTTTCAGTGTGGCTTTATTTATTAACTCACTGAACATAAACAAAGCACTGCATGGTCCCCCACAGGGCTACGTAACTGTAATGCAGATTAGAGGTTAAACACAGTGGTCCATTTGAGGAATGAACACAATACAACAGTTGCCTGGCTTTGGACCCAGCAGGCACTCAGCCCAAACTTTGCATGCGCATTGGATACACAGCCCGACTGGCCTGGCTCCCCTGCTGGCCACTCGACTAACGGTCCACTTGGCGAATGAACCCAAACTCTACTTGGAAAGACATTCCATCAAACAAGGAGGCTCCCAAACTGTGGCTCCCCACACCACTTGAAGTCTGCGACTCCTAGAGAGATTTTGTTTTCATACTTCCAAACGAAACTCCCATCCAACAAGGAGACTCCCATCCAACAAGGAGTAATTTTCCCATCCTGTGGCTCCCCACACCACTTAGAGTCTGCGACTCCTAGAGAGATTTTCAAGTTGTGACCCATGTCTGGGTACCCACCCCATCACTGGCCAAGTGCATGAGGCAAGTAGCAAAAACACAGAAGAAGTCCGTAGAGGTGGACCCGGTTACTAAAGATGGGGGGTTTTCCCACCTCCAGCTCCCACAGCCCATACCCGGCCATTTCTCTGGACACACAGAACTTTAGACTTTAAAATGTAGATTGACGGTGGATGACCTGAAGCACCCCTCTACAATGAACTTAATCCATTAACACTTTAAACAGATGACTGCTCTATTTGTTTGTCCTAGTTGACATAGTCCTCCAAATAGCAGTCCCAATATTGAAATCAACTGAAGAAAAGAAGTTGTTTTCCCCTTCCAATGGGGCAAACACTCACCCATTCATTGCAGGTGCCCCACAGGTGAAGTACTGTAACCTTTGCTGTTATACATGAACAGACTGAACTTAAATTAAAACAGGCAGCTTTCTTCCCAGAGTGGGAGAAGGGGATTGCCCCTGGAACCCACAAAGAACTTTTCCTCACCCTCCCAGAGGGAGGGGGGTAAACAGACAACTACTGGTGTCCTTCTTGTTGGCTTAAGGACAAACTGAAGACTGACTTTGAATTCCCAAGGTTCTAAACTTACTCTGAGCTGAAGATTCCAAATGTGGCTCATGCAGCTGCGACAGTTCTATTATGATGTCATCCCTCTAGTCTCAGCTGTGACTGAGGACAGAGTGAGACAGTGTGAAACCCATTTAACTGGAGTTTCAAAAGCTGCCTTCCCTGCCTACCACTAGGTCTTACTGGGATTCTAGTAACCCCGGGTAACAAAGGGGTTACATTTAAATATAAATATTTTCCTCTGTCCTATTTTAATTTAATTATTCTAAGAACCAGAGCTATTAAAGAACTATTCTCTCATAGGAATGAAGTCCAAATTCCCTTGAAACAGAGATTAAGGAGAACGAATGTGGTAAAAACAAAGAAGTACTATTGCTTTATTGCTGAGGATGATGTATTTCTACTAACCTATTAGGGAAAACCTGTTAAATTTAAGTCACTGATTCTAACAAGGGATTCTATGCACATAGACTCCTTGACAGTCAATTCTGAGGTTGTGTCCTTTTATATTCTGATGTCTATGAACTGATGGGAAATACTTAGATAATAGAGTACATTGCTCTCTTTTCAACGTGTTTAAAATTGGCCTAGGACTTGTGGTCTGTTTATTCTCTTGTATGTTGATGGTCCTTCAATAAAATGTTTATATACAAAAAAATTAACTGATTGGAAAGATATGGGAACAAAGAAACATACTAGAATAATTAAATATTTATTTAAAGCTAGCTGGCCTACCAGCACAAAGCAAAGCTGGTGATCCAAGTTCAGGAATGAGCCTGGGTCATCAGAGGCTTGGCTGGCGGGAGGCAGCATGAGTGTCTGCAGGACTGCTGTCTTCCCCCAGGGGTGGGCTATGGCTCCCGGCATAAGTACAACTCACAGCGGAGGCTGGGAGACCAGCACGGGGACCACAAGTTCTGGGAGGAGACATTGGTGGATGTCTATAGGGCACATGTGGGAGTGCACTTGCCCCACACTGATGTCATCACACACCTACGTCTCCTGGGGCAACCTAAGGAAAATAAACTCATGCAGTTGCACAGTGATGCAGGGGACCCCTGAAAGTACCACTTCTAGCCTGCCCTGGAGGATGCCAGGGATAACCAGATTAGCATCTAGGTCCTCCCCTTGGGCCCAGGGGATCCCCACCATGGGGGGTAAGCAACAATGTCCCAGATTCCCCCCAGTAGGTCCACAGAGCTGGCTCAAGCCTAGAGGCAAACATGAAAGGGGTCAGCAGACTGAAATTGGCTACATCCTCATCTTTGACTGGGTGACCAGGGAAATACAATACTTCAGGAGGGCAGTAGGTGTGGCCTATCTGGCCTTTAGCAAGACTTTTGGCTCTGTACCACACAGGAGACTGATTAAGAAATTGAGCAGCCTAGGGGTGGGATCTAAAATTCTGAACTGCATTACAAACTGGTTAACAGATTGACGATACAGAGTGGTGGTTAATGGCACTCTAATGAATGAAGATTGACCAGAGTGGTACAGCAGGGCTCAGTACTGGGACTGGTCCTCCTCAATGTCTTCATAAAAGGCATTGCAGATGACCTGAAAGGGAAATAATGACTTTTTGCATATGATATCAAAATCTGTAATAGGATGAACAATCAGGAATTGGTACAAAGAATGTATAGGGATCTTGGGAAACTTGAAGTGTGGTCAAAAACATTGCAGTTGTGGTCCAATGCCAAAATGTGCAGAAAAATGCACCTAGAGTATAGGAACCCAGGAACTGAGTATAGGATGCGGGGAGGGGGGACTGTCAATCACTAAACAGGAAAGGAATCTTGGGGTTATCATATCTATTGACCTCAAGGTAGCAGGTCAGTGTGACAAAGTAGTGGGTAGGGCCAGTGCAATGCTGGGGTGCTTCAAGTTTCAAGTTTTATTGTTCGGTCTAAACTGTCAAAATACACAATAACTCAAACAATTTTAACACAGTTATACATAAAACCTTAACATATTAATATGGTATATAACAAGGACACCTACACGTAATTTATCCCTGTACATGTGCAAATAGCAATGAAACAATTTTGTGCCTAATAGTAGACAATTTTTTTTTGATAATTACAAGATATTCAACCACTTTATTTATAACGTATTCATCTTCTGATGTAAACATTATCATTAAAAGTACTGTACAGCTTTGTCCTGGGTCAGACTTTTTTCCTAGATAGGGACCAATGAAGTCTGTCTGAGTTTGAGATACCCGGTACAGTTAAACATTACATGATTTAAATCTTTAATGTCTGGGTTGGTACAAATACATCTGTTTCCAACTTGATCTGTTTTCTTGTATATCTATCCTTTAGCACATTGTCCCGGATTCCCCCCTTTTCCCTCACAAAAAGACAGAGACCATTGTTTGTTGTTGTGCTCAGATTGGCAATTAATTTATTTATATTCATAATCCAATATTCCATTTTCCATTTCCTTATTATCATATCTCCAGAAATTTCATTTATTTCCATCCACATATCAATCTCTGATTATCCCTCCCCCAAGTGAAAACCTGAGTGCCTTCTGCTTCTCCTTTTCCGCTAGGTAATGGTGAAAACCGAGACCACTTTCTTCTTCCTCTTCTTTCTCTTCTTGTGTTATTCCTTTTTTCTTCCCCCTCCCCTCCTCCCCCCTTTTTCCCCCTGCCATCCACCTTTGGCAGCCAATAACCATATTATCACCTGCCATCCACCTTTGGCAGTCCAAACTGTCCAACCAGACATGTCTGTCATCCACCTTGACAGACCCACCATACAGTCCCATCTTGACTGTCTTCCCCTCTTGCTCTGTCTAGTAGGGTGGGTGGGAGAAATCAAAAATTCCAGCAAAAAGTGGGTGAGGTCCCCTTGTGCTGTCCCTTATGTACCTCCCTTTCCTGTTACCTGTCCATTGTTCTGGCCCTTAGCCCCTCCCCTTCCTTCCCCCCTCCTCTCCTGAGCACAACCATTCCATGACAGAGGGAAGGGGTGCACCAGGACAACCTGGTCTACCCCTTAAAGGGCAAACTCCAATGTCCCGGATTCCCCCCTTTTCCCTCACAAAAAGACAGAGACCATTGTTTGTTGTTGTGCTCAGATTGGCAATTAATTTATTTATATTCACAATCCAATATTCCATTTTCCATTTCCTTATTATCATATCTCCAGAAATTTCATTTATTTCCATCCACATATCAATCTCTGATGATCCCTCCCAGGTGAAAACCCAGGTGCCTTCCTGCTTCCTCTTTCTGCTAGGTAGCAGTTGAAACCGAGGCAGCTTTCTTCTTCCTCTTCTTCCTCTTCTTGTGTTATTTCTTTTTTCTTCCCCTCCCTCCTCTCCCCTTTTTCCTCTCACTAGCCAGTCTCCAGTTTGTGTTGGATGGCTGGCTTTCCTATACTTAGGTATCACTCTCCCTTACCTCAGGGACAATCCTTTCCTTGTTTTTTTTTTTTTTTATATTCCAGTTTTGCATAGCTTCCTCCATGCTTCTATGAAGCCATTGTTTCTGTATTGAACATGTCTATGGTTAGATCTGACAGGTGCACACCATCTGACCTGTAGAAGTCTTCCACCATTCTTCTACCCCCATGAGTATCACCTGTCCCCCATCTGCCTTACCAATGTCCCCACCCTTCTATTCATCTTTCTACTGGCCCTCTCCACTGCTCTGTGGCTGTGCTCCTGTCTCCATACCCTTCTTGGTATCATATCTGACCAGCGAGGCACACCTGAGGCCACCACTGTCATATTGCCACTAGATCCCTTTTTATCTGTAAGTATATGTCTACCCATGGTCTGCCCACCAGGTCGTTGCACCCTAGATGTATAATAATTAGGTCTGGACTGGGCCGACGTCCCTTGATACCTTCAAGGTGGGAAGCAGCTGCGCCCATCTCATCCCACGTATGCCCTGCCAGACCAACCTACACTGTCTCACATCCTGGTACAGCTTCTTTCCCCCAGCCTTCTTCTTTGCTCTCTTTCCAGCCCAATAAATATAGGAATGGCCGCAGATCCAGACTTCTGTGCTCCTCCCTCTACCTATGGGGTTCAAGGAAAATTAATTATTTTTCACATACTCTTAGTGTCATTGCCGTATTATCCCCCCCATTTCTTTCCCCTTTTGCCCTCCCCCCAACTTTTCCCTTTTTGCCCCCTCGACCTGCAATTCCTACTAGGAGTACCACCTTTAACACATTTTTTTTTTACTTCAGTGCTCTAATGTATCTCTTATAACTGGCTGACTGCCAGCGCCCTTTTTCCAAAATGTCCTTCACAGGTTCCCCCATTGCTGATCACTGTGGGGCAGCCCCAATCTGTAGGGAATGGGATGAGTAATTAGCTGGGTCCTCCCCCATGAATTGCATGCCCTTTTTAAGCAATACTGTGACTTGATAGCTGGTGACCCTTTTCCCGTCACCATGTACAAATAGCTTTCCCATCCTGGTCTCCTGCTCTGCGGTGAAAGCCCACAGAGCCTGCACTGGGCATATTGCAACCTCTACTTGCCCCTTCAGTGTCACTATGCAACCTTTTCCTCTTAGGTCCATTTTTGACCTCCTGATCTTGATCCGTATCTCTTTCACCCCCCAACTTACATCATCCCACTCCAAGCCTCCTTCCTTGTCTTCTTTCCCATGGCCTACCACCTCACTCACTCTCATCGACCCTGCAAACATTATCACATAAATTGTGTGAAATAGCTGGGCCTTGGCCTTTGATCTGCAGCATACCGGAGCACCTCTCTTTAGCCTTTACTAGCCACTGCTCCCCTATATTGGCCTCCTATTATCTCCTGGCCCATGTTTCCCAACCTGCCCCATCCTCAGCATCATTCTCCTGATGAACAATGATTTTGTCAGGTCCTCCACCCCTTTAGGCTGCAGATAACACTAATCCCTGCCAGATAAACTCCCATTGTGGTGTGGGCAGTCCCTTTCTGCCACTGTTCCACAGTGAACATTTCCAACTGTTGCTTTGTGAGTGGCCCACTTACCTCCATCTGGTGCTCAGCCCTAAATCTCTGAAACACCCACCAGGCCCCATCGTAAGCCCTTAGAGTCCGAGGTGCCCATAAGCTGCGAAACAACAGTTCTGCTCCTTCTTGCCAACATCCCAGATGTTCGTTGGTATGGGTGTTTTTTGTTCCTCCGCTGCTGGTGCCAACTTCTGGAAAAGGTCCAGCTGCAGACGGGAAAGGCTGTCAGCAAGGGTATTGTGTACCCCTTCTATATGTTTTGCTCTGAATGACATGTTCAGCTGCAAAGCCCTTAAAACTAAACATCGTAATACTTTCATGACCGTCTCTGACCAGGCTCCCCTGTTGTTTAGGACCTCTAAAACTGATCTGTTATCACACCAGGAGATCACTTTCTGATTCCGTAGTTCCTCCCCCCATACCAGGAAACATGCCCATATGGGCATGATTTCCAGCAATGTTATATCTCTTATCTTCCCATCCTTTACCCAGCTATCAGGCCATGGTTCTGTGAACCACCTGCCCCTCAGGTAACCCCCCATGCCAGACCCCCCAGCTGCGTCTGTGTAGAGATCGAGGTCTGTGTTGTACACCCACTCTTCTTGCCAGAATGACCAGCCATTATATTCCTTCAGGAATTCCTCCCATATCCCAAAATCTTCTCTGACACCTCTTGTCAGGTCCACCCAGTAATGTGGTCTGGTGACCCCTGCTGTAGCCCTAGCTAACCTCTGTGTGAATGCCCTCCCCAGTCCAATGGCCCTGCAGGCGAAGTTCAGGTGCCCCAATACTTCCTGGACTTGTTTCAGCTGTACCCTTCTCCTGCTGGTGTGTAATTGAATCATTTCCTTCAGTTTCCTCACTTTATTGTCTGGCAGCCTGAATATCTCTTTTGGTACATTTATCTCAATCCCCAGAAATTCCATCACCCTGCTGGGCCCTTCTGTTTTTTCCGGTGCCAGTGGCACCCCTAGTTCCCTGCATAATTCCTGAAACTTACCCAGCATATTCTGTGTCTCCCTTTTTCCCCTCCCTATGAAAAGGAAGTCATCTAGATAATGAATGACCATTCTATAACCCGTCCTTTCTTGGAATATCCATTGCAAACACGCATGAAAGCTTGTCATGTCGCGCACGCTATGGACCATCCCATTGGCATGGCTTTGTCAAAATAATACTGCTCCCCAATTTTAAAACCCAATAGATCCCAGTCTTTTCTCCTAACTAGTAGCAGTCTGAAGGTGGACTCATCTTTGCCATCCATGCGTCCTCAGTAGCCCAGATTATCCGAACTGCATCCTCCAGTGTCGCATATGTCACCCTACTGTGTTCCTCCCCGATGAAGTCATTCACTGAATCCCCTTCTGAATAAGACAGGTGGTGACCCACCCTGTACTCTCCTTCTTGGGTACCAAACCCAATGGCGAGATCCGCATATCTCACGGGGGAGGGGTGTCGAATGGTCCCTCTACCCTCCCTGCTGCCTTTTCTTTCTCTATCTTCTGTTTCAACATTTCTTCCTTTCTTTTAATGGATCCCAAGTTGCCTGCCTCTCTCGCTTGCCTGGGGCCCTCACACTGTAGTGAAAACCCCATATTAAAACCTTGAATAATCATCTCCCATACTGCTCTGTTTAGATATCTGTCCAAATAGGTTGTCCATGCCTCTAACTTGATGGGGGTTCTAGTTACCCTGAAATGCTCCTTGTCTATCTCCCCTTTTCTGCTCCCCAGCCCTCCTCCCATCTTGTGCAGGGTTCTTTTGATCCAGTGATTCACAGCCCCCACTCGTGTTCCCTCTACCCTCTCCCATGACCATGTCTTGGCTAGCTTCCCTATCCTTCCTGAAAGTACTGTTGACCTGACCCTGTCCCCATTTCTGCGCCCTTGGGTCCATGCCGCCCTGCATCTGCTCGCCGGTGTCCTCCACCGCATCTTGAGCAAATGGCCAAACGACATTGGGGTCAAGGAGCAAAGCCTCTGTTGTAGGCCCAACAATATCTCTTGGGTGTCGACCTTTCTTCCCTCTATTCCCTTTAAGGTAGATTTGATCAGTATGTAGTCTGTCCACAAATCTAACTGTTTCAGGTCCCATCCACATCCCCAAATGTTGCCAGCCTCTGTTTCCGAAAGAATTTTGTCATAATATAGCCACCCCACCCCACCTTTTGCCTTTTCCCTCCTTATTATCAAGGAATACGTGATGAGTGGGATACCTAGCTCTGGCCTTTCCTCCAAGACAATGGCTGAGAAAGTGGCAAAACCTACAAACCATCCATCCCAGGTCTTTCCCTTCATGAACTTGTCCTCCTCCTTTTTTCCCAAAAGCACTATTGCCACTGCCATTTCGCTTCTACCTATGTTCTCAGCCTCTTCACACTTTGCTGCCGCTTCCCAGCTCACCAAAGTGAATATATCCACATACTCCCCTTTCCCATATTTTTTCTTTCGTGGCCAGTGGGACATGCCTCCTTATCCCCCATCCCGGTGTAATGCATCTCCTTGTACCTTTCCTTCTTTTTTCAGCACCTCTTCATTACTTTTTGGCACTTTTTCCACTACCCATGCATCTGTATCTGCACCTACATGTATCTGTGTGGTGGCATGTGCATCTGCAGCAGATTAGTGAGTATATGTGTGCGTGTGTGTGTGTGTGTGTGTTTTGAGTGTGTGTGTGTTTGATGTGTGTGTGTGTGTCTGAATAAGTGATTTCAGTGAGGTTATACTTCTACTAGTGTTGTCGAATATAATTTTCAAAATTGGATTAGTCAGACTTTGCCATTTTCTTCTGATTTAGAGTTTTTGGAATTGAAGCCCAAAAATCCTAAATACAGAAAGAAAAGGGTTGGAGACAGAATCTGATTCATCTGACTACTAGTTAAACCTCCCACTACACACAGTAAAATAGGACTCCCTTTTCCCACCCTTGTTACTCCCCTCCTTTGCCTGTTACTACTGCTGCTGCTTGCTGCACTGGGAACCCACTAAAGGCATGAAGATGGGTCTATTTCTGGCTACAGTTCCATAAAGGCCATCACCATTGGAGCTTGAGGAACAGGATGTACTGGATCTGAAGCCAGGTGGACCCACCTCTCAGGCTCCCAGTGAGTTACAAGTGCAGCTGGCAGCAGCAGTCACATGGTAATGAATGGAGAAAACAAGGGAGGTAATGGAGAAGATTCTTTTTTTTTCTCTCAGCTATTCATCCTATTGTACTTTTACTGTGTGTACCGGGTGGGGATGGAGATTGCATTTTAACCAGGTGGGGGTGGAGGTTTAACTAGGAGTCAGATGCTAAATTGTAAATTCCAATTCCAACTCTGATTTCAATTCTGATACCTTTACTGGCACTGAAACAGAATTAAAGTTGGGAAATCTGATAATTCAATGGACGCAAATGGAATGGATTCCATTGAATTCAATCAAACCTATTTACAGCTAAGTGAACCGAATCACTGTAATGATAAGTGACTTCTTCAGAGTTACCAAGTTACCAAGTTTCGTCTGTAGTGGGATTTGAACCTGGTTCTCTTGATCCTTAAATCTGTGCATTAGCCACTAGACCACACTGCTTTATTGGTGCATCCATCTGTGTATGTTTATTTTGACCTGTGGTTAGTCTGTACAGTTTTGAACCTTGGCACTAAGGTTTGAGCATAACTATCATCATTCACTCACTTTGTGATCCTAGGGGAGGGTGATCTGAACACAACAGAAAGAGTCAAGTAACATGGCCTGGAGAGGTTACACTGCAGATCTGTGAACCTGGACACTCAGATTTGAATGCCCAAACAACCACGTTCCTCTGGCGGACAAAATATTAGATGCAGAAGATTAATTTTGCACAGGTTGTACATGAAAACAGCTATTCAATTGTCTAAAAAATACTGTAAATAAATGTCAGAGCACAGAATGTTGAGCAGTGAAACTGGAGGCTGTGGTTTGTATCCTTCAACCCCTGGGCAGAGATGGGCAAAGTTGGCTAAACTGTCTCTGTGAATTAATCTGTTGAATTTAGCACAATTTGCAAAGTGCAGATCGATCCTGAAGTGCAGAATTTCACCGAGAATGTTAACATTCCACCTGTGAAGTGCAGAATTTCACCTGCAAAAGGCAGAATTTCACCTGCGAACAGTGGAATTCCATCGTTCACATGGGAATCTTTGTGATTTCAAAAATCAAAGTTGCTGATGGTAGGGAAAATGTTGCAAAACTCCACGGATGGGAATTTTGGCCGCTTCACTGCACTTCACCGGTGAAGTAAATCAAGACAAGATGTTTTATCTGGTGTATTCTAATAGGAAGCAGATGAATACATTGAATTTCAGAGGTAATAAATTCAGGGTAACATTAGGTGGGGTGTCTTCTCCCATGGGGTAGGATGCAGAAACTATAGTAAAGCCTACTACCAGCTACAGTGGATATGAAGATAATAAAGGCTTAAAATGTAACCCTAGGCAAATGTCTGTTTACCAAGGGAATTGGATAGTACCCTTGGTGATAGAGTGGGTAAAGAAACCTTATAGATTAGTGCATATTTTTCAGCATACCTAATAATCTCTGATAATAATAGCATGGTTATGAAGGGACTCCAGGTGCATCATGTCTATCTCCTCTTCCTGCTTCCAAGCATTATATAAATATTCTGTGCAAAGAAGTATCAATTTATAAGGATTCCTCTGTAATAATCATGGTACCTAGTGATTCCTCAGTAAGCAAACTTTTGTCCAGTCCTACCCTATAGGCATACTGTCTTCATATCCATTATCTGTACTGGTTGGCTGTTCACAGGTAGAACTGTGTGGAATTTTCAAATTCTGCTTCCGATAAACATTCAGAAAGTCCCCCTGTTTCTGTGGAATTTCATTGGTAGCAGAATTCTGAAATTCTGAAAGTGGATTACATCTTTTTATTTAAATTAGGGATAAGTAATTTATAGTTTTCATAAAGTACAGATTAGTGTTCAGTGGTTTATGTACAATAAATCATGGATAAGGTTTCCACAAAGTGCGAAAACCTCCTTGCACCATCAATCAAATAATACAATTTTAGTTTTAAAGCACCTTACAGGTATCTGTTCTCTCCAGTGTTTCCCAAGGCTCAATACTCGGCCCCTCCTTTAAGTCTCTTTTAATCTCACTCCTCAACTCGTGTCCCAGTAACCTACTCTTTTATGCGGACAATGTGGTCATTTTAAAGTCACCCCACCCCACCCACCCACGCTCCAGCACACCTCCAAGACCTATTCACCGTCATTGAAAAATGTTTTTTGGCCCACAGGCTAATCCAAAATTACAAAAAAAAAAAACAGATCAATGTTTTTCACCCACCACCAGAACCCAAACTGTGATTACCATGTGAACCTCCATAACTCTGTAAATGCCCCTCTTGAGCAAGTATCCATGTTCAAGTACCTGGGTATCTTTCTTAACACAACAATCACATTCCACCCTCCTATTCAGCATCTGTCCACAGCCCTTAACACCAGGATTCATCTCCTATACAGCAACAAACACTACCTCACCCCTGAAACCCTCGGTATAGCAGTAACTTTATCAGTCCTCTCCTTCCTGGACTATGGCATTATAATACCTGTATATGGCACTGCTGACCAAACTATACTACACTATATCAAAATGACTTTAAACAAAACCCACCAGCTAGTCGCAAGGTGTGACAGGCTCACACATACCTGTGAGCTCTACAAATCTGCAAACTGGCTTAACTTGGATGGGAGACTAAAATATCACACCTGCCTCCTGGCAAAAAAAGTCCTCCTCAGACCAGCCCCACCTGGGCTCAACCCACTAATCAAGCAAGCACCCCCCCCCCAGAGTATCTAGGAGCAATTCCAGATCACCAGTCTCTGTGCTCCTGCCAGACCTCCCCATGCCAAAGGCTTTCCTTTATCGGGTGCCAAAATGGCTAACTAACCTCCCATTGCCATCACCTTGGAAACTAAGCAGCCCTTTTAAACTAGCACTGAAAAACCACCTCCTGATGGGTACCGTGTGACTGCCCCAGGCCCCTCATGTCCTCTGAACCCCCAAAGTTCGCATTTTTTTCATTGTCTTCAGAATGGATTTCATATAACAATCGTCTTATCGGGCTCCTCATGTTGGATGATGGGTAATTTAACCAGCCTAGTTAATGTTTTCCACTCATTTTTAAGCCTATACAATAGGTCTGTTTGACCTAAGATTACATGATTGTTGTCCTTCTACTCACCTTATTGTGTCTGATATTTTTCTCTTTTCCATACTTATGTATCTATACAATTTGTTAAAATGTCTGTATCACCTTGTACAACCTCTGTATTGCTGACATGGAGCCTTTGCAAAGAAGTCTGTGACTCAAAGGTGTAATTCCGATTATGTATAAATAAATAAATAATAAATAAACAAAATATCAGATACTCTAGATACTGTACATAAAACAAAAGTAAACCAATAAAACATCAAAAGCAGTAAATACAAAAGAAAAATAAAACACCTATAAGAGAAAATCTTTCATCCAGGGTTAATAAATGCCAGGGAGAATAAACAGTTTTTTAGTGTATTTTTAAAGAACTCATCTGAAGAGATGTGGTACACATAAGATGAAAGAGAGAGTTCCACAGCTGGGGAGCAGTCACAGCAAAGGCTTTGTTCTCTGGAGGCCATAAGTGCATTCACAGAATATCAAGCAAATTCTTCTCTGTGGAGATAGCAATCGGGAGTATAGTGATGCAGAAGGTCTTTAATGTAATAGGGAGCCAGATGGTGCAGAGGCCTTGAAACCAACAAGAAAATTTTGAAAGTGGTACCCCATCTCTATGGTAGACCAGTGGGATATGAATAAAAGTGATTCTACCAGTATGTCAGCCTGCTGTGGCATTCTTCACTATCTAATGATGGCACACCAAAATTCCAGAAAACTGCATATATAGAGCATTACAGAAGTTATGGTAGGATATCACAATGGCATGCACCACAGTTATCAGGTACTCATATTGAAGGATGAGCTTCAACTGACTGATATTTCATACATGGAAAATCCACCAGAGGCAATGGGTGCCATATGTGCTTATAGTGACAGTCTGACATCCACTATGAACCCCAGATTTATTAGCTGAATCTACTGCTTTGAGGAAAGTGGTACCCCAAGATGACAAGATGATGCCATTCCACTTCATTGCCATCTTTTGAGATCTTGATTCTATGAGCAGCAACTCCATGTTGCCCAGATTAAGAAGCATCCAGCTGTCAGAAATCCAATTACTTAGTTCCCAGGCACAGAGTCCTCTCAATCTAACAAAACATAGGTAAAACTGTTCATCATCCATATAGCAGTGAAACCCAGACTGGATCATCTGGCTATATCCTCCAAGGGCAATATAAACTGCAAACAGTACTGTTGACAAGATCAGGCCTTAAGAAGCACAGCATATAACACCAATCACCTCTGGAAAGATATCCCAGGGTTACATGCTTCACTTTGTTGGGAAGGAAGGGTAAAGCCAGCAAAGCACTGCCTAGGCAAGTCCTCCATATTTCATAAGGCAGGCAATCAAAACCTGATGGTTTACAGTATCAGATGTTGAGGAGAGATTGAGGAGACTCACCATTGAGTAGTCCCCCTAGATTTCTTGTAAGAAAATATTTCATCACCTTAGAGCAGTTTCTGTGCTGTGTCAAGCTATGAACCCCAACTTGAACTACTCATATATATCATATACATCAGGTGACTCTAGAATTGTAATGCAACCACCTTCTTAAATACCTTCCCTAAAAAGGGAAGACTTGAGATATGTCTGCAGTTTGCCAGGATATCTGGGTCCAGAGAAGATTTCTTTAAAGGAAGGATTACCACTGCATTCTTTACGGTGACAGAGAAACAACCCTTTCCTATGGAAATCCAAACAATCCTGACCACCATGGGAACCAGGACCTCCTGACAGTCCATCAACAGTTGGGTAGGACATGGCTCCAGCATTCATTACATAGGTCACAAAGAAGACATTTCCTGAGTTATTTCCTTATCCATAACTGACTGAAACTCCATCTAGAGCAAAAGAGTGTCTTCTGGAAAACCAACTCTACCTCTCTTGGGGAAAATCCCAACCCTGGGGATTACTGTCTTGATGGAGGACACTCCTTTTTATAGAAGGCACCAAATTCCTTGCACCTAGCTGTGGTAATAGCTCCCTTGGACTGAAGATAGAGAGGATGTAAAAGACAGGCCACAGTATGAAACACCCAGGATGGTCTATTCCTCGCTGCCAAAGTCAACCCTGACAGCAACTCTATTTTCTTCTAGGTGATTGTTCTCTGATACACCCTAAGTGGGTTTTCAGAACCAATCTGTCCTCCATCAAATGTAATCTCAACCAGGTACATTCCAGTCTCCACCCTGTTGTCTTCAACTGCCTTAACACATCACTAAACCAATGCGAACTGTGGTAGAAAACTAGTATGCAGACATTTAAACATATGAGGGAGTCAACTCTAATTGCAAGAGCTATAGCCCTCCACAGCTGTGTCAACACACTCTGCACAGGTTCGCAACATGTCCAAAATCTCCAGTACTTCCAGGAAACTGTTCAGTTCTGCTGAGGGTAGTACTGAACCATATCAGCCAGAAGCGGATAATATGGGGGAACGGATCTGGAAATTCACTACATAATGATCCAACCAAGCTTTCAGAGGAACTCAACATTAGTAATGTTAAATGCCAGTGTGAAGACAAGGTCATCACAGCCACACTTCTTCTGGAGGAATTTAATCACAAACTGTGAACCTGTCTTCTACCCAGGAGTTGGAATCCCTCCCAACACACCAATAAGCTGGAGACTCCAATACTGGGCTAATGATACAGTCTGAAAATTCATGCAAAAATATCCCCTAATCCTTGGAGGTTGATGGAGAAAAGGATTTTCTCTTAGTGCCTGCCTTTCCTCAAACAGCCACACATTTAAATAACCCTCTATCCACCACGGAAATGTGATGAACCTCAAATCAGATCAAAACAGATGCCACCCCCCACTCCCACCTCAGATGGTGCACTATGGAGTGTCCAACTAGTGCTGAGGATTCTAGCACTGGGTGGAGACATCCTCGAGCCATGTTTTCCTTGTCACACTTCCATATTTTGACTGCCTCCTTTGCTTCATATCTGGGTAAGTCCCTTAGTCTCCTCTCCATCAGCTTATGAGCAACTGCTTTTAAAAATCTCCCTTCCCTTCTCCCTTCCTTTCTTTCTCGGTTCCTATCTTTGTTGTAGGTGTCTATTGATGCCCTGGTATAGCTCCAGCCTTCATAACTGAGTTACTCTTCTCTATCTCCTCCCACTCTGCCTTCCTAGAGTCAGTCATCCTTGGATAATTTTATATCAGCTGGCTCTCCCCTTCTTCACTAAAACTTTATGCCAAAATACAAAATCTATGCAGCTCCACCAGTTGATTCCCAGCCCTACCTCAATTTGAAAACTAATTATCATTCTCTGCTGGTCTGGGTAATCTCCTCCCACCCCATTGAATTATGGATGCAGGTATTTTCCCTGACACCCTAGGTGACCACCACATAGTCCACTGTGTTAATAACATTTGACATACCAAAGTCCCTGAAATGTACCTATATCAATTATTTATTTTACTTGTTTTGTCCTCTCTGTATGCTGATCAGGGCTTCAGGTAACTGTGTTTTTATGTATTTTAGGTCCAGAAATGTGTGCAAAACATCCAAAAATAGACTCCCTTGAGTCATTTACATGCTGATATCTGTTGTTTTCTGCTGTGGACATCTTTTTTTTTTATTTAACCCCACACCTAACAAAGAGACAGAGACACTTTTGAAACTCACTCTGCATTGAATTCTATTTAATTCAAGTGTGAAGGGGTTATATTTTTCTGACCACTTTCCAAAACTTTGGTCCTCACTTCCCTTTTCTATTCATTCTGCTTCTTCTTTCTCCTCTCTAAAGTCTCTTCTATCTGAATTTTGTCATCCTGCTTACAACTGCCTTTGATACCTCCTTCTTTCTCTATTTCTCAAGTCTTGCTGTCCCATTTTTGTTTTCTTTCTGTATATTTTCGGAGTGTTTTCATTTTCTAGTTTTGTCTTCATTTACTATTTTGACAAACATTTTCAATTTTGCTTGAATTTCCAACTCAACTGTAAAGTATCAGCAAGGAGGAATATGTTCTTTCTGTGAGACTAAAAGAGTGAAAGATTTACAGCCAACCTTGCAATGTCTCTGCGATGAGTGCTGGTGGACCAGTGTATATCAGTTTACTTCTACAAACAGAAGCCTGCTGCTTTGTGTGTGTCCCTTGTCCATATTTTCGAGTCACCGTTGAGCTTCTACTACTGCCAATGCTATGCTCACGTGGCAGGTCTCCATTACTAGACTTAGACTCATCACTGGTGGAAGGAATAAAAGTATTTTTTTTAATTATTACAGAGTCAGGAAAGACAAGATCTGCCTATATGTGGCATGGATAATAGAGGGGAGGAGGAGGAGTTGAATAGTTGGGCTGGCAGACCAGTATAGCCTGGAGGTTCAAGTAACAAGCTGTAAATGAACATAGTACATCCAGCAGACCTGGGTTTGATTCCCACCACCTCCACTTGCATACTGTGTGACTTTGAACAAGTCAATTAATCTCCCCAGTGCTCCGAGGTCACTGCTGGGAACAGGCACTTGTGCCAAGCAGGCCTTACCTGGTTACTTTAGCGAAAAAAAATACTTGCTTGCTCCCTCCCAATATGTGCTTCAGTGACCTGGGTAGGTCAGTAATGTGTGTTTGAGAAGCAAATTTACTCTTTTACTTCATGTTGATGATTGAAATGTAGTTTATACTCTGTTCAATTGCTATCTATTGTAATGTACTTATGTGAAATTATTTTGGAAGAGGATACTTTTGTGCCTAAGTTTCAGCATTAATAATGTTTGATGATTGTTTTATCTGATACAGGCAGTGTTTCTGCAGGTGCGGTCTGTGTTGGGACTGTGGGTAGGGGAGCTGGCTGGGTTTACTTGGGTGGGGTAGGGGCTTGCAGTGTTGTGCCGAGGCTGATTGTGTTCCCCACTTTGGTCGGATGACTGGCTGCACTGATGCCAAGGGCATCAACATTCACTCAGTAGTGCAAGGGGCCAAGAGTGTTGGTACAAAGTGGGCCATTTGCTTGGGTGGGGTGACTGGACATGTAGGTGCTAGGTTCACCGGTGTTTGCTTGGAGTGTTTGCTTGGATTTGCTCCCCCTGCCCAACACCCATTCCCATAATGTAACAATAATTTCCTGGTGTCCTGTGGCCCCTTCCCCACCTGATCTCCATCCTGTAATGCTACAGTAATTCCCTGGTGTCAAGTGGTCCCTCCCCTCACCCAAACCCCATCCAGCCATGTTACAATAATTCTCTGGTCTCCAGTGGTCCCTCCCCCAACCTGATCCCCATCCCATAATGTTATAATAATGCCCTGGTGTCCAGTGGTCTCTCCCCCCACCCGATCTACATCCCTGTACCTACAGTACAACAGCCCCCGACTCTGGTGTGTCAACCCCCAGAGCCATGCCAATCCAGTATCAAGTAGCCCCCCAACAAAGCCCCAGCCCTGTTTACAAGACATAGTTGCACCCACAGCCCCAGCTAACCCCACATTGGTGGTAGTAGTCCCCCCACCTACCCAAGGCACTGATGACCTACCCCTAGATCCCTTTACCACACAGTGAGTGCCGCACTGAAATGACGGTGGATAATACAACCTCACCACACACCTCCTCGGCCAGCTGCCATCTGACAGTAGCTTATTTATAGGGTGATTGTACTATAAATAAGCAGCACGATCCCTGCTACATCAGATGGCGGGTGGCTGAGGAGGTGTGTGGTGGAACTCACCACCATTGTTCAGCACAGCATAGACTGTACGGTAAAGAGCTGAGGCTGCATCCGTGGTGCCATGGTTGTGTAGGGACAACTACCATCAATAACAGGTTAGCTGTGGCTAAGCACCACTATAGCTTGGAAATGGGGCAAGGGCTTTGTTTTTGGGGGGGCCACTTAACACCAGAGTGAAAAAGCTTGGGCAGGCCAGCCATGGCCATGTGGGGAGGAATTGTGACACACTGGGATGAGGGCTGTCATATGTATGGGGATGGGGATCAGGTGGGGGAAGGACCACTGGACACCAGGGAATTATTGTAACATCACAGGACAGGAATCAGCCGGGGGGGGAGGGACCACTGGACACCAAGGAATTATTGTAACATTATGGGAATGGGTGTCGGGTGAGGGAAGGACCACTGGACAAAAGGAAATTAATGTAACATTACAGGAATGGGTGTTGGGTGAGAGGAGGGACCACTGAACACCAGGGATGTCACATAACTCTGCCAGGACTGGAATCAGAGGGAGGGGAGCACCACTAGAAACCAGGGCCTAATGTGTTGGGGGGAATGCTGACACATTACCTCTGGTGGTCACTAGGGTTGCACCAGATTAAGACTAGGTTTCGGTCAGTGGTATTTTCTCCATGCAAGGGGATTGGGTAAAACGCCTTGCATGGAGCAACTCACTGAATATCAGAACTGTAATGATATTCAGGTCCCGCCTCTGATTTACATAGTTTTGTCTTGTGCACTTCTCCACTTTTGTACTGGAACAACACCAGTACACCAGTGCAAAACAGGCTTTTGCATATGGAACCTCAGCATATAACCTGGTTTGCATGAGCAAACTTGGTTTTGTGCTGGGGCAACCTTCTGAATATCTGGCCCCAGATCTCTAGATATAACAGTGACTGAAATATGACCCATTAAAGAATTTTGGAAAATTCCACAACATTTTGAAAACTGTCATGAAAATGTTGTGGAATTTTGTGAAAATTCTGTGAAATCAAAATGTGTTAATTTCACCCAGCCCTACAACAGATACATATTGCATCTTACTTGGACCCCTCAGTGTAGTGCGTCATTGTGTAAACCAGGTACCAAATCATTGGGCATTTAGTACACGTGGGATTACAGCAGCCAGCTGAAGAGGCAGTTTTCAGGAAGAGTGTAGTGCATAGGATCTGTTAAAGACTGCTGGGAGAAAAGAAATACCCAAAATGTAAAGTGTTGTCAGCCTATCTTACGCAAGGATTTGCATACTGATGATGCCTTTCTCTGGGATTGAGGATTTAATGTATTGTGTGGTTTGAAGAGATGCACAAACACCTAGCAATTGGGATATTTCTTCCTTTCCAGCATCCTTTTAAGGATCGTATGTGATACTGTACCTGAAAACTGCCTCTTTGGTATGCTATCTCCAAGTGTACTAAATAACCAATATTTTGAGATTCTGACTTGTTATAGACAATAGCCGGAGTATACCGAGCAATTACAACAGGATGAAATATGATCATGTAGTTTTTCATTCCCTGCCAATAATGGGTCAGATGGACAAACCTATTTAAAAGGAAATGTCTGATCCTGTGAAGCATTGATCTGCCTTTCACAAGAATTTGCATGTCCATAAAGCTTTGCTTTGCTCCACCTGGGGCCATGCACTCAAGCAGAAAGGGGAAAGTTTCAAGAAGGTTGTTAGGAACTACTGCTTTTAACAAACTCTGGCCAGAGCCAATAGGGCTGCTTGGGAGAAATTTGGGGTAAAAATATTGAAAATGACCAAAGTTATGAGCATGTGTTAGCAAAATGTAACATAGTCTCATAAATTTGTTGTTCTTGTAATATTTTTACATCAAATTTTCAAAATAGCCTTGTTATGACCCTGCCCCATGAAGAAGGACAGAGCAAATGTTCAACTCCTTCCCAAAAGGTGATTTTGTGCAGGGACTGCTAAATCAACTTAAGGACACAAAAACACATTTGGGGACAGAACTGAAAAATGACAGCTGTCACATTCATGAGGTGCTGTTAAGAAATAGCTATGTTGTAAACTTGGGGTAAAAATATTGAAAATTACCAAAGTTACAAGCCTGCGTTCCCAAAATTCAATGTAGGCTCATAACTTGTTGTTTTTTTAATATTTTTACACCAAATTTTCTACATAGTCTTTTTATGACCCCACCTCTTGATCAAGGACAGAGAAAAATTTCAGCTCCTGCCCAAAAGGTGATTTCACACAGAGATCACAAAATCACCTTTTGGGATGTGAAAAAACATTTTTGCCAGGATTTGAAAAATGGGGGTTGCCTGTTAAAGGGCAGACTAGATTGTCCCAGTGCCCACCCAGAATAGGAATAATCCTAAGGAAGGAGGCCAACAGGGAGGGGAAGGGAGGGAGAAAGAAGGGAGACAGTGGGGGGAAGGGAAGGCCTGGACTGATGACTTATATTGATGGACTGTGGTAGGAGCTCAGGAAGGCTAGGAGTCATCTGTGACATCATGAGAATGGGTGGAGCTACAGAGGTGGGGGGAAGAAGGGATAGGCTAAGGCAAATAAGGGGAAGGCCTAAGATTAGAGGTATTTAAGCAGCTGCAAAGAAGGGACCTGCCTTTTTTTCTGCTACTTTCAGAAAAGTTTCCTCCCACCCACCCTTTTAGTTTTGTATATGGGACTGCTGAAGGTGGACAGCAGAAGGAAACAAAGAAAGTCTCCAGGTACTGAGTGGCCAGGGTGGGAAGGCTGGGAGACAGAAAAAGATGAAAGGAAAAAGGGGATGAATGAAAAGCAGAACAGGGGTTAGGGTAAGGAGTTGGGGGGAAATGAAGTGAGAAAGATAAACAACAACAAGACAAGAAAAATGGTATCGGTTTACACCGTTACCTCCGAAGTGAAAACTGAAATCGGTCCTCAGGTTT
Source organism: Neoceratodus forsteri (assembly GCA_016271365.2). NCBI lineage: Eukaryota > Metazoa > Chordata > Ceratodontiformes > Ceratodontidae > Neoceratodus > Neoceratodus forsteri. The sequence goes on along the minus strand of CM028132.1, from coordinate 718,224,287 downwards.
ACACCTGGGGGAAGAAGATGGTACAAGAAGATATGGAATTTTAAAATGTTGATGATGTAATATAGAACTTATGTAAATATGAACACCTGTAAGGATGGTTATTATAATGGGGAAAACAATATGTCAGATGTACAAAAGATTTGATGGTTTGTATGTGAAGGATTTGGAAATATTAAATTAAATACCGATCTGTAAATTTGGGGTAAAATATTGAAAATTACCAAAGTTGCAAGCTCATGCTCCCAAAATTCAATGTAGGCTCATTACTTTGTTGTTTTTAATATTTTTACACCAAATTTTCAACATAGTCTTTTTATGACCCCACCTCTTGAACAAGGACAGAGAAAAATGTCAGCTCCTGCCCAAAAGGTGACTTCACACAGGGATCACAAAATCACCTTTTGGGATGTGAAAAAACATTTTTGCCAGGATTTGAAAAATGGGGGTTGCCTGTTAAAGGGCAGACTAGATTGTCCCAGCACCCCACCCAGAATTAGGAATAATCCTAAGGAAGGGAGGCCAACAGGAGGGGAGGGAGGGAGAAAGAAGGGAGAGAGTGGGGGAGGAGCCTGGACTGATGACTAATATTGATGGACTGTGGGAGGAGCTCAGGAAGGCTAGGAGTCATTTGTGACATCATGAGAATGGGGAGCTACAGAGGTGGGGGAAGAAGGGATAGGCTAAGGCAAATAAGGGAAGGCCTAAGATTAGAGGTATTTAAGCAGCTGCAAAGAATGGACCTGCCTTTTTTTCTGCTACTTTCAGAACAGCTTCCTCCACCCACCCTTTTAGTTTTGTATATGGGACTGCTGAAGGTGGACAGCAGAAGGAAACAAAGAAAGTCTCCAGGTACTGAGTGGCCAGGGTGGGATGGCTGGGAGACAGAAAAAGATGAAAGAAAAAGGGGATGAATGAAAAGCAGAACAGGGGTTGGGGTAGGGAGTTGGGGGAGAAATGAAGTAAGAAAGATAAACAACAACAACAAGACAAGAAAAGCGGTATCGGTTTACACCGTTACCTCAGAAGTGAAAACCGGAATTGGTCCTCAGGTTTACACCTGGGGGAAGAAGATGGTACAAGAAGATATGGAATTTTAAAATGTTAATGATGTACAGTAATATAGAACTTATGTAAATGTGAACACCTGTAAGGATGGTTTTATAATGGGAAAACAATATGTCAAATGTACAAAATATTTGATGGTTTGTATGTAAGAAGGCATGTTGAAAATCTGGACCAAAAATATGCAAAATACCCATGTTATGCCACTACCTTCAAAACCCCATTGAAATACATTGAACTGCATACCTGTTTTTCAGTTTGCGGTCCGGTTTGAAGAGTAAAGATGTGTCTGTGGTCAGAGGATTACAGCATTGGACCCCTGATGGGTAAGTAAGGGCTTATGGGGTGGTGGGTGGTGGGTGCTGAGTGGGAGGATCGGGTGGAGGGAGTTTAACAGCCACAGGAACATTGATGGATGGTTTTTCTTTACAGGTATAAAAACAAACAAAACAAAAATGAGGATTCCTGCACTGGAGGACTGAGCACCCCCCATGTCAGTATTCGTTTCCTGGGGGCAGTGGTGTGGTGGATGCTGGGAGGGAAGGAGGAAGGGTTGTTTGGGTATTTTAAATAAATAAATAATAGCCACTCATGAGCTGTAGTGGATGGGGGGGATCACAAAAAAAAGGGTGATTGTGACACTGGGGGATTGGGTACCCCCAGTGTCACTGTTATGTTGTTTCTGGGGGGTGTGGGTGGTGGTTGCTGAGAGGGAGGATTGGGTGGGGGAATATTTATAATTTAATTTAAAAGAACAGCAGGGTCCTGATCATAACACTAGGGGATTGGGCACCCCAGTGTCATTGTTATGTTTTGGAAGGTGGGGTGGTGGGTCCTGAGAGGAGGGTCAGATGGGAGGATATGTATAATTTAGGAAAAAATCAGCAGGTCAGGGTGGAACATAGCACACTCTGCCATGTCCAAGATAGCTGCCACACTCTACTGTGCATGCACCACTACTAGCACATGTGTGTAGTAGAATGGTGTCAGCCATTTTGGACACAACACGACAGAGTGTGCCATATTCTGCTGTGACCCACTGATTTTGTTTTTTAAATTATATATATCCCCCACCCAACCCTCTGTCTCAGCACCTCCCCAGAAACATAAGAGTGATCCTGGGGGTACCCGATCCCCCAGTGTTGCGATCACTGGAAAAATAGTACAGTGCCACTGGGAACAACAAGTGGAGTGCTCCATGGATGCTGAAGTGACATGTTGTTCGGTCGCAAGGAATGCAGTGAGTCCTTTTTAAAACAAGAAGTCTGTAAGGCTCTGCCCACAGCAGCCCTATAAAAGGGTGGTGGATGGTTAAAACAAACATTCTGACATGGTTGGAGGCAAAGAAGACAGCAGGGTTCAAAAGGAAGTAGAATGTATATAAAGGAGATATTAGATGGGAAGATGAGAGAATGCTGTCTAGGGGACCCGGTTGTCAGTGCTTCTGGGTAAGGCTAAGTACAAATGATGATTTAGTGGGTCTGGATATCATGGCACCATTAAAAATAAATCTGATTAGGCAGACTCAGAACTCCAATTTTTGGTACAAAATACAAATTTATGAATTAACATGAATAAACCACCTTGAGTCTGAAACATGCAAACATTTCATGGTCCTGGGGTCACTTCCACAGGGCCTGCAGTGGTCTTTTAAAAACATGTGCTGAAAAAGAGAGAGGAGAGAGAGAGAGAGAGACAGTGAGTGAGGGGGAGAGAGAGAGAGAGAGAGAGAGAGAGAGAGAGACTCAGCAATGTCCCATGTTGTTTCTCAGCATGTATCCCCCCGGCAGCCCACCCACACAGCATCTGTGACTGCCCACCATAACGGAGTCAGCTGGGTATTCAGAGGGAGAAAGAGGCAGACAGCTGAATGCAGAAATGCTGCTCTGTGCAGTCCGTAAGTGCAGAATTCCCTCTCTCTCTCTCTCTCTCTCTCTATCTCTGATCAAGCTGCTTCTCTCTCTCTCTCTCTCTCTCTAAGTGCAGATGTTCTGCAGTATGCCTTACAGTTGTAAATCATTGTCCACTCTCAATATGTGTGTGGTGGGGGTGTGGGGCATCCAGTAAATATCCTAGGAAAGGTAGCAAACACTGTTATGCTCAAGAAATGTCACAAATCATCTTAGAACTCTATGTGTGACATTTCCATGTGCATAACAGGAGAGCACTGTGCATTATTTGTTAGGGACTATTTTGCAGGGTGACACAATACAGTAGTTTTTTTGCTCTTTCAATGGGTGGAGAACCCTTTTCCTGTTTTTTTTTTTCCCTTGTTGTGCACATAACCCATGTTATAAGTGCAATAATCCACTCCAGGGTATGGTGTTATAGGTATTTTCTTTGCACTCCCTCCCCGGCTCCTGGTCTGCTGCTCCTTCCAGGCCACCTATGCCTCTCACTGCTGCCACCCTGCCCTGATGTAGCCACTGCCGCTACATCACAGCCCCTCTGGGTAACCAGCACATACCTTCGTTTGGATGGATCCCTCTTCCGAGGGAGAAGGCACCGGTAGGGCAGGCCAGTGCACTCTTTCTGGCCTGCATGCTGCTGAGGTGGTCTTTGGACTGCCCAGGGTCCCATGGCAGTGGGAGCCAGTGACCATCATCTTGTAGACCATGGAGTTCTTTTCCTGTTTTTCTCCCCTGGGGTGTGGCTTGCCACTAATATCAAAGCATACACTGAAGTTCACCACACCCCTTTAGTCAGTGAGACCCAGTGCATTGCCATACCCCAGCCTCTGCCAGGAGTCTGCAAGCGTGGGTTCACCTCCCCACCCTCCCACTAAGAGAAGAAGAGCAGTCATTAGACACTCGAGCCTTCTCTCCCCAGCTGGCCCTCCAGCTTCCCGGGTCCATTCCTGAACCCAGGTCACTGGTGTCACAAGTGGAAATCCAACCGCTGCACCAAAGGGCCGGCTTGGGGTTATAGGCATTTAATCCATGCCTGGGGTGCTGTGAGGACATTTGGCCTGCGGCCCTGTGCCTTACAATGTACTTCAGGCATGGATTAAATGTCTATAACCCCATACTCTGTGGTGGGGTATTGCTTACTTACCACAGCATGCCTCCATTTATAGGGAATTTGGTTGCTTTAAATTCTTGAGTCTGTTTAGGGCTTTTCTGGGAACTCCAGGCTTCCTAATTTACTTCTGTATTAGCTCTATGACTTCATTTGGTGTGAAGTTTAAATTCAGCTAAAGAACTCTCTACTACCTCACCTGTGTAGCCCTGAACTTCAAAGTGGAAGGGAGACTAGAAGAGAGAACAGAGACTAGAGCATCACCAAGTAGGAAATTTTGGGATAGAGTACATGAGCTGTTCAGATCATTTTCTCTTCAATATGTTTCTCTGTTTCTAGTGAGGTTTTAGAGTACAGTAAATGTGTAATTAGGAAATTATCAACATAAAATTGTGAAACACTGCACAGTATTTCATGTCGTCACACATCTTTAAAAATATTATATGGTTGTGTGAACATATGTTTGTTAAACAAAATTCGGGTTATACTTCTCTGTCATCCCACAACTTATTTAATTTTTTTTAAGCAGCATTTTCCCATCCAAATAACACAGAAAGGGATACCCTTGGGCCAGAATTGACCATGCCTGGCAGGCATAGATATTTCTTTATTTATTTAGTTTGTGTTGACCAGGTAAACACACTACAAGTATCTGTTTTCAGGTATGACCAGGGAAATTACAAAGGTAAGGAGAAGGCATCAACATGCAGTTTTAGATACAGAAATACAACAAAATAGGTAACACTGGAACTAAAGATTCTGTATCATCAAATGAGTGATAACAGAAGATACATCAAAAATCAAGTCAGATACAGAATACATATCCAAGGAGAGCCCAAATTAAGGATTCATTCGAAGACAATTGTTAGTTCATAGTATGTCAATCTACATACTAGTCATGTCAAACAGTAAGATAAATTAATCAAAAATAGAGGACAGTAATTTAAAGCATAAAAACCAAGCAGTATGGTTAATTACAGTTCCATGCAGTGTCAGATTTCAAGATGTTCCAGACAGATCTTCTGAATTGGGACTGTGAGGAAAACCTTAGACAGATAATGGACACAAATTTCAGAGTCTGGCACACACACACACACACACACACACACACACACACACACACACACACACAGTGAAGGCCTGGCCACTTATGTTAGTATGAAGCTTGGAGACAACCAGTAGTTATCTTACATTAGGCCTAAGTGGTAAACTTGGTAACAGTACCTTAACAATGCCGCTAGAGTAACAGGGGTGGCAGCAGATCTGATGACCTTGTCAGTGAAAGAGAATATGGTGAACAGGTGGCTGTTGGGGACAGCCAACCTTGCTTATTGTAGAGCTCACACTGATGCATGAGATGGACTGCTGACAGAGCATATCTGCATGTATTATTGTAGGTTACATCTCTTTTGGTCATAAAAGACTATAAAAAGAGGGATAAGGCCATAGTTTAAACTGGGGATGAGTACACATCTGGCAAAGCGGAGACGAGCTGCTGGGGAAAGGATGTGCTTGACTCTGTATGCCATGCCATACTTTGAATTCACAGTCCTATGACTCTGTGTACCATGCAAGGCTTTGAGTTCAAAGTCCTACACACATTATGTGTGTGAAGAGAGAAAGTCAGCTGAGGATCTAGAGTGACCACAAGGTATTATTTAAAAGAGGGGATGTTTGTGAGAGGGTAGCCATTTGTGCAAACTAAGGCTAGTGATTTAGGGCAAGATCTAATTTTAGGTGGGGATCTAAATAACATGACGTGGGCCTTCTTTGTATTGAGAACAAGTCTATTTTCATCCAGCACCTCCTTCTCAGAGATCCTGCCAGTCTGGGAGAGGGGGGCAGATGGATGGAAGGTCAGAGAAGAGGAGATAGGGGAGCTTAACATGTGGCTCAACAGCTGGTGCCAGGAAAAAGGACACAAATTTGTAGGTAACTGGCAACAGTTTTGAGAGCAAAAGTTCTTTATATTCGATGGACTGCATCTGACTAAGGAGGGAGTCAGTGCATTGGGGCAGAAGTTTGACGTCTTTGCAGAATATTTAAATTAGCAAATGGAGAGAGGGGTGCAGCACCTGATACATTAAATGGGAAGAACACCCCTATCCCCTCAGCTAGTGATCAAACAAGAGTTCAGCATGTTTGTAGTTTATTTGCATCACCAGGTAAGGAAAAGGCCCGGCTCCCCATTTGATGCACAGAAACATTGCACTTCACCCAAAACTAGCACACTGAAATCTGGGCCAATGGAAAATCATGTACTAAACGCTCACAGTCTGGGAAACAAGATCCCAGACCTGCAGGCAACAATGACAGAGACTAAGCTGGACATAGTAGCCATTAGCAAGACATGGTTCACCAGTAACCACACTTGGAGACTTCAGTACCCAGCTATGTACTGTTCAGAGGAGACCGAGGTTCAAAAAGGGGGGGGGTGGAGTGGCCCTTTATGTCAATGAAAATATCAAAGCTACAAAATTCAGAATACATGTAAGGAACCAGAAGAACTGTGGGTCACCCTGGAAACAGGAAATGGGAATGCCAGAAGAACTGGGGTTGTCTACAGGCCTCCAAACCAGGGGGAGGACACAGACACATTACTGTTAGAAGATATACAAAACATGACTGCTAAAGGGGAGGTTGTAATAAGTGGAGACTTCAACATGCCAGATACAGATTGGGCAATACCAGCAGGAACATCTGCCAGAACTAGACACATAGTGGATTCCCTGCAGGGGGAGGGCCTCAAACAACTGGTAGAACAACCCACAAGAGACAGGGCTATCCTAGATCTAGTAGTAACTAATGGGGAAAGGATCACAGATCTCCAGGTAGAAGGTCACCTGGGGGCCAGTGACCATCACATGGTATGGTTCAATTTGGCCACTAGAACTAAATCATCCCATTCCAAGGCAAAACTATGGGACTTCAGAGGAGCTGACTTTGATAAGATGGCCAACATAGATAAGCTAGCCCTGGCAAGAAGAAATACAGGTGAGGGGGTACAGGCAAAGTGGGCAAGCATTAAAGGTGCAATACTTGTGTTAGAGAGAAATGCAAGAGCAAAAGAAGAAGGAAACCACTTTGGTTCTCAAGAACAGTAGCAGAAAAGGCCAGAGCTAAAAGTCTGGCCTTCAGGAAATATAAGGAAACACAGTGGAACGAAGATAGGGAGGCATACCAAACTTCCCTAAGGGAAGTAGGGATGGCAGTAAGGCAGGCAAAGGACCAAACCAAGGAAATACTAGCATGAACAGTAAAAGAAGGTAACAAGACTTTCTGTAGATACATTAGTGAAAGGAGAACGTCTAGAGGGGGTATTGCTAAGATCAAAGAGGATAAGGGGGAGTGTGAGGAGGAGGACCAAGGAAAAGCATCTATCCTAAATAGATATTTCTGCTCAGTATTTACTGAGGAAAAGGTAGGGCAGGGCCCACAGCTCAGCACCAAGGACACAGGGAGGAGGGAGGTGTGCACTAGTCCCTTCATAAAAGAAAGTGTCCTACAAGAGCTCGCTAAGCTCAGGGTGGACAAGGCAATGGGACCTGATGGCATACATCCCAGAGTACTAAAGGAACTAAGGGTGAAACTAGCAGAGCCATTATCAGAACTGTTTAGTGAGCCTCTGAGCATCGGAGAGATCCCAGAAGACTGGAGAAGGGCTCATGTGATCCCGCTCCACAAGAGTAGTAGCAGGGAGGAGGCAGGGAACTACAGACCAGTCAGTCTTACCTCAGTAGTGGGCAAGATTATGGAGGAACTCCTTAAGGAAAGGATAGTGCAACACTTGGAATTCATAGGAGCACAGGATCCAAGACAGCATGGGTTTACAACAGGAAGGTCCTGTCAAACTAATCTCATAGATTTCTTTGACTGGGTAACTAGAGTGGTGGACCAAGGGGGAGCAGTTGATGTCGCCTACCTTGACTTCAGCAAAGCTTTCAATACTGTTCCACGTAGAAGATTGATTAATAAGCTGGGTAGGCTCAGGCTGGGTCAGAAGTTGGTCAACTGGGTGGCAAACTGGTTGGTGGCCAGAAAACAGAGAGTGGTGGTAAATGATATACAGTCAGAAGAGATGCAAGTCTCATGTGGGGTACCTCAGAGATTAGACCTGAGGCCCATCCTCTTCAATATCTTCATCAGTGGCATTGCAGATGGACTGGAGAGTAAGGTTTGTCTATTTGCAGATGACACCAAGATCTGTAACAGAGTAGACGATCTAAATGGGGTAGGCAGAATGAGAAGAGATCTGGATAAACTGGCAAAATGGTCGGAAGAGTGGCAACTGGGGTTTAATGCAAAGAAGTGCAAGATCATGCACACAGGGAAGAGAAAGCCACCTATAGGTTCGGAGGGGAGTTGCTGGCAATCACAAGGGAAGAAAGACACTTGGGCATCATCATCACAGATAACCTGAAATCATCTAAGCAGACCACTAAAGCAGTAGGTAAGGCTAGAGGGATGTTTGGGTGTATTAGTAGGGGTATCACAAGTCATAAGAGGGAGGTAATAATCCCTCTTTACAAGACACTGGTTAGGCCCCATCTGGAGTACTGCCCAATTGCGGGCATGTGTAAAAAGTAAATATTCCATTATCCCTGGTGGTCTAACAGACCCTATCTGCCCTATCGCGGACATGTGTACAAACGAGATAAGTCGCAATATCCTGGTGGTCCAGTGGACGCTGTTTTACTTGATCGTAGGCATCTGTAAAAAAAAATTACAATATCGGGTGGTCTAGTGGTACTACCACCGCCCACTGAGCCCCTCCGCCCCGCTCCCCGGTCAGCCATACTATACATTTCAGATATGTGAATGATTTTCATTACATATCTGGAATGTAGATAGTGGTCGGGAGCTGCATGCCCATTGGCTCACGCCAGAACCAATGGGCGGCAGCCCTATCAAAGTGTCAGTCAGTGGCAGGGGGCGGCAGGCAGGTGGGTACTGCTGCCTGCCAGCTGACAGGGAGGATCGGGGCCGTGGGGCTCAGTGGGCAGGTGGGGGTACTACTAGACCACCAGGGATAATGGAATTTTTTTTTTACAGATGCCCGCGATCGGGCAAACAGCGGTTCACTGGACCACCAGGGATATTGGACTTATCTCGTTTGTACACATGCCCACGATCAGGCAGATAGGGTCTGCTAGACCACCAGGGATAATGGAATATTTACGTTTTACACATGCCCGTGATCGGGCAGATAGGGTCCACAAGACCACCAGGGATAATGGAATTATTTTCTTCTTACACATGCTCGCAATCGGGCGGATAGCGGTCCACTGGACCACCAGGATATAGGACGTATTCTTCTCTTATTACAAATGCCCTGTCGGGCAGAAAAGCTGGTCCACTGGACCTGGGGATATTGGACAGCTTCATTAATTTGTTTTACAAATGCCCACGTTTGGGCATGTGGCAGGTGCTGCCAGGTACAGCCGGAACTCGGGTGGCTACCCACAGGTGGCAGCTAGCGTGTTGCACCCTGCAATGCAGCAGCTCACCTGTGGGTGGCCATCAGTTGTTCCTTTTTTTTTGTTGGCATAACTTTGTGCTGGCACAGGTAGGGGTTGCGTATGCATGGCTCTGCACATCCCAGGCTGAATATCGGGCTGTGCAGGTTATGCATGGGCACGCCCACCCTACCTGTGCCTGCATACATTACTGATGCACTCCGGAGCATCGGGATTTGTGCCACGCACTTTTACCTTTTGAATATCGCACCGGGGCGCATCAGTGGGTTGCACATGGCACAACACTGTTGCACCATGTGCAACCCTTTTGAATATCTGGGCCCTGGTGTCTAGTGGTCCCCCTCCCCTGCTGATTTCTGATTGATGTACAATATTAATTAAATCCCTGGTGTCTATTGTTCCCCCCAATCACTGGCTCCAATGCACAAATAAATCAGGTAGTGCCCTACCACCCCACTCCTTCCCACCCCAACTCCGAGCAGGCGACCAGCACAGCCCTCCTCTCTCCACCACGGCTGGCCAAGCAACTGAGCTGTAATGAATAAGCATGTACTTGTACAAGTACATGCTCATTCATTCCAGTTCAATTGGACAGCCAGCCATGGTGGAGAGTGAAGAGATGTGCTGGTTGCCCACTCAGGGTTGGACGTGGGGGCGGGGTGGTGGGGCACTACCTGGTGGGATGGAAGGGTGGGTGGTCCACTACACCAAGGATTTAATGATGAATAATCATTTATTTGTGCATTGGGGCCTGCAATCAGCTGGGGGAATATTAGACACCAGGGATTTAATTAAAAACACATTATTTATTTGTGCATTGGGGATGGCGATCAGCGTGGGGGGACCACTAGACATCAGGGATTAATTAATATGTTACATCAGTCAGAGACTGGCAGGAGGAGGGTATCCACTAGACACCAGGGAAGTTTTGTAGTGTGGATCTTCTTGCCGATCCTCACTTCTGCAAATTGTGCAAATTCACAATTGCGCCAGATGCATGACATTGAGGAATTAATTCGAATGTGAATTCGAGGACTCACCCATCTCTATTCCTGATTTCTGTGGTGCAGTGTTCCTTGGTGTTTGAATGATCATATGATGCAATGTTGGCTTGTCCTAATTTCAGCACTATCTGTCCAGGCACAGAAAATCTGTATAGACACTAAAAATAGTCAAACACCAGTGCCTGGAGAAATAGAACCAAGGACTGGGAAATCCAGTGCTGCATTGTATGATCTTTGAAATCCTGAGGAACACTATACCTAAATTTGTCAAGGATTTGGGAATGTTTTCACCTACAGTAATACAACATTTGCAAACTCTGTATCTTACTGCAGGGTTTTCAACTTTTTGTGTGCACAGACCCCAGAGTGAAAGTCTATAGTAGCAGGGACCCCCTACCAGCAAAGGCAGACAGAAGGTGAGGAGGGGAGGTGGAGGTTAAGTTTCTTAAGTTATACCAATACAATAAATGCTTTAAATGCTAATAAATGCTTTTATTGTTTTTCATTTAATACAATTCTAAAATCATACAGGCCCTGTGTCCCATTCCTGGGAGATGTCAGCATTGTACAATCACTACATGTGTATGCCAGTGTGTTCTCAACTCCCATGGGGTACTCATGTGGAAAATGTCTGGATGCATGCATGCATGCATGCCTAATCTATATTGGCCTGCAGCAGATATCTCTGGGGAATTTCATGACATCACCCTTCCCTGGGGCAGGAAGCCTATGGGCTGCTGACATGTAGGGACCTGGGCTCACTTCTGATTTTATGTGGCTTGTTTAGTAGTGCAGTGTGCTACTGCTGCACTGTCAGGGCAGCCAACTAGTTGTGTGTTTTATATTAAAAAGTTCAGAGACCTGTCTTATTCAGCTAGCTGTGTAATTTGAGAAGCATTTTGCAATATTTGATTTAAAAAGAGCTGAAAGGTATTTCAGAAAGAAATTGCTGATTGAAAAGTAAAAGCGGGACTCGGTGCATGCGCAAAAGCACCAGTGCTACTGCACATGCACTTAGTCTTGGTTTTATTTTTCAATCTCTGATTTCTTTACAGTATTTCTTCTCATTCCACAGACCCCTTATGCCTTGTTTGGTGCACCCCAGGGGGCCACAGACCCTGGGTTGAAAAACCCTGTCCTACAGCATCAAGAGGCTGTATCTGTAGCTGGGTAACTTGGGGGTTTCCCCTGAGGGCTGGTACAGTAGGAGAAGAAGACTGCGGCATGATCTGAAATCAGACTTGGTGATTTTGGAGTCTGGAACCCCCAGGGCAGCCCCAATGTCCACCATTAAGTAGTCAATTCTACTGTAAGAGTCAAGCAGTGGTGAGTAAAAGGTATAATTATGGCCTGTGGATTTGTCTTGCCTCTAAACCTCCACCAGCCTCCACTCAGACATCATCTGGGCTCTATTACGACAGTCTGAGTTGACCCAGGACTTTTCCAAAAAGGGGTCCAACATTAGATTCCGCCACTATGATAGACATTATGGCCTTTCACTTTGCTAATCTCAGGGAAAAATCAGGGTCATCTGAGTTGGGTTAAACACTAATCAGGAGAGTTGCCTCCACCAGGATGTGTCATCACTGTAAACACCCACCTGCACTGTGTATTCTGTTGCACTCTGCTGATTATCCATGGCAGCATTTGCTTCACTAGGAGAATTAAGCTTGCCAATTAAAGGGCTATCTAGGTTGTCTCAGGCCCCTCTCAGAAATCGAGGTAGGAAGCCTGGGGCTGGGGGGAGGGGGAAGATCCAGTGACATCACAAGACAGGGCCAGGGACAAGGGTGGACATCATGTGACAAAGGATCCCAGGGGCCTGGGGATTGGCCAGGGGGAGGGGCCAGCAAGGGGTCCTGATCGGGGTCCTAATGGGTTATTTAAGGGTAGCTCACAGGCAGCTAGCCCTCTTTTGCTGGGATTTTTTACAGTTTCAGCACATTCATTGGTGAACAAGATAAGGCACAATCTGTTTAACTAGGCCACTACAGGCCATGTGGTGGTAGCATGACTAGGCCCAGTGGAAAATGTGTGGTTTTTAAAAGGGCCAGCCATGCAGATACAAGATTGGTTTTAAGAAGTATGTTAGCAACTGCTGTGGTTTTGTTGCTTTAAGGAATTGTTTCTCAGTATTTGCGTGAGAAAGAATGTAGCAGCTGCTGTGGTTTTGTTGCTTAAGCCAGCCAGAGGCTAGAGCATGGTCTGGCTGCAGGCTGTAGGGGCCAGTTTTAATGCACAATGGAATATTTGTGGCTTAAGGTGTTTATTTCTAAGATTTGTTTAAAAAAAAAAATACACTGTAAGATTAGCCACTGCTTGCTAGCTGTTGTTAAAAAAAAAAAAAAAAAGACGATTTAAGAATTCATGGTTTGCTGATTAATATGTTAAAGTAGGCACTGCAGACAGACAAATTACAGGCTGGTTTGGTGAGAAGTTTTTGTCTTGGCCTGCTGGCCACATGGCTGACTGCATGGAATTTCGGGCCTAGTACACTGGTTCAGGCAGCCAGCAGAGTCCTTTTGTAAGGGAGTTTTGCTGGAGCAAGGGAGAGACAGCTTTTAATACAGAATGAACTTTTCATGGTTTAAGGTATTTATTTCAAAGATTTGTAAAACAGAAAAGATAAGATGGAAGAATGGCCACTGCTTGCTAGCTGTTGTTAAAAAAAACTAAGTGATTTAAGAATTTATGTTTTGCTGATTAATAGGTTAAAGCAGGCATTGGAGACAGACAATTTAGAAGTGGGTTTGCTGAGAGGTTTTGTCTTGCCTGGTGGAGACTAGAAAGTAAATTATTTAAAGGATTAATAAAGATAAATCAGAGAATATAGGCTTTGGAGCCTGCTGATCACATGGCACACCAGGCCCAGTAAAGTATGTATGGCATTTGACTGGTTTTAAGAACTGGGTTTCACAAGAATAATGTTTATTTTTGGCTTTTTAAAAGATTCACAATAACAGGCATTAAAAAAAGATAACATTTACGGGTATTTAGGATGAACAGTTAGGGGCTGGGGAAGCATATTCAAGCTTGTAGTGACTTATTAGTTGGTTACTGCTGGTTTAAAACTGGAGCATACCATATTTACAGAGTTTGGGAAGGTGTTCTTGGTATGCTGGATGCTAGCATTTTAAATGGAATGGCGTTTTAGTAGCAGTTACACTTTAAAAAGGTGCTCATGCTAGGCGTTTGCTTGGTGTTTTGCATTGAAGCTGAGCAGTGGGATTGTTTGTAGATGTTGATATTGTTTTAGGACAGCACTTTAGTATGGTGATGCTAGTGTGGGGACAGTCGGTGAAGCATGTCTCACATGGTTTATGTTTTGAATGCAGCCGCAGGATTTATTTTGGAATTTGTAGTGGCTCCCTCTTGTTATTTCTTTGCCTGCCTGTGGTTCCACTGGAAGATGAGCAGGTGGGGTGATGGGGCCATGGGCCTCTCTCATGCCTGTCAGGTGCTTTCGTACCAGTTTTAATCAGGCCAGTGCAGGGTAGACGTTGTAGTGCCTATGGGGGCTTCAGGTGAAATCAGTGTCACATGCAGGTAGTTTGTGAGCTCTGGTCCCCCTGGGCTGTGAGTTTCAGGCACCAGTCACATAGAAAAGCCCTGGGCTGGTGGCTTAGGCTCTGTGTGCCATGGGTCAAGCTTTGTGGGTGCTGATCATCGGTTGCGGACAGCTCCTAGCATGGGGCAAGCCCGGCTATGGCCAGAGGCATAGCACCGGGATTAGTAGTGGACAACTCCCAGCATGAGGTGAACCTGGCTGTGGCCAGAGGCATAACACTGGTGTGGGCTGGCAGAGAGAGGACTGGTAGGACCGTGGTTTGATATGTTCTCTTATTTCCACCCATAGTAATTTTACAGAGATGGCTCCCAAGAAAAAACATATGACCAGCAAGAGGATGATGGAGGAGGCCGCTAAACTGATGGGACAGATGTCAGAGCTCATGGCAGTGGCAAAACGGAAAGAGGAGGAGGAGGCACAGTGGAAATGGGAGGAGTGGGATAAATGGGTGGGGAAAGGGCAACCAGCCAAGAAGCCCCAGAGGGTGAGGGCCAACCCAAGCCAGCAGCAGTTCCACTGCAGAGCCAAATAACAGAAGCCCGGATGGGGAAAGGACATGGTGGATATCACCAAGATGACAACCTCAAGGAGTACTTGGAGGGCTGTTGGGGACATGGAGGAGACAGGGATAGACAAAATGGAAAACACTCCAGGACATATGAGGAAAGAAGAGGGGTGGGGACAGGGCACAAGCAGGAGCAGACATACAATGGACCCCGGACTCACATTGGGTGACCTATGTCAGCCTCACTGAAGGAGCAGATATGGAAAGGGGAGTTTGAGAACATATTCAGATTGGTGGACAAGGATACTGCCAAGAAGTATGAGCAGAAGGAGTCGGTGGGAAAGTCTGAGATGGCCGGGCACTCCACAGTGGTGGGCCACAAGGCAGGGAGGCAAAATGGAAGGAAAACCTTTGATAACTGGCAAGTGAGGTTCACAGTATATAGTGCCATAGTCCTGGAAAAAATGTTGGAACTGGCCATCCCGTTACTGACCTACATGGTGACCATCAGGGACACATACAAGGCCAAGTTGGGTTTCGGATGGCTCAAATATGATGAGGCCTTCTGGAGGTGCATGGCAGCAAGGGGAGACTTAAGGTGGGACAGTACCCATTCTGAGTTGTGGGTGAAGACCATGTCCATGTCAGGCCAGGGGACTCCAGCTGGGGGGGCACCGGGAGGCGGACCACGCTGGCCACAGATGCAAAAACCTGTTAGGGGTTCAACAAGGCATTCTGCAACTGGGCACACTGTAAGTTCAAGCATGTTTGCTCCAGATGCGGGTGAGCGCACCCATTGACAACCTGCAGGCAAGGGGGGAGAGGTGATGACAGGGGAGTGACCATCAATAGGACCTCCCCTTTTGAGGTAGTGGGGGAGAGACTCCAACAGAGGTAGGGGGCATAACAGGGGAGGCCTCAGGGCCACCTATAGTTATTAGACAGGAGCAGGAAAGGGGGAGGTGGGGGTACTCACTGGCCGCACTCCCATTATATGGGAGGTGGTGGAGGTGTGGACCAAGGAGTACCCAGACAGGAAGGCAGGTGAGAGCCTCTGAGTGGGTTTCAAGGCAGGTTTTCCACTGGGTTTCCATGAGAAAGGGATGTGGGCCAAGAACCTGGGGTCAATGAGAGGAAAGAAAGGGTGGTCAGGAAAAGATAGCTAAGGAGATAAGGGTGGGGTGGGTGGAAGGGCCACCAGTGGTGCCACCGTGCTCCAGATTCTGGGTATCCCCATTGAGGTGGTCCCCAAGCAAGCAGGTGAATGACAGGCTGATTCACCATTTGTCATACCCAGAAGGGCAATTGGTGAATGATGGCATTCAGACCACCTGTGAGCAGTATCCTATGCCTCATTAGAGCAGGTGGGAGAGCTGGTCAGGGCAATAAAGGGGCCTGGTTGGTGAAAAGCAGACATAGAGTCTGTGTTCGAGCTATTGCCGGTCAGTCCAACTGACTGGGACTTGCTGGGGTTCCAGTTTGAGGGGACTTATACATTAACAAGGCTATGCCCATGGGCTGCTTGGTGTGAGCCTGCTCAACTTTTGAGGCTTTAAGCCCATGGGTCCAGTGGGTGTTCGCCACAAAAGGGTTATGCACTACCTGGATAACTTTCTGATCATCAGGGGAGCTGTGCAGAGACTCAAGGCATGTTGAGGACTTCACGGCAATGTGCAAATGGATTGGTATCCGTTGGCATGGGGCAGCTGAGGGGCCTATGTAAGCTGGAGTTTCTGGGGATCAAGGTGGACATGGAACAATGTTGTTTTCAGCTGCCAGGTGACAAAGTAGCCAGGGTGTGGGGCTACTGGCACAAGTATTAGAGAGGTGGAGGGTGCCACTGGCACGATGGGCAGTTGCTGGGACACCTTCATTTTGCATGCATGGCAATCAGCCTAGGTGGGGCATTTATGGGAAGGCTCAGGAGGGTGACTGGGAAGGTGAAGAAGCCGCACCACTGGGTGGACATCTCAAGGGTGTTTGAGGGACCTCAAGGTTTGGGAGAATTTCTAGACCTGTATAATGTGGTAACGATCAGGCAGGCGGAATGGGAGTGCAACACAGACCTAGAGCTATATACCGATGCCTTAGAGGCGTTCAGGATGGGAGCATATTTTAAAGGGGACTGGATGGTGGATGCCTGGCCAAGCCAAGGGGAGGGAGAAAGGCCTCTTGAGAGACATCACTTTTGGGGAAATATTCCCAATTTGGGTGGCTATAGAGGTTTGGGGAGAGCAGATGAGGGGAAAACGGATCATGCTGTGGTGTGACAATAAAGGGGTAGTGAAGATCATCAACAGGCAGGGTGAGAACACAGAGACAGTGGGCTGAATAGCAGGAGGTTAGTACTGTTGGGGCTAAAGCTGAATGTGAATTCAAAGCACAGCATATTCAGGATCAAGAACAAATTGCCTGACAGTCTTTCCTCTTATAGCTTGACAGGTTCAGTCTGGCACCACAAGCAGGGCACACTGGACCAGGGTCCTGGACCGGATGTGGGAGATTGGAGGTCAACTGCAAGGCAAGGATGCTGTTCCAGGGTTCCTGGGCAACCAGGACCCTGAGGGCATATGAAGGGGCTTGGGCCAGCTTCCATTAATTCAGAGCTAGACTGGGGTGGGACAGGACAAAACCAGTCTGGGCTGAGCAGGTCAAGAGGTTTGTGGCAGAAAAATGGGAATCAGGGATGGCACATGCCATGATAGTGGTGCAATTAGTGGGAGTGAGCTGGGTATGCCTGGACAGAGGGTGGCCAGATGCCATGGCGGACAGGACAGTCAAGAGGATGCTTGCTGGATGGTGCAGGGGACAGGGGAGCAGGAAGGATAGCAGGTGCCTGATTGGGGGCCAGCTGTTGGTCAAGGTGTTGGGGACCACATGGAGCATGTGCAGCTTGGCCCAGGAGGCCCGCCTTTTCAGGGCAGTCTTCACAGTAATGGCAGCTGGGGAATTCAGGATGGGGGAGGTGTTGGCCCCCAGAAAAGGGGTGCCTGGACTCTCATTATGACATGAAAGGGTACGGGTAGAGGGGGATGCCATCTTGATCAGGTTGGCCAGGTGAAAAATGGACCAGGATGGGTGGGGGACCACAGTGACCCTGCACCGGAAGCCCAGGGCACCGAGTTGTGCAGTGGCTACATGGGAGGAGCATGAGAAACACTGGGGCAGGCGCGGAGGCAATGTTCCGGCATGGGATGGACGCCAATCACGGCAGTCCAGGTGAGGCCAGTAATGAGGAAGGCATAGCTTTTATAGAGGAAGAGCCAGGCTGAATTTGCCCCACACTCTTTCAGGATTGGGGCAGCCACAGAGGTGGCAAAAAGGGGGGACACAGTGGAGGAACTGAAGGGAATTGGCCGCTGGAGGTCAGACAGTTACAAACGGTATGTCAGGTGCTAACAAATGATGACTCCCACTATTTTCTTTTGTTCCCATGGCAGGTACCAGATGGAAGGTGTGGATCATGGGCATTCGTTTGCGTACTGGGCAGAATGGGTTGGAGTCACCATGGGCAGAAAGACCCAACTGCACCCAGAGTCAAATTGCACCACAGTATAATGGAAAGGCATCAGGGGTATGAAATGGGCCCAGCTGCCTCTCCTGCAGGAAGTGAAGGTGCAATGGTACAGGCCATAGTGCATAGTGATGCATTTCAGTGGCAACGACCTGGGAGGGATACCCTGGAAGGAGTTAGGGCAAAAATGTTGGGTGATTTTGAAGCTATTCGAGGATGGTGGCCAGACATGGCCATCAGCTGAGTCTGAGATCATGTCCAGGAGGGTATGGAGGGGAGCCAAGGACATCAAGCTTATAGAAAAGATCAGAAAGTGGCTCAACAGAAGGGGGCGAGAGCAGTCATAGTGATGGGGGAGTACGCATCCAGCACAGGGACATAACATACGAGCAGGAGGTGATCTACAAATGAGATGGGGTGCACCTGACAGAGTTTGGGATGTGTCTATTCCTAAGGCCGATTAGTGAGCATATGAGGAGGATAGCCCAAAGAGGCCTGAGGTTTTAACCTGCATTTTTTGTGAGGTGGATTTCCACAGTGAGGGTTATATCAGCTTTTAGAATTTTCAAATGTTGATACTCCTTACCCCTTGTGATAAGATAGTTCACAACTCTCATACTCCAGGAGACTACTCTCACAATCACCCATGCCCCATTCCTAATCATGAAAACTATGTGGTTGCCAAAGTTGCTGGAGAATGAAACACATCTGGTTCCACAGAAGCCCCCAAACTATCTGGCCACAAAAAAATAAGACAAGCAGTACAAGTTTTCACATGTTTATACATACAGTGAAGCCCACCAAGATGAAGTGCAGTATCACAGGTTTACTGCATGACAAAAGGGAATAACTCCCATTGAAACTGCATTGTTTGCTGCAGTAAATCTACTGCAAATTCTGCAACACTTCACTTCATCCTGGTGGGCTTCACTGCACATACATATAGTAGTAACAAAGCACAGGTCATCCACCCACTAAGTGGTACTCACAGTCCCACTAACCCTAACACAAGCTGCACAAACAGAGCCTAAAATTTACTTGGCCCAGTCCTATGACTAGTGTTGAGCAACTGTAAAGCCTGGCATAGGCACAGGTAGGAGGGTGTGCCCAACACCATGCCCTACCAATGCCACTTTTGTTGGGGGTAGGTGCAGTATCACTGAACCAGGTGTCTACCTCATTCTTGCTTGACCTGGAGTCCTACAGGTGCATGCTTAGAAATATACCCATTGGGTACTTCAGAGGGCCAACCAGTTTAGGATGCAATTTACGGTGGCCCATCTCTGCAGTCTCAAACATGCTGCTCCTCCTTGTGGGACCAAAAGGCCTTAGAGCCACTGATCCAAACCTAAAATGACTAAGACCCTATGAGGAGATCTTGGGAGAAATCTTGGGGAGAGAAGGACAGCCCCAGGCCGTATACCACAATCAGTTGTTGTGTTCCATATGTCCCCTTTCAAGCCCCCCCACCACTTTACAGGCCCAGCTGGGCCATATGGTACTCAGAGTTAGCTGTAAATAACCAGTAACACTGCAGAATGAAGTGGGGAGTGTCAGAAGCAGGAAGCACACCACAGATACAGCAGCGGCCTAGTCTAACCCCAGTGCCATTTTCTGGTGCATTTACCTAGTGGAGTGGTAGGGTTAAGGCATCAGTTCCCTACTGCATCTTGCAGCCTCTTCTCATTCCCCTCCAGCTCCCAGCCAGGGGAATGAAATGCTGACACCATCCAGATGGTGAGGGGTACAGAAAAACATGTTGTATAATGTAACGTTATATGGGGGGTAATCACCAGTATCATTACCTTTACCATGACATTTTCATCAGAACATTAAATGCATATCGGTCATTAGACACTCCTACCACCCTCTACCAAAATTATCTTAACTCATCAGCCACAAAGTATGCACAGAGGGAACACAAAATGAGAAAAACAGTAGAATATTTACAGTTTTAGTCTTCTAGATGATCACAGTCAGACACCGGCAGCTGTGCCACTAACAATAGGTACATGCTCAGCAATAGAGGAGCTGTCCATTTCAGTTTCTTCCCACCAATACTGGCCCAGAATGGGAGTGTGTTTTCTGCACCCTTCATTCTGTGACTGTCTCCAGGCTGACTGGCAGTGACTAACTGTTGGTGGCAGCAATGCATCTTCAGGGGACGCATGTTCTGCTTTCACTGGTATCAATGAGATTAGAATTGTCTGATTGTCTGACTCATGTCATTCTTCTTCAATCCAGGTCTGAAGCTGACTTCTCAAGTTCCCTCTGCTTTCTGTCTTCTGGGGATTGTGCCCCTAGGCCTTGGTTCCTGACTTGCTATACCATCTGGACTGCATCAGCTATTCTTCTTGTGGTCTGTGCTCTGCCATCTTGTCTTGTCACTCCCGCTCTGTATGTCTTTAACAAAGGTTGTTTCCAGGTATCCTCTATGCACCCACAACCTCTGTTCTGGTCCTCCCTCTTGGTGGAGTAGCCTAGAGTTGATCTGTGGTTTGAATCTCTGGATGAGTGCTCAAAGTACCCCAGGGGTTTGGCACTCATGTTCATGATCATTTTCCCATTTTATAACATATAATTTTGTAACTCCCTTGAAACAGAGCTGTCCTAATCGAGATGTACATCATTCTCTCTGGACCACTTCATGAGGAAGTCCTGTAGAGGAACAGCTTGCTCCCATCCATTGCAGCGCCTGTCTCCCTGGCTAGCTGCAACAGTCTTTCCTTAGAAGAAAATCTTAGGAAGTAGGCAATGATGAGTTGCAGCCTTATCCCCAATGTTGGCTCCAGCTCTCTGGTTTGATGGTCCTGCTTGACCTCCAGCAGCCCCTGCCATGTGGGTGCTGTAAGCTCAGAGCAGTAACACTGGGAGGAACTTTACCATGTGGGCATCCATCTCCCTCTGGCACTTCCGAAATGCAGAGTTTATTCCTCCAGGCCTGATTCTCTTGATCCTCGCCTCTCCCAGAGTCAATCAAAGGAGCATTTATGCTCACTGAAAGCACTAGAGGATTCTGTGGTGGGAGTTCATGGGGTTGGCAACATGCAGCTCCACTGTCATTCAGCTGCAATGCATTTATCTTTGACCCAAAATTCAAGGAGAGAGGTTATATAGCCTAGCAAGGGCCTTTTCATCATCGCCTGCATCCTCTTCACACTCTTGCAATTGCCTGCTTCCACACAGGTTCAACTTTTATTGGAGGCCCCATTTGTTCTGAGCAGAGTAAATAATAAAACCAGCACATCAAGCTGTTGAGCACTTCACGGTATTGACCACTACCGATTGCAAAATCTGAACAGGACAATAATGGGTGAAAGCTTATGTTTGTCTGCAGAGTTGAGGTAGAGCACAAAGACTAGGCAGCTATCTTACTTAGCACCAAAACAGCCCATTCCATTCATTTATATTGACAGAAAAGAGTTTAGAAAAGAACAGCACAATATTCTGAACTAAGAAACTAGCTACAACCTCCTCCCACATCCCACTGAACTTATTTTCTAATTGATTTATAAAGAAAAGTAATATAGGATAGAAATGGAAAAATAAAACAACAAGGTAGTGTTTGAAAACACTAGCAACAGCAAGATAACTAAAAGAAAGCTGTGCTGAAAACATAGGCTGGCTAGGTTAATTTTAGTGGCCCTTAACCTGAAACAGTGCATGGCAGCAATACTATATTTGTATCATGCCTGCAGGGTTTTTCTTGTAGTTGGGTGTATTGTTCAATAATTGGTACAAAAGGCTAATAGCAGAATCAAACTTAAAAGAAATTGTCAAGGCTAGAGCAGCAAATGGTTCTTACAGAGTAAATCTCTCTCTTGTGTAAGATTAGTTTAAAACTGCACAGACACAGGTATTGATGGCTCAGAAAAGGGCAAAAAAGGTCTGTGTTAAAGAAAAATGATCTATTTCTTTAAAAAAAGAAAAAGAACATTTGTTAAATTGTAAATATATCTAGTTTTTGTTATGTTATCTATGTATATTAATGCTTGTGCTATAGCAAGCTACAGTATACTTTCGGACAGTGATAGAGCTGTGATACTACTATGATCTTACATACTACATTGACCTGTCAGTGAAAGTTAGACTACTGCATTGTGGTCAGCTCAGTGTTATTCCTTCATCTGGCTATTCTTGGTCTGAAGGAAAATTGTTCTGTGTGGAGTGACATTTGTGCTGAGGTGCTGGATACAATGTGCCATTAAGAAAACTCCATTGTATTAAGAAGTCCATTTCAGGACAGTGATCATGCCTAACTGGAAAGATGAAGCCTTTATCATGGTCATAATATCATCTTGAAAGTGTCTGTGTTACAGTAATGACCAAGTACAGGGGAGAATGTGTAAGAGCCACAATATTAAAGTCAATGATATTGACACTAGGGATGATAAATTAGTCCAGGGTCTTGAGGATGTGCTAGTAGTAGCTGTACAAGTAGCACTAAATTATATAAGGGAGAAAACAAGTGATTCTTAAAAGGAGATTCTGAAGTCATGCTTGAAACTTGGAAAAGTAAATCTAAATATGTGTTTTCTAATATGTTATTTCATTAGTTAGTTAATTATTCATTCATGTATTTATTTAAAATTGTGACCACCACGACAGACCAAATTAGGCAAATCATTTAATTTACTTTGTGAGTGGGGAAAAAAAACAACAACAGCATCATGTCCTAAGTTGCATTTAAACAATATGCAAATTTCAAATACATATTTTCAGCTCAAGCACAATAGTGCACATACATGCAAAACTTGTATATATAAAAATAACCAAAGAATCATATAGTACTGCCATAGCCATCATGCTGTCTGGATATTTCCAGGTATTTTGATATACCTCTAAAGTAAATCTATCTGATGTACTAACAGTGGTACTGTGGACAGGCAGGAAATGCCTCTAGAGATATCGCAGATACTTCAGAAACTATCCAGACATGTCGTGGCTACATTTGTACAGTCACAGTCAATTTTAAATCTTGAATAGATGATATAGATGATTCAGCATTAAAAAGTAATTTTTAAAGTAGTTGGAAACTTTGCCATTATTGCGGTCCACAGTAGCTGAATGCATTTTCATTTATGGATTTCGTATACTAGGCAGAATTTAAAAGGCTTTGGACTTGGAACTAATGACTCTCAATTTTATGGATCCAGCCAGTAACGTCGCGGGACAAAACATTGTGGCACACAACAAAGCAGGCAAAACATCATCGCCTGCAATGTCAACATATAATAACATTGCCGATCCAAACCCCATGGGTAGTTAAATGAATGAGTAGCATTGGTGAATAGTGAGATCCTCAACCCACTCACTGAACATTGGCTCCACAAACAGCAATGGCAGCCAGCCCCACTGTGATGGCCAGTCTCCCCACACCCACACCAGCGGGTAGATCCCCACCACCCCGCACCTCCCAGCACACCACGACAATAGGCATGCAGCCAGCAAAGCCCTCCATTCACCACCATGGCTGGCTGCCTGACTGAACTGAATACACATATACACGCATATTCATTCAGTTCAGTAGGGCGGCCAGCCATGGCAGTGATTGAAGAGCTGTGCTGGCTGCCCTCCTGTTGTTGGGGTGTGTTGGGGGTACGAGGTGGTGGGGATCTACCCACTGGGGTGAGGGATCCACTAGACACCAGGATATACTGCAATGCACTGTGGCAGGAGACACAGGTACCAGCGATTGGCAGCCGATGGGGGCGGTAACTGGCCATCGTAGTGGGACTGGCTGCCGCTGCTGTTTGTCGAGCCAATGTTTGCTGGGTGGTGGAAATTCACTGAATTAACAAGGCTATTCACACATTTAACTACCCACGGGGTTTGGGTTGGCGATGAATATATGTGCCAATATTTCAGGCGGTGATGTTTTGCCTGCTTGATGTGCCGCAATGTTTTGTCCTACGATGTTACTGGCCAGATCCAGTTTTATCATGTATATAAGGTAAATTAAAAAGAAACATGCTGGACTAGCATGCATTTATAAGCAAAAGTTACCAGTGTGTATCTCCTTTGCCATAGTCAAGAGGCAAATAATGTTATGTACAGTAGGTCACAGCGATGCCTAAAACAGTCTGACTTAAAGGCACACATACAGATTGTATTATATATGATCAATTCTACCTGTGTGTAATTCAAATGTGAGCAGTTTGTACTTGTGTGCACAACAATGCCAGATCCCAATTCATATCCATTGAGTCTGGGGTTTCATTAACCACTTAAAAGCAACAGAAATTCTGAGTAAGTGCACTTGTTTCAAATAAGTTCTCTTCTGTTAGGCCCTTAAACAGTCCTTATATGGTCCCACATTTAGCACTTATTGATGCTGATTACACTAACTTACTGTTCAGGGGGTAAATCAGGAAATATGACAGCAGCTGCAGAAGACCGCAATGCTGATTGACAACTGCCCAGCACATAAACACCTATCATTATAGGCCCAGATATTCAAACTGCACCCAAAAAGTGCGCAACAGCAGAAGCAAGCACAAGTCCACTGCGCCCATGCACAAGAAGTGTGATATTCAAAAACTGCGCAGACCAAGATGCGCCTACGGCCGACGACTGAATATCGCACCACCTGCGCCATAGCGCAACTAGGGAGGTGAAGCTGAGCATCTCTGACGCACCATAGCGCAACAAGAGATGTTCAGCTGAGCAGTCCAGATGTGCCATAGTGCAACCAGGGTTACCCCCCAGCAGCAGGGCAGCAATGCAACAGCACAATCAGGGATGCAGGAGCCCACCACCCATGCCACAGATGGGCAGAGGAACACACAGCAGAACAGACATCGTCCCCCCACACCCCATGCACTGCACAACTGGGGGAAGGCTGGAATAACCACTGACCCATGGAGACCAGCAACCAACCCACAGCCGGGCCATGGTGCCCCATCACACCTCCTGGCAAGCTGTTACTGGCACACAAGGATGGCCGACCACCCCGTACCACACCATCCTCCACAAATGTGAGTACACCCTGCACCATGATCCCCATACACCCTGCCCAGGAGTAGCACCCAACAGTGCAGAACACCTCATGCATGCCACCACCCCCACTGTGACACGTGCAACCCTGTGCACCATGGAGTCATGCAAGGCAGCCCCACCATGGACACCCTGCAGCGGGCAGCAGCAGACAGTGATGCAACAGATGCATACACAGTGCCACCCCTGCATCCCTCTGAGGTACAGCTGAGAGACCGACTGCGGTGCCAGCACATGAGGTACCCCACATGCGACAGGGCATAGCCCAGACCCCACCTCCAGCAGTACAGCACCCTGCACACTCTTCCAAGGACACATCCCATCCCAGCACTGGCCACAGCAGCCACCACTGACACTCAAGCAGACTGTGCATATCACAGACATACAAGGGTGTCAGCTGCACAGGCCATGGACGCCTGACAGGGGTTCCATGCACACAGTGCAGGCTCCATGGACCACTGCACACAGGCATCCAGTGCACACACAAACCACAGACAGTGACTGATCCCCCTGCCCACACCATAGGCGGTTCACCTCTGCACACACACACACACACACACACACACACACACACACACACGCCCATGTGTGCACCACCCCTGATGCCATGCACACCACTGCAACTGAGCACCTGTAGCCTGCTGCAAATCAGAGACCACCACAGTTGTTATAACAAAATGTATGTATTATAATATAAGAACTATGAAACATATGTACAAATATATACAAGGGTGGGAAAGAGCCACAAACCAGGTGAGGCGGGCATGGGGCAGGGGTAATACAAATGGGAGAGGAAGAAGGGGTGTGAGGGTGGGTCCAGGAGGTATGGGTATCAGGGGTCATGGAGGGCATATTCCTGCCCTGCTCTCCACTCCTGTGGTGCCTCGGGTTCTCCTCCTCTGGACCCCATGTCACTCCAACCTCTCCAGTGCTGCCAGGGATGCCCGTGCAGATGCAGTGTTTCTTGTATGTTCCAGGGCCATCCAGCATTGTTCACCTAGGACAAGGAGCAGAGTCATCGTGTGACTGTCCAGTCCCCTGCAGCAACCCATTGTGCATGGCATACAGCCATGTGCCATGCCCCTGTGATGGTGTGTGACCACCCACAGTGACCATGTCCACAAGACCTGCCTACCCAGGCAGCCACAGCCATGTGGACCACTGCACACACCCACCACCTATGCCCTGCACAGCACCACCGTGGCCGTACAGTGACTTGGCTATGCGGTGTGAAGGCAGTGGCACAGCCATGTGCCTGGTGCACACATGGACCACCATTGATGCACTCCCAGGCATGCAGTGCCACTGGACAGTGCTGACTGTAACAAGTTGCATGCATGCAGTGATGTCAATGGATGATGGCCAGGCCCCGCTGCCCACCCTGTTACACAGCATGCAATAGTAATCATGGATGTAAGGCACTCACCATCATCAGGCTGGTCCCTACGCCTCTGCGGACCTTCGCCCCTCCCAGCCTGATGGTCCTCCTGGCAGAGCCTCCTCTCCCTCACCAGCCTGCGCACATCTGGGCCTAAGGTGCAAACATGGAGAGAGGAACATCAGTACAATCCTTAGCAAAGTCCCCCTACTCCCATGTGTGTGCAATCCCCCACAGCCAGACCCACCCACCCCATACCCTGATAACACTACCACAGCCAACACTGGACGGCCTCCCCATGTGCCGGACACATGCAACCGTGATATCCGTATGGAAGATAAAAGTGTATGGATGTTGCACCTACCTGGCTGTGGCACCGTGCCCCTCCTGGCACGTGCCCGCAGGCGGGCAAGCAGGTCCAGGTCCCTCCACCTCAGGTCCCCATATGTGTGGTGGCACTGCTCTGCCATCCATCCCATACCGGTGGCCTCCTCCAGGGCGTCAGCCACCTCCTGCCACACCTGACTCCTGGCCCTGTCCAGGGGTGCCTCACCAAACAGTGGGCCAACATGTGGCTCCACAGTGGCAACCAGGTTTGCCAGCTCCACCTGGCTCCACTGTACAGCTCTTCTCCGTGCCATATGTACTGCTCAGTTAAGTCAAAATGGTGCTCTGCAGAGTGGTTCTGCCACATGCAGATGCTGCACGGTACAGCGCTGCCATTCCCTATCATGCTGTCACTGAACAGCACGATAGTGGTGCACCCATGCCTGATGCATGGCACCTAGGAGGCAAAAGTCGGGCACAGGGTCAAGGGTCTCTGGTGCACGGACAGCCACAGTGTGATTGGAACCCAATGCATGTAGCGCAATTGGGTGCCTATGTGCCACCTCCTGTAGTGGCCTACCGCGCTGTTGCCCCAGTGCACCTACGATGCCCCAGTGCCACAGCGCCATATAGGTGAACAGTGCTGTAGCGCCACTGGCACAATGGTGGCCATGCCCTGCATTGCCTACCGTGCACAGCACGTCAGCAGCACGGCAGATGCCTGCGTCATCAACCCGGGCATGCGCAGTTAGGTGTGTACTGCCATGTCACAGAACTGCACCCTTGGCTCAGCATGTTCAACACAATTGCGCAAAGCGCAACAGCGCGATATTCAGCTGTCGTATGCAAATCAGCTAATCAGCCATTCAATGTCGCAGTCACTGTGTTTGTATCCACTTAAAGATGCACCTCACCGCATTTGCATGGGTTGCGCTATAAAAGTGCGACATTGGGCTGCACCGGCCATAGTCAGTTACTGCAGTCTATTGGTGAGTTGCATGCTGTTTGGGAGTGTGGACTGTGGATTTTGGGACATGCATGGGACTGCACAGTCACAGGTAACACCTGTCATTCTCACAGGCTGAATCATGACCGAGCAAGTTGTGGAGGAAGAGGAACAGAGTTGTGGGAGGAGGAGGAGGCCAAATTTCACGAAGGCCGAGACGGATGTCCTGTTTGAGGCCTACCTAGACCAGGAGCCGCTTCTCAGCGGACACCAGGGAACATCACAGGCCCATGCTGCTGGGCTTCATGCAGGAGTGCAAGAAGAAGATGGGCACAGACAGGCGGAGGATTAAGGATAAGGTGGCTGCCATCAGGGCAGCACGGTTTGCGACAGGTCGGGGACAGCCGGAGGTGCTATGCCTGACCCCACAGGAGGAGAGGATTGCTAGCAGCATGCGGCATTGTGCCATTGAGGGTGTTCCGGGTAGTGGATTCCAGATGGGTGGTAGCCCATCACTGCATGGTAGGTCATGGTCTGTCTATTGGGGGGGACAGGGTAGGTCACATACAGTAACGCGACTTTGTTTTCCCTTACAGATCCTGAGCATCTGCATGGGTCAGCGGTGGTGGGCTTCTCCACTGAGGCCGGTCAGATGGAGATGGAGGAGGGCCCATTCACCTTCACAGGAATACGCAGCTCAGGGCAACAGTGGGCCCGCCTGGACATCCAGACTGATGTTGGAGCAGGTGCGGAGGAGGCCCTGCCCATGTCCCATCGTGCCAGCATCCATGGATGCCAGCATGCTGGGACTCGGGCTGGTGCCGGGTCCATCACCGATGATGATGTCGCTAATGTCATGGGCAGTGACACGTGTGTGCCACAGGATGGCCACACAGCAGGTAACATCGTGGCCATGGCTGTGGGTGGTGCTGCCGTGGAGGCCTGCGAGTCATCACAGTCCCAGCCTGTGCCTGTCAGCACCGGTGGAGCAGCACTGGTGTGTGTACAGGACAGAGGGACTGTTGCAGCCACTGCAGTGGCACCATTGAGCCCTGGGGAGTGGCAGCCAGAGGGGTAGCATCAGCAGTCAGCCAATGGGCTTGGGGGTACAGTGTCAGGGGGGTGGTGTCAGTGCACCACCTGTGAACATGCCCAGGCCTGGCCCTGGTGTGCAGCACCCACTCTCAAGGGATGATGAGCATCAGGGCCACGAACACCCTGAGGGACAGCATGCCGATCAGGCAGATGACCTCTTGAATGAGCACAACCACATACTGCAAGCATCAGTCAATCAGCAGATGCGGCTTGTGATGGCAGTGGATGCACTGAGTGCAGCTCTGCACCAGGCAGAGAAGCCTCGCAGCAGAGAAACCGCTCTGCTCCTGGCAGGGATGGACCGGATGCGGAGGATGTGACCACTGCCATTGACAGGCTGACAAAGACAATCACAGCTGCCATGGCCACAGGGCACACAGTTATTGCCCATGCGTCGCGAACTTCGCGCGGTGAATGTTCACCCCCATTCCCAGCGTCGCGGTGACACCATCCTTGTCGACACGGGTTCAGCTGTGGGCATCCCGCTGCCGCCTGGCGCAGGCATGTTCGGTGGGTTGCAGACCCTGTGTGAGCATGGTCACGCGTTCACGCAGTGGAACCCCTGGGGACCATCGGTGCCACCCCATGAGGCCAGTGGTCAGCCTGTCACTGCTGGCGGGTCTCGGCGGGGCCGCACACGCATCCTTGGTGGCCGGGGCACTGTGGCATGTGACTGACCTGTCTCCCAGTGTGGCTACTGTCTGATGCTGCCCTGTGTGCATTGTGTCATTCAGTGGGCAATGCATGGGTGGGTACCCAGCCCTGCACGCACACACACAGTCCATCTGCACACTCTCCAGGCTGCTGTCCGCAGTTGCATGTGCATGATGATGCCTGCATTGCACTGTACACCAATGTGCAATGGTGCCCAGCATCTGACACATGCACAATGACAGGCAGTGGGCGTGGTGGTCTGTGGACAAGTGTATGGCTAGGGGTGGTGTTCTGGGTTGGTGTGCCTCCTACCCTTTGTGCATGTCTGGTGAGTTGTGTGTGTGTGTATGTATGTGTGTGTGTCTGTCCTTGTGCCATGTTATACCTCACCCATCCCTGGCGGTGTGTGTGGTTCCATGCCTGGCCACTTCCCTTGATGGCATGCACCCCTGGTGTGTGTCCATGCATGTTTGTGGGTTGTGCCTTTGCCACTAATGGTTGCACATGGCCCCAAGACTTACCTGGGTTGGCTGAAGTGCTCCTCCGTGATGGTGTCCCTGTGTAGCTGTGCCAACCGGAGCAGTCGGGGGTTCCATCACCCAAGGGGAAGCTGCCCATCACCATTGTCACCGGCGTCCTCATCGTCCCCATTGCTGTGCCCCTCTTTGACCTGTACGGCTATCCCACATTCGTTGGCCATGTTGTGTAGGATGCAACAGGCCAGGAATAGCCCACAGGCCTTTGAGGGGCTGTACTGTAGAGTACTGCCAGAGGTGTCCAGGCAATGTAAATGTGCCTTCAGCATACTGAACACCCGCTCCAACAACATTACGTGTGGTGGCATGTGCCTCATTGTAGCGTTGCTGCGAGTAAGGTCACAGGCTGCTGGTATGGTGTGAGCAGCCATGGATAGGTGAAATCCACTGTCACCTGTGTGTAGAGGGTGGAGGTTAGTTTGGTGATCAGCATCGCCCTGCCCCGGGCCATGTAGGCCACTACACATGTCACCTCTGACCATGCCCCTCCCAAGCCCTATGTTTGTCCGTGTGGTTTGCATACTCACCCACTAGGTGGCAAGTGGGGATGTCCCCACTCTTGAATCTGTGGCACAGTGCCGACTGGTGCCAGATGAAAGCATCATGTGCTCCCCCAGGGTGCATGGCACAGACATTGATTATGCGCCCCCTGGCATCGCACACCACCTGGCAGTTGATGCTAGCATAGCCCTTGTGATTAGTGTATGGGGCCCCCTCGGGGTCTGGTGGTGTACAGATGGCCTCATGGGTACAGTCTATTGCCCCTAGCACGCCAGGCATACTTGCTACGCTGTGGAACTCCTGTATGTTTACTGTGCACTCCGCCGGTGTGCTGGGGAAATGGATGTACTCCACAGCATGTGGCAGCAGTGCGCTGAGGAATTGGGTGAGATGGCATGATGCAGCTGACTGGGTTATGCCTGTGGTGTCCCCTGTTGGTCTCTGGAAGGTACCCGTGGTGAGCAAGCACATGCAAGCTGTCACTTTAGTCTCCACTGACAGAGCATGGCTCCGTCGTGTGGATGCCTGCATCACATCACTGCACAGCTCACAGAGCTGCCTCAGAATTGTCCGATTCAGGCAGTACTGGCCCACGATCTCAGTATCACTGTACAGCTCAAAGCTGGTGCAGGCTCAGTACTGCCTGTTGGGGCATACCGCCAGCAGGCCCTCCTGACCACGCCCCCTGCTGCTCACCTTCTCACCCCCCCATTACCTGCCATCTGGATGGTGGCACTGGCCATGTCCGTGGCTTGTGTTCACCCGGTAGCTGTTTCTGTGTTCCCCCGCTGTCCTGGCTGCTAGTTCCCCTCGACACCTAACACCTAACTGTGCTGGCCTCAGTGCTGTGTGGCACTTCCCTTCTGCACTGTGGCTGTGGCTCCCCACACCTTCCCTGAGCCTGTGGGTTCCAGGTGCCCTTTCTGTGTCCTGCCCTGTGTGTGTGTGTGTGTGTTGCCTGTATGGCTGGCTAGAGTTCAGCCTCATGTGCCTTCCCAGTAGTTCTTGTGCCTCTCCTTGTTCCTTTTATTTTGGCTCATTTCTGCTATAGCTCAACTTCCGCTTGCTCCCTATTGTGCATGGAGCATGTTGTTGAATATCCACTGCACCATTTATGCATGGTTCCTCTCCCTTCAGTTGCACATACATTCATTATCATTGCGCTATTGTTCCAGTGTGATTTAGGAGGCACAACTGCCTCTTGCTGAATATCGCAGAATGGCGCATTTCGGACTTGCACTGGCGCAACCCTATTAGCATGGCGTAACTGTTTTGAATATCTGGGCCATAGAGTACTCATCTGATTTTCCTCCTCAGAACTGCACGGCCCTTAACTAGAAAATGGGACTATGAATAATAAGCAATTTCAACAACATTACTGCAGGCGATTTATGAGGAAAATTATTTTGGACATTGGTACAAACATATAATCTTTCAGCTCCAAGGAAAAAATTATATCAGATGCCATTCATTAGTTAAATGTTGCCCATAATGAAGTTAAGGCACAGATGATAAATTTTTTTTAAAGCTAGACAACTGGAAGAGCCAATTATGGTTGAGGAAGTCATTATCCCAATTCCTAATAAGTAAAGTACACCCCTACTATTTTTGTCACTTGTGTTGTTATTAAGAGCTAATGATAAACACAGCTGTCTTTAGGGTTGATAGTTATCGGGTAGCACTGTACAGAAACATTACTGCACATGTGTGAGCTCCCATAAGTTCTACAGCCTGCAGTTTATAGCTGGCAAATTGCAATAGGCAGGCAAGTGCAGAGTGATGGCTTTACCTATTTTTAATGTTTTTTCACTAAGGATATGGATGGACATGACTAGGTATGAAGTAACCTGATGCTGGACCCCACATTTTCCTGTAGCTGAACAGTAAAGGTTATCAACTTTAACTCCTTCGTTATGTAGTAGTACTTTGTCTTATTTGATAGATACTGTTTTGGGATGCCATTGTACAACTTGTAACCTGCTTGCTAGATTTACTCCATTTATTCATTGCTTCATTTTCTCCATTTAGTCATTTAATAGAGGAAGTCTTATGCCCAGGTCTGACTGTGCAAGCCTGGATCACCGCATACTCCCCAGATTCTATTGTCATTACAGAAACATGGTTAAGCAACAAAATGTATGATTCAGATGTTGCTCTAATTACCAGTCATGGAGAACAGACCATAGGAAACAAGGAGGAGTAGTAGTAATCTATTTCTCACTGACCTACACTGTCAAAGTGTCTAACAATTTTTCCAAGTTGCTTGGGTGTCAAGTTCATGTTACTGATCAGCTTAAAAGACATTACAAAAATACCCTTACAAAAATAGCCGTTGACATAAATGTTTAAGTAAGTAATTCACTCTGTTGTTTCACTGGTAAGTCATTACAAGTTGTACATGCAAACACATATTTCTTCAAAATTAAATACATATATTCAGTATACAATTCATTACATATACAGCTTTTAAAAACATTTGTCCAGCAATATTACACATACAATACTCCTCAAAATCTCAATCAATGATTACACTAAGTGCTTCTCCCAGTATAGGTTATCCACATTTGACCCAACTGTTTATTTATACTCCTGTTTTTGGAGAAAGTAGTGGTTGATATCACATTGCTTTCTTTATTATCTAATCATTTTTTCCTAATTTTTGTAATAGCCATAACATAGTCTGTTAAATGGTGTACTGTGTAGAGATCTTCTGAATTTATTAGAATCAATGTCAAAGTGGACATACACATCTAAGCTTACTGAATCACAAACATTGGGGTTACCGAATACTAGATTCAACATTTTTCTATGATTTTATTCATACCAAGTACAATAGAAATAAACAAGTGGTAGGTCCTCCCTACCCCCCATGTAGACATTCACAGTTCACAGAGTTCATCTTACTATAGCTTACATTTAGGACATTGCTCTCAAATAATTCAAATTTATAGCTAGTGTATGTGTTCCTTCGTATCTGGTCTGTTATGGCTTCCTGATAATATTGCAATTTATAAGTACAATTACTACCAGCATACCACTTAGAGTATTTTGAACTATCAATCAATGCTAGATCAGAATTTATCCAGTAGTTCTTTATTTTATTTCTTATATATTTAACATATTGCTGACTGATAGTAATTCTCTTGTTAATGTATCTTACTAAAACTGCATGTCATATTTATCAAAAAGATTTAGAATTTTGTTGCACCATGCTGACATTTTTCATCCTAATGTGATCCATTTTATCTTTTCTTCTAGGCAACTCTTTAGTAGCCTTTCCATAGATAATCTTGTTATCCAGAGCCAGTAAGTACATTTTTTAGTGTCAGCCAAAGAGTTAATATGATCCCGTCCCAGTTCCACTCTTACATATGGGGCAGGGTAAGAATGAGTAAATGGTAGTGTTTTCCTTAAGATTTAATAAAATAGAGTCATCAGTTTTTCCTCCTTTTTATCTTCCCAAATTTCTGCACCATACAATAGTTGGGACATATACTGTATTTTGCTCTAACCGCTTTTATTAAAGGTTTTACAGATAGACCTCCATATGAATAGTTAAATTTGCCAAGCACAAGTGCTGTCTTCTTCAGTGTAGAAATGATTTTATTGATGTGATTAGTCCATGATCCTTTATAAGCACAACTCACTCCCAAATATGTATAAAATCCACTCTATTAAGTTTTCTTCCTCCTATTTACCATGTTCCTCCATTTTTCCTTTGTCAAATATTAGCATTTGTGTTTTTGGCTCTTTCATTTTTAGACTTAGTTCTTTAAAGATTTTATCTAATAGGTTTCATTTTTTTGCAGTCCTTTCTTAGACAGGGAAATGAGTAGTATGTCATTGGCAAATGCTAAAATTGCACATTTCATCTAGTATTTTTGGTGAATCTGATTCAAAAGCATTAATTTCTTCAAGGAGTTTATCTAAATACAGACAAAAGAGTGTAGGGGCAAGCACACATCCTTGTCTTACCCCTTTATTATTTGTATAGGTTTAGTTAATTGTCCTTCTAAGCCTATTCTTACTCTGGCCCATGTAGCCTCATAAAGATTTCTTATGATGTTCACCAGATTGTGATCAATCCCTCTATACTTCATTTTAGACCACAGAGTATTTTTGGACACCTTATTGAATGCTGCACTGAAATCCACAAATACCACACAGAGTTTGCTTTCTGAGATTATTATGTTTCTTTACTAAGTGGCTCAGTACAAAACAATTGCTGATACTATTATAATTTTTCCTAGATCTGGCTTGCTGTTCATTTAGGCCCCCTGTTCTATCTATTTCAAGTCTGAGTTTTTCCAGAATAATTTTGGCAACTATTTTTGGTGTCCAGTTATATGGGTGAAGCAAATTGATTGGCTCAAAGTGAGTGATTCAATTTGCGTGCCCGCAATGAGAGTGAGTAGGAAATGATAGCGAAGTGCATGGATAGTGAGGTAGGGAGGACAGAATAGCGAGTGTTGAGGGGATTAGCGAGTGAAGATGGTGGAGGTTAGGTGGTGGGTGTGAGCAGGCAGCTGCTGAGCTGGCCACCTGGCATGGAGGTTACGGTCACCGCCCATGGTGTGCATAGTCCAAGGTTTGGGACTGCATGCAGGTATATACTAATTTTAGTTTTTGGTGTTCCTGGTTACTTTTTTTTTTTACATAGCTTACCTCCTTCCCAGATTGTTCCTTCACCCATGGGTTGTCCCTCCCATAACGGTCACCTATTCCATGTTTTATTCCTTCCCCCAGTGTCAGCCCACCCTGAAGGTGAGACTCTATAGTTTGGGGGTGCAGAGGGCTTACCCTCCACAAAGGGAGGTGCAAGGAGCATAACCTGCCCCACATGAAATGCTGGTTTGTATTGTTATCGATATTGTATTCAGCATAGTGCTGTTCACTGCTTTAGTTTCTGGCATTCAGTAGTCACCGTTATGCGACTCACCATTTAAAACTCACTCATGTCACATGGAAGTATGATTTTAGGCTCATGTCCAGGAGACTAATGGGTCTATACATCTGTGTATCAGTTAGTTTGCCTTTTTTTGTGTATTGATACAATTGTAGCACCCCTCCAGGATGGGGGAATATAACTTTCCAGGATACATTTATTAAATACATCAGTAAGTACATCAGCCTAGCTAAATGTTTTGATAAATAAACCTCTGCAGGCATACAATCTGGGTCTGGTGCCTTACTGGGTTTAAGTGATTTAATTGCTCAATAAACGTCCTTTCTAGGTATAATCGTAGAACTAGTATGGCTAATATCATTGGATCTAAACTGTGTTCTCTGTGTAGGTGCTTCATAAAATATTTTTCTATCATGAGCTACCCATTCTGCTTCTGTTCTGTTGAGTGATCCTCATGGCAACTACAGTAGTTTTCAAAAAGACTTATCATCCCTATATCCCTATTTTCAATTACTTTTATCATTTCTTGCCATTTACCATGATGGAAGTGTACTTTTATTTGTTGGAGAAAATGTTTATATTTTTTTCTTTTCTGATTTAGGCTCTTATGTTACTGTCTTTCTTTTGAAAATCTTACGTTTCTTTCTTCTGCAGCTGAAATAGCTTTTTGCTTTGTACATTCTTGGTCAAACCATGTATTTCTGTTTTGCTGGACTCTTTTGATAGCGTGCTGTGTATATAGCTTACTCTTGATCAATTCATAGACTGCCATAATATGGTTCCATTTTTGTTCACTTGATAATGTTAAATTAAGTTTCCAAGGTTGCTGTACTATTTATGTCTGAATCATGTCTGCTGCAAACTCATCCAGCTTTATATCCCATGCTAACCTTTTATTTGCTCTGATTTCAGTTATGCATGCCTCCATTAATTGCCCATTACTAGATCTGGGCTCTTTATGTGACATACTTTGTAATATAATTGGCATATGCTCGCTTTCTGCTCTTGAAACTATTTGTAGAGAAGACCACTTTTTTGGGGAGCCTGACCATAATACAAAATCTATTAATGACATTCCTGTTGATCTACCAAAGGTGCAGCTACAGTACCTTGGAGATCACCCACAGTTCTTCCATTTAGAGGGCACATATTGTATACACTCATTAAATCTATTAAATAAATCCAAAATCACACATACCCCCATAATGCAAAGCACGATGGGCTGTATATGCAAATCACCACAGTACATTATGCTGGTTCAGCTTTAAGCAGAAATGCATGGTACCAAAAGGTCTCTCACGCAGTCTGCAAAGGGTGCCAACAAAAGACACATACACATGTTTCATTCTACCAGGACACATCAGTGTGCTTCATCCATGTGACACCCCAGTGGAATGAACCAGCAACCCTAAGATGGTCTAGCTCGGTTATGTTGTGGCGAACCCAATAAAAACCAAAAACAAGCTGAAAGACAAAGAACCTCAGTGTGCAAGCCAGATGAAGTGAAACCTGAAGTTTCAGTGGGGGGGGGGAGGGGTGGTAACAACAGCACAGGCAAAAAAATCTTAGATGGTGGGGACACTTTAACTTTTGGTGACTTTGACTCAGACTTGTTTGAGCTCAGCTCCAAGATCCTATTGTCCATTAAAGAAAGAAGACATCTGAAAAAGCAGTAGCAATAAAAGACTGATGGACATAAGAGGTTAATATATGAAAATGCTGAATCTAAACTGAAAGCTGATTGTGATTTTTGTTTCAGAGCAAACTAACATTGCTTCTCTCCAAGATTATTTTAAGTAGCTGGGGATGATACAAAAACAGGTGAACCAATCTTTAAAAAATGTAATGGGCTACTGTACAGAGGTTGGGCTAATCCTCAGACACAGGAACAAATAGAACGATTGGTCATACCAATGAAGTATAGAACTGGGTTGTTACAGATAGCACATGATAGTCCGGTGACTGGTCACTCATGGAGAGAATGCAACCTTGCCAGACTGTTGTGCAGATTTTACTGGACTAGAATTCATGAAAATGTTGCTACCGCCTGCAGTTCTTGAGCTGAATGTCAGCAAGTAGCCCAAGTGACTAAAAAACACAAGGTTCCCTTGATGCCCTGACTCTTGATAGATGTGCCTTATGAGAGAATTGCAGTGGATGTGGTTGACCCCTTAGAAAAAGTAAAAATGGTAATCAATTCATTTTGGCAGTATGTCACTATGCCACTCGATTCCAGAGGCACTTTCAATGCATACTGTCACAGCTCCAAAAGAGGCATCAGAGCTTTCCAAAATTTTCAGCAGGGTAGGCACACCTAAAGAGATTATTACTGATCAGGTAGTAATTTTTGTGCTGTATTACTGAAGGAGCTGTACTGACTACTAGGTATCACTTCTATAAGAACCTACCCTTATCACCCTCAGACAGATGGTCTTGCTGATTGTTACACTAAAATGCATGCTAAAAAGGTTTGTAAGAGGGGAAGGGAAAGATTGAGACCAATAATTACCTTACCTGAGGTGTCAGTGTGGCTCAGTTGGTAGCACATCCACCTCTGGACCAAAAGGTCGTGGATTCTCATCCCACACCGGGATTGGACTAAAAATCGCTGGCATCCGAATGCAATATTGGGGGGTGCTGTACTGCTGGGGTGTGCCATCCTTGGGATGAGACATTAAACTGAGGTCCCTTCTGCCCATCCTGGTGTTGTCC
Organism: Neoceratodus forsteri; assembly: GCA_016271365.2. Taxonomy (NCBI): domain Eukaryota; kingdom Metazoa; phylum Chordata; order Ceratodontiformes; family Ceratodontidae; genus Neoceratodus; species Neoceratodus forsteri. The sequence goes on along the minus strand of CM028132.1, from coordinate 718,186,088 downwards.
TGGTGGGTGTCCAGGTGGAAGTAAAAGAACCCAGGGCACTCTTTGCAAAGGGCAGGGAACATTTCTGGTGTCCTGGCCAACATTCCCTTCCCATAAACCAGTTCATGTAATTATTCAGGCAGTGTGTGGGTGATGATGTGCAATATGGCTGCCACCATACATTCAGTCACTTCACTACCAGTCTAGCATTGCTTGTAAAGCGCTTTGGGATACTGTGTATGAAAAGCGCTATATAAATGTTGATTCTTCTTCTTCTTCTTACCTGCTTTTTGCTTACAGAGAAATGCCACATGCCTCAACAGGTATTTACCTCAAATTGTGCAATTAGACAAACAAGAGACAGAAAAGGAGAGGAAGTAATGCTGTATGTAGACAACCCAGAGGGCCACTAGATGTTATAAAACAGGAGAAGATTATCCTACTCAAAAAAAAAATCTATTACATCTTATATGTATGACCTGAGAAAGAATCTGGCAAAATATGTTGAAATTGCCCATAGTAATCAGGAAGAGACCCCGGACCAGCAGGAGGTGTATTATGACCATGGAGTAAAAGAAACATTTTTGAGCCAGGTGAAAAAGTCTTTATACCATGTCCACAACAGAAAATAAACTGTAAATGAAGTGTCAAGAGCCTTATAAAGTGCTTAGACATATTGGCACCATTAACTATGAGACTGAGACCCTGAGAGGAAAAATCCAACCAAGATATACCATGCTAATCTCCTGAAGCAATAGGTTGAAAAACACCAAAGGATGTTAGTATTACCATAAACTGACAATGACAATGACAATGTCCACAGACCGGGACCGGGACCCAGGAGGTCGTGAGGGGCATTGCTCAGCAACCCTTCCCCAAGCCAGATCGCGAGGGACCGTCTACCCTCCCAGCCCAGAGTAAAAACTGGGACTGGGACCCAGGAAGTCGTGAGGGGCATTGCTCAGCAACCCTCCCCCAAGCCAGATCATGAGGGACCGTCTACCCTCCCAGCCCAGAGTAAAAGTAAGTCAGAAGCCATACTGCTCGCCTCGGGATCGCTCCTTTCTGAACAGGACTGGACCCAGTTAAAAGCAACAACTTCAGCAGCACCCTTAATTCAAATTATTGTCCCCACACATGTGGAGATAGTTTTTGCCACTAGCACTACTTAGATTCTGGTGCCAAAACACTGTTTTGTATAGTAGCTAGGAGTTAGGGCTTACAGCTTTGAAAATATTGTGCTGAACGTCTGTAACAGCTGCCTGCTTGAAATCTTAGTAACCGGCGCCATAATCACAGTTTGAATGTTAGTAATAAGGGAACCTTAGCTTGGGCCATTACTCTGCCATTTTGGGCTTGTTTGAAATCGGCTGGCACTATTGTAACTGCTGCAGCCAGGGAAAGGCAGGCTAAACGCTTGCAGCCCAACTTGCAAATTTAGAAAAAAAAAAAAAACTACAAAAGGGGTTCAAAATTAACAGGACAGAGAAGTGAAACAAGAGCCCTTCCCCTCATTGAAACGCCCAGCCCTACAGTATTTAAGTTTGCTCACTCACCCTTTTCCTTGTCCACAGACCAGGACCGGGACCCAGGAGGTCGTGAGGGGCATTGCTCAGCAACCCTCCCCCAAGCCAGATCGCGAGGGACCATCTACCCTCCCAGCCCAGAGTAAAAGTAAGTCAGAAGCCATACTGCTCGCCTCGGGATCGCTCCTTTCTGAACAGGATTTTGACCCCACCTGCACTGCGCGCCAGCTCCCCACCACCCCCACCACCACCTTTGGTCGACACTGCACTTTATAGGGGTGATCACGTGAGAGCAAAAACCTATCAGCTCACTTTCCCATTAGTTGGTTATACGGAGCTAACACTAGAGGGCTCACCAAGAAATAAACGCTTCTCAATTGACAAACAACATGTTAAGCTGCCAAATGTCATTATTACAATCTATGCTAATCATGGCACTTGCTTCTCACTCACTCCCTCTTACAGAACATAGCAAAAATTTCCCAAATAATCTCCTTAATGCCCAATGCCCTTATTCCAATTTAACCAAATTCCTAAACTGTACTGATAGTGGACCTGCACAGGCTAAGCAATTACCCCAGCCCACTACTCACCTCCTGAACACACACAGCACCCTCCTTCTGCAAGCATTAATAGCCCAAGTGACCCAATCAATCCCTATACCAAGCAGACCACTAAATAACCTTTTCAGCGCACGTCACACCAAAAACAATTATAAACGTCTACACCTAGCAGCACTCAGACATGCACTCCTATTCCTACTACTATTGGCCAGAGACATACACCCAAACCCAGGGCCTTCTCTGGACAGCATTAAAAAAAGACAGGGTAACGCTGGTCTTCTACTATCCTCCTTAAATATCCGCAGCCTGCCTAAAAAACTAACACTATCCAAGGATGGGTTGCACAACACTCACCATTCTTGCTCTATCTGAAACATGGCTTACAAGAAATGTCCCAGATTCAGCAGTTGCTCTAAACAACTACACAATTTTCAGAGATGACAGAGTGGACAAGAGGGGTGGAGGTTGTGCTATTTATGCCAGACTGCAACTTCAACCACTTCTCATTCCCCTAACATCACCAGCTCACGGGGAACAAGCCATCACAGTCAAAATAATGGTCTGCTACCAAGGGAAACCGCTATACCTAATGGCCATCTACATACCCAACAACCAAAAATTAGCCTTTGACTCCATATTGGCCAATATAGCGCTGCTCCGGCCCAGAAGTGAGCTCATAGTAATGGGAGATTTCAATATAAACTGGCTTACTACCTCAGCAGACCCCTTCAAAGACGCTGCTACAGCGCATGACCTGACCCAAGTTGTCCTGACCCCTACACGGCTAGATCCCAGGACAGGAACTCACACCCTTCTGGACCTCATTTTAACAAACTCACCCAATCACCTCTCTAATGTCAAAGTCCACCCAGACATCCTTAGTGACCACTCTCCCCTCTCCTGCCTCTGGTCAAACAAGAGTCCAACAGCACAACCCAAAATCTCGCACCAAAGGCATATCAAAAAAGATGCGATAACCAAGATTTTTCACTCTCTCGCTCTCTCTCTCTCTCTCCACCAGTGATTGGACAGCTGTCCATACTGCACAATCCGTGGATGAGGCCCTTACCTCCTTCATCAAAATCTTCAACGCAGCTTGTGACAAATATGCCCCACTCTCAAAAAAGATCCTAAAAACAAGGGACACCCCATGGATCACACAGTCCCTGCTTGACCAGATGCACCATAGAGACAACCTTTGGCACAAGGCACTCAACTCCAAGTTACCCCATGACAGACAACTCTACAGAGAGGCGAGAAACAAATGCACCAGGAACATTCAGCTAGCCAAGGCCAACCACTACAAACAAGCCCTCACCTCAACCTGGGGCTCAGGAAACAAATTTTGGAGCAATGACAAAGAACTTTGTGGGAAAACCGTTAACAAATCACCAACCCAAATACTCAATATGGTGCCCTCTCACAAAACCCCACCATAGTATCCAATGTCCTGAATAATTCCTTCACAGACCTCAGCCACATTCTCCCATCAAATTTCTTTGACCCACCCCATAGTGTCCCACCTAACTCCATCCCCAGTCATACCCCCACAGCATTCCAGCTCAAAACAATCTCCTGCAGTAAGGCCAAACACTACCTGGAAAATGCCTTATGGAATAAAAGGTATAGCAGTGACTCTGTAGACCTCAAGATCCTCTGGCTAACACTAGACGTGACCCTCCCACACATCACCAAGATTTTCAACCTATCACTACATCTAGGACAATTCCCCACTTTGTGGAAAAGGGGAATTATTACACCAACTGACCCCGGCAATTACAGGCCCATTACGATACTCCCCCCACTCTCAAAAGCTCTCGAAAAAATAGTTTCAGACCAACTCACAGAGTATCTCACTAGTCATCCCCTGCTCTGCCAAGAGCAACATGGCTTCAGATCAGGACACAGTACCACCACGGCACTTCTCGAACTCACATCATACGCACACGAGGCGCTTGATGGGGGTGAAATAGCAGGAGCAATCTTCATCGACCTAACCAAAGCATTTGATACCTTTAGTCATGACCTACTGTTACATCTATTCCCCTCCCTCAACCTAGCACCAGATACAATAAGCTGTTTAAGAACTACCTCACAGGTTGAACACAAGAAGTTAAAATCAACACCACCCTATCCACTAAAACCCCGGTTCTATCAGGTGTACCTCAAGGATCTATCCTAGGCCCCCTATTATTCACCCTCTTCCTGAACTCCATCCCTAGAGCATGCAATGGGAAACTTCTGCTCTATGCAGATGACGCAGTAGTCTACTGGAAAGACAACACCCTCAACTCCCTCCAACACAAGCTTCAAACCTACTTCCACGAACTAGAAGACTGTTTCACAAAGCACAGGCTAATACTAAACTACACCAAAACAAAATCCATGACCTTTGCGCACCAACAAAGCCCCTATATAAGAGCCCAACTAAACATCTCCAACTACCTGAGCACCAAAAATTGACCAGGTCTCAGACTTCAAATACCTTGGCATCACATTAGACACATCTCTCACCTATCACACACACATCAACCAACTGTCCTCCTCAGTAAACACCAGACTAGGGATCCTCTACAGGCATAGACAATGCCTCCCACTGCAGGCCCTACGTTTGGCAGTGACCAGCTTGGTCATATCCTTGTTAGACTATGGAATAATAATATATGGGATGGCTGACCCCACAGCCCTGAAACATATCAACCTTGCCCTCAACAAAGCCAGCTGGCTGGTCACAGAAAGTGACCACCTAACCCACACCTGCGATCTTTACAAAATAGCTGACTGGCTGACCTTTAAAGGAAGGCTAAAATACCATACCTGCCTCCAGGCCAAGAAAATCCTACTGAAAATTGCACCCATGGGCCTTCATTCCCTAATACAAACTAACATCCACAGGAGCACCCCAAGGCACCTAGCAAATGTGTCCATCTGTGTCCCCCATCAGAGGACCGCGCTAGGCCAAAGGTCTTTCAGCTATCATGCACCCACCTGGCTCAACAAACTCCCTCCTACTATAGCACAGGCCCCAAGTTTAGGCCAGTTTAAAACCAAAATCAAGAGACACCTCATTGCCTCAGAGAAGTGTAGCTGCAACTGAGCATTTAACCCCACCTCGATGCAGGGTTGTAATTCAACCCCTAGAATCTACCCAGAACTACAAATGTAGTTATAGACAGAGGATAAGGCTAACATTCCACCATTTGTGGCATGTTCAATAGACCTAGGACTGCAAGACAAACCCTATTGTAACTTTATATCTGTATATGTATGTTGTCAATTTGTAAGCACCACTGTGTAACACTAAGCAAAGAAGCATGTTCACATTAATCTGTTCTCATAAATCTGTATGTTTGTCCAGACGTGGAGCCTTTGCAAAGGAGTCTTTGACTCAAAGGTTGTAATTCCGAAAATAAATAAATAAATAAATAAATAAATGAATGAAGATATTGATATGGCTTATGACAAATTGGAACAGACTGTACCTTATGATGCTGTAAAGGTGAATGTCTCCTGAACCTCAAAACAAACTGTTGAAATCCATAACTTGTTAAAAAGACATTTAACAGTACTTTTACCACAGTAACAGAAACATAGAAACACAGAAACATAGGATTTGATGGCAGATAAGGATCACTTGGCCCACCTAGTCTGCCCATTTACCTACCTAATTGATAAGCTGCAGATCCTGGTCAACCAACAGCCTACTTCCTCCTACCCCCTACTAGAATTGCCTTATGTCTGTCCCATGCATTCTTGAATTCCCCCACTGTTTTTGACTCCACAACCTCCTCAAGAAAGCTGTTCCATGCATCCACAACCCTGTCTGAAAAAATACTTCCTCACATTACCTCTGAGCTGTGCCCCCCCTCTGTCTTCAAACTGTGCCCCCTTGTTCTTGCACATCTCTTTTTCTGAAAGATGCTGCCCTCTTGGACTTTGTTGATTCCCTGGAGGTACTTGAAAGTTTCTATCATGTCCCTCCACTCTCTCCGTTCCTCAAGGGTATACATATTAAGCTCCTTTAGTCTCTCTTTGTATGTCTTCTGGTGCAGACCCTGCACCATTTTGATTGCCCTCCTCCGGACAGCCTCCACCCTGTCTATGTTTTTGCAAAGATGGGGTCTCCAGAACTGCATGTAGTACTCCAGATGGGGTCTCACCAAGTGTCTGTACAGAGGGATAACAACTTCCTGTTTTCTACTGGTGATGCCTCTCCCTATGCATCCCAGTATCCCCCCAGCCCTCCTTACTGCTTTCTCACATTGCTTGCTCATGTTTAGGTCATCTGATATAACTACCGCCAGGTCCCATTCCATTTTTGTTGTCAGTTTCTCACCCCTCATTGTGTACTCCTCCCCTGGGTTTTTGTTTCCCAGGTGCATTACTTTGTACTTCTTTGCATAGAATCTAAGCTGCCATACATTTGACCATTCTTCCAACCTTGCCAAGTCCTTTCTCATCCTTTCCACCCTGCCTTGTATATCACACCCTGTTGCAGATCTTTGTGTCACCTGCAAAGTGAAATACTTTTCCTTCCAGTCACTCTGCCATGTCACTTATAAAGACATTAAAAAGGACCAGTCCCAGTACTGAACCCTGTGGTACCCCACTAGTAACCCCCCCCTTCTTCACTGTGGACTCCATTTACTATTACCCTCTGTGTCCTGTTGTCCAGCTAATTTTTTACCCAGGCTACCACCTTGGGACCCACTCCCAGGCTGGCAAATTTGTTTATTAATCTTTTGTGTGGGACTGTGTCAAATGCTTTGCTGAAGTCTAGGTAGGCCTTGTCCACAGCCCATCCCTGGTCTACTACTTTGGTCACCCAGTCAAAGAAATCGATTATATTCACCTGACATGACCTTCCTGCTGTGAATCCATGTTGCCTTGGGTCCTGTGCCCCACTGGCCTCTAGGTATCCAACAATTCTTTCCTTCAGAAGTGATTCCATCATTTTCCCTACTACTGAGGTCAAACTGACAGGTCTGTAGTTTCCTGCCTCTATTTTGCTTTCACTTTTGTGAAGGAGAATCACATCCATCCTCCTCCAATCCTCCAGTACCACACCATCCTCCCATGATTTGTTAAAAAGGGTAGTCAGTGGTGTTACTAGTTCTCCCCTTAGTTCTTTTAGAATTCTGAGGTGAATCCCATCAGGCCCCACTGCTTTGTCCACCTTCAGTTTTAGGAGTTCTTTCAGAACCCTTTCTTCTGCGAAAGGACTGATAACGACCCCCCCATCCAGAGTGCTTCTATTACCCGGATTAGATACCTCCCCCTCCTCTTCCTTTGTGAATACTGAGCAAAAGTATTTATTCAGTATCCCTACTTTCCACTGTCCCTCTCTGACCACCCACCCTTCTCTTTATTCAGCCTTAGTATCATTCCCTTTGTCTTTCTTCACTCCCTAATGTACCTATAAAAGGTTTTATCCCACTTCCTAACTGAGTTGGCTATCTTTTCCTCAGTTTGAGCCTATGCTATTCTGACTGCCTTGCCTGCTTCCTTCTGCTTTAACTGGTACAATTCTCTGTCCTGCTCCTTCTGTGTTTCCTTATACTTCCTGAATGCTATCTTTTTCTCCCTAACCTTTCCTGCCACATCTTTTGAGTACCATAGTGTTTTTTTTTTCATTTTGATTTGTTTAGTTGCTTCACACAAAGACTTGTTGCCTCTGTGATGGCAGTTTTGATGTTTCCCCATTGTTGCTCCACCCCTCCTCCTTGCCTGTTTCCTAGTGCTTTTCTGAGGCATTCTCCTATTTTGACAAAATCAGCCCTCCTGAAGTCCAGTACCTTCACTTTTGCATGTCTTGACTCTACAGCTGAGTTTATCATGAACCACACTGTTTGGTGGTCACTTGTTCCCAGATGGCTACCCACTTCTTGACCTGATATCCTCTCTCTCTCTCTCTGTCCCCATTTGAGAGTACCAGGTCTAAGATTTCTCCCTCCTGAGTGGGTTACAATGCTAGCTGTCTGTGGCATGCCACCTGTAGGGCATAGAAAATGGCCCTGCTCTTAGATGTGGCTGCAGCAAAGGTGCTCCAGTTAACATCTGGCATATTCAGGTCCCCCATCAGCAATATCTCCCCTTTCTCTACCATTCTAAGGATGCCTTCTATCATTTCCTTGTCCATTTCCTCCCCCTGAGATGTGGGTATGTATACAACCCCTGTGCAGATTGTGGTGCCATTTCCAGTCTCCAGGGTGACCCACAGTACCTTCTCTCCTCCCTGTTTACCCTTTAGTTCCATTGTTTTGATCCCTTCCCTTACATAGAGAGCTACTTCTCCTCCTCCACCCTCCCTGTATCTCCTGTAGATTATGTACCCTGGTATGCTGACATCCCAGTCATGGTTCTCCATGTACCATGTTTCTGTGACTGCTATGATATCCAGGCATCCCACTTCCATCAAGGCCACCAGCTCAGGGAGCTTTTTACCTAGACTACTGGCATTGGTACTCATTACCCTCCATTTTTTGATGGCCTTACCCCTTTGTGCCCCATCCCTGTCCTTACTGCCTTTGTCTCTTTCTCCATTTACCCCTGCCATTCTCCCTTTTGACTTCTCTATCTTGTTGTTTACCTCACTAACTACCCTGATTTTTTGGGGGGGAGCTAGGATTTCCTTTTTCCTTTTCGGTGCATCCCCCCTTGGCTAGTTTAAATGCTTGCCAAATGAAGCATTTAAACCTATCACCTAGGATCCTGGTTCCCCTTCTGGACAGATGCAATGCAGACCATCATGCCACTATAGGCCTGCATCCCTCCAGGTGGACCCCCAGTCCCCAATGAAGCCAAAACACTGAGCTCTGCACCAGTTTTTCAACCACTGATTGAATCAAATGGTGTGGTGCACCCTATTCTCACCCATACCATAGACAGGCAGCACTTCCAAGAAGGTTACCATGCATGCTACTTGTTTAAGGCCCCTCCCCAACTCCACAAACTCTTCCTGTACTGCTCTGATCCCTTTTCCAGCCAGGTCATTTGTCCCTAGCTGGACAATGACATCCGGCTCCCTCCCCCGCGCAGCTGCCCTCGCGATCCTGAGGATTCTCTCCCTGTCTCTCCAAGCCATGGTGCCAGGCAGGCACCTTACCTCCTCTCCCTCCCTCCCTAGTTCTACCTTCCTAACAATGGAGTACCCACCAGGAGTTGTTTCCTTCCCCTGTGGGGTCCCATGCCACCCTCCTGTGGGTCTCCTTTGTGGAGGTTCTCAGCATCCTCCTTGGTCTCCACTGCGGGTGCCTCCATAGAGGAACCACACTGTGCTAGAATGGCATATGAATTGTGGAGCAGTACAACTGGAGGGATGCACATCTGTTCCACCACCCTCACCCTCCCTGAGCCTACTGTGGTCCAACCACTCCTCTTTCTTGGCAATCTCTGAGGCAGCAACAGTGGCAATGGTGATCCCTGGGTGGGAAAGAAGATCCCTGAATCCTGGCCAACTCAGCCTGGAGATGAGCAATCTCCTCCTGCAGCCCCGAGAGGTGCCTGCAGATGGGACAACACCTCATACTCCAGAACATCTCCCTGAAGACTGCTGCTCTACAGCCACTGGACTGCACTACTCCCATCATGTCTTATTTGTGGCCCCTTAACTGTTGTTTTGTATACTTACTCTCTCAGTTTTATTTTTTTTTTAATGTATAATTTTTTTTTCTCCCTATTATCCTACTGCCTCTGTGCCCTTAAAGCTCCTGATCTTCTTGTTCTGGGACAGTAAGTTCCTATATTCCTCAGTAGTCTCCTTCTTACTTGCTCAGAGTCAGACCTCCAGCATCTGGGTGGGGGAGGAAAGCTACTCTTTTCCTTCTAGGATGGTGAGTATTTTGTGCCTATGTGATCACCCCTTCCTACTCCCAAACAGGAAGTTCCTGTTGCCAGTCAAATCCTGTGCCTATAAAAGTAGAACTGGCTAATGGTGGTGGGGGGGGGTTGAGGGCAATATAGTCCCAGTAAAGTTCTAACAGCAGCTCCTTCCTCTTGCTGTTCTCTGCCACAAGCTATATAGGTCAATTTTTAAATGCAACCACCTGGCTTCCTTCTCTCTAAGCCACTCCCCCTCATTCACAGTTTCTTTCTTCACCTAGCTAACTGCACAGATAACAATTCCTTCACCCAACTCAGACAAACACACTCTTTTTTTTGTTTACTTTTACCTTAAATTGAAGTTCCCAGTAGTAGAGTTCTAGTTCTTCAGTGCAGTAGAGTATTAATGTTCTAACAGCAGCTCCTTCCTCTTGCTGTTCTCTGCCACAAGCTATCTAGATCAGTTTTTAAATGCAAACACCTGGCTTCCTTCTTTCTAAGTACCAGGCTGAGCAAAAAGGGTCAAGCACATATTAGTGGCAGGAAATGTTCGCCTTTCAGACAAAAGAGGTACAGCTTACCAGAGCGGTTAAGATCAGATGTGACTAAGGAAATACAGAAAGTGAAAGAGTTGGTTATTACTGAAGAATCGAGAAGTGCTTGGTCATCACCAGTGGTAATACAAAATAAGAAAGAATCTGCCTTGATATTAAGAAACTCAGTCAAGTGCCCAAATTTGAAAGTTATCCTATGCCCAGGATAGATGATTTGACAGACAGACTGGGAAGTGTCAAGTACATCAGTGCCCTCAATCTCACCAAGGGTTACTGGTGAATTCCACTTGCTAAAGAATAAAGAGACAAAACAGCATTTGCCACTCCTATTGGATTCTATCAGTTCACCACCATGCTGTTTGGTTTACATGGTGCACCCTCTGCATTCCAGCAGTACATGGATTCAATTTTAGCTACTCACACTGGTTGTTATGCTGCTTACCTGGATGATGTTGTGGTGTACAGTCCAGACTGGAAAAGTCACCTGGAACATCTACGAGCAGTTATCCAATATAACAAGAAGTCAGATCTGCCTATTAATCCTGCCAAATGGGTACCGGGTCACTATAGCATGGACAAAACTGTGCATGAACAACCACTCTGTCTTAAGCATGTAAGGAAGTACAGTGACAGGGGTATTAGAGCAATATGAAAATATCGCTACCCTTGTTGCTGTTGAACAGAAGACAGAAGTGGGGAAAAGGTATTTGAGCACTGCTGGTTGAGTGCTCAGTCAAGCTGCTCCCCTGGTGGAGAGGCCAAGGCACTCGACCTAGCAGTAGGTGAGGGTGGGGAGACCAGGATTTGAAACCCTGCTTGAGGGAATTTTGATTTTGATTCTCATCTGTGTGGCCACGACTAAGTGCTGCACTCTGAATTTTAACTTGCCCCTCTGTCCACACCCCTTCAGAACTGATTATAATTATTCTGGGGGGGGCTAAGCCCCCCATGTCAGGGGGTGCAGGGGGTGGTACCCCCCAAAATGAAAGAATCCATTGGGTGTGCGGCATTGTCATGCTGTCAGCATTATGTACACCCACTGCATTGCCGTACACTGTGTTCTGTACGTGGTGTTTCCTTGCATGATTTTGTCTGCTACATTATTACCCCGTGCCTACCAAATGTGCACTGGGCATGCAGGAAACCAGATAATTGGGTTATTATTTAGGAAATGGAGAAGTAAAGCTCACCCCCCGAATCTACCTGCATGGACCTCCAGCTCGACTTTAATCACTTTCAGCTAAATCTACTTCAGTTAAAGCTACTACTTAATGCAAAACAAACAAAACAAAGGATATGTACTTCTCCCCTGCTGTTAATGCTCTTCACACCCCAGTTTTTGGCTCATTACCATAGTTTACCACCCTGCTAGGTGAACCACTAGAATCTGTGGCAAATTTTAAATACTCGGGCATCTGGATAGATCACAAATTGACTTTCTCTGATCATATAGATACTGTGGCCAAAAAACTGAAGCAGAGACTTGGTATATTCTTAGGATAAAATGCCTGCTTACATTGGAAGCTAAAACCTGACTCATCCAAGTACCTTTTATGCCACTCATTGACTATGACAACATTCTGTATGGTCAAGCTACTAACACAGTGTTAGCTAAGCTTGACATCTTATACCACAGAGCAATACAATTCATTACAGGAGTAGCACTACTATCTCTATTCTCTGGTTGGCTGGACATCCCTCAAATTCAGATGGCAAGAAATGCAGCCATTTGGACTTACTGTGCCCTTATCAAAAAGCTTTACCAATATATCACTGAGTGTCTACCTATTTGCTCCCCTGGAAGCTATGCCTTGAGAAGCCAAGCACATATATCCTTGGCTATTCCAAAAGTCAGATCTTGTTTTGGCAGATTCTTCATAAGTTTTTCCCATCCCTACCTGTGGAACAACCTTCAGAAAACCGTAAAGGTAGCCATCCCAGTGAAGCTGTTTACCTTCAAAACTAAGTTTTTACATGCCTTCAAAGAACTCTGCAATTGTGCCCATTAGCATGCTCTGAATCTGAAGTGTCATGGGATATCTCCCCTCTGCTTCGCTGTCTTCCGTGTCCTGACTTACAACTTATATGTACCTTACCTGGTGCCTACTACTCTGTAGGAATCTAATGTACTTGTGCCTCTGTAATAGTCTGTACTTAAAACTATCCAAAATTGCTTGTTCCCTTGTTATGGAAGTATGTGATGTAATATGATTTATGCTGTGTTATTCAAGCTGCACTTGATTGTTATTTTATATGTATAATCTCCCGGGTCCATCTTGCAAATGAGTATTTTTCTCAAGGTGTTTTGCCTGGTAAAATAAAGATTGATTAATCGATTGATTGATTGAAAGCCAGAGAGTTCTGAGATAGAAGCAATAGCTAACAGTCCTTTCCCTAAAAGAAAGATACAGGTCAGGTAATTTTTAGGGCTGGCTTGATATTATAGATTCATTCCCAGCTTTGCCCAGTTTGCTGCCCCCCTCACTTAACTCATGAAGAATGGTGCCCAAATAATATGAAATGGACCCCAGAGTGTGATGAGGCTTTTCGGGCCATCAAAGCTGCTTTATGTTCTGACCCTGTTTTAAGAAGCATAGAGTTAGAGAAACAATTTTTGTTACAGACATATTCATCAGAGGTAGGCCTAGGTGCAGTCTTAAGTCAGAATATAGATGGGAAGGAATATCCTACTTTATGTATCAGTGGGAAATTGCACAACAGATAGAAAAGGTACTCCACCATTGACAAGGGTTCCTTAAGTTTTATTTGCTAGGAATTGACTTTGTACTTATAACAGATCACAATCCTCTCTGCTGGCTTTACCAAATGAAGGATAGAAATTCCAGAATCACAAGGTGATACCTGGCACTACAGTCATTTAAAGTCAAAGTGTTTCACAAATTTGGAAAAGAGAATGCCAGTGCTGATTTTCTATCAAGATAGGGATCAGGAAATGAGAATTCTGAAGGCTGAAAATGTGTGGGTTTAAACTTAACTGTTTGCCATACTGGTTGTTATGGGATACTGCATATGCACAGAACTGTAAAGGTTATAAGGTAATGTTAGAAGAGAATTAAAAGAACATTTTATAAACCTGTTTTTTTAAACAGGTTCTGTCTTGAAGAGGGGGTTATGTGATAGTGTTGAATAAGACCCTGCAACATTTGATATGCGGAAAGAGTTAAAAGCAAGGATCTGTTTTGTCCTCTCCTTTTCTGTCTCTTGTCTGTCTGATTGCACAATCAGATGTAAGACATAGGAACTGATCACTCTGCCAGTTTCATGATTCTCCCCCTCCTGCTAGCTCCCTGCCTTCATATGCTGTTTCTTGCTATTTCTATCTTTTCTTTTTTCTTGCTTATCTGAGAGTATAACAATATACATGGATCTTTATGTGAAACTGGATTCTCTGGTTTGAAAATGTATACAGTCATATTGTTGAAATAATTGCAAAAAGCCATTTGGAACTTACAGGGTTAATCCCAAGATGCAGTTGACCTCCACAGACTCTTTTGCAGAGTTGTCAAAAGGAGATTAGTTCTGGAACACAGTGTTCTATTTTTTTGTACCTGCAAGAAAAAAAACTGACAAGAACTCTAATACATTTTGTAAGAAACAGGATGTATCTTAACAAGCTCAGGATGCAGAAGTTAATTGCCAGGAAAAAGACATTACATATAAGACAGCAGTCTTTTGCTGGAGAGAGAGAGAGAGAGAGAGAGAGAGAGAGAGAGAGATTTGAAATTGTAAAGAAACCATCAGATGAAGGACTTTGCACTGTCTTTGTAAAGAGCTAGCCTAAACAATTTTATTTTTTATTTTACTGTTATTGATAATAAAATTCTACTTGTGAATTTTATATCTTCTCCTGGTTTGCCTATGTTTCTGACCTATGCCTCAATGACAAGATGGCCTGTTTTACATAAGAAGACCTCCTCAACATATATTGATATAATTGTGATAGTAATATTTCCAAGGAAGAACAATCTATATTCCCCCATACTTTAGCTGCATACAAAATAGATGTTTTGACTTTCAGATTTAAAACTTTTAGAACACCATCTACACAATTACCAACATATCATGAATTAAACCATGTAAAGGCTCCTATTGCTTTGTTTAACTTTGTGTGGGACATTGTTCTGAGCGATGTCCAATGTGTCAGCAGTGAACCTTACTCCTAGGTAAGAAGTCATTTTCCTCTATGTGTATCTGGGAGGACGTCCTCCTTTTGGAACCAAAAATTACCATTTCTTTTATCTGAGTTTTTTCTCATGACATTTTGATGACAGAGCTCTTCAAATTTAGAAACCATTCTTTGTAGGGCAAGTTAGATCATGAAATGAATTCCTCATCATCTGCATAGGTCAAAAATCCAATTGCAGTACCATGGACTTTAGGGAGATGAAAATCCAGGTCAGCAGTTTCTTTTAGAATGGTGTGTAGACGCAGATAGTCTGAAAAGGAGAGAAGCCAGTACACACCCTTACCTGACACCTAAGTTTATACTTTCTGTGTTAGATGTCCATATTGATTTTAATGAGTTTGTAACCATGTTGAACTGTGTAACTGGATCAAAATGTGCAGTAAATGAATATCAATTCCTAAATTTCTCTAGTGTCCATAGTAGTTTTCTACAAATTCTGTAGAATGTAAATCTATAAAATAATGGCAAAGGGGACCTTTTTTTTGATTGTGACTTGTTTGTGAATCAAATATGCCAGCACAAAACAATGCTGAATTGTACATCGATCTTCAAGAAAGCCATTTTGTGATTCTGTTAAAAGATTCTCTCTGTTGACCCAGTCTCTCAACCATTTCAGTAAAATTAGGACAAATATTTTTTGACTACTATCTATCAAGTTAATCTTGCCTGAGTGTGAAGTATTACCTCTTGAAATTTGCAGTGCTAATGCCAAACCAATCCTGTTAGTTACAGTGCCCAGAGGAAAGCAAAATTATTAAACTCAAATCACGACTGGCATAACTACGGATATCCCAAAATAAATATTTAAGTAATGACAAGGCTGCAAAAGTTTTCTTCTTTAAGGGAAAATTTGCAGAATCAAAGAGTTCTGACTTATTGTCCTTCTGCCAGCTGTTAAGTAGCTTTATTTTTTTTTTGTATTTTATTTTATGTCATCATTTGGACATGACCTTTGAGCAAAATGCTCTTTTTCAAAGGTTCCAGATCTTGACAGGAGGACAACACAGAAAGGTAGTTACAGAGTATGGGTGCAAAAGTATAGAGACAAAAAATACAAGAAATAACAGCAATTATTTTATTTACAATCTCATATAGAGGTACAGCATATTGCAGTTAATACAGCCCAAGATACATGGTGAGTGCTGTGAGTTTAAGAAACAAATTTAGCAGGAGGTAAATCAGCCAGGGAAGGCATAGTTGTTACTTCATATAAAGCCGGGGACTCAACACAGGCTTTCACACCCTGTATGTTATGGCAGCCAACAGGAGGCTTTGTCATTAATTCTAGTCAAAAGGTGGGGGGAGGATTTTGTGTGAGGAACATACTAGAGAGCAGTGTGAGGGAGGACAGCACACAGAATAAGCTGGGGGAAAACAGGTGCTTTGAGACAATCATATTTTTGCAGGGGCAGTGGCAGGGGAGGGACTTAAAACAGAGTGCTGAGTTAAGGACAGTAGATAGTAGGCTTGTCAACAGACTGTGGCTATGGAAGGCTCAATTTCAAGGGCTGTCAAGTAGTAGGATGAAGTAGGAGTTTAAACTTGGAGTTACTGGGCAGCAGGGTCATAAATTGGAGAATGCAGCCCAGGAGCAGGCTGAGTCCAAGCTACCAGGTGATAGTGCTACACGTTACCTGTAGCTACAGACCTCAGCCTTGGCCAGGTGATGTCTTAGTTCATCCTTGAAGATGGGGAGGCTTTAATGAGTAAAAGGCATGCTGGGATCTCATTTAGCCAAGAAGGAGCCCTGAAGGTGAAGGAACATTGGCCAAGTGCCATTTTTCTGAAGAGGATGGCAAGTGGGAGCGAGTCTGCCCTCTAGTGCGGAACCCAGACCTACTTTGCCAGAGCAGTTCTTTGAAGGTCAATAGAGTTTTACCTAGAAGAGATTTCATGCCAAGCAGGCATGTTTGGTATTTGATTCTGCTGGCAAGACTGAGTCAGTTAATGAGCTCATAGAGGGAGCAGGTGTGTAGGAGATTATAAGCCCCTAAAACCAGCCTGCAGGCCTTGTTGAGGGCCGTGCTTGCTCATTTTAGTGCAGTGTCAGAAACCAACCCATAGACCATGAGTCCATAGTCAATAACAGACAAGATGGAAGAGGAGACTGCCAACCTGAGGGCCTCAGGAGTTAGGTACTGCCTGTGCTTGTAGAGAACTCCAAGTTTGGTGTTCACTGTTTTGATGACCTGATTCATGTACTGCATGTAAGAGAGGGTGTCATCAATGATCACGACCAGGTATTTAAGAGTTGACCTACTCAAGTGGAGCAGCCTTGTTGTTAGTAATAGTAAGAGACAGAAGAGATCTCTTGTGCTGGTGACTGGTTATCAGCATCGTCTTCATCTTCTAGTAATTGAGAAGCAATTTCTGAGATCTGAACCAGTTCTCCAAGCTGCAAAATGAGCACTGCAAATCATCCTTGAAAAAGAACCATATGTCTGACCCCTAAACTCCTTAGTTTATAGTCACAATTTCAACTGCCTGGACCAGTTGGCTGAAGCCTTCAATTCCTACTTCCGCAGGCATGTACTATATTCCAGCCTCTGGATCCTAGCGGTCTCCTCATCTCTTTTGATACTTAATCCTTTAGGTGCCCTAGATCAATAAAATTCCTACTACCTGTTTTGAACCCCATGTGAAGTCATTGGGGCTGCATACCTTAAAGACCCAATTATAAATATGGCAGTGATAGACTTACTATAAATTGTTAATGAATGCTTATGTTTTTCCCTTTCCATTCTACCTATGTGACTTATGTCAGTTTGTTGCCATCAGGGGTTCCAAGTCCATTCTCTCTAATGTTTGTACTGGAGTTCCCCAGGTCTCGGTTCTGAGGCCCCTGTTATCTTAGATATACAGTATGTTAATGGTCGAGACGAACAACCTGTACACTCAAAAGCTAATTTATACAAAGACAACTCTATTATGTACTTCAAAGCTAATGACAGGGGCAGCAACTAAAACAGCCTACAGAATGACTTTGTCAGGATTCAGCACTTCTCACAGCAAAACAGCCTGGTCCTTAATGTCAAAATATATAGCTTATGGTCTTTGATTCCCCAGCCACCCTTAGAAAAGAGCATCACTGTCTAATTCTGACCACTCAAGATGTTACCCAGCTGTCAGTAGCATTACCCTATAAATACCTAGTTACTTGACTGTACCCCTACTTAAAGTGGGAGACCCATATTAACAAAATAATTAGCAAAGTCATCTCCCAGCCCTGACAACAGCCTTATCCCACCCTTCTTCCCCCCCAGCACCAAAGTAGCATGCTGAAAAGTCAACCAGCACAGTTCATCCTCCTCAGTGGTCGGCCATCTTCTAATGAGTGACCATGCTTGCATTTCTTGTAATAGTAACACCAGTTGATCATGTGATGGGGAGACTTAGGAGATGTTAAAGTGTAACTCAAATAAGTGTTTTTTCCTGAAAAACATGGCAGTGTGGAGGGGGTGGGTTGTACTGGTCATCCATTGTGGAACAAAAAATAACATTTTACAACATTGTGTGGGTACTGGGAGGAGGAAATGGGATGCAAACAATGGGTGTGGAGAGGGAGGGGAAATATTTAATGGCTGGGTGGGACAGTAAAATAACCAAAGGTGGAAGAAGAGGCTTTTTATAGGTTTTCTTTTTTGATGCAGAGAAGATTATCAAATATTGAAATACTAAATACCTTAATATTTGGCTACTACATACCAAATATTCAGCCCAATATTCCAGAGAAAAGTATTCACACACCCCTGGTAAAAACAGCTAGGATGGACCTTGCTTGCTGGTCAGAGATGCCATCACCAACTGCAGTTTGCACACAGTCATGTTAAGGCTACTTCCCCTCCTTACCTGTTCAACCTTCTTGTAATAAAGAACCCTTACTCTGGCTAAGGTCTGCTGCTAGCCATGAGCTCACAATCCCTGCAGTAAAAAGCAGTTTTGTCCAGCAATAATTCTAATGCTGAACTCACAACCTGCAATTCCTGCCAGTCAGTCAGCATCCCAGCATTAGCCTTCCCCCCCTCAACCTCACAACTATCCCACTGGTTCAGGACTAAAGCAAGAGCTCATCATAACCTGCTGTTTAGAGGACATACTATGTTGCCAGTGGTTTTGATATCTGTGTGGCTTGGACTGTTGTATTTGTTGTTTGTCTTGCAGTTCTATTGAAACATTCTGGCTGTATCTGTTGAATACATGTCACATTGTACCTCCACTAACTTAGAAGCATTGCAAATTTTGAATTCATTGGCAAGGCTACAGTATAGTGACCCACTACTCATTTTGCGAAGACTTTGTGAATGAAGCAGAATGACCCAATAAATGTAAAGTTTTCTATGCGAATTACTACACTGCTAACTTCATGAATTCCATGGGTGAATTTACAAACACATGAAATAGTCAGCAGAAGAAGGCCTTATGGTTTATCAAGTCTGCTCAATTGCAGAGTTCTACTTCAGAGATTATATTGGGCCCTGCCCCTTCCCTCCCCTCCTCTCCAATCCTGACCATCCCATTTGCCTTGTCCCACCCTGTCTTGATCCACCCCTCCATCCACTGCCTTCTGAGTAATGACTTCAATTGGGAGATCATTCCATTCTGATACCACTCTCTCTCTCTGTAAAGAAATGCCTTCAAGCTTCTTTCTTGAACCTCCCCCCCCCCCGCAGCTTATAACAGTGCCCCCTGGTAGTTTTGTTTTACTGAGACAAAAAAGGTCTGTGGTATCCACGTTTTTATACCTCTCAGATACTTTAAGGTCTCAATCATGTCCCCTCTTGTCTTCCTCTCCTCCAGTGAATACATGTTAAATTCTTTCAGTCTGTCCTCATATGTACTGCCCTGCTGACTCTGAACCATCTTTGTTGTGCTCCGGTGAATTGCCTTGAGTTGGTTGATGTCTTTTTCTTTTAGGTAGGAGCTCAAGCATTGCATGCCATACTGTAGTTGAGGCCATAGCAAAGATCTGTGTAGCAGCAGTATAACCTCATCCCTTCTGTGTGCAAACTCCCTAGCAATTCATCCCAGCATTTTATTTGCCTTGGCTGCTGCTTTTCTATGCTGCATAACTACCTTAAGGTAACTGGTGATGGCTATCTCCAAGTCCTTTTCCTCCACTGATACATTGACCCTTAACCCCCTAAACTGTACTTGGTCCTCAGGCTCTTTCTTCCTATAAGCACAACCTTGCACTTCTTTGCATTAAACCTGACTTTCCAAATGCCAGATCACCTTTCTGGCTTTGTTAGATCTTCTTTAGGTCCTTCACCCCTTCGACTGTGTCCACCCTCCCATAATGCTTGGTGTCATCTGTAAAAAGGCAGATTTGACCTTTAATGCCTTCTCCAATGTCATTTATGAATATATTAAACAACATTGGGCCCAGCACTGACCCCACTGGGACTCCACTGGTGACTTCCCTCCTACCTGATTGTTCTCCAACTACAACCACCCTTTGTGTCCTACTGATGAGCCAGCTCTCCACCCACCTTGTTAATTAGTTTCCTGTCCCTAAGTCCCCAAATTTCATGATCAGCTTTTGTGGGATACCAAGTTGAATGCTTTGCTGAAATCCAAATATATAGTATTAACTGCCTGTCTCTTGTCTGCCACCTTTATTACACAGTCAAAGAAGCTGATCATGTTTGCTTAACAGGTTCTCCCTGATATAACCCATGCTGTCTCTTGTCCTGAAGCTCATTTGTCTCAAGAAATCCTACCAACCTTACCTTTAGAAGGCCTCAGTTAGTTTACTAACAATGGAGGTTAGACTGAATGGCCTTTAGTTCCCAGGGTCTACCCTGGGCCCACTCTTGTGCAGTGGTACTACATTTGTGGAGGTTTACTCCTGTGGCACCACCCAGTCTCTAATGAGCTACTGAACACATCTGTTACTGGACCTACCAACACCACCACCATCTCCATTAACACTGTTGGATGTATACCATCTCGCCACTGGAATTTGTTTACCTTTAGAGAAAGGAGCCCTTCACTAACACTGTCTTCCATTATCCTGTCATAATCCATTTCCACTCCTCCCCCTTTCCCTCCCCTCATCCTCCCTTGTGGCACAGGTCCATCTTTTTCCATAGTAAAGACAGGGCAGAAGTATTCATTCAACACTAGTGTTTTCTGTCTACTACCTTCTACCTACCCATCTCCTTTTTTATATTTACTATGCCCACACTTGTGTCCCTCCTTTCACTGAAGTACCGGAAGAAGACGTTCTCTCCCTTCTTGATCCCATCGGCAATGTGCAAATCCTTCCTAGCTTTTGCCTGACTACCTACTAGCTTCTCTAGCTTTTTTCAGGTATTCCCTCTCCTTCTCATCTATTTGGGATTTCCTAAACTTTCTGTAAGCAGCCCTCTTTTCCATTACAGCCTGACTCACCTCTCTAGTGAGCTAGCTTTGCCTCCTGGCTTTGGAATTTTTCCCCTTTTGTCTAAGGCAGATTTTAATGACATCTGCTATTTCCTCCATAAACACTGCTCACTTTTGATCCATTCCCATGCTATTCTTAAGACAGGCTAGGTGTACCTTCAGTATCGCTACCGTCTTCCTATAATCGGCCTTCCTAAAGTTCAGCACTGTAGTTTTAGTGTTTGATGTTTCCTTCCCCATATTCACATTGAACCACACCATGTGGTGATCAGTACTCCCAATGAGCTCCTCTGCCTTGGTATCCCAGACATTGTTACTGTTTGTTATTATCAGATCCAGGATGGTTCCATCTCTGATGGTTCAGTAACTCCCTGAAACAGGGCTGCATCCAGGATCAATTGGCTCCTGGTGCAGGATGTGGACGGGATACTCCAATTCACCTTAGGCAGATCAAAGTCTCCCATTATCACTACCACAATCTTCCAGCTGCCATCCTTAGCATGGTGCCCAATTCCCTGTCCTTGTCCTCATCTTGATTTGGTGGCCTAGTCCCCAGCCTCACTTTTCTTCATGTTGCTGTTTGTATGTGTACCCACAGTGCCTCTACATTCCCTTCCCCTATCTCCTCCCTGGTGGTGATACCTTCTGTGATGTAAAGTGCAATGCCCCATTCCCATTCTGCAAGTCCCATCTATAGAGAGTGTACCCTGGTATGATATGGTCCCAGTCATGGTTCATGGTAGCCTAAGTCTCTGTCACCATGCTGGATCCACCTTCCCCCTGCCATCTTGGCCTGCAGGTTATCCATTCTATTCCCAAGACTTCTAGCTTATAGGAACACTATCCACCAGCATGCCTGGTTCCTCCCTTCTTTTTTGACCAAGAGTTTTCACTCTCCAGTGCCTTTCTGCCCTTCCCTTGTCAGCCCTTTATTCACCACATTTTTTCACCTGCCCCTAACCCTCTTCTATTCCTCCCACTCACCTCCCTTACTCGCCCCACTATTCTTTCTACCCAACCACACCATCTTTTAGATAGCTCCAACCTCTGCCATCTTCCATTCACCCTACGTCCTTCTCTTGCTAACCCCTTAGTGTTTTCAATAAGCTGGTGGGCCAAGCAGAATCCTCTTCCTGGAAACCCCATGTGCGTAAACTATTTCTTCCTCTCCTTATTCAGTTTAAATTCAAGTAACTGCTGATATAATCTCCCTATCCTTTCCCTGAGAAGCCTGGATCCCCCTCTGATGTTGGTGTGACCTATCAGGTGCATAGAGGGTTTTATCACTCCAGGTTCTCACCCACTTTCCAGTGTAACCAAACCTCCCCTGCACCATTCTCTCAGCCAGTCATTAAACTTCTTTATTCCACATTTTCTAGGTCTACAGAAGGTACCAGCAGTACTTCTGAGAAGGCTACAGACATAGCCTCCCCCTTACAAACCTGCCCCACCACTCAAAACCTGTCCTGCACTGTAAATTGAGTTTTAACTCACCGATGGAGTTAGAAGAAGAAGTGTCTGGTGCCTGCAGTGAGAGATGCAATAACATGTAGTGTTCGTTAGAGCTTTTATAATCTCCAGTCAGATGTTTTCTGGTTCTGCTTTTCTCTGGGGGCCAAGTACAGTCCTCAGTGACTGGACCTAGCCCTAGGAGGACAGCGGGGCCAGCAAACAAAAGATTAGAGCTGATATAAACTATAACATGCACTGCAGGCTAGACCCTATTGAATCTCCCATTCCTGCCTACTGCTTTGTTGTCAGCTGCAGGGGGATTTGGGGGTTTTTAGGGACAGATGATGCAGCCTACTAGTAAGCAAAATTAGTCTGATACATTCTACTACACTACAGTAAAAGGAAAGTAAACCAAAATGTTTTTATACACAAAGTGCACATTCAGACCAGCCCTACACTTGAGTGTGGGTCTTTTGTAATGACTGTTCTCCTTTAAGACTGCACCATGCATTCATAAAACAAACACCCAGTAACATAAAATTGTCCAAATACTCTGCTGGATTCTGTTATGAAGCGTGATTACTGCATAGTGGTTAATAAGTTCAAAGTGAATGTCTTTGCAGTACGCAATAAACTGAATAAAGAAAATAATATCCGGAGAAGGAAAGCAATAAAACATATACAATTACACAGCTATGGTAAGACAAATGGGGTGTTTTGCCTAGTGTTCAAATGACCTCTCTGCATGTTCAATGCCAGGATATGATCCAGAGTCAAATTGCAAAGAGTCACAATCATCCTGCTTTTCCTCTTTATCTTTCTTTCCTTTTGGTGTGGATGTAGATATGGAGGAGTGGTATGAAGTGAGAATTCATTTTTTATAAATCTGAGCAACTCCACACTTTCATGTGACAAAGTTAAGTGACTGTCAGATACAATAGCCTCTGCTGTACTAAACAATCATTCAGAGCTCATTCTGGTTAGTGGGAAATTCAGATACCTCACAGTAACATAGCTCAGTGCAGACCATTCCTCAAATGTTGTAGCGCAGTATTGCAGTGGCTCATCATTTATTGGAATTCACCTTGAATCTGCAAAATATGCCTCCACCATTTTGCCTGCTGATTCACATTCACAAACATTCTCTTCCTCCTTCTGGTATTCTGAGACACCAACTTGGGATAATTGTTCCCAAAGTGGGTTTGTGTTGGTGCTGGTTTCTGTACTACTACTAGTAGCTTTGTACTGTTGCTCACTTTTACTGCTTGATGCAGGGGTGAACATAGATGACCTGTTCTTATTCATCGGTGCTTCAAGAACTTGGAACGAACCTGATTTACTAGAGCATGATTCATAAATTTTACTACTTCAGCATTCCCACGCAGTAGTGATGATAAGCCACATTTATATCTTGGGTTAAGAATGGCGGCAATTGCGTACTCAGTAGATTCAGTAATGAATTGTATGTGCTTGTTTAGTTTCATGTATTGTAATCATGAGTATGCAGGCAGATGAGTTATCACTAACATGTAATTGCTCTCTGACATTCAACAAAATGACTGCCATGCTGGGCATGTGATTGGCAAGGCTCTGTTTGTAGTGTGGCTTTTTAACTTCAGTTCTTTTAATTCTTATGCTATAAGTTTTGGTTTAGTCCCATTTAGTGGTGTATAGTGCCAATATAGTGCAGCCTATTATATTAATCAAGCATTTTGAATTTAGTGCAGCTGCATTTAATTGTTTGTGGTTAGAGTAGTGGTAATGGGGTATAAATTTAGTTAGGGCAATTAAGTAAGGCATTGTGAGAAGCTGGCTTTTTTATTTTAACAGCCTCAGTAAGCCAAAGTTCCCCTGGCATGCCTAATATCCTGAATACAAATACCATCTAAAGCTGTGAGTGAATTTCTCTCCTTTGTTTGGAACTGCCTGTTATTTTGGAAAACCTCCATTTGGGCATCACATCAGACCCATTCTTTGAGAGCTCCACAAGTTGTCTGTCAGGAAGTAGAAGAGCTTGTTGTCCAACACCTGTTCTGCCCTTCTGTAGCTATTCTACTCTCTTGGGTGAAGCAATGGACTTTGGAGCTACTGACCATAGCCACGGTGGTCATTGATTCTGTGTTCCCTCCCACTACATTTAGGGAGGGTGTCATTGGATGATGTTTTGGAGTTGCTTACAGAGAGGGGCAGAAGGTGTCTGGATCACTCTCCTGGAGAACTGCTGGAGTTTGGGCTGAGTGCTGGAGTTACCCATGGAGAGGAAAACTCAGAGCCTGCTGACAGTGAGAGAGCGAGTGGGCTCAGAAAAGCTCTGTTTTCTTACAGTGTAGTGAATGACTTTAGCATACTGGAGGCTATAATTTTATTTAAGAATTATTTGAATAGTTTGCACATTGCTGATGGCTGTGTTTTATCTTGTTATCAACTAGCAGTGTGTGAGTACTTTGTTTCTTTTTTTTTCAATTGTTTAACCAGGAGTGGCACACTAAGCTGAAACCTTGTTTACAGGTGTGACCTGGGAGCACAAGGAAGTTAAGTGACTTGCTCAGGGTTACACAGTATGCAAGTGGGGGCTGTTGGATTCAAACCCAGGTCTCCAGATTTACAGCTCAGAGACTTAAATCACTGCACTATACTGCCACACTGAGCTGTGTGGAGATGAGTATTATAACTTACTCCTGTAGGGTTGATGGAGACACGATAGAAAGAACACTCACAGGGCACTGGGTAGTGTAATCCTGCAGATAGAGAGAGAGAGAGAGAGAGAGAGCAGGAACTAAAACCTGATTCAGGAAAGGAGCACTTTGTTTAAGAAGCAAAGCGTATTACTCATTTTGCATACATTTACTGCTGGCAGAAGCCTTTTTAGTACTGAGGGGTTATATAAAAACCCTGTGTTATTAATTTTAAAACTTTTGTGCTGTAGCTATTGCTGTGAGGGGTTACATGATCCACAGACCACATCCACCTCAGCAGCACGAAAGGGAAATCCCTCAGTGAGTGAAGTGCTGCAGTGGACAAGTGCACTCAGAGACATGTGCAGTGACATGTACATCATGTGTGTGTCAAGCATGTCAGGGAGGACAGCCGGGACAAATGGCCAGGTACTCTCTAAGGGTTAGTTAAGTACCTTTGATGTCAGATGTTAACTAACTACTATTAATTACTAATAGGTCACAACATTATTAGTACAGTGAGCTGCACAATATTGCCACATTAAAAAAGCTGGCAACTCTTAAATTCAATACTATTCCCTCTTGATATCCCTTTAGGGGCTAATAACACCAAGTATTGAGTTGTTTGCTATTGGTGTAATTGAGTGTTGACAAAAGCCGAACACCATATTGTGATAGCCAATAGGGAGTAGAGTACTGCAAGAGTATAATAAGGGAAGTGTTAGATTTGTGTCTTGATAATTGTGAGTTGGTATCACTTAACACCTCATAAACGATCATGTGTGTCCCCCCCCCCCCACTCCTACTGGTTAGTGTGTTAGTACACTATTTGTCAGGGTAAACAAACAAAAAAACACACAAAAAAATAAACAAAAAAAATGGCAGAACACATTAAAACTGTGGATGGAGACGTGTATCAAATGTTCAAGTTGCTACATGTACAAAATAATAGACAGCATTTCAATTACAGGGGAATATACTTGTGACAAATTATAAATAATATTGAATTACTGCTTGAAGTCAATACTTTTTATGATAAACTGGACCAGCTTGAAAAAAGCCAGATGGAGATGGCTAGATAGAAGACTGAAAACATTTAATGAGGGTCCACCCCGGAACACAATGTATCAGAGCCTATCTTGACTTGCCACAAAAATAATCCCTTACATAGCTCCTTAGATATACTGAACTGTTTGTCAAATAGTAGTGAATCTGAATCAATTAATCAACAGGTTGTGCTTATTTATTTATTTGATGCTTAGGAATACAACCTTTGAGTCAAGGACTCTTTTGCAAAGGTTCCACATCATACATACAATGAGGACAGCAGTTACACAGTAAATGCACGTTTGAAGAGATTACATGGTAGAATAGCAGGTTAGACAGAAAGGTACAAAAGGGTTAAACAATATGATAGTGCAGGCCAATGGGGCCATTTGTTATACAGCAAATGAAAGTTGTACAAGGGAATACAAGTCAATGAAACTAGTACAGCAGGCGAGTGGGCCCTAATCATACAAGCAATATATACATACAGTTCAATACAAGCAAGATATTTGAATATACAATTACAGGGATAAGGTGACCTAGGTCAGAGTAGTCAGCACAGACAAGGTCAAGTGAACAATTTAGGCCACAGGGCCAAGGGTATGGGTCAGAGGCATTCGCATTTGTAATGAGGGCTATTTTGAAAGGGCCAAGGGTGGGTAGGTGGGTAATGGACATTGGAAGTTCATTGAGTCACAAGGGGGCCCAGTATAAGAAGGCCCTTTGACATAGCTTAACAAGGGGGATGGAAGTAAAACCATAGATCAAGAGCCAATAATGAAGCTAAATAATGACTCATTAACAAATGACTCAGTACATAAAGAAAGAGAAAGAGAGTTAAATAATGAAGACTAAAAATGGACTATAGAGACAAGAAAATTGAAAAAAGGCAGAAGGGCTATGGACTTTGTGATCACCTTTAACCCATTCCAACCATTTATACAAACTGTTGATATGGGAAATACAACCCCATAAAATAAAACAGACTATGCTCAAAAAGATATGCCCACTATACAAATGGAAAACACTGGTTCAATTAATCAAAAGGGGCACATGGAAACAGAGACAACAACACATGACACACACATGGAACATGAAACAAGTAAACCAAAACAAATATATCTGCTGGGGGAGTCAATGATGAAATTTACCAATAGATGCACTGCTAAGAACAACAAAGAGATTATTACTAATACTGTAGCTATTTTTCAGGAGCCAAAATAAGGGACATGCAGAGAATGCTGTAAAATATAATAAGGGAAAAAGATAATACAGTGCAAGCCTGTTATAATGGATGCATCTGTGCACACAATTTATGTATGTTATATCCAGAGTCCATTATATCCAGAGGAGGTGGAGTCTATGTGTTAGGTGTGCCTGTGTGTGTGAGCAGGGGCTCAGAGTTATTGAAATCCTATTGTAAAGCATCTTAGCTTACTCAGAATCCTGCCTAGCATTTATGTTTCTGTACTTTGTGTGTTTAGAGTTATTTAACTGTCAGAGACGGGGACATGATTTTTTTTTTATTAAGTTTATTGCAGAAGGTAAGAAGAAGATAGTAACTCTAGTGGCTAGATGTTGGCGTTCCAGAACAGTAAGAACAAAGGCAATTGAACTGTAAGGGTTTTATTTAAGCAATAAGTCATGACCAGGGGTTATGTTAATCACCCTCTAAGGGTGTAATGTGGCATGAGGTGTAGCCAAG
Source organism: Neoceratodus forsteri (assembly GCA_016271365.2). Classification (NCBI taxonomy): domain Eukaryota; kingdom Metazoa; phylum Chordata; order Ceratodontiformes; family Ceratodontidae; genus Neoceratodus; species Neoceratodus forsteri. The sequence goes on along the minus strand of CM028132.1, from coordinate 718,158,175 downwards.
TGTAACATGCTGCTAGAGGGTGATTAACTGACCATTATACAATGGCAAGCAAAAATGCTGGGCTCTGATTTGTCAGTCTGGGAATGGACCCGTGACGTTATCCCAGTACAACATCACGGGTCTAGTTCCAGCACATTGATGACTGCATCAACCGTAACAGGGATCATTCCACAAAGCCAGCTGATCCCCAGTCAGCAGCCCACTACATCAATTCCGGCTCTCAAGCTGGCTTTATTGTCCTGAGTCACTTGCCACCACAAGCCACAACTACACACACTGTCAACCAACTCCTATGCGACACGTTAATCCCCCAAACATATTTTTCTTCTCTTCTCCCCAATCTTCTCTGTATTTTCCTCTTTTTTTTAATACTACAGCTGCTGTAAATAATGGAGCAAGTGAGTACTTCTTCAAAGAGACAACGCATGGCTGTTCTTTTCCTGTACTGATTACATCTGTCAGCAGCCATCAGAACTTTTAAATTAACTCATACTATTTTTCAGTTCTCCTTAAGCTGTCTTTACCCACCTTTCCACTGAACAAAAGACTGAACTTGAAACAGCACATGGCCCTTATTTTCAGTTCCTGCTTGGTCAGGCTCGCTCATTCAAAACCACATAAAGACATAAGCAGAGTGGGCGGTATTCTAAAAGCTGAGCAGGTAGCTGTCTGCTTCAAGGAACCCTTTGGTCAGTGCATCGTGGCCACACAAACACGACCAAAAAACATGGCACTCGGGTTACACCAGCACAGTAGACAGTTTCAGTAATTTACCTGGTAGACTGACAAAGCAGGGTACAGTAAATGAATATGCTGGGAGGCTTACCCAGACACAAACAGGCAAAGAGATACCTAAAACAAGATACAACACAAAGGCATAGCAGCAGCACCACCTGCTGCAGACAATGGAAACTGTAGTCTATTTTTTCAATATGTATCCCTACCCTAAGAAAACATCTGGGAAAAAATAATTTTAAACATATTTTTCTCATTTTCTTTTAATATTTTGACAAATGAGCCATTGTATAATAGCAATAAGGCACTTCTGGGTGTGTGTTGTGCTGGGATAACTTCACTTCTGGGGTGATTAGTCGCACTCAGCCTGTGGCCTCGTGCCTAATCTCCCCAGGCGTGACATTATCCCAGCACAACACACACCCTGTCATGCATTATTGCTTAATTAACATAACCCTGAGAGTACCTTATTACAATTATAATAAAAATGTTTTTTAAACAGTATTAAACCTTGTTCAGCATATGATTAAGCTCTACATGTATGTTAATAAAAGATTAACATAAGGCTGTTAGAATGTTTACAGCCAATCAGAAAGCTCCATTTCTCAGACTTTTTTTTGTAATAAAAAATAAAATCACTTTCTTTTTAGTGCAATTATCTAATGAAAGTTTATGCAGCTTGTGGTTAATTATTCTGTAAGAAATTTAGTCTCTGTAGCTCCTTCATCTAAATTCTACATTTGCCAAATCTCCTCACCGGCTCTGCAGCTCCCCCAAAGAAATGCACTAAAAATACCAATAAAAGCTTCAAAGTGTCCATTATAAGCAGAGTTTCTGTCCATTATAACCAGAGGAAAATGCATTGGATTTGATATATTTGGTTTTGGAAATCAATTTCTGTCCACTATAACCAATGGTCCATAATAACAGTGTTCATTATCAGTGGAGTGCACTATACAACAAAGGTTATCCTGCATTTTGGTACAAATAACTTAAATGGTTAAATGGAATCAGAAATAATTGAAGCATTCCAAAGCATATAGAAAGTGGTACAAAAAATAAAATACAAGGTTGCTTTTTCTGAGATCCTGCTATTACTGAGAGCAGATATCAAAAAAATGTCAGGATTAAACAAATTCAAAACTGGTTAAAATATTGGACACTACAGCAGGGGGGTTACATGCATAATCCACTGGGAAGAATTTGAAAATAAAAGCAAATATTATAGTTATGATGGTCTATGCCTAAATAAATTGGACAGTTGAAAGTTAGGACTCGGGCTAAGAGGAAAGATCGAAAAATATTTAAACTAAGTGACAAAACAAAATACATGCACAGCCAGAGGAAAGCAGGAACAAACTGAATACAAGTAGGGATCAGACCAAACAGAATGAACTGAAGGTATTATCATTAAATGCAAGAAGTTTCAAAATTCTGAAAAATCAGAACTAGAAGTTTTAATGGTTAAAGAAAATATTGGCATATGTGATGTTAGTGAGACATGGTGGGACAAGCATACTACGTGAGGCAGGAATACTGAGGGAATATAAAAGTTACCACAAAGATAGAACAGCTAAGAAGGGAGATGGAGTAACACTATTTATAAAAAAAATGCAATCAAAAGCTCAGAGTACATCTTGGATAATAAAATACTTACCCTGAAACTACAGTATATGGGTTACAGCAACAACCAAAAACAATAAAAAACTATATGTAGGCAATATTTATAGACCTCCATCAACATCGGTGGATGAGGACTCCATTATAAACAAAGAAATAAAAAAAACACATGTCAAACAAGGGCAAAAAATTATCCTAGGTGATATTAACTACCCACAAATAAACTGGAAAATGATGATGCCAAAGACTAATACAGACAAGCAATTCTTAAACACCCTAGGTGAGTCATGTTTACAACAAATGATACACAAACCTACAAGGGGAGTGGACACATTGGACCTTGTAACTACCAATCCCCCAGAAGTAGTAAAAAATATTAGAAAAAGAGAAACTTTGGGGAACAGTGATCATAATATTATAGAATTTGCGGTTAAAACAATTATGAGAAGAGATCATGGAAAAACTACAACAAAAAATTACAATATGGCTAACTTTTTAAAAATAAAAATAGATTTAAGCAGGTGGGACTGGGAAATTTCTTTTTCAAATGAAGATGTAGAGGAAATATGGAACATACTGAAAACAAAGACTGCTCACATTGGAAAAGGAACATCTACCAGATAGATGCATGTATAATAAGAAATGGAAAATATCCATGGGGTGTAATCAGAAGGTGCTTAATTAAAGTTAGGAAAAAAACAGGCATATCATGAAATGAAAAAAGATGCTAATCAAGAAACAGTAACAAACAATAAATCAGAACTCAAAATGTTAAAAAAATAATTGGAAATGAAAGGAGAAAAGCAGAACTGCATATTACACAGGAAAATGATAATGGGAAAAGCTGTTATGCATACATCAACAACTTAAAAGGAACACACAATTCCATCTGACCTATAAAAGCAGGAAAAGAGGAAATTCAAAACCTAACTGCAGTAACTAATACATCTAATGACTATTTCTGTAACATTTTCAATATTGAAACAAATGCAGAGAGGAAAACAACTGGAAATGTAATGGAGCCTGAACAAATGTTCTGTACTACAAGAGAGGTCCTAAATCTCTTGAACAACTTAAAAGCCAACAAGTCCTCTGGTCCAGATAATCTACACCCACAATTTTTGAGGGAAATAAAAGAGTATAGAGCAGCAGGGAGAGATCAGAGGTGGTAAATTATTGACTTATTAGCTTGACATCAGTGCCTTGTAAAATAATGGAAACGTTAATAAAAATTAAGCTAAATGGAATTATATCCACTAATGGGTTCCATGACCCCAAGCAATAAGGCTTTAAAAAAATAGGGCATGTGGTACTAACCAGCTCTGCTTCTACGAAATAGTTAATAAAAGTATTACTGTACTAACAATCTTCCAGTGAATGTGATGTACTTGGATTTTCAGAAGGCCTTTGATAAGGTCCTACATCAAGTCTTGAGAAATAAATTGCATACACTACAAATTGATAAAAGAGAGGTAGAGTGGATAAACAACTGGTTGGTTGATAGAAAGCAGAGGGTAAAGGTGAAGGGTGTTTATTCAGAGGAGGGTGACATCACTAGCAGGGTGCCCCAGGGCTCCATCCTGGGCCTAATTTTGTTTTCATTGTTCATCAGTGACATTGACAAGGACATTGATGGATGGATAGTCAAGTTTGCTGATGATATAAAATTAGGGGGCCCACTTGGGAACAATCTTGACAGAAAGATTCTGACTAGAAATCTAGAAAAAGAGATAGGGGTAATGCAAAACAAATCGATGTTTAACATAGAAAAATGTTCAACATTACACTTAGGAAGGAATAACATCAGACAAGAATACGACCTAAATAATAAAATAATTAAAAAGGTACCCATTGAAAAAGATTTTGGAATAATCATAGATGAAGTTCTAGACTTTAGCAGACATTATATAACATTAGTCCGGAGAACAAACTAACTAGAAAATAGTATTAAAAGGGCCTTTATCTGTCGGAACACAAATTGCGTATTGCCTCTGTACAAGGCATATGTCAGGCCCCATAAGCACTATGGAATGTAGTTGTGGACTCCCTATCTGAGGAAAGATGTGGACGGTCTGGAGAGGGTGCAGCATGGGGTCACAAAGATGATCCACGAATTAAAGGAAAAATCATATGAAGACAGACTGGTGTAGTTGGGTCTCTACAATCTTGAGAATAAGCATACAAGAGGGGATCTTCTAATGATGTACACAATTGTTGATGGCAGAGAATTAATGACAGAGATGGGCTTGGAAATACAAAATAAACCACTGGGACTCAGATCACATAAATGTCAAATTAAATTAGATCAGTGTAAAAATAACAAAAGACTAAATACCTTTACCCAAAAAGCAGGAAGAATGTGGAACACGTTGCCATCTGATATACTACAGAGCAGTAACACTGACATATTTAAAAATAAATTAGATAATTATCTATTCAGCAGTGGGGAAAATTTGACTCGCTAATGCAGGTAGACATACTAGATGGGCAAGATTGCCTTCTTCTGTCTATAAACCATTATGAATACTAGTTATATCAGAATCTTTGTTACTTATCTGGGACAGTTCTGGTGAGAGAGGAATGTATCCTCAAGTTTAGACAATTCTGTGACTATTGGTGGAATTGATAAGGAAGTCTTTCCAGTGAGAGAGGATAGACTGTCTTGTTTAAAAATCATCAGCTTACTATATTGCATCTGAGAATGTTGGTGGATTTGGCACTATCTGCTGATTTGTTTATTGTATTGTATTTATTTTATTTATTAAGGTTGTGTGTGTGTGTGGGGGGTGTATTTATCAGTTGTGGTAATTAAAGATACATAGTTGTGGATGGGAGGGTGTTTTTTTTTGGGAAGGTGGTATTAAACGAGGGGTAATATTCATGATTGAGGATGTGTTGCCTGAGTCAGTCCCCAAGGCTTACTTACAGTGGCATCTCCAAGGTTGAAACCCAATTCTGCAGCATTTTGCAGCACTCTGCAGAATGCTGCAGTAGACCTATTGAATAAAGCAATGTAATTTCAATGGCAATTAGTCCCTTTTTTTTTGCATTCTTTATTTATCGCCCCCTGCACCTGACTGGCCACTCCTTCAGGCCTTCTGCCAAGGACTACCCCCGCTAACTCCATTCTGAACCCACCCCCGATGCCTGCTTCCCCCAAATCCCAGATCGCAGCCGACCAGGGTAGCCTGATGTATCCCTTCGTCGGACGGGTCCCCTCCTTCCGGAGGGAAATTGCCCGCCGGCATTCTTAGTCTCGGCCCTGGTGCTGCTGGGGTCGGGATTTCCCTGGCTCTTGAGTTTCCATGGAGGCGGGAGATCCAGGCAGCCATCCGGTTACCGGATGCCATTTTTCCGCTTTCAGGCTTTCTCCTGTCGCGATCAAGAGCTGTAGTGCCCCCAGTTTCCACCGGGGCCCAGAGCCGAGACATGCCCCTAACCCACCCCCGGGAGGAGAGCAGTCCTTAGGATGCTCAATCCTTCCCATCCCTGCCGACCCCCAGTGACCCGAGTCCGTCTCCGAATTCAGGTCGCCGGGCGGGTTGAGGTAAGGCACCACGCCTGTAGCCCTCTACGCCACTGGTGCCGGCTGGCAATTAGTCCCTTTTGTCATTCAGGAAAATGTGACACTGCCAGGATGAAGTGAATGCCACAGTTTCCTGCATGACAAAAGGGACTAATTGCCACTGAAATTACATTACTTTATTCAGTAGGTCTGCTGCAGCATACTGCAGAGTGTTTTAAAAGTGGGTTTCATCCCGGGGAACACCACTGTACTCTTCATTCCTGCTTAAAGACCTGCACCATTTTTAATACACCCCCACTAATTGCTACATATTGGCAGTGCAGGGCAGTGGGAATTGTGATGAGGGGAAGGAAGGGAGCAAGAGATTTGAGGAAGACTGTCAGAATGGTGCCAATTGGAGTACTGAGGAGAAGGCAACACCCTGGAGTTAGACGGAACTGGAGATAGGCCAGACATGTTTAATACCCAAGAATCCCACCAGACTGAGTGAGCAGACAGCTGAGGGGTCAGCTGACTCTTTCTGTCTACTTTGGGCAGTGCTATGTAATGCTAGGTTAATGAGTAATAAGACAACAATTATAAAGGACCTTATTTCCTCTGTCAACCTGGCCTGCATTACTGAGACCTGGCTAGGAGACAACTCTGGCCCAATTCCAGATGAGTTCTTGGTTGTGCACTGCCCAAGTAGAGACCACAGGGGATGGGGTGGTCATCTGTTTTAGATCTGATCTGAACCTGGTGGAATATGTGGTGGGGATACTGAGCCATTTAAATGCACGACCATGCAAGGAGGTCTGGGTGCAGATTGTAGAATCCTTCTTGTGTACCAGCCTCCAGGTCATGAGGGGAGTTTCTACAGAAAATCGCATCCTTCATTGATGACCTGGTGTTGGTATCACCAAGATAGCTTATTCTTGATTATTTCAGTGCTTGGATGGATGACGAACATTCACAAGTCGGTCAAGCTTTCCTCCAGAGCATGGAAGCTCTGGGCCTTGCACAAGGTATTGCTTCCATGGCCCATCAACATGGCCATATCTTGGACCAGGTATTCTCCCTGGGGCTTGAGGTTGGACATCTTGAGATTGATCTGGTCAGTTGGTCAGAACACTGTGCTGTCAGGTTCAGTTTCAGGGTGCCCCCTGTAGTCCATCCCCTGTGGAGGCGATTCAATACCACCCTTCAGAAGGGCTCAATCCACAAAGACATACAGCAATTTTGGACACCTTGGAAATGTTGTCAGCATGTGGTGGGGTGCATAGGCAGCAGTGGAGTCCTATAACAGGATTTTGATTGAAGCCTTTGACCTCATAATGCCAGTTCATGTTCATTGGCTGGTTGTACGTCTTGGCTCATTGTGGTTTAACAGCAAGTTGAGGGCATCGAAGGGAAGGGGATGAAGATTAGAGAGTTGTTGGAAGAGGTCCAGGGCCCTGGAGGACAAACTAGTTCTGATATCCCATTATGAGGAATATCAGAAGGCAATCACTCAGAAAAAGGCAGAATTTCTGTCAAGAGAGATTGTTGCTGGAGGAATTGACCAGCTCAGCTCTTTCAGACTGTAGACAGGCTTCTTCATCTGGTCTGTCTGGAGCCCATTAAAGCATTTACACCAGCGAAATGTGAGGAATTTGCTAAGTTCTTCTCATATTGGGTGTCTTCCATTAGGGCTGGAATTACTCCTGTTGGGCTGGGACAGCCCAGCAGAGGAGTGCCTCTGAGTCAAGGATGCAATCAGTGGTTCTGGGAGAAGTTTCAACTAGTGACAAAGGAAGAGATACGTGAGGTGATATCAGAGCTGTGGTCAACATTTTGCAACCTGGATCCAGGCCCAACATGGTTACTAGTGGGCTGTGTTGGACATCTAAGCCCCGTGTTTTATTTATTTATTGAAATTTGTTAACCGGGTAAGCCCACTGAGACAACAATGTCCGTTTTTCAGGGGCAAACCAGGGTTAATTACATTCATCAAGTTGACAACAATATACATTCAAAACTGTGGCAATGGGTTACAAAAAAGTGAACATTACACACAAGGGCATAGGTGAGACAGGGTAGCATAAACACAATTGTTAGGTAACAATGCTTATAACTAGAAGTATACAATACTCAATCAGGTAGGTAACTAGGTCTGAGTGCGCATACAGTAATATATTGTCTGGGCTAATGGCTGATTAGCTAGAGTGTTCACCAAGATTGTCTGATGCTCCTTATCAGAAGGATATTTTCCAGTGGTGTTTAAGTGCACACTGGTGAAGCCTCTTCTGAAGAAACCAACTTTGGACCAGGAGGTCTTGGCAAATTACCATCCAGTCTCTAACCTTCCCTTTCTGGAAAAGGTTATTGAGAAGGTTGTTGTGCTCCAGCTTAAGACACACCTTGAAGCCTTTAACATCTTTGCACCTCTCCAGTATGGATGTAGGTCCAAACATAGCACTGAAACTGCACTAGTTAGGGTGCACAATGACCTGCTCAGGGTGAGGGATAGAGGAGCATGGTCAATTCTTGTCCTTGTAGATCTCTCATCGGCATTTGATAGTGTACCATGAGCTACTTCTGAACTGGTTCAGGGAGCATGCAGGGCTCACTGGCAAGGCCATCTACTGGTTTGAGTCTTATCTCAGGAATAGAACCCAGAGAGCAGAGTTAGGAAGATTTTCCTCATGCCCAGTGGTTCTGTTCTGTGGTATATCCCAGGGCTCAGTCCTATTGCCCAGGTTGTTTGCAGTCTACATGCCACTCCTGGGTAAGGTCATTAGACAGTATGGGCTTGGGTGTCATTGCTATGCAGATGAGACCCAGATCGATATGTCTTTTGCACCTGGGGTAGCGGGTGTGGTTGACATGCTTAATAGGTGTCTGGCCAAGATCCAAAACTGGATGTCATGGAGCTGGCTGTGGCTTAACCCAGAGTAAACTGAAGTCCTGGCAATTGAGCATGGCCAAAGGGTGGAGTGGCAGATGCCAAGAGGAAGATTGACCTTCATCTTGGTCCTTCTGGGCTTGTAGCTGCCATCAAGGTGAAAACTGTGGAAGTCATTCTAGATGAGGGGGCTGACAATGGAGGCTCAAGCATTGGCAGTAGTTTGGAATGGATGTTTCCATCTGTGGAATATCAGCCAGATTAAGTCCTTCATCCCTCCTGGCAATGTGACCACACTGGTACATGTGTTTGTGATCTCGAGACTTGACTGCTGCAATGCCCGCTACCTTGGTGTTAGTGGATGTATTCTACAATGCCTGCAGATGCTGCAGAACATAGCAGCTTGGTTACTAATTAGCCTTCCAAGATTATGCCATTTTCCCCTGTGCTGCATTGTTCTGCACTGGCTGCTGGTCAAATGGTGGATCTCTTTTAAACTGGGTCTTGTAATCTATAGGGCCATACACAAACTGGGCCCAATCTGCCTGGATGAGTGCCTGTATCATCATATACTCATTCAACCACTCTGCTGTGCTGAGGAGGGCTTCCTGGTGGTTCTGAGGGCAAGGTTGAAGACATCCTAGGCCAGTCCACTGGCACAGTGGTAAAGCTACCACTTGCGATGCTGCCCACATGAGTTTGGGACCAGACCTGAGCTGCTAGAGGTCAGCTGGGAGGTAGGTGGACTGAGTGGCCTTTGCACACTCTCCACCTCAGGGGAGGTTTGCGTCCCCAGTACAAGGGCTTCTGGGTGACCACAGGAAGTCCTGTCACTGAAAACCTACAGCAGGAAATGAGAGGCATGCCAGACACTAGGTATGTTTATGCTGCACTGACTATGCACCCCATGCCTCCCACAGCTATGCTGCAAAACAAACAGCCATATGGGCTAAGATAATGCCCTCCATCATGCCGCAGCCCTGTGTAGCTGGCCCAGGGCTCCCTACCTGGACACAAGATGTGATGTCCAATGGGGTAGCAGGGGAGGCTCTGTTCTGGGTGAGGGAGAAAGGGGAGAACACTGAGTGGAGGCTGGTCCCAGTGTCATGGTGATAGTGGCCATGAGCACACTATGAGGTCTGATGGGGAGCCATACTGGCTCCAAAAAAATCGAAAGTTATAAAAAAGTTTAAAGACATCAGGGGATGGGGCATTTCAGGTTGTGGGTCCAGTCCTTTGGAACTCCCTGGATGGAGCTTTGAGAGGGGCCCCCTTGGTAGAGGCCTTTAAAAGGGGCTTGGAAGCTTATTTATTCCAGCAGGTGTTTGGGGTGAATTTGTAATATCTTGAAACCCCTTTTAGCAACATTTATTAACATACTAACATACTAAAATGCCAGCAGAATAGGCCAAATGGTCTTTCGTGTCTGCTCATTTGGTCATCCCCCACCCTGGGAGCTGACCTAGCTGACCCCCTTGTCCTCTCTGGCTTCTCCCTTTCCAGTCCCGGATATTCCCACTGCACAGGACTTTGCATCCAGAACTCTTCCCCTGTACCTGTCCCACCCCCTCTTGAATCCCTCCACTGTCTCTGCCTCCACCGGCCCCCTGGTCAGCGCATTCCATGGCTCCACCACTCTCTCAGTGAAGTAGCACCTCCTCCTTTCTCTCCTGAATCTCTCCCCAGCTTCCACCCATGTCCTCTAGTTGCCCCCCCTCCTCCTTTTGGAGCACCTTGACTGCTTCTCCCCAACTCCCCTATTTAACCCCTTCATGTACTTGAAGACCTCTATCATGTCCCCCCGGTCCCTTCTCTCTTCCAATGTGTACATATTTAGCTCTTTGAGCCTCCCACCATAGGTCCTGTTCCCCAAGCCCCAGATCATTTTGGTTGCCCTCCTCTGGACCATCTCCAGGAGTTCAATGTCCCTCTTTAAGTGTGGCCTCCAAAACTGCACTCAGTACTCAAGGTGCGGTCTCACCAAGCAGTTATACAGGGGAGTATCACTTCCATCCTTGGAGGTGATCCCCTAGTGATGTATCCCAGCATCCTGTTGGCCTTGGCCGCTGCCCTTCTACAAGTCTCAGAGTTGTTCATCTTGACATCCACCACCACCCCCAGGTCCCTCTCAGCCATTGAGACTTGTAGCATTTCCCCCCCTAGGGTGTACTCTTGGCCCGGGTTTCTGGGTCCCAGATGCATACCTTGCATTTCCCTGAATTAAACCTCAGCTTCCACTTTCTAGACCACCTTTCCAGAACCTCCAGGTCCCCATGTAGGGCCACCCTCCCCTCCACCCATCCACCACCGCCCCCAGTTTTGAGTCATCTGTAAAGAGACTCATCTCACTCCTGATACCCTTCCTTATCTCAGAGACATAGGCATTGAACAGGAGGGGCCCAAGGACTGACTCGAGGGACTACACTAATGACCCTCCTTGGGGATGAGACTATCCCTCCAGCCATGACTCTCTGGGTCCAGTCCTGGAGCCAATTGCCTATCCATCTGTGCATCTGGTTCCCCACCCCCATTTCTCCCAGCTTATTCAACAGGACCCCATGAGGAACAGAGTCAAACACCTTGCAGAAGTCAAGATAGAGGATGTCCACCGGTCTACCCAGGTCCAAGGCTCTCGTCACCCAGTCATAGAACTCCACAAGGTTTGTCTGACATGATTTCCCTGGGATGAATCCATGCAGTCTATCATCCAGGCACCCCCACATTTCCAGGTCCCCCCCAGCCTCTCCTTGATAATGCCCTCCATCACCTTGCCCACCACCAATGTCAGGCTGATGGGCCTGTAGTTCCCTGCCACCTCCCTTGATCCCCCCTTGTGGATAGGCACTATATGTGCCACCTTCCAGTCCTGGGGCACCCACCCTGTCCTCAGAAAGATGCTGAAAAGGACCACCAGGGATTTCGCTAGGACATCTGACAGTTCCTTCAGCACTCTGGGATGTAATTTATCTGGCCCTGGAGCTTTCTCCATCTTAAGGGACCTGAGAGCTTCCCTCACTCTCTCTGCTGTAATTTCCACCTCCGCTACCTTGTCCCCCTGCCTTGCCTTCTCCCCTCCTGCCAATGATGGCCCATCCCCTTCCCAGACCCGATGATCACAAGGGTCCCCCCTCAGTTTCACCATCTCCTCCCATGTATGATTCAGCCCCCCCATTTTCCTTGGTGATAACTGAGGTGAAGTACTCATTTAGTACCTCAGCCTGCTCCTCCGGATCTTGTGCCCATCCATCCCCTGTTGTAATCCTGCTAATCTGCCCCTTCACCCTTGGTTTTTCCCCAATGTATCTAAAGAACCCCTTATTCCCTCTCCTAATTTTCCTGGCCAGGTTCTGCTCCTTCCTTGCCTTAGCTGCCCTCACCACCCTAGTGGCCCCTCTGGCCATCAGCTCATACTCCTCTCTATCCCTTTCACTCCTTGAGCACTTGAAATGCCTATAAGATGCCTTCTTTCCACTCACCACCTCCTGAACCTCCCTGGTCCACCAGCAGGGTTTATGGGCCCTACCACATTTTCATCTTACTCTCGCACAGGTGCTGGTAGCATCCTGCACCCCCCTCCTGATGATTTCTCACGTACTGTCAGCTTCCATGTCTGGCCCAATCCCACCCAAATGCTTCTTAAGGATCCTTCCCATTTCCTTGAAATCCACTCCCCTGAAGTCAGTTACCTCCATCTTTGTGCAGCCTTCTACCCCTCCTAGATCCAGGCAGAACCAGACCGTGGCATGGTCGCTCCCCGCCAACGGGTCCTTTACCTCCAGGCCCCCAATCTGGTCACTGTCTGCCAGGACCACATCCAGTATCTGTGCCTCCCTGGTCAGTTCCCCCACCTGCTGAGTTAGGAACGCATCCTGAAAGACATACAACAACCTCTGTTCCCTGTCCACCGAAGATGTCATAGTCTCCCAGTCCGTTCCTGGCATGTTTAAGTCCCCCAACACCACCACCCTTCCCCTGCCCAATTTGCAGTATCTCCCAATATCTGCCACCAGACTCTCCTTCAGCTCCTCTGCCAGTGCAGGGGGTCTATGCACCACTCCTATTTTTACTCTCTTGCCCCCATTTGTTTTCAAGGTGACCCAAATCGCCTCCACAGTTTCCTCCACCTCCTCCACTCCTCCTATGCCAATGTCGTTTTTGACTATTATTGCTACCCCTCCTCCCCTTCCCTCCCCTCCCATCCTTCCTGAACATGGTGTAACCCTCCAGGTTCAGGTCCCAATCATGCCCTGCGGTGGCCCAGATCTCAGTGACCACTGCCACATCCACCTGTCCCTCAGTTAGCATCGCCTGGAGCTCAGGCATTTTATTGCCCAAGCTCCTGGCATTTAGCAGGACTACCTTCCACCCTTTCTGTATACTTCCATTTCCCCTGCTTGTGTTCCCATGGGGATTCCGTCTTCCCTCGGTCAGCACCTTACCAGTCGGCCTTTTCCCGCCTTCCTTCAGCTCCCCAGGGGATTAATTAATTCATTTAATAATGTTTCTTTTAGAATGTTATGGAGTTGTACATGCTGAATGTAGTTTCTTTGCCCAGTGTTATTGTAATGGTGCACAAAACACAACACCACTGGGTGCTTGAAGAGGGATGCAACACCCAAAACAAAACAGGACAAAGCTAGACAAAGGGTGCACAAAAGAACCACACAAGGAGACAAAGTAAAGCTGCTCAGCACTATTTATTGTGTAAAACAGTGCTCAGACACAGCAGGTTCTTCATCAGGTGGAGGGTCAACTCAAGCCATGCAATCCACCTTTAAGGGATAATCTTAAAGACATATACACATACATGATAAAGTGAAGCAGTGCAACAGTGTAAAAAAGTCAATAAATCTAACAGACACAATGGTAAAATATATAAATGTGGCCGGTCTGTCGGCGTAGCGGTTGGATTTGGTCGCTTGCGACGCCGGCGACCCGGGTTCGGGAACGGACCTGGGTCATCGGAGGACCGGCCGGGTTGGGAAGGATTGAGCATCCCATGGGCGGCTCTCCTTCCCTGGGGGGAGGGCAGGGGCTGCAGCCGGTGTACGAGCAGCACCTAGCGGAGGCTGGGTGCAGCTTTATGTTGCGCATAACAGAGTTTCCAGGATGGGGTGGGACGCTGGCCATCATTGCACGTCCTCATCCTGCTTAAAAGGGAGGGGGGGCGGAGGGGAACAAAAATCCCAAGCCTTGTGTCTCGGTGACGCTCTGCCCCTGGAAGCTCCGATTGACCACCAGAGCCGTTCCCCCAACCAGTCACAGTTCCGCGGTCCGATATCTGGGGTTAGAACCGCAGCCCCACTCTCTGGGGGGTATGCCAGGGATGACCAGGGGAGACAGCAATATCCAGTGGTTGGGGCTCCAGGGGTCCATGACCAGAGTCGATGGTCGATGAGAGGTGTGGAGGCCAAAAATAGAAAATAAAAAAAAAAAAAATATATATATATATAAATGTTCTAGATAACAGGCTGCTGCAGAATAAATAAGATAACAAGTGTCCCGAATATTTATTTTATTTATTATTTATATATTAGTGTAATCAGTTTACAACCTTTGAGCCAACGGCTCATTTACAAAGGTACCTCGTCAACAATGGTAGATAATACAGTTAAAATAGAAAGCAGAGTACATACAAAGAAGAGCATCAGTATAAACAGACACGCATTAATGGCACCTGGTTACAGCAAACATTGGTAGTGTAATACAGAGCAAAAAAAATGGTATAATTGACAGCAGTAGCTGGGTAGCAGGTAAGTTATAGGTAGCATAGGGAATGCAACGTGGTTCTACCCATCAGTAGTGATACAGTTGGTAGAGGAAAACAATTGAAGTAGTGAGGTTGTTAGGAATAAGGAGGGGAGGGAATGGAGCAGCCCAGAGGGCATTGTCAGGAGGAGGGGGTGGGGTTAGGCATCCTTAGGCACAGGAGCAGCAGCTTGCTGAATAGCTCACTTTGAGGCATTTTGAAAGTGGAGATGGTGGGGTATCAGTGACGCGGAAGATTGTTGTACCATGCAGGGGCTCAAGGCAGAACGATCTCTGACCAAGTGAGGTCCTAGCACGAGGAACCAGGAAGGTGGCTTTGCAGGAGGTCCGGGTGCTGACAAGGGGCTGTGCTGGAAGGAGGGAGGAAGTCAGCCCGGGGGGAGAAAGTCCAAGTAAGGTTTTTTTTGAAATGATGCACGTTTGGTATAGTAGGCGTTCATCGAGGTCAAGCATAGTTTCAAGGTCACAGAGTTGGCAGGTATGAGTGAGCTTAGGGGCCCCTGTGATAAGCCTGCAGGCCTTATTTAGGAGGAGGCGAATTTTGCTGAGGGCCATCCTGTTGGCAGCCCCATAGACAGGCAGTCCATAGTCCACCAGGGAGAGTATGGAGGAAGTAACCGCAAGCCGGAGGGCATCAGGGGGGAGACAGTTTTTGTAACGCTGCAGGATACCGAGTCGGATATTGGTTACAGAGGCGAGTGCGTCAATGTGGGTATGGAAGGAGAGTGTTGAGTCAAATAAGATCCCTAAGTACTTATAGGATTGGACTTGTTCTGTTGTAGTCCGAGCCGGAAAGGATACGGAGAGGGAGTTGGATGATTTATTTTGTGGTGGGCGAAGATCATGGTTTTCGATTTTTAAGATTTATGACCAATCTATGCTCTTTAAGCCAAGCCTCAGTGCCGGCCAAAGGCCCTTTGTAGGAAAACCTGGAGGGATGTGGGGTTACGGTCAGTGGCAAAGAGGACGGTATCATCTGCGTACCGCAGTATTTTCCCAGGGCATGCACCGGGCAGGGTGTTAAGGTAAAGCGAGAAGAGAAGGGGCCCCAGGATGGAGCCCTGTGGAACCCCTGAGAGGATCGAACGTGGGTCAGAAAGAGTCCCACCAATTTTGACTCGGGAGCGGGCGGAAAGGTAGCTGGAGCACCAAGCCAGTGGTCCAGAGGCAAAACCAGTGTGACAGAGGGCTTCCAGTAGTAGGTGGTGGGAGACCGTGTCAAAGGCCTTTGATAGGTCAAGGAACACAGCCCCCACCAGGGAGCCAGTATCCAAAGAGGAGTGAAGGAAGGAGGCGAATTCAATGAGAGCAGTGCTAGTACTGTGTCCCATGTGGAAGCTGCTGTTCAGGGCAGAGGGATGTTGTATTGGGTCAGGTATTCAGTTATTTGTAGCAACTAGTTTTCCAGTGCCTTGGAAAGGGGGAGAATGGAGATCGGTCGATAGTTCCAGTTAAGGACCTGTCACCCCTTTATGGATCGGAGTAACTGTTGCAGTTTTCCAGGAGGAGGGGAATTGTCCCAGGCAGAGGGATTTGTTAAGAAGGCAGGTGAGTGGGGTGAGGACTTGATCCAGGACCAACCGGAGAATTTTGTGGTCCAGGGAGACGCCACTGGGACTGTTGCCTTTTAGAGCACGAGTCAGGTGCAGTCTGGCTTCCTGGGTAGTAACCCTATGAAGGTGGAAGCAAGGGCGATGGAGGGCAGGGGTAGGATGGGGGGGTGGCTGATCAAAGAAGTTACTGGGGAGGATTGGGCTAAGGTCTGTAAAGGTGGTGTTGAGTAGGTTTGCAATGTCGGTGGGGTCTGTGATGGTGGTGTTGTTGGAGGTAATCTGGGATGGCGGAGGGGAGTGGGTGTTCCCATTCAGTTGTTTGACCTTATCCCAGAAGGTACGGGCGCTCCCCCAGGAGGCAGTGAGGGTGGCCTGATAGTGGTCAGCTTTGGCCTTCCTGATTGCCCATGTACACTTGTTCCGCGCAGCATTGTAGGCCTGTCTGTCAGCTGGGCACCTAGTTTCAGTGGCACGGTACCAAAGGTCGTCCCTGTGTCTGAGCAACAGTGAGAGAGCAGGGGTAATCCAGGGCAGGTTAGGTCTTTTGGAGCGGACGGTAGAG
Organism: Neoceratodus forsteri; assembly: GCA_016271365.2. NCBI lineage: Eukaryota > Metazoa > Chordata > Ceratodontiformes > Ceratodontidae > Neoceratodus > Neoceratodus forsteri. The sequence continues at coordinate 718,141,547 of CM028132.1, read as the reverse complement.
ATGGGAGCAAAGAGATCGCAGGCTTTATTAAAGGTGGAGGTAAAGAAGGCAAGAGCGGTATCTATATCAGGTACATGGAGAATATATATTAGCTAAGTTAATTTTTTAGAATTATAGTATTTTAAGTAGCAGTAATTTTAAATTCTATTTAGCTCTGAAAAAATGGGACTCAGTTGTAAAAATGTTTTCCAGATTCCAAGACACCTACAAAAATAAAGAAACAGAAGATCTATTGGTAAAACACACTAAAGGTAATCTACATAGTGTTTTTTCTCCCACCTCAGGGAAGCACAAAACTAAGGAAAAGAGAATACTATTAATAAAGTAATATGACTAATAAACAACAAAGGCCAGACTAAAGAACACCAAAAGAAATATGTAAAGATAGGGGAGAAAATCTCATGCATCATTAATGCCACAGTGGTAAACTGCTCCCAGGGTAAAAAAGGAATCTACTTTCACATTGTAACAAAGTTCTTTTTCTGTTGCCACCCCTTACCTTGGCTCTGACATGATCAATACCCGTAAATGTAAAGGTGTCAACTTTAGCCCCATGCTGTAGACACCAGTGACTGCCAACAGGTGTATCACAACATTCACTTAAAATCAAACAAACATGTTCCTGTATCCTTTGCTTAAGAGGATGAGTGATCATTCTAATGTACAGAGAGGGGCAGTCACACAAAAGTGCTTAGAAAATGTCAAGAAAGAATTCTCAGTCCTGATTGGCAGACACTGCCTCCAAGTTGGGCATTTATTTCTGAATAGATGCCCAGCTAAAAATAAGTAACAGCCCATATGCCACCTCACCACATAACCTTGTACAGGGGTGCCCAACCTGGTTTATCATTAGCTGAAATCACTTGATTCAGTTTGAAATCCCCGCCATGTTTTTCTTTCACTTAGCGAGAGCTACTGGTCTCTCCCCCCCACTTCAGTATCTGCTTCTGTTAAGTAAAAAGCTTAACAAAAATAAAAAAACACACATTGCAGTTATTCTACAGTAAGGAAGAGTGTCAAAATAATTTTTCTCTCACAGCCGCACTCCCCTGACCACAATCTCATAATGCCATGCTCGATAGAAAAAACAAAGCCGTCATTCCGACCAGCTTCTCAGTAAGGAGCACAATTCTGACACTTGTATTGTGCCTCCACAGACGTCGAAACTCCCTCACAGTACAATGCCTGCACAGTTTAGCACAATGCCCACACAGTTAACTATGGATTTAAAATAATTTACCTCCGGGATGTCACTCGTGCCAGACACACTTCTAGCCACCTTCTTTCAGATCGCACGCTTACCAGACGCAGTTTCTAGCCGATAACAAAAAACATCTTGCAAAAAGGGCAGATAGCTTAAAAACGATGCCCAGGGACTGCTAGGGGGATTTTAACTACACAAAAATATTGTTGTTCAGGTGCATGTGTGTCTGCTGTCTAGCGGGGAGGGTAGCTGTGGGAGGAGAACAGGAGCTGGAACAGCCTTAAAGAAACATGGACTACTTTTTCAATACTTTTGTTTCTACTAATTCTGTTCATTTTTTATAATCATTTCCTCTCTTCTTTCACCACTTGATTACAATTTACTAACAAACCCATTTTCTAAGCACAATAATACCCTCCAGGATGGGCATTATTGGGAAATACCGGACCTTCCAGGGGCTATAAGGCCCTCCGCCTGCGGTGTCGGGCCTCATTGCGCCCCTGGGCAGTCCGGTATTTCTCAATAATGCCCACCCTGTCGGGTATTATTGTTTAGATACACCACATATGGAGTGCAATATGTGATAAACTGATGTATTTCTAGATTGACGCCTTTAGTGGCACTAAGAAATGTGTTGCCTTGGACCATGCATTTACAGATGTTGCAGTTACTGCATCTGTGTGAGCCACAAGTACCACTTGGTAACATAGATCTCTGGGTTCTATCATTGGATTTAAAATGGCTCTTGACAATGAAGTCCTTGATGCTTTCCCCTTCTGTGTGCACTACCCTTGGTGTGTCACCTACTGTATATGCTCCTTTAGGTCTGAGTCAGCATGTAAAATATGCCAACATTTTTTAAGGGTGCCAGCAATCTTTGGAGCTACTGAGTTATACTCAGTAATAAATTTAACCCTTGGGTCCTGATCACTCCAATTATTTTGGGGGGTTAAAAGTGATTTACAGTCTTGTGAAAAGGCAGAATAATTAGCCTCCTATAAAAGAGAAGAGTCATAACCCCAGTCTAAAACCTATCAGTCAGTTCATTGGCCTGCCAGCTGGCCTGCCAGCACAGCAGCATGGCGTCCGCTTGTGGCACTGACATTCAGGGTTTGGAGATGGACTTGGGAGTCAGAGGGCTTGCCAGAGGGAGAAGGATTGAGCATCCCAGGGACTAATCTCCTTCTCTGGAGGGAGGGGCAAAGAGTGTCAGGTGCTTTGCAAACCACTGGTGGAGGCTGGGGGTACCACTGCTGCCAGCACCTCATGTATGGGGGGCAGGGCAGATGCTGATCATCATTACACATCCCCGCCCCAAGGATCTCCACAGCAGCTACTAAAAATCCATCCCCCATCTTTGACGCCCTGCCTTTTGCCACTCCCATTGTGATCCATGTCCACTAGAGGGTCCCGCTCCTGTGGCCCCATCCTGGGGGATAAGTCAGGGCTTGAGACCATTGGCCTAGCAGCCCTGCCCAGGGAGGTAAGTCTGGGCATGGGGGAGCAGCTTGCAGGGCAGGGGACAATCCCCTAAGGAGGAGAGGGCTGGGACAAAAAAAATTGATCAATCTATGTAACTGGATACAGAGGAATAATTCCTACACACCTTAAGAAACTGTCCCTTAGGCATATCATGTAACAGATGAGGAGGGTGGCAGCTGTGAAATCTGAGAAGGGTATGCTCAGCCATTGGTTTATGGAAATTTTCAGTACTTATGGAGCCATCTGAGCAAGCACTCAGGTTCAGATCCAAGAAAGTTACTGAGTGTTAGTCCACATGATGTGTAAAATGTAATTTGAAGTTATTACAGCTGAGGGTAGCTACACATTCATTTGTCTTCCCAGGTGTGCCCCTCCAGATACATAATATATCATCTATATACCTGCCTTTGTATTTGATTCTATCACTATATTTATTTGCCCTGGGGTTGAAGATAACCACCTCCTCCAACCAACTCAAAAATAGGTTGGTGTAGGAAGGTGCCATTGCCAAACCCATAGCAGTGCCACAAATCTGAAGATAGCATTTGAATCAAAAGTGAAGAAGCTGCTGTTAAGAATCAAGTCAACTGCTTCAATAACAAAGTTTGGATCAATGATGGAATCTGTTTGGAATAGATCCCAAAAAATGGGAGAACAGAGCACCAGGGCAATACAGGTGGTGCTAAAATATCTGTAGCATCAGAGCATAGAAAAAAGCACCCACCATAAGCAACACCACAGAGAAAATGGTTCAGTGCAAGCAGAAGTTACCATTTATTTTACAGAAAGTACATACATCACCCTAGCCATGCCAAGTAAAGATAAGCCTCACTGACAGGTCGACTCTAACAGATTATGTTTCACTCATTCACTGATGAGCTTCATCAGATAACCAGCCCAGTAAAGACACTCTGTTTAAATACACATCACAATTAAAAATAAACAGTCAACAATCATCATCAAATGGTTAAAAACATGGGTTACAATCAGCAGTGCAATTTACTATGTATGGCATTATTTTAACCATGCACCTACTATTTAGCTTCGGTAGAGACTTGTGAAATCACTGCAGCTAATAGAAGGCAATTCACAGAGAACATCTACATTTTCTCTTCCCAGATTCAGGATGGACAGCAGCAAATACAGTACAACTCATTTGCTATGCAGTATTTATATTCTAGGAAGCTTTTAATCTTTGAGATTATTTTTTAAAACTTCTTCAAAGACACTGCTAGGTCAATAGTGTCATTCAATCCCTGGTCACTTCTTCCATATAAAAATATATTGAATAGTTATAGTGTTGGTAGTTCCCTCCATCATTGATTGAAAGAGAAAGTCTTGCAGTAACAATGACTTGACAATATGGAGGGTCCGAGTTCAAACCCCACCACTGCCACTGGCTTCGCTGAGATGCTATTTTCTGCAATAGAAGGCAAGAATCCTATTTTGGTCACTATAGATGCCAATTCATGGACACAAGATCCAGTGACCACAGAGGTGAATGGACAAATCATTTACAGACAACTTGAGAAGGAGGTACCAAAAGAACGCCTCATGTACTGGCACCAGGTGACCTTGGAAGCCTACCCGGAGGTAAGAAGAATTCCACAAGGGTTAAGAATATTAAATAAGCCAGTGTTAGGGGCTGAGGATGCTGAATATATGCAATTATTGTGGGCGAACATGGAAGAGGCTGCTTTTAAAAGCATTTAATTGATATTAAATACTGCTAGTCCGATTAGAGAGCAGCTATCAAAAGACATCTCTAAAAATGAGGAACTTTTGAAACAAAACACTACTAAAGAGTAATATGATAAATTCAATAAAAATGCTACTAGACAAGATAACCAGATATGACATACAGTTACAAAAGACTTAAAAGAAAAAATGTATATGGGATGACAATGATTACAAATTCAAGAGTGTATGATTGACATAATAGCAAAAAGCAAAGGACACAAGTAAAATCTATCCTGAAATGACCCACAGGTGTGGCCAATCAAGGAACTACAACCTCTAGTGATGGCACATTCCTTGACTATACAACAGGTCCCTTAGACACAGACAGTTCAGAACAGGAGATTTTTGTAGATGAAGACGAAGAAATTCAGCCAGCACTGAGACGTAGCCAGCACTGGACACATTTCCAAGAACCATACCATCCCCCGTACAGAGGAGGCAGAACATGTGAGGGGGGGTGGTGTAGCAGGGGCAGAAGAAAAGATAGTTCATTAGCACACTGTTATCCTTGTACACCCCCACAGCGACATTACAGAGTTCCTCTGTGGTCAAGCTCTCATAGTACCCGCTCAATGAAATTAAAGTTAAAGTATTGAGTAAAGGTATATCAGTACCCCCATCAGTTGATATTGACTTTTTTCACACAACCGTGGCTATGTACTGTTTTGTGAGGAAATTAACTTTTAAAGTGTTATACAATGATGGCAGAGAGAAAAATGATTTGGACCCGAATACATCAAGTGCACTTAAAGCTCTCTCTATGTACTCACTGACCACTTTACAATAATGTCATTTCAGTGTTCCTTAGGAAGAGTGAACTGGATTTGCAAGAACTGAAAAATTTACCTGTTACTGTCATTTTGCACTACTGATAAAAAGCTAGCCTTAAAAATCTGTCTGGCAATGATATAGAGATCAGGCAGGCAGATAAGGGGGGAGTGCGATAGTAGTGCTAGACACTGAGTATTATACTTGTGAGATTTGTGATCAACTGAATAATGTGCAGTTTTATGAAAAATTGAGGTGTAATCACACTAAACAGCAAAAGGAAGATATTGACAGATTATTGAACAGTGGGTACATTAGAGGGTGTTTGTTAGAAGAAACGTACAGGGCGTTGATCGTGACACATCCCGTTACATAGAAACATAGAAACATAGAAAGTGATGACAGAAGTAGACCATTTGGACCCTCTAGTCTGCTGTTGATTACTTTTCTACCCCCTTACTCACCCTTCTGTGTGAGGGCTCCCCTTTGTCTGTCCCACGCTGTCATGAATTCCCATACTGTCTTTGCCTCCACCACCCCTGCGGGCAAGCTTTTCCATGTATCCACACTCTCTCGGTGAATAACTTGCTGATATTGATATTGAACCTCCCTCCCTTTAGCCTCAGATCATGTCTCCTAGTTCTACTACTCTTCTTGAAGTGAAAGAGGTCCTGTGCCTGTACTTTATTTATGTCTTTCATGTATTTGAAGGTTTCGATCATGTCCCCCCTCTCCCTTCTCTGCTCCAGGGAGTACATGTTCAGCTCTCTTAATCTTTCTTTGTAAGACAATTGTTGCAATCCCAGTACTATTTTCATCACCTTCCTCTGTACTATTTCTAACCAGTCAATGTCCTTTTTGAGGTGTGGCCTCCAAAACTGGACACAGCACTCCAGGTATGGCCTGAATAGAGCTCTATACAGTGGCACGATCACCTCTCTCTTCCTGCTTGTGATTCTCCTTCCTATACATCCTAGCATGCCACTGGTCTTAAGTGCTGCCTTTCTGCATTATTTTTCCCTTTTTAAGTCATCCAAAATCATGATTCCCAGATCACACTCTTGGTTTGAGTCAGCTAGTCTTACCCCTCCTAAGTAATATGCCATCCTTGGGTTTCCTCTTCCCATGTGCATGATTTTGCACTTTTTGGCATTAAATCTCAATTGCCATGCTCCAGACCACTCCTCAAGCTTCTTTAGGTCTAATTCCATCTTGCACATTCCATCTAAGAAGTTCACCCTGTTACAGATCTTGATATCATCAACAAATATACACGCTTTCCCCTCAAGCTAATCTGTGATGTCAGTATGTTGTGCCTATACTGTACACCCTCCCTAAAATTCATAAGAATGCAGTCAGTCTTCTAGGATGCCTGATTATCTCTGGAAAGGGATGGGTCATGGAAACCCTCTCCATGTTTGTTGATACTATTTTACAGCCTTTTGTACAAAAACAACGGTCTTTAATATTAGAGACACAATGCAGATCAAACATTGTAAAAAATCTAGCAATGGATGATGAGTGGCATTTTCCCACAATGGACATACATTCATTATATACTGCCATTCCTCACAGTGCTGGTTTACAAGTTTTACAGTTTTATTTGGAACAGAGATCAGAATGGGACTGAGCACAGATCCTTAAATGATACTTTCTGGAAATAGTGGAAATGGTACTAACTAAGAACATGTTTTTATTGGGTGGCAACTATTGTAGGCAAATCAAAAGCACCACTAAGGGGGCCACTATGGCCCCCAGTTACGCAAATCTCTTTGTTGGATATTGGGAGGAGTATCATCTTTATGGTGCCACCACAAATCCATTAGTTGATTTTTTAGATTTGTGGTGACGTTTTATTGATGACATTCTGATAATCTGGAAAAGAACAATTTGAGGAATTCATTAACTGGCTGGAGTCAATGAGTAAGTGTTTAAGGTTTCAGCATACCATCAGTCACAGGAAGATTAATTTTTTGGATTTGCACATATATCAAAACAACAGGGGAGCTGTGTACACTAAATTGTTTCAGAGAAACACTGATCATAATAGCCTCTTGCAGGCTGAAAGCTGTCACCCAGCACAGACAGTAAAGAATATTCCAAAGGGCCAGCTGATTAGGACCCTCCAAAATTGCACAGAGAGCCCTGAATTTGTAAAGAAAAAACAGGAACAGGTGTATAGATTTAAACAATGAGGTTATGGAAATGATTATATAGCAAAAGCCCTTACAGAAGTTGATAGCATGGATAGAGTTAACATCCTTCTGCCTAAAAATCATAATTCTGAGTCCCCTGTATGTTGCCCCTTTGTCTCTACATACTTTGTTAGAGCCACATTGGTTAAAGAGATCATAGAAAAGAACTGGGGTATTTTGAGTATAGAACCTAAACTGAAGGGAGTGGTTTCTCAGGGACCCATGATTGTGTACAGGTGGCCACGTTCTATTAAACAAATAGTATCCCTGAGTTATAGTTCAAAGAAACAAGAACAGAGAGAGACATGGTTGCTCCCCCCCCAAAGGAACACATCATTGTGGGAAATGTGTGAACTGCCCATATATTAGATCCTGCAAAGAGTTCATTAGTCCTGATGATGGAATAGACATAGAAAAATAGAAACATAGAATGTGACGACAGATAAGGACCACTTGGCCCACCTAGTCTGCCCATTTTCCTACCTAACAGATAAGCTGCAGATCCTAGTTAACCAACAGCTTACTTCCTCCTACTCCCCACTAGGACTGCCTTATGTCTGTCCCATGCATTCTTGAGTTCCCCCCCTGTTCTTGACTCCATGACCTCCTCAGGGAGGCTGTTCCATGCATCCACAACCCTCTCTGTGAAAAAATACTTCCTCACATTACCTCTGAGCCGTCCCCCCTCTATCTTCAAATTGTGCCCCCTCGTTCTTGCACATCTCTTTTTCTGAAAGATGCTACTGTCTTGGACTTTGTTGATTTCCTTGAGGTATTTGAAAGTTTCTATCATGTCCCCTCTCTCGCTTCTTTCGTCAGGGGTATACATATTAAGCTCCTTTAGTTTTTCTTCGTATGTCTTCTGGTGCAGACCCCACACCATTCTGGTTGCCCTCCTCTGGACAGCCTCCACTCTGTCTATGTCTTTGCGGAGATGGGGTCTCCAGAACTGCACACAGTACTCCAGATGGGGTCTCACCAGCTGTCTGTACAGAGGGATAACAACTTCCTGTTTTCTACTATTGATGCCTCTCCCTATGCATCCCAGTATCCCCCAAGCCTTCCTTACTGCCTTCTCACATTGCTTGCCCACTTTAAGGTCATCTGATATAATTACCCCCAGGTCCCTTTCCATTTTTACTGTTGTCAGTATCTCACCCCCATTGTGTACTCTTCCCCTGGGTTTTTGTTTCCCAGGTGCATTACCTTGCACTTCTTTGCATTGAATCTGAGCTGCCATACATCTGACCATTCCTCCAACCTTGCCAAGTCCCTTCTCATCCTTTCCACTCCATCTTGTGTATCAACCCTGTTGCAGATCTTTGTGTCGTCTGCAAAGAGACATACTTTTCCTTCCAGTTCCTCTGCAATGTCACTTATAAAGACATTAAAAAGGACCGGTCCTAGTACTGAACCCTGCAGTACCCCACTAGTAACCCTTCTTTCTTCAGTGTGGACTCCATTTACTACTACCCTTTGTGTCCTGTTGTCAAGCAAATTTTCTATCCAGGCTACCACCTTGGGACCCACTCCAAGGCTGGCTAACTTGTATATTAATCTTTTGTGTGGGACTGTATCAAATGCCTTGCTAAAATCTAGGTAGGCCATGTCGACAGCCCCTCCCTGGTCTACTACTTTGGTCACCCAGTCAAAGAAATCTGTTAGATTCGTCTGGCACAACCTTCCCATCGTGAATCCATGCTGCCTTGGGTCCTGTGCCCCACTGGCCTCTAGGTATCGACAGTTCTTTCCTTCAGAAGTGATTCCATCATTTTCCCTACCACTGAGGTCAAAGTAACTGGTCTGTAGTTTCCTGCCTCTGTCCTGCTCCCACTTTGTGAAGAGGAATCACATCCGCCCTCCTCCAGTCCTCAGGAATGGTGAAATACATACACCAGTTTATCACTTGTAACAGTACAGGGTGGTGTGTCTGTTAAACTGTAGCCATGGCCATTACTACATGGGCAGAACCACACAAATGTTTAAAGTAAGAGTTGGAGAGCATCTGCGTGCAACACAAAAGAAAGATGAGATGTATGTTATTGCGAAACACATTCTGGGTAATCCAGGTGTAACACATATTATTAACTTCATTGGAACTGAACGTGTTGACTGTGGGAAAGGGGGGGACATAGAAAAATTGGTGGGTCAAAAAGAAAGCTATTGGATGTATATTTTAAATGCAAGAAGTGACCAGGGATTGAATGACTCTATTGACCTGCAGTTTTTAAAAACAATCTCAAAGATTAAAATGCTTCCTAGAATATAACTGTTGTATAATAAATGAGTTGTACTGTATTTGCTGCTGTCCATCTTGAATCTGGGAATATAAAATGTACTTATTCTCTGCGAATTGCCTTCTGTTAGCTGCAGTGATTCCACAAGTCTATACCTGGGATTATACCATGGACCTCAGACACTGACCAATCAAATAGGAAAGCTGGCAGGCACCTTAATTGCATTAGTTATCTACCGATAATCACCACAAAAGGTGCCAGCTAGCAGCATCTCCACACAGTTATGTACCATTGCACCCACCTCGCTTATTGCTCTCTCTTCATTCCACTCCCACTTGCTGTCCGGTTCCTCTCCGTCCCGGTCTGACTCATAGCTATTTCTGCACTTACTAGCTTGGCAGAAGACACCAGGAGGAAAGACTGCTGTGTGACTGGACTTCTCTGCTGGACTAAAGAAGTAGAACTCTTGTACTTGGACTTTTAATTTAGGGTAAAAAAACTAACAAAACAAAAAAAGTGTGTTTGTCTGAGTTAACTGAACTGAATGGTTATCTGAACAGCTATCTAGGTGTAAATCTCAGGTGATTGAAAGGACTTGATAGCTGTGAGGTTTAAATTACTTGTACAAAGATCTAGTAAGTAGGGGGAGTGGCTTATCTAGAAGGAAGCTAAATTTAAAGACTGCCTTAGAAAGATTCTGCTACTAGCTTGGCAGAAGACACCAGGAGGAAGGACTGCTGTGTGACTGGACTTCTCTGCTGGGACTATATTGCCCTCTTCCTCCCACCCAAAGCTAGTTCTACTTTTATAGGCACAGGATTTGACTGACAACAGGAACTTCCTGTTTGGGAGCAGGAAGTGAGTGATCACAGAGCCACCAAAGACCCACCATCCTAGAAGGGAAAGAGTAGCTCTCCGGCCCCCTCTAGCTGCTGGAGGTCTGCCTCTGAGCAAGTAAGAGGTCTACTGAGAAATATAGGATATTCTTGTCTCAGAACAGGACAATCAGGAGCTTAAAGGGCACACAGGTATAAAATAAGGAGAGAGAGAGAAGAAAAAAAAACAGAGGAAAGAGTAAGGATTGCAAACAGTTAAGGGGCCAGAAATAAGACATGATGGGAGTGGTGCAGTGCAGTGGCTGTGGAGCAGCAGTCTTCCGGGAGATGTTCTGGAGGATGTGGTGTTGTCCATCTGCAGGCACCTCTCTGGGCTGAGGGAGGAGGTTGCTCATCTCCAGGCTGAGTTGGCCAGGATTTGTGGGACCTCCTCTTCCATCCAGGGACCACCAGTGCCACTGCTGTTGCCTGAGAGGTTGCCAAGAAAGAGGAGTGGTTGGACCACAGTGGGCTCAGGGAGGGTGAGGGTGGTGGAACAGAGGTGCATCCCCTCCAATTGTACCTCACCACAATTCCTATGCCATTCTGGCAAAGTGTGGTTCCTCTATGGAGGCACCCGCAGTGGAGACCAAGGAGGATGCTGGGAACTTCCACAAAGGAGACCCACAGGAGGGTGGCAGGGGACCCCACAGGGGAAAAAAACAACTCCTGGTGGGGTACTCCATTGTTAGGAAGGTAGAACTGGGGGAGGAAGAGGAGAGGGAGGTAAGGTGCCTGCCTGGCACCATGGCTTGGAGGGACACGGAGTGAATCCTCAGGATTGCTGGAGCAGCTGCACAGGGGGAGGGAGCTGGATGTCATTGTCCACCTAAGGACAAATGACCTGGCTAAGAAAGGGATTAGAGAAGTGCAGGAAGAGATTGTGGAATTGGGGAGGGGCCTTAGACAAGTAGCACACATGGTAACCTTCTCGGAGGTGCTGCCCTTCTATGGTGTAGGAGAGGCTAGGATGTTCTGCACCATCGTATTCAATCAGTGGTTGAAAAACTGGTGTGGAGCTCAGGGATTTGGCTTCATTGGGGACTGGGGGTCCACCTGAAGTGATGCAAGCCTATACTGGCATGATGGGCTGCATCTGTCAAGGAGGGGAACCAGGATCCTAGGTGATATGTTTAAATGCTTTATTGGCAAGCATTTAAACTAGCCAAGGGGGGAGGCACTGGAAAGGAGCAGGGAAATCCTAGCCCCCCCCCAAAAAAATCACGGTAGTAAGTGCAGTAAACAGCAACATAGAGATGTCAATAGGGAGAAGTGCAGGGGTAAATGGAGAAAGTGACAAATGCAATAAGGACAGGGATGGGTCAAAAAGGGGTAAGGCCATCAAGAAATGGAGGGTAATGAGTACCAACACCTGTAGTCTGGGCAACAAGCTCCCTGAGCTGGTTGCCTTGATGGAAGAGGGATGCCTGGATATCGTAGCAGTCGCAGAAACATGGTACACAGAGAACCATGACTGGGATGTTAACATACCAGGGTACATAACCTACAGGAGAGACAGGCAGGGGAGAAGAGGGGGAGGAGTAGCTCTCTATGTAAAGAAAGGGATAAAAGCAACTGAACAAAAGAGTAAACAGGGAGGAGAGGAGGCACTGTGGGTCACCTTGGAGACTGGAAAGGGCACCACAATCCGCACAGGGGTTGTGTACAGACCCCCATGTCAGTGGGAGGGAATGGACAAGGATATGATAGAAGGCATTCTTAGGATGGCAGAGAAAGGGGATATACCATTGATGGGAGACCTGAATATGCCAGATGTTAACTGGAGCACATTTGCTGCAGCCACATCCAAGAGCAGGACCATTCTTGATGCCCTACAGGGGGCAGGCCTCAGACAGCTAGTTTTGGAACCCACTCGTGAGGGAGCAATCTTAGACCTCATACTCTCAAATGGGGGCAGTGAGAGGATCTCAGATCTAGAAGTGGGTTGCCATCTGGGAACAAGTGACCATCAAATAGTTTGGTTCACGTTAAACTCAGCTACAGAGTCAAGCCATACAAAAGTGAGGGTACCGGACTTCAGGAGGGCTGACTTTGGCAAGATGAGAGAGTGCCTCAGAAAAGCACTAGCAAACAGGCTAGAAGGAGATGTGGAGCAACAATGGGGAATCACCAAAACTGCCATCACAGAGGCAACAAGCCTTTGTGTGAAGCAAATAAACAAATCAAAACAAAAGAAAAAGCCACTATGGTTCTCAAAAGAGGTGGCTGTGAAAGTCAGGAAGAAAAAGATAGCATTCTGGAAGTATAAGGAAACACAGAAGGAGCAGGACAGAGAGCTGTACCAGTTAAGGCAGAAGAAAACAAGGAGGGAAGTCAGAATAGCAAAGGCCCAAACTGAGGAAAAGATAGCCAACTCGGTTAAGAAGGGAGATAAAACCTTTTATAAGTACATCAGCGAGCATAGAAAGACAAAGGGAGGAATAGTGAGGCTGAATAGAATGAACGGTGGGTGGGCAGAGGGGGACAGTGAAAAAGCAGGGATACTGAATGAATATTTCTGCTCAGTATTCACAAAAGAGGAGGGGGAAGTGCCTAATCCAATTAACAGAAGCACTCTTGATAGGGGGGTCGATCCCAGACACAGAAGAAAGGTTTCTGCAAGAACTCCTAAAACTGAAGATGGACAAAGCAATGGGGCCTGATGGAATTCACCCCAGAATTCTAAAAGAATTAAGGAAGGGAACTAGTGAAACCACTGGCTACTCTTTTTAATAAATCATGGGAGGATGGTGTGGTACCCAAGGACTGGAGGAAGGTGGATGTGATGCCCCTTCATAAAAGTGGGACCAAGACAGAGGCAGGAAACTACAGACCTGTCAGTTTGACCTCAGTGGTAGGGAAAGTGATGGAGTCACTTCTGAAGGAAAGAATTGTTGAGTACCTAGAGGCCAGTGGGGCATAGGACCCAAGGCAGCATGGGTTCACAGCGGGAAGGTCATGTCAGACTAATCTAATAGATTTCTTTGACTGGGTGACCAAAGTAGTAGACCAGGGAAGGGCTGTGGACATGGCCTACCTAGACTTTAGCAAGGCATTTGACACAGTCCCACACAAAAGGTTAATAGTCAAATTAACCAGCCTGGGAGTGGGTCCCAAGGTGGTAGCCTGGGTAAAACATTGGCTGGACAACAGGACACAGAAGGTAATTGTAAATGGAGTCCACTCTGAAGAAAGATGGGTCACTAGTGGGGTACCGCAGGGTTCAGTACTGGGTCCAGTCCTTTTTAATGTCTTCATAAGTGACATTGCAGAGGGACTGGAAGGAAAAGTATTCCTCTTTGCAGATGACACAAATATCTGCAACAGGGTTGATACACAAGGAGGCATGGAAAGGATGAGAAGGGACTTGGCAAGGTTGGAGGAATGGTCAGAAGTATGGCAGCTTGGAGTCAATGCAAAGAAGTGCAAAATAATGCACCTGAGAAACAAGAACCCAGGGGAAGAATACACAATGGGGTGGGGAGGCAGTAACAACAACAAAAAAGGAAAGGGACCTGGGGGTAATCATATCAGATGACCTTAAGGTTAGCAAGCAATGTGAGAAGGCAGTAGGGAGGGCTGGGGGTATACTGGGATGCATAGGGAGAGGCATCACCAGCAGAAAACAAGAAGTTGTTATCCCTCTGTACAGACAGTTGGTGAGACCCCATCTGGAGAACTGCGTCCAGTTCTGGAGACCCCATCTTTGCATGGACATAGACAGGATAGAGGCAGTCCAGAGGAGGGCAACTAAAATGGTGCAGGATCTACAGGAGAAGCCGTACGAGGACAGACTAATATGTATACCCTTGAGGAAAGAAGGGAGAGGGGGGACATGATAGAAACTTTTAAGTACCTCAGTGGAATCAACAAAGTCCAAGAGGGTAGCATCTTTCAGAAAAAGAGACGTGCAAGAACAAGGGGACACAATTTAAAGATGGGGGGGAGGTTCAGGGGCAATGTGAGGAAGTATTATTTCACAGAGAGGGTAGTGGATGCATGGAACAGCCTTTCTGAGGAGGTTGTGAGGTCTAAAACTGTGGGGGAATTCAAAAATGATGGGACAGACATAAGGCAATTCTTGTGGGGGGTAGGAAGAAATAGGCTGTTGGTTAACTAGGATCTGCGGTCTATCCTGTAGGTAGGGAAATGGGCAGACTAGATGGGCCAAGCGGTCCTTATCTGCCGTCAAAGTCTATGTTTCTATGTTTCTATGTTACTCTCTCTTTCCCTCACTCAGTAGTCCATACATAAAGAACAAGCATTTGTCAATGCCGAAGGCTTACTTGCTGGCATTGGCATTGGTAGTGTAGGAGTTAGAGAGCTGCATAATAGTAATGGCAGTGAAGTATTGAAGTGAAGCCAACCCCACCACCACCCTGCAGAGACTGACAGGCATTGGGGTGTGCCTTTGGGTTGTCAGGCATAACGGCCATGCCATTTCACCACACCCTACCCTGCAGACACCAACAAGTGTCACGGTGTGCCTTGGGGTCTTTGGCCCTTATGCTCACTCCATTCCATCAGGAAATATGGTGAGATGGGTGCAGTATAGGAGAATGGGGTGAACTTTGGGGCCGAAGAGTCCAAGGCACACCTCGATGCCTCTCACTGGCTGCAGGGTGTGGGTGGGGGTGGAATGGTATGAGCATTACAGGCAACAGTCCCAAGTCACACCCCTGATGCCTATCAGTCTCTACAGGGTGGGGCGTTATGGTCAGAAACCCTAACACCTCAGGCGTTAGTTGGTATTTTCACTCCAAATTTTCAACATATTTTTTTTTTGTGACCCCCACCTTATGAACAGTGGCAATATCAGTTTGTTAGCTGAAAGTTGATTTTGCACAGCGACTACACCATTTGGAACCACAGGTGTGAAAACACATTTCGAAAAGGATGTAAACAATGACAGCTGTACTCTTCATGGGGAGGTGTAAAAAATGGCAATGTTGACAATCTGCAGTGAAAATATAAAAAAAACTGGTGAAGTCATGAGCATGCATAGAAATTGTGGAACGCACACCCGTTATGTAATTAGTTTGGGGATTTTTTACAGCAGATTGCCAACACAGGCATTTTGGGACCTCTGCTCATGAACAGTGTCACTGTGATTTTCTTAATCTGTCCCAAATAGTGATTTCCCACAGCGACCACGCATTTCTGCACTGGAAGTGCAAAAACACATTTCGGCCATGGTGTGAAAAATGACAGCTGTACTGTTCATAAGGAAGTGTGGAAAAATGCCAGTGGTGAAAATCTGGACTGAAAATATTACAAATTCATGAACTTACGAGGGTGCGAGGAAACTGTGCAATGCTTGCTCATAACACAGTAATTTTACAGACTTTTGTCACCAAATTTTTAACACAGCCATTTTAAGACATCTGCTCATGGACAGTGTCTCTGTGATTTTCTTAATCTGTCCCGAACATTGATTTCGCACATCAACTGCGCCATTGAGCGCAACATGCGCAGAAACACATTTTGGGTGAGATGTGAAAAATGACAGCTGTACTGCTCATAAGGAGGCATGGTAAGATGGCAATGTTGAAAATCTGGAGTGAAAGTATTACAACTTCGTGAACTTACGAGCCTGTGTTGGAAGTGAGCAATGCACACTCTTAAAACAGTCATTTTTGGAAATTTTTTCACCAAATTCTCAACATAGGGTTTTTGGGGGCCTACCTCATGAACTGTGACACTGTTGTTTTGTAAATTGGTCCCAAAAGGTGGTTCCGCACAGTGACTGCGAAATCACCTTTTGGGACCGAATAACAAAATCACAGTACCAGAATTCATGAGGTGGGGTTCCAAGAACCCCATGTTGAAATGTTGGTGAAAAAATTCCCCAAAATGCCTGAGGTATGCATCAAAGTTGAAAAAAAACTATTTATTCCATTATACAGCTTACCGGCATTTCCTCAGTTTGCGGTCGGTTTTGAAGAGTGCAGACGTGTTCCTGGTCCACCGAAGATCATTGCACTGGACTCCAGAGGTAAGTATGGGGTGAGGTGGGAGTGTAGGGAGGCAGGGTGTGCAGAGGGTGGGTGTGGCTGGGGGAAGGAGGGTCAAGACTGTCAGTGAGGGACCGTTTTTTCTTACAGGGCATTTCTTTTTAAAGACGACGTGGGACTTTTGCCATGCTGGGGTGGGTTCCCAGCATGGCAGCTGGAAGGCTGTTTGGGGGGCAGTGGAGCTGATGGGGGATTGGACACCCCCGTCAGCCACACAGACTGATGCCACACCAGGGTGGGCTCTCAGCGTGGCACCTGGAAATCTGTTGGGGGGGATATAGTGGAGCCGATGGGGATTGGGCACCCCCATCGGCCTTATGGACTGTTGCCATGCTGGGGTGAGCTCCCAGTGTGGCATCTGGAACTCTGTTGAGGGGAGCGCAAGGGAGCCAATGGGGGATTGGGCACCTTGCCGGCCATACAGTGTGTGGGGAGCGCGCATGAGCATGCTGGGCTGGGCTCCCAGCGTGCCACTTGTTGTGGGGGGATGGAGCTGTCTATGACAGCTGTTTCAGTGTAGTGCCTACACATTACCGCTGCTGATTGCAGTGTTTTTTTTGCTTTCAGCTGTACACCACTGCATCTGAATGGCTGTAATAGGCAGCTCCTACATTCATTGGTGAGGTAAGGCCGTGCCTGCTAAAGGCAGCAGGGCATGGGGGATACACACCTACAAATTCTCGTATGGTGGCACTATCTTTCTTGCACATGCGTGCAAGCAAACATAAAAAACAAAAAGGTAGTTTAAACAAATTTCCCCGAACAGCACTTTGACTGCATTTCCCCACAATGTTATACCCGGAAGAACGCAAAGTTCAACCCAGAAACAAACTGACACGCTGTCTCCCATTCATGCTCTGTACAGTAACCGACGGCTACCTGATATTACTAGCAAACTCCACAAAAACAGTTTCTCAGGAGAAAAACAGCATCTACCTCTCAGTATCACATTTCACTCCCTGTCCCTGATATTGAACTGCTTGCTTGCTCAGCACACCCGGCTCACTAAAACCCACAAACTGCGATAATTCTATCGGGGGGGGGGGGCATCTTGTCAATATTCTACCTACTGTACCAGCAAGTAACTATTTTTTGCGATGCAACAATAAATTAAAATATAATTTTAATTGATATAAAACAGGCTGCTCCTCATGGGCAAATCACCCCAGCCTTGGTAAATCCCCCGATAACCCACACCCCCTCATGGCTTATTGCTTAATTAAATAGTAGGTTCATGGTTAAAATAATGCCATACATAGTAAATTGCACTGCTGATTGTAACTCAGATTTTTAACCATTTGATGATTGATTATTGACTGTTTTTATTTATTGTGATGTGTATTTAAACAGACTGTGTTCAGTGGGCTGGTTATCTTATGAAGCTCATCAGTGAATGAGCGAAGCGTAATCTGTTGGTGTCAGCCTGCCGGTGAGACTTATCATTACTTAGTGTAGCTAGGGTGATGTATGCACTTTTGCTCAAAATTTTTTTATTAGGGTTAACATTGTACAATTATATGAATCAGTAAAACATGTAGGTACATACATATGTCAAACATTAATTGCCTGTATGTGTTTAGAAGCTAGATATGAAAAGGCAAAAGCACAGCAGTAAAGGGAAGCAGCCTAACTGTGAAAATTTAGTGTTGACACATCATGTTGTATAACTTTACAGTAGATACATACCTGGACCTGTAGCGGAGAATCCAAACCACATTGAAGACAATAGTCTGATTAAAACCATCACCAAGCCATCCAATGACCCAGGTTTTTTAACTCCATGTGGCTTCTTGGGATGTATGTATTTTTTGTAAAATAAATGGTCACTTCTGCTTGCACTGAACTGTTTTCTATGTGGTCTTGCTTATGGTAGGTGCTTTTTTTCTATGTTCTGTTGGAACTGATCCACAAAGAACATAACCGCATATAGTCCCAAATGGTGTCTGATGCTGGTATATAGTGACTTAACATCAATTGTTAGCCACAAACAAGCAGCATCAAATGATCAGTGGTCAAGTACCTCAGGGACTGCCATCGTGTCTCTAAGGTGTGATGATAGTGTCACAACCATAGAGTACAGAAAGGCATCTATAAATTTAGACAGTTTTTCTGTAAGGGATCCTATGCCTGAAACTATTTAGTGTCCAGGCAGTCACTGAGGGTTCTTGTGCACTTTAGGCAACATAAAGAATGTTGGGACAACAGGGAATTTTTTGGGATGGGTACCGACATTCTTGTTCAGAAATAATTCACTTGGACCTGTAAAAAGGCAAAAAATGATTACGTTTCTTCTTGTACATAGATGTTGGATCCCCATCAGGTGGCCAATAGTGGTTAGTGTTGTTCAACTGTGTTAGTGGTTCATGCACATAGTATGAAATATTCATGACCATAACCTGGTCCCTTTCCTCTGCTTGCTTTATAATGATGTTGTACATCTTTGAAAGCTCCATAAGTGCTGTAAATTCCTCTGGGCTTATGTTTCTATGCTCTCTAATTAAATCTTCAATAAAAATGTTGTTTACTTCCTGTTAAACCAATTGCTCAAATGTGGAAATGGCTGAAGAAATAGATTTAGGGGGACAAAAAGAAGATGTTGGTGTAAAGGTGCCCCGATTCCATGCCATGTCCAAATTCAGATTTTCAAAATTTTCTAAGGCCCATTCTGAATTCCAGCTGCTAGGTAGTAAATCAATCTCAGTATCCATATCTACAATAGAATGAGCCCCATTTGTGTTCTGTTGCATGATGGGGGAGGAGTCAGTCACAGAAGTATCCATTGCCTTAGCCTGATCTGAGTGGCATGTTGTTAATGGTGGTAGTATTCCTTGCATTTCCATTTTTTCTTTTTGTATGAAAAGCTCTTTGAGGTGGATATTACGAAATGTTTTCTCAAGGTCTACTTGAACTGTAAATCTGTCCACATGAGGTTCAGGGACAAATGTAAGACCACTAGAAAGGACCAGAATCTGTGTTGGGGTCAATATAGGATCTGTTTAATTCAGCACTTGTCTTTACCTCTCAGATTGTGTTGTTTGGCTGGGGCAACTTGTTGTTTTCTTGCGCCTATTTTCCCCCCTCTTCAGCCTCATTTTGGGCCTGATTCTCAAAGCACTTAGAATGATTCAAGGTGCCTGCGTCAACCATATATAGCACAAGTGGCACCTTGCATCATAAAAATGCACCCTGAGCTATTCTCAAAAGCAGCCTGGGGCAAATGCAGGCTGCTTGTGGCAAAGGGGGCTTGGCCAGCCTTGTTCCATAAAATGGGCTGTGGCATGGTGCTAGAGGGCTTGCAGCAGATGCAAGCTGCCACATCCATAAATCAGTATTCCAAAAACTCCCCCAGAGGACAACTGTCTAAGTATCATAAGATCAGTCAGGGGCTGGTATGAGTGTATTTAGTTGTCCTCAGAGGGTTGTGCCAATGTGCTGCTAGGGTCTGGATTCCCTGTAGTACATCCTGCTCTGGTAGTCTAGGGTACCCCCCCCTCAAGCCCCAAGCTCCAATCACCATGTAAAACTCAGTCACTATCCCTGGAAGTCTAGGGCCCCCCCCAAGCCCTGATCCCCAAGCACCATGTAAAAATTCATCAGTATCTCTGGTAGTCTAGCAGTCTCCCCAGACCAAGCCCCATGTTAATATTAAAGTAATTTCCCTGGTAGTCTGGTGGTCCCCCAGCTCTGATCCCCGATCCACAAGAAAAATATAAGACTTTCCCTGGTAGTTTAATGGTTCCCCCACCCCCCAACCCCAGTTGGCACTGCCCCAACCCCCCATCTCTGAGCCAGTGACCAGCACAGCCCTCTGCACATCTCCATAGCTGGCCACTGACTGAGCTATCAATGAGTATGTACTATATGCAGTACGCACTCATTGACAGCTCAGTTGGCAGCCAGCCATGGAGCTGTGCAGAGGGTGTGCTGGTTGCCACCCCAGGGAAGGGGTGGAGCGGGTGGTGGGGCAGTGCCTACTGGGGTGGGGTGGGGGACCACCAAACTACCAAGGAAAGTCTTCTCACATTTTCTTGGGGACTGGGGATCAGTGCTGGGGGGGGTGCCCCAGACAACCAGGGAAACTTGGTTATGTGGGGGGATCAGGGCTGGGGGGGTATTAGCCACCAAACACCTGTACATGGTGCTATTGCCACACAGCCCACCATGGCCTGTGGAAAACCTTCCTGATGCATGCTTTGTTTGGTGCAGGGCCAAGTTTGCTGCAAGTCATGGGACTTTGATACTGGGACCCTACCCGACAGAGAATCAGGCACAGGGTTTCTGGTGCACCAGTAATCAACGTAAGCCACCTTTGGCATGGCTTGCACTCCTGTTTGAAAATTGGACCCCTTATCTCATTCCTGAATTCTTCAGTCTGGTTCCAAAGTAATATGTCATCTCCTGTGTTTGTTAGGGGGTCTCTTGTTAAAAAAAAAATTTTCTCTTGGATGCAGCTGTCATCTGATGATTATCTGCCTTAGAAGTTTCCGAATTGTTATTATTACTATGGGACCTTGAGTTCCTGGCCCTGGATCTGCCACAGGACTTGGGTCTACCTCTCGACCTAGATCTTGATCTATTGGCTTTATCCCACTGATATATTTTATTAGATTTATAATCAGTTGTATCCCAAATAAACTTGTGTTTGCGAGTAATAACTTTCTTCTCATGTGCTTTTTTTTTCTTTTTTCTTGGAGTCTAATATTCAAATCTTCAAACTCCTTAGACTGTTCAAATTGTGTTAGTTCCCCCTCCAGTGTCTGTTTCCAGAAACAGATCTTTATACTTCTCCATATCGTGATCAAACATAATTTCAATTGAAGTTTGAGAATGAGTAGTTAGGGCTGTTTCCCACCTCTGTTTATAGCTGTCTTAATAAACTCCTCCAGTGGTCCCTTATCTATGTGCAAGCCCCTGGAGATCAGCTTAGTATCTGTGCTTCTAAAGGCTTTTAATTGTGTAGTACAGATTGATTTCCATGAATTCCAGCCTTTGTAATTTATTAAATAAATCAGCACAATTAGCAGCAAACTTATGTGCACCTTGAAACTCTTCCAAGAAAATGTCTCCAGCACACCGGCCCAGTGGTGCTGGAGATTGAGGTGCTGGTCACTACACCTTGTGCCATGCCAGCAACTGAGGTTAAGGAACAAGCCCGGGCCACTGGAGATCAGCAGGGGAGAGAGGATTGAGCATCTGGAGAACTGCTCTCCTCTCTCATTGGGACGGAGATTTGTTGTCCTGCTCATTGACTTCCCTCTGGTGGTGGCTGGGGGGCAGTACAGGTTGGGAGGCTCAGTCCTATGTCCTCATGTCAGTAGTGGAGGGAGGACAGGAAAAAATGGAGGAAAAGAGCCTGGCAGGCTTGATGATCATCTGCCGCTCCCAAGGGCCATCCTCAGCATCTGGATTGGATCTCCAGGGGGGGAGGAGAAGCCAGCAACCTCCTTCTTGGCCCCACCATGAAGGGGTAATCCATAGGGGAATGACTGGGGATCAGCGAGTGCAGCAGCAGCGGGACCAGAAAGAGAGTCCCTCTGTCGGGGGTGGGGGGCATAGTTGCCTGCCAGGGCTCCAGAGGATAAAAATCTCCCTTAAAAAAAAAAGGAAATGGCTCCAGCCAGTTTTCATCACTTCAACTGGTCTTCTGTCTGAGATAAGACCCCCAACTAACTGTTCAGCCTTTTACAGTGTGCTCCTGACAAAATCTCTGAAATGATTTCTGACTGTGATTTCTCACTGCTGATGCTTTCAGATGTAGTGTCCCACAGTAAAATAGTCCAAAAAAAATATGTTAGGGCTCAAATTTGTATGTAGCTAGTGGGAAAAAATGGGTAACTGATATCACTTTTACCAGTAGGAATGCGGAAGCTTAGATGAGCCACCAAGGGGAAAGGGAAAAAATTGCAAAATTTAAACCATGAAAACCGCACAATACTAAATGCAGGTACACAGTCAAAACCAACCCGCAAGTGCATAAACTAAACACTGAACACTACAACGCTGTCCATGGTATGGACAGCTAAGTTAAGTGTAAAAGTAAAATGCTATGCATGAAGGCATCCATGGTGCCAGGTGGGAAAGAAACAAGCCACAAAAAACACAAAACTGATAAGTGCTTGGAGAGGAATGCAGCACCCAAAAACAAAACAGGACAAAGCTAGACAAAGGGTCCACAAAAACAACACAGGAGGAGACAAAGTAAAGCTGCTCAGTGCTACTTACTGCACTGAGCTGCATTCTTTTGTCTCATATGTTGTTTTTGCACACACTTTGTCTAGCTTTATTGTAATGGTCCACTGAGCCTCAGTGGAAGTGTGCTACAAATAAAGACTACTACTGCTACTACTAGACTACTACTAGACAATGCTTGCCTCAGAAAACAAAGCGGTGGGAGCAATTCACCAGTGCAGGCAGTTTCATTATTTACTACCTGAGTGGCATTTTTGAATGGTCTTAAAATTGTTATTCCAGCCATCATATGTCACTGTACAGTAGTCATTGCTATGGATTTGCCAGTCGTATCATGACTGCTATGCAGCAGCATGCATGGGGAAGCAACTTTGCATTGCTCATAGAGGTGTTGTAACATACAGGCTGGAGTTCCACCAGGTGCACACCTCAGACTTTAGTCCGTGATAAAAAAGACAGTTTTACAACTGCAGATGGTTAGTGACCTTGGTAGAGCAAGAGAAATGTGCATAAATTTGGTGACAAATACACATCAGTGCACTAACATCTACATGGTTTAGAAACTCAAGGACTACAAGAGTAATTGAGTGGGTTATACATGACACGCTGCAAAAACCTCCATCACTGATGGCTTTAGCAACATTTGAGCCATTGTCACTTGCTATAAATCCAGCCTTTAATCCTAGGAGACTCAACCACTCACCAATTTGGGTCAACAGCTCAGCCAATATACAGTATTACTACACTATGGGCCTGCAGCAACATAGGAAATGGTGGCATGTTACTGAAAATCACCAGGGTATGTGCAACACTGACAATTAGTGTCAGCATAGGGTATTGGTATTGTGGAAGACACCTCAGCAGGGTTGCCCAATGCACATGTATATCCACACATCTGTGGTCAGGTGTATGTAGTGAATAGTTAAATGTTACAAAGCTTGTCTGATGGCTCAATGGGCCGTAAGCGGTGGAGGGGGAAATTATTTACCTGCATGGCTGCAAATCGAGAAGCAGTTGCTAACGAGTTCCGGTTGTTCCCCTGAATCGATGCTATATGCTGGGCCTAAAAAGGTTTATTTAGGGATGGGTATGGAACCCAATTAGGAAAACCCTGGAGGCCTGGTGGTCCTTTCTCACTCCGATACAAAGGTGCTGTCAGATGAGGTCCAGAGACCAGCCCATACTGGGTAACCCTAACTTGGTTATAGGGGCCGGTACTTGGACATCAGTGGGCTAATTATCTGGGAGGTTAAGTTTGAATGATATGCAACAGGGAGATAAAATAGTTCTACCACCACAATGTGAGGGATTGTCCTTTTTCAAAGGTTACAGCTTAAACAAATGATAGCAGGGTCCCGGAAGGGCTGGGGATTTTCAGACAGCTCCTCCCATGGAGGAGCTTCGAGGAAGCCTTCGAGAACTAACCCACCTCACGAGTTTATAAACTTCTTTGATTCCCTTTGGCCCAAATATTTCTACTTTAATCCCTTACTGGGACAAGGTGTTGGCTCCTAATTTAAGGTGGTAAATTATCTGGAAGGTCATTAAATATAATGTGATTCTCAAATATAGGAACATGCAGATCTTTGTGGCTCACAACATATATTATACCCCTGTAAAGCTATATGCTAGAGGGTTGAGACAGACAGATTTGTGTCTCAGGTGCGGATAGAAGTGGGTGACCTGTTGCATGTCATGTGGGCTGTAGCAAAATTTCTCCCTATGGAGGGAGATTAAACGGGGATGGATCCAATGTTAGACTATTCTGCTTATATGACCCCAGAAGTATGCATTCTGGGTGACTTCTCTCAGATTAGGGGTCTCACACCCAGATTTCACTCTCTTTAATGGTGTCGGTAGTCAAGGCGTTCATAGTAAAGCACTGGAAAGATGACCAGGTTTTTGCATATGAACAATGGGTGAGAGAACTGTTGTGTATTGGCTAAGATAAAGAGACACCCATTCTCTGAGGGAGACAGGAGCTATACGCTAAAAGATGGGCAACATTAGATGCGATCTATTCTAGCAACATGCAGGCACTGGAACCCAGATCTGTCTGTCCGATAATGATTAGCAAAGGGATACATGCTGGAGTGTCTAATGTCTATAGTGTATTGTGCCGTGTGTAATATGCTTTTTTCTTGTATTTTCCCTACATTCTATGTGATGTTTAGACTCCAAGTTTTCAGTTGGCTAAATCTGGGTCAGTCTGGGTCTATTATTAAGATAACAGGGACTAGTTGTGGTCTGCGAGGGCTCAAGGGATAGGGACTTCTCTCTTCCAGGGGACACACTGGAAAGTCGTCCAGGACAACTCAGGCTCCATGGGGGCCCTAGGATGCAGCACACCTGCGAGTGGACATATAAGGGAGGATTGAGTTAAGAAGGGATGGTGTTCTCACTAATCGACAATGTCTTATGTTAAAATACTATTGATTCTGAAGTTGGCTATAATGTGGGGTGGCTCCCCAGTGTGCTTGTATATAGGGGTTGTACATAGTTTACACAGCCAGTTTTGGGTTGTGTCCCTGGCTTGGCCGGGTATGTGTATTGTGTGTGTTTGTTGTTTGATTTACTGAAAACGAATAAATATGTTTTAACAAAAAAAAAAATGTTACAAAGCTTGTAATAACATAAGTTCAACCAAACTGTACAAATTTGGTACAGCTTTGGTCAAAAAAAGGTATGCGATGGCACTTGCCATTTGGATCAAGCTTTTGATGTTGCTAACAAAAGCCTTTCTTTTCCACAAAGGAATAGGGCAACAAATTAACTGCCAACATCTCTGCTGTTTCAGCATTGAATTATCTTGCAACAGTGATGCCTAATATATATAATTGGTTGAACTGATTTACTGGGCATGCTTTGAGTTTGCCTGCTCAAAGTGATACATGGCACAGTGCCTTCTTCTCCTCCAACTCCTGAAGGAACAACTATTGGAAATAAAAAAAATAATAAATTTGCTACTTTATTGTTGTTTTCCCCGAGTGGCACTGGCAACATTTTTAACATTGTTTTCCCTTTGCTTGAGTGGTCCATCATCAAAACCCTTCCCCAAACACTCCTTCATAGGTGGAGGTGGCGCCTCTCGTGGCATAATTTTTTTTATTAGCTATTTGGAACTCCTTTTGTTTTGAATCCCTGAAGCCAGACTTAGCCTTGTGTATATGTGCTTGCCATTTTATGAGATGTTTGTTTTTCAAGGTGGGTATGCTGCCCACCCAATCCAAGATGTGTACCAGGCTTTCAAACAACATGAAATCATGCTGTATTCTGACTAATGCAGTTAGCCCCAGCCTTTAAACTGCCCCGGAGAAGAAAGGGTTAAACTTTTTTTGCAGAGCATAGAATGCTGAGCTCGAGCTCGGTTGATGTCTCTTGTCTGTTTCCCTTTGAAATCTAACTGTCAGATTCTTTACTCCACCTCACTGAACAGTCGCTCTGGAGATTTCTCCTGCAGCTCGGTTCAAAATTCGGTTGAAGTGTCGGTTTACTGTCAGCTTTTAACCGAAATTTATTTCTGCATAGTCGGTTCAGTCTCTGTCTGTGGTACCGTGAGTACTAGATAGGTTTTGTACTGTTTTTCTGTGTGGAACTTGTAAAAGTGTGGATCGGCTCGGCTGAACTGATCATTTGTTGATCTTATATCTTTCTTGAGTGTGTGGTTACCGGTTCTTATCAGTTCTAAAAAAAACGTGTTTGGTACGTTTTTTTCCAAGACGCATGACACGGTTAGGAACCGATAAGGGAGTCTTGCCTGGTGGTTGCCAAAGAAAAGGTAAGTTGGTTAGGTTGGCCATGTCTGAGAAACCCAAGAAAAAAAACGGGCCCACTGGGTTTCAACACTGTGGTAAGTGCGGGGAGATCTTTGCTAAGGCCGATCCCCACACCACCTGTGTTTATTGTCTGGGGTTTGAACACCTCGATTCAGACTGCCAAATTTGTAAAAACTTTCGCAAATCTACCCTTGAAAAGAGATTAGGTAGACTGAGGGGAAAAGGAGGCCGAGAAGTCCGCTGACCCGGATGGCCAGCCCGCTTCGGTTCCGACCAAACCTGAAGGAGTGCCCTCTGACCAGGGTGATACTTCTTCAGCCAAAATGAGAACCGATCCCTAGGGTTCAGTTCCAACAAAAAGAAAACACAAAGAGAAATTGTCCGGTTCGGATCCAGAAGCCCATGTTCCGACCACCGAGGAAATAGCCAGAGCGAATCAGATTGTAGAATCGCTTCGCCCAGTTCCAACCGATCCGGCACCTTTTGGGAAGGGGCTCAGTTCGGTCAGTTCCCCCAGTTCACGATTATACCCCTGAAGAATTTTATGAATTTTGAGGAGGAGGGGGAGTTTGAAGATGATGATGGTGATGGTGAAAGTCTGGATGTGCCTGTGGAACCGGACATCTCCCCAGACAGACCTTCAGGTGTATCCCCTCCTAGGCTTTCTGAGTCCCCTTCCCACTTTATGTTCTATAGAAAGGTGTCCGAGACCCTCCAGCTTCCTATGGAGGAGGCAATGGAGGATCAAGAGGAGCCTGATTTTTTGGAAATGATGGACATCCCAGAGTCCAGGAGACTGTCTATTCCCCTCCACTAATCTTTTGGGAAGCAGACACAAAAAATCCTGAAGTCTCCCAATTCTATACCTCCTGTTGATAGAAGAATGGACAAGAGGTATAACTTTCAGGCTCAGATATGGAGTTTTTATATCAGCAATGCAGCCATGTTGGGGTTGTGCAGGCTGCTGCCTGTGATAAGGCAAACATTCCCTTGGCTTCACCCCCCCCCCCAGACAAAGACTCCAGGAAGATTGATGCCATGGCAAAAAAAAACAGTACATGGCATCTTCCTTCCGGCTCAGGTAGGTGAATTATATGGCCTATACAGCCAGGTACCAGAAGTCCAGGTGGGACACTGTACTGGCACTGGCTAAACATGCCTCCCTCCAGCTAGCCAAGGAGCTGGAGGAGGTGGCTGCAGAAGGGATTGAGGCATCAAAAGTTCAGTTTCATGCTGCTGTGGATTCCAATGATGTGTCATCAAGAGTCATGGCTACAACTTTGGCTCTTCGGAGAATGGCTTGGCTCAGATGTACTAGCCTCTCGCAGGATACCCAGGCTAAGGCCATGGATTTTCCTGTAGTGGGTAATTCTCTGTTTGGGGAGCAGACAGAGAATTACATGAAGAAAATGGATGTGTACAGGACCACTTACAGGAGTGCTCAGGCCAAAGAAAGGCAGGCAACTGCTCAAAGGCAGCAGTCTAGGGGCAGGGGCAGGCCTTTTCATAGGCCTTTTTACCAAGCACAGGCCTCTTCTCCCTTTTCACAGAGGGGGTTATTCAGAGGGAAAGGCAGAAGGGGGATGAGCAGGGCTGCATCCACTCCTCAGCCTAAGGCCCCTGCCAAGCAGACACCCTGATGGGCCTGCCCGGGTCAACTCTTCTATTCCAGTAGGGGGCAGGCTGACTTACTTTGCCCAGGACTGGATGTCTATTACATCAGACAAGTGGGTCCTGGAAGTAGTAAGCCAGGGACTGGTTCTCAGCTTCAAAAAATTTCCGAGGTTGAGAACCAGATCTTTTCCACCTGCAGGTCTCTCAGAAACCCTTGCCCTAGAGGCAGAGGTTTCATCTCTGCTGGTTTTAAGAGCCACAGAGCGAGTACCTACCCTACACTGGGGCAAAGGTCTGTACTCCAGGTACTTCCTTACTCCAAAAAAGACAGGGGAGTGGGGACCCATTCTAGACCTAAGAACCTAAACAAACATCTTTTAAAACCAAAGTTCAAGATGGTAACTCTGGGAATAATCCTTCCCTCTCTAAGGCCAGGGGACTGGCTAGCCTCCCTGGACCTCAAAGATGCCTATTTTCATATTCCCATCAGGTGCTCCCACAGAAAGTACCTCAGGTTCGAGTTGCCCTCAGGCCACTATCAGTTCAGAGCAATGTCCTTTGGCCTAACTTCAGCCCCAAGGGTCTTCACAAAGTGCCTGGCAGTAGTAGTTGCCTTTCTAAGGAGGCAAAAGATTTCCATTTTCCATATCTGGACGACTGGCTAATAGTGGGCCAGTCTCCAGACCAAGTCAAGTCAGACCTGCAAGTGACCCAGCAAGTGCTCACTTCTCTAGGATTTCTTCTCAACCATCCCAGGCCAGTTCTTGAGCCAGTCCAGCTTCTTATCTTTATAGGGGCAGAGCTGGATACGGTCAATGCAAGAGCCTTTCTTCCCCTGGAAAGGGCAAGGGTTCTTATAGAACTAGTCTCTTCCTTCACCCTTCAGGTATCTCGACCAGCAAGGCATTTCCTCCAGCTCTTGGGCCACATGGCAGCTTCTACAGCAGTGGTCCAAGGGGCAAGGTTCCAGATGAGGGACATTCAGTTCCATCTGAGGGGTTTTTGGTCTCAGAGGAAGGAATCCCTTACCAAACTGATCCCAGTGACTCTGACCTTGATCCAAGCCCTTCAATGGTGGCAGGATCAGGACAATTTAAGGCAAGGGGTCCCATTTGCCACTTAGTCTCATTCAGTGGTCCTTACCACGGATGCTTCCCTTCTGGGCTGGGAAGCCCATCTGGGGGCCCTCACTGCCCAGGGACTGTGGTCCCCTCAGGAATCCTGTCTCCATATCAATCTTCTAGAACTCAGGGTATTTTTTCTAGCCCTGCAAGCTTTCTCTCAGTCAGTACAGAACAAGGTGGTTCAGGTCAGAACAGACAACACCACCACCATGTGTTACATCAACAAGCAGGGAGGCACTCGGTCTATGGCCTTATGCAGAGAAGCTATTAAGTTGTGGTCCCTGGCTTATTCCCTGCAACCTCTCTGACAGCAGTTCACCTTCCAGGGAAGGACAATGTGCTAGCAGATGCACTGAGCAGGATCTCACAGGGCCATCACGAATGGTCCCTGGACCCTCTGGTATTGAAGATGATTTTTTCAAGGTGGGGCATTCCAGAGATAGATCTTTTTGCAGCCCCAATCACCAACTTCCTCTCTTTTGTTGCAGACCCCCAGTCTTGAGCTCAGTCCCCCTGGATGCTCTGATTCTGAACTGGGAAGGGAAATTTCTGTATGCCTTCCCTCTCTTCCCTCTTCTGTTCAAAGTTTTAGTCAAGATATGGTTACAACCTTGCAAAGTGATTCTGATTGCTCCAGACTGGGCCAGACAGCTCTGGTACCCCCTGCTGCTGTCCCTAGCAGTCCATCTTCCCCTGTCTCTTCCCAGGAATTACAACCTGTTAACCTCCCCTCAGGGGAGGATTTGGTACCGCTGTCTTCAGTCTCTCAATCTCAAGGCATGGCTCTTGAAGAGTTAGAGTTTGCAGATTTGCATCTGTCCCAGGGGGTTCTGGATATTCTCAAAGCTTCTCGAAAGCCCTCCACCAGAAAGACTTATAACTCCAAATGGAAGAGATTCAGCATTTGGTGTTCCAAGAAGCATATTTCTCCAGATACTGCTGAATTGCCTACAGTTCTGGATTATATGGTCCATCTGAAGGAAAGAATTGTCGAGTACCTAGAGGCCAGAGGGGCACAGGGCCCAAGGCAGCATGGATTCACAGCAGGAATCATGCCAGACAAATCTAATAGATTTCTTTGACTGGTTGACCAAAGTAGTAGATCAGGGAGGGGCTGTGGACATGGCCTACCTAGACTTTAGCAAGGCATTTGACTCAGTCCCACACAAAAGATTAATATACAAGTTAGCCAGCCTGGGAGTGGGTCCCAAGATGATAGCCTGGGTAAAGAATTGGCTGGAGAATAGGACACAAAGGGTAATAGTAAATGGAATCCACTCTGAAGAAAGGGGGGTTACTAGTGGGGTGCCGCAGGGTTCAGTATTAGGATCGGTCCTCTTCAATGTCTTTGTAAGTGACATTGCAGAGGGACTGGAAGGAAAAGTGTGTCTCTTTGCAGATGACACAAAGATCTGCAACAGAGTTGATGCACAAGGTGGGGTGGAAAGGATGAGAAGGGACTTGACAAGGTTAGAGGAATGGTCAAATGATGGCAGCTTAGATTTAATGCTAAGAAGTGCAAGGTAATGCACCAGGAAACAAAACCCAGGGAAGAGTACACAATGGGGGGTGAGATACTAACAACAACAAAAATGGAAAGGGACCTGGGGGTAGTCATATCAGATGACTTAAAGGTGGGCAAGCAATGTGAGAGGGCAGTAAGGAGGGCTGGGGGATACTGGGATGCATAGGGAGAGGCATCAATAGTAGAAAACAGGAAGTTGTTATCCCTCTGTACAGACAGCTGGTGAGACCCCATCTGGAGTACTGTGTGCAGTTCTGGAGACTCAATCTCCACAAGGACATAGACAAGATGGAAGCTGTCCAGAAGAGGGCAACTAAAATGGTGCAGGGTCTGCACCGGAAGACATATGAAGAGAGACTAAAGGAGCTTAATATGTAAAGCCTTGAGGAAATGAGGAAGATGGAGGACATGATAGAAATGTTCAAGTACCTCAAGGGAATCAACAATGTCCAAGAGGGTAGCATCTTTCAAAAAAAGAGGTGTGCAAGAACAAGGGCACAATTTGAAGATAGAGGGGGGGCCGCTCAGAGGTAATGTAAGGAAGTATTTTTTCACAGAGAGGGTTGTGGATGCATGGAATGGCCTTCCGGAGAAGGTTGTGGAGTCAAAAACAGTGATTGAATTCAAGCATACATGGGACAGCCATAAGGCAATTCTAGGGGGTGGGGGTAGAAAGAAGTAGGCTGCTTGTTAACTAGGATCTGCAGCTTATCCATTAGGTAGGGAAATGGGCAGACTGGGTGGGCCAAGCGGTCCTTATCTGGCATCAAATTCTATGTTTCTATGTTTAATTGCCTGGGCCTCAGACCAGCTACTCTCAAGGTACACTTGCCAGCTGTTTCTGCTTTTCTGTCAGTGGGGAAGTCTTCCTCGCTATCATCTCATCCTGTATTCTGTAATTTTTTTAAAGGATTACTTCATACCAATCCTCCCTTTAGAGACCCTGCCCCTGCCTGGGATTTAAATGTTTGCATTGCTCAACTTATGCAACCTCCTTTTGAGCCTATGCCCTCAGCAGAGCTTAAGTACTTGACTTGGAAAACTGTGTTTTTGGTAGCCATTACCTCTGCCAGACATAGCAGTGAATTGCAAGCCCTGTCAGTGGAACCTGATTTTATCTCCTTTCACAGGGATAAAGTGGTCCTTAGAACCAAAAGAAGGTTCTTGCCCAAAGCGGTTTCAGATTTCCACTTGAATCAGTCTATGTCTCTTCCTGTTTTCTTCACTGATCATTCTTCCTCTGGAGAGAGGAGGCTACACAGTTTAGATGTTAAAACAGCCCTTAGCAACTACATAGAGTATACCAAGGGTCACAAGTTTGAGTCCCTCCAGTTGTTCCTCACTTATGGAGAAGTGGGAATGGGCAAACCTGCCACCAAGAGAACTATTGCCAGGTGGATTGTGTCTTGTATACAATTCTGCTATGAGAAACTAGGAAAGATTCCACCCTCAGGCCTGAGGGCTCACTCTACAAGAGGTACATAGTTAGCTTCCCTGGCTGCTGCCAGGGATATTCCTCTCTTAGAAATCTGTCAAGCATCCACCTGGAAAACAGTCCATACCTTTACCAAGCATTACTCTCTGGATATCCAGGCTAGGAGTGATGCTCAGTTTGGCACAGCAGTACTTCAGAGCCTATTCCCAAAGTAGGTTCTGTCCCTCCTCCATGGAGGTACTGCTCGGTAGTCTGCATTAGTCAGAATACAGCAAGACTTCATGTTGTTTGAAGAAAAATATGACTCACCTTAGTAATTATATTTCTTCTATTGGAGTTTTGCTGTATTCTGACCTCCCCCCCCTCCTCCCCTCTCAGAAGCTGGTTTTTGGGAAGTGGGTGAGCAGGCGCAGTGTTGTACCTCAGGGGTACTCCTTTACACCCTCTGCTTTTTTGTTTAGGTGTTTATTTTGTTGTTATTGTTATTTGAATTGGTTTTGTGTCATGTGTTTCCTGACTTGAGTCTTTCTTTGGGAATCCAAAACTTTTTGTTGCCAGTTGGCTAGTAAAAATTTTACAATTTCCACATAGGACAGCTAGTGAGTTTTTGCTCGTAAGAATCTGACAGTTAGATTTCAAATGGAAACAGACAAAGACATCAACCGAGCTTGAGCTCAGCATTCTATGCTCGGCATAGAAAGTTTAACCCTTTGTTCTCTGGGGCAGTTTAAAGGCTGGGGCTAACTAACTGCATTAATCAGAATACAGCAAGACTCCAATAGAAGAAACATAATTACTAAGATGAGTAATTTTTTCTTCCACAGCTCACCCATGCCTGGCATAACTGGCAGACTACCACATTGTAATCACTAGCATCAATCACAAAATCATCCCAATCAAGTAATTTAGAAGGTATGTGGAAAACAGGTGTTCTGCAGGCATTGAGGCAATGTGTATTGGTATAGGTGGAACTGACACTTTGTATAGCACATGCATATCAGCTGAACTACTGTATTCACCTTTTTAAGAGCTTTATGAGGAAGCTCAACACATTCTCTTACATTTTCTTTTATACTAGCTTTCTTTTGTTTTTTTTTTAATTTTCAGGCTTCCATTTAGAACCATAATCACCTCCATATGAACTCACTATCCTCTTCCTCAAAGTATGCCACTTTCGCCTCCATCTTCTCCTCCTCCTCCTCTTCCTCCTGTCTAGCAACATAAGGTCTTAGATTTGTTGCATCCTCGAGCAACAAATCCTCCAGATCATGCTGCTTGTTCTGACTCAGAGAATTATCCTCTTTGGCAGCAGAGATTCTGCTCACACACACTGTCGTAATGCTAAAGTAGCTGATTCTTCATAGGACATAAGTGATGGTGTTATTGGGGTGGTGTTTGCTGTTACTTTCTTTGTTATTTCGTAACAATATCTTTACCTTAATGAGCTGCTACAAGAAGTGCAGAGGCAGAAGCTGCTGTCATCATACAGCTGCTCCCACTATGTTGTAAGAGGGCATTCTTACCTGCACCCGCTCTGGTGGATGAATCACAACCGGTCCTGCCAAACTGGACCACATGCTGTTTGTTTGTCCCCTGCTTTACTTGACCTATTTATGCTTTACCACTTTTTTTTCCACTGCTTCCTTCCATTTTTTAAATTATTTAAAAAACATAAAAAGAACTGCAGCATCTGTCACTCCAAATAGTCTAAACAGAGAGGGGATCTCTAGCCTTTCAAACCCCAACTCCCCCTTCCCCACACCATTCACCTCTGGACCCCTGAGAAGCTCCATTTGGAGCCCTACTGAGCTGCCATGCCTCCTTGATGAACATGCACCAATTGAAGGGTGGCTAAGACAAGACTGAGAAGCCCTTTGCTTCTCAGGTTCTGAAACAAACATTCTGCAACTCCAGCTACGTGGCAAATGCCAGCAGACTGCTTCAGAGGTTGTGAGGGGGGCTTTCCAGCTTTTCAATCACCACTCCACACATCAACCAGCACTGTATCCCAGGAAGATCTGTTTGGGAGCTCTGCTGAGCCTAATCTCATCCATGAACTTGAACCAATTGGAGAGTGGCAAAGGCAGAACTAAGAAGGCCTTTGCATCTGAGCTTCTGAAACAAAGACTCTGCCACTCCAGTTATGTGACAACTGCCAGGAGACTGCTGCAAGGGTCATGAGGGGCTCTCCAGCTTTTCAATGACACCCTTCACCCACTGATCATTGCTGGATTCCTGAGAAACTTTGTTTGGAAGCTCTGCTGGGCTGTGCCTCCTCCACAAACTTCCATCAACTGGAGGGCAGCAAAGACAGGACTAAGAAGCCGTTTGCGTTTGGGCTTCTGAAACAAAGACTCCACCTCTCCAGTCACATGGCAGACACCAATAGACTGCTGAAAGGGTGTGAGGGGGCTCTCCCTCCTTTTGACCACCCTCTCCCCCACCAATCATTGATGGACCCCCAGGAAGTTCCATTTGGGAATTCTGCTAAGCCGCATCTCCTCCATAAACTTGCACCAATCAGAGGGTGGCAAAGGTGGGACTAAGAAGCCCTTTGCTTCTGAGTTTCTGAAACAAAGACTCCTCCACTCCAGCCACATGGCAGATGACAGGACACTGCCTCAGGGGTCCTGAGGTGGCTCTCCAGCCTTTCAACTACCCCATTTCTCCCAACAATCACCACTGGACCCCCAGGAAACTCCATTTAGGAAACCTGATGAACCATGCCTCCTCCATGAACTTGCACCAATCACACTGTTGCAACTGGTACTTCCTGGCTGTCCACCGAGTTGTCCTTCTGTGCTACAGTACTTGGGCTAAGGACCCATGCAGAGGAGATAGGGAATCTTTGTGGGAGTCAGCTGTGGGAGGAGGCTGGGGCTGGAACTGCTCTGCTGTTAGGCATTGCACCATTTCAACATGCAGTGAACAACAGGTTCTCACATATTGCTAGGAATGGTTGCTCACCCTGGTCTGATGTACCGCAGTGTCTACTGAAATACAGGTACACTACTCTGCCAGTATCATATGTAGTAATTAACCCCACAATCTGCTATATTTCAGAGTCTGTCCTGCCTGGCTTCAGTACACCCTCGAGATTTGTGCCTCTGTTTTTGATTTCTTTTTGATTGTTAATTGAGTTAGCCAAATACCTTTATATTATTTTATTATCCCTGAGACCTTCACTTACTGTTCACCTGCCTTTTATCCTATCTAGGTGGCCTGTATGAGTGCAATTCTAGATGTTTATAACGTACACCCTTTCAGAAGTAAATGTATTTGGGGGTGATCTGCTACTAGAGGTTAGTTCTCTTCCTGGATCTGAGTTCCATATTAACTGTACTAACCGGGCATAGTTCATCTCATTAATTATCTCTGACTCCTGCTCTTTATTAGGACCTACCAGACACCCTATCTAGGTGAACTGCGTCTTTGAGTTATAGGTATCTGTAACATGTACCCTGTCTGGGCAAACATTGCTGGTGGTACCCCACATATCTTGTTTAGTACTACCTCAGAATCTGTGCCAGTTATTGCTTAGTCATAAGTGAGAATAGTGTGTCTCATTAATATGTTGGTAACCCACTCTCTTCATAAAAAATGGCATTTCTAAAGGGGTTGGTTGCTGCAACATTTTATATGCTGACTATCCTAGGTATGGACCAAGTCAGATTAGCTTCTGATAGTCTCCCTACTTGAGTATGACAGCATGCAGACCCTTCCCCTTGTGTTTCCCCTGGCTCCCATTATTGGAACACTTTTTTGCTAATGCTCAATGGTTTATACAGTAAGGGCATTTGTTATTAATTATTCTACTTCATGGAGGACGCTAAGGTTAATCTTAATCTGATATATCCTATTCACTAGCAGAATCTTGTCTTCCTTTCAACTGCTTCTATTTGGGGACACAGAGTTGAATTAAGGTCCTTCCCCACCTAATCACGGAGTCTGCTCCCCTTCTGATACATGCTGGTCCAAAACCCAGAGGCTAAAAATAGTACGCATAAACATAAGCAGCCTTAGGCCTAAGATCCAAGATCTTGATGGCTGGGTTGACCTATATGATCCTGATGTAGTGAATATCTCTGAAACCTGGCTAAAGCCCACCATTCTCCCTCCTGAGATCAAGCTATCTAGTTACTTCACCTTCCAATGGGACAGGATATGTAAGAAGGGGGAGGCATACTTCTCTACATCTGATCCTCCATCAATGCATCTCTGGTAACAATCCCAGATCTAGAAAATTCTGAATGTGAAGTTCTAATAGTTAGGATACTCCTTGGGGCACCAAGCTGCTATATGTGGGTGCATGTATTATCCCTCCCATAGTGGTGACTTCTGCCCTTGATACCCTTATAAAGGCTCTCTCCAACAAACCTCTTGGTGAAACAATATTACTTGGAGATTTCAAAATAAACTGGATTTCTGAGTCACAGGATGGGCTCAAGGCAATCGTACTAGAGGCCCACCCAACCCAAATTATCACTGAACCAGCAAGAAGAAACATAGAAGCTGACAGCAAATAAAGACCGCATGGTCCATCCAGTCTGCCCTTTTTTGTTACATTGCTTACACTGTAAACCCTTACATGTCTACAGCACTTTCTCTGCCACCATATTACCTATCTCTTATTATTCCCTTGTGCTTATTCCAGGTTTTTTTGAATCCCACCACTGTTTTTGCCCCCACCTTCTCCACTGGAAGACTGTTCCTTGCATCCACCACCCTTTCTGTGAAGAAGTATTTCCTCACATCTCTCATAAACCAATCCCTTTCCAGTTTCATATCATGGCCCCTTGTTCTGAAGCACCCTTTCCTCTGAAAATACCTTCCACTTGTACCTTATTCACCCTGCGAGGTATTTGACGGTCTCAATCATATCCCCCCTCCTCTCCTCCAGGGTGTACATGTTTAGTTCTGTTAGCCTCTCCTCATAGGACATTTGATACAGACCCTGTACCATCTTGGTAGCCCTCCTTTGATAGGCCTCCATCCTGTCTATGTCTTTCCTGAGATGTGGCCTCCAAAACAGGACACAGTACTCCAGGTGGGGTCTTACTAAAGACCTATATAGTTGCAACACCACTTCCTTCCTCCTGCTGGTAATACCCCTATTATACTGTACATCCAAGCATCTCACTAGCTCTCCCGATTGCTTTGTTGAATTGTCTGGCCACCTTCAGATCATCTGATATGACTACCCTCAGGTCTCTTTCTTGCTTGGTTGCTGCTAGTATTTCTCCCCCCATTTTGTACTGCATCCCTGAGTTTCTGTGGCCCAAGTGCATCATTTTGCACTTTTGTTTGCATTAAACCTTAGCTGCCAAACTGTTGACCACTTCTCCAGTTGTTTCAAGTCTCTTTCCATCCTTTGCACTCCCTCTTGAGTGTCCATCCTATTGCAGAGCTTGGTGTGATCTGAAGAAATGCAGACCTTTCCTTCCAGTTGCTCTGTTATGTCACTAATGAAGACATTAAAGAGGAGTGGCCCCACTTCTGACACCTGTGGTACCCTGATGGTCACTCTCCACTCCTCAGAGTGAAGTCCATTTACCACCACCCTCTTCCTCCTATCCCTTAACCAGTTTCTTACCCAGGCTACCACCTCATGCTACCCAACTTGTTTACTAGCCTCCTATGTGGAATGATGTCAAAGGTCTTGCTGGGGTCCAAGTATGCCATGTCCACTGCCCCCCCCCAATCCAACACCCATGTTACCAATTAAAAAATATATCAGATTCATTTGGCATGATTTCTCCTCCATAAAATGGTACCAGGTTACAATAGCACTACCAGAATAGTGCCGGAGAAGACAGCGCTAGTCTGAATAGCACTACCACGGATAGCGATAGGGGATTTGCAGCACTATGCTATAAGCGCTCCTCTGGTCACTGTCCATGGTGCTAGCAGAGCACAAGGACGGATGGATTTGGGTCACTGGCTAAGCTGCTTCCATGGTGTGGAGGGCTGAGGCATGGAGCAGCTCAACTGTGTGGCAGTGGAGACCAGGGTTCTAATCCTGGTATCCTTTCATTTTTCCAGTTGGGACTTAGATTATTTTTACATGGGGCCATGGAAACAGTATTCCATGGCCCCTCAATTTTACCCTTGCCCTGTGATCCGCTCCTACGGAATAAGTATCTATTAGTCCGGGAAGTGCGGGGGGCAGAGCCCCTGCGTCAGGGATATGGGCCATCTGGGCTATTCCTTCCTCCTCTTCTATTTTTGTGCTCTTTACTGCCTTGCCTGCCTCCTTCCATTTTGCCAGATACACTACTCTATCCTACTCTCCCTGGGTATCCTTATAATTTTTGAATGCCACTATTTTTGCCCTTACATTTTCTGCCTCTTACCTCGAAAACCATAATGGTCTCCTCCGCCTTCTGCTTTTGCTTGTTTGCCTGATGTACAAGTTTATCACCTTTACTATACTTTATTTTATTCAAACCCATTTTCCCTCCATCCACCTCTTCAATATCTCTCGCAAGTCTTCTCAAATGCATTCCCCCATCTTTTTAAAGTCAGCCCTTCTGAAATCCAGGACCCTCGCCATTGTGCACCTGGATTCTACTGATATTCTTTTATTAAACCATACTTTGCGATGGTCATTGGTCCTCAGATGACTCTCCACTCTGACGTTTGCCATGCTGTCCCCATTTGTAAGTACCAGGTCTAGTATTGCCCCACCCCAAGTGGGTTCACTGACAAGCTGCCTGAGGAATGCCCCCTGCAGGAGTCCAAGATGTCTCTGCTCGTAGCTGAAGCTGCAGCAGGTAGGCTCCACTCTACATCTGGCAGAGAAATGTCCCCCACCAGCACCACCTCCTCCTTCTTAACCATTTTGCCTATGCCTTCGAACATCATTTTGTCTTTATCCTCTCCCTGAGTTGGAGGCCTGTATGTCACTCCTATGTGAATGGTGGCTTGGTTTCTAGACTCAAGATTGACCCACAACACCTTGCCTCCCCATCTTCCCTGTACCTCCATCACTTTGATGTTTTCCTTAAATAAAACACTACTCCGGGTGGCCAGCAGCCAGACAGAGCAGATGCACTATACAGGAGCTCCTGCCTATCTTAATTAAAAAAGGCACTTTTAAACAACAAAACTTCTAATTTTATAGAAATGGTTAGAATCTGGTGTCTGCAAAACATTCTGGAGGTCGACTTGGACAGCTAAAATGGGGAAAACATGCCAGACAATTCAACATGATCCCAATAAGCAGAGAACCCATCAAGAAACGCCACATGGCAGCGGACTAGCAGCAGAGGGGAACAAAACCTCAGAACCTTCTATTACAGCGGTTCTTCAAGCTATCTGAGACTTAAACAGAAAGGTGGATGGCCTGGGCACTCATTTTACTGTTATGGAGTCCCATTTGGATGCAGTAGCCTCTGAGGCTAAAATGGCGATGAACTCGATGAATACTTCAGCGGCAGCTGTGGCCGGGATCCTGGCCGAAAACAAGACACGCGACTCCGGTTAGAATCACTGGAGAATAATATGGGGGCCAGTAATCTTTGGCTATTGGAGGTCCCTGAAGCACAAGAGGGTGAAGATTTGTCAGAATTTATCCAGTCCTTTATGCAGAAACAACTAAACTTGGATCTACAGGGGGCAAATACCTAAGTCTTACTGCTTTAATCCATGGAGGAAACCCATGGCAGACATGCTGCACACCATCATGATCATCACGGCGGGAGCCCATATTTGGGACATGGTACTTGATGGGGCTAAATCATCAGGCCCGCTGAAGTTAGAGATGGGAGACTGAATTTACTTCTTTCCAGACTTGAGCTACACCACGAGGCAATGGCGTAAGCGTTTTAATGCGTTCAAGCAGGTCTCTATGCTTTGGGGATTAACCATTCTTTGCAGTTACCAGCCACACTGAGAGTTCACTATGTGGGTAAGACTTATATTTTTACCAATCCTACTGAAGCGGGAAAAGGCTCGAAGCTATTAAATAGGACATTGTCCACCGACTGAGGGATTTGGATGACGAAGATGATGAGGAGGGAGGACTTTTTTACAACACTGATAGTTAAATGAAACTACTGCTTCTCTGGGTAGTGCTACAATTGGACATTTGAATAAAATATAAAAGCTTAATGTATATTTTGTTTATTGTAAGGGGGGCTCTGTTCTCCTACAACCAAGAGTCTGGCACACCTAAGTTTCACAATTGCCTTCACCAGTTGCTACATGTTGGTTAAAATATTTCCACAGTCATTAATCAGTTATATCAACTAGGATTTAGCAAGTTAATCTTGTATCTTGTACAGTTGCTGATTATTTCACTGCTAAA
Organism: Neoceratodus forsteri; assembly: GCA_016271365.2. Lineage (NCBI taxonomy): Eukaryota > Metazoa > Chordata > Ceratodontiformes > Ceratodontidae > Neoceratodus > Neoceratodus forsteri. Next base: position 718,101,061 of record CM028132.1, on the reverse strand, counting down.
GCAATTAATGTCCTTGTTAGTTACCCTAGTTGCTTATATGTGCTAAGAAGTTTATATCCAAATAATCTGGGGAAGTGCTGTTTTTTATGTAACTACTTTAGCTTATGAGGGCTCATAGGAGTTAATCCTGTATAAGCATAGTCCTATACTTCTTATAATTATAATATTATTGGGTATTACATGGACTCATAAAGCACTAGATGTGCTATTGGGTGTTTTGCATCTAGGTAATTATTAAAATTAGATTTTTGGTCCTCTAGTCCATGTGCATGCTGCAATGGTGTCTTCTTGAAGTTTAATTGAAAATATGCTTTTATTCAGTGCATAGAGACCCCACCATATGATGTAACTCAAGTGATGGTACTTGAATCCTGTAATTGCATTGCTAATGTTAATACCTTGGAGATGTTATTACGCTAATGTACTTTTTATTGTGTGTACACAGTGAAAAATGAATAAAAAAAAGTATAAAAAAAACACTACTCCTCCGCCATTCCTTTGTTCCCTGTCTCTTATGAACATTGTGTAGCCAGGTATGGCCATTTCCCAGTCATGGTTGTTTGTGCACCATGTTTCAATGATGACCACAATATCCTAGCCTGTCTCCATAGCCATAGTGGCCTCCAGGTCTGGTATCTTATTACCCAGACATCTAGCACTGGCACACATGGCTGTCCATATTTTGTTAGTCCTACTCTTATCCCTTTTCATATAGTCTAGTAGTTGTTCCCCCTTCTTCTCATTTACATACTGTCTGCTTCTTTCCCCCTTCCTCTCATGCTGATCCTTTGCACCCTTAGCAGGGTTTTAAATAACTGATTATCAGTTTTTTTCTTGGGACAATACTAACTGTACAGAAAGTATTTTTATAGGTTTTCTAGAAGTGTTATGTTTGTTAAACACAGTGAGGCAAGTGCTATGCATTTTCACAATGTTTTAGAACTTTTATGAGCAAAACGTTAATCAATTTTTAGAATTAAATAAAACCCTGCTTAGTTGTCCTTCATTTTGGTGGGAATCCAGTCTCTTAGAAATTCTGTACCTTCCATCACTGCCTGGGGGGGTGGCAGTTTCTGACACCCCTTTGCCTTCAACTACCCCCCCTCCCCTTGGCTACTTTAAATTTCCTGTTGAAGTAATGCTTAAACCATCTGGTGAGGACTACCATTCTCTTCCTGGATGGATGGATGCAGGCCGTCCCCCTTGTACAATCTCTGATCCCTCCAGGTGGAGCCCCAGTCCCCAGTGTAACCGTACACCTCATCATGGCACCATTCCTTCAACCATGAGTTGAAGGACTTAGTGCAGAGCTCTGTCTCCTTCCCCCTGTTGTAGACAGGCATCACTTCCATAAAGGCTATAGTGTGTTCTACCTGCCTAAGACCCTTTCCCAGCTCCAGAAACTGCTCCTGCATTGCCTCTGTCCTTTCTACAGCTAGATCATTCATTGCCACATGGACAATGATGTCCAGCTCTCCCTTCTATCCTATAGCCCCTGTGATCCACTGGATATGCTTTCCATCCCTCTAAGCCGATGCACCAGGTAGGCACTTAACCTCCCACTTTACCCCCTTTCCTTCCCCATCTCTGTCCACATGACTATAGATCCCCACACTAAAAGCTTCTTCCTCCTTCTCTGGGGGTCATGTCAGATGAACCTAATTACATTCTTTGACTGGATGACTAAGGAATTGAACAAGGGCCACCCAATGGACTTCCTATACTTCAACTTCAGCAAGGCCTTTGATTTTGTGCCACACAGGTGCCTGTTGAAATAGTTGGAGGATCTAAGCATGGCCCAGAGTATAGTTAGTTGGGTAGGTAATTGGCTAAAGGCCAGGAAACAGAAAATGATAGTGTATGAAGTGAGGTCGGGAGAGGGAGAGGTCACTAGAGGTGTACCCCAGGGCTCAATCTTAGGCCCAGTCCTATTTAACATATTCATCAGTGACATTGGCAAAGACATCCAGGGAATGCTCACCCTCTTCATGGATAACACTAAGCTTGTCGGTAGGGTGGATAGTGCACAGGCAGTTAGAGACCTTCAGAAGGACCTGCAGAGGCTGTAATGATAGTCCAACATCTGGCAGCTGAAGTTCAACTTGAAGAAGTGCAAGGTGATGCACCTGGGTAAGGGTAACCCAGTGACAGAATACTGGCTTAATGGAGTACAGCTCTGTACCTCGCATGAAGAAAGGGACCTAGGAGTCATCATCTCAGACACCCTTAAGCAATCTAGCCAATGCAACAGAGCTTATAGCAAAGCCAACAGAATGTTGGGATGTATAGGGAGAGGCTTTGATAACAGAAGCAGGAAGGTGTTCCTCGCACTATACAGGTCCCTAGTGAGGCCCCATCTGGAATACTGTGTCCTGTTTTGGAGCTCTCACCTAAAGAAGGATAGGGATAGACTAGAGGCTGTACAGAGAAGGGTGACCAAGATGATACATTGGCTCCACAAACTCTCATATGGGGCTAGATTGAAGACACTAAACATGTACTCACTGGAGACTAGGAGGGAGAGGGAAGATATGATTGAAACATTCGGATTTATGAGGGGCATAAACAAGGTGCCCCACTCAGAACTTTTCAACAGGATATCAGACACAAAGGGACATAAGGGGACACAAATGGAAGCTGATAAGAGGTCACTTCAAGAGGGAGTTAAGGAAACACTACTTTTTTAGAAAGGGTGAAGGAACCATGGAACAGGTTGCCTGCCAAGATCATAGGAGCTAGGTCCATGGCAGCATCCAAACATGGGTGGGATACAGCAAGGGCTACTGTAGACTCCACAGGAGCTGGAAAGAGTATAAAACTCAGCAAGGAGGGCCAGGACCCATTACCGCTAGAGGTCTCAGAACTGATTGGGTAGAGTTAATGGACCTTTGGTCTACTTCTGTTGTCTTTTTCTATGTTTCTATGTCTCCTTCCCCCCTCCTAGGGACTCCATTTGGGTGGTCCCCCATATCATCTCCATCTACCACCTTGGGTGCCCCTTCATGGCAGTCCTGCTTTGCCAGAATGGCATAGGAGTTACTTAGTGGCACTGGATGAGGAGTGTGCCTGTTACCCACTCCCCTCAGCCTTCCTGATCTTACCATGCCTGCTATCCTTGAGCCCACCTTAGTCCAACCCCTCCTACCTTCCAGCAACCTTTGAGATAGCTGTATCTGGCTATGTGCTCCCTGGGTGGGAGAGATGGCTCCCTAACGCCTTGCCAATGTACTTTGAGTTTTGTGACATTTGTCTGACTCTCTGCCAGTGCTGCTTAGTGCCTTGAGACCTGATTCCTCCACCCAGGGAAGTGCATGCAGATGGAACAGCACTGCAGCCTCCAGAAGGTCTTCCTGTAGACTGCTGTCCCACAACCACTGCATTTCACCCCTCCCTATACATTTATTTTTCCCTGTTCTTCTAGTCCATCCCCTTTTTTTGTCCCAGTCCCAGTCAGGCTACCCTACTATCACCTAGTAACCATACACCCTTAAACCCTGAAGCTCAGTAACACCCTGGCAACTACTGTTGCAACAATTTACCTACAATCCCTATAACCCAGAAAAACACTAATACCTAGTATCAGATAAGAACAAACCCAATCATAATAAAGACAAATAAAAACATCAGGAAGCCCCTAAGCCCACGGACACACTTAGCTGGCCTCCTAGGTACAGCCACCCTCTAATGCAGCCCCCAACAGGCTTACTAGGGTAGGTGTCCCCTTGGGTCGGCAGGGGAGCAGAGTGGCTGGCTGCTGGCTGTCTCACTGGGCTGACTCCAGTGGGCAGACTCCAATGTCCTTTGTGCATTGGTACTTCATACAGGTGGTGTCAGCCCAACAAAAAAACTGGTAACCATGCCCTCCTTAACTAGGCCTTTGTCGCCAAGATCAGATCTGAGCTACAGGCATATTTGCAGACTTTCTTAGTGACCACTCTACAATCTTTTGCATTTGAAAAAATGACACTACCAAACCCCCACACAAAATATTTATAGCCCATGACTACTCCATATTTGATAGTAGCTCCTTCCTGGCTACCATATCAGGCTGTATATTGGGCCACAATAAGAGCCCTTCCTAATGTGCACTCTGCCCTGCATTTCTTTGTCAGTAATTTCCTAACATGCTCCCTTTAAGCAGCTTAGAGTAAAGTGCCAACAGTCAAGGTGGCTAGACCACAACCTTAGGAAGTCTATGACGCTAAGAGATAGAGACTTGGAACGGTCTTTAAAAATTCTGGTTTCACATCTGATTGGAATAAATATAGATATCTCATGAGTTCATGTAAAAAGGACTTGAAAGATGCCCAACAAAACTACCTAAGACACCTGAAGGATACAAATGTTTCTGATCCCAAGAGGTTCAAGGCACAAATTAATACACTTCTAAAAGGTCATGCCAGCTCTGTGGAATATAACAGCACGGCTGATGGCAAGCCCTTCTAAGATCCAGTGGCTACTGTTAATGCATTCAATACATTTTTTACTGACCTAGATAGATTCAGGCCTTCCTCCCCAATTGTCCTTCTCACTACATGAATCTGCCTGCTACATCATCCTTACCCAGAATTCCACTTCTGGAGGATAATGAGAAAAAGTTCTTGCCCTATTTAAAACAATTCAAGAGAGAAGATTCAGCTGGGCATGATAAACCTGAACCCAAACTCCTAAAATTAGCTGCCCCTGTCATTGCCTCTCCTATTGCTATTCCGCTGAACAAATCACTAGTTGAAGGCAGAATCCTAGAAAGCTGGAAAGTGGCCCTTGTAGTACCAGTGCAAAAGAGGGCCCCAAGGAGTCTGTGGAAAACTACCACCCCATTTCCTTACTCAGTTCCTTATCCAAAATACTGGAAAGATTAGTGTCCAACCAAATACAGGTCTATCTTGAACAGCACCACCTTGTGGTAGGCATTCAACACAGCTTTAGGAAACATCATGGGACAGACACCACATTGGTTAGATTGTCTACTAACATACTGGGGGCTATGGACAAAGGGCAATCAACAGGTGCTGTTTGTCTAGAACCATACATGCCACCAAAGTCTAGATTTGGTGAACCACAGTCTACTGTTAGTCAAATTAGAGTGGCAAGGTTTTGACAGTCTATACTGTCAGTGGTTCTCCCACTGCCTGGAACAAAGATCCAAACAGGTTAAGTGGAAAGGTGAGCAGTCTATGAAGAGACCCATAATGTGTGGTGTTCTTCATGGCTCCATTGTAGGTTCTATGCTACTTTCCCTGTTTATTAATGATGTGCCTAGTTACTGTGGTGGGGCTAACTTACTTTTGTACACAGATGATGCCATACTGTATAGATTGTCAAATGATATTGCCCATCTCAATAGTCACCTTATTAGTGAGTTCAGAAAATTAGAAAATTGATTTGCTAGTAATAAACTAGTCCTAAATAGAAAGAAAACCAAAGCCATCTTCTTTGGTCCCAGGTATCTGGGTACCGATAGACAGCATTTACTAACTATTGCCTCATCCACTGGAGCTCAAATTGAGATTGTTCATTTTATTAAATATCTAGTTGTCTATGAAGATCAGGAGTCACTTTTAAGCCCCATATAGACTACTATATATCTCAGAGTTCTTCCACCAGAAAGTTAGGCTACTTTACTGTCTAAATCAGGGTTTTTCAACCAGGGGACCTAGGCCCCCTGGGTGTCCCTGAGCAAGGCATGGGGGCCCTTGGAATGAGCAGCAAAAATGTTAAATATGACACTGTAGCCATCTCGGTATTTTGAACAGTCTTTCCATACTCTGCCATAGCAGCCCCAGCTGAATTCATGCTCCTTTTCATATAATAAGTACTTGTGTCTTTTATTCATTACTCTCCACTCTTAACACCTCCCACACCTCCATTTCCCCAGGGTCACATAATGAATATGGGATTCAAATCTGGTCTCTGGCCAGAAGTTATGTGCTCAAACTCCGTACTCCCATCACCATTTGTGTAAGAAACTTAACCCCCCCCCCCACTCTCTGTCCACCATTGCAGGTAGGAGGTACCTGCTACTACTGACATTCTTTCTGGGGGTCCATGCATACAAAAAGGTTGAAAACATCTGGTCTAAGTGATTATATATCTAAGGATTCATAGCATGTTATTGGTAACAGCACACTGATCCCAATACTGTTGTATAGTACCCCAGTTCTGAAGACCATAAGGTATTCATTAGCAAACAAACTAAAAGTTCTTTACAATAAAATTAGATGGCTTGCCTCAGGGGCCCCACATAGGGAACATCATTGTGATGTTCTCTGCTCCTTAAATTGGCCCTCCTTCGAAGGGAGACTCAAGTATCCTCTCCTCTGCATAGCATTTACACTAGTGAGTGGTGCTAACCCTCCTAGCCTTAGTGATCTTTTGGTACTTAAACCTCCAAGAAGAATGCTCTGGTCCTCTATTAGTACCTTACTTGTGGTACCAAGATCAACATCTAGTGCAGACAAAAGATCCTTTGCTTCCTCTACTCCCTCTCTGTGGCATACCCTCCCGGCTACATTCCAAGTCTGCTTTTCACTGGGAGGCTTCAAGCAGACATTAGATATTTATCATTGAACACAGTCTGTGCACATTTAATCACTGACTTTTGCCAACTCCATCTGAATTACTGTGCCCTTGCATTATAACTTGAGACTTGTCAGCATGTTTTCTGACTGTTGTCAATGGACCAGTGTTTGCTAACTCTGGAACCTGGTGATTATGTCTATGTTATTGTCATGATTTCAATTGCTTATTGACTTTCTGTTTTCATGTAATTAATTCTGGGTCACCCCTGAAAAAAGAGACGTTTAGTCTCAGTGAGCCTACTTAGTTATCAAACTTCAATATATAACATAAACAAATAAAGATTTTAAAGAATGCAAGTGACTGCCAGTCACTGAATGCACTTAAATACAGCAGTACACTGAACAGATAAAAGAGAGAATAAAAAGACCCTGGTATGCTTCAATCTGAAACTGAAACAGTACCAAGAGACAGGAGTACCCTCTCCCCAATACCCACATACACATGGCTAGTTAAACTGCTGATCAGAGCTGTACAGAGATCACTTAAAGCAGCGGTACTAGTTAGCCAACAAAAAATGTCATCCAACCTTTTTTAGCAGTAATGTATGCCTGATAATCTTAGATTGTTCATTTGGGTATTTTAAATTTAATGAGCTATTATTAAGACTGCATTTAATTGCAACTTTTGTAATTTGCTTGGATCTACAATAAAGATTGCACCCCCAGCAACTTTTAAAAATCTTCTCCCCAGAGATCACACACTAACTGCACACACTGTATTTATAATGCTGATATGTCAGGGTATTACCAGAAAATGTTTATGATGGCCAAAAACACAGCAGCACCCATAGCTGCTTACATCCATGATGGTGGACCTGGCAAAGCACTGGTACATATTAAGAACTTCAAAATCCTTTAACTTGCCATAGGAATGAAATAAAGCAAAAGGAAAATCAGATTTATTGATGTTTTGGTTTGCCCTAACTGCCAACTAAAGTAATTGGGCAGGATTTTCAAATGCCCTGGATTGGTGTAAGCCCCAGTGCACCAATGATACAGGGCATGGGGCTTGCAGCATCTAATGGGATTTTCTATTCCATGCAGCAACTGCTGCAAGTGAGACCATCTTTTCCTGGTCTACCTTGTGGCAATCCTGGGGGCCGTTTCTACAGAGCTTACACCAGATAGGTGGTTGTTCAAAAACACAAGAGACCGCACAGGGTGAAAAGGTGGCTCCACAGCGCAGCGTTAAATACAGACACAAGACAAGCTGATCTCCAAAACACCTCTCAGATATGAAGAAAAACAAAGTAAAGTTCCTTCTTTTTGACTTACCATTTATTCATGTTTAAAAATAAATAAAAAGGCTGCACCAAGGCATACACCCACAGTACCCACTGTCTCCTCTTCTATGTTTCAAGCCACACTGGCTCTTTGTCAAGAGTATTTGGTTCTAATCTCACTCACTTAAAAACACTTAGTTCTATCACATGGTATACTTACACAAATATTGCAATTAGTAACACCTGAAGTGCTCACTGTGGAAAGAACCTATCACATAGGCTCTACCATGCCAGTGTGACAAAAAAGATCATGACTAGCATTATTGCGACTGGCTCCACGTTGACCTCAAGTTGCAGTTGGCGTGGAGCCGCACCAGTTTGCTACTATTTTTACATTGTTGGGGCTTTGCCCCAAATGATCAGGAGCTTTGCCCCCCACCCCATGAACTAAAGGATTCTAACCCAGGTCGGAGTTAGCTTGGGGAGGAAGTGCAGGTTTTTGAACATGGTTTCCCCTTCCAACGGCACTTCTATGGTGGCATAGTGCTGTTGTTGATATCTACGCATGTCACCATAGAAATGTCACTGTTAGGGTGGCATACCCATCAGATACGTCCACATCAATGCATTACAAAGTGTGGTGGGGGAGTGTCACTTAATGTTTACTGAAAAAGTAACTATATCAGAAAATATAAATTATATGTTTTAAATATAGAAAGGCAATACTGCCCAAAAACAACCTCCTATATTATTAAAGTGACAATGTGATCATTACAATGTTATAGTACTGACTCTTCAACTGAACCTTTGGCACAATTTGTGGAGCACCATATACAACCAGTGTCTATCTTATTTCCAGTATACATTAAAGACACAGCATATGTCTTAGATAGTTTAAAGGATCAAACAGTTCAATTAAGCTGGAAATTGGTTACATTAGATGTCCAGTCCCTATACATAAATATCCCCCATGAATGGGGGTTACAGGCACTAGAAGAAGTGTTATTCACAAAAACAGAAATGGAACCAGAAACTATTAGTATGATTTTGGAAATGACTGAAATTGTATTAAAATCCAACTGCTTCACTTTCCTGGGATAGTTTATCAACAAATGAGAAGCATAGCAATGGAGGCAGCATTTGCCACCAGCTATGTTAATATCTATATGGCCATATGGGGCAAGAATACATCTTCAGTTGACAGAACAATCCCTTTTTGAATAAAATACTGCATGCAGTTCTGGAGGCCCCATCTCCGCAAGGACATAGACAGAATGGAAGCAGTCCAGAGGAGGGCAACTAAAATGGTGCAGGGTTTGTACCAGAAACCATATGAAGAGAGACTAAAGGAGCTTAATATGTATACCATTGAGAAAAGGAGGGAGAGGGGAGACATGATAGAAACTTTAAAGTACCTCAGGGATATCAACAAAGTCCAAGAGGGCAGCATCTTTCAGAAAAAGAGATGTGCAAGAGCAAGTTGACACAGCTTGAAAATAGAGGAGGGATGGCCTAGGGGCAACATGAGGAAGTATTTTTTCATGGAGAGGGTGGTGGATGCATGGAGCAGCCTTCCTGAAGAGATAGTGGGGTTGAAAACAGTCAGGGAATTCAAGAATACATGGGACAGACATAAGGCAATAGTGGGGGAAGGTAGCAAGAAGTAGGCTGTTGGTTAACTAGGATCTGCAGCTTATCAAATAGGTAGGGAAATGGGCAGACTAGGTGGGCCAAGCGGTCCTTATCTACTGTCAAAGTCTATGTTCTATGTTAAGTACATCTTTACAAGAGGTTCCTTGATGAGAGACAAATATTTACAGAAAACCAATGGAAAGGAACTCTATTTTTCACTATACTAGTTGCCATCCAAAATATGTAATGGACACTATCCCTGCTGTGCAGTTTATTACAGCCAAAAGAAACTGCTCAAGACCAAGTAATTTTGAAAAAAAGAGCCTAGAACTAAAGAAAAGGTTTGAGGTCAAGAGGTATAGTATGGGGTCTTTGCAAAAAGGAGAAAATAGAGCTCAAACTTGGAACAGAATGGGGGTTTAACAGATACTGACTGGAGAAACACAAATCATGACAAACTTGATTTATCTCTTATAGCTATGTACTCTCCACAGGCCTATGAGATAAAAAGAATTCTACAGAAACACTAACACATTTTGCAAACTGACCGAAGGTTGAAGTTTTGTACAGATCAAGGCCCAAAGGCAGTGTATCACAGAGGCAAAAACCTAGGGGACACTTTAACCCACAGTCTGCATACAAATGAAAGAACCATAAATAATAACAGACCATCTAGATGTAACCCCTTGGGAAATTGTAACTTCTGTCCCAATGTGCCATGAAAAAAGCAATTTTCTAGCCCCAATGTATCACAGCAGTTCAATATCAGGGATCTTGTACCTGCACTATGGAATCAATTGTCTGTCTAGCGGAATGCACAAAATGTGAACCATTCTATGTTGAAAAAACGATTAGACAATTTAGAGAACATATTGGTGGACATTTGAGAGCAATTATCAATAGATATTTGGAAAGAAAATCCAAAAATGCATTGGCTGTACATGTTTCAGAAAAAGGATTAGCCCATACATTCAAGTTTACAGCCTTGGGAAAAGTAACATTGGTCCAGAGGGGCGGAGATCTGAATAACCGCCTTCTGCAAAGAGAGACATACAGTACTGGCAGCTCATGCTTAAAGCTCTCAACTATCCAGGTCTGAATGGAAATTTCCAGCTTAAAACCTATCTAACAAAATGATGTGCATTATAATACCACATAATTGTTGATGTTTGTTAAAAACTGTTAAAAAACTGTGAATACCTTTTATGAAACTATTAATGCTAGAAATTGTATAATATGATAGATGCCTTTAGCTTCACCCCTTATGATTCTCCAAAAAAATTAGAATAAATGCAGTAATAGCTGGAAGGCCATATAATTTGAAAAAATGTGATAAATCTAGGAAAATATATATTTTTTATAGTAAAAGGAGTATCTAAATTTATGATGGCCAGTTATTTCTCTAAAAAGTGCAACATTTGAGACAGCTTCTCTTTCTTTTTTGTAAAAAAAACACATTTTATTAAATCATGGGTAACTATGTATTAAGCTACTTCACTAAAATACCTTGACATAAATTATCCTCCTCCCGCACCTAAACTATTAAAGGAATAATGCATGACAGGGTGGGTGTTATGCCGGGATAACATCCCACCTCGGGTGGTTGGGCCCAAGACCACCGGCCATGGGTGTCCAACACCCAAGAAGGGATGTTATCCCAGCATAACACCCACCCTGGAGGGCATTATTCCTATTATACAATTGCTTGTTGTTTTATACAGAAAAAAAATAATTTTAAAGAATTTTTTTTAGTGTTTAAAAATATTTTTTTAAGAAAAGATGCAAACAATCATCACATGAAAAAAGAGCCTATCTAGAGCTCATCATCTAGTTGATCAGCAGAGATGTTATGCCAGGATAACATCCCTGCTGTGATGGCCAACTGATCAATCAGGGGCCAGGATTCTTTCTTGCCATCATATAATATATTGTAATAATCACATTGTCACTTTAATAAACATACATGTGTGAGTTATTTTATAAGTCTACAATATAGAGGCTTTTTTATGGGCAGTATTGCCTTTATATGTTTAGTACACATCATTCATATTTTCTAATATAGTCACTTTTTCAGTAAACATTAAGGGACCCCCCCCCACACACACACACACACACTTTGTAATGCATTGATGTGGATGTATATGATGGGTTCTTTCCACAGTGAGCATATCATGTGTTACTAATTGCAACATTTGTGTATGAATACCATGTGATAGAATTAAGTATTTTTAAGAGACTGAGATTAGAACCAACATACTCTTTTCAAAGAGCCAGTGTGGCTTGAAACGTAGAGGAGGAGACAGTGGGTACTGTGGGTGTATGCCTTGGTGCAGCCTTTTTAGGGTGTATGCCTTGGTGCAGCCTTTTTATTTATTTTCAAACATGAACAAAGGGTAAATCAAAAAAGAGGGAACTTTACTTAGTTTTTTCTTCGTATCTGAGAGGTGTTTTGGAGACCAACTTGCCTTGTGTATGACGAGATAGGTGACGCAAGCTGCCATAAAACATGGAAACAGTTGCAAATGTGCCTGACATTGGAAATTTGGGTGCAGTTGCAGTGAAGGGTTCAGTGCACAGCTTGAACCTAAGTGTGGTGGCATAGGGCTGGACACAAGCCCAGTGCCAGGTATCAAAAATCCTGCCTACTAAGTTTTTGGTAACTAGTATTGCTGCTTTAAACAAGAGATGAAATAATCTCAAATTAGGTTATTATACAGATTGTCAACAGCACAGTGTATCACATGACAGAGGAACTAATCTGAAATAACATGCACACCAAAATTCAAACTTTTAACCTAGTAGGCAGACAGAGAAACCCTGAGCACTAGGGAGACAGAGCCATCTCCAACAACATCATGAGGACTGTACAGAGCACAGCAGGTCACATGATTACATTCCTCCAGCCAGCAGCCTTGTTTTAGGCACTGACTATGATTGACCCATCACTTCCTTTTGCTGTGCCAAACTTCACAAAGTGTGGAAGAAATTTCACTGGTGAAGTTCTGCAAGGCACACTTTGCAAAGTTGCCAGTTAAAGTGTAGTGGGGATGCTAAATTCTCCTAACTTCATGAACATGGCAAATTTCACCCACTTCATCAATACACTTCATGATGAAGGCCAATGTTTTCACTGTGCCCACAGCTTCAGATGTCTTTGTAAATGAGCTTGACTCAAAAACTTTCTGATCATCTGTAAATAAACTAAATGTAGGTGACCCCTTAGGGAAAAAATTATGGATTTATTCCATTAGTGCAATATCAAATAGACATACTGTATGATTATGCCACTAACAAAACTCATACACCACACTGCAGCTGCTCTCTTATGTGGGGTGTCTCAGGGGTTAACAATATCCCTCCATATTTTTTGCTGTGTACAGGTTGCCATTGGGGTTGATCATCAGGCAGCATGGTCTGGGTTTTCACTGCTACACAGATGAGACCATGATATATTTGTTGTGTGCACCCTGTGGGGTCAGTACGGTGCCTATGCTGGACAAGTAAGTATCTGATAGAAATCCTGGACTGGATGTCATCAAGCTGGCTCAGACTTCACTCATCGAAGACTGAGGTGCTGCTGGTGAGACTAGGCCATAGAGGTAGCAATGAATAGTGATAGTGCTTTGTTGTCCTCATTAAATGGCACTACACTAAGAGCTGTTGATAAGGGAAGGAATTTGAGTATCACTGTGGGCAGTGGACTGACTTTAAAACATCAGGTATCATCTATTGTCTGCAATGACTTTTACCATCAAAGTAATAGTGCCTGAATCTGAACCTATCTCACTACCACTGTCTTGGAAGCACTTATGCATGCTTTTGTTACTTCCCAACTAGATTACTTCAATACTCTTTCCCTTGGGCTATCTGTGGGGCTTATGCATTGCTTGCAGCTTGTACAGAACTTGGAAGCCCAGCTAACTACAGGGACTTCAATTTCCTTGCATATCAAGTCAGTTCTGTGGGCACTGCACTGGCTGTCAGTGAGGTGGTTCATCAGCCTCAAGATAAGTTTGTTAACCTACAAAGCCCTGTGCATTCTGGGCCCCGGTAACCTGAAAGACTTTCTGACTAAATACACACCTGTCAGCTGCCTTCATTCCTCTGAAATACAAATAAAAGTGCTGCGCAAAGGCAAGTAAAGCATGGAAAACAAATAACCAGGAAACAAAGAACTGGTTGCAAAATAGTGAGATTTAATACCAGAGGGTGAGAGCCAGAAGATATACCAGGCAATGACAAAAATCCCCGGTGCTTCTAATCAAAAAGATTCTTCCTCGGGGGGGCAGTAGTGCTCAGTCACAAACAGCTTTAAGTAAGGTTGTGCACAGCTGAATTCAATCAAATGTTGGTTTATGTGATGTTAAGTAGAACTGTTGACCTCCTGTTAAACACAGCAACAATATACTTGATAGTATTTAAACTATTAATACACATAAAGAGATTTTTACTAATATATAAACCCCAATGTGATATAATATAAAAAAGATATATGCAAAAAACAATAAATGATCTAAATGTGCAAATTCTATTCACTAGGGACATTTAGACATCCAAATCAATTTATGTCAAAAAATAGGCAGCTAAGTTGTAGAACATATATATACTAGTTCATCACAATTGAATATTTAGTATTAGTTCACTTGAAATGTGTCCGAGGGGGAAAGATCCCCCCCTTTTCCCACTCAAAGATGAAATACATAATGTCTCTGTACTGGTTCATTCCAGTTAAAGCCTGCCAGATAATATATTTTATGGATTCAGATGATAGGATGTTCAAATGAAAATGAGTTGGACCCACATTCTGATCAACCTATAAGGGAAAAGAAATACAGAGAGTATATATTTTATATGCAATAAATGAGAATCACGACAAGAAAAAAATAAAAATAAAAGTAAACGAGACAAACAAAATGTATATGATGTGCATGTACATGTACCAAGTAAAAATAACTAGGTACAATAACACAGAATGTTTTCTATCTTTCACCAAGAAATGGGAAAATGTCCCAGTCATCATTAAGACCTGATGGAATGAAGGCACCTAATTTGTATATCATCCTACTTTCTAGTTGTTCTAGTTTCTTTTTTCGACCCCCCCCCACGTATTGGGGCTGGGACATGGTCTATACCCATAAAATGAAAGATATTCAGGTTGCCTGCATGTTTAGTTTGCCAATGAATAGCCACAGTGGTATTGCTAGCCATGTTTCCAATAGCCCGTACATGCTCTTGTATACTTTCTTTTAAAGGGCGAGATGCCATGCCAATATAGAATTTAGAACATGAGCACCATAATGCATAGACAACAAAGGGAGTTCTACACATGATGAATTGTTTAACATCATGATAGACTTGATTAGAAAGACTATTAAATCTTTTACCTTGAGATGGAAATTTGCAAATATTGCAATTTCCACACCTAAAGAACCCAAACGGAGAATCACCAAGTACATTCCTTTGTTGTCTATCCATATAGTGGTGACTGTGTACAATTTTATCTTTAATACTGGTGCCTTTTTTGTAAACAATTCTCGGGCCTTCACAGGCTTCAGATATAAAGTCCTCACTGGCAGATAATATGGGCCAAAATCTATTTAGAGCTCCTGCTACTTTATATGACACAGGATTATATTCTGTAATATGATTAATATTATTGAAAACCTCCATATTCTTAGCTTTAGGGACAATCAAATCTTTTCTATTCCTCTCTTTTGCTTGTTCTAGGGCCTTATGTACAAATTAGGGTCATACCCTCTCTCTGCAAATCTCCTTATGAGTTCTACTTGCTAATCAAACTTAATATCATCAGAACAGTTTCATCAAATATGAGGACACTGTCCATAGGGTATGCTGTCTTTAAGTGATCTGGGATGACAGCTGTCTGTCCTAAGTACAGAATTACCTGCTATTGGTTTGTGGTAACTTTCTGTATTAATGGGGCACTCAGGCTGTCCTGTAAGTAAGAGATCCAAAAAAAGGAATGGACCCATCACTACAGGTAGATGTGAACTGCAGATTAAAGTTGTTGGAGCTAAGCATGTTAAGGAATTGTACAGCTTCCTATTCCGTACGCTCCCAGATACAAAGGATGTCATCAATAACATGACCTCAATATTTGATCTGGTTCTTAAAGGGGTTCTGCCTGTGGTCATAAATCTGTATTTCTTCCCACCATGCAAGAAAAAGATTAGCATAGGTGGGAGCCACCGCTGGCCCCATAGCTGTCCCACAAATTTGATGGTAATATTTAGTGTTAAAACTAAAATAATTGGTGGTCAAAATAATTCTTAAAGTGCCAAAAACAAATCAGAGTTCAAAGACCCCCCAATATCACATTTGTCCAGAAAATATGAAACAGCATGCAATCCCAAATGATGTTGGATGCTGGTATATAATGCCGTCACATCAATAGTGAGCCACAAGTAACCCACATCCCAGGAAGGGTGTTCAAGGGCCTCCAATACCGCCATGGATTCTCTCAAATATGAGGGTGTGGTAACAACTATAATTTGTAAAAATGCAGCTAAGAATTCAGATAGGTTTTCCATTAGAGAGCCTATAGAGGAAACAATAGGTCTTCCAGGTGGTTTTTGGGGGTCCTTATGCACCTTTCGTAATACATAAAATGTAGGGACCACAGGAAAAGTAGGACACAAAAAGTCAAATTCTGTCTTTGTAATATACCCTTGGTGTAGTGAATCATCCAAGAATGTAAGCAATTGGTGTCAGAATATTGGAGTAGGATCGCCTGATAATAGTTGATAGCTATTGGTATCACTCAATTGGTGAGATATTTCTGATTCATAATAAGCTCTGTCTATCACAACTATTTTTCTGCCTTTGTCAGCTGGTTTAACTGTACTATTGTTCATTTTATTCAGTTCTTTCAATGCACAACATTCAGCAAGCATCAAATTGCTATTGCTAGGTTTATGCTCTTTGTAGATTTGTTTAGTTTTGTTCAGGACCAACGTTTCAAAAGTAAGAATGGCAGATGATTGTGTTCTTGGAAAGAAAGTAGATTTTGGATGAAATTGTTTTCTCATTTGTACAAAATCCTGTTCAATATGATCAAGTTCCATATCTGAAAACATTTCTAGTGCTAATTCTGGATCTCAGTCAGGGGGGAGACTTCATTTGAAGCTGAACAGATCTGATTCAAACTTGAAGCAGCATTGTCATAATTTTGTATTTCCATGAATTGTGAACTGGGTCCTATACTAGGAACCCCTATACTGTCTGGTTACCCTTGATTATTTGTTAGAAACCCCGTTTTTTCTTTTCTAGTAAAGAACTTTTTAAGATGTAGTTTTCTGAAAGTTTTCTTCAGATCAACCTGTATCTGAAAAAAATCCACTTTGGGGGTGGGTACAAAAGATAATCCTTTGGATAATACACTAAGGTGTGCTGAATTAAGTGGAACTTAAGAAATATTAACTACTGTTTCTTTCTCAGATTGTGTTTGCACTGTTGCAAGTTTCTGTTTGTTTCTTTTGTTGCCTGATCTTGTACCTCTCCTTGTTTTTTTGTTGTTGTTATAGTTGTTCCTTGTTTCTGAGCTAGCAGTTGTATCACTCATTTGGGAATTGCCCCTGCTCACAAGGCCTCTGCCACTGAGGTCTGAGGGGCTTCCCGAGAAAAAGAAACAGTTTTTTGTTGTCCTTCTGTTGAGGAACAAGTTTTGGATCTCTGTTTTCTGTTCCTACTCCTAGATCTCCCCCCCCCGATATACTTTTTGTGGTTGATCCCATTTGTAAACTGTATCATTTTTATAATCTGTTTGATCGCTATTAAATTTATGTTGTTTTTTTGCTATAGTAAATTTTTCATGTGTTTGAGTTCTTTGGTTCAGCTTGATATTGAGATCAAAAAATTCTTCTGTCTGTTGTTCAAACAATAAATCTTTCTCAATCCCTTCAATTTCTTGAAGGAACAACTGATGTCTTTCAGTATCCTGATCCACTAATATCTGGATTAGTGTGAAGAAGCATAAATCTAATGCATTAACCCATCTTTGTTTGTATGTATCTTTCAGGAAACCTCCAGCAGGTCCTTTCTCAATTCCTAGACCTTGTGGAATATATTGAGACTGGGTATATTTATCCAGAGAGATTTTATTATAGTACAGACTGATTTCAGATAGTTTAAGTTTCTCAAGTTTCTCAAACGTCTCCTTTAAATTATCAGAGGATCGCAAGTCCAACTCAAAATCATTAGAAAAAAATTCCCCAGCTTCTTTTCATCATTTAACAGATGCTTTGGTCCTGGTAAAAACAGGCTGGTCACTATTTTCAGATGTTTCTCCTGCTGTCAGATTATTAATTGTTTCAATTTCATCTGATTCATCACCCATTCCCAAGCTATCAGAGGTCGATGTTACTAATGCAGCTAGTTTTTTCTTATTTTTTCCTCTTAAAGAACACAAAAACTCTGCACTGAAGAAATAATTCAAGGCAGTAGGATATTAGAAAAGTAATGAAATTAGACATTGCGGTAGAGAAAAAATGGAATAAGGTAACTCTTACCGACAGACGCACAGCCTGTAACTACTGGCTCTCACTCACTCGAGGTAAAAAGTTAATGTCTGGTCAGCTGTAAAAGCAGTTTATGTGTACTCACTATACTTCAAAAAGCATGAAATGTACTGCATCAAAAAAGCTAAGTAGACATTAATAAAGATAGAGGTATTTAAATAAACTCACTCAGTCTTTGTGATTGAACAGTAAAGCAGTTCTGGTGTTCTCCACAATACTGAAGCACGTCTCTGTCAGATGAAGTAACTTGTAATGTTGAGGGTGCATATGCTAATGCATCTATGCATGCTGCCATGCTACTGAGATGAAAAATAGTGAGGAGAACAAAAAACACACACACCGGTGCTCAGCTACATTGCTATGCAGCAGCAAATGAGTACACAAATGCAGAAATCCAAATAAAAGTGCTGCACAAATGCAAGTAAAGCGTGGAGAGCAAATAACCAGGAAACAAAGAACTGATTGTAAAATAGTGAGATTTAATACCAGAGGGTGAGAGCCAGAAGATATACCAGGCAAAGACAAAAATCCCCGGTGCTTTGAATCAAAAAGATTCTTCCTCGGGGGGGCAGCAGTGCTCAGTCACAAACAGTTTTAAGTAAGGTTGCACACAGCTGAATTCAATCAAATGTTGGTTTAAGTGACCTTAAGTAGAACTGTTGACCTCCTGTTAAACACAATAATAATATACTTGATAGTATTTAAACTATTAATACACATAAACAGATTTTTATTGATATATAAACCCCAATGTGATATAACATAAAAAAGATATATGCAAAAAAAAATGATCTAAATGTGCAAATTCTATTCAATAGGGACATTTAGACATTCAAATCAATTTATGTCAAAAAATAGGCAGCTAAGTTGTAGAAAATATATATACTAATTCATCACTAGTGAATATTTAGTATTAGTTCACTTGAAATGCGTCTGAGGAGGAAAGATCCCCCCACCTTTTCCACTCAAAGATGGAATGCATAATGTCTCTGTACTGGTTCATTCTAGTTAAAGCCTGCCAGACAATATATTTTAAAGATTCAGATGAGAAGATGTTCAAATGAAAATGAGTTGGACCCGCATTCTGATCAACCTATAAGGAAAAAGAATACAAATAGTATATATTTTATATCCAATAAATGAGAATCATGACAAGATAAAAATAAAAATAAAAGTAAATGAGACAAATGAAATGTACATGATGTACATATACATGTACCAAGTAAAAATAACTAGGTACAATAACACAGAATGTTTTTTTATCTTTCACCAAGAAATGGGAAAATGTCCTAGTCATCATTAAGACCTGATGGTATGCAGGAACCTAATTTATAGATCATCCTACTTTCTAGTTGTTCTAGTTTCTTTTATCGACCCCCCCATGTATTGGGGCTGGGACATGGTCTATACCCATAAAATGAAAGATATTCAGGTTGCCTGCATGTTTAGTTTGCCAATGAATACCCACAGGGTGTTGCTAGCCAAGTTTCCAATAGCCTGTACATGCTCTTGTATTCGTTCTTTTAAAGGGTGAGATGTCATGCCAATATATAATTCAGAACATGAGCACCATAAGGCGTGGACAACAAAGGGAGTTCTACATGTGATGAATTGTTTAACATCATGATAGACTTGATTAGAAGGACTAGTAAATCTTTTACCTTGAGATGAAAATTTGCAAATATTGCAATTTCCACACCTAAAGAACCCAAACGGAGAATCACCAAGCACATTCCTTTGTTGTCTATCCATGTATTGGTGACTGTGTACAATTTTATCCTTAGTACTGGTGCCTTTTTTGTAAACAGTTCTCGGGCCTGCACAAGCTACAGATTTAAGGTCCTCATCGGCAGATAATATGGGCCAAAATCTTTTTAGAGCTCCTGCTACTTTATATGACACGGGATTATATTCTGTAATATGAGTAATATTATTGAAAACCTCCATATTCTTAGCTTTAGAGACAATCAAATATTTTCTATTCCTCGCTTTTGCTTGTTCTAGGGCTGTATGTAACAATTTAGGGTCATACCCTCTATCTGCAAATCTCCTTGTTAGTTCTTCTGCTTGCTGATCAAACTTAATATCATCAGAACAGTTTCTTCGAATACAAAGAAACTGTCCATAGGGTATGCTGTCTTTAAGTGATTTGGGATGACTGCTGTCTGCCCTAAGTAGAGAATTACCTGCTGTTGGTTTGCGATAACTTTCTGTATTAGTGGGGCACTCAGGCCATCCTGTAAGAGGTCCAAAAAAAGGAATGGACCCATCACTACAGGTAGATGTGAACTGCAGATTAAAGTTGTTGGAGTTAAGCATGTTAAGGAATTGTGCAGCTTCCTGTTCCGTACCCTTCCCTATACAAAGGATGTCATTAATAAAACAACCTCAATATTTGATCTGGTTCATTCCTCTGAAGCCAGGCTCCTTGGAGCACCATGTTACTGTTTAAAGTTGTCAGGAGAAAGGACTTTTTTGCTTTGCTGCACCCCTTTTGTGGCACACTCTTCCTGCTGAAATTAGAGGGGCCCCTTCATTGGATCACTTTAAGGGTTTGTTAAAAACCCATTTATTTTATTTGGCTTTTGGTACCACTTAGGTTTCTTGGGTTTTTGGTGCTATGTTTCCTCTTCATTGATGCTGCATGCTCCCTGACCTGTTTTTATACTTTCGTGTTTACATATTTAATGTTTACTTGTACAGTGCTCAGAGCCCTGGATGAGTGCCTGACGAATAAATCTGCCATGCCTTGCATTGCCCTACAAACATGATTAGTTGGCCAACTATTATTTTGTGTTTCTTATTACATACACAAAAGTACATTTTCCTCAAGTTCACATGCATTGAAGGTTCATTGTGTACAATAAAAAGTTTCACTTTGCAAATTCTACTAAATGTTAACAAAATTTCATAGGTTTAACACTTGGAGGAAAACACCCAGTATCAAGCTAGAGGGGTCCTAATTAGGTAAAATCTTTTCCCAGCTAATGATGACAAAATCACAGTCTCATGTCACAGGCCATGTAAGAGTAAACATGTCCTCTTTAAATAAACTGCAGACTCTCCCAACAGCCTGATCAATATAGAAAAATACAACGTTTTAATTAATATTTTATTGATTTAGCTAACATTGATAGCAGAATACAATACACAATAGAGACAAACAATGTAAATATATAACCCAGCATATTACTATCACTGAAAATGGTGACTAACTAGCAGTACATAGCAAAGTGGTATCAAGTTTATTAAGTAAAAGTACTCCAATGTATTGAATCAAGACAATACATTAATGGATAGAAAAAAAGAGAACTCATATACTACCTCTATCTTGGAAAAGTATATCCCTGATACAGAGACACAGACTTGCCTGATAACATGGATAACAGAGTGCCAGTAATACCCTTATGGAGAAATTACACAGGAATCAATATGAATTTTCTTCAACATAGAAACATAGAAACATAGAAGTTGATGGCATATAAGGACTGCAAGGCCCATCCAGTCTGCCAATTTCTTTTTCTACCTTATAAATGTGCCATCGGCCTTTGCTCTGTCAGTGGCCTATCTATTCATATTCATCTGTATTGCTCCTTTATGCCTATCCCATGCCTGTTTGAAGCCCTGTACTGTATTCATAGTCACCACTTCCTGAGGTAGGCCATTCCATGCATCCACCACCCTTTCAGTGAAAAAGAATTTCCTCACATTCCCCCTTAATCAGCCTCCTTCTAGTATCATGCTGTGTCCTCTTGTCCTGCCATTTTTCTTATATTTAAACAGCTTAGGCTCTTTTACCTTGTTAATGCCCTTAAGGTGTTTGAATGTTTCGATCATATCACCTCTCTCCCTCCTTTGCTCAAGGGTATACATATTGAGCTACATTATTCTGTCCTCATGTGTCTTCTGATGCAGTCCCTGTACCATTTTGGTTACCCTTCTCTGGACTGCCTCAATTTGGTTAATGTCCTTGTGAAGGTGTGGCCTCCAGTACTGCATGCAGTACTCCAGATGGGGCCAAACCAGTGTCTTGTAAAGAGGGATTATTACCTCCCTCTTCTGACTTGTGATACCCCTACTAATACATCTTAACATCTCCCTAGCCTTACCTACTGCTTTAGAGGTCTGCTTGGATCATTTTAGGTCATCGGTGATAATGATGCCCAGGTCTCTTTCTTCCTTTGTGACTGCCAGCAACTCCCCTCCCAGCCTATAGGTTGCTTCAGGGTTTCTCTTCCCTATGTGCATGATCTTGCACTTCTTTGCATTAAATCCCAGTTGGCACTCTTCTGACCATTTTGCTAGTTTATTCAGATCTCTTCTCATTTTGCCTAGCCCATCTGGATCATCTACTCTGTTGCAGATCTAGGTGTCATCTGCAAACAGACAAGCCTTACCCTCTTGTCCATCTGTAATGTCACTGATGAAGATATTAAAGAGGACTGACCCCAGGACTGATCCCTGAGGTACCCCACTTGTGACTTGTGTCTCTTCTGACCACGTACCATTTACCACCACTCTCTGTTTTCTGCCCGTCAACCAGTTTGCCACCCAGTTGACCAACTTCTGACCCACCCCATAAGAAAACTACTGTATATGCAGTATGCAGGCTGGAACATGTCCTTTCTTTCCTCATTTAGTAGCCTCAGTGCTTTCTCCCATGTCTCTTTCTATAGTGAGCTTTCTACAAAAAGTACACTATTTTGTTCTCCTAAATAATTATTTTTTTTAAAGTTATTTATTTAGTTACCATTAACTGGGAAAGGAAGGCTAGGCAATTCTGTCTATTTTCAGACCCGTCACAGGGGAGGAAGGAAGATACAGATGGAAACCAACTGAAATTGAACCAGGTGAAGCTGTTGGTAGTATCTTTAGTGAATGGGGAAATCTGGCCAGGACACCAGAAAAATGTCCCTACTCATTTCAAAAAGTTCCATGGGATCATTAACATCCACCTGAACAGCCATCAGAACCTCGGTTTAACATCTCATCTCTACGGCAGTACCTCAGGAGTGAAACACACACTCATGCTGCACTACAGTGTCAGTATTGAGTTTTGACCCAAAGTTACTGGTGTGGGACTAGAACCCACAACCTTCTGATCTTCCAGCCTCTGACAAGAGTGTGCAGCTTGCTGAGCCATTGAAACTAATTATTATTTTCAGTATGCATAGACCTGAGGACTTTTGTCTTTCCAGTGTTAAAAGAATAAAATATTCTGTTACTAATTATACAGTCAGAACCCAATTTGTTTTGTAAATTGTTCAATGAAGATCATTAGTACAACCCCCAAAAAAGAGCTATAAAAAACCTTGTCTATGTTGGTCAAAATAATGTTGTTAGTAACAGAGACTACATCATTCCACAGTGTCACTATGGCACTGAAGAAACAAAGCACATGATAAAGGTTATCATTAGGTTTTCCATGATGACTACCAGCACATGCTTTACATACACACATTTTTTGTGAGGGAAGGAATATATTTGATACATCAAGATCTTCCCATCAGCTCAGTGAGACTACCCTGGCCCAACCATTTTCTTCAGAAGTACTGTTTGAGTCTTGCTTGAAGGTCATTACTGTATCAGCTGATACTGCATACTCTGGCAGTCTATTCATCTGTGAAGAAGTTCTTCTTTATGTTTCCTTTGACTCTTCCTTCCTTTAATGACATTGAGTTTATCCTAGTGAATCTTGAAAATCTGCATTTGGACTGATGACATTATTCTTTTTTGATACTTGAATGCTGTAATTATGTCTTCTCTTTTCATGGGGAACGCTCTGAGCTCTGCCAGAAGGCTCATACTCTCTGTTTTTTCAAGCTGTCAGCCATCTTTGTCACTCTTCTCTTCTTTCTTCATCTTCTCAATAACTAATAATAGATTATTGAACTTTACTCTGTACTTGTTAGGGGTCCAGAACAAGGATTTTTATATCAGTTTTATAATGTATTTTGATCTACTTATGTAGTTTCTCTCCATACATGCTTGGCTTTTGTTTGCCTTGTTAGTTTCTGCATTAAAATGTTGTCCCTATTTAAAGTTAATTTAGTCATTTAGTTGTTTTTTTGAGCTTTTGTTTGTCACTGGGAATGGAGGATCAGAAAATGTTGTCTATTTTCAGCCTTGTCCCTGGGGGATAAGGGATACAGGTGGAAACTAACTGACATTGAAACAGATTAAGCTATTAGTAGTATTTTTAGTGAATGGGGGGAATTTGGCCAGAACACCAGGGAAATGCCCCTACTCTGCCTGCAGACGGCTTAACTTCCTGTGAGCCAGTCCAGCCAGGGAGTTGATGGAGCAGGATGTTGTGGAGGCAAGGGATGTAGGCCCTGCCCTAGTATCTCATGGAACGGAGCCTGAAATTTATTTTGATGCACCAGACCCTTTGGAGTCCCAGAATTATATTGACATGGTTGAGGATATGGAGACACAAAATCATATGGAGAGTGTACCTTTAATGGAGAAAACTACTGAGGATTTGCAAAGGATGCTACAGGATAATGAAATGATGTTTAAAGAAAGATGACTGCGATCGCAAAAGGCTATTGAAAATTCTAAGGTTGGGACAATGACACCGCACCTTTGCGAGAAGGTTACATGAGTGTTCTTCCTTTATTCACATCTGCTACAGCTTTTCCCGCCCTGGCTCAGGTAAAATCTTACACTGTTTATCAAACTTCTGCAAATACCCAGGATAGTGCTATTGTATTCACATTCACTAGTAAAAGAGACTCTGATAATGTTGACAAAACCACTCACGCTTTCATTAACTTTCTTGGAGTATCATTTGCAATAAAGCCATGGGTGGTGGGAAGTGGTAAAATGGGCCAGATTACAGACAAATTGAAGAAGGGTTTAGTGCAGGGGGATTGTCTGGGACAAAATCTCCAAGATTTGATTTCTTTTCAGACCAGGCCTCCTTTCACTACGATTTGCCCTGTTGCTATGGGAACATTACATACAGACACTACATGTACACCCTTGAACCTGAATACAGTTTCTAGTGATATTAATCCTATACAGACTCATGCTGAAAGTACTATGAAAAACCCATTACAGGTTAATGAGGTTGTGTTTTGGAGTTTAAGGAGGGGGATTGGGGTGATCAGGGTGCTAATACAGACCTAAGGGATAAAGAACCTTTCTACAAAATGGATGGGAGAGATTCATATAAGGTGAAACAGAAAATGAAAGATTCAAAGAAAAAAAGGGAGAATGTGGTACTGCATAACAGAACTATAGTACAGGATGATGGGTTTGGTGCATTATGGCCGCAGGATGTCTTTGAATTTTCTCCTCCCACCTCCACAGTTTCAGCCATTAAACAGGTCTTTGGTCTTGACTCTAATGAATGTGGGGACAAACCATGGACAGAGTTGGCATTAAAAGGAGCAGGTTAGATCATGAATAAGACTGGACAGTGGGTCCCTGATCCTGTATGGGATTCAACATCTTTTTCCCAGTCCTCTATTGAACCAGAATGGTGCCCTGAAATAGGGAAAGCAGTTCCTGCTCTTTCTAAAATGAAAGAAGTTCCCTCATCATCATCTGATCATTCTATTGAAAAGGCAGCTCCACCTTGCCCTGTAACTCAGACATGCCCCCGGTGGGTACATACTGGAAGTAGCTTGGCTAGAGGTAAGCCTTAAATCTCAAGCAAGTGCAATGTTGATCGCCCAGAAATTGCACCCAATACAGTCTCAAACTGAATCCCCCCCCCCCAGTCTGGTCCCAAAAGGAAAGGCAGTGGAAGACATGGAAGATATTCCTGGACCTTCACTCTCAGTGACTGATGACACTACCTCAGACAAAAAACAGTGACCATTGCTATCTGATCTATTTAAATTGAATTCTACCAAGTCATTGCCACAGTGACATGCAGCCCGTCTAAAGTGTAAAGGGGGTCTGGATACCCACCCGGACTGTCAATATGTTGGGGGACAAGCTTATTAAGGACTCATTATGATTTTACCCTGCAGATGTGTTTGCCTTCATTCACATCTCAGGAGAAGACATCTTTGATATTAGTTTACTGCTACTCTGGACTCATTATAATCAGGTAAAAACCTCCCCTCTGTGGATCCTTTTCATGGCTATCCCGCAGACTAAACCCCCCTCACAAAATCAGTGACCGTTATGTTCCATAATGAAAACATCCCAGTTAGTGATATATACCATTGGTTACAGCAGAAATGTCAGGTACTAGCACCCCCCGATGGCTATTCTTGATGATGAACAGTTCTGGATGGGAGGATAGAGATTTCAGGTCAAACTACATCAGAAGGATGAAGGGATTACACATATCCTGAACTGTTTTTTTCTTGGACGGGACAGAGGAGTGTGCTATTATCCTAGTCAACCCCGGGTCTGTTACTGATGCGGAGCTCGTACACACTTGTCTAGTGTGTGTGATAAACTGCTCTGCAGTCTGTGCAGTGAGGTCGGCCATATCAATTCCAACTGCACAAATTACATCCAGTGTAATTTGTGTGAAGAACAAGGACATCTTTATAAAAATTACCTGAGCAGCTGTTACCAAGACAGGATCCCTGGATCCTGAAGTCTTGATTGATAAGGCACAAGCAGCTAGTAATGAAGATTCCACATCATCTTTTCAGCAGAATTCTCAGGAAACGGGTGGAGTACCCATCACAGTACTGGCATCTCAAGTTACTGATATTGCGACAAAGCCATTAGTGACTGATATAATTTCAGAACATTCAAAGATGTCAGCATCACATTCTTTACTGCAGCCTGTCTGCTATGATGATCCAGGAGCACCTGGTGGTATTATGGAGGAGAAGGAGATACAACACCCCATCCCCCAGTCCTCCAGTATCTAAACAAAGAAGGTCTACTAGAAGAATGACTAAAGAAGATCTGCAGCCTCTGATAGAAATATCAAACTCCTTTACACTACTGGAACCAAAAGACTTGGGGGAGTCAGACCTGAGAAATAGCCTGAGGATGCCATGGAGATAGGCATCATGCAGTCTTAACCAACAGAAAAACGATATTCTTGAAAGAAGAAAAAAAAGTGATGGAAAATTTTACATGTTGGCCCAGATATTCAAAGCTCAATGCCAGGTGCAAAGCCATTGCACTGGACTAGCAATATTGTGCCCGACTGCAATATTGAAAGGTACTGTTAGTGCCAGCGCTAAGTGTTAGTGCCGACACTAAACCATAATTGTATGCAGGAGAGGGACAGAGGGGAGGGACACTGAATGCTGGCACACAGGCATATTCGAAAACATAGTGCCACTCTACAGGCATTAGTGTGACCTGTAGCACAGTGCTAGTTACCGCCCAAAAAAAGCTGCCGGTAATACAGCGCTAATGGCAGTGGTGCCCCCCATCACGGAACCCAACCACCGTTCCCTGTAGCATATCATGAAGAATGCCCTGGTAGCCTAGAGGTTTCCCCCACCCCCCAGCATGTATTCCAACCCCCGTTCCCTGTAGATACCACCTATTACCTTGGTAGTCCAGTGGTACCCCCCGGCAGCACTGCCCTCGCTCATCCCGCCCATCTGCCATGAATTGAGCTGGTGACCAGCTCAGCCCTTCTCACACCACCACGGCCGGATACCAACTGAGTAATGAATGAGCTGTACTGTACTGAATGCAGTACAGCTCATACATTGTCCTCAGTCGACAGTCCAACTGTGGTAGTGTAGAAACTGGGCTTGATCGCAGCTTATTCATCGAAGGTAGATAACATGGCGAGGGGCAGCACTGCCGGTGGGGAGACCACTGGACTGCCAGAGAAATAAAGATATTGTATGGGGAACGGGGGACAGGATCATGCTGGGGGTTGGGGGACCACTAGACTGCCAGGGAATACAGTAATTTGAGTGCCTACCGGGTCAGGCATCGCAATGATGGGGGGGGGGCACTACATACTTCTCAACTGTCTCTGATTTACAGGAACATCCCTGATTTTGCCTCAAAAAGTTTCCTCTGTCCCTCTTAATAGTTGTGTTTTTGTAACAGAACAGTGGGATTAAGAGCACAAATAAATGCCAAACATTAAAGTTACAGACTTGTTCTTCATCAGAAAATGCCTCATAACAGACATCTCTTTATTCCATCATCTTTCTGCCTGAATAGTACCGATTATTAAGATGTGTCCCTGATTTGGGGTCTTTATTCCTGATTTTTTTAAGCCTTGTCCCTGATTCGTGAGGCAAGAGGTTGACAGTTATGGGCACTAGCCTACCAGGGTGTTTGCACCTATAGGAACAGAGCCTTGATGGCTCAGATGGCCTGCTTGGTCCACCCAACTTTCCCAGTCCCCAACAGTATTGTGCCATTGTGAATCCTAGTATGCCTCCGGCCTACGTCTCCCCCCCTTGCCTCATGCCTGTTCCATGCAGTCATGACATGCCCCACTGTTATTGCACCCATGACTGCTGTGGGGTGCCACTGTTGTTGTGGGGTGGGACTGTCTCCCAGTGCACATTTGGATGCAGGCAGTACATATATATGTGTATAGTAAACCGCATGGTAATGTATGCTAAGCAGCAGTTAATGAGATGCAAACGTATCTGTTTGCCCACAGATTACCTAAGTAGGTTCATTTGCATGAGAGCTTTGAATATAGCTCCCATTTGCCCTGGGCTAACCAGTGTGCCCCAGGCTAATGTGTTAGCACTGTGAAATCAGGTTAGCCTGGGCAAACCTCACTTCAGCATTGCATAGTTCTGCAGCGTGTGGCCTACATTGTTATTTGCTGTAGATGTGCAACATCTCTGTGCAATCACACACAATGTTCTCCACCTGCAACACTGACTTTCTCCAGGGTCTAATGAGCTGCAGTGGTAGTGTGCACTTCCCTGTTGCTATATTCAGTGCTGTCTTATTCCAGGGCTATTTTTGCCCTGCACTCCTAGCCCTGTTTGCCTGGTTTCCTTTGCTTGCTATATTCAGCTGGATTTGCTCCTGGCTATTCCGTTTGATAATAGCTTGCATTTTGCTCCAGGCTAAGTTTGCCCACTGAGCAGTGCTAATTTAGCCCTGGAGCACAGTTTTGAATATCTGGCACTTAGACTTCTAAACTGACTATTGCTACAACTTCTGTGGCAACTCTTAATTGCTGCAGTCTGCTTAACCATAAACGACGATTGGCTATATTTCACTTACTTTATGATTTAGATGTTATTATTATTCTTCTGCAGGAAACCTGGATGGCCTCAATTTTTCAGCTTCAGGCCTTTAATTCTGAGTGGCCATGGGGACCATCTTATTGGTTGTTCAGGTGTAAAAAAGCTGACTGAGTGGATATCCTTTTTAATTGCAATCATTTCACCCTTTTCCGCCTCCTGGATCTTGTTCTAGTAAGAGTCCTCATTTTGGACAGTTATCTAGATGGTGAACCGTGCAGGTTGAGCACTGTCTATGCCCCACAGTTGAAAGCAGACAGAACAGACCTGTTTTCCCAAATTAATCCTTATCTCCACACAACCAAAGTCATTATCCTTGATGGGGATTTCAATTGTAGTTTGCATCTCCTAAGATCCCTTCTTTATGTGCAAAAATATATTGTGATTCATTGGCATTCCAAAAATGTATTTCTTCAGCAGACCTTCAAAATTGCAATGCACATATTCTACAGGCTAAATATTTTGCTTATAAAAGGGCACATTATACTACTATTACTGATTATTTATTTGTTTCTCAACATCTTAAAATTACAACCACTAAACTGTGTCCAATTGAGTATTCTGACCATCAAATGGTTATTTCTATCTACATTTCAGATGCATGTTCCCCCGTTTTTAAGAATCATAGGAAACTGAATATTTAAATTCTTAAGGAGCCCATGATACAGGCATCAGTTAAAAGAATATTAGCTACCCGAGCATCAGTACTAGATCTTTATGATGATTTTGGTGACTGGTGGCTCCAAACAAAAACTGATCTTTCACAGTATTTTCAATCTTATGGGAAACATGGTAAGCAGTCACAATATTTTAAATATCTCACCCTAATGACTAAGTTTCAACATCTCCTGTCATCTCCACATTTGGTAAGTGGTGACATAGTGTCCCAAATTAACTCTCTTAAAACTGAAATGTAAATGTTACAATATGATTGAGCTAGTTCTATAAGAGCTGAATTATCATATGGGACCCAAAAAGCACCAGTTGTTGACCCATGTGCTGCTTGTAAATAATGCAGACATGCAGCTTAAATCAACAGCCTGAAATCCAGTCAGGGTGCTGATGGCTGCAGTTCCTGATATTTTTGAATTGATTATGGAAGCTCACAACACGATTCACTTAGAGCCCCTAGACTATAACCACTACCTTTCTACTTTACAGAAACAAGGTATTTCCTCCCAGGATTCAGCCTCTCTTACCATGGCAATTACTTCTAATTAAATTCTTGCTGGCATTCAATCCAGAAAATCAGGAGTGAGCCCTGGATTAGATGGTCTGCCATATGAGTTTTATAAAACTTTTGGCCCTGAGTTGGCATTATGTTTGGAGATGATAGTTTTTAATTTATTTTTCTCTCAAAATAAAGTTCCCCCCAATTTTCTAAAAGTTTGACTGTCTATTTATACAAATCTGGAGACCAGACTTTGCTCCAGAGTTGGAGGCCAATCAGCTTACTGAATGGAGATTTTAAAATATTGGCAAAAATATTACAGTTCACTTAAGAAAGCTGACAGTGCATATTATCCACCCCTTGCAATTTTGTAGCCTGCCAGATAGATCCATTTTTCACCTTTTGATTATTTTGAGAGGACTTTGGAATTATCATCATCGTAATCAATTCCCGGGGTGGGTGATCTCCCTGGAACAATGGAAGGCATTTGATGCTGCAGATCATAGAAGGAAGTAAGCTGTTGATTAAGTAGAATCTGCAGCTTATCCATCAGGTATTGAAATGGGCAGACTGGGTGGGCCAAGCGGTCCTTATCTGCTGTCAAATTCTATGTTTCTATTCATTTCTGTTTAATGTGTTAAAGGCATATGGCATTCCCCTTCCTTTTATTGACAAAATCTGTATGCTTTATGATCAGGCTTGTTGGAGTCCTTATATAAGAGGGGTCATAGGGCCAGAATGAGCTGTTCAAAGAGGGGTGCTCCAAGGGTGTCTCTTGAGCCCCTTACTCTACATTTTCCACTCAGCCCTTTTCTACAAAAACTAATGGCGAATGTGAGGGTGCAGGGTCTGACTGGGGATACCCCTGGAGATGAAGTTAAGATATAAGCATATGCGGATGATACCTGCCTTCTTTTAAAGGATTTACATAGCATTAGGGAAGCTTGTTACAAAATAAAACAATATTCTAAGGCCTGTGGAACCCACTATACCAATGATCCCTCTGCCCAATCCCCCCTGATATGGTGGAACAGTTCCCAGTGACCCATGATCAGATTACTATTTTAGGATACATTTTTTCATCATATGATATGGCATATAAGAACTGGATGTTGGGCCTGCAGAATTGTGCTATGAAAGTCTCTGGGTGGAAAGGTTGGTAAGTGGCCAAATTAGAAAGGATCTCTATTATAAAAACATTTTTACTCCCTAGCTTGTTGTATGTCGGCACAATCTTTCCAATCCCAATATCCTTGGAAACCAAGCTCTACATTACTGTATATTTTTTACAATGTTGTGGGGAAGCTGCCTTAACCCACTGAAGAGGGGTTTTACATATTTTTCACAGAAAAATGGAAGCTTGGGGATGATTGACCCAGTCATTTTTTTTCCACTCTTTATTTTGGATACATTCTATCAAGCTTCCATGGACAACCACTGGCACTTTGGTTCAGAAATGGTTTTGTAATAATTGGTCCCACTTCATGGGTAAATGGATCAAACCCCCCTTGAAAGTTTTGGCACTTCTATTGATTCCAGACTCATTAAAATCTTCCATACAGAAGCTTTTTAAATGGCACATTCCAAAATCTTAGTTTTTTGTTTCATCCAGAGTACAGTTGTACCACCATGTTTTGGGAAATGTGAGTCCCCCCTCCCCAGAATTTAAAAATTGCCAGTCCCATAAAATTGGTAAAGTTTTTTCCCTTTTAAATGAACACCGAAACACAGACCATATGTGGGAGACAGTCTGGTTGAGTGCCTATGGGAGACTGTATGTCAGAGGCAATCATAAACATAAGCCCACGGCAGAAAGCATGTGTCCTTTCCTAGGGTGTGGAGCCCGGAGGAAACAATGAAGCATTTTATTTTACTTGCATCTTTTCCCATAACCTTTGGGCATTCTTAGCCACGATCTGGAAACTACCATGGTTGCATAATATTACAAATGAAGCATTGATGTTGGGGGATTATGCCGGCACACTGACTAAATATAATTGTTGGACTTTTATTTATGGAATGCAAGGGTTCAGTGGGTACTACGTCAGCAACAGATGCCCTTCCAAGCCATTTGGGGTAGAGAAGTGGAACAATATGGAACTGCTATGACAAAGTTACGATGGGAGGGTCTCTCCTTCTTCATTAAATTTAAGTAACTATACCTTTGGATTTGCCATGACACTTGTATATAAGACTGTTAATTCATCATCGAAGTAAGTGGTGAAGTTTTGTTTTCCATATATGTTCTTTTTTCTCAGAAATTATTGTAGTCATATACAGTATATGATGCTGTGTTGATTTAAAGTCTCTTTTTGTTTTCTTCTTTCTTTTCTTCCTTATTTTGGTTCTTTATTTTTTTGGAATGCTTATTTAAATTCCTTTTTCTTTTTTGTATTATCATTTGTTACTCGGTATATGGTATTGTATTCATTAATAAAAAACACCCCTACTCATCAGTAGGGGGAACCCTTGGCTATCTGTCTGGATGGCCACTTTGGAGAAGACAGCAGGGAGAATGAATGTCTTAGAAGCAGGGGAGCCAGCAGCCTCCCCTGCCCTTAGTACTCAAGAGGCTGTCAATAATGCTGTTGCAGTGATGGAGTTCATGGAAGAAGATAGTTAAGTAATGAACTATGTTTCTGCAGCAGATATAACTACTGCAAGTTTGAACAAGGCTGAGAACATAGCTGAGACAGGAAATGGACAGTCTGAACAATTTTTAAATCAAGAGCAGCTCCTTGTTTCACAACTTCAGAAAGAAGAACAGAAATATTTGAAGAGAAAATGGGCTTTGCAGGCTAAACCTGAGAAAGTTAAAATAAACATCACCTGTCAAGAATAGCTTGGCTCCTGATGACAAGGAAAATCAGCTGCTGGATGATGTGGCAACTTCAAAGCAAGCCGACGCCCTGTCTTCTGTCAAGCCTGAGGATGATGTGTTGGCAGGGAAAAATGCAGAAAATGTGGCTGGCAGTGATTCACGAACACAAGTGATGTGCCTAGAGCTGTGGGAGTCTGTTCTGGGGTACATCTAGAAATGGGCCCACAAGCCGTATTTGACTCAGCCTACAGTGACCACCGGGTTCGGCTTCTGCTCAGAAGAATTGTGCAGGCAGCCTGGTAGCAGACCTTGACATTGAAAGTGCCCCATAAAATACAAGTGCACGTCCTGAACTTACAGCATCTCAGCTAAACACAGTATTGAGCAAGAGCACAGACAATACTAATTTTTCTACGAGCACTGCAAATGGCAATGAAGGAAATTGGTCTCTGGGTCAAGCGTTGGAGAACATTGGGTGGATTCAAACAGACAATGGACAGTGGATACCTGATCCTGCTGACCCTAAGGTACAAGAATTTCAAAACAGTCAAATGTTTCTAACACAAGGGTGGCAACCAATTCAGAATGACTCCAGTAATATCTTGGAACTAGTCCCCCATTTCAAGTACCTGGGAATCACACTGGACACTGTCCTGTCTTACACACAGCACATTGACATCACGGCCAAAGCCTTTACCACCAGGATTGGTATCTTCTACACACACAGACATTGCCTGACCTATGAAGCTCTGAACTTGGCAATTAACTGTTCACTCATCACCTTGATTGACTATGGCCTAGCTGTCTATGGCTCCACTACTGACACAGCACTCCAACGCCTCTCAACAGCCTTAAACAAAGCCTGCCGCCTGCTCACTAATGCCCCAAAACTCACCCACACCTGGGAGTTTTATGAGCGATTAGGCTGGCTTCAATGGATGGCCAGAATATTTTATCAAGCCTGTCTACTCACAAAAAAGATGTTACTAAACTTACTTCCTCAAGGAGTTCTGAGTCTTCTGTCACCACCTATACATGCCAGGCATACCAGGCGTTCGAGTACACAGATATTCCATATGCCCAGGTGCCGCACAACTATGGCACAGTGATCCTTTGCTCACCAGGCCCCTCTTTGGACAAATTATCTACCACCTAACATCGCCAGAGCCACAACCCTTGGTTCCTTTAAGTGCAAACTCCATCAGCACCTCACCGACATAGTACCTGTAGGTGCCACCACTAGTCTGTGCCCACAGTTTTAGTCTTCCTAAGCACTTCCAACTCCAGGCTCACCAGGTTAAGTCTTTGTCCAAGCACTTGCCTCCCACCCCCCTTTGCCCTAGCACTTGCCTCCCACCCCCACCCCTTGGTTCCTTTCTTTCCCTCTGCCCTTCCTATCCCAGCTCCCACTGCTCTTCCCAGCCTCTTCCTACCTCACCCTAACAGTCTGCCTGTGCCTCTCTCTCTCTTCCACAGGATGCTGACATACCATGTATAATACCTTAGCACAATTTGTGAACTGCTTGTCATTGCAACCCATGTACTGTTGACTTTTTTGAACTCTGTATGTATAATTTACTGTAACTAGATTGTGTCTTCTTGTGTTAATGTATCTGACATAGAACCTCTCAATGAGCATCTGCTCATAGGTGTCATCCAAGACTTCAATAAATAAAAAATAATTTAAGTAATTTACATCCTATGCTACCAGCCTTTATACCCTGGGGTAATTCAGAGAACATTATTAATGTAACTGCAACTACTGCTAGCACAGATACTGTGGGTGAAATACCCATGGAAGGGACTGAACAAAACTCTGATCCTATGCCTGAAACAATTAGATTGGAACCATCTACAGCAGCTCTCCAAGATTCTACCAAAAGGGCATGGTTAGAAGCCATGTTGCAACTTGCTGATTTGTTTCAAAATAAGGGGAAACCTGCCCCAAGGAGGAATGCTGTCTGCCTTATATTTAAAGGTGGACTAGAAAACCCTCTGGATGGGCTTTATATTGCAAAACAACTGTTGAAAATTCTATGAAATTCTTCTTTTCTGAGAATTTTGCTTTGATTCATGTGGGTGTTAGTAATTATGACATCAGCTTCAAAAATGTTTCAGGATTAGGTTCTGGTCCCAATATCAAGTTCTTAAGAACACCCCTCTTTGGATCCCCTTTCTTGCTATACCTCTCACTAAACCTTTAGTTAAAATTATTACAATGATGTTTAAGAATGAGGGGGTGAATGTGGAGGATATCCTCTTTTGGCTTCGGCAAAGGTGTGAGATCCTAGACATGCCCACTCCTTTCATGGACAGTGAACAAATCTGTAATTGGGGGTGGAAAATTAAAGTAAAACTATTTTCAACAAATCATTGACTTGTTCACCACTCTAATAGTTTCTTTTTGGGGAAAGATAGAGGGACACTATTTTACCCAAGTTTGCCACGATCTTGTTTTAAGTGTGGTTCTCGATCTCACTTAAGTTCGGCCTGTGACACGCCAAGGTGTAGCCACTGTTTAGAATATGGCTATTTATCACCCAATTGCTTGAACCTGTTTAACTGCAATTTATGTGAGAAAACCAGGCATGCCTATGGTAGATGTCCCTGGGCTTCGCACAATAGAGATATTTGCCCCTCTTATGAGGGTCTCATTAACAGAGCACAGCAGGTTCAGGCTAACAGGGTGGCAGAAATGGCCTTGAACCAGACTCATGAAAATCAGGTTGCTGAAAATCAAGCCTCTCATACTGCTGCCCAGGGTACAACAGCCCCCAATGGATTCCAGAACAGGCGTACAAATGCCTATCCCCACTTCAGAAAATATTTGAGAAAATGCCTCAGGCTCTAATGCTCCTACACTTAGCTCTTGTGGCCCTACTCTAACTATGGCAGAACCTACTGGTGAAAACATGCCCCCCCCCAATCTTACACCTGGATTTAAAACAGTGAGTTCTAAGAAAAGGCCTAGGAAAAATCTGACCTCCCAAAAACCTCTAGAAAAGAAAGGCAAAAAGGGAAGATACCCCCTTCATTGAAATTGGGAAATAAGTATGCTGCACTATCTAAAGATAAACAATGGTGGGAATCAGAGGATGAGGACTTGAATGTTTTCTCAGTGGCCTCTACTACCAGGGATGTAACTTCTGATGTAGAAGAGGGGGGGAGTAAGGACTATATAGCTAAATGCACTAGACTGAAAACTCACCTGAAAACTCCTTAAAGCAGACAGGGTTTCTCTAGAGTAGGTTTTTACCTTTGAGTCTTAACCACTAAAATGTGCACTTTGGCTATCACTACTCCTAATGTTAATAGCATTAAGAGTTGCAAGAAACAGCTGGTGACCTTACACGCCCTTATGTGGGGATTGAGTGATGTTTGCTGCTTGCAAGATACCAGAATCAAGACACAATTAGAGTTGAGACAAGCTTCTCGTATATGGACAAAGGGGTTCACATTTTGATCAGTGGGAGAAGAGACATGTGATGGTATTAACATTTTATTTACTAACCCACATCTAAAAATCTCTAGATTGTTAGACATACACCAAGGTAGAGCATTGTTACTGGATATAAATTATTCAAACAAAAGATTTAGGTTAATATCAATTTATGCACCTCAAACTAAGGCATAAAGGGTATCCCTATTTAGGGAAATCCAACCTTATTTGCACATTTCTCAACTAGCCACATGGGCTGGGGATTATAATTGTGGCTTAAAGCAGACAGATAGGGGTTAAAAACCAACAAGCTATTTTGTGATATGGTAGCTCTCCAAAATATTATCTCTACTGCAGATCTGGTGGATACTTATAGAGTGAAATTCCCTACAGGAAGGGGGACAGTACCTTTTTAAAAGTTACCCCTTCTACAAGAATTGATTTTATTTTTATTTCACCAACTTTTCAGGTTTTAATGGTACAAACACAAGCTTGGGAATTCACAGACCATAAAGCTATGACAGTACAAGTTGGCTGGGCTGATTCCCCCAGATGCAAGAAAAATGCATGGAGACTAAATGGAGCAGTGTTTAATCAAAAACCCATACAGAAAGCATGGAGGCAAGCTTTTAAAGCCAGATTGTCAGTTATTGGGTTTTATGAGGTCCTAACTACTTGGTGAGAGGACACTAAAAAGTCTTGGCAAAGTTTTTTTCCAAAATAAAGCCTGAAAGGCTTCTAATAGGGAGCACTTAAAATATTTACAGCTCAGGGGTCAGCTGCAGAACTTGATCTCCCAAACAGAAAACAATAGGTTAGATTATAGCTTGCAAATAAAAATTATTAAACAACAGATGGTTGACATTCAGTATGACCTAGCTAAGTCACTAGAACAGGAGCTCAGGTTTGGAGCTTACATGACAAAGAGGTCTCTTGACCCTTTTAAAGAGTGTAAAACCAGGGTGGAGCATAGGGGTTTAACTGAGGTTACCTCAGAGATAGGACAATTAGTTTCCACTACAACTGGGATTTTGGCTTTAGTCAAGCAATATGTCTTTTCTCTCTTTGGGGTGGCACCTACAACAATATGGGAGCCCCAGAATTTTGAGCAGTTAAACCTCCCCAGGGTTATGGAACAAGATGCGCTGGAACTAACAAGTAACATCTCAGAGGAGGAAGTAAGGTTAGCAATTAATACACTAAAAAAAGACACTGCTCCTGGGACAGACAGTATAGGTTCTGTACTCTATTAAACTTTTATAGATGACCTAGTTGCAGTCCTGACAATTATGTATAATCACATGTTGCAAACTGTTTCTTTAGCTGAGTCCATGAAATCAGGCCATATTGATATTATTGAATAAAAAGAGAGCTAGAGCAGAACTGAAAAACTGGAGGCCTTTGAGCCTACTGAACGCTGACTTTAAAATCTTAAAGAGCAGTTGACGCCTTCAGGAGAACTTTAACAAAACATAATATTTAGACACATTTTTTCTTGTATTTCACATTAGTTCTGTAATCCTCCTCCCTACTATTCATTACTGATGTAATTTACATGAAAACAGGATCTTTGCTCCTGAAAAGTTAATCTATTTCCGTTGCTTTCTCCCTACCTGAGGTTATAGTGCACACCTTGTGACATCACAGTTACTCCTGTGGCAACAGATTGTGATGTCATAACACAGGATTATGACTTGAAGTAGGAAGTAAGCCAAAGAGGCAGATGAACTCTAAGGTATAAAAAGCATGTAGTCATGCACATTTCCTCAGTAATAAATAATGGGGAGACGAAAGCTATAAAAATATATATGGAATGCAGGCTGAATTATACCTAAATATCATGTTTTTCAAAGTCTTCTTTGAGGCATCAGCAGCTCTTTAAGCAAAATACTACTACATAGGTTGACAAAGGTAGCAAACAAGTTAATTAGCTCTTATCAGACTTGTGGAGTTCCAGCTCAACACCAGAAAGACAGTCTTATTTTGTTAAAGGAACTCTTCCACAAAAGTACTATTGATAACACACAGGGGTACATCTTGGGATTAGACCAAGAGAAGGTGTTTGCTAAACTAGCACATAATTTTTTGTTTTCTGTACTGAGAACATGTGGTTTACCAGACTCCTTTGTTAGGTGGATTGTCACCATGTACAAGTCAACAAAGTTGATACCAAATGTGAATGGGTGGTGGTGAAATCAAATCTTGATACGTCTCAGAGTAAGGCATGGTTGCCTGCTCAGTCTTCTTCTATATTCATCTGGCATTGATATTCTGTTACGTAGTATTGCACAAAATGATAAAATAATGGGCATACCCCCGGCCCCAGATAGCCTCCAGTTAAAATAATGGCCTATGCAGATGACGTGGTTTTAATTATAAAAAACAATACATGTGAGGAGACTTTGGCAAAATGCATTAAGTATTTTTTCTGACATATCAGGGTCTCAGATCAAGTGCAGAAAGAGTAAGAGTATAATGCTGGACATCATGCCTGTACCAGTTGGAAACAGTGTTGCAGGTGTTCAAGTTTCACATGACCCCATTACAATTCTAAGTATAGAATATGAAGCAGGAGATATGGCTGTTGCTAATTGGGTAGGGGGGTTGCAGAAAGCTTCTAGATTGGTATCCTCTTGGAAAGGCCAACAGATTTCAAAATATAAGAGAGTTCTATTAATCAAAACATTACTCATTCCCATTTTTTTATATATTAGTTATGTATTTCCCCCACCACTGGCTGTACCCACTACCTCATATAGCATCTCTTTTCAAGCCTTTTGGGGCAGTAGGCTTAATCCAATTAAAAGGGAACATACTTATAGAAGTATACAAGAAGAGGGAGTGGAGATGTTCAATCCTGTGACTTTTTGTATAGTATTTTTATTCAGTCCAACTTTGCACAAGCCCTGAGACCAGGGGATAGAATGTGTAAACCTTTTTTGCTATCTTGGTTTTCACAAAATATGGATCCTTGGGCACAGAAAAAAAAACCTAGATTACTGCAAAGATTAACATGATACC
Source organism: Neoceratodus forsteri (assembly GCA_016271365.2). Classification (NCBI taxonomy): domain Eukaryota; kingdom Metazoa; phylum Chordata; order Ceratodontiformes; family Ceratodontidae; genus Neoceratodus; species Neoceratodus forsteri. The sequence goes on along the minus strand of CM028132.1, from coordinate 718,061,465 downwards.
TAGATATGGTATTGAATTAGTAAAATGCCTCATTAAATGGGGCTTCACCAGTAGTCAGATACAGATAATGAACAGAAAACTAATATATAATACAATCATTCAGGCAGAAAGAACTATGGAGTTATAGTTTCCACAATGCCCACCTCAATGACATAAGGCAGTGATCAGACAACTTTCAAATCCCCGCTTACCAGTATTTGTTTGGGACACTGTATGGTTGGGTAATTATGGGTGCTTGAGCATAAAAGGTAATAATAAGCATAAGCAGATGATAGGTAGTGCCCTTGGGACCATTGTATGCAACAATTAGAAACACAAAGTCATTTATTTTTAGACTGCCCATATGTACAGATATTTTGGTCTTACTTATCCAGACAGTGTAGGGAACCATTATATGCTTCCCTCACATATCCTACATTATTTTATGGGGCTCTAGATAATGGATGGGGGCAGTATCACCCAGATACAGTATAGAAAGTGTTTTCAGTACTCAGATATTATATTTGGCAGTCCAGATGTGTCCGTGTTACACAGTCAAGGGCTGTGATCAATGCTGAAATATAACAGAATGTTAGACTGTCTTTACAGGAGGTATATTATAAAGATACAGGGTGGTTTAAGGCAGAAAAGGTTAAGTTCTTATGGGTTACCTGCATAAAGTGGATTTTTTACTAAAAAGAACATTTCTGTAAGATGGGTGAAATGGACTATGGCATGTCTTGATTCTCTTTGTATGAATTGTATAAGCTTATGTGTTATTGACTTTTTGCATTGATTATTGTGTACCTCTAATTCTTTCCTTTGTCTATAGCCCAACTTTTTCAAAAAATATTCCCCTACTCTGCAGTAGGGGGAGCTGCTGTCCATTGGTAAGATAGTCAGTTCTGGTGTGGCTCCAGAGAGGATGGGCATTTGGGAGGCTGGGGAGCGGAACTCCTGCCCGACCTCGGCTTTGCCCAAGACCAAAAAATTCTTTGATGCAGATGGTTCTGAAGAACTTAGGAAAAAATGATCTTGTTCAGCCAGACACTGATGTAAGTGTCCCATCTATTTCTAATGTGGGTTCAGCACAAGATACTCAGGATGCAAATGAAGTAATTCTGCAAGTCAAACTACAAGAGGAAGAAAAATGGTTTGAGCAGGAAAAAATGGAGAAGAGCAGCCCTTTGATGCTTTGCCACAGGATACAAACTCCCCCTCCCCCCAGAGACCACTTCTTGTCAGAACTTTTTCATAAAAAAAGAAGCAGCTCCTAGGAGGATTGCTGTCCAGATTTGCTACAAAGGGGGTCTTGAGATATGACCTGACAGACATCATGTAGGGAAGAAACTCCTTAAAGACTCCCTCCACTTCTCTCCAAGTTTTTGCCTTTATTAATGTGTCTGGAGAAGATAATTTTAATGTTAGTTTCTGGTCACCACATGCTTTGGAGATATTTTGGCAAAGGCACAACCAGGTAAAATTCTCTCCACTTTGGTCCCCCTTCCTGGTTATACTCTTAGTCAAACCCTTGATCAAGTTTGTGACAGTTATGTTCCACAATGAAGATGTGCATGTGGAAAACATTGTGTATTGACTCCAACAAAAATGAGAAGTCCTCAGTGCCCCAAGGCTATATTAGATGTGGAGCTATTCTGGATGGGGGGGGGGTTGAAATTTACAGTAAAGCTATGCCAACATGAGGAAGGTGTATGCCATATACCTAACTCCATTCTGCTGGGTTGAGAGAAAGGTGTCTATTTTTATGCAGGGCAACCTTGAGCCTTCTACACGTGTGGGGCCCGTACACCTTATCTAGTGTATGCAAAAATCCCAATGTGAGAACTGGGGAGAAATAGGCCATAAAAGTTTACAATGTGCTAATCACATGAAATGTGACTTGTGTGAAGAATATAGGCACATTTTTTTCTCTGAATGCCCATGGGCAGCAAAAAATAAAACTGTCACAATCACCCTGACTCACTAATTCAAAAAGCTCAGGAAGCCGCAGCATCGGAGACCATGTGATGCGGGCAACCGGGTGCTAGCTCTTCTTACTCGCTCCGACCACCCTCTCACTTTATTTTGTTATTTTCTGCGCATTCTGTTTAAAATATTGCCCTAAAGCTAGATTACGTCTGCCCGAAAAGGTGTTACATCATCCCTGAGGCGCAAAACGTGGCTGGAGATCGAAATGAAGAAGGCACTGCCGAAGCACACCCCACCTGCAATGCCTGAGAAAGGCCCTAAGAAGCCTTGAACCTCAGTGCCATGGATATTGAGGAGACCCCAACCATGTCCTCAGATACAGAGCCTCTCACACTGGCGAGTTTCCTGGCCGAGTTTAGGCCATTTAAAGAAGAACTGAAGTCTGTCACTTCGGAGCTCAAATCCATCTCATGTGCACTCGAAGATATTTCTCGATGCACCACGGACACAGAGACCCATATTGTATCACTGGAGAAACATATAGACCAGCTGGATCCAGAAATTATGGTGAATAGGCAAAGAATCATCAAACTAGAGCTCAAAATTGAAGATCTCAAGGGTAGGAGCCGAAGAAATAATGCTGTGCTTATTGGGCTCCCAGAAACCCAAGAAGGCCCGAACCCTGTGTTATTTATGCAGAAATTCATTGAGAAGATCACTGGACCTTCTCCCTTAGGGGCCAAATATGTGATTGAGAGGGCCCACCACGCATTAAGGCCGACACCCCCTGCAGGCTCCCCTCCGAGACCGATTATTTTCCGATTTCTTAATTACTTAGAACGTCAACACTTTCTATCCAAAGCCAGAGACCTTCAAGAGATTCGTTGGGAAGGTTTAAAAGTTCATGTGGCACAAGATTTGCCAGCTACAGTATGCCAACGCCGTACTGCCTTCCATCCTTTGGTCACCAAATTGATTGCTGTGGGGCTCCGCTTTTGGATAAGCTATCCGGCAAGATTACAAGTTTTAACTGATGGCAGGTGGCACACCTACGAAGATCCCGGAATAGCTCAGGCCAATCTGAAAGTCTCATTTCCCGATCTCTTCAGAGATACCTGAATTTGACCATGAGAGGATCCTGATGTTACCCCTGGGTTTTGGGCCTCTATATTGCAAAGTTGTTATCCCTATATCTTTCAAATTTCCCTTGTGGTCTGGTTTCTCTACAGAATGTTTTCTCATGTGTTTTCGGTAACCTATTCTCATATTCTCACCTTCTCAGAGAAGCATCCTATTAAAGGCTGGACTATGCTCCCTATTCTGGTTCCTTTGTCTGTCTGTCACAGTGTAGAAGAATTGGCAGAGCAGCTTATCCCCCTTAATCCAGTGACGATGTGACTTAAATGTCTGGTTCTTTTTTTGGCCCTGGGAGAGCCTTGTTTTGTCAGGCTTGCACCTTTTTGACTGCACCAGAGAGATACGGCCCTCGGGAAATCATGATACCACGATTCGTGGTACCAAAGCATCATAGTAACATGCTGCATTCGCCACTAGAGGGAGCACCAGGACTGATAGCTGGGCTTAATTCGAGAGGCTCTCGTGTTCAACCTGCAAGAGCAACTGGGAAGAATGCTGTTTTCACCAGGGGCAGTTCAAGAACATCCTTCACAAAATTAGGGAGCTGTATAGACCACAAGGATCCATCTCATTTTCAATCGAATGCAGAGACTTCTCAACCTTACTGCTTGCTTAAACTTGCATATCTTGTTTTTTCAGTTACATTTCTGGGTTATATTCTTGGCCTAAATGGCAATTTGGGGCTCACTTAGAGTTTTCTGTTTATTGAAAAACACGGGCATTCTCAGTGCCTTCTTTCAGTTCTCCTATTAAGGAGATTATGCTTGAGCCCTTGATTTAATTTTCTTCACACAATATGTTGGGCAGAAAGATGTCACATTGTGTACCTTATTGATGTTTATCAGTTAATTTTGGGATAGGAAAGGAAGGTACAAGGGTAGCATAGACAGCAATACCTAATGGCCATACCCCACTATACTTAGCAAGTATAATCTATATACTTTTATAGGGTTTAGTGCTGTGCTCTTCAAAACTCATGATGTAGTATCATATTTGTTTTTTCTGTCTGTATTGCATTTGCAGAGACAATTGAGGGTGGTTGGGGGGAGGGAGCTAAGAGGATGGTGAACTGTGGAACGCTTTCCACAATAGTATGGGGGTTTGGGAGGTTGGGTTTGCCTCCATTCATATACTGGTGGCACTAAAGGGTGGTCACATTCGAGGGACAGAACATAACCAGACGCTACATAAAGGGTATAGGGAGGGTGGGGTTGGCAACACAGCAGCTGGGGGAGGTATGTGCAGGGTGACACTCGGGTTCAGATGAGATATAAAACCTATATCCTTTTTTGTTAGGAAATATACTTATTTAAGATGGCTACCTGGAATGTCAAGGGCCTCAGGCAGCAACTTAAGCGATACAAAGTCCTAAAACATTTAGCCCTATTATCTATTGATGTTGTATTTATACAAGAGTCGCATCTACTAAGCTCTGAGGCTACTCGTGTCAGAAGACTACAAATAGGGCAAGTTTTCGCAGTGGGGGGCTCTACTCATAGCAGTGGAGTTCTAATATTGATTTCCAAAAAAATCCCTTTTTCACTTACACACATAATTGAGGATCCTCAGTGCAGATATATCTTTATCCACTGTACTTTACATAACAGGGAGATCCTGCTGGGTTCAATTTATGGCCCCAATATTTCTTCATGCAGTTAATTAATATATTAACCCCTTATGTATCGTTGCCCATAATCTTGGGGGGAGACATGAACACTGTTTTTGACCCATCCGTAGATCGTTCCAATGGGTTTCATGGGACTTCCTCTCCAGCTCAGCAGGCATTTCAAGAACTTATAGATAACCTCAGCCTGTGTGACATATGGTGGGTTTTACACCCTTCAGAGAAAAGTTACACTTTTATTTCCCCTGTTCATAAGACTGCATTGAAAATCGATTATCTGCTAATATCCCAAGTACTCCTGACAGGAGTCTAAAATGTCTCCATTCAGCCTGGCCCACCTTCTGACCCCTCCCTGGTCACTTGTCACCTATCTTTAGTCTCCTCTTTTAAAAAAAAACCCATGCTGGAAAATCAACAACCAGTTGCTGAAGGATCCTGCAATAGTTTCTGTGCTTAATAAACACACATAACATTTTGTTATGGTCCACGAAAAAACGACCTCCAAACCTGATATAATATGGTGCACTTTCAAGGCCTATATGAGAGGTATACTCATAAGTTTATCATCACAGAGGAAAAAAAGAAAAGATCAGGAACTTCATTATCCGCTTGGTTAAATAAGGGATATCGAAACACATTTGGCTCCTGATTCTCCCTAAGATGTTAAACAGAAACTGACCAAGATGAGAGATGAATATCTGGAGATTTTGAGGGAAAAAGCTGAGTTTGCCATACTAAGAATGAAATCAACATACATAGACCAGGGAGAAAAGGCAGGGTGTTTACTAGCGTTAAGAATTAAGCAACTAGAAACTGCTAAATATATCCCTGCTATTCAATCTTCAACGGATGGCACATTGAAAACATCCCCACCTGACATAGTATCTGAATTCCGGGAATACTATGCCAATCTCTATGCTTCCATGTCTAACCCGCCTTCAGACCAGGAACTGGATTCCTACTTGGAGGCATCCCAACTGCCTTCCCTCTCGGAGGTTCAGCAGAGAGCACTTATACTCCCTATAACTCCTATGGAAATTGCTAAAACTATTCAATCCCTCCCTTCAGACAAAACTCCAGGGATGGATGGCTTTTCCGCAAACTTTTACAAGAAATTCCAGAAACCCTTAATTCCCCTATTGCTGTCCCTATTTCAATATATTTTATCTGGAGTGTCAGTGGACAATACTTTGTTTGAAGCCTTAATAGTTCTTATCCCCAAGCAGGACTGAAATCCGGAGCCGACTACCAGCTATCGTCCAATATCTTTACTAAATCAAGATATTAAAATTCTAACCAAATTAATAGCAGAGTGTATCAATTTAGTTGTACTGACATGGCCTCAACCCGATTTCACTTTTGTATGTTAAGACCAAGGCCCTACCTGTAAATCTGCTTCCCACTCCCATAGCTATTTCGGTGAGGAATCACCCACAATTATGTAGTTATCTCAAGTACAATCACATTCAGGACCCAGAGCAACCTGTTTGGGGAAACCCCAATTTCAAAATAGACAATAAAACATTTCTACCAAACTGGATTCCCGGTATGAATGATCTACGTCTCTCATCATTTATCTCAGAAGGGAACACATGACTTTCCTCTCTTGACATTCTATCGACCCTCAACTTGACAACTAAATATAGTTTTAAAGTTTTCCAATTAAAACATCTATTCTGTAAGATTTTTGGTCCAATTCCCCCTATGCTCGATAAACCATCTTTTACCAGTGTAATAAATCCTGAGCATGGTTCTCTGCACTCAGTATCCAACTACTACAAAATGAAATATAACTGGGCATACCCAAACTGCTTTGCTCCTATAGCATATTGAGAACCCTTTTTCTCTGCTTATAAATTAGTTTGGACTGAATTATGGCAGAATTGCCATAAGTACATTACCCAGGATCGACTACGCTTGACTCAATTTCATATACTGCACAATTTATACTATTCTCTGCAAAAACTACACAAATTTGGCCTCCTCCTGTCATCTCTATGTTCAAGATGTAAGAAGGAAGAGGGCACCCTATTTCACATTTTCTGGAGCTGCCCCAAAGTTGTCCCACTCTGGAACACCGTTCAGGATAAAGCTGATCCCTTAATTGGTTTGCAGGAGCTATTCACTCCAGAAATCTGCCTCTTAGGTGACTACTCGGCCATTCTGGTTTTAGTCAGAAGGTATTGTATTGCTCTGATCTCTATGTCCATCAAGAAATTAGTGTTACATCACTGGAAGGATGATAACATTATTTCATATATGGAATGGCTTAATGAATTCCTTGCAAACCTTAGGACCGAGAAGACAATTGCCAGTCTCAATAATAGGCCCGAGAAATATGCAAAAATATGGGAACCTTTGCACACTTTATACTCTCTTTGATACTTTCACCTGCACATACAATATACTGTTGCCCAAGAGGATTTAAGAATGTTATCTGTGTTGCATAATGTTTGGGAGGGGGTGGTGTTAATGGGAGGTTTTTGCTGGGTGGGATGAGAGGGAGGGAGGGTGGGCGGGAGGAGAACAGATCCTTGGGGATATAAATGTTGTACTCACTTTGTATGATACTCCTGGACCTGTTCTCATTATTGTAAAATTTAATAAACTTTAAATGGAGAAAAAAGGAAGCCACAGCATCTCCTGAGCAAACCTTGTCTGGGCCTCAGACACCTGACATTTCTGCCTTTCAAGAAACACAGCAGGAAATTATCCCAGATCACACTACCCAATCTACAGATAGTGCTCCTAGATTGGAGGCTGACACCTCCACCAAACATCCAGTTTTAAACTTACAACCTGTTTGCTATGAGGACTCCCCAGTGGAAAAACAGCAGGAAAACACAACATATATGCCTCTTCCAAATTTGTGATCTGTTCCTTTAAGTAGGAGATGGTCCCACTAGAAACCTTATGAATGACCCAGATCCACCTGAAGTGGAAACTGAAAATAACTTTACAGTTTTGGTTAACTAAACTGGGATGACTCGGACATGGAGGTAGAAGAATTGTATACCACCTCCAGAACTCTGGGAAACCCACATCTCAAAATGGAAATTGTTGACTATAAAGGAAAGAAAAAGAAAAGAAAGAAAAAGAGTTCCTAAACCAACATAGACTTTTATGAATGCATTGCCTTGTCGCTGTAAATACTTGTAGTATACTTAATTACAAAAATAGGCAGGCAGTGTTTCAATATTTACATGATTTAAAAGTCAGTGTCAGTTTTCTTCAAGAAACATGGATGTCATCCCTAGCTCACGTTAGACTTTTTCAGATAGAATAGTGTTGGGGCCTCAGCTTTTGGTCCTTTTGGTTTAGACAGGGCCAACAGAGTGGGTTTTATTTTCCAAGATTCATCTTTCCACCTCTCCAAATTAATTGATTTAATCCCAGGGAGCCTGCTAATCCTTGATGGGATTTGGGGACAAATCCCCAGTAGATTTATTATGGTCTCTGGCCCCCAATCTAAAGCAGATAGGATTTCCCTTTTAGCTTCCCTGCAACCCGTTTTTGTAACATCAAGAACTATATTTTTAGGAGGTGACTTTAATTGTGGGTTCCAAAAAACAGACCAGCAGTCAGTTGGTAAAAAAAAAAATATTGTGATTCTAATGCTTTAGAAAAATGCATTAGAACTGCTGGCCTTTCTAACTGTACAGATTATCAGGTCTCAGAGCCCACTTTTACATACAAGAGAGCGACATTTACAACCATGATGAATCATTTCTTTGCATCTAAAAATAATCAGCCAGTTTCACTAGAAATCCATCCATCAGAATTTACTGACCACATGCTTCTCAAAACTACAATCCAGGGAACTACTAATATTAATGCTAAACAAAACAGGTGGAAACTGAACACATCAGTACTTTCAGATCCCATAGTACAGTCCAGAATTTCAAGATTGTTATGGACCAGAGCATCAGTATTTGATCTCTATGATGATGCAGGATCATATTGGGCTGACATTAAAGAGGATATAAAACAAATATTTCAGAGTTTGGGAGAAATAAGGAACGTGATACATTTTTTACATATCTAAAACTCCGTACACAATTACAATATTTATTTTCCCTTGTGCTAATTTCAAGATATGATTTTTCTGCACAGATAGATAATCTTAAACATTCAATGAAATTATTTCAATATGACCGTGCCAAGACCATCAGAGCAGAATTACAATATGGGACCCCAAGAACACCTATAGGGGATCCCTTCGAAGCATGCAAATGTAGGAAGAAATCCACTTCTTTTTCTTGCTTAAAAGATGAGAAAGGACATTTAGTGTACTCTGGAGGTCAACTATATGATATAGTTACTAACCATTTAAAATCCTTTAACTTAAACCAGCCTCCTTCAGATTCAGAAATCAATTCTTATTTAACTATGGTCCACCAACCAGCTTCCCCAGGTAATGCCCAAGTCTTAGTGCAACACATCTCAGCTTCAGAGATAAATTGGTACCCAAAAGTTAGGAGTATCACCAGAAGCAGATGGCCTACCCTGTGAATTTTATAAATTATTTGCAAAGGAGATAGCTGCCTGTCTGGAAAAAGTTTTTTTTTTCCTTTTTTCTCAGAAATAAAGTAGTTCCAGAATATTTTACCACAGGACTTATTGCATTTTTATTTAAACCAGGAGATAAAGATAACATCCAGAACTGGAGACCAATTAGTATCCTAAATGTGGACTTTAAAATTGTGCCACAAATTGTAAACAAGCACTTAAGAAAAATTGCCATACCTTCTAACTGGGCAAATTTCAAATCTGCTATTTTTTCCACCTTGCTAAAACAATTAAGTGTAGAAATGGAGAGATGGAAAAAGCTACATTTGTCCTTGATGGGTAGAGTGGCTTCAGTGCGCATGTTATTACTCCCAAGGGTGCTGTACTTATTCAATAATTTCCCAATACGGCTGTCCCCCAAACTTTTTGATACCCTTGAAAGAATGGTTTCCTCTCATGTGGGGAAAAAAAGGCACATAGGTCGGGGAAAAACAAACTCAGGGCACACTGGACTAGGGGAGGCTTTGGGGCCCCTTGGTTTCTGAATCATCATCTGGCATGCACTGTGGCACAAATAACAAAATTGTTTGTACCACCTAACACATCCTGGCCAGTGTGGGTTGGCCTCAAAAGAGACCTGGCAGGTCCCATCTCACTTAGATCCCTGTTGAGCTCTGGTGGATCTGGAGGAAAGGGCCACTCCCCGATCATATGTCATTCCCGATATGCCTGGTGTCGCATTATGATTCTGTCAAATACCCCCAAGAATGCTTGGGCACCACCTTGGCCTATGCAAAATTGTGGTGTAACACCTTTATAGCATTAGAGGGACAACCCCTGAATTGGTCTACCTGGGAGGCAAAAGGAATATGTTATGTGAGGGATCTCATGATGCCTGGTTTGAATACATTATTATCCTTTGACCAGCTGAAAAATAAATTTAGCCTTCCAAATACTGACTTTTGGTGGTATCTTCATACATGCAGCCTTATATATGCCCTTTTCTTCTCAGATATGAACAGATAACAAGTGGAAGTGGCTTTCCACCCTACATAAGGAAATGTCTACGAGGCGCATAGGTAAATTCACGCTATAGGCAGAGACTCTTACTCAGAACACTACCTAACACTGTGTGAACCTCGATGGGAGCTAGAGATGGGATGATATTAACGAGCTGCACATGGGCTGGGTGCCTTCAAAATGTGCATAGGTTGTATAAGGATGCTAAGAGTCAATTAATACAGTTAAAAATCTTTTGGGGATGGTACAGAACCCCAGCTGTTTTATGTGCAGCAAGATTATTGCCACATTCGGACTGTTGGAGATGCCAGCAACTGGGAGCCCACCTTTTTCACATAATGTGGGAATGCCCACAACTTTCTGACTTTTGAAGAGCAGTTAGGTGAGATTGCTGCTTAGTTTTAGGCATAAGGGACCTCCAGCTTGATCCCAAATTGCTGCTGGGGGACATGTCTAGTCTCCTTACACTCCCAAAGGCTTTAAGAGGGTGGGTCATGGTAGTTCTACTGGAGGCTAAGTGGCTTCTTCTAATGCAATGGAGACAAGTCAATAGTCCATGTATAAGACAATGGCATGCAGCTATAGCTAAATTGGCACTGTTGGAAAGGCTGACCTATGCTCACCGAGGCCAACTGGTTCACTTCCATAGGAAGTGGGACTCTTATTTTAACTTGCCATTATGCAGAGCCCCCCCCCACTGAGGAACTCTACTCCTACTAGTCATTAGATGTGCTGTATTAGATGATCCAGATGTCTAGCATGAATGAGTAGATATAGTTTAAGGAGGATAGGATATATGTATGTGATTGTATGTGAAGCGAATACAGGTGCTTAGCCTGTGGTTATGTATTGTATAGTGTATGAATAAGGACCATGAAGAGCTTGTAACATGCATGAGAAAGGAATGAACATGGAAGTGTAAGATAATGCTGAAAAATCTCAATAAAATCTTCTATGATAAAAAAAAGAAAAATTGCCAGTCTTTTGATTCACCCTTCTCAGTTTTGCAGTCTTCCAGACTGAAAAATGCAACACTCTCTTATGGAAATCAGAAAACTAATAGAATTCTACATATCCCAAAAATGAACCAACATTCTTTTGTCATTAGACCAAAGCAAGGCCATTGACTAGGTTAATCACTCCTTTTTATTTCTTACACTAAGGGCATACGGAATCCCACCTCCTTTCATTGAATGATTTCAACTACTTTACTCACCAGCCACAGTATGACCCATTATTCATGGTCACATTACCTCAGGTTTAAAAATATCTGTAGGAGTCAGACAAGGGTGCCCCTGAGTCCCCTTTTATATATTTTTTCCTCTAGCTCCATTTCTTAGAAGACTGATTAGTAATCAACAATGGCAAGGTCTTACATGGAGTAATAGAGGAGACAAAGTAAAAGTCTTAGCATACGCAGACAATGTTTGTCTTTTTTTTCTGACCCTAATAGTATACCTTTTTTTTACAAGAAGTGCATACATATGCAGCTGTATCAAATGCACACCTAAATATAGATTACTGTAGAGGACTATACATAGCATCACCAGGACCATTGTAATCTTGTATAGAAGGTATCCCTATTTTGTCAGAACCAATTAAAATACTTGGTATTCTGGTTAGTCCTCAAAAATGTACCAATTCAAAATTGGGAATCAGCTCTGTGTACTCATGAAAATAATGTTCAGAGATGGAAGGGATGGAAAATGTCAAAACTAAAAAAAATGCATATTATAAAGCAGTTCTTGATCCCCTGTATGTTATATATTGCTGTGATATTTCCACCACCACCCACTTTGGAAACAAGATGGTACAGTTGTTTCCTTCAAATGCTGTGGGGCAGCAGGTTAAATCCCATAAAAAGAGCACACACTTATCTACCTAAAAGTAAAAGAGGCTTAGGGTTGGTCGACCCCATTATTTTTTTCATATCCTGTTTATTTCACAAACACTGAAATTAGGTTTAACCCCTGCAGTTAATTTACCCTTACAAATGGATATGCAATAATCTTGCTCAGTATTTTCACTCATGGGAGGGGTACCCACCTAAAGTAACACCACACCTTCAGGTTCCAGAATATTTAAAATCTGCAGCTCAGAAACTATATAAATGGGGTATATCTAAATCCCAGATATGGCAATATTCAGGGCCACACTTATATAATTTAGTTATGCAACAATCTAATCCTACTGAGCCTGAGTTTAAAAACTGCCTCCTCCCCAATGAAGAGAGTCCTAGCACAATTGAATAATAATAGGACAATTGAATAATAATAGGACCCCCCATATGTGCAAGATCCTATGGCTATCTTCTATGGAAAACTAAACGTATGTGGGAACAGTAAACACAAGGCCCAGGAAGAGTGATATTCTCCTTATAACTCTTGCTGGGTTCAGAAGAAATTGATGGAACATTTTCTTTTAAGTTGTTCCCATAGAAAACCTTCATGGGAATATCTAGCAAAAAATGTAATTTCTCATGGTTGATTGGTCTTTCTTATAATATATTAGTTCTAAGAGACTATTCTTCTTTGCAAAGTAAATATCATAGTGATAGTTTAGCAGTTTTCTTCTGTTTTTTAAAGTTTTATCTCTGGCAAGTCAGATGCCAATGGGTGCTACAGCAACATATAATGGCACATGAGACCTTTGGTATATTATGTGAATCAGCAATGAGCTCTATCTACCTGATTGATGTCTCTCTCTATTCATCAGCCAAAGTGAACAGGTTGTGGAAAGGATTTAACTTTTTTATTAAATTTAAATGAATAGGCAACCGGTAGACAAAAGAACTGATCAAAGACTATAGGTTCAGATAGTCTTAGATAGTGCCAATTTAGTATCTGTGGATGGCATCTAGGAAGGTTTAGAATTCAGAGTTGTAATTTATTTTCTTTCTTAGATATAAATAAAGACAGGTATGAGTGATTCTATAACATGTGAAGTAACATGAGACCTGAAGGAAAGATGATTTAATTTGTTTAATTAATATTTTTCTCTTGTTTTCTTTTGACAAAGTCACTTAAGATTATGTATATTTTATGCTGTATGATTTTTTCTATTAATAAAATTCCCCAACTCTGCTGCAGGAGATGTTCAACAGAATGGAGGAATCCAGTCTGCAGGATGACATTGATGGGGTAGGAGGCTGTTTTGGAGATGAGTCAAAATGCATTACCTTGCCTTCACAGATTACAGTTTCTGATTCTACTGTTATGACTGATGAAGATATATCCGCTGAAAAACTGTGCTTACAAAAAGAACTGGAAGACAGGAAAAAACAACTCATATCTATGATGTCTGATGCTGAACAGCATTATGAACAAGAGTCAGTCCATTGAATCCACCAAATGGTGGAATGCAGTCCATTTGACATATATAGGGAGTTTAGAGACTTATCCAGATCAGCAGTATGTGGGGAAAAAATTGATAAAGATTTCCCTAAACTTTTCCCTATCTGATGTATATGCATTTATACGTGCTTCTGGTGACTCAAACTTCAATATCACTTTTCTGTCAAAAGCTTTATTAGACAAATGATGGTCTCTTTATCAATTTATCAGGGATGCTCTTTTGTGGTTGCCTTTTGTGGGGATTCCCCTTACAAAGCCAAACTTTAAAACCGTAACTGTCCTTTTTTGAAATGAAGGGTAAATGTGAATGACATACTTTACTGGTTGGAGCAAAGATGTGGGATACAAGGTACTTATGACCTCATCATAGAAGATGAGGGTTTTTGGACTGGGAGTGAAAGTTCTGTGTCCAACTCCATCAGGATGACTTGGGGATCCAGCACCTGCCAAACTGTTTTTTTGGGATGGGACAGAGGCATTCTGCTTTATCCTGAGCAGCCCAAGACCTGTTATAATTATGGCTCCCTTACTCACTTGAACACTGCTTGCAGTAAACTGAAATGTACCCTGTGTGGTAGTCTAGGCCACACTAGTGCTCTCTGCCAGTGCAATCCCAAATGTAACTTCTGTGATGCTACTGAACACACTTATCGCTCCTGTCCATGGGCTGCCCCCAATTCATCGGACTTTGGAGAAAAAGATTTCCACATTTATAAGACCACTAAACCATTCTGGACTCAACTTTCTTTCTCTGCTCAGGACATAACCAGTGGACCTCCCACTCCTATCCCCACAGTTGCCATGGGAAACTTAACCCTAGAGTCTGTTGTTCAACATACTACCATGGAGACACTGCCTACTAGTACTGATGCTTCCTCAGTATCTACAGGTATTCCTACTACTGTAATGTCTTCCCTGCCTCCACTGTCCCCTTTCCTTAACCCCCAACTCATTCCAGGTAACTGGGAAAAGCAAGCATAGCCATCCACCAAAACAACTGGTGGAGTCTGCTTTTCTGTTGCCTTTGGAGAATAGATTCACCACCTTACAGGATTGGGGAGTGCTTATGGAGGATGCAGATTCTGACTTCTTGGCATCATCCTCCCAGAAAGATGCTGTTGCTGAACTTGATGACACCAGCCTTTCCATTGCTTCTACAAAGAAGAAAAAGTGGAAAACTTGTTCAACTTCCAGGAAGAAATCTGTTTAACCGCACATGAACTCATGAGCTGTCTATAACTGTTGCCACTTTGAATGTTAACATTCTGAAATCAGAAAAGATTGACCACATTTGCTGTTTTAGAAGAGTTTATACACAATATTTATTACTTTCAAGATACCCATTTAAATACTATGGCTGATATACAAAAAGCAACAGAAAGCTGGTGTAGTGGCCTGGGTATATGTTTTAAGTCCACAGATATACAGGTCACAAAGCTAGTGGATATTTCCCCAGGACAAGCTCTGATGTTAGATATTTCTTATTGCTCTTACCACTACCACCTCTTAAACATATATGCCCACCCAAACTAAGGCATTACGGATTCTCCTTTTAAAGAAAATTCAGCCATATCTTCACACCACTAAAACAGTTCTGCTACGTGGTGAATTTAACATTAGATTACTAGCAATGGATAAAAGCCCTCATACTAGTAAGCAATACTGTGATGCCTCTTTCTTGAAACAAGCTTTGTCACAAGTCACTTTAGTGGATTCTCATGCTTCTACCACTGCTCACCCTTTACACACTTTCCATAAAGGCTCCCTTTCATCCTGAATAGATTTTTCATTCATTCCCCCCTGTACCCCCCCTTTCCCTACCCCAAGTAATTCCTTTAGAATCTTATGATCACTGTATGGGTAGCATACAGTTATTCGCAGATATTGACAATACTGTAGGCCCTGGCCTCTGGTGACTGAATGCTAGTTTATTGGAAATCAGTGGAGTATTTGAGGATTTAAAATGCATTTTGCAGAACAAGATTTCTGTTATTTGTCTCTACAACTCCCTCTCTGATAGGTGGGAAGACAGCAAGCCTCCAAACAAGGAAAATATGGGGAGTTAAGACAACACTTACATAAATTAATTTCCCTACAAACTTCAGGTGGCCACGGCTATTCAGACCAAATTACGTCTGTTAAGCAGGAGATGTGTAGCCTTCAGTATGACTGTTCCAAAACTTTGGAATACAAGCAAAAATTTGGGCAAATTCTATCACACTAACCCTTATGAAGCTTGTAGACTGTGGACTGACTGTAAATGTATTTCAATATTGACCAAGCCTGATGGGACAGAGGTGAAGGGTCATACCTTAATTTTGCATAATATAGAAAAAAAATATAAAATCTCAATTTGAAGAACCATACACTTATGCATTTTTTATTACAAACACCTGCATTGCCCACATTGGATCAAACTCAGCAACAACATTTAGTTTCTCCCATTATTGCCCAAGAACTAGAAGAAGTGATCCATAGTTTACAATCAGGAATGGCCCCGGTTTTGGATGGCTTACCCAGTGAACTGTTTAAAAAACTGTGGACCATTTGCCCCTGAGAACTCACAGCAGTATATAATGAACTTTTAGCTAGGGAAACCCTCCCTTTTTCTATGTATGAAGGCTTTGCTCTTCTTTTTGTTTAAAAAGGGGAACAAAGCAGACCTCTCAAATTGGTGTCCCATTATCCTGTTAAACACTAATTTTAAAATTCTGACAAAAGTACTTGGACGTTGATTATCGCAATTGTTTGCTAACATGCTCCATGACTCAGAATTCTGTTCAGTTCTTGTTGCAAAATCACTGATGCCTTACTTTTACTAAGAGAACTTTTTGAACATGGATCTTGCAGTCAGGTTTCTGACTTTTTAATTAATTATGATCAGGCTAAAGCCTTTGGCAAAATTTCACATGATTATTTGTGGTTATGTCTGGAAGCTTATGGACTTCCTCCCACTTTTATTTCATTGATCCAGTTATGTTACCAAGATACTTTCATGGTCCCTTATGAGAATGGCAGATTAGGTCAGAGTTGTCCCATTATTAGGGGTCTCAGGCAAGGTAGCCCCCTTAGCCCCTTAGTGTACATCCTTAAGATTGATCCCCTAATTTGAATTTTAAACTTATCCCCTAAAATGTTAAGTATTTCCATGGCATCTTCTTCTGTGGTTAAAAGTGTTGCCTGTGCAGATGATTTGTGTTTATTGGTACAAGATTACTAATCTGGAACCCTAGCTAATGCTGTTATAGACACCTCCACTGAGGCTACTGGGGCAAAAATAAAGTTTTCCAAGGGCCGGTCAATGTCAGTTGGGACCATTATAATGATCCAGTACAATCTGTTGCAAGCATTTCTATTGCCCACACCCCAGGAAAGATTTCAGGGATTTACTTTGGAATGATGGATATGGCTTTCTATAATTGGGACATCAAGATAAAGCAGGGTAAACAGAAAGCTGGGATATGGAACAAATGGAGAATGAATAAAAAGAAGAGGATCTATATCATTAAATCAAATTTAATTCCTGTTTTTTTACTAAGTTATGTTTTTCCTCCCCCCAAGAACTTAGAAACAAGCCTCTATAGTTGTTTTTTTTTCAGTGCTTATGGGGGAGCCATCTTACTCCCCTTAAAATGGGTATTATGTACTTGCTGAAACAAGATGGTGGTTTAAACGTGATTAATCATGTTGTTTTTTTTCATTGAATTTTATTTTTTACTAACTTACTCCCCTGAGGCCCCTGATGAAGCTGGAGGAAGAGGATCAATTGGAATTTATTTGGAGGAGATTCTGGAGGTGGTCAGAATGATTCTGGACTGCTGGACTTGATTGGTGATGTATCCATTCTAAAAACATTTTCTTCAATTTTGCATAAAACCTTAGGTGGTGAATACTGCTGTTACTTGGATGTAAACAGCTTTACTGTATATAAAGTTATTGGCTGGTGTTCTGATATAGGCTTGGGTGAGAGCCAAGCTCATTAAAGAAACTTTCTGGACAAAAATTACAGAGGTGGGAGCTCTGTAATATTAGACTCACTCCTGGAATTGTGTTTTTTAGACTACTACAGCTGTAAATGCACTAATCTTGTTATTTTTTGACCTGGACAATTTTGCTATGGTGTAGCTGCATACTTCTCTATTTTCTCTCTTGCTGGACTGAGCAAGGGTTTTGGGGTATTTTTAAGGTTTGGGCAGGTTGTGAGTTTTGATTTTATAGGAGGGGGCTTGGGAGTAGTATTTTATCTAGTTTAGTATCTATCTTGGGGTGTGTGATTAGGGCAAACTGTTGTGCTAGTGTATGAGTGTGGTGTGAGTGGAATTAGGAGGATGTGCTGGGACTTTGTTGGGCATTATGTGTCAGGGCTGTCCAAGGGGCCAGGGGGGCCAGGATAGTTTATGGGGCATCTCCGCTTCATGACCTATGGCCCTTTGTCCACCTTCCGGTTTCTAACACCATAGCAAGACACTGCCAGGAGGTAGGGATTTGGAGGGGCCATGGGGATTTGGGGCAGTGGGGTGCCTTGTGCATGGCAGGGGTGGCAGGATAGAGATTGTCAGGTGCAGAAGGTGCCCTGGATTATGTTGGGTACAAGAGAGAGGCCAGATGTGTTTAATGCCCATCCCCAGGGAGTCCACCAGACCAAGTGGCCAGGTAAACCAAGGGGCTTCTTTGTCCACCAATCCCCTGTGGGGGGGGTGCTCTGCAATGCCAGATCAATCAGGAACAAGACTGACAATATTGCAGACTTGATTTCCTCAGTCGATCTAGCTTGCATCACAGAAACCTGGGTTGGTGACGATGCTGGCCTGGTCTTTGAGGCTGCCATCCCTTCTGGGTATACCATTGTGCACTGCCCCAAAGAGCAACATAGGTTTGGTGGGGTAGCCATCTGCTTTAGATCCAACTTGGGCTTCACCATGCACCCAGTGAGAATACCAGGTTCCTTTGAATGTGTGGCTGTCCGTGGGGGTCTGTGCGCAGGCTGCAGGATTGTCCTGATTTACCACTTCCCTTGGGCGGCAGGAGATTTCCTGTAGGAGGTGGCCAGATTCATCATCCGTGAAACATTGGAAGCCCCCAGATGTATTGTCATGGGGGATTTCAATGTTTGGGCTGATGATGATTCATCTCAGCTTGGTTATAATGTCCTCTAGATCATGTCATCACTGGGCCTGTCACACGTAGTTTCCTCTGCAACCCACCAGGGTGGGCACACTTTGGACCTGGTGTTCTCACTGGGGCTTGAGATGAATGCTCTCAAGATTGATTGGGTGGCATGGTCTGATCACTGCATGGTGCAGTTCATGTACAGGGCACCCACTGGATGCCCTTCCCCTGTAGAGATGATGCGCTACTGCCCTTTGTGGGGCATGATCCTGGAGGACTTTTTGGCAGTAGCCAATCTATCTAGTGTGGACAATGCATATGTTGGAGGAATTGGCAATGCAGTTGACATCTATAATAAGGTGCTATCAGATGCCATTGACTCCCTCGCACCTGTTTGTATATGACCTGAATCTTCCTTCTTGAGATCCCTATGGTTTGATGGAGAGCTCAAGGAGTTAAAGAGGAAAGGTCAGGTCAGAGGTTGGAGCACTGCTGGAGGAAGACTGAGCTGGAGGAGGACAAACTGGCCCAGCGTGTGCATTATAATGCATACCGGGGCAATCAACAGTAAGAAGGCAGAATTTCTGTCCAGGAAGATTGCTGCCGGGAAGAATTGACCAACTGCACTTTTTCAGACAGTGGACAGGCTACATCATCTGGCCTGTCTACAGCTGAAGAATACCTTTTCTAACGTTGACTGTGAAGAGTTTGCTCGTTTTTTTCTTGGAGATGGTGTCTGGTATCAGGCGGGGAATTCCCTCAGTCAGCTTGTCCAGAGCTGACAGTGGTCATCTGAAGTGTCCCCAGTGTGCTCCGCCTGGTCAGGGAGAGTTTAGACCAGTGGAAGTAAATGAGGTCATTAAGATGGAGACCAATCTGAAGCACACTTTTTTGTGAACTGGACCCGGTGCCGATGTGTTTCTTGATGAGATGCATTTACCCTGTTGGCCCAGTGTTTGCCTTGATTATCCAGTGCTCCCTGTCAGAGGGGGTCTTGCCCAATGCCTTGAAGGAGGATTTGGTGAGACTGCTCCTCAAAACAACATCTTTGGACCCAGAGATCAGGGCAAATTACTGTCCCATCTCCAAACTCCCATTGTTGGCGAAGATTGTGGAGAAGGTAATGGTGCTTCAGTTGGAGGAGCACCTTGTGACCCATGAGTTACATGAACCCCTCCAGTCGGGGTTTTGGGTGAGGCATAGCACAGAAACCATGCTTGTTTGGGTGCAGAATTATATCCTCAAGGCTGGAGATCGAGTGGAAAGGACAGTTCTTGTTCTCCTCGATCTCTCCTCAACATTTGACACTGTGGACCATTGTGTGCTGCTTGACCACCTTAAGGAGTTCTGTGGACTCACCGGCACTGTCATCTGCTGGTTTGAGTAATTTTTAATCAACAGGAGGCAAAAGGTTGTAATGGGGAATTTCTCCTCCACCCCTAGTCTCCAGTTGTGCTGAGTTCCCCAGGGTTTGATCTTGTCTCCAGTGTTGTTTGCATTGTACATGCTGTCTCTGGGGGGGGTCATCAGGAAGTATGGTCTGGGGTTTCATTGTTATGCTGATGATACCCAGATATACATGTCCTTTGCTCCAGGAACATCCAATGCAGCAGACATGCTAAACAGCTGCCTTGCCAAGATCAATGACTGGATGGTATCCAGCTGGTTGTGTCTGAATCCTGATAAGATGCAGGTATTGGTGGCAGAGTTGAACAGAGTGCAGCATAGGATGGCCTCTGGCACAGAGACTGGACTTGTTCTGGGATCTATCCCATTGAAGGCCTCCTCTGAGGTGTGGAATCTTGGTGTCATTCTAGACAGGGGGTTGACGGTGGAGGCACAGATGTCTTCCACTGTCTGCTCCTGTGTTTTCCATCTCAGAAATGTTGTCATGATAAAGCCCCTTGTGCTGTCTCTGGACCTCCCTACTTTGATACATGCCTTGGTGACATCAAGGCTTGACCACTGCAATGCAGGCTACCTTGGGGTCATGGGAGGATCTTGCCACAGACTGCAGCTAGTACAGAATGCAGCTGCCATGTTACTTATGGGGCAGCCTAAATATTGCCATATTACACCGGTACTGCTTGAGCTGCACTGGCTGCCGGTCAGTTGGAGGTTCCTGTTTGGGGTGGGTCTTCTCACCTATGAGGCCCTAAATGGCTGGCTCCCTGGTTACCTGATGGACCTTCTTACACTGGCTGTCTCCGTCTGTCCCCTTTGATCCTCCTGTATTGGCCTCATGGTGATTCCCAGAATGAGGTTAAAAATGGCTGGTGACAGAGCTTTCAGCATCACCGGCCCCATCCTGTGGAATTCGCTACCCCTCAGAGTTAGGGAGGCCCCTTCATTGGAGGTATTCAAGGCCCACCTTAAGGCCCTCCTGTTCACCCAGGCTTTCTCCAACCTAGTGTTTTAGTGAGATCATTATATTGTGGTCTCGATTTCAGTTCCCTGTTCTTTTATCTCATGGATAATCTCGTCTTATTTTATTACCTATGGATTTCTATATTAAAATGTTACTTATTTTGAGTTTAGCGGCATATATTTATTTGTTTATTTTATTTTGTTTGATGCCCAGAGCCTCCGGGATTGGGCGTCTTTTTAAATAAAAATTGTCTTGCCTTGCCTTACTCCCATTGGCCCCTATGCACAAAGAGGCGGGTAATACGTGCCTAAGGTGCATATCCCGCCCATGCAACTATGTACCTGTGGGAGATCCGTGGATGGCGACATACATAAACACAACAATAAGAGAAAACAGAAACTTAATTCCACCTTAACTATTTGTTTTGATTACATTAAAAATGGACAATAACCCCTGTCCAGCTTTGTACTACTTCTAGGACTTTTGTTTATAATTATGTTATGCAATGTTATTTTCATATACCCCCACAATTTTTTCAGCACTCAGCTTCAGACTTGATACAAATAAGAGAGATGTTATTGGATTATAGGATACCACAAAAATGTGGGATGTGGCTTGGCTTAGTGCCCATGGTAAATTAAATGTAAAAAGAAATCTGTGACACAAAGGTGTCAAGGAGCGGTAGTGTCCCTGATCATCTTGTTACCTGCTTTCTCCATTTCAAGATAGCTTAAGAAAGAACCATAGCACCCTCGCTGCACAAATAAAAGTTAAATCTGACATCTATCAGGTCATGGACTAAGGCTCTGCCACTGGAGCCATTTTTGTTGACCTCACAAAAGCGTTTGAGCTGGTGAACCATGATCTACTGCTTCAGCAGCTTGGGGTCTTTGGTCTTGATACTGGTACCCTCCGGTGGGCACTTAGATACCTCTCCTGTTGTTACCAAAGAGTAAAATGATCCAGTTCCCTTTTGGATCTTCATCCTATAACACATGGGTACCACAAGGCTCTATTCTGGGTCCTCTGCTGTTCTCCCTATTTATCAATGATCTACCCAAAAACTGTGGTGGGGCCTCTGTGCACCTGTATGCAGACAATGCAATTATCTACCATTCCTCTTCTAACTTTGATAGCATTAACAGTGACCTGGCATCTGTCTTTTCTGACCTTGAAAAGTGGTTTAGATGTATGCAACTAGCACTCAACATGAAAAAAAAGTATGCTCTTTTCTCACCTACAGCCTCCCTCCCACACCCTGCCCCGACTCCATAGCATTATCTCCCTTAATGGTGATATCCTTAAATCTGTCAGTACTTTCAAGTATCTGGGCATCACCCTTGATAATTCTCTACCCCTTAATACCCATGTCTCCAGCCTAATAAAAACTCTAAATTGTAAAATAGGTTTCCTAGATCAGATTCGCCCCTTCCTTACTTCTGCCTTTTGTATGAAGATACAATAGCCTCCTCATCTCTTCTTCCACTCCTTGCTGATGGTGCTCTGCTACTGCTCTCTACCAGTACTATCAATCTGGCTCACCTTTCTCAAGCTTACCACAGAGTGGGAAAGTTTGCCTTGGGTGTACCTGCTTGCCACCATCACTGCAATGTACTCTCTTCATTGGGTTGGCTTTCCTATGAACCTAAACTAAGATTCTCCACTCTGTGCTTCCTGCACAAGCTTGTCCATAAATTTACCCCCCCCTGCTTTAGAGAAGCAATCCACCTTAGACAAGCTGCTCGTGCACTTAGATCAGCCTCTCTCCCCCTCTTCTCTAAACCTAATCTATGTCTAGCAGTTGCTCACAAATCCTTTTTCTTTGCTGCAGCATCTAATTGAAACTCTCTGCCCCATTCTGTCCTGTCCTGTTCTACCCTGCCTCAGCTCCAAGCAGAACTACTTACCTCTCTTTCTGCCTCTATGATCTGTTCCTGCTTCTGCTAATTCCTCATATCTACTCCTCACTCCTCTGGTGCTTCCCAGCTCCCCTATCCTTCTCTTTCCCCTGTCCTCCACCCATCCTCCTCCTCTGTCTTTTCTCAACCCCCCCAACACTCTCACCTTTTTTGTCTCATGCCTCTCTTCTCCTGAGTATTATACACTCTCCTGGCTCACCATCTTACCATGTTTCTGCTAATGTAAATATTGTATCTGGATATCTGCTGTAAATATATCCTACCTGTATTTTAATGAATGTCAACCTTGTTGTGATGAATATGCTCCTACCATTGCTATCTTGTTACCTCAGGCATATATACATTATTTCGTGCTTAGTTTGTACCTGTATTTTACAGTATCTCTACCTTGTTGTGATGAGTATGCTCCTATCATTGCTATCTTGTTACCTCGGGTGTATATATATTATTACTTGCCTAGCTTGTATTGTAATCCTGTGGCTAAATGCTCCGAGTCGACCCCGGAAAAGGGACTATAATTGTCTCAGTGGACTTACCCGGTTACCAAAGCTTAATAAATAAATAAATAAATAACTTGAATCTAAGGATCATCTGTACTTTAAATGCCCCTTAATTAGTGACTTTTAGTACCTGGTATATCAAAAATGGCATGTTTCCTTATTTCTCCATCTTACGCCTGATATTTTATTTTTAGGTAATTTTCCAGCTGCCTGGCATGGTTTTAATGCATACAGTCTGACAGTGGTCTTTGCTTGCCTTAAGTTCTGGATTTGGCAAAGTCATTGTATATTGATCATACAACAACAATCACTGTCTCAGGAGGAACTGTTTTTTTCTGTATTAACTGAAGTATCTGAGATTCAAGGGAGGGACAGAAAAGGGGTCACTGCTGCTGTGTATTCTGAACAATGGAATGCTTTTCAATGGTTACATTAGTTTCACCACTTTGTTTAATTATTTTCCTTAATGTGTAGATCAAGTTTCTGGCCTTTATAATTGAGTGTACCTATTTTTTTCTTTATGCTTGGTTTTCTTTGATTTCTGCAAGAAGGAATGCTTTGTTACCCTTTGCTTTATGAATTTTTGATTTGTACATATGTGTCTTAATATTTCAATAAAAAATTCCCCTTCTCTTTTTAAGAAGTGCCATGGGCTCTTTAATGTCCACCTGTACAACCACTAGAACAGGCAGATGAGATTTTGGTTTAATATCTCATCTGAAAGACAGCACTTCAATAATGCAGCACCACCCTCATTCTTTACTGTAGTGTCAGCATTGGAATTTAACCCAAGTTGCTGCTGATCAGTACCCCCAGGTCTTTTTCCTGATTGTTGTCAGTAATCTTACTATTATTAAAGTCATTCACTACATTATGTGAATGATTCTTTTTAAAGAATGCTTTTAAAAAAATAAAAACATGATGATGATGTTGATGCAGGACCCTGCATTGCATCGACTGAAGTGTAACATTTGGTGTAGTGAATGTTATGTTCTCAAAAGTATTTTCCAAGACCTCTTAAGACATGCCATTAATTGCATAATTATCTCATTTAAGCGGAGTTTGGCTTTTGTTATCTAGACTACAGTGGTAGCTGGATGAAAGCCCCAGCATACTTATGTATAGCTACATATCCCACAAGAAGTGCCCATTAATTTCAAAGGTATTTCCTGTGACATATTCACATATATTTATAGTAGATATTCTGAGACATATCTCTGGAGACCTCTGTACAAGAATTTAAGCATTTTTACAACTTAGAAACCATTCTTAAAAATGGCTTTGAAGAGTACTACTTATTCTAGCTTGGATTGCACCATTAAAGAGGAACTCATACCAACATTTTTGGCATCAATAAATTCAGAATTTGGATCACCATATCCTCAATCAGCCTCACGCCAAAAATCAAATTTGTAAGTTACTTTGTTTAAAAGCTACAAATCATTTTGTAACCCTTAATTCACCACCTGTTCAAAAAAGTTAGTTTCAGAGAAGAGCTAATGATGATGTCATCTCCTGAACTCACAACCTAGTCCTCCCTGCAAGCTAACTTATATGATTTATTTCTCTTATGTTACTTAAAACTGCAGTGTAGAAAACATCTGAAAAAGGAAAAGTGACACTGGGTGGGTCAGCACACACACTTCCATAATGTGTAGATGCAAGGTACAGTACTTCAAAATGTGATGGGGTTGGAATGTAGTGGCAAACATAGCTTTAGTATGACAAACTTGAGCACAACTTTTAGAATACTTTAGGAATAAGATTTTGAAATGTCACTACGTTGCAATTGTGAAATGCAGCAATGACTCAATCTCAGAAAGTAGCTGGAACACATAATTTCAGAATGTGACAGTGACACACAATTTTGTAATGTGGCAGTGACACACAATTTCAGAATGTGGCAGTGAATCACAATTTCAGAATGCAGTGGTGATGCACAATTTCAGAATGCAGCAGTAACAAACAGGTTCAGAATGCAGTGATGATGCACAGTTTTGGAATGCGGTGGTGACACACAATTTGGATTGCAGTAATGACATGCAATTTTGGAATGCAGCTGTGACTCACAATTTTGAAAAGCAGTGGTGATGCACAATTTCAGAATGTGGCAGTGATGCACAATTTCGGAATGTGGCAGTGATGGAAAATTTTTTAATGTGGCAGTGATGCACAGTTTCATAATGTGGTAGTGATGTGCAATTTTGGAATGTGGTGGTGATGCACAATTTCAGAATGTGGCAGTGATGCACAAGATCAGAATATGGTGGTGGCACACATGTTCGGAATGTGGCAGTGATGCACAGGTTCGGAATGTGGCAGTGATGCACAATTTTGGATTGCAGTGGTGACACACAATTTTAGAATGCAGCAGTGATGTATCATTTTGGATTGTGGCAGTGCTGCACAATTTTGTAATGCAGTGGTGATGCATAGTTTTGGAATATGGCGGTGATGCTCAGTTTCAGAATGTAGCACTGATGCTCAATTTCAGAATGTGGTGGTGATGCATAATTTGGGAATGTGGTGGTGACCCACAATTTGGGAATGTGGCAGTAACAATTTTGGAATGCAGCACTGAAACACAACTTGACAGGGATATGCAGTTTTGGAATTTGGTGGTGATGTGCCATTTCAGAATGTAGCAGGGATACGGAATTTTAGAAAGTGGCTGGTACACATAATGATGGAATGTGGTGGGGATGTGATGCACAATTCTGAAATATGGTGGGTACGTAGAATTCTGTTATGTGGCAGGCACATGCAATTTCAGAATAATATGGTGTGTCCTGTCACATTCCAACAGCGTGCATCCCCTCTGTATTCTGAAATTGCCAGTCCCCACCAAATTCCTCAATGTGTATCCCTGTCACATTCTAAAACTGATTGCCCACTACATTTTGAGATGGCACATCCCTGTCACATTCTGAGATTACATGTCCCCCCAAACATTTTTAAATTGTGCATCACCTTGATGTTACATGCCGTGGTTCAGTGCTACATTCCAAAACCACCTCCTGACGTATTCTAAAGTACAGTGCCATGCATCTCAACATTCTGGAATTGCAAGCACTGCAGCCAACCCAATGGCAATTTTTTTAAGGATTACTATAGCTACAGTTTCTTAAACTTTGGAGAAACAGGTTCTATAAGCTTGCTGACAGGGAGGATTAGAATGTGAGTCCAGGACATGACATCAGCAGCAGCTTTTCACTGAAACTGACTTTTTTGAATAGGTAGTGAAATCAGGGTTACAAAATTGCTCATAACTTTAAAATGAAGTAATGTAGAAACCTAATGTTTGGTATGAGATTTATTAGGGGCATGATATTCTAATTCTGCAATGTAGCACTTTTGAAGGGAGTCTCTCTTTAAGTGCAGTGTGATACTGTTGGTTACATATACAGGTATGTATATATATATATATATATATATATATATATATATATTGCAAAAAAACTTTGTTAATGCATCAGTTAGGGTTAAAGCAACAAAAGTATGGAAATTAGGCATTAGGGTTGAGTCCCTACCCCACACACACCCTACCACCCCAACCCTCATCCTCCACACACCAATAGGCACTGGGGTGTGCCATCAGGTCATTAGGCATGATGCTCACCCCATTACATGTGTAAACAGGCTGACATGGTACAGTATAGGAGAATGGGGTGAGAGTTATGTCTAATGACCCCATGGCATACCCAAATGCCTGCTGGCATGTGGAAGATGAGGGGTGGGGTGGTAAGGTGTGTGAGGAGGTAGGGGCTCAACCCTAATGGCTCAATTCCATACTTTTGTTGCTTTAACCTTAACTGATGCATTAACAAAGTTTTTTCAATTTATTTCCTCACTTTTTGAGATAGTATAATAGTATCTTTATTTTACTGTGAACCTTGTGCTCCTATCCCTCCACAGATGTACATATGTATGTAGCTGTTGAAACACAGGGGTCTCTGGCTTCTGCACTTCCACACATTAAGTTATGAGCAGGCATAGCAGAATGCAACAAATAGTCATAACTGTGCAATCTTAAATACATTTTCACCCCAAATGTTCAACATAACATTCTTATCTCCTCATCACATGTACCCAGTACAGAAAAATGTCAAATCCCTGTTGAAATGTAATTCTGTACAATTGCAATGCTGTTTTGTGCCACAGGTGTGGAAAAACATTTTTGGCAGGATTTAAAAAATAGCATCTGTCCTGTTCATGAGGTGGTGTGGAAAAATGGTAATGTTGAACATCTGGAGTGAAAACATGAAAAATGCTACGAGTGTGAGGAGAAACTGCACAATGCACATTCGTAACATGGTAATTTTTTGGATTTGTTCCACCAGATTTACATCATGGACTTCTTGAGACCTTCCTTCATGAACAGTGGCACTATGATTTTGTTACTCCATCCTGAAAGTTGATTTTGCTCAATGACCATGCCATTCTGTGTCACAGGTGCGAAAACAAGTTTCAGGCAGGAAGATTGAAATGACAGCTATACTATTCATAAGGAGGTGTTCAAAAATGGCAATGCTGAAAATCTGGAGTGAAAATATTAAAATCTGGTGACATTATGAGCATGCGTAGAAACTGTGCAATGTATGCTCATAACACAGTCATTTTTTGGAATTTTTGAACCAAATTTGCAACATGGGCTTTTTGGGACCCCACCTCATGAACAGTTGCACTGTCATTTTGTTAATTGGCCCTAAAAGGTGATTCCAAACAGTATCTGTGAAATCACCTTTCAGGAAAGAGTAAGGAAATGACAGTGACAGGGTTCACGAGGTGGAGTCCCAAGAACCCCATGTTGAAAATTTGGGGTCAAAATTCCTAAAAATTGCTGGGATATCAACCTAAGTTGAAACCCCATTTACTGCCATTATACTGTATGGCGCTTACCTATGATTCTTCAGTTTGTGGTTCAGCTTTGAAGAGTGCAGACGAGTCCCAGTCCAGAGAAGATTGCTGCTCCTGACCTCTGGAGGTAAGTATGGTAACAGGGGTGCGGGGAGGTGAGTGCTCAGTGGGAGGGTGAGGATAGGGGAGGGGGAATGGGAAGACAATGAGGGTCCATTTTCTTTTTGCAGGTAAAAAACTAAATGAAAGACATAGGGGAGATGGTTTTCTTTACTCACAGGTATTTTAAAAAATATTATATATTTGGGCACACTGGGGTGGGCTCCCAGTGTGCCATATTAGTGTGTGTGTATGTGCTTGTGTGTGTGTGTGTGTCTGTGTGTGTGGGGGTGCATACATGCCAACACAGGGATTGGGCACCCCATGTCGGCAATAGAAAACTACGGGCTTGGAAGAGGGGACTTCATCTGACACCAGGAGTGGGCATCCCAGTGTCGGAGCATTAACATTTTTAAAATATGTATATTTGGCACACTGGAGTAGGTTGCCAGTGTGCCATCATAGTTGAAAGGAGTGGGGGGTGAGAGATACATGCCAATATGGGGATTGGGCCCCCCCAATGTCAGCATTTAAAGAATAAATACTCAGGCTGTTTCTACTAGGGGAAATCCACCATTGTGGATCCCTGTTTGTCACTCAGTCTCCATTTGTTAGGTGAGATGAGGACCAGATGGCCCTATCAGACCATCTGGTCTTCATCTCATGACCAGATGTTCATATCTGACCATCTGGTCTTCATCTCACAAATGGGTATTTTGACACATCACAAATGGGGATCAGCTGATTAACGAGGATTTTGACACCTCACAAATGGGGATTTTGTTTGGTTAATCCCCATTCGTGAAGTGTCAAAGTCCCCATTCATCAGCCGAATCCCCATTCACGAGGTGTCAGAATCCCCGTTCGTGAGTCAATCCCCGTTCGTGAGATAGGGCCGTCTGGTCCTATCTTATGAGCAGGAATTTTGACAGCTCATGAATGAGGATCAGCTGGCTAACAAGGATTTTGACACTCCACGAATGGGGATTGCAAGCAAGTGATGAACTGGGATTTCCCATAACAAAAACTGGCGTTTTTAATACACTGATGGAAAACCAAACACATGGGTTTTGTAGAGAATTATCACCCCGAACAAAACCCATGCATTGGTTTCCACAGAATACATCTGTGTGGCAAGTGCAAACATTTTGTTTTGGGAAAAAATTAAAACAAGATGAGGGTTTATGAACAAGGATTTTTTCTCATGAATGGGAATTTAATGAATCCCCATTCATGAGCCAAAATCCTTGTTCACAGCTGTGCATCTATATAAAAGACTGAACTAAGCATGCTCAGAATCCACATTTTCAAAATTGAATAACTTTTGATCAGACTAATATTTTTCACCAAACCAGTGCTAGCTTATTCTTTGGGCAAGCTCTGTCTGCCCTGAAAATTTCAGGCCAAAACTCCAAATGGTGTTTGTGCAGCTTGGTCAGAAAAAATCTGGAAAAATGGGTGAAAAAAAGTGAAAAACACACTTTTTGCACTATATGCAGAGCAAAATCCACACATCCGATCTAAATGAAACTTGACAAGTCAGGAGTAGTACCCCATAGGACAGCACAGTTTTTTTGTAAATCCGTTAAATGGTTGCAAAGTTATTAATGTGCAAAATGTGGTGTTTAACATTAAACTGCCTACTCAACCCTAACTATAGAGGCACACCTGTGCCTCTATTATATATATATATATATATATATATATATATATATATATATACAGTATATACACAGTGCACCCTCTATTGTCCACCATCCTCCTTATCTGCCAGCATGACCTCTTGACTCTCGTACTATTCTCACTCTATGGAAATACTCTATGGAAATTCTCTATATTATCTGCCAGACTCTCTATCCACCACCTGCCAGCACTTTCTGGTTTACAGGCCGTATCATTCTCATGTTATTCTCCCTCTATCATCCACCAGACCACTGATTCAGATGCAGTGCATTATGGTCCAGATTTTTTGATTGTTGTAAATGTCTTAATAAGAAATCTTTAACAGTGCACTGCTGAGGACCATATTACCTTATAGAATGGAGTTGATGTTTTCAACATCATTTATGAAGAGAGATTATTGAAACTGTCAGGGGTAAAAAAAGGAAGATTTCATATTAGAAGCAAGGGTGGATTTTAACATTGTTTTGCTTTCCTGGGGCCTGGACTAGTTTAGTTAACCCTCTATTTGTCCATGTTGACTAGTGCAGGCTTTCCATGGCTGCCAATGAAGTTAAAAAGTCTCTAACAGGCTCTAGTCCTCATACTAATCTATTTAATTGCTTCAGATGGCCAGGTATGAGTAATAGCTCTTTAAGAGCTGTAATTGCATGGCACCTGGCAGTGCAAGATGGAGACCACACAAACGACTCTATGTGAGTCATTATCACCCCATTGTTAGGATTTCCAGCTAGTGTCCCAAGCTATAATCAAGGGTGGAATGCTGTTTAGTAACTAACTTCCAATGTTCTGAGTTTGTGTCCCCATGTGTGTTGATATGCTACACATAATTAAGGCCAGTGTCCCTCATTTTCCTACATTTTGGGTATCATTGCCCAACATTTCAGTGGCAAATTGTTAAGAGGTATACAGTGTCTGCCATGCAGGTGGTGGACTTTATTCCAACCTCCCCATAATCACTTCCTCTCCCTCTATTCCCTTTCCCAGTGCCTGTTGGGATTAAGCATATACTTTATTAGAAGCAGAGGGTCTTATTTAAGTCAAGTCAAGAAAAAAGAAGAAGAAGAAAGTAACTGTGTGTTTCTCTGTTTGGGGAAGGGGACTGTATCAACTTAGTTTGCCAAACCAGGAATACAGGAGTAGAGGAGTTAATTGGGGGTGTGGATTGAGCAGTAGAAAAGCAGCTGTCTCCAATTACAGCTTCCTGCTGCTAGTTTCTGGCAGAGGGAATCTTACTTTCAGAGCAAGCAGCAGACTAAAAAGCTACAGATTTTCTTACTAATTGCACTCCTTCCCAACCCTCCACCCTCCCATCCTAAGCCAGTTCTACTTTTACAGCCACTGGATTTGACTGACAACAGGAACTTCCTGTTTGGCAGTAGGAAGGAAAGGATCACTGAGACACATTAGTTTAATCAACCTTAAAGGAAAAAATATCTCTTTCTCCCCCCATCTGCTGGAGGTCTGAGTCCAAGTAAGGAGGAATGAGACTACTGAAGACGACAGGAAGTTCCTGCCCCAGAACAGGAAGGGCGAGAGTTGTAAGCATACATAAGCAGTAGGAAAGTAGGTGGAAAAATATGTAGAGGGAGGAGAGAGTAAGCATACAAAGCAACAGGAGAGGGGACACAAAATAAGTCATGAAGGGAGTGGTGCAGTGCAATGGCTGTGGGGTGGCAGTGTTCCAGGAGACATTCTAAAGGCTGCGATGCTTCCCTATTTGCAGGCAGCTCTCTGGTCTGAGGGAGGAGGTTGTCCGTCTCCAGGCTGACTTGGCTAGGATTCATTAAACCTCTTCCCCCACCCAGGGACCACCGGGGTCACTGCCGCTTCCTCAGAGGTTACCAAGAAAGAGGAGTGGTTGGACCAAGGTGGGCTCTGGAAGGGAAAGGGTAGTGGAACAGAGGTGCATCCCTCCAGCTGTACCTCTCCATGATTCATATGATGTTCTGGTGAAGAATGGTTCCTCTATGGAGGCACCTGCAGTGGAGACCAAGACAGATGCTGGGAACTGCCACAAAGGAGACCCACAAGAGGGGGGCATGAGACCCCACAGGGGAAGAAAACAACTCCTGGTAGAGGACTCAATCATTATGGGGTAGAAGTGGTGGAGGAAGGGGAGAGGGCGGTAAGGTGCCTGCCTGGTGCCACGGCTCAGAGAGACAGGAAGTGAATCCTCAGGATCATGGGAGCAGCTGCATGAAGGAGGAAGCTGGATGTCATTGTCCACCTAGGGACAAATGACTTGGCTGGGAATGGGATCACAGTAGTGCAAGAGGAATTTTTAGAGTTGGGAAAGGGCCTTAGACAAGTAGCACATACAGTAACCTTCTCAGGGTGCTGTCTGTCTATGGCAAGGATGATGCTCAGGTACTCCACACCATGGGATTCAATGAATGGTTGAAAAACTGGTGTGGAGTTCAGGGTTTTGGCTTCATTGGGGACTGGGGAGCCACCTGGAGGGATGCATGCCTATACAGGAGCGACGGTCTGCATCTGTCCAGGGGGAATCAGGATCATAGGTGATAGGTTTAAATGCTTCATTGGCAAGCATTTAAACTAGCCAAGGGGAGGCACTTTTAAAGGAAAATGGAAATCCCAGCCTCCATCCACAAAATACAGTAATTAGTGAGGAAAACACCAAGGTAGAGAAGTCATTTGGGAGCAGGACAGGGGTAAATGCAAAAAAAAGGCAAAGGCAGTAAGGACAGGGATGGGGCTAAAAGGGGCAAGGCCATCAAAAAATGGAGGCTGAGGGTGCTGACTAGTGGCCTTGATGGAAGAAGGATGCCTGGATATTGTGGCAGTCACTGAAACATGGTATACAGAGAACCATGACTGGGATGTCAACATACCAGGATATACAACCTACAGGAGGGTAAAAGAGGAGGAGGAGAAGTTCTCTATGTAAGGGAAGGGATTAAAGCAACAGAACTAAAGAATAAGCAAGAAGTAGATGAGTCACTATGGGTTACCCTTACCCTGGAGACAGGAAATGGCACCACAATCTGCATGGGAGTTGTGTACAGACCCCCATCTCAGGGGAGGGAATGGACAAGGAAATGATAGAAGACATCCTTAAAATGGCAGAAAAAGGGGAGATATTGTTGATGGGGGACCTGAATATGCCAGATGTTAACTGGAGCACCTTTGCTGCAGGCACATCCAGGAGCAGGGTCATTCTTGATGCCCTACAAGGGGCATGCCTCAGACAGCTAGTGTTTGAACCCACTTAGGAGGTAGCAATCTTAGACCTGGTACTCTCAAATGGGGAAGGAGAAAGGATCTCAGATTTAGAAGTGGGTAGCCATCTGGGAACAAACAACCACCAAACAGTGTGGTTCAGAATAAACACAGCCATAGAGTCAAGCCATACAAAAGCAAGTGTATTGGACTTTAGGAGGGTTGACTTTGTGAAAATGAGACAGTGCCTCAGAAAAGCACTAGCAAATGGGCAAGAAGGAGGGGTGGAGGAACAATGGGGAATAATCAAAACAGCCATCACAGAGGCAACGAGCCTTTGTGTAAAGCGAATCAATTAAACAAAACAAAGGGAAAAAACTCTATGGTTCTCAAAAGAGGTGGCAGGGAAGGTTAAGGAGAAAAGGATAGCATTTGGGAAATATAATGAAACAAAGAAGGAGCAGGACAGAGAACTTTATCAGTTAAAGCAGAAAGAGGCTGGGAAGGCAGTCAGAATAGCAAAGGCCCAAACCGAGGAAAGGATAGCCAATTCTGTTAAGAAGGGGGATAAGACCTTTTATAGGTACATTAAGGAGTGAAGAAAGACCAAAGGAGGGATACTAAGGCTTAATAAAGGGGAGGGAATGTGGGTAGAGGGTGACAGTGAAAAAGCAGGGATACTGAACGAATATTTCTGCTCAGTATTCACAAAGGAAGAGGAGGGGGAGGTACCTAAACCAAACAAGAGAAACACTCTGAAGACAGGGGATCGATACCAGTCCATTTACTGAAGAAAGGGTTCTGAAAGAACTAATAAAATTGAAGGTGGACAAAGCAATGGGGCCTGATGGGATTCACCCAAGAATTCTAAAAGAACTAAGGGTAGAATGAGTGACACCGCTGACTACTCTCTTTAACAAATCATGGAAGGATGGGGTGGTACCCGAGGACTGGAAGAGGGCAGATGTGATTCCTCTTCACAAAAGTGGGAGAAGGACAGAGGCAGGAAACTACAGACCAGTTAGTTTGACCTCAGTGGTAGGGAAAATGATGGAATCACTTCTGAAGGAAAGAATTGTTGAGTACCTAGAGGCCAGTGGGGCACAGAACCCAAGGCAGCATGGATGCACCATGGGAAGGTCGTGTCAGATGAATCTAATAGATTTCTTTGACTGGGTGACCAAAGTAGTAGACCAGGGAAGGGCTGTGGACATGGTCTACCTAGATTTTAGCAAGGCATTTGATACAGTCCCACACAAAAGATTAATACACAAGTTAGCTAGCCTTGGAGTGGGTCCCAAGGTGGTAGCCTGGATAAAAAACTGGCTAGACAACAGAACGCAAAGGGTAGTAGTAAATGGAGTACACAGTGAAGAAATGAGGGTTACTAGCAGGGTACCACAGGGTTCAGTACTGGGACTGGTCCTTTTTAATGTCTTTATAAGTGACATTGCAGAGGAACTGGAAGGAAAAGTATGTCTCTTTGCAGATGACACAAAGATCTGCAACAGGGTTGATACACAAAATGGAGTGGAAAGGATGAGAAGGGACTTGGCAAGGTTGGAGGAATGGTCAAATGTATGGCAGCTCAGATTCAATGCAAAGAAGTGCAAGGTAATGCACATGGAAAACAAAAACCCAGGGGAAGCGTACACAATGGGGGGTGAGATACTGACAACAGTAAAAATGGAAAGGGACCTGAGGGTAATTATATCAGATGACCTAAAGATGGGCAAGCAATGTGAGAAGGCAGTAAGGAAGGCTGGGGGGATATTGGGATGCATAGGAAGAGGCATCAATAGAAGAAAACAGGAAGTTGTTATCCTTCTGTACAGACAGTTGGTGAGACCCCATCTGGAGTACTGTGTGCAGTTCTGGAGACCTCATCTCCACAAAGACATAGATAGAGTGGAGGCTGTCCAGAGGAGGGCAACCAAAATGGTGCAGGGTCTGCACCAGAAGACATATGAAGAAAGACTAAAGGAGCTTAATATGTATACCCTTGAGGAAAGAAGGGAGAGAGGGGACATGATAGAAACTTTCAAGTACCTCAAGGGAATCAACAAAGTCCAAGAGGGTAGCATCTTTCAGAAAAAGAGATGTACAAGAACAAGGGGGCACAATTTGAAGATAGAGGGGGACAGCTCAGAGGTAATGGAGGAAGTATTTTTCACAGATAGGGTTGTGGATGCATGGAACAGCCTCCCAGAGGAGGTTGTGGAGTCAAGAACAGTCGGGGAATTCAAGAATGCATGGTACAGGCATAAGGCAGTCCTAGTGGGGGGTAGGAGGAAGTAAGCTGTTGGTTAACTAGGATCTGCAGCTTATCTGTTAGGTAGGAAAGTGGGCAGACTAGGTGGGCCAAGCGGTCCTTATCTGTAGTCAAATTCTATGTTTCTATGTTTCTTAAAACTGAGGGTGAGCAAAGCAATGGGGCCTAATGGGATTCACCCAAGAATTCTAAAAGAACTAAGGGTAGAACTAGCGATACCACTGACTACTCTCTTTAACAAATCATGGGAGGATGGGGTGGTACCTGAGGACTGGAGGAGGGCAGATGTGATTCCACTTCACAAAAGTGGGAGCAGGGCAGATGCAGGAAACTACAGACTGGTTAGTTTGACCTCAGTGGTATGGAAAATGATGGACTCACATCTGAAGGAAAGAATTGTTGAGTACCTAGAGGCCAGTGGGGCACAGCACTCAAGGCAGCATGTATTCACAGTGGGAAGGTCATGTCAGATTAATATAATAGATTTCTTTGACTGGGTGACCAAAGTAATAGACCAGGGAGGGGCTGTGGATATGGTCTACCTAGATTTTTGCAGGGCATTTGACACAGTCCCACACAAAAGATTAATATACAAGTTAGCCAGCCTTGGAGTGAGTCTCAAGGTGGTAGCCTGGATAAAAAATTTGCTGGACAACAGGACACAAAGGATAATAGTAAACGGAGTCCACAGTGAAGAAAGGAGGGTTACTAGTGGGGTACAGCAGGGTTCAGTACTGGGACCGGTCCTCTTGAATGTCTTTATAAGTGACATTGGAGAGCACCTGGAAGGAAAAATATGTCTCTTTGTAGACGACACAAAGATCTGCAACTGGGTTGATAGACAAGGTGGGGTGGAAAGGATGAAAAGGGACTTGGCAAGGTTGGAGGAATGGTCGCCATCTGAAGATGTTCATTTCACATGCATTTATTGTTCATTTTTTTTAAAACAAGTTTATTTTTATAGATTCATAGATTCATAGTTGAGTACAAGCTCAGTAGACCAAAGTCTTTTAATGAACTCACCACCTTTTGCTCCTAAAGGTGGTAGGCCTGTTTTATATCTCCCATATAGTTATCTAAGTCTATTTTTGAATGTTGACATATTGTCACTCTCGACTATGTGATGTGGCATAGTATTCCAAATATTAATTATTCTCTGAGTGTAGAATTTGCTTCTTTTATTTGTTACATTTATTTCCTCTATTAGTTTATGTTCATCAGACCTAGTTTTTTTATTAGATTTCTGTTCCACTAGTCCTTTTGTTGCCATGACAGATTTATCCTGGATGGCTTTGTATGTTAAACAAAGATCACCTCTGATCTGTCTATATTTCATGGAGTATAATCCTAGATCTTTTAGTCTATTTTTATAAATTAGGTTTATTATGTTTTTGATTTTCGCGGTCACCTTTCGCTGTACTCCTACTCGTTTTTTTGCATCTTATAGTATTAGGTGCACAGAATTGTGGACAGTATTCAAGATGTGGTCTAACCAAACTCGAGTACAGTGGAAAAATAACATTTGATTATCTGCTCTTAATGTTACTCAAGATGCAACCAAATATTCTATAACATTTTTAACAGTGACTTTAGTATGCCTGTCAAATAAGAAGTCATCTGTGATTAATACTGTCTCAGTAGTTGTTTGAAAAATGGAGTTGTTAAGTTTGTATGTTATCTTAGGATTTTTATGTCCCAAATGCATTACTTTACATTTTTTCTTGTTGAAATTCATTTTATTATCCTTTGCCCATTGTACTAGGTGATTGATGTTATTCTGAAATTGCTTTCCTTCCACAGGTTTTCTAACCTTGTTATAGCTCTGTCACCTCTATCATTGACTACAGTCTGGCCATCTACAGCTCTGCTTCTACAACTGCCCTCCACAGGATCTCAATCTCACTCAACAAAGCCTGCAGGCTTTTAACGGGCACAGTCTGACTTACACATACCTGCAACCTCTACGCACAGGCTGGCTGGCTACCACTCCTCAACAGAATACAATGCCAGACCTGCCTTGTAACCAAAAAGGTTCTCCTTGATCTCATGCCTTCAGGTGTTCTAAGTGTATGGGTTGAAAGTACATGCTCTTCTGAGCATGTAGATCTTTGTCTGACTGTAAAATCTGTATTGTAAGTGTTATTTTCAGCTATTTTAAAAATGGGACAATGATCCTGAGCATGCGCACCAGTGTTAGGTAACAGATGATGCTGGTGTGCATACTTAGGATCTTTGTCCCATTTTTAAAATGGCTCATTTTACAGTAAGACAAAGATCCACATGCTCAGAAGGCAATGTGCTTTCTGTCCTTACACCTAGCTAACATTGGTTAAAAATGCAAAACGCTTGCAGATACAAGTCTATCGGAAATCCCCCTCCCAATTTGTGTTCACATACAGCCTTGCCAAAGCCCATGATGCTCAATCAAGAGCAAACTGAGAGAAAGGTTCAAAAATGGCATAATAATAATGTTTTTTTAATGCATCAGAATTATAGTTTTGAGGATTATTCATGGAGGTAGCCAGAGTGTAGACATGATGACATGACCAGGAAGTGAGTGTGGTAAGTGCTAAAACGAGAGCACAAAAAAAGTTTAGTGTCCCTTTAAATAAATGATTTAAGGATTATATTCTAGTTCTTCTAAGCCCATCCCATTACCAAATCCTTTGTTCCACCACTTTAAATACATCTTTCTTTCTTTCTTTCTTTCTTTCTTTCTTTCTTTCTTTCTTTCTTTCTTTCTTTCTTTCTTATTTGGTTTTTGATAATGGGGTGGGTGCACCAGATATGAGATATGCCCATTTTCAGGCACAACCTGGGACAGCACAAGTCTAAAAGTGGATACAATCAAGACACCAGAACAGGGAAACAATTAAAGCAAACAATGCATAGGAAAAGCTTGTAACATAATATATACATTGGAGAAATAGGGAATATACAGGGGAGGTAGGTGCAATCATAAGCTAGAAAATGTAACAGTATAGTATAAGGCATTATAATACAAAGTACAGTATACCTGAAAACAAAACATAAAACATAATATATTGAAGTACACAGTATAGCATTGAGGCAATGTAAATACAGCTTCAGGTAATGGTAAGGGCTAAGGAACAGTACAATATGAGGGAGACCAGTCACACAGCAGCAGAACCAAAGGAGGAAAATGAGGGTGCAGTATACATACAGTAAGTACATTTTATAAAGCAACTGGCACAGGCTGTAGTTACATGATGTAAAACAAAGCATTCAAGGAGGAAAGAAACAGGTACACGGGTTGGAGTTTAGGAGGTTGTGGTGTAGCTCCTTTTTGAAATAGGCATGAGAGGGGGAGAGTCGGATGGATACTGGCAGGAAGTTCCAGAATGTGAGGGCAGAGTACTAAAAGGTCTGGGATCGCATGGTTGCATTGCATCTAGGAACAGTTAGAAGGGACTGGTCACCAGACTGTAGGGGGTAGCTAGATCTAGGAAAAGATAATAATAGGGCTAGAGAAGAGGACACACCTTTTCTAATGATATTATCTGTTAGGGTTGCCGAGAGCATAGTAGCGGCAGGCTTCTGGGGGTAGCCAATTTAGAGTGCTATAAAGCTTACAGCAGTGAGTGAGCCAATGAGATGCTAGAACAAAACAACAAATATTATTATAAGATGTGTCCCATTTATGGATATTAACTTTAGAAGCCCATTCAAAGGTGACCACTCCTTAGGTGAGGGTAGGGAGAAGGACCCATTGAGTGATGGCAACTCTGGCATAGGGAGTGAGGGCACAGCTAGTCTTAAAAGCAGGCCAAGCTTGGAGATAACAGTTTTACCGGAGTTGGAGATGTGAAGAAACAAGTTAAGAGAGGGATCTAAAGCCAGCCCAGTGGCGTGGAGGGTTGAGGCATCCATGCCTTACCTCCGCTACACTGGCAACCCGTGTTCACAGTGCAAGCAGGTCACCAGGGGACAGCCAGGGAAGAGGAGGTGGACTGAGTGTCCCCAGGACAGCTCTCCTCCTCCTCTGGGGAAGGGGGGATGCAGCAGTCAGTGTTAGCCTGGCCCCTAGTGGAGGCTAGGGGTTGGCACACTGATGCTGCCAAGACCAAGATAATAATAATAATAATAATAAACTTTATTTATATTGTGCCTTCCCAAAACCAAGGCGCATTACAAAAAGATTACATACAAACATAACAAACAGACAATAATATAAAAACTATTAAGAAGAAGTAAACATTAATAAAGGCCATATGCAGAGGTGGGACAGACTCTGGGTGTGCAGCATACAGGAGTGTGCCCAGCATCACTATTGGAGGTCCTTGCATGCCTCCCCTCTGTGGGGAGAAAACAAAAACAGGGAAAAACTGCTGGTGGTTGGATGATGGTGTGCACCCGCACACCCCACCCCCAGCCAGGCGGACCAGCAGAACCGGTTCCTGGAAGTGGTGGGGTGAGTGCTCCCCCCATCAACCCCATTGGAGGGTAAGCCCTGGGTAAAAAAACTGGTGGTGGCAGATGTTGGGGGATGGGGCTGGAGTGCCTGCCTGATCGAGGGCCACCGGGGGAGAGAAACAATATGAAAAAAAGAGAGGAGTCTAAAGTAATCCCTAGACATTTGAATGAGTTAACATTTTCAAGGGTAGAGCCATTACAGCTAGAGATGGATAGAGGATCAGTATACTACTTAGCCTGGGAGCAAAGCCAAATAGCATGGAGTAAGTTTTACTAGAGTTTAGTACTAATTTGTTTTGGGAGAGCCAGGATTGGATATGGTGGAAGTTAGAGGTAAGGAGTTAATATCAGCAAAGCACTTTGAGCTATAGTAAAGGACTAGGTCATCTGCATAGAGTAAGGAGGAGCAAGATGAGGTGGATTGGGACAAGTCATTTATAAAGATGGTAAAGAGGAGGGGGCCAGGGATAGAACCTTGAGGAACACCAATGTTGATGGTAGATAGGTCAGATGTAGCAGAATTGAATTTAATTAATTTTTCCCTATCTGAGAGGTAGCTGTTATAACACGTAATCATGTTTGGGGAGATGACTAGAAATGTCATTTTAGATTTGAGAAGGGAGTGGTCAGTCAGATTGAGCACCTTTGTAAGGTCAATGAAAACAGCACCAGTTAGGTAACTGTCCTCCATGGCTATTTTGGTATCATCGGTGAATTTGAGGATAGCCATAGTGGTGATATGTCCCTTCCTGAAACTATGCTGGGCTCCAGAGAGAAGGTTATGGCCATGAAGATAAATGATGGTTTGGATGGAAACAGTCTTTTCAAGAAGTTTGCTCAGAACAGAAAGGATGGCTATGGGATGATAATTAGTGATGGATTTAGTATCACCCTTCTTAAATACAGGGACAATCTTGGCAATCTTCCAAATATTAGGAACCACTCCAGAGCAAATGGACAGGTTGAAATATCCTTGTTAGAGGAGAGGCAAGGAGAGGGGCAGCAAGTTTTAGTAGCCTAGGTACAAGGCCATCAGAACTAACACTACTGCGTACAGATACGGGGTTAAGTAACTGTAGCACCTCCTTCTTAGAGGTTATATGTTAGTAGAGACATGGTGTTGGGAGGCAGGTATCTTCTGAGAGGAGAGGGGGTAGAATCAGGAAGAGATGAAGATAGACAGGTGTAGCCAGAAACATCAGAGAAATGTTGGTTGAATGTGTTTGCAATAGTAGTGGGATTATTGAAATTAGTGGCATCAAGCACCATGTCATTTGTAGACTGAGCAGGCTTGCCTCCCATAAAACTCTTTATGTGGCTCCAGAATTTTTTGGAGTCACCAGCAGCATTGACCAGGAGGTTTTTACAATAGGAAGTTTTGGCCAGAAGGATGGAGTTTTTGCATTTGTTCCTCTTTTTTCTGTAGTCAATCAAGTCAGCTGGAAGGCCAGATGTCTTGCATTTAGACCAACTCTTGTCTCTTTTCCTAAGTAGAGCAAGAAGGTCTTTATGAAGTCATCTAGTGAGAGTGCCTCATACACGAGAGACTATAGGGGTGTGTTTATCCTGGAGAGAGAGGAGAAATGCATAAAAGAATAATCTAGGCCTCATTTACGTCATTTGTGGGTTCCAGTTGATCAGAGATGTCATTCATTAAGTCTACAGGGTTCAGTTTAGAAAACTCATGGAGAGAAATTACCTTAGGTGGCAAGGTAGAGTATGTGCAAGCCAGATACAGTAAACAAGGGCATGGTAAGAGATAGAATCAGATAAGGTTCCAACCTGGGAGATAAAGTTCCAGTCATGCTCTGGATTTTATTTGTGCTGTCTTTTCTTTAGCTGCTGGACTGAATCCTGTGTTTATGCTTCACTCCCCTCAATCAGGAGTCAGCTGTAAGCAATGGGTGGAGCTTTGGAGTGAGCAAGTGGGCAGCTTTCAAAATGTTGCTTTTGATGGGGATCACTACTGCTCATGGATACTGTGTGTGGGACTGCTGTGCTTTGAACCAGTCAGGCTCTGGATTTTACTTCTGCTGTGCCGTTCTTGTTTTGCTCAGCTGAGCCTGGTATTCATGCCCCCTCTCCTTTCAATCAAGAATCAGTTGTAAGCAGTGGGCTGAGCTTTGGAGTGAGAGAGCAGACAGCTTTTGAAATACCACTGTTGTTGGGATCATTGCTGTTCATGGTGACTCTGTATGTGGGACTGCTGTGCTTTGAGCCAGCTGGGCTCCAGATCTTATTTCTGCTATCCTCTTCATGGCTGCAGGACTGAGCCCTGTGAT
Organism: Neoceratodus forsteri; assembly: GCA_016271365.2. NCBI lineage: Eukaryota > Metazoa > Chordata > Ceratodontiformes > Ceratodontidae > Neoceratodus > Neoceratodus forsteri. The sequence goes on along the minus strand of CM028132.1, from coordinate 718,019,211 downwards.
TGTGTTCCCTGTTCCTTTAATCAGGAATCAGATGTAAGCAGTGGGCTGAGCTTTGGAGTAAGTGAGCGGGTGACTTTTGATACACGGCTGTTCCTGTGGATCACTACCAGCTGTAACCCCGCAAATATAACTTTGTATGAAACTGCTGAATGACCATGACCTTGACAAAAAAAGGGGCACAGAAATAAGGGGTTATATAGTATACATCCCCAAGTTTATACCCTTCTGTGATTATGGTGAGTGCAGATAAAAATTATAGTTTGAAATACCAACTACAAAAATAAACCATTATTAATCTAACAATAGACCAAATGATATTTAAGAAAAAAAACTAGTACATCTAGACCCTCTTCTTTGTTGGCCATTGCATTTTTTAATAGATTCAGTATTTGGTGTTTTTATCACTCCAAATCAAAACTAAATTTACAAACTCTTTTGGGAGATATTGACACAGAAAGTGTTGGTTGATAAAGGCCTCTTGAGTCATTTAGTCTGTCCAAAGCCCATCTAGTACTCCAAAGTAGTTCAGCTTTTGGGAAGCAAAATGGGAATCATGGACAGATAGTTAATAAGTGTTATAACTGACATTTAAATACTAGAGATCCCACACAAAGACAGAGGCAGCATAGACCAAAAGTCAAGCTTGAACTTTTCTTAATAAATAAGGGAATGACATTAAGCTCAATTAGAATAATACCATTTGAAATTCTAATACCCCAGTAATTGATACTTGTCTTTTGCCATTGAAGATTATGTTTTGCAAAATAACTGATTAAACAGGATTAAGGCAGTGGCAAGGCCTTGCACATAATCCATTTGGCTTTGTACCCTGATGTACTGTTCACTACTGTTAAATTATTTAATAATACTAGATAATGCTTGGAGTGAGGTGTTTGAATTTTTAATATTAATCCTAATGTCATCTGCATAAGGAAACAGAAAATGGCAACAATGAAAGGCCGAGGCCCATCCATTCTGTCATTCCTTCTATTCGATATACTCTGTCATTATGGAAAAAGTGTATTGATAGCATTTATTTTAATGAAAAGCAGCTCTGTCATGAGGTAAGTATATATACATAAATATAGCTGACGTAAACTTCCTGTTTTTATATCAATAGCACAATTACTATTACATGACAACAATATGATATTGACACCATTTCTTAATGTCAGGATGATGTCAAGCTTCCAAATTTCTAAACAAAATATGTTTCTAACCCCGACAGTTCCAGACTTATACCTTTCAAAATATATTTTCCTTAAAATGTAATAACTTTGGAACCGTTAGGGTTAGAGACATATTTTTTAATGAAAATTGGAGTTAACTAAATAGGTATATCATTATGATATCACCACAGACCACATATCAATATAAAACAATAAAATATTTCATATTGGTATTAAGAAAACATAAAATGATTCACTACATTTTTAAAGCGTTGTCATTTTTAACAACATATTATATTGGCATGTATATTCATATAGCCACATAGAAGAACAGTAGTGTTAGGGTCTATAAATATTGATCAGACTCCAAACTTTCATTTAAAAAACATTTATTTTTATGATTAACAGTTCAAATGTTACAACTTTCAAAATATAGTTTAAAGCATTATAAAGTTTCATAAAAGATTATTTTTGGAACTGTTCAGATGATACTAGTGATTGTTCTCTCTAAGAATAAACACAGTCTTTTCTAGTTACTACTTACTGTAAACAAGCAACTAGTACCCACCCTATTGACTCTATGAAGGAACTAAAATATCTCAATCGTATCCACACATTTCCTCCTATCCTAAGGAATAAACACGTTCAGATCCTCCAGGAATTCTTCCTAAATCCTCTCTTGTTGCCCCTTTATCATCTTGGTAGGCCTCCTCTACACCACCTACAGTCTGTTGCTAGCTTTCCTTAGGTGCAGAGTCAACAAGTGTATACAGTACACTGAATGAGGTTGGAGCAGTGATCTGTAAAGTGATATTATCGACTTTATCCTTCTGCTAGTGATCCCTCTACCTATGTATCCTAGCATCCGATTTGCTTTTCTCATCACTTCAATCAAGCAATTAATTTTATTGTTCGATACAAGGCCATTACAATATATTACACTTACAAACCACATCAACATTATATACTTATACAAAAAATGCTTTATAAAATCTACTATAACAACCCATTTCTCTTACAATTAGTTAATTCTAAAAATGTGTATTGCTGGATATTACAATTCATCCAATCCCTTAATTTTTACATATGTCAGTTATAGTTGCAAAACAGTTTTTAACAGTACATTTATTCCTTGATGGTCCTCTAACATCAAGACATACTGGAACCCTAAAATGAAGCATGATAATGTAAGTACTTCAAATTCATATTTAGTAAGAAGTGCTACAATCCAAGTGGGCTTAGTTAATTCTCCAGAAATGCAATTGAGTACACTATCATTCAATATTTCCATGCCCAGGCTATCCCCAAGCTATAGCCAAGAGTGAAATCAAGCCACCTCATTTAGGTCATTTTGGGTGCTTGATCAGCTCATGAAAGTACTGTGTTGCAGACAAAAAAATATAAGGCTCAGTCACTAGACCCACATTTAGAGATCCCATGCTGCCCCTAATACTAGCCCTTTAGGTGAAGTCCCAAGGTGCACCCTGCAATGCATGCTGCCCCATGCTCCCATTGTCACCAGATACAGGTTGGCCTCTCAAATTAGTATTGTGTGAATGCATGCATGGGTGTGTGTGTGTATGTGTATGTGTATGTGTATGTGTGTGGGTTTGTGTATATGTTTATGTGTGTGTTGAGGGGGGAGAAGATGTGTGGCACATTGAATTTTTTAATATGGGTATTTGAGGTGGGTGGTTATGTGGGTATAGTTGATATGGATATTGTAATGATATTGAAGTAAACTTATGTTCAGGTACATGACATTATGGTGTCATAGTGGCTAGGACTCTTGGCTCATATTATAGTGGATATTTACTTCCATCTGCTAGTTCTGTAGTTTGAGTATATACTGTTATGTTTTTACATTCTGTAATTTATAGGACACATTGTCTCATTTTCGTGGGGGTTCATGACAGGTGTAATTCATTTTTGGGTAACTATTGTAGTGATTGGTGCAATTGATGGTGTATTAGGATTCATGTACATATATTTCATTTTAAGCAGTTACTTTCCTGGGGGGGGATTTAATTCCTAGAAATTTTTGTTTAGATTCCTTAGACTGTTTCTATATATGTATTATTTTGATTATACATTGACATTTTATTGAAATCTGTACATATCAGACTGCATAGTCTCAATTTCTTGGGGGTCCTTGACTAGTACTTCTTTGTATCTGGCACTTACACTGACAATTGATATTATCATGTATAAAATCTTGTTACAACACTGTAGGCCTTAAGGTTTCTGGAACGCAATAGCTGGTTGAGAGTATGCTGGGAATATATCTCTAGCCAGTTGTACTTTCATCAGTGTGATACACTTACTCATTTTGGGTAAACATCACTTTCATCCTTCTATATGCCATGTAAAGATAATTTCTGTTGTTGTAATTTTGGGAGCTTATATATATATTTTTACTTGCTTATATGTTACATTTGGCATGCAAATGTTTCCATAAACTGATGGAGTTCTTAGCAGAGTTGAAGCTGGCTTCTACTGGTGTACCTCTTACCTTACTCTTGAGGTATGTGTCTTTGGGAGATTTTTCACTTGACACATAATGTAGTGAGTACAGAATCTTAGTGTTTTGTTATTCATTAGAAATGGTATAATATATGTAGGTTGACCTCTCTGCCTGCTGTTATCTCTGGACAACTTTTGACCTTTAAGTTTGGTTCAGCTGAAAGCACACTTGTGATATTCAAGCTCTCTGATGGCACTTTCATCATGTTTTGAAGGCCTATTTTAAACCAATGAGAATTGTTTCTGTTTTTTTCTGCATGTTATAAGTGTTAATAATATGGGATTTTCTAAATAACTGTCATTAAACTTCCACAGAAGGACTTGGTGGTCCAAAAGCTAAAGCTATTTGTTCTTTTTGTAACATCCTTGATGGTCCAATAAATGGTATCAAACCATTTGTTCTGGATTTGTTCAAAAATAACAGGTCATTCCCTATGTGATGACTAAGAAATGCTCACAAAGCTTTGCAGTTATCTCCATATCAAGGAGTCCAAGGCTTCTCAAAGGGGAACCAACTCAGTTACCCATTTGATTTTTATTCATTAGTAGTTCAGAGTTTAGAGCTCACTTTTGTAAGAGATTTACCCCGGGCCATAGCCAACTGTAACAGGTCGACGAAGTTACCAAAGCAGTATCTTTGTAAAGTTAGAAGTTAAACTGAAGCTGAAATATTACCAGATTTTGTTTCAGTCCCTTAGTACAGGAGTCCATAATATCAGCGAAACTATTAAATAAATCCAGTGCTGCATTTTCTTATAAATCTCCAGGAGGCAGCTCAATTAAATTCCCGTATTAGCACTCACCTGAGCAGTAATTAGCTTTACTCATTCAGGCAGACCCAGGGTGTTACCTTCATAAACCTTCTTGACTCCTCGGACCAGGAGTCCCCACTGCATATTTCTCTGCTCCATATTTCTTCAAGAGTAGCCATATAGAAACAGAAACATAGATTTTGATGGCAGAAAAGGACCACTTGGCCCACCCAATCTGCCCATTTCCCTACCTATTGGCTAAGCTGCAGACCCTAGTTAACCAACAGCCTACTTCCTCCTACCCCCACAAGAATTGCTTTATGTCTTTCCCATGCATTCTTGAATTTCCCCAATGTCTTTGACCCCACAACCTCCTCAGAAAGGCCGTTCCATGCATCCACTACTCTCACCATGAAAAAAATACTTCCTTACATTGCCTCTGAGCTGTCCCTCCTCTATCTTCAAATTGTGCCCCTTGTTCTTGCACATCTCTTTTTCTGAAAGATGCTACCCTCTTGGACTTTATTGATTCCCTTGAGGTATTTAAATGTTTCTTTCATATCCCCCCTCTCCCTCCTTTCCTCTAGGGTATGTATATTAAGCTCCTTTAGTCTCTCTTCATATGGCTTCTGGTGCAGACCCTGCACCATTTTAGTTGTCCTCCACTGGACTGCCTCCATCCTGTCTATGTCTTTGCAGAGATGAGGTCACCAGAACTGCATGCAGTATTCCAGATGGGGTCTCACCAACTGTCTATACTGAGGGATAACAACTTCTTGTTTTCTACTGGTGATGCCTCTCCCTATGCATCCCAGTATCCCCCAGCCCATCTTACTGCCTTCTCACATTGCTTTCCCACCTTTAAGTCATCTGATATGACTACCTCCAGTATTGTATGTTTCAGTTGCCTCTTCTCAAGGGATCACCTGAGGAAGCAAGCAAAAAGATTTAATTCCACTGAACATAATAATTTAGGATACACCAGGTCAGACAGACTTTGATTCAGCCCCCCCCCCCCAGGCAGTAATGGCATACCTTTAGCAGGTGAAAGCAAACCTACTAGCACTAAAGTGCTCTGAAATGTTCTGTTGTTCTGGACATCCTGAGCAGGAATCCAGACTTCTGTTTTCAAGGGGAATCACCCCTCAGAATGTTGCAACAACAGAAAAGCAGCCCAAGTCCAAGCAATTGCTCCTTTCAATAGCCACAAAACTGCTAGTCTTTTCAATCCTTTTTGGTAGAAAATATAAAGAGCACACAGAGTTAAAAAATGCTCCACATAACTAAAAAGTCCAAAAGGAAAGGTTTTTCCAGGAGTGGGATGGCTTGGAATGGAGCAGAACCACAGCCATCTTGCTGCTCCGCCTCCCCCCACCGTTAGTCTTCTCATCACTTTATTTCACTGTGCCAATGGTTTCAAAGTATCCATAACCATTACCCCAGATCATTTTTCTCCAAAATGGTGTTGACCACCCCACCCCCTTCTGTATTCTGATTTTGGGTTTTTTTCCCCTATGTGGATAACTTTGCAAATCTTTGATTTAAATTCCAACTGCCACACTTTAGACAACTATCAGTGTCAGTGGCTCAGCAGGTAGCACGCTCGCCACTGAGGCCAGGAGATCAGAAGGCTGTGGGTTCTATCCCCACATCAGGCACTTGGTTTATAACCCAATACTGACACTGTAATAAGCATGAGTTGGGTGCTGCACTCCTGTGATGCCATCTTTCTGAGATGTTAAACTGAGGTTCCATCTGCCTGTTCTGGTGGTAGTTCAGGTGGATGTTAAAGATCCTATGGCACTTCTCATAAAGAGCAGGGGAATTTCCCCGGTGCCATGGGCAAATTTTCCCTTATTCACTAAAAATACCACCAACAGCTTAATCTGGTTCAAGGTTAGTTGGCATTCATCTGTATCCCCCTTCCCCAGGTCGTGCCTGAAAATAGGCAGAATTTGTCTAGTGCACTTACCCAGTCAACAAAAATTAAATAAATAAATAAACTACTCCAGTTTCTCAAGATCCTTTTTTAAGTCTTTACACCACCTCAGAGTCCACTATACTGTAGATATTGGTGTCACCAGCAAAAGGCATCTCTTCCCTTGGACTCCCTCTCCTATGTCACAAATGAACATAATGAAGAGAACTGGTCTCAAGACCACACCTTGGGACACCCCACTTGTGACTTCACCAATCCCTGATGGCTCTCCCTTCACTACTACCCTTGAAGTCCTCCCACTCAGATACTTTTTTTATCCATTGAGTTATCTTTCCCCAATATCCAAATTGCCCAGTCTCAATAACACATTGAAACCAGAATGAAGTGCAGTGTCACAGTTTCCTGCATAACAAAAGATATTTACTCCCATTGAATTTGCTCTGTTCCCTGCAGTAACTCTGCTGCAGAATGCTGCAGAATTGGATTTCATCCTGGCAAGCTTCACTGTATAATATGATTTTTGAGGATTTATAACCATATAGAATACCCAACCATTCTATCATCTCTAAGCATTTATAAGACAAAGATTCTCAGCACAAAAACACTGAGGCAAGGGTTACCCAAAAATGGCATTGGCAATAAAGCCAGGTTTCAAAAAAATACAAAAATCATGCAAACTCCAATAATATAAAGCATCATGTGATGTATGTGTAAGTCACCATGAAAATTTGGACTGGCTCTGCCTTAAGGAGTTCTGTGGTGCCACATGGCCTTTCACATAATCTGCAAAGGCCAAAATGGAAATCATAGGCACAGGTCTCATCCTTCTCAAGACTCATCAGTGTGCCTCATCTGTATCTCATGCCAGGGGAAAAACGAACCAGTCTGTATGTGGTCTTGTGGGTTTGGATCATGATGGTCCCTAATTAAGAAAGCAATCTAAAAAGACAAAAAAACACAGCACAAAAGCACTGAGGCAATGGTTACCCAAAAGGGCATTAGTAACAATGCAAGTTTCAAAGAAATACAAAATCACACATACCCCAATACATCAAATCATACATACTCACTTAGGCCAAAGGTTCCAAAATAATACTTTAAAAAGGAACACTGTGAACCTTGTTTGTCCCTCTGTGTATTGAAAAAGCTAAAGAGCAGCATGTACAATACCAGTACTAACTGTAGCCTTGGTGTACTCCCGGGTGTACTGTACACTGTCTTACTGTTTTAATGAACTTTATCCTACATCCATCCTTTCCAGAAACCCCCAGAGAAAATCAAATTATACATGGTCAAATGCCTTTCCACTTCAGTTGGTAAGGCCATGCAAGGATATAGTTTGGTTTTTGCCTGTAAGACTAAGTTGATGAATTTTCTTATGCTGTGCAATGATTATCTGCCTTTCAAGAATCTTGTTTCACTAAGCACTTTTTTGAATGAACTTTGTTAAACAAATTTGACAAAGTTTTTGCAAATATTTTGATGTCTGCACAATATAATATACTACAGTACAATACTATTCTGTGCTTTACCGTACTATACTATATTATACAATACTATACTATGCTATGCACTGGGACCTATTCCATTTGTTCAGAGGCAAGGGTAAGCCAAAGATGTGGTGCCTCCATCCCAAATGCAGAATAAGCTGTAGCATCCACAGTGTGGTTTACACCAGTCTTCTGCTCCTGATCTCACTCTGTTCACAAATTATTTAGGCCGCTGGGATGGGAGGGGGCTTTGGGTGTGTTTATACTCTACATGAACCACAGCATATTTTGTACACTGTGGCAGCCATGTGGTTGGTGCCAATGCTATATATGGAGGATTTTGCAGTAACACTTATGCACCTTCAGAACATGGCTTCCATGGACATGCACAGGGTCCAACTGAACCCCCCTACACATTGCCTGTATCCTTCAAAGACAGAAGGAGGGTTATTATGTATATTATATGCACTTTCTTCTTTTTTAAAAATATTATTGTCCCCATTATGGGGAATAACAACCACTATATGACTGCCAAAGGCTGCTGTATCCCACACTCCCCTGTTCTTCATGGAGCAGAGGTTCTACTCTTATCAAGGTCAGGGTATCTGACTGGATATCAAGTGTTTGACCATGCTTCACCCTCATTATGCCACCGCTTCTGTGCAGTCCTCTAATTGTGCATACTGGGGGGGGGGGCTGTGTATTTAGTCATTTGTATGATTTGTGTATTGTTTCATGTCCCTGCCATTTCTGTGGATCACACCTCATTTATTCTGGTTTCTTACATAGTGTGATGACCAAACCACTTTTGTTGGTGGTCTGAATTATTTTTGTCAACTGCTAGTTACCTTCTGTAACAGTGGGGACCAGGATGCATTAATTAACTGTGATGGAATTGGTCTATTTGAGAGATTTTCAGCAACCCAGTAGGGTTTTGTAAGACATGTGGACCTGCATTGTAAAAGGCTTCCTTAGAGGGGGATGGGGTCATTAGTGAACAAAGGTTTGGAGACACTGTGTTTTAACTGTGCCTAGACACATTCTTTCTGATACTAAATAATCTTAGAGAGAAAGTCAGATCCCTGAGACACAGAGGGCACACTGTACAATATCAACAAGGTACAGTGCTCACTATAGAAAGGTTGCTCAGTAACAGGTTTGATCGCTGCAGGCCCAGTAGTGGTAGTGTCACTTGATTGATGCATCAGTCAGTGGTAATGGTCCTTCCATTAAGCAGCATTGCTTTGTGAGCATTGCAGCAGTTCTTAATTTATTTTGTTAATGAAGTTTCCTTCTCTAGCCAGTAAAATGTGCCAGGTGGCGCTCTTCCACATACTGTTTTCCATGCCATTTTCTTATTTTCTGGCAGGTGTCTCAGGAGTCCATATTTCCTGCCTGGACACTATTGCCAAGCTGTATGACACTACAGAGTGTTTATTAATTCAACTCAGAATGCGCATGGGGCAAGGTTTTAACACCTAATCTCAGCACAGTACAGAAAAAAATATTCGATATTCATACTGTAGGTCTGTTGGCACCACTGCTCCTTGCTGATTCTGATCTTGCTTTGCCGAGGAATAATTTTAAAAGTAACTGCATCAAATCAACTCATAGTCAGTGCTACACCATTGCATCCTGTCTTAAGCTCAGTGTCAGGCTGAACTATTATTCTGTTTGTTTGCTTTTTGTTTTGGTGAATGAAAGTCTAATGGTACAATTTGCCTTAGCAGCAGCTAAGCAGTTACACTCTATCCTTCCTACCAAAACACTTTACTAAAGATAGCCGCCAACCCTGCCAGCGGGACATAACTGTTAGTATTGTAGCCTGAACATGAATTCTGTGGGATTTGATGATTTTGTGAAAAGCATGAACGAATCTCTCTGCATCTCAGCTCAGCATGTGTTGTAATATGGTTGGTTGATTGTTTCTATTATGCTGACCACAGACTACCATACATGCACATTTGCATAATCCACCTCTCCTGTAGGTCCAGTAAATTACCTTCTCTGAAATATGACATCTATTTTATAATTTAACTCAATACTGGAGTCAGTTTGAAATAAATGCAAACAAAAATCTGTCAAACACAAAAGTTCCAGTTCATTAAGTGGCTGGTAGAAGAAATAGCATGCTCACCACTGTGAGGTTGTTTGAGATGCTGCTTACATGCCAGGCATACATGCTACAACACAAATTAACTGTACTCCTGCAGCCCTATCATGATTTTGAAGACCCCCACAAATTGTTTTACTTCAACATGCTCTGCAAAAAAGTATGATATTGAGTCATCCTGATGTTGCTCCAACAGTGCAAAATGATGGTGCTTCTCGCAGGATTTGAAGATTTGTAAATTTCTGTTACGTCTTGTCGATATGCAAAACTTATCTTTTGATAAATTGCACTTTTGTTTGGTTTGTTTTATTTGCATGAGTTATTATTGAAATGAGTGAACAGCCATCATCATGGCTACTTTTCCATGTGGTCACAATCACACTGTACTAAACAGGAGTTGGCAGGATTTAAACTCATGTCCTCTGCATGCCCTTTTACAATTCACATTGAGGTTCTGCCCTAACTACTGAGTAGTAATATTGTTTAGCAGTAATTGTACCAGTGAAATCAGCTTTTTAGCATAACCTTGTCTCCTTATTTTGTATGTACAGTAAGTGTCACGATGAGAAATGTGATCATAAGCCAAACTGATCCAGTAACAAGTCCAATTTCAACTCGGTCTATTGATGATCTAAAATTAAATATACACCCTGGTACACCTCGCAACACGTATCATCATGTACACTGTTATTTGTGTAAATATGCTCAATTTGACTTACTGAGATGGCAAATGTTAATTAAAATACACTTTGTGATTACATCTAGACACTAGGATGCCAAAAAAAAATGAAATTCTGTGAGCAAAAAAATGATTGTGTATTAGTGTGACAAGCTGGCCTATGTTCTATGGAAAGACAACACACTGTGTTTCAGGTTCACAAAAACAGAATGCACTTTTATTGCTTCAAATGTGAGTTATTACTCCACAAAATCATAATCAGTCAGTTCAACTTCCTCAGCCTAGTCAAGTAACATAGAGGGTAACATAAAACAGTTCTTTGAGGCTGACTTGACAAAGGAAGCTTTGTACCATCTATGTGGGCCAGCAGTTTGTTCAAGATACAGTCTTAGATGAAGCACCAACAGTTTCCCCTTTAGCCTTCTCTTTAGGCAGTTCTCAGCAGTATATTCTACTCACTGTTATTGGCCCAGCTGGCTAAACTAGTCCTTTCCCTCAGGATCCTGTGCTCCAGGCATGGTCTGGTTCTCAGTGGCAGGCTTCAGCTGTTTTTCCCCAAAGACTCTCTCTCTCTATGATTTAGACATTCTCTTTGGTGTTCAGCTCTGGTTCCTTTCTCACAGGGCAGCAGTTTCCAACTTCTCTCTCTCTTTCCTTGCTGGATTCCTCTGCCTTTTAGCAAACTCTCTCTAATTGGCCACACCTGTGGGAGGCATCTCCCCCCCCTTTGCCTGTAGCAGTCTCTACATTTCTTCAGTCTCATCCAAGGGGATAACCGCTTATTCCTCGGTGTTGTGTTTACCCTGTCACACTTAGAGTCACCCCGGCATGATGGATGGCCAATCATCCCCCCCATCTCCGATATCTCGTTCATTTCAGTACATCGAGTTTGTAGCTCAACCATGCTCAGTTGATGTGCTATAAATTTGCATATTTATCTACATGTTTCACAGTGCAAACAGCACGTCTCAGACCCTAGTTGATGCAGCTCCAACTGCAAGCCACTCTCTCCTTTTCTCTACACCTCTTATGGAATCCATGACATCCATGTGGCAAAGTTCCCAAGAGCAGTGGTCAGTTACTGCCATTACAAGCCAGAGGACTCATTCAGTCATGTAGTGTTGTGGGGTTATCTCTTAGCCAGCACTGGTTATTGCTTTATTCACTACTGCAGCAAGTATTTTACAATGGCAGATAGTTTTTGGATGTACAAAATGCAAACTGTCCCTATTGCCTCTTCAATGGCAGAGCAGTGCAACATGAGCACATCACAATGTGGTTTGTATCAGATGTTATTATAAGCATACTCCAAAGCAGTGAACGGGTTATCAGTTCAAACATTGAAAATCCTACATGACAGATTAACAGAGAGTGGTGCAAATGCATAAGCCTTATCATGAAAGATCACACCATCTGCACTGCTGCATTTTGTTCATACTGTATGTAAATAGTGCTACAAAACAAAATTATGGACATGCTGTACTCTGGGATGTGATTCATTCAATGGCTGTGATTGCAATGATGCATATTATGTGCTGCCTGCAATAATATACCTGCTATCACTGTAATGATCAAATTAAACTACAAGAAACACCTGGTGCAAGGGTGGAAGACACACTACAGTATTGTAAAGCTACCCCCACCCCCCACTGCCCACAGTCCCACTACTCACAACAACTCGGAACAGGCTCCATCACTTTATATATTTGTATTAGAATGGAAATATATTTTGCATCTACCACAAGTTATGCATTCACCACAATTTGTAGTTGTTCTGATTAGTGTTGTATGGCTGCAAACAGTATCATGGGAATTGAACCACAGTAACTGAGGACATTGTACTGACACCAATGGTACTATCCATCCCCACCATTTCTTTCATCTGGGAGGAATTTTACAGGGACTTACCTGTTAATCCAGAAAGCCACAGTCATCAGTAACATACACAATTTATATATGCATATGGAACAATCGGTATGCTTATAACATCTAAACAGACATAAACCCCAGACTGACTACATACAGGACACCTTATAATTTATTATAGTACAGTCAGCTCCATCAGTTCTGCACAGGGTGACAGGCTTTCAACACCTATAGCATTCCATATCACAAACCACATGTTATTTGCTACAAGGGACACAGACTGATCACTGATAAAACAGGTGTGGTAGATTTTTCAGTGCCTGCTGTACACCATCATGATATTTCTACTACCTTGTATTGGAGCATCATGATAGTGATGTGTGCGAGGGGTGGGCATCTGCAAGATGGCATTCTCAAGTATTTGCTGAGCACCAATGCCATTAATAGTATGGGATTCTAACTCAGGGAAGTATTTCAATAACAAATACTGCTCCTCAAACCTGGGATCCTGCAAATAAAAAAAATAATTAAATAATAAAAAAATAAATGCATCATCCTACAGTAAAAAAGGGGAATTGAGTATGTAAACATCAGCGATCAGCTCTGTCACTTCCAACAAGCAACTGGTTGTATGAAGTGAAACCACTGAGTCACATGGTGGCTAGACCATACTACTAGATACCCACTAATGGGAGCAGATAAGGGGCAGCACAGAATTGATAGCACAGCATTAGGGGGCATACTCACTACTCCTCAAGTGGTAAGATAAGATTAAATACAAATAGTAATATTTACAGTGGCAACACTTCCTTTGGTAGCTAAAACAAATTTCAATAAGTGCATAGACATACTGTACATAAAAAATGAACACTTTTATCTTACATCATTTGTCATACAAAATAGTCTGAATTAAAACACTCCCAAACAGCAACACAAGGCAGATAGTTACTTGAATGATTTATCTATGAGGCAGACTGAGTGTCATTGTTTCTATCGAGTGTTTCCATTTTGCAGTAGCCTAATTAAAACCATCACTATGGGTTTAGGGCATGAATAGACATCTACTGACCTGAAATAGAAGATAACAGTCCTGTTTTAGATGACTAATCGATGGACTGAAATCAACTCGGCTAGATCTGTGCTGTTCTGAGGTGTGGACAAATTGTCATCAGCAAAGAAATCATGGTGTAAGAATTAGCTGTGGTCATGCAGAAGTCTATGGGAAAAACCTAGGTGTAAAAAATCAGTTGTGGCCAATTTGTACACTGCCCATCACCTTCTATGTTTGAAGACTGGTAGCCAAACAGTTATAAATATTTTCAGCTTGACTGTTCAGCGTGCAGTGGCATGAAATGAAAAAAGACCACAAAAAAAAATCACCTTTGACATTACACCTAATTGCTGTTAAACTGCAAATAAATGTGGGCAAGTACAAATCAAACAGGAAGGCTGCTGTGTGAAGCATTTATTCGGTGTGGAGGGTTGGGGGCCTGACAACTGCACCACACAGAGCCACAGACGTCTTAAATATTTAAGCATTAAGTTACACCTAATTTGAACAAAATGCAGTAAATATGAAAAAGTAAATAAATCTACTGTCACAGATGACTGACAGTACTCAGATTTTTTTTCTAAGAAACTGTGTAGTTAAAATGTATGGACAACTTCTATCAGTGCATTGATAGAAACAGACTACAGCACAGAATACAGGAATGGAGCTGCAGAATCTCTGCACATCCATTCATTCACTCGAGCGCCAGCTCAGAACATTGGTTATTGTAACAGTATGAGCTTTCAAAATTATTCTCAATACCATACACAACTATATATAAAACATTGGATTTTAGGCAACATATGTTTATTTAGATAATTTACTACTGAAACAACACTGTAATCATAGGAATAAGTAATTCCCGTCCCCTTTAAAAGTACACCTCCTGCATAAATACATGGGTAACCATGTCCTATTATGCTAGAAACCTTGGATTCAACCTATGGGGACAGTGCCAACTATACACCTATTGCATGTTTGTAATTGTTACTAACACAGCTATAAATACATGGGTAACCATGTCCCATGATGCTAGGAACCTCAGGTTCAAGCTATTCGGACAGTTCCAACATGCTTGCTGCAGCTGAATGCATAGTGAAAATGCATAGTCCTTAAATTCCTCACAACCATGGGCACCTCATGTACTAGTAACTAGGGGAGGATTATCTTTTCCAATGTTAGACATGATGGTACTGTAAACTAAATGATTATGGGCATGTAGTGCTTTTCCTCATAATGTTCAGTGTGAATGAAAGTACTGTATGAATGAAAAGATGTCCTCCTATAATAGTAGCATCTGATTGGCCAACATTCAAAGAAATCAGGTTTTAGTACTCCAGGTGGACCTGTTTTCATTCATATTTTCAGTTTAAAATGGAAAGCTGCCTGCTTTTAGAATAAAGTATAAAAAATGTAAGTGCTGCTAGCTTGTGGCCCAAAAGGAGGTACTGAATACATAATTTAGCTGCCTACCTCTTCCCCCCTTTTTAATGTTTGTGACAGGTTGTGCAACAGAAGGATTGTAGGATCGAATTGCATGGCGCAAAACCAGAAATACATAAATAGCAAATACAAAATGAGTGTGGTGAGTTCATTTTGACAGTATCTGCTGTTCACAATTCATTATGTGTCTGCTTCATACAGAAAAGAAGAGACTTTTTTATGTCAAACTTTGTGCATTCTTTCTTATTGCTGAATTCCCCCCATACACATACACATACTGTACACATGCACACAAACATGAAGAATAAAAAACCCGTTAGGTCCTTAAGTTTTGTTTTATTTGACAATCCTAAGAGCACAGTAAGTTAATTGTTTTTTTCAGACTCACACTTCTTGTTTTTTGCCACCACTTTTGAAGGCTAATTTACCTGCTGCATTCCTTTCTTGCTTCTGCAATGTTTTCCTTTCTAATCTACAGTATAGTCATGTCCTTTCAGTTCTTAATAAATTGCATAAAACTGTAACAGGCATAAATGTGTGCTCTCATGAACATTTTTTTGTTTACCTTAATTAAAAAGTGCAACTGTTCTAGTAACCTACTGTGGAAGCATCAGCCCTCGCTCTGGAAATAAAAATTAATTAGTCAGAGTTTGGGATGTATTTCTTTATTGAACACACACACAAAGTACAGTACATGTCAAGCTCACACAAGCAAATTGCATACAATGTATCAAGAGAGGTTGGCTGATGGAGACTGGATACTATGGGCAGGATTCACAGATACCCAGAAAGACCTGCAGATGCGGGTAAAATGTGGTGCAAGTCAGTGGCGACTTACAGATCCATAGGTTACCTGCAGCTGTGGGTATTCACAAAGGTGTAGCCAGATTACAACTGGCTCCATGATCTACAGCTGCCTGTGGGTGGGGTTGTCAGGGCAATGGCTGCAGCTGCGGGAATGGGCTATGGCTGCTGGAAGCAGCCATAACTCTCTCCACAACTGCTGCGGCTGTGAATCGGAACCGCCACAGCTGCGGGCAATTCCAGTCCACAGCAGCAGTGTCGGAGGAAAACTTAGTAAAATGGGCTTTGTGAATCCAGCTCTATATGTTTGATCTCTGTGGTTTTGTACTGGATACTGTGTAAAAACAGCAACTGTAGCAACTTATAATAGATAGACATTGTTGCACAACTAAGGCTGGTGGCAGACGAATAGGAGAAGAATAAAATCTGTGGTGTTTAGTTCAAGCTATAGAAAAGCTATACAAAAAAGCAAAACAGTTCTGTTATCTTAGCCAAAAATGTCCAACTGACTCCTAGACACACACATACACACACACACACACATATGCACACGCCACTTTGTTTACTTAAAAATGTTCATACACTAGCTGCACCACTGCTTTATGCTGATGCTTTAAGAGGCCCCCCAAAAAAATGAGATAATATTCCATGCTACACAACCCCCTTCCTCCCACTACACACACACTGAGAACCAGTTTTTCTACTTTTAGCCTCTCTGTCCTCCTTGGGGGATGGGTTGATTTTTTCCCTCTAATCTGTTTCAAACTGGCTGTCCTAGTGACAGGGAGAGAGGTGGTGTCTGCATCCTTTATGCCGTCAGGCACTTTTGGGAAGATCTTTGAAAGCTGAACCCTCTGCAGTTTTACAGATGGGCTGAGATGCTAAAAATTAATTGTAACAAATTAATATACTTTGTTAAGAAGCTGGTCATTCCTTTCAAGTGTTTCAAGTGTTTTTCCATTTTTTTTTATAAAAAAGTTATTTCAAACAAACGCCTAAAATCACCTCTCATATCTCGCCCCTTTTTATCAAGAGTTAAGCTTTGCAAATATAAATTACTACAATATGATGACCTACTGAGCAAAAATGCAATTTTTTAGATGTGTCCTGGGGGGAGGGAGCGTGAGAAGGTAAGGTATTTGTTCTTCAGCAAAATGTTCACTACATTGATTGGTCATCCTTATTTGCATTTCTAAGAAACCACTTATCCAATCAGAAACTGTGATGTCACACATTCATGATGCTTGAGGGAGCCATAAATTGAACCCAGGAAAGGCCAAGTTCATACACTGTTTTTCTTTGCTTTGTATTTACATCAGTCTTTGACAACCACTCATCTTGGAAAATGATGAGCAGGGAACTATTCTCAGTGCCAAAGTATGCACTGATTCTGTTTGAGGAAGACTTGGAACCACAGAAACTGATATTTTGGAGATGGCCTTACTGAGTGGTGATGTAAAAGAAGAAGCCTATTGCATGCTGAAGAAAAAATACCCTGAAAGCAGGAAGAATCAGTTCCACGTCCGGATCGCTAATCTTAATGGTAAGTATTGTCAGTTCATAAATAGGTGTTTTGATGACTGTATGATAATAAATGTGCGAAATTACATACAGGATATACTGTTTTGAGAGAGTTTGAGATGATACAGTAATATGTGACTAGGCTAATGACATACAGTATCTGAAAGACAGAAATAAGGTGCAGGTGTGGGAAATATTGATGTACAGGTCCATAAGGATGTAAACAAGACAAGTAACAGTTAAAAAAAAATTAAGACAGTTAGCCAGCCTTACAGTTGGTGCCAGGGTGGTAGCCAGGGTGAATGTTTTGCTTGAAGACATTATACAGAGGCTGTCTTTATACTGTGCTATTGTTGCCATTCTTGAAGTAAACGTAGTACTACTACTGGAGTGGGACATTGACCACACCCCATGTGAGCCAATTCTGAGGGAGACACAGGAAAAACACAGCAAAAGTGGCAAAAAAAGTACCATGACACAATAAAGTGAAACAATAGCAGCCAAGGAGAATATACCACCAAAGGAGAAGAAACCTGCAAAAAACAAACCTGAAAAGCCAAAGGTAAAGTGCATGGTTTTTGTTTGCTGCCCAAGGTAAAATCCTGCTATCACCATGACTAGCCACTAGCATTCCCTCCTGCTTTGCTACACAGCTTTAACATTAACGGGTCATGTCAAACAAACCTACTCGAGTTCTATGGGAAAGTAAATAAAGCCTTGGACGAGGGAAATGCAATGGATGTCATCTTTTTAGACTTTGCAAAGGCTTTCGATAAAGTCTCACATGATAAGTTAAATGATAACTGGTAAAGATAGGTATTCATCACAATATTATATGTTGGATTAAATCATGGTTATCAGATAGACAGCAGAGAGTTTGTATTAAGGGAGAGTACTCAAACTGTAGAGGGGTGACTAGTGGAGTGCCGCAGGGCTCGGTGTTGGGACCCTGCTTGTTCAGTATATACATCGGATCAATGAGTTCTCCACCCGACATATGGCTCTCAAAATTTGCTGATGATACTCGTATTGGTAGAGTGGTGAAAGATAAGAAGGATGCTGATTCACTGCAAATTGCTCTCGAGGAATTGGAAGTTTGGCCCATGAGCAAGGATCACTGTTTAATGTGGAGAAATGTAGTGTGATGCACATGAGGAATAATAATAATAAACAATACCAATATATAATGGGAAATCAACCTTTAAAGGTGATTACTAAGGAGAGAGATCTTGGTATTAAAATCTGTAATAATTTAAGTTTTAAACCACATTACAATCAGATTATTCAAAAAGACAGCAGCATGCAATTTTGTATTAATAAACACATTAAATGTAGTAATAAGGAGGTTCGTATGCCACTCTATATTTCACTGGTGCACCCGCACATGGAGTATTGTGCCCAATTCTGGTCATCCTGGAATAAGGGAGATATTGCCTCCTTGGAGACGGTCCAGTGGAGGGCAACTCGGAGGATTAAGGAGGTTCAAGGTTTGGATTATGAACAGAGGCTAAAATCCTTGGATTTGTACTCTCTAGAATTTTGCAGACTTTGTGGGGTTATGTGCATGCTATATAGGGCTTTACATGATCCAGCACTTTGGGAACAGCTCAATCTAACCCTAATAGACTGGAAGTTTAATACAAGAGCCCATCCACTTCAAATTAATATTGAAAGATTTAAAACAAATAAGAGGAAACATTGGCTGACATCAAGAGTGGCCAGAATTTGGAACAAGTTCCCTTTAGAGATTATAGTTAGAGGCAAGATGGATGATTTTAAACTAGCACTGGACAAGTATTTAATTAAAAATAATATTTTGGGTTATTTATAAAAATTGGTGAGCATATGGACTTTGTCTTTAAAAGCTCCAAACAACCTATGAAACCTATGAAACAGGTGAATTGCAATGATACCACCAATTCCCTTTCTTCCCTGGTGACCGTCATCCACCCACCCCACCTTATCATTGCATTTGTATGTGTTTGCAGTGTAGGGTTCATCAGTGTAATATACTGTACTGCAGAAAATGTTTGCATGTTGCTATATACAGTACACTCACACACCAGGGATGATGGTAATTATGTAGAAAGGCAGAAGAATGCCATTTGAAAAACATACAGTACTGAATGTTGCTGGAGAACTATACACTACTGCATGTAATATTAATTATATAAATTAAAAACCCAGTGCAAGAGTACACAATGGGGGGTGAGCAACAACAACAAAAATGGAAAGGGACCTGGGGGAAATCATATCACGTGACCTTAAGGTTAGCAAGCAATGCAAGAAGGTAGTAGGGAGGGCTGGAGGGATACTGGAATGTATAAGGAGAGGCATCACTGGTAGAAAACAAACATGAAGTTGGTATCCCTCTGTACAGACAGTTGATGAGACCCCATCTGGAGTACTGCATGCAGTTCTGGAGACCCCAGACCCACAAGGACATAGACAGGATGGAAGCAGTCCAGATGAGGGCATGGTCTGCAACAGAAGCCATAGGAGGAGAGCCTAAAGGAGCTTAGTATGTACAGTATACCCTTGAGGAAAGGAGGTAGAGGAGGGACATGATAGAAACTTAAGTACCTGAAGGAAATCAACAAAGTGCAAGAGGATAACATCTTTCAGAAAAAGAGATGTGCAAGAACAAGGGGATACCATTTGAAGATGGGGGGACAGCTCAGGAGCAATGTGAGGAAGTATTTTTTCACAGACAGGGTGGTGGACATATGGAACCACCTTCTTGAGGAGGCTGTGGGGTCTAAAACTGTGGGAGAATTCAAGAATGCATGGAACAGACATAAGGCAATTCTTTTGGGGGGTTAAGAAGAATTAAGCTGTTGGTTAGCTAGGATCTGCAGCTTATCCAGTAGGTGGGGAACTGGGCAGACAACTGTAGGTGGGCCAAGTGGTCCTTATCTGCCATCAAAGTCTATGCTTCTACTGTATGTTTCTATGATTTTGCAGATGTCGTTTAGGTGTCCCCCATGGCCAGGTGCTGTTGACCTTTTTGGAGGACAATGGTATCCAGGACAGTCAGCAACATTGATT
Organism: Neoceratodus forsteri; assembly: GCA_016271365.2. Taxonomy (NCBI): domain Eukaryota; kingdom Metazoa; phylum Chordata; order Ceratodontiformes; family Ceratodontidae; genus Neoceratodus; species Neoceratodus forsteri. The sequence goes on along the minus strand of CM028132.1, from coordinate 717,998,813 downwards.
TGTTCAGGGCAGATCCTGCATGACAAACCCGCAGTACTTGACCACAATGACTGGGTGACCAGGAAACTGGACAAGAGACATGCAGTTCATGTCCTGCATCTAGATTTCAGCATTGCATTTTATTCTGTGCCACATGGGAGACTGAGGTGTGAAAACAAAATGCAGGTTATGGGTGGGATCAAAGATGGAAAACATACCATACTGTACATGTGATATTGCTATTGTGCTGGAAGTGTGGACTTGGTTTTGTAGTACCTTGCCATCATACTGTACCTAACCAGAGTTGTTCCTTCAATTTCTTGTAGGCCACTGTTCTGCTTGTCATGCCTGCCCCCAATCATGAGTCTGTAGACATCCAAACAGATGAGGTTCCACAACCGGAAACTAATCAGTTACAGTGCTCCATTCAGCTACATGACTTAGCAGAACTCAAAAGAGCAAATGCAACATGTGTCTGTCTTCTGTTGGCACCCTTTGCAAACTGTGTAAGAGGCCTTTCAGCACCATGCAGTTCTGCTTAAAATTGAACCGGCATAATATTATGTGGTGATTTGCATATGCAGCCCATGATGCTTTGCATTGTGGGGGCATGTGTGATTTTGTATTTCTTTGAAACTTGGCTTCCCGGCCAAATGCCCTTTGGGGTAACCATTGCCTCAGTGCTTGTGTACAGAGGTTCTTTGTCTTTTAAATGCAAGAGATGATGCATAATATTTAGAGCAACCAACAGCAGATTCTGTCAAACCAGGCATTGATGGACAACCAGTTGTGCAAGATCAAGGAGCACCTTGCTGTGAGCCAGAGGATGGAGCCATATCACAGGACCATGGAAATACTGACCCAGGAGTATTGTGATGGAAAGGTTTGCCATGGAAGAAACAACACTGTCAGCCAACTGCAGTGCACTTGATGTGGACTCTGCAGCTGAAAATGATGTGTCATGTGCAACTGCAACTTACACTGTATTATCATGTACCAGTGCCTCACATGATACCCCAGTGAACCCACAGGGCTTACACCAAGTGCATCCACCACAACTCAGGCTACCAGCACAACAAACTTCAACTCCAAGAAGAGGTTCCAAGCTTCCAAATTGTGTACTTCTGCCCATAAGCCCTCAGACAGAAAAGGAAATTTACCAAAAAGCAATGGGTGTAGTGAATGTTATGCAGCATTATTTTTCAGGCACTCCTTTACCAAAGAGAGGTATGAGTAGTGGTCAAACACAATGAATTACAATGGGTCATTTGGGAAGCAGGCAATGCCAGACAATTTGAGGCACCATGTAATGAGGAACACAGAAATGCAGTTCTGTAATTTGGGCCACCTGGAGAGGTGTGAAATAAGGAATCACATCAATGAACAGTTGTGCACTCCATGTAAGTTTGATGTGGAAGCACTGAAGTGACTTTAATGCCTGTTAAGAATACTATACTCTAGTTGTTTAATAATTTGTTTTCTGTTAAGAAATAAACATAATTTCTGAATCTTTTCATGATTTGTGTGTAAAGTGTGTGTGTGTGTGGGGGGGAGGTGGGGCAGGTGCAGTCGTAATGATACAGTAGCAATTTGTGAGATTGCCAGCATACCATGACTGCCAATGCCAGTCCTGGATAAAGTAATGATGACCTTATGAAGTAGAAAACTATTACCAGATTCTGTATGTACTGTTATTAGTATATTCGGCACCTTAATATGTCACATGTTAACTGGAGCCTTAGAAAACTGATACCAAACAGATAAGGATGGGTGAAGGAAAAATTGGGAACAATTACAACTGCCATCACAGAGGCAACAAGTCATTGTGTGAAGCAAATCATCAAATCAAAACAACTGAAAAAAACAATATGGATCTTAAAAAATGTGGCGGTGAAGGAGCAGGACAGAGAACTCTGCCACTTAAAGACTGTTGGATTGCATTGGGAGGGGACTCACCAGCAGGAGGAGCTAGGTCCTGATGGCCTTGTACACTCAGCTGGTCAGGCCACATCTGGAATATGGGGTCCAGTTCTGGTGGCCATACTTAAAAAAATATGTGGAAAGGATGGAGAGGGTACAGAGGAGGGCAACTAAAATGGTGTGGGGGCTCAACCACTTGCAGTATGAGGAGAGACTGGCAGCCCTTGATATGTACTCCCTGGAGCAGAGGAGGAAGCGGGGAGACATGATAGAGACTTTTAAGTACCTATAAGGGATAAACCAAGTACCTACTGAGAACCTATTCCAACTGAAGCAGTGCTCCATGAAGAGGGCCATGATCTCTAGTGGGGGGGTTAGGGGAAACATCAGGAATTACTTCTTTACTGAGAAAGTTGTGGATGCCTGGTATGGGCTATCAAGAGAAGTGCTCGGCAAGACCACAGTGGGGGGGCATAAAGGATTGTTGCAGGGAGGGGGAGGGGATACCACAGCAAACCTAGAGGTTGCTGGAATAATAGGCAGACTAGATGGGCCTGGTGGTCCGCTTCTGCCATCACTTTCCTATGTTCCTTAAACAAGAAGTAAGCAAGGAAGGCAGTCAGAATAGCAAAGGCCAAAACCAAGGACAAGATAGCAAACTCAACTAAGAAAGTAAGAAACAACTACTGACAGGTACAGCTTGTGAACATTTGTGGCAGGACTATGCTTTTCACATAAAACAAATTCAGTGTTGGGGATGTCTCGGGGCAACATGTGGCAGTATTTGTTCATAGATAGGGTGGTGAACACATGGAACAGTATTCCTGAGGAGGTTGAAGGATCAAACCTGTTTGGGAATTCATCACTGCATGGGACAAACATAATGTAATTTAGTTGTTAATGGTGATGGTGGGGGAGAAGTAGGCTGTTGGTGCAGAAGGGTATAAAGCTTTGCAAAAGGTATGGAATTGGACAGAGATGCTGGACACAGCATCCCTTATCTGCTATTATAGTCTGTGTTGCTACTGAACTGCAGTGAGAGGGGGAATCAGGTAAAGCTGGCTCATGCTCATGCAGTGATGCAGGTGAGGGTTGCAAGGATGAAGGAAACCAAGCAGAAGTGCATGGGATGAAGGGGTACAGGAGGCACAAATGACTTGGAGGAGAACAGTCTGATGGAGGTACAGGCAATGTTAGAGGAACTTGCTAGATTCTGTAGCAGCAACATTGTTTTTCCTTAGATTTCCTTCTCTGAGGTGCTGCCAGTACCAAGAGTGAGCATACCCAGAAAGGAAAAGATAAGGGCATTCAACAGTTGGCTACAAGGTTGGTGCAGTTGGATGGGGTTCAGCTGGATAGGTGACTGGGGCTCTACATGGGAGGAGGAGGGGCTGTATGCCCAAGACAGGTGTCAGCTGAGCTATGCAGGGGCAGCTGCACTAAAGAGTAAACTGGGGGAACTTCATGGCAAGGAAGTTCAATTTAAATTAAATGGGGGGTCCAAGGACAGGGCCATCCTTAAGTGAGACAGAGCAGAGAGGCTATCAGCCTCCCCCTCCCAAAGTCACGACATGCCTCAAGGGAACAGTTAGCAGCAGTGAAGGAAGCGAAGTGGCTAGATGTTGGAGGGCTTCAGTTGCAAATGCCAGGAGCCTGGGGAACAAAATAGGAGAACTGGAGGCCACCATGGTGGAGGGGAACCTAGACATTGTAGCAGTGAGTGAGACTTGGTGGAAAGAACACCACACCTGGGAGACAGTGATCCCAGGGTATCATTTGTTTAGGAAGGATCGGGAGGGGAAGATGGGGGGAGAGGTGGCATTATATGTCAGGGAAGTGATTGGAGCCATGGAAGGGTGGGAAGAGGAATTGGAAACAAAGATAATGTGGGTCACCCTAGACAGGGGACAGGGTGAAAGCCTACGCATTGGGGTACTCTACAGGCCTTCTATGCAGGGGGAGGAGGGGGATAGGCACTTTGTAGAATCAGTAGCAAGGATGGTATGGAAAGGGGAAATTGTGCTGGTTGGGGACTTAAACCTTCCAGACACGAACTGGGATGCACAGACAGCAGTCTCCGTAAGTAGCGGGGGCATCTTAGAGGCTCTGCAGGGCATATTCCTGCAGCAATGGCTCAGGGAGCCCACTCAGGGTAGGAACCTGTTGGATGTAGTCCTCACAAATGGGGACAGTATGAAGGAGGTGGAGGTAGGGGGAAAAGCTTGGTACCAGTGACCACAGGGCTGTCAGGTTCAGGGTGAGAGTGGGCAGGGAGAGGATTAGGATGAGAACCCAGGTAATGGAGTTCAGGAAGGCTGACTTTCATGGAATGAGTAAGATACCATAGTTAGGGAAGAAATGTTGAGGGTGGGGGATGGTCAGGGGTGGAGGAATTATGGGCAGCCATCAAGGGAAGGGTATTTAAATCCATGGACCCATGTATAAGAAGAGTAAGAAAGAATAGAAGATGGAAGGAGGAATAGGAGGGAAACTTACTCCCTTTGGGGGCAATTAAGGAGAAGGAAACAGAAAGGGACCTGGGGATAATGATATTGCATGACCTTAAGGTGGGCAGCCAGTGTAGCAGGGCAGTGGGCAAGGCAAATGGTATGTTGGCCTGCATTGCCAGGGGTTTCACTAGCAGGAAGAGGTGCTACTGCCATTATACAGAACCATGGTCAGGCCACATCTGGAGTATGGGGTGAAATTCTGGAGTCCTCACCTATGCAGAGATATTGAGATGATGGACAGGGTCCAGAGAAGGGCAACCAAAATGGTATGAAGGATGCGGGATGTACCCTATGAGCAAAGACTGAGAGGGCTGAAATTGCACCCTCTGGAGACTAGGAGGGAAGGGGGACATAAATGAAACTTTTAAGTATTTGAAGGGAATAAATAAGGTGGAGGGTGGTAGCTTGTTCAAATTGAAGATGGGAGAGAACACAAGGGGACATAACCTCAAACTAAAAGGTGGGAAATACAGAGGTAATGACAGGGGGCAGGTTTTCATGGAGAGGGTGGTGGAGGCTTGGAACAAGCTGCCAGACGAGGTAGTAGCAGCTGAAATGGTGGAGGGGTTCATGAGGGCTTGGGATAGATTTAAGGGGTTGGGGAAAAAAGTGGTACCATAAGAGAAGGGGGGTAGGGTATTGGACAGACTAGATGGGCCATGGAGCCTTTCTTTGCCATCACATTTCTGTGTAATCTGTGTAAAAACATTGAACATTGAAGGCATTAGCCCAATAAAAGTATAATTTGGTATTCTTCACAATTAATCTGCAGCAACACCTGTACCTTTTATTAAAACACTGTAAGTCAGTATTTTGACTTTTCATTCTGTTGTTACTGTTAGTAAACAGTGTAGAGTAGTGACATACTGCACTATATGTATAGTGCAAATGATGCAGTGAGGGACAGTGAAACGATGGTGTGTAAAAGGGGAGGTTATCAGTAGCAGAAGTTAGATACATCAGACAGATTTAAAAAATGTCCACCAATGGTAAACGTATCATTAATTTCCATGAGGGTAAATAAACTGCCTGTATAGCTACTGCAGTGACATAATTCTAATCAGTATTTAAAAGTCAGTAGCAAGTAGGAGAAATTCCTTTTAGATTCACTGTGGTAGCCCTTTGAGTCAATAAACCACACCTGACATTTCACACATCCACAGGACTAAATGACAGCACTTGACTCAAGCACCAATGTAGCAAGGTAATACCTTAACGACACATTGTGGGTGCAGTAGGTGTTGATATGTTCCTAAGCACCACCTGTTGTTGTCCCACCTAGAATCAGCTAACCTTTCCAGGAGAATAATGTGTAAACTACCTCATTTTGGTGTAGCACATTCATATGCAAAAATAATTCACAATGCCTTTCAAAGCCTGGCCAGCCATCCAGCCATGTACTTTCCCAGGACTATTGAGCAAAACAATCGAATAATGAGTGGATGAAGTAGGGGGAAGTGCATGACTGTTTCATGAGACCTTGCAGTCAAGAAAGTGTAACCATGGGGAATTTGTATAAAGATAGTCAATGAACTTAAATTTAAAAACACAAATTAAATTAATGGAAAAAAAAAATTGCACAGGGTTCAACAAATTATGCAGCTGGCTTGGAATGTGGGTAAGACTGGGTAACACTGAGCATGGTCCTCCAGAGCCACCCTCCCCCCAACAAAAAAAAAAAAGAACTGAAATCCACCTTAAGTTAACATAGCATGCAGGATATTTGTTTTTTATACCCAGGTGAAAACAGACAATACACCATTCTGTTTATTTATGCACCTCACTGTTAGAGATGGTTTGTTTCTTAGAGCTATGGCATTTCTATAGTTTCCTTTGCAGATGCAGTTTCCAGCAGTAAACTCAAATGATAGTAGTTATGCAAACATGACGGTCAATCTGGCCACCCCAAAAAAGGTAAAATTAAATAAACATGGGGCTGTACAAACTTACAGTGCAGAAATTCAAGCTTCAATATTTAATGGTTGAAATGTCATAAATTTCAATACCCAAAATAAATGTGTTCACAACAAGCACTGTTTATGGCTTAAACCAGGTCTTTTTATTTTGTTACAAATGACACTGCAGCCCAAACACAGCTCCCTATGTGTTGAGGGCAACTCTTCCATTTTATACTTTTTACTGACTCCTGTGTAGCACAGAATTTTGATAAAAACTGCGTGACTTTGGTATTATGGTATTATGGTTGCCTTTGTTTAAGACAGACAACAAGTTGAAGCAGCACGTTCACTTTCATTTCATATGTAAAAATGAAGTTTGGTGATTCATTTTTGCTGTATGGTACTTCTGATTTATATAATTACAGTATGGTGTGTGTGTTATTATGTAGCTGACCTAGAATGTGGGTAAGCTTGGGTAACACTGAGCATGGTCCTCCCCCCCCCACCAAAAAAAAAAAGAACTGAAATCTGCCTTAAGTTAACATAGCATGCATATTTGTTTTTTACACCCAGGTGAAAACAGACAATACACCATTCTGTTTATTTACGCACCTCACTGTTAGAGATGGTTTCTTTTTTAGAGCTATGGCATTTCTATAGTTTCTGTTGTGGATGCAGTTTCCAGCTGTAAACTCAAACGATTATAGTTATGCAAACATGATGGCCAATCCGGCCACCCAAACAAAAGGCAAAATTAAACACAGAGCAATACAAACTTACAGTGTGGAAATGCAAGCTTCAATATTTAATGGCTGAAATGTCATAAATTTCAATACACAAAATAAATGTGTCCAAAACAAGCACCGTTTATGGCTTAAACCCGGTCTTTTTGTTTTTTTTAAAATCACACTGCAGCCCAAACACAGCTCCCTGTGTGTTGAGGGCAGCTGTTCCATTTTATGCTTTTTATTGACTCCTGTGTAGCACAGAATTTTGATTAAAATTGTGTGACTTTGGTATCATGGTATTATGGCTGTCTTTGTTTAAGACAGACAACAAGTCGAAGCAGCACCTTTGTTTTCATGTCATATGTAAAAATGAAGTTTGGTGATTAATTTATGCTGTACGGGACTTCTGATTTATATTATTACAGTATGGCATGTGTGTGTGTGTGTGTGTGTGTGTGTGTGTGATGTGGATGTGAAAAAAATGGATAATGAGCAGGAAAAATCTTATTTCTTCACTAGCACCATAGCTGAGAAACTTCCTCCTACTGTACTAAAATAAAATTGCTAAGTATAATAACATTTCTGTGGTGCATTGTGTGTCACAATCATTTTGCTTCCCATGTGTGTAGTGAGACTGTATTTGATTTGAATGTGGATGGGTAGAACTGCCCCACTCCTTATGTGAAGGGTGTCCAGTATGTGGCAGTTTGCTTCAGGCATCTTTTTTATGCCATTTGCACACAGCAGCCCCCAAGCAGTACTACTAAGATACAGTATGTGGACAGGATCCAATTTATTACCGGATAATCTGCTGTGCTGTGGTTCTGAACTACCTGTAGTTTTTTGTACTTTTGTTCTTAGTAAACAGCAACCAAAAAACTAAAGTATATTTCAAATAGAGAGGTTGCATTCTGCATTATTTGTACAATATGTCCTTTCCTTTGTCGCTCTGTTATTTCCCTATAGTACTACCCCAGTCATTAGTTACCAATTGACAACATTCCCCATTAAATGTACAGGTTCCTCTGTTCATTAGATTGTTTGCAAGGAATCCCTGGAATCTGTAGTCCTTTTAATAAAATGTCTTGCAAAGTTCATGACAATTCATCTGTTAATATTGTCAGTATCTACTGTACTCTTGTTTTTCCCATTTAGTCTGTTATGAGCCCTATTAATGTTTCCATTTTCTTCACAGTGTGACAAAACTCCTGCCTAACCACCCCCCCCACACGCACACTACCTCTATCCCTAATGTACTGCATAGTATGCATTGCCAGTTTTGAAACAGTTAAAACAAAACCAAAAAAAAAAAACATGAAAGAGTGGGCAATCAGTGCTGGTCTGTGTAATAATAATTATAACATCGTAAATAATCATCTCAATGGAAATAATAATTGTAAATAGAATTGTCATCCTAGCACTATTTTTGAGAAATGAAAGTAACATCATGCTGGCATTCAAAATATATGGCCATTGTTATATAATGTAAGTATTAACATTGGCAGGGATTCTTTGCAAGCAAGCAAACACATTGCAGAGGTTGTCAGTGCCTTAGATGTCCAAAACTCTTTTTAACATGTCTAAATGGCAATTACAAGGTGCATGCTATTAATACAGATGGCAACAACCAGTAAGGATTGGCTGATGGGATGGATATGCCAGCAGCTTTGTAATTAAAAACCAACAAAAGAGAGAAGCAGTAATAAATCTGAACAGATGCATCACTATGCATTGGAAACACACAATGCCTTAAAGGTAATACTGTACATTGTTGCAAATTGTTTTCTGAGTTTGAAACAGTGAAACATTTGCAAATAGAAAGATACAAATTATAGTTCTACTGTTGTGCAGTGTTTTCTTCTCAAACATAACCTTTTGCTACAATGTACAGTACACTATTATCTTTCTGTGCCTGGCATGTACTGCAGCTCTTCAACCTGTATTCTTTCCTAACATTCCCTGTGATTCATGATAGCACCCCAAAACAGTACAGTACATCTGCTATAATAAAGGTCAGCTGCATTAATGTTAATTATTGTTATTGCTGATAAACATGAGCATGGTACAGTACAGTATACAGTAAATTATAACAAACTACTGTATACACATATAAATGCTGAGCTCTTATGTAGTATATGGAGACTACACATTAAAAAACGATTAAAAAATACATAAAATGCTTTGTTCCATTTACTGCATTTATTTTTACTGATAGCAAGGGTTTTTGGGTATGGGAAGTGCTCTAGGCAGGACCTGGACAGCCACTCTTAACATGTGTACCTTGTACAGCAAGGCACACTGCACATCTTGGGGGCTTGTTTTAACTGTTCCTCAAATGTTTATGTATTTAAAGTTAATCAAATGAGGACAGATCGGACCATCACTTGATCTGGACTCCTAGCATATTTCCAACTTATTCAACTTCATTACCTGTTCATGCATTTATTTATGATATCAGTTTTCACCACTGTATACTGCCCTACACAGGACCTCTGTGTGAATGAGTGTGCTCAATGGAGTCTCTTAATGGTGAGATACATAAAGAGAAATACACAATACACCATGGGACAGCCAATTGTGTGAGTTCATGAGTGTGTGCAGGACTGTGTCAACCCCTCTGGTAAAGTGTATTTATTGCCATTGCAGTGGCCTTGATTTCACTCTGTCATCATACAGTATACTGAAGCAAATTAGGACTGTCTATAATGACAGCTTTCAGGTTATCCGAGACTTATTTTCTTTATTTTATTCCCAGTTAAAAATACAGATTAGGTACTTTAATTTAATACATAGAAATGATAATGATGCATCATGCTAAATTGGACAACCACATAACTGAATATGTACAGTACATGTAATCAATAACAGCATCACAATTATGATTAACACTTTTGAGATTGTCGGATAAATGTCCATGCAGTTACTGCACACTTCATGAAACGTATGTTTAAAAGCTACAGTAGTTTGATAATCTAAGTGTAACTGCAACTGACTTGACAGAAACAAATCATAATTGTTGGAAGGATCGGGAAGATTGCATTCTAGTACCACACAAACCTCATTACCTTTATTGCACACAATGCAAATAGTGAACTAAACAATAAAATAATAGGGGGGCACCAGCAAGTCCTGCATCATGAACAGATGAAAAGACTGTAATGCAGTATATTAGGATGTCCCTGAGTGCTATTAGACTACAGTACATTCATCTGACAAGCAACGGTTATGCACTAGTGCAATGTGCATACTGCCCTGGGTTCAAGTGTGCCCCCCCCCCCAAAAAAAGAACACTTGCAACCATAGTTAGTAACAAGGACAAACTGAACAAGCATTAGCAAGTTTAGTGTGCTTCTTGGTGCATCTGCGGTGCATCATTATGTGCACTGTACATGAAAGAATTGGGTGTGCTGAAGAGCTCTTGCCCTTACTCCCCTTGTGACTCTTGTTTGGGACAGACCCTGAGCATCCAATGCTGACTGAGGGCAAACATTTATAGGACCTACAGTAGCACTAGTAATCCCCCCAAAAAAAGTTAGCTCAGCATTGGGTAAGCTCAGAATCCACTCTATAGCACACTGGAGTAAAAATGTGCTTTTCTACTGTAAAATGGAACACATGCAGATGGGTGCTAATGGCCGGGGGGGGCCACCTTCTAAAAAATATGGTAAACTCTAGTGTCCATTGTGGGAGGCTTATTCCCACCAAAAAGGCTTAGATCACCTCTCAATAAAGTTTCATGAGTGGTTAGATGGGACAAAACACATGTAGAATTACTGTGACCTACAGTATCAATATTTGAAGATACTGTACAGGTATATAATTAAATTCGGGGTACTACTTCACAATATATTGTACTGTTCAAAACGGATGAATTTGCACATTAATTTGTTCATGTTTGGTGAACTCTGTGACCAAATCCAGTAGTTGTATTGTGTTTGCAATGCATTTGTGTGTACTGTATCTGTTAGTTTCATGATCTTTTGAATAAAATATATTAAAACAAATTGCAGTCCACCAAAACCAAGGGAAAGCAAAATAAGTAACAAAAATGGTGCACTTACTAAAGGCGATCAAGATTTATTTTAAATCCTGTACACTGTATATCACAAAATAGCACAATCCAGGACAACAGAGGGGTGCTTTTGTTGTGCTGGATAATGTCCATTTATGGTGTGTACTGAAAATAAACTTTTATTACAGTATATTGCATTCAGTGGGTTTTGAGGTATTGTAGACCTATTGTACATCATACTGTGTGCGTGTGCAGTCCGCATAGTATAGTATCCCACAGTACACTGTCATTTTCTCTGTGGTTACTCAAGATTCATTTCACCAGATAATGATTACCCATCCTAGTGGAATTTATCTGAATTTTACTGTATGTACCCTAAGCAGATAGCCTGGTTCTCCATTAAGGGCCAAAAACTACCCAAGACTTCACTTAAGAAAGACAGCAGTGGACAATTTACTTCTCAACACTTTTTCAGAGATTAAGCAGTCATCTTTTCAAGCACCCCAGTTCAGCAAAATGAAGGGGAAGTAGAGCCTGTAACCAAGTGATGTAGCGCATTCCCGAAAATAGCACCATTTGCTAGGTTTGCAGTGCAGAAATAGAAAATCATGTAATTTGCTTATCATCAGAACTCACAGAGGACAAAAGAAAATATTTTAATTGAAATACTGGGAGGGTACCGGGATGGGATTGGGGCAAGGGAGGGACCACTTGCACTGCCAGGGATTTTCATAAAAATAACAGGGAGAGGATCACAGTGGGACAACTCAATCATCAGGTATTTTAACTGAAATACTGGGAGGGCACCCTGAGGGGATCAGGGACTTTGGAGAAAATATTGGGGAGGCTAAAGAGGCATATGCATTTTTGCAAAAATACAAGTGAGGGGATTGGGGGTATGGTGGGACCACTAGGAGCCATGTAGGTAATAATGTAGCACAGTATGTACAATTCACGCCACCTGCTGGTGGTCCTGAAAACATAGACTCTGATGGTAGATGTGTTACAGTCACCACCAGGTGGATTAAGGGGGAATTGCATTTCGAATTGAAACAGCAGTTAATTATCACTGCCACACCGAGCGCCACCGCATGGCACTAAATGGTATACCGAGCAGTACATTACCGCAATGACCGGTAACACTCTGTAAAAGGCAACTTATCACTGTAGGTGTCACTCAAAATTTCAGGTCTTAAGTAGTTTCAGTAACTCAAATGAATTTGGGTACAGAGAAGTGACGTCACAGCTTGCTTGACCAAGGCAATCCATTAGATTCCAGGAATTCAATTAATCTCTTTTTCAACAGTCTTCATCAGTTTCCACACTACAGAGGTTAGGCTCACTGGCCTGTAACTCCATGTCTCTTCCCTGCTGTTGCTCATCAGTAAAGGAACAACATCTGCCCTTCTCCAGTCCTCTGAGACTACTAGTAATTCCAGAGTGTTGTTGAACAAATCTGTTAGTAGAGCCACCAGGATCTCACCTAGCTCTCTTAGTACCCTGGGTGTAATCCAACAGGGCAAATGGCCTTTTCAACCCTTAGCATACTTAGCCTTTCCAAACCCCTCTATTCAGAAAAGGGTGTTGTGTCTATTTCCCTGCCTATCTCTTTTCCATGTATGCTCCCTCAGGTAATGTCCCACATCTCCACTGTGAATATTAAGCAAATGTAGTTGTTCAGTACTCCTATGTTTTCACTGTCTCCCTCCATCAGTATTGACCTGCTCCTTAGTTTGACTATGCCCCCTTTTATCATTTTTCTCACTGGTGTATGTAAAGAACATCTTGCCCTCCCCCTTACCCCCTCTGCAATCCTTTCCTCCATCTGTGCTCTTGCTATCCTCACTTCCTGCCCACCTCTTTCAGTTTCTATAAGTACATCTCCCAGTCTTCATCTGTCTGATTTGTTTTATACTTTTTGAAAGCCACTTTTCTTTCATTGCAGCTTCCACCTCTCTTAAAAACCATAGAAGTTTCCTTCTGCTCATGCTAACCTCCCTGATGCACAGACTAGACATCTGTAATATCCCTTCCTAGATCATGCCCCCAACTGTTCCATCCCCTCATCAGCTTCTCCCATCCCAGATTGACCTTGAGCATCTCCCTCTTGGTCTGGAGGGTCACACCTCTGAAGTCTAGCACCCTCATCCTCATGCAGTCTTTCTCTTCCCTAGTCCTGATGTCGACCCACACAGTCTGATAATCTTTAATCACCAGAAGATCCCTTATGGTGATGCCCCCATGCTGTGCCAGTTAGTCAGTACTAGGTCTGCATTGCACCCTCTCTTGTAGGTTCCCTAACTAGACTAAAGAAGGCCACCTGGAAATGATTCAGCATGGCCTGGCTCCTAGCAGATGCAGCTGTGGGCATGCTGTAATCCCCATCAGGCTTATTGAAGTCCACAAGCTGCAGCATCTCCTTCTGGTCAGCCATAGTCCTTCTTTCTTCCCTTTACTCATTGTCTTTCTCCTGTCTCTATGATAGTGGCCTGTACACCACCCCTACTCTTATGTTTTTTCCTCCCCCATCTCTAACTTACCCACAACAATCCCACTTCCTGTCCTGTAGCATCTGCACTGATCACCATTGATTATATGCCTTCTTTAATGTACAGTACCATGCCATCTCATTTCTTCTGCTCTCTGTCTCTCCAGTCCTGAACAAAGGGTATCCTAAGATGGCTATGTCCCAGTTATGAAACCTTGTAGCATACATCTCAGTGATTGCTACCAGCTGCAGTTGTTCCTCAACCATTAAAGCCCCCAGTTCTCACATTTTATTACTCAGGCTCCTGAAATGTGCACACATGGCTCTACAGTCACCCTACTCCCCCTTCCCCTCCCCTTTTTGTTTGGTTTTCACACCCTAGCTAAGTACTCCTCTTGATTAGAGCTGTGTGGAATATAAAATTCTGCCCATGGAATGCCCACAGAATGTCCATTCTGATTACACAGAATTCTGCAGAAGTTTTGTAAAAATTCAGTGGAATTTTGAAAAATTTTAAATTTAAGTTATTTCACTATAATTTTAAAAGTATGCATCCAAATAACACCAACTTTGGAACATAAACAGTACTAAATAGCTTACATGAATGTTCCAAACATCAGAGTTGTAGTTTAAAATGGAGCAGAGTTATGGGTGGTCAAACATTTAATCAAACTTCTATTTTTACTTATTTTGAGATAATTTAAAAATTTCTCATTCAAATTTCTTCACAATATCCAGATTTAGAAAAGCACCTAGAATGTGTAAACACGCCATGTTTGGAGTCTCAAATTTCAATGGGAGCTGAGTTATAGGTAGCCAAATAGTTTGCAAATATTTGGATTTCTTTAATTTTAGTATAATTTTGATAATATTCATTGAAATGTTGCAAAAATTGACAGGTATACAAGTTATAACTACATTTGTATGTGCACATAGTTTCAGATTTCTAGCTTTAAATGGAACTGAGTTATAGCCTGCCAAACATGTTGCCAAAATGTAAATTTCAGTTAGTTCCCTCTATTTTTTAAACTGCATATCCAAATTTAACCAGAGTTGAAACATTTAAACTACTATACCACATGGTCATTTCTGAAAAAAAGTTCACAGTTGCAGTTGTAAATGGGATTGAATTAAAAGAAGTCAAACATTCACAACATTTAAAAAATTTATTTTTTAAGAATGTAAACTACAACTTTATAAACCCCTGAAACATTAAAACTAGAGAATGCAATACCATTAAATCTGTCAGGTGCTTAGACCTTAGAAGGAGACTGTGTGTGCCAATTTTATTAATTGCTTGCTATGAGAAATTGAAAAAATATCATCTGTACTTAAAGTCAAATCCCATGAGCCTTTGTGAAAATTGTAGAGTTTCATGAAAAATTCCATAAAACTGGAATTTTCTAATTTCACTCAGCCTTATCTGGGGGATTCTAATTAAAGGATAGGGGTATAAGAGGCAGGTACTGCAAGGGGTCACCATATCCTGGAGTTAGATGTACAGTTTCACCAAAAAATGGACAGCACAACAATGGTAGACCCCCAGGTTGTAGCAAGAAAGCACAGAGTGTCAACAATTCCAACCTGAATGCAGGATATTTAAGGATCACATCCAGTAAATTTATGATTTGGGGAGCCTGGTGTACATGCAAATCTAGCACTTAGAGGTACTCAAAAAGATGTATTGGGGAAAGCCAATGTCTTTGGCAGCAGGAAGAAAGAATTATGGCTATTCCAACAGGGTAGGTTAATAGGAACAGGAGTAGGTGACTCACATGTCAGAGCAGTGCAAGAGGAGTTTGTTGAGTTGGGGAGGGGCCTTAGACAAGTAGCGCATATGGTAACCTTCTTGGAGGTGCTGCCTGTCTATGGCAAGGGTGATGCTAGGGTACTCCTCACCAGGGAATTCAATGAATAGTTGAAAAGCTGGTGTGGAGCTCAGGGTTTTGGCTTCACTGGGGACTGGAGGGCCACCTGGAGGGATGCAGACCTATACTGGCATGATGGTCTGCATCTGTCCAGGGGGAACCAGGATCCTATGTGAGAGGTTTAAATGCTTCATTGGCAAGCATTTAAACTAGCCAAGGGGGAGATACTGAAAAGGAGCAGGGAAATCCCAGCCTCCCCCACAAAACATGTTAATTAGTGAGGTAAACACCCAGGTAGAGAAGTCATTCGGGAGCAGAACAGAGGTAAATGTAAAAAAAGGCAAAGGCAGTAAGGACAGGGATGGGGCTAAAAGGGGTAAGGCCATCAAAAAGTTGAGGGTGATGAGTACCAATGCCCATAGTCTGTGTAACAAGCTCCCTGAACTAGTGGTCTTGATGGAAGAGTGTTGCCTGGATATTGTGGCAGTCACAGAAACATGGTACACAGAGAACCATGACTGGGATGTCAACATACCAGGATACACAATCTACAGGAGGGACAGGGAGGGTGAAAGAGGAGGAGGAGGAGTAGCTCTCTATGTAAAGGAAGGGATCAAAGCAACAGAACTAAAGAGTAAACAGGGAGCAGATGAGGCACTCTGGGTCACCCTGGAGGCAGGAAATGGCACCACAATCCACATAGGGGTTGTATACAGACCCCCATCTCAGGGAGAGGGAATGGACAAGGAAATGATAGAAGGCATCCTTAGAATGGCAGAAAAAGGGAAGATATTGTTGATGGGAGACCTGAATATGCCAGATGTTAACTGGAGCACCTTTGCTGCAGGCACATCCAAGAGCAGGATCATTCTTGATGCCCTACAAGGGGCATGCCTCAGACAGCTAGTATTGGAACCCACTCAGGAGGGAGTAATCTTAGACCTGGTACTCTCAAATGGGGATGGAGAAAGAATCTCAGATTTAGAAGTGGGTAGCCATCTGGGAACAAGCGACCACCAAACTGTGTGGTTCATGATAAACACAGCCATACAATCAAGCCATACAAAAGCAAGAGTATTGGACTTTAGGAGGGCTGACTTTGGGAAAATGAGAGAGTGCTTCAGAAAATCACTAGCAAACAGGCAAGAAGGAAAGGTGGAGGAACAAAGGGGAGTAATCAAAACAGCCATCATAGAGGCAACAAGCCTTTGTGTAAGGCAAATCAACAAAACACAATGAAGGAAAAAAAATGCTATGGTTCTCAAAAGAGGCGGCAGGGAAGGTTAAGGAGAAAAGGATAGCATTCAGGAAATATAAGGAAACACAGAAGGAGCAGGACAAAGAACTTTATCATTTAAAGCAGAAAGAGGCAGGGAACGCAGTCAGAATAGCAAAGGCCCAAACCGAGGAAAGGATAGCCAACTCTGTTAAGAAGGGGGATAAAACCTTTTATAGGTACATTAGGGAGTAAAGAAAGACCAAAGGAGGGATACTGAGGCTTAATAAAGGGAAAGAAATGTGGGCAGAGGATGACAGTGAAAAAGCAGGGATACTGAATGAATATTTCTGCTCAGTATTCACAAAGGAAGAGGAGGGGGGAGGTACCTAAACCAAACAAGAGAAACACTCTGAAGATGGGGGTCAATACCAGTCCATTTACAGAAGAAAAGATTCTGAAAGAACTAATAAAATTGAAGGTGGACAAAACAATGGGGCCCGATGGGATTCACCCAAGAATTCTAAAAGAACTAAGGGTAGAACTAGTGACACAGCTAACTACTCTGTTTAAGAAATCATGGGTGGATGGGGTGGTACCTGAGGATTGGAGGAGGGTGGATGTGATTCCTCTTCACAAAAGAGGGAGCACAACAGAGGCAGGAAACTACAGACCAGTTAGTTTGACCTCAGTGGTCAAGAAAATGATGGAATCACTTCTGAAGGAAAGAATTGTTGAGTACCTAGAGGCCAGTGGGGCACAGGACCCAAGGCAGCATGGATTCACAGCAGGAAGGTCATGTCAGACAAATCTTTTATTTTTATTTAGTTTTTGTTGACCGGGTAAGTGCACTAGACAAATTCTGCCTATTTTCAGGCACGACCCGGGGGGAGGGGGATACAGATGAATATCAACTGACCTTGAACCAGATCAAGCAGTTGGTGGTAATTTTTAGTGAATGAGGGAAATTTGGCCAGGACACCGGGGAAAGTCCCCTACTCTTTTCGATAAGTGCCATGGGATCTTTAACATCCACCTGAACTACCACCAATCCGGGCAGATGGGACCTCGGTTTAACGTCTCATCCGAAAGATGGCACCTCAGAAGTGCAGCACCCCTCTCATGCTGCACTACAGTGTCAGTACTGGGATATTAACCCAAGAGCCAGATGTGGGAACTGAACCCACAGCCCTCTGATCTCCCGGCCTCAGAGGTGAGTGTGCTACCTACTGAGCCACTGACACTGCTAATTGACTTCTTTTACTGGGTGACCAAAGTAGTAGACCAGGGAGGGGCTGTGGACATGGCCTACCTAGATTTTAGCAAGGCATTTGATACAGTCTCACACAAAAGATTAATACACAAGTTAGCTAGCCTTGGAGTGGGTCCCAAGGTGGTAGCCTGGATTAAAAAATGGCTAGACAACAGGATGCAAAAGGTAGTAGTAAACAGAGTCCACAGTGAAGAAAGGAGGGTTACTAGTGGGATACCGCAGGGTTCAGTACTGGGAATGGTCCTTTTTAATGTCTTTATAAATGACATTGCAGAGAAACTGGAAGGAAAAGTATGTCTCTTTACAGATGACACAAAGATCTGCAACAGGGTTGATACACAAGATGGAGTGGAAAGGATGAGAAGGGACTTGGCAAGGTTGGAGGAATGGTTAAATGTATGGCAGCTCAGATTCAATGAAAAGAAGTGCAAGGTAATGCACCTGGGAAACAAAAACCCAGGGGAAGAGTACACAATGGGGGGTGACATACTGACAACAGCAAAAATGGAAAGGGACCTGGTGGTAATTATATCAGATGACCTAAAGGTGGCAAGCAACGTGAGAAGACAGTAAGGAAGGCTGGAGGGATACTGGGATGCATAGGGAGAGGCATCAATAGTAGAAAACAGGAAGTTGTTATCCCTCTGTACAGACAGTTGGTGAGACCCCATCTGGAGTACTATGTGCAGTTCTGGAGACCCCATCTCTGCAAAGACATAGACAGACTGGAGGCTGTCCAGAGGAGGGCAACCACAATGGTGCAGGGTCTGCACCAGAAGACATACGAAGAAAGACTAAAGGAGCATAATATGTATATCCTTGAGGAAAGTAGGGAGAGATTGGACATGATAGAAACTTTTAAGTACCTCAAGGGAATCAACAAAGTCCAAGAGTGTAGCATCTTTCAGAAAAAGAGATGTGCAAGAACAAGGGGGCACAATTTGAAGATAGAGAATAGAGGGGAGATGGCTCAGAGGTAATGTGAGGAAGTATTTTTTCACAGAGAGGGTTGTGGATGCATTGAACAGCCTCCCTGAGGAGGTCATGGAGTCAAGAACAGTGGAGGAATTCAAGAATGCATTGGACAGACATAAGGCAGTCCTAGTGGGGGTAGGAGGAAGTAAGCTGCTGGTTAACTAGGATCTGCAGCTTATCTGTTAGGTAGGAAAATGGGCAGACTAGGTGAGCCAAGCAGTCCTTATCTGCCATCAAATTCTATGTTTCTATGTTCTATGTTTCTATGTTAAGGGAGTTTGTCACTGTAGAGAACAAAGAGGATATCAGTAGGATCAGTAGTTCTACTGAGTCAATCAGGCTATACCAAAAAAGAAGGGAAGGGATAGTCACCCAGAGAGGAACAGCAGGACTGCAAAAAGCTCAGCCCAGCTTATCAAAGTAGTGATATGTGCATTGTTAATGTTAAATTCCACACAAAAAAAATTCTGGATGCTTCATCTACAGTATACGCTATCAGAAATATGTGAGAAAATGTTACTAATCATTTTTTTCTTCTGCAAAATTAAAACTGCTTAACCAATTTGTCCAATTGTGTTAGACACCAGGATACACTGGCTATGGTTATGCATGTAAAATGTTAACTTTATGCATGCAAGAGCAGAGAAGTTACAAACATCTACATTTTTGATAGTTTTCACAAAGTTTTGCAAATATTTACATAGTAACATTTTGAACCCCTGTAACTTACAAATCTCATATCTAAGTCTCTCCAAATTTAGATCATTCTATAAACATTACAAAAAGGTTATCCTTACTAATATTCACATGTCTAGCTCCACAGGTGCCTGAGTTATATGCAGATGAAATTTGTTAATGAAATTTCCTGAAAAAAATAAAATGACAGATTTTGAGCACATAACATTTTGAGACAGTGCATCATATTGTAGCTATTGATCCACAGAGTGCATATTCCAAATTTCAGAGTTCTAGCTTGAATGGCAGCTGAGTTATAACCAAATTACTAAATTTTAGAAATTCTGTGAAATTCTGACGAAATCCCACAAATGTTTGTGGAATTTTGTGAAATTTAATTGAAATTCTATGGATTCAGAATTTTCCCATTCTGCACAACTCTACCCTCAATGTTTTGACCTGCCTGTTTCTAATCCTTTCGTCGGCTCTGTGCTGCCCTGCACTATGTTCTTGCTGACCTTAACTTCCTCCTAATGTGCCACCATGTCATCCGTCTTTTTGCTAACTAGCTTGGGGAAGGCTGTGTTGGTTGTTTCTTCTTTGGTTGTTTGTTCTTTGGTACCACTTCCCTCTCGGCTATTTTAAAAGCTTGTCTATGAGCTTTTTAAACCTTCCAACTTGAAGCTGGGGCCCTCCTGGGAGGGGTGAAGGCCATCCCATTTGTATAATCTATCACTCCTCCAGGCTTGGCCCCAGTAGACAAATCCCTCTTCTCTACAAAAATGCTTCAGCCAGCTCCTGAAATTTCTGGTGAAAGGATCTATGCTCTCCCTTGCCCCCAAACAGGTAACACCTCCAAGAAGATCATCTTAGATGCCACCAGCTTAAGACTGCCCCTCAATCTCCTAAAACTATCCTGCACTTCCATTACAGTCCTACTAGGAAAGTTGCTTGTCCCAGTGTGGAATGTTACATCTCAACTCCCTCTTCTACTGCCCTTGCAATTGTAACAATCCTCCCTTCATCTCTTCTAGCAGTAGTCCCCCACAAGCACTTGACTACCCTATCACCCACCCTACCTACCCTGACCACTGACTCCACCCCATAGTACAAAATCCCCCACCACTGGTGCCTTCCTGCCTTCCAATGGGGCCCCTGCTGCCCTTGAGTTCTCCTTTAGGATGCTCTGTGCCAACATAGTCACCACTGGCTCAGGTTCCTGTGCTGTTGTGACCCAGGGCTCCTGCTCCACAAGTGAAGCAGACCTGCTGGTCAGTGGTTCTATCAGTGGCTTTCCCACCTCTGTCTGATCACCTCCTTGCTGACCACACTCCACCTCTCTTCCTTGACTCTTGGAGCCATTAGGGGAAGAGGATGAATGATTGTTTGTCCCATGGGATTCAACTGATGCTGCTTCCTCCATATGTCCAGATCATGCATCAAGGGGAGAAAATTGCAAAGTGAGAGCACCCAGACATACTCAGACTGGACAGCATAATCTTCACAGAGGGTTTCCTCTCTGAAAATGGTGGTCCCACAGTTGTTACACTGGAAAATCCCAACCATCCTTCCTGCTATAGTGTCCTGTCCTGTTTTACTGATTGGAATATTCACTTATTACATTACCCTGAATATTCACTTATTACATTACCCTGAATAGGGAGTTTTTGCAGTCTGATGTTGTACCTGCATGACTACCCCACTGTGGTCAAAGGTCTATGCTTTGCTGCCTAATGCCCTGTGAACACTGTCCTTCTTACAGATCACAACACCACTAGTACTCCACAAATAGCAGTTTACAAGGAACAGTCCCCAGTGCCTAACCTCTGAGGTGGTTTATCTTACCCAACAGGAAGAACATCCTGCAGCCAGCTGTCTCCTCTGCAGATGCTGCTGCCATGCACCTACTATGATGCCCTGACAGTCCAGGATGCTCACATGGCAGGATGCTGCTGTACAAATCTTATGGTTCAGTCAGCTGTCCTCATTATTTATTTATTTGTTTGTTTTTGCTGCCTGAGAAAGGAGGACTAGACAGTTCTGCCTATTTTCAGCCTCATCCCGGGGATGGATAGATGGAGGCCATCTGACATTGAACCAGATTAAGCTGTTGGTGGTATTTTTAGTGAATGCTCATTGCTCTGATAGCAAGCACACAAAAGGTCAGACAACTCTAACAGAATATTATAACTGGGTGTCAATTAGATTCATCTGAAAGAAAAGTGGCTGGAGCTCTTTGGCCTTGGTCTATGAAATAACTGGATGGCTAGGTGGCAAAGGAGGTGGACTTAGGGTGACCTGTCAATGTGGCCTACTTGAATGTCAGTACGGGCTTCAACACAGAGCCACGTAAGAGGTTGCTGCACAAGTTAAGGGGCCTAGGGGTGGAAACAAAATATCCCAATGCATGGGAAATTGGTTAACAAACAGAAGACAGAGGTTAGTATTGAATGAGGAATTGACAGGGGAGTTGGGTGGTCATCATAAGCAGGGTACCCCAGTGGTTGCTACTGGACCCAGTGCTCTTCAATGTATATGTGGGGCACATGGGGATGGAAGTGGAAGCAAAAGTCTATTTTCAGATGACACCAAGATCTGCAATAGAGCTGACACAAGGAAATGAGTGGAGACCATGAGAATGGACCTTATAGGGCTAGAACAGTGGTCAAGATTTCGGCATATGGGATTCATTGCCAACTTCCTAGTGCAAAGTCATGGACATCAAGCATAGAAACCTTAGAGCTGAATACAAAATGTGAAGAGAGGTCATAGCATATACTTCAAAGGAAAGGGCCTAGGGGCTAGCATTACAGACAACCTAAATGCAGTGGCCAATTGTTCAAGGGTGGTGGGGAGAACAAAAAGGGGTGATGGGTTGCATAGGGAGGACAATACCAAGCAGAAGGATAGAGGTTATACTCCCCAGGTACAAGTTATTGGTTCACTCCCACCTTAAGTACTAAGTGCAGTTCTGGAACCCTCACCTCAGGAAGGACATTCACTGGCTGGATGCTGTGCAGAAGAGGACAAACAAGATAATACAGGGCCAGCAAGGGAAGCCCTATGTGGAAAGACTGAAGGTTACAACATGTTCTTCTTAGAGAACAAGAGAGCCTAGGTGGCACAACTGAAACCTTTAAATCCCTCTAGGGGATAAACAGGGTGGAGTGTAGGGGGCTTTTTAGGTTGATCACAAACATTTTCTGTTTACAAAATATGTATTTCTAGGTGTTCTTCTCTTTGTAATCATTACTTGTCCAAATATGAACTTAAGAATTTTGGAGCATTGCTGTTCTATGGAATCCTAAAATAACTTGTCCCTGTCTCATACATAAAAAATTCAGTAATGATTTTACTCAACCTATTAACTTTTAAAGCCAGCAAGGTTTAAGTGTGCCCCTTTGTTTACATTTATCAGTATAGTAAAGCTTCCAAGCTTGCAAACTTCCAAATGCTTCCTGACCAGAAAGACCAGCATTTTTGCCTTCTAGTGTTTTGTACTCTCCTGCCGTATGTGCAGCCAGCTCTATTCATTGTACAGCATTCTTTCCTGGACTGTCTCTCCCTTGCAGACAGGTGTCTCAGTTATAGTGCATCTTTCATCTTCAGGTTCTGAACTGGAAATCTCCATAAATGTCTTAACTCCCTCTTAACCCATTTACCCTACTCCCATGCTTTGAGACACACATCCCCATCTCTACTCCTTTCTCATTCCCCACATTGGCCAGGCTGTTTTTTTTCTATTGGGTTTAATTGCCCTTGATGTCAATCTAACTAAACATCCTCATTCCCCACTGTAGGAACAACTTTAAATTGGACTTCTTTTTTCTATTGCCTCCTTCACTCCCAGATCAGCCTTCATTTTCCTCTGTGGTGCTCCACCTCATGTTATGCACTTCTGGCAATTCTGTGAGTACTAGCAAGCCATAAATGGTATGATAACTAGGCCTGACTACTTGTATGATCTGGATCTCACAAACCTATGTTCCCTACAGACTCAAAAGGCCCCTATAAAGATGCCAGAAGTTCACCGTGGTAGTCACAGAATATAAAGAAGTCATCTTGTATAAAACAAATAAAATCAGTGAATAGCTAATTAACAGAACTGCTTTGCTATAGGAGGAACTGAAGATGAAACTTACCAAAATGGTGCAGATTATTGACACCAACACAGCAAGTCCCATTAAAGGTGATACATAAAGAAGCATCGAAGCACTGCTATATCCAGGCACTGACAGCAGGAAGCAGTTAAACCAGTCCAAACTGCATAAAGACAAAATCAAACGGAAAGATGAAAGGACAAAAACCTAACCAGAAAGAGGGCTTATGACAACAATAGCAATCTGCGACTAACCATGGAGAATATATTCAGTATACAGATGGAACAAGAAAATGAAGAGATATAGGGTGGACCAAACCATGAAAATTAACCAAATAATATCAGATCCAGTTAATCAAAGGCAAACAACAGTTATGGATGATTCAGTGCTTAGGTTTGTAGATAGACACATGTACTAAAGAGACACAGAAAACGGCAGAGTATTTTGATTACCAGGTGCCAAAATGAAAAATGTAATGGAGAACTGACTTGTTACTGGAGTCCCTAGGAGATCAACCGCTGGATATGGTACACATATAGAAAAATGGCATCTGTAGCAAACATGAGGACATTATAAAGAAGGAGTTTGTGCACTTAGATAAGAAGATTAACAAAGAGAATGACTGTAGCTATCTTTTCAAAGATATTAGATATTCACCACATAGAAAAGAAACACAAGTCAGGATTAAGAGGATAAATGGTTGGATTTGTTCAAGGCAGAGGGATTCATATTCCTAAAAAATTGGATAGCATTTAAGAAAAGAGATACTCTAATCAGAAAAGATTTACCACATATAATCAGTCTGGAATAGAACATTGTGGAGAACAAGGTAAATACAGGGGCCACTAGGAAAGGCTAGTTATGCCAAAAATGGAGGGGAATGGGTGAAAATGAAAATAGTTCCAAGGCAAGCAAAGAAATTGGGGGGGGGGGCAGTGATATAACCAAGCGGACTAGGAAGAGGCAAAAGAAAGAGGATTAAAACTGGAAGTGATTGTACACTAATATATGCAGCCTTAAAAAAAAGAAGGGAGAACAGGAGACACTGATCATCTTGCAGGAGCTTGGCATAATTGGAGAAATAGAGACTTGATGGGATGACCACAACCTATGGGGCATGGAAATTAAACAACTATAAACTATTTAGAAGAAATAAACAATGATAAAGGAAATAAGAAGGTGATATTATATGTCAGAAGCCAGCTACCAGTACAGTACTTCAAATAAATTATCTTTACTCCAAATGAATTGAAACATTCTGAACAAGGGTATCAAATGAAAGGAGAGACACAACTATAATTGGGTTATGCTATAGATCACCAGATTAGAAAGAGAATCAGGACCTGCAACTACTGTACATGAAAAAATGAGGAAAGCTTCAGTAAAGGGGATTTTGTTGTTAATAAGGGACTTCAACTACCCTGATGTAGACTATGGAGAAAGAACAGTCAAGTCCAGGTGTAGACTGTGATTTATGGAGCTTATTGAAGATTTTACATGATACAGTGTCGCAAGAGACTCACTAGAAATTAAGTAACATTGAAGCTAATTCTTAGCAACAAGAAAGACCTGGCCAGAGAAGTGAACACTGGAGACAAACTGACCAACAGTGACCGTAATATCATCAAACAACTATTAGAAGGAGCAGAGGAAAAATTTAAAAAAGCAACAAATACTGAACTATGCTGTTATACATAACAGACATTGAATGAATGAGACAGCTTGCAACATAATTAAACTAGGAAACATGCTTATGGCATCAGTGTTCACTAAGATTGGGGAATACTCAAAAATCACATGAATGACTTAAAACAAGAATTTAGTCCAAAGAGGAAAAGGAATATATTCAAAGATGCAGACTAGCATGGATGATGCATGAGGTTCTAGTCATGATATATGAAGCAAATTATGGGCAGAGCTGATAGGGCTGCAGCTGAGGAATTTGGGGTAAAACTATTGAGAATTACCAAAGTTATGAGCTTGCATTACCAAAATGCAACGTAGGCTAATACATGTGTTGTTTTGTAATATTTGTACACCAAATTTTCAACACAGTTTGTTATGACCCTGCCTCATGAAGACAGGCAGAGCAAATGTTCAACTCCTGCCCAAAAGGTGATTTAGCATAGGGACTGCAAAATCAACTTTTGGGATGCAAAAAACACATTTTTGACAGGAGTTGAAAAATGACAACTGTCACATTCATGAGATTCTGTAAAGAAATGGCTATGTTGAAAATTTGGGGTACAAATATTGAATATTACAAAACTTATGAGCCTGGGTTTTCAAAATTCAGCATATCCTCATAACAGTTTTGCTTTTAAATATTTTTACACCAAATTTAAAACATAGCCTTCTTATGACCCCACCTCATGAACAATGGCAGAGTACATTTTCAACTCCTGTCTGAAAGGTGATTTTGTGTAGGGACTGCAAAATCACCTGTCAGGATGTAAAAAAAAACATTTTATCTAGGATTTGAAAAATGGCAGCTGTCACATTCATGAGGTGCTATAAAGATATGGTTATGTTATAAATTTGAGGTAATAATTTTGAAAATTACCAAAGTTATGAGCCTGCTTTCACAAAATTCAACATAGGTTCATAACATTGTTATTTTTTAATATTTTTACACAACATTTTTAACATAGCCATCTTATAGACCCACCTCATGAACAATAGTGGAGAACACTTTCAACTCCTGCTCAAAAGGTGATTTCATGAAGCAACCACAAAATCACCTTTTGAGACAGATTTTCCTAACATCACTTGCATTGCTCATGAGGTGGTGTCCCAAAATAGGCATGTTGAAAATCTGGTCCAAAAATATGCATAAATGCCCAAGTCATGCCACTAAGTTCAAAACACCATTGAAATACAGGGAACCGCATACCTGCTTTTTCAGTTCGCAGTCCAGTGTTGAGTGAAGATGTGTCTGCAGTCCAGCGAGGATTATGGTGTTGGACCTCCAATCTGTAAGTAAGGGTGGGGGGGTGCTGAGTTGGTGGGTTGGGTGGGAGGAATCTTGTCCACAAAAGACATTGATGGATGTTTTTCCTTTACAGATACAAAAATGAAAAAAAAAGAAACCAGGGATTTCTGCACTGTGGATTGGGTCACTGTTCAGTTTCTCGGTGGGGAGTGGAGTGGTGGGTGCTGAGAGGGAGGGTCAGGTGGGGGGCTATAGAAAAAAACTTGGGGGTGTCCTGATCATGACACTGGGGGATTGGACACCCCCTGTGTCACTCATGTTTCTGGGGGGGTGCTGAGAGGGAAGATTTGGTGGAGGAATGTGACAAAAAAACCTCTGGGGCATGCTGATTGTGCCACTGGGGGATTGTGCACCCCCAGTGTCACTCTCATGTTTCTGTAGGCATTGTGAGGGGGTGGCTGGTGCTGAGAAGGAGGGTCAGGTGAGAGGGGTTGCTATAGTTTAAAAGAAAAAAAATCAGTGGCCATGGCACACTCCATCATGCCCAACATGGCCACCACAATCTACTGCACATGCATGACCACTAACACATGTACAGGTGTGTGCAGAAGCCATGTTTGACATAGCAGAGTGTGCTGTGACCATCCATTTTTTTCTTTTAAATTATATATAGCCCCAAATCCGACCCTCCCTCTCAGCACCCATCACCCCACACCCATCCCCAGAAACATGAGAGTGACACTGGGGGTGCACAATCCCCCAGTGTCATGATCAGGCAAAAAGTGGTGCAGTGCCAGTTGAGTCAAGGTGAGGAGTGCTTCAGGGACACCACAGACATGGAGATGACTGTGCTCTGTGCCCATTATGTTGTTAGTTCAGAAGGAATGTGGGAGTCCTTTTCTCACAGAAGGAGTTCCGAAGGGCTACTCCCATCCAGTCCTAAAAAGGAAGACCTATAAAAGATGCAGATTGTAGTGAAAAATTGAAAACAGACAACTTGACATAGACAATTTCTGAAAGATGAAATGCAAGATAAAAGGAGCAAAATGAACATTAGAATCCCAATAGCAGTGAAGGCCCAGTGGCATTGAGGGTTGAGGTGCCGGATGCCTTACCTTGGCATGTGCGTGCCTCCACACATGTGCACACAACCAGGGCATGGGAATGGGGAGAAAATGGGGGGAAAGCTGATAAAAATCTATATACAAAAAAAAATCCCAATATCACTGAAAGTCATATACAATCATAACTTTTTTCAGATATGTCCATGAGGAAAAGAAAACTCACAGAAAGCAGCTGAATCATAAAACCGGTGTCACAATAACAAAGGATGAACATAGTAAACTAGTAACACAGCACTTTAAGGTAGAGGAGGATGTTTGGTCCATCATGCTCTTCTCCCCCTGCTTCATAAACAGGTATAAATAAGTATGTACTGTAAACCTGCAGTAATTTGAAAAGGTTCCCTGCCCACACTAACACCCAGGATATCCAGTGAATCTCTTGGTAAGCAGAAATGTATCCAGACTTGCATTGAAAAACTGTATTGTGTTCATGTCCAGTGTCTTCACTGCCAAGCTGTTTCTTAAATACACTACTCTCTGGGAGATAAACTGCTTCCTAACGATACCTCTGAATTTGCCACCTTTGAGCTTCAGGGTGTGTCCCTGTGTCCTGTTTGAGGATATCAGATCATGCATCCCCATTTGTGCAGTCTTCTTGATACCCTTGAGAATGTGGAAAACTGAGATCATGTCCCCTGTCACCTCCTCTCTCCAGTACCACTGATTGGTTATTGCAGGTCATGTGGTTTTTCAACAGCTTGGCCAGGCTTAGTGTGCACTCCCTGTAAAATGTGCTGCATCTTCATGATGTTGAATATGTTGAAATGAAACTGAGGAGTTCCTTGTGACCTGCTTTGCTGGTGTCCAAAATGCCAGATTTCAGCATGTTCACTGAATACAAATCGGCAACAGCTTCCATTGTTTAGATAAGGATGTCCAAATGTATTCAGCACTGCAACTGCAAAGATTACCAGTGACTCATTCAGAATAAGGGGCAGGGTCAGTCCTTTTCCCCTAGAATAAACTAAGTTTTTCTTTTATTTGATTGTCCTATTGATCAAAACATTCATCAGGTTCAGGCTCATTGTGGTTATCTGGAAAAACCATCTGTATCCTCGTTGGTATTGCCAGCTCAGTAATTGAAGTCAAAATTATATACAGAACAGGCAGCCAACCAAAGGTTTCCACAGCATCCAGCATTGCTGCCTTAAGCCATAATTCATTTCCTGTCATAAATTAGTGAGTTATTGTCAGATAAGACAGCAAATTGACTGCCATAAATATAGTCATTGAATGTTTCAACAACAACCCTTTTAGTGTTAAGAATTCCTGTTTATGGCCTTGGTAGTTTCTCTTACTTCTGGACAAGTCCCTTGTAGCATACACCACCACTCAAAGCTTCACATCATGTGCCTGATAAAATGTTGCATCTGGACCACCCCACTGGCATCTGTGTGAATGACATAAGGTAGCTCAGAAATAGCATATGCCTGAATTGGAGCCATTGTTAACTTTTATATGAGATACACAAAAGGATCTTGGCAGTCATCTGTTTATATTTCTTGTAAAGAGTTGTTAAGCTGTTTGATAGATGTTTCTTTTTTGAGAAAATCTTACCTTTTTATTTGGGGAAGGGACAAAGTTTGTTGTTAGGGTGTTTATGAGCTTTGCAAAGTGTAACACACCTTGACAAAGCAACAATAGTATCCTGAAAAGCTTACAGTAGGTAGTACTTCAATTTATTTACACAATTTAATATCAAAAGCACTCACAATATGGCAAAGGTATCAGATGAAAACGTAAAGAACTGGCACTTCTCAGGGGATAACTTCAGTCAGAAATCTCTTAATCTATTTAGAACAATTAGTAGCCCATTTTTACATTTTTCCAGGGTTTTGGAGAAAACAAACCATCCACAAACATGAGCACTTTATTAAAATGCATGTCCCCCATACGCTTCTCTATTAGTTCAAGGTTCAATTTTATTTCAATGTATAAAATTTTAACAGAATTATTACATAAATATACATACTAAAATAGACATATAATAAATGTTTATACATTCATAAATAAAATGCAGACAAATACAAAAAGGGAAAAGTTCACTATCAGGGCCATACCAGCAATAGACAGTCATGTTCAAATATATTTAACAGGTAGATGCTTTCTTACAGCCATCACCAATTTAGCCATTCCATGAAGCAATTTTTCTTCAATTTATTTTATCAAATAAATACATTTTTTCTCTACTAGGTCAGTCAGCTCTTATGTTTTTTAGCAGGGGCATTATCAACTTTAACCAATCCCCAAATAACCTTGGACTGGCAATTAGCATATGTACCACAAGCTGTATATTACATGTATAAAATTAATTTGACTTTCTCTTTCTTTTTAGTGTAGTACATGGGACAATTCCAATCAATCAATAACAATCTAAGCTTGCTTAGCATGCTTCTATGATCCCTATTTTCACAGCAACCAAGGTATTTTTGCATGGCAAAGTTTTCCTTGACTTGTAAGCATATCCAATTATAAAAGACAAAGAACCTCTGTGCGTAAACACTGAGGCAAGGGTTATCCCAAAGGGCATTTGGCTGGGAAGCCAAGTTTGAAGAAAATACAAAATCACACATGCCCCCACAATGCAAAGCATCATGGGCTGCATATGCAAATCACCACAGAATGTTATGCTGGTCCAACTTTAAGCAGAATTGCATGGTGCCGGAAGGCCTCTCACACAGTTTGCAAAGGGTGCTAACAGAAGACATAGACACGTGTTTCGTGTTTCAAGAAAATACAAAATCACACATGCCCCCACAATGCAAAGAGTTTTTTATTTTAATGGGTTCTACACAATATATCCCAGGCACACTGCCTTAGGGGTAGCTGGTCCATTCCACTGGGGTGTCAAACAGACGAGGCATACTGATGAGTCCTGGTAGGACAAAACACGTGTCTATGTCTTCTGTTAGCACCTTGCAAACTGTGTGAGAGGGCTTCCGCACCATGCAATTCTGCTTAAAGTTGACCAGCATAACATTCTGTGGTGATTTGCATATGCAGCCCATGATGCTTTGCATTGTGAGGGCATGTGTGATTTTGTATTTTCTTGAAACTTGGCTCTGCTAGACAAATGCCCTTTGGGTAAATCCCTTGCCTCAGTGTTTATGCACAGAGGTTCTTTTGTCTTTTAAATAGTTTTTATTTTAATGGGTTCACCATAACATATCCCAGGCACACTGCCTTAGGGGTAGCTGGTCCATTCCACTGGGGTGTCAAACAGCCGAGGCATACTGATGAGTCCTGGTAGGACGAAACATGTGTCTATGTCTTCTGTTAGCACCCTTTGCAAACTGTGTGAGAGGCCTTCCGGCACCATGCAATTCTGCTTAAAGTTGGACCAGCATAACATTCTGTGGTGATTTGCATATGCAGCCCATGATGCTTTGCATTGTGGGGGCATGTGTGATTTTGTATTTTCTTGTATATCCAATTATTATCAATACTACATATTTTTTAACATGAACTTCAACAGCAATATCCTGCAACTTTTGGATCACTTCTGAGACATATATTGATGGATTTGTATTAGCTCTTACAGACTATGA
Source organism: Neoceratodus forsteri (assembly GCA_016271365.2). NCBI lineage: Eukaryota > Metazoa > Chordata > Ceratodontiformes > Ceratodontidae > Neoceratodus > Neoceratodus forsteri. Next base: position 717,967,567 of record CM028132.1, on the reverse strand, counting down.
GCCAGATATTAAAAACTTTGCCCGGGTGCAAATACCAGTTTGCCTGTGCAAACCGGGCTTTTCATGGATTTGTCATATTCAAAAGCCTGGTTAGCATGGGCAAACAGGATCAGAAGGGGGGTGGAATGTAAATGAAGGGATAGAGACCTGAATATTGGTACAGTCTCAGAGTGTGTGTGCTGCACAAGGCCATTTTGCTTGATCCCCTTGTACAGTAAACATACCACCAATCAAAACCTTGACTCACTCCCATGCAACCCTAGCAGTTTGTGAAGGAAATGTGGCTACTCCCAACCCTCAACACACTAGTCCTTGGCATCTAGTGGTGTCCCCCCATCCATCGCCAACCCAATGCTAAAATAAAGGTTTCCTGGTGCTAGAGGTCCTCCCTTACTGGTTGCCAATCCAATGTTTAAAAGATACTGTCCCTGGTGTCTAGTGGTCCCCCACAATTGTCAGCCCCATGTAAAACACTGCCTTCCCTGGTAGTCCAGTGTTCCCCACCACAGATCACCAGCCTGACAGTAAAATAAAGGTTTCCCTGGTGCTAGTGGCCCCCCTTTTTGATCACTGGCCCTATGTAAAATGAAACTCTCCCTGGTGTCCAGTGGTCCCTCTTCCACCGATCACCTGCCCAACATAAAGACACACTGTTCCTGGTGTCTAGGTTCCTCCTCTACCTGATCTCCCGTATAGTTATGTTAACCCATTCACTGGTGTCTAGCAGACCCCCTTTCTATTCCTGATCCCCTGTAAATGATATACAGCCATTCCCTGGTATCTAGCATCCCCCCACCCCAGCAGGTAGTGTACCACCAGCCCACTCCCCCATGCCAATCCTAAGCTGGTGACCAGCAAAGACCTCCACTCTCCACCATAGCCAGCCACTGACTGAGATGACAATGAGTTTGTACTATTACAGGGGAGTCAGTTAGAGTGCAGGAAATGACTGTAAGTCCTTTACAGAGGATTAGGGAGAGGAGTCTGCTAGACACCAGGGAATGGGTTAACATAATTATACAGGGGATTGGGTGGGGGAGGGGCCACTGGACACCAAGAAAACCTTGTCTTTATCTCTGGCAGGTAATCAGGTGGGGGAAGGATCACTGGACACCAGAGAAACCTTATCTTTATGTTGGGTGGGTGATTGGATGGGGGAAGAACCACTGAACACCAAGGAACCTTACCTTTATGTTGGGTGGGTGATCAGATTGGGGCAGGGACCACCGGACACCAGAGAAACCTTGCCTTTATGTTGGCCAGGTGATTGGGTGGGGGAAGGAACACTGGACACCAGGGAAACCTTGTCTTTATGTTGGGCAGGAGATTGGGTGGAGGGAGGGACCACTGGATACCAGGGAAACATTGTCTTTATGTTGGGGGGGTGATCAGTTGGGGGAGTTACATTTTACAGTAGGATGGTGATTGGTGAAGGGTGGACCGGCAGACACCAGGGAGAGTTTAATTTTACTTTGGGCCAGCGATTGGCAAGGGGGACCACTAGACACCAGGGTGAGTTTCCTTTTACTTTGGGCCAGTGATCAGTTATGAGAGAACAATGGACACCAGGGGGAGTTTCATTTTTCTTCGAGCTGGTGATCGGAGGTGGGGACCACTAGCACCAGGGATAGTTCTCTCTGGGACCAAGAAAGTGGTGGGTGGTGCCATGCTAAATAGCTGAGCTACCCATGCAAATGATCCCATAATGATCATGCAAATGACCCCTTAGCTCATTTCATCCTAATGAGCTCATTTGCATGGGTGCCTTTGAATATCAGAAATTTAAACATGGGCACACACAATTGTGGTACTCTTTTTTTGGAGCCATGTCTGCCCAGAGCTAAGTGGCTTAGCACTGGGCTGCCATGACTCTATACTCAGTGGAATAGCACTGGTGCACTATTCCACTAAATATAACATTTTTGGACACCTGAGCAACTGCAAGATACAGCGCTAATGTTTGCGTTGGGCATTGCATGTTTTTGAATATCAGGCCCTAAATGTCTTACAGACCTAATTTTTTAATGAAATAATTAAGATTTTTGAAAGCAATTTTCTTTATGCTTTCCAGGCTGCAGATTGTTTAACTTATCATACCATCAGAGTTTTGACAACTTATTGTTGCCCATATTTTTAATATGCCCCCGCTTTTCAACAACACTTATAATAACTCTGGTCTCTAGTGGGAACATTACAGATTCCAACCTAAGAAAGGCAGAAGGACAGTCTCTAGGCAAATTTAAAGTAGAGCTAATAAAGAAGTTTTGAATGTTTTCGATGTTACAAGACTTTATACTTACACACCAAATTCCACTGTCATATAAAGTCCATCTAATTGTTTTGGCTTCAAAAACAGTGTTTAATGCTTTAGATGAATTATTAGTAAATGTATGCACAAAAGAATTAATGGCCTGAGTAGTTTTATAGGTGTTTTCCTTTAAAGCAGTAACTTCTTTATTGTTTGCAGTAGTGTAGTAGTAGTAGTAGTATGTTTATTTACAGGGCACCCTTCCCTGGAGGGTCAGGGTGCCTTACATCATAAGTAATGTAATACATTTCAGAGCTACACAGTTTGTGGAAATGCATATAAATAAATAACTATGTACTGTTTATTTATTTAGTTTTTGTTAAACGAGTAGGTACACTAGACAGAAACTGCCTGTTTTCAGGTATGACCCTGGAGAGGACAACAACAAGAATGCCATACGAAACATGATACAGTGTACAGAAGGATACAACATGTACATGAGTATGGGTTACAACAGCTGAGGTGCAGGTAATAATAGTCAGGAGTAAAGCAATAGTGATGATCAAAAAAACATATTCCAACGTAGGTAGGTAGGTAAAGTTTATTTCCAAGCATGTATAAAATTACCATTTGCTACATACAACAAAATCAAACAATCTTATATCTAACCTTCTCCACTTCTCATAAAAACATGTTTTCATCTCCAACAACTTCAGAAAGTTAATATAACAATTATTAAATCCATATGCACATTTGACAAAATCAGATACTCCACTTCATTTTTCTTGTCACTCTATATCCAAAATTTGCTAAAGCAAATATTTTTTCCAATTTGTTACAGTTTAAAATGTCCTTTATTTGATCATCTCTATTCAGGCCTACAAGATTTTGGAAGGGTTGCTCAATGTATATTCTCCTTATATCACTATAAGCCTTACACTCTAAGATTAAATGAGCACTGGACATAACAGCAATATTACAACTTATACAAACATCCATCTGATTAAAGCTACTGTATCTTCCTCCCCATTTACCAAATTCACCTGGTCTTAATCTAGTGATTGTTTTTCTATATTTCTTATTCTCACACTTCAATAAATAACCCTCTATTTTAAATATTGTTTTCATTTTCTTATATAAGGAACCATTACATGAGTCTTTTATCCTTCCAAAACCAGATTGTATCACTTGATTTTCTATTCTCTGTCCAGCCATTTGTATAAATTCCAAAACACCCTTCTTAACACCTTCCAAATCCATTATATAGTTATAGGGTATCCCAGCTTTATTTAATACTTAATTTAATATACTGAACCAATTTATACCCCTTTCACATTCACTATTACTAGCGTCAATCCGACAATTATATATTAGGCTATCTTTATATGTAGTTATAATTTTTTTCCAGTATGTTATATTTCTTTTTATAATTTCTGCTTTTATTGATAGAGTCCCCATTTCTAATCTTGCTCCAGCCCCTGTAGCCCACATTGGTAAACCCAAAAGATTTTTTAAATACTTATTTTGAATGATTTCCAATGTTTTATGATAATGTGGGAGTCCCCAAACCTCCGAAGCATATAAAATTTGAGAATTAACTTTTGCTTTTAAACATCTATACTGAGCTATAAAGGAGTTTCCACCCATTTTTTTTGTAAAATGTTTAATTCTGTTTAAAGTTTTTAATGCCCATTCATTTATTTTTTCTATTTGTTTTTTCCATTTAAATCCTCACTAAAAATCACCCCAAATATGTAAATTCTCTAACTCCTTCTAGCTCTATATTCTCAATTCTCCATTTTTTAGTTTACTACCAAATACCACTATTTTAGTCTTTTCCTGGTTCAATTTCATATGCAACATCTCTAATGATTTTATAATTACTGCAATAGCTCTTTTTAAGACAAGAGGTATTTGAGAGATTAATACCACATCATCTGCATATAACAATATCTGTACTCTAATCTCCTCTATCCTTGGTGCAAAAGTATCCACCTCCTCTAAATCTCTCACAGCTTTATCAATATATAAATTGAATAAGACTGGTGCCAATATGCACCTCTGTCTTACCCCACAATTAACTTTTATTTTTTCACTCATGTCACCTTCCTTGTTATATCTAACAACAAGTTTGTTTCCTTGATGCAATATCTTAATAATATTCAATAATTCTAAGTCCATACCCAAATCCTTTAAAATTTCCCATAAGGTCATTCTGTGGACTGAATCGAATGTCAATTTAATAGCAATAAAAGCAGTATATATATTTCCCTTCCTTGTTCCAACATACTTATCCAAGATATACTTGAGAGTAAACATCTGATCCACTGTCAACCTATTTTTACAAAAGCCGCTTGAAAGCAGGAAAGAACGTCATTTTCTTCCATCCAATATTCAATCCTGTTCAAAATCAGTCTAGCAAATATTTTTTGATTGATACTAAAAAGAGTTATTGGCCTATAATTTTCTGGCATTGTCATATCCCCCTTCTTAAAAAGGAGTACTATTACTCCTATATTCCAATTATCTGGTATTCTCTTCCAACATCTGTTTGATATAACTCTGCCCCAAGGTTATCTATGTCTGGGGCTTTATTCCTTCTCTGTTTTTGCATTACCATCACTATCTCCTCTTTTGTAAATTCCATCCAATATAACTTGCCTACATTTTCCACTTCTATCTCTATCTCTTGTACATATACATTTTCCTTACCACTAAACATTTCATCAAAAAAGGTACCCATTTTTCTGGAGGAATAACTGCTGTTATATTGTATCTTATATCATCCATTCTGAACGCCACCAATCTCCAGAAATCACTTCCATTCTTTACCTGAATAGCTGTTTGCAGTTTATACCACAATTCATAATTATATTTATCCTTTTTAATTTTAATCAATACTTTGTATTCAGAGTTTAATAATTTCAAAGATTTTCTATCTTCTACACTATTAATTTGCATTATTCTCCTACCAATTTGATTTACTAGCTTTTTCATTTTAATGCATTCACCATCATACTAGTTTGCACCAAAAAAACTCTCCTTGTTTTACCCCTTTTTTGTTGTTTCTCCAATTCTCTAAATATTTTCTCTTCCAATTTTAAATATTCCAAAAACAACTCATTCTTCTGATCTTGTTCTATATCTAGATCTAGATTAACCTGTAGATAATTCATACAGTATTTCTTTAATTCCTCTTATTTCTGTAGAATTCAGATAACCTTTTAGTTGTTCCTTATTCACTTTATTTCATTGTATTATTTTACTTTTCTTTATTTTCATATTCTGATCATCCCATTTTCTTCTATCCTTACCACCCATGTCAATCATAATTGGACGCTCTAGTGTCATCAGAAGTGGCCTGTGATTACTGCCCCAATTTTCAAGTATTTGCAAACTAAAAATCTTTTGATAAGAATATATATCTACAATTATATAGTCCAACAAACTTGTACCATTTTTGTGCACATAAGTGCATAAACCAGTGTTATCTCCAATGCTTCTTCCATTCAGAATCCGCATACTCAATTTACATAGTACAGCTAGAAATCTATTACCAAGTCGAATTTTCTTGTTATCACAAGATTTTCTAATAGGAATTCCCAAAATATCATCCAGATTCCAATTGCTACCATTTTCCTCTTGTTCTTCACCTAATCTTAAATTATAATCCTCTGCAGCAATAATTGTAACCCCTGGATATTGAGTCTGTAGTTCTTCTAATATTTCTATATTTCTACATATGCAGTGTATGACAGGTGAAGCAGTGGTATCAGGTGGAAAATATACATTTACCAGCAACAATTTCTCCTTATTCTCCTGTTCCATTCAACGACAAGAATTTTAACATTTTTGTCTTTCCAAATGCACTTACACATTAGACCGGATATTATTTTAACAAAAATACTAATTCCTCCTGCTGGACATCCATAAAGACTTGTCTTTTTGGCAGGGATATGCCACCCCTGAAATCCTTCCAAGTGGTATCCCTCTAATGTGTTTACCCAAGTTTCTTGTAACATGACTATGTGCTTTTCATTTACAAATCTAAGAATTCTACTATCTCTAAATTTCCCAACAACTCCTGTTATATTCCAACTTAAGAGATATAACTTTTGTTCCCCTTCATTAATTTTCTTATAATCATATTGTCAATCTATTTCTGTTGTTTCTTCTGTTCCATTTTCCACACTTTTTTCTCCTGGTCCATACCAGTTCTTACTCCTATAACTATCCAATGTCTCCTCTTTTGGGGTTTCATCCAAGATTACACTACAATTTATTCTAGGTCTCTTTTGTAATCTACCTCTTATCACTCTCTTGTGTTCCACATCTGCAGTTAATACATGTTCACTCACTACTGGTTTCATGGAGTGTGATATTCTCTGCTGGGTCTTACCCTTTTGATGTTTACTCTTTTCATTATTCTCCTTTCTTATCCAATCAAACCTATCCCTACTATCTCTTTCTTCAATATTTCTCTCTTCTATGGATGTATCTGCATTTATTACTATCTCCCAGAACTGTTCTTTCATTTTCAGTAGCTGTTTCCTAACATTACTACTTTTAACAATCATGGGATTTAAGAATGCATGGGATAGACATATAGGAATTCTGGAGGTCAGGGGTAAGAGGCAACAGACTTCTAGGAAAACATAAACTGAACTTACAAGCTCAAATGAGCAGACTGGGTGGGCCACAGGCCCTTATCTGCCAACACTGTCTATGTATCTATGTATCTATGTAACAACCAAACAAATCCAACCTTTTTCTTTACCTCCATGCCATCTGTAGGTAGATTTTATATAATTCCACATAAATCTCTTACCCAAAACTCCCTTGCATATATTATACACAACCAGTTTTAGGGTTACATGGTTCTCATTTTTTGCTCTTGGTATACCTTTAAAAAATATAGTAGGTAATTTTTCCCCTTTCTCAATCTGATTCTTTCTTTCCTCATCTTCTGTATATAAACTATCCTCAAAGTCTCCAGCCCTTTTTCCTTTCTCTCAAGATTTTTATTTTCTGCTTTCTACTCTCTCTTTTTTCTTTCTTATCTTACTCTGTTCCTGTTTCTCCTTCTTCCCTTTACATCTTTGTGTTTTCTCCTCAAATTTATTGTTCTTACCCTCCTTAATTCTCTGTAAATTCTGTACTAGTTGTTCAATTTCCAATTTCTATTGTTGTATCCTTTCCTCTGGATTACCTTCCTTTCTTCCTTTTTATGTTTGCTTGCACGCATGTGCAAGAAACATAGTGCCATCATCTGAGTTTTCAGAGGTGTGGCAGCCCTCTTGCAATTCAGTCAGTGTGTTTGCAGGCATGGCCCCAGTTCTCCAATGCCTGCTGGAGCTGTCTATGACAGTCCAAAATGCAGTGGCGTATAGTTGAAAGGGGGAGCTATGCTTCAGTGAGCAGCAATAAGATATCGCCTGCTCATGCATGCTCCCCCTAGACACACACACACACACTGCATGGTCACCCCTGTGCACTGTATAGCCAACAGGGGTGCCCAATCCCCCATTGGCTGTGCTGCGCCCCCCCACCCAAACAGAGTTTTACATGCCACGCTGGGTGCCCACTCCAGCTTGGCTACACATGTATAGCTGACAGGGGTGGCCAATCCCCCATCATCTCCACTGTCTCCCCCCCAGAGTACAGGGTGCCACGCTGGGAGCCCACCCCAGTGTGGCAACAGATACTGTCACTGAAGGGGGTGCCCAATCCCCTGTTGGCTCCACGCCCCCAGAAGCCATCCTTGTGCCATGCTGGGAGCCCACCCCAGCATGGCAAACATCATCTCCTCCTTTGTAAAAAACAAACCTGCAACACAAAAACAGTCCCTCACTGTCTCTGCCCCCACCTGCACCCACCCACAGTGCACCCTGCCTCTCCACACTCCCCCTCACCCTATACTTACTTCCGGACCTCGGCGCGAAAATCTTCGGTGGACTGGGAACACGTCGGCACTCTTCAAAGCCGACCGCAAACTGAGGAAATGCCGGTAAGCTGTATAATGTAATGAATAGGGTTTTTTCAACTTTGCTGCATATCTCAGGCATTTTTTGGAATTTTGGCACCAAATTTTCAACATGGGGTTTTTGGGACTCATGAATTCTGTCACTGTCATGGCGTTAATCGGGCCCGAAGGGTGATTTCGCAGTCACTGCATGAAATCACCTCTTGGGACTGATTAATGAAATGACAGTGCCAGTGTTCATAAGGTTGGGATCTCAAAGGCCTATGTTGAAATTTAATTAATATAAATGACTGTTTTACGAGCGTGCATTGTGCTGTTCCTACTCACGCTTGTAGGTTCACGAATTTTCAATATTTTCACTCCAGATTTTCAACATTGCCATTTGATCACACTTTTTTATGAGTAGTACAGCTGTCATTTTTCACATCTCACCCAAAATGTGTTTCTGTGCATGTAGCGCACAATGGCGCAGTCGGTGTGCGAAATCAATGTTTGGGACACATAAAGAAAATCACAGTGACATTGTTCATGAGCAGAGGTGTTAAAATGGTGATGTTAAAAATTTGGTGAAAAAATTCCCAAAAATGACTATTTTATGAGCATGCGTTGTGATGTTCCTACGCACGTTCGTAAGTTCGCAAATTTTCAATATTTTCACTCCAGATTTCCAACATTGCCATTTTACCATACCTCCTTATGTGCAGTGCAGCTGTCATTTCTCACTTCTCACCCAAAATGTGTTTCCGTACATGTAGCGCACAATGGCGAGTCGGTGTGTGAACTCAATGTATGGCACACAAAAACCACAGTCACACTGTTCATGAGCAGAAGTGTTAAAATGGCTATGTTAAAATTTGGTCAAAAATTCCTAAAATGACTGTTTTACAAGTGTTTGTTGCGCTGATCCTCTTGCGCTCATAAGTTATAAATTTTCAATATTTTCCTCCAGATTTTCAACATTGCCATTTTTCCACACCTCCTTATGAGCAGTACAGCTGTCATTTTTCACATCTCACCCAAAACTTGTTTCTGCCCATTTAGCGCACGATGGCGCAGTCGGTGTGCAAAATCAATGTATGGGACACATTAAGAAAATCACAGTGACACAGTTCATGAGCAGAGGTCTTAAAATGGCTATTTTGAAAATTTGGTGAAAAATTCCTAAAAACACCTGTGTTACGAGTGAGCATTGCGAAGTTTCCATGCACCCCCGTAAGTTCATGAATTTGTAATATTTTCAGTCCACATTTTCACCAGTGGCATTTTTCCACACTTCCTTATGAACAGTACAGCTGTCATTTTTCACAACATGGATGAAATTTGTTTTCACACTTTCAGCACAGAAATGCATGGTCGCTGTGGGAAATCATTGTTCGGGACAGATAAAGAAAATCACAGTGACCCTGTTCATGACCGGAGGTCCCAAAATGCCTGTGTTGACAATCTGCTGTAAACAATTCCCAAACTAATTACATTACGGGTGCACGTTGCACATTTTCTACACACGCTCTTGACTTTACCAGTTTTTTAAATATTTTCACTGCAGATTTTCAACACTGCCATTTTTTACACCTCCCCATGAACAGTACAGCTGTCATTTTTCACATCCTGTTCAGAATGTGTTTTTGCACCTGTGGTGACAAATGCCGTAGTCACTGTGCAAAAGCAGCTTTTGGCTAACAAACTGATATTGCCACTGTTCATGAGGTGGGGGTCAAAAACCCATGTTGAAAATTTGGGTGAAAATACCAATGAATGCGGGGCGTTAGAGTTTCGACCATAACACCCCACCTGTGAGAATGACACAGGCATCAGGGCTGTGACTTGGGATTGTCTGCAATGCTCATACCATTCCACCCCACCCCAACCTGCAGCCACTGAGAGGCATGGAGGTGTGCCTTGGACTCTTCACCCCAAAGTTCACCCCATTCTCTATACCACCCATCTCACAATATTTCCTGATGGAATGGGGTGCACATAAGGGCCAAAGACTCCAAGGCATACTGTGACACTTGTCGGTGTCTGCACGGTAGGGTGTGGTGAAATGGCGTGGCCGTTATGCATGATGACCCAAAGGCACACCCCAATGCCTGTCACTACCTGCAGGGTGGTGATGGGGTTGGCTTCAGTTCAATACTTCACTGCCATTCCTATTATGCAGCTCTGTAACTCCTACACTACCAATGCCAATGCCAGCAAGCAAACATTCAGCATTGACAAATGCTTGTTCTCATAATTTCTGTCATTTATCCCTTCAGTAGAGATATCTTTTCCACCCTCTACAAGGTTCCTACTTAAAATTGCTGTAAAATTAATTAATAATTAATTATTTAATAAAATCCGATTCTTTATTTCTTTTAATATTTCCATAAAAGGAGACTCGCTAGTCGCACTTTCATCCATTTTGTTAATAACCTTACTTTTCTCCCCCTTTGTACATAGATCTTCTGGGTTTCTTCTTTTCTATTTTGAAGTATATGGGACATATCTGGAAGAAATCTAGATGGGGGATCCAATTTAAGTATTTGTACATATGGGGTAAGAAAGGCATCAAAATCACCAAGGAATGAGGCACTAGGACACTGATGTGAAACATCTCTCTTATTACTTTTAACATTTCTTTGTTCCAAATCAATATTCTGCACCTGACGTTTTCTTTCTTCCCCTAAATGTTCCTCAGATTGTTGCATATTTTCCTATTTCTCCATCTTTCTCCACTTCTGTTGTTCTTCTAACTCTTCCTGTACTAAGTCTTCCTCTTGTAAAATCTGACCTTCATTTTCCATTCAAATATCCTTATAGATTTCATTAATGGATGCTCCTCTCTACTTAACTGTCATGGATTTAATCTATCAGTTATAGGTGAAGAATCTTTGGGTGGCAAGCTTGAACCTTGAATTCTTAAGGTCTCTTTTTTTCCCCACAAAATTTATTTGGCTTCCTGGAGCTAGAATATAACAAGTAATTTTCTGCTCTTTTTTTTTTTTCATCATTCCATTCAAACTTTTCTTTTGTTTCTTTTTCTGATTTTTATAACATGCAGGATTTCCACTTATCTTCCTTTTTGATAGCCTAGTCATCATTTCTTACTTCTTATACTTTCACAATATAGTCAGAAGTATAGCCAATAATATAACAGATATACCAAAACATTTTAAAATTCTAAGTAGGTATTTACTGGCACAAAGATTCCTAGGTATTCAATAATACTTTATCATTTGAAATACCAAGTACTTATAGGGGGTATCAAAAATATTCGTTAAATGTACAATTAATTTAAGAACTCTATATTTTTAAGATTCTTCTTTTACTTTGGTTTTCTCCAATAAAAGGGCACCTTCTAATAGAAATAAAATTCAAAAATACCCTAGTATATCTCAATCCGTTCTATATCACATACATAATTTATAAAAAATCGTTGTTCATCCAATTCTCTCAGCTTGATTCTGTGGTGCAAAAATTCTTTCCCAGCACGTGAGTCAGACAAAATACTGGCACAGTTTCAACACAGTCCCAACATAGTCCCACTGCACAGTTTCTTCTCCAGTGATTTTTATCTCAAACTCTGGGAACCCCTTCCTTATTCTTAAGTTTTGATAATTCTTTCCTTCTCCCTCGCTGTTAAAACTTGGGCCGTCAAAGATCCAGGAGAACACTATATAATGAAAGAGGGAAGGGGGGACAAACAGAACAAATAGGGTAAAAACTAATAAAATCCCAGGGCCTGTCACAAAAAGAATCAAAGCAGCAAAATAAAAGTTTTAACTTCCAATCTTAAGGATGAATTTAAATAACTAAAAAATATACTGTAAAAGTAAAACATTAACCATGGCAAAACCAACCAGGGCCAACCAGAAGAAAGCCTTTATCCCTTATATAAACCAAAACACATCAGCTTATCTGTGACTTTTGTTAAGGATAGCCTGTTGTAATTTAAAAGGCGGCAGACTGTAAGCATCAAATAACAAGTAGAGGCAAATATAGCACTTACTTTTGCTTCTCTGTTTTAACTTCTACCAGCTTTCACTCAGCTTTCATTCTGGGATACACCAGGAACCAGTCACCAGCAACCAGCAACCAACATGCAGCAAGCTACAGCCACAAATGGCAATTTGCAGCATTTCAGCATTTTGAGAGTTTAAGCATCTTAATGTATAGCACTAAGAAAGCAGGACTATACAACTCACGGCAAAACAAATGCTGAATCTCTCTTCTGAGAATTTTCTCAAATTGAGAAGAGCTCTGCAAATATAAGCAGCAAAAATGTTTATACAACTCGACTTCAGCATATGAACAGACCGAACATCAAGAGAGGTAAAAAGCAGTGTGAATGAAAGAATCTGTATATTGCAATGTATTTAAACCAGGCGGTCTCAGGACACCTGAAACCAATTACAGCCTCATTGATTGTAATTCTTAGTCCATGATTGCAATCCACTCTAAGCTTTCAAATGTAACCTCTCCCCGGGACTACCCTTTGGCTAGTTAGCCAATTAATTAACTAGCTAATCAAATTCACTGGAGCCAGATTAAAACTCTACATTTCAACACTGCTATAATAAAATTCACACAATTCCCATATGTATTCACAGTCTCTCTAAACTAATCACAATGAATTACTTTACAAGCACGTTGTTCTATTTTCTATTCATCTATTACAGCAACTGCTTGCGAATGCAAAAATTAATTTAAAAATTAAAAAGCAGAGTAAAAAAAGGATCCACACAAATCCTCATATCTCCCTACACAATTATGTGATAATCGCAATTCATGTAAAGTTTATACACTGCGTTTAAAAAATATGATAAGACGTATAACAACAAGCTCCAAAAAGAGAGAGAGAGAAAGAGGGGACAGCAACTAGCCAACAGCTAAAAAAACAGAAGTTAACTGTATTTAACTATATTTAGCTATTCATCTAAAATAGGGAGTAAAATATTTCTCCTGCGACCGACCCTCCACAGGGTCACCCCACTATAACGCTGCTCTTCGGAGTTCCTCCACTGCACGGACTCAACTAAAAAGAAGCAGTTGAAATGTGGAGCCCGAGGTTTTTACTCCCAAAAACTGCAGCACAAGCTGAACTGGAAAGTGCACAGACTATTTCTCCTCTTTACAGGCAACAATGGCATACCTGTAATAAGAGAGATAAATGCGTATCTGTGCCCCTGATTCTCCTTCTCCTCCTTCAGAATGGATGGCGTACAGCTGCAACAGTCTCATCTCCTCTCCTCCTTGTGATGACCTTGGTTAGGACTTGGGTGACAGAGTAAAAATCTGGCAAGCTTCAGACCTCCTTGCATCCAAAATATTCTCCAAGTGGCTCACACCCAGTACGTCATAAGGGGTAAAGCCTGTAGTACACTCTGTGTCCCCTTCAGGAGAACTTCACTTGGACAGTGTTCATTTGAGTACAGTGCTCCCCTCTGGCTGAATGAGAACCCAGTAGTAGATAACCAATGTCATATCCAACATACATACAAGTGATATACTATTTACAGTTGCAAGAAAATTTAGCAATACAACAGTGTGTCATCCATTAAGTACACAGCAAATAAAAATACCACATGTTATGAGGTAACCACATAGAAAATAGGATAAAGATCACAGATGTCCATTTAACTCTTTGGGAGCATTTACATGTAAAGATACTCAAAAGATGCTTATAAAAGGCTTTTCTAAAACCCTCAGGTGTAGTAAAAGCATGGATCACAGGTGGAATGTTATTCCACAGCCTAGAGGCAAAGTTCTGAAATGCTGAGTTCCTAAGATTGATCCTTACCCTTACAGAAATAATTATATGAAATGTTTTCATGCTGCATACATAAAACTACCCATGTGATATGCATGCTGCAAGCATGATTTAAATGGTAAATTGGAACGGATTGCATGCACGCAGCATGCGTACAGCAAGCAAATGTGTAAAGCATGCTTTTTATGTTGAATTGGAACTGACTGCATGCATGTGGCATGCGTACAAAAAGCAAGTGGTCACTGATAACTGCAGACATAAAAGTTAAGTGACTTGCTCAGGATCACACCATATACAAGTGGGGATTGATGAGAATCAAATCCAGGTCTTCAGGTCTCCAAGTCTTCTGGTTTGCAGTTCAGTGCCTTTAACCACTAAGCTATACTGCCCACACACATACGACTTGCTTATATTTCAGTATAAATCTGCATACATCTGCATGCATGTGGCATTCTCATAGCCACTGTTATACTTTTTAGTTTTCTTGTTCCCCCTCATCTTGGTTCCAGGTGGTCAGGGCACTGGCAATGTGGTGCCAGCAAGCAGAGCCCCAGCAGGAGGTTGCCAGACACAACAGGGCTGAACCACGAGGCTGCAGGTGACTGGGAGCACCGTCTGACACAGAGCCACCTGGCAGTGCAACACACTGCACACCCATGGACCAACCCACTGAATGCAGACAGGGTCACTGGAGGTGCATCAACACTGTTGTGCATCATTATGATCAGGGCAGCAATGGCAGAGCTCATACGCATGGTTTCACTGCATATGGGAACAGGGCAGGATGGTCTTGTGTGTTACCATGTGGGAAGGCTGGTGCAGCACTGCAGACACCATGTAACAGACACAGTGGTGTGAATGGGGCCACCAAGGGACACAGGCATGCTGCCCAAGGGTGTGGAGCTAGCACACACTCTGGTGGGTAGGGGTCAGGTGCCTGTGGCCAGCAACAGTGATGTGAGTTGCAGACTACCCCACCAACCGGGTTCCCATGGCATGCCCCCACCCATCTGTGCCCCCTACAAGTGGCACTGCCATTGCCCCATCTGTTGTGCCACTCTGATGTCCATTGGCAGTTCTGGCCTGCTGGTGTCTGCACCTCTGTGCAGGTGTCCTTGTGGATGCTATCGCTTGTCCACAGGATGCATGTGCATTGCTGTGGACATGCATCAGGGCTGCACTGGTTCGACTGCCAGTTTCTTGTCAGTCACTGTGGTGTTAGCTGTTTCCTGGCACATGCCTGCTGTGTGAATGGCTCTGTTACCTGGTGCACAGAATGCCTGTGGTGCCTTTACCCACAGGGTGCATGGTGCACAGGTTCATTGGTACTCTGATTGCAGGGGCACTCTCGGTGATGTAGTGCTATTGCTGGCGCTGTCATTGTGGTGCCCATATGTCGATGCCCTGACCACCTGAAACCCCTCGTCTCAGCTGCACAACTGAACTGTAGCACATATACCAATGGAAACACATGTGGTTCATCCCACCCCGATATGCACACTTACCCACAAAACTACTTACAGTGAAGCCCGCCAGGATGAAGCACAGTGTCACAGGTTTACTGCATGACAAATGGTATTAACATACTAACATATTAAAATGCCAGCAGAATAGGCCTAACGGTCTTTCATATCTGCTCCCTTGGTCAGCCCCCACCCTGGGAGCTGACCTTGCTGCCCCCACTCTCCCTCTCTGGATTCTCCCTTCACAGTCCTGGATATTCTCGCTGCACTGGTTTTTGCTTCCAGAACCCTTCTCCTGTACCTGTCCCACCCCCTCTTGAACCTCTCCACCGTTTCTGCCTCCACCAGCCCCCTGGGCAGTGCATTCCATGGCTCCACCACCCTCTCAGTGAAGTAGCACCTCCTCCTTTCTCCCCTGAATCTCCCTCCTCCAGTTTCCACCCATGCACTCTAGTTGCCCCCCTTCTTCCTTTGGAACACCCAGACTGCTCCTCCCCTATTTACCCCCTTCATGTACCTGAAGACCTCTATGATGTCCCCCCAGTCCCTTCTCTCTTCCAATGTGTACATATTTAGCTCTTTGAGCCTCTCCCCATAGGCCCTATCCCCCAAGCCCCAAATCATTTTGGTTGCCCTCCTGTGGACCCTCTTCAGGAGTTCAATGTCCCTCTTTAAATGTGGCCTCCAAAACTGCATGCAGTACTTGAGGTGCGACCTTACCAAGCAGTTGTACAGAGGGAGTATCACTTCCCTCCTTCTGGAGGTGAGCCCCCTAGCAATGCATCCAAGCATCTTGTTGGCCTTTGCTGCTGCTGCCCTCCTACAAGTCTCAGAGTTGTTCATGTTGACATCCACCACCACCCCCAGGACCCTTTCAGCCATCGAGACTTGTAGCATTTTCCCACCAGGGTGTACACTTGGCCTGGGTTTCTGGCTCCCAGGTGCAGTACCTTGCATTTCCCTGCATTGAACCTCAGCTTTCACTTTCTAGACTACCTTTCCACAGCCTCCAGGTCCCCCTGTAGGGCCACCCTCTCCTCCTCCCCATCCACCACCGCCCCCAGTTTTGAGTCATCCGCAAAGAGACTCATCTCACTCCTGATACACTTCCTTATGTCAGAGACATAGGTGTTGAACAGGAGGGGCCCAAGGACCGATCTCTGAGGGACTCCACTAATGACCCTCCTTGGGGATGAGACTGTCCTGCCAACCACGACCCTCTGGGTCTGGTTCTGGAGCCAATTTCCTATCCATCTGATCATCTGGTTCCCCACCCCCATTTCTCCCAGATTATCCAAAAGGCCCCTGTGAGGAACAGAGTCAAATGCCTTGCTGAAGTCAAGAAAGAGGATGTCCATTGGTCTACCCAGGTCCAAGGCATTCATCACCCAGTCATAGAACTCCACAAGGTTTGTCTGACATATCTGGACTGACTAGTATGGTATAGGCTGCACACCCATTGGCTCATGCTCAGAACCAATGGGCGTGCAGCCATACCGAGCTGTCAGTTGGCGGGCGGCGGGGTGGCAGGCGGGTTGGGTGCTGCCACCCGCTGGCTGACGGGGGAGCGGGGTGGTGGGGCTCCGTGGGTGGCTGGGGTGGGGGTCCACTAGATCACCAAGGATTTCATACTTGGGGAGGTGAGGAATGCTGCTCATGATCAGGCTCCATTCGGTCCACTGGACCACCAGGGATATTGGACTTTGGAAGGGTTCTGATGCCCGCGATCGGGCTAATGGGGGGGATAAGTTACAGTTATACCCACGATCAGGCTACTCGGGGATCATACAGTTATGCCCGCATTCAGGCTAATGGGGACATTACACTTATGCCCGTGATCGAGCTAATCTCGGTCCACTGGACCACCAGGGATATTGGACTTGGGGGGGATACTGATGCCCATGATCGGGGCATGGGGGGCGCCACCAGGTGTGGCAGGAACAAGTCAAGGGCCACCCACAGGTGGCAGCTGCTGTGTTGCGCCCTGCAATGTGGCAGCTCACCTGTGGGTGGCCCTCGACTTGTTCCTTTTTTTTTGGGTGTAACTTTGTGCAGGCACAGGTAGGGGTTGCACCTGCATAACTCTGCATGGCCTGGGCTGAATATCGGGCTGTGCAGTTTATGCATGGTTCCTCCCCATTCAGTTGTGCATGCCTTCATTATCATTGTGCTGTTGCTCAGCATGATTTTGGGGGCGCAACTGCCTCCTGCTGAATATCGCAGAATGGCGCATTTCGGACTTGCGCAGGTGCAACCCTATTGCGCATGGCTCAACTCTTTTGAATATCTGGCCCTGTATGTTTTTTTTTCTCTTGTTCATAATGAAACTGACTTGTGAATTCTCTAGAGGTTCTAGAATACTGTCTTACCACAGAGCTAAATAGACGAAAGCAAAAATGTACCAGCATTCCAAATGGTTCTGCTGCAGTAGTACCATCACTACTGCAACAGAACAACATAATGTTGTCACTAGTACAGCAGAACAAGCATATTCCAAGCATGGAATTCCATGCATAACAGCTTTCCACTATACACTATAAGGTCATTATTAGGTTGAGCAAAACAAGATTTGTACTCATGCAACATGGCCTTGCTTGAGAAATTGTCATTTTTTTTGTAGTTCTTCACAAACCATGATGACCTCAGTTAAGAGCGCGGTGGGCTGCTTTGCAATAGCACCCCAATTGGATGGGTGTTACCAGCAGCCTTTTACTTAACCTGGGTCTGATAAGTGAGTATCCTTGGACAATTTTTCCACATGGTACCTCCTAGAGTATAAGATCGACTTGTGACAGGTCCAGATATACTGACTAAATGTTAGGCCTTACTGGGGTTGAGAGAATACTCTCAAAAGAGATCATCATGGCTGTCTACATTATATGATATATTAGGCTGATACACATGCGATTTGTAAGAAATATTAGCTGATACTGTCGTTTTCTATTACAGCACTTAAGTTGTGAAATGTTTTGTGATTAATATTGTAATGGTTTTACTGAAACAATGCTAAACGTTAGCTATGGAAAATAAGCCAGTGGATTTCCCACTTAGTTCCCAGGGGAACTTCTGTACCTTTCTAGTTGGTCTGAATTGGCTCGCATTGGTAGGTGTTAGCCTCAAATTATTGGACCTGAAAGTGGATGGAATTGTGAGGACTTTGTATGGGGGAAAGCCTAAGTCTTTTAAGACCAAGAATCGGTTATAGAACTAGCTGGTATATAATCCCCATCATACCATGGTGCAACTGGAACATGGGACCATATGCAAGGTGGGATATTCTGTATTAGCACCCCAATTGGATGGGTGTTACTGGCAGTTTCTTTCCTAACTTGGGCCTGGAGAGCAGGCTTCCCTGGATAATTCCCTTACATAATACCTCTAAGAGTATAGTTCTATTTTGTGACTGGCCCATACATGCCGGCTAAGTGGTAGGTCAGACTAGGGTAGGGAGATAGTTCCTTATTAGGGAGCATGGGTGGAGTTTATGACCAGGCTCCATTGATAGTAACAAATGTTTAAGGTATTGTTTATAACCAGACATATTATGGTTATTAAGTATTGTATGATCTATTGGGGTGGTAGATTTATCTGCCCACATTGATATTTAAGTGATTGGATATCTTAAGTGTAAATGAATTGTTCTATATGTATCTGCATTTTGATGTGATATCAATATTGTTTTGTGAAGTATTATAGCATTAATTGTTTAATATTGTAATGGCTTATCAGCCGAACAATAAAACTTTGACTGAGTTGAATCCTATTATAATTATTTTGCAGGTGTGTTCCTAGGTTCACTCCCATTTTACCAGTACAGTATAGTACCGTGTCATCCACATACCTGATAGTAGACACACCACTGCATATTGCAGGTAGATTATTTACAAAAACAGAAAATAGGAAAGGATCCAGGACTGAACTCTGAGGAACACCCAAGTGGATTCTCAACTTACCTAACAAAGATACTGCAATTTTTGGTCATCTGCTTTCTTTTAATCAGTTAGTCATCAAACCAACTTAGAGTACATTTACTGACACCTATGGACTTTAGTTTATTGACCTGTATGGAATGACCCACTAGGTCAGGTAAAAGGCCTAGTCGGATCAATGCAAACGTCCCCTGTTAGCAGACTCCAATGCCAACAGAATAACTCATGGGGGGGAGGGTATGTGCCCAGGCTAAAACACATAAATACCAAAGCAAGAACTGTCTGGCACCAAACTGCTGCATCACAAAATAAAAAAATATAACAACAAAAAAAACAGATATCACATATAGATAAGTGTGAAAACAAGTAATTTATTTCAGCATACCAAGTGAGCTTCCATGCCCTGTAATTCTTTAATGTTTCAAGCTGCTGTACTCTGCTTTTTCTTAGGGTGAACTGTTTGAGATCTGTTTTTTCAGTGGAGCAGTTTGATGTTGAGCTTCCAGATAGTAGACCATTTTCATTGTTGTCATAAATGTCTCCCACCAATGTAACCTAGGCTATTATCATGCTGTAATCCTTCCTGAATACATACTGATCAATCAAAATCAAATTATTAACCATCAGGTATTTGAGCAAATGCCTCAAAACATCATTCTCAAGCAATTTAGTTAATACAGATAAGACTGAAATTGGTCTATAGTTTATAAGTAATTCTTTGTTACCGGTTTTAAAAATGCAAGCTACCAGTGTGCTCTTCCAACAGGTAGGTACACAATTCATACACAGTGAAAGATTTACAATGAATGTAACAGGTTTTGTTGCCTGGCTAGCAGCAATTTTCAGCACTTTAGGGTGAAGTCAATCATATCCTGCATCCTTATTGTGTTTCAATGCCTTCAAAAGTTTACCGATGTCCTTTTCATCTTGAATAAGAAAATACATTTAGATCTATTTTTACACTCAGAACTCTGTTTGTCAATAAGTTTGCTGTATAAATCATTCACCTGTTCTCTTTAACTAGACATATTTGTAAAGTATTCACTGAAGCTTTTAGCAACATTAAATTTTTTGGTAAGTGCTATACTTTACTATCAGTTTTAATCCTTTCCATTCCATCTCCTAATTTGCATTGTCAAAAATCCCTGAATGAGTCCCAGAAATATTTAGGGAGTCCAATAGTATTGAACAGTTTTGCTTTGAAGTAATTTTGTTTTGCTTTTTCTATTGCAGTTTTACACACATTTCATGAATGTTTGTATTTGTTCATGTCTGAATCCATCTTACATATTTGGTAGGCTTTCCACAGTCATTCCCTAGATCTCATTAACTTCAATAAACCTCTGTTAATCCATGGACAAAACTTAACCCTAAGTCTTCACTTTTATAAAGGGGCATGCCTATTTGCTACTTTCACAACTGTCCTGTTAAACTGCTCAACTACTACATTAACTTCCATAGAAATGCACATTTCTCACTGATCAATATTCTAGATTACAACATTCCCCAATAGGACAAGAGGCATACAGTATTTACAAAAGTTATAAGATACAGTACTTTTATACAAGTAAGCCGATGCTAGCAGTTAGAAAATTCTCACTGGTTATCATGGTGAACAGCAGGTGTTTCAGCCATGGATCGGAATGTTAATTCATGCAGCAACAGGGTTTACACATGAATCTGTATATGGAGTATTTAATGAGGAGAACTGATGAAACTTTTTATATCTTCTGGTAGGGCATCCCATGAGACAACAGTGCCATAGGAGAAAGCATTTTCATTTATTTTTTTGGTTTTTGATGACCGGGTAAGTGCACTAGACATGAAATATGCCTATTTCAGGCACGACCCAGGAGGGTACAATTCATAAAACAATTATGAAACATAGTACAGTACAGAGAAAAATTAAGATATAAAATGTAAAGGGTGAAACTAGCAACTTACAGAAGTAGATGAATGAGTAAATACAAAGTAACAAGGAGAAATCAGCATAATTAATAATAAAACATAATGCAAGTCAGTAAAATAAACAATGTGTGGGTAAAATACAGTAATTGCAGATACAAAAACAGTATAAAAATAGACCTGGTGCAACAGGGAGAAAATCAGTACAAGAGCAGCAAATTCAGAGTTAAACAAAGCAGAGTGGCTAAAACAGACACGAATCAGCTTAAATAAGTGAAGTATGTTACACAGCAGTCAGGTAGTATAGGTAGGGTGATAAAGAAGGTAGGAAGCAGATACAGGGATCAGAGACTAAGAGGTAACGGTGTAGATCCCTTTTGAAGCAGGCATGAAGGGAGAGTCGAATGGACACATGCAGGAAGTTCCAAAATTCAGGGCAAAGTAAGAGAAAGCCTTGGATCCCATGTTCATCATGCATCTAGGAACAGATAGTAGGGATTGGTCTTCAGAGTATAAGGGGTAGACGAGGCTCGGGGGAATCAACGTTAAGACTAGGGAGGAAGGAACCCCAGTTCTAATAGTTTTATCAAATATGGTGCCAAGGGCATAGGAGTGGCTAGCCTCAGGGGATAGCCAGTTTAGACCACTGTAGAGCTGACAGTGGTGGGTAAGATAATGAGATGCATAGAGCAGAGAGGAGAAGGATGTAATATTTAGGGGTAGGTGATTGATGAAAATAGTAAAGAGGAGAGGATCAAGGATAGATCCTTGAGGAACACCAGTGTTTATGGATACATTAGATACAGAGGAGTTGAATTTGACAAATTGTTGTTTGTCTGTCTGTAAGGTAGCTATCATACCAGGTAACCATGTCAGAGGGGATGCCAAGGGATAACATTTTAGATTTAAAAGAGAATGGTCCACTAAATTGACAGCCATTGTAAGGTTGATGAAAACTGCACCTGTTAGTAGACCATTCTCCATGACAATTTTGGTGTCATCTGTGAACTTAAGAAGAGCAGTGGTGGTACTATGGCCTTTCCTGAAACCATGATGGGCGTCAGAGAGTCAGTTGCTGTTATGGAGATAGTTGATGGTTTGGACACAGACAATCCTTTCTAGAAGTTTGCTCAGGACTGAAAGGATAGATATGTAGTGACAACTAGTGATAGATTCAGAGTCACTCTTCTTAAAAACTGGGACAACCTTAGCAACCTTCCAGATATCAAGAACAACCCCTGAGCATAGAACATATTAAATATTTTAACTAAAGGGGAGGCAAGGAGAGGGACAGAAAGTTTTAGCAGCCTTGGCTCAAGGCCATCTGAGCTACACTACAGCAGACGGAGATGGAGTTTAGTAGCCAACGCAGCTCTATATTAGAAACATATGTAGGTTGAAACAAGGGGTAGTATTGGGAGTGTTCTTTCTGAAGAAAGGGCAGAAATCAGGAGTGTTGAGGTCAGACAGGTGTATCTGGAAAGGTCAGAGAAGTGAAAGTTGAAAGCATTGGTAATAGTGACTAGGTTGTTATAGTGAGAACCATCAGGTACCATATCATTAGTGGAGTGTGTGTGTGCTTATCCCTCCATTAAACTTTTTATGTGATTCCAGAATTTTTTGGAGTCACCAGCAGCATTAAGCAACATATTTTTACAATAGAAGCTCTTTGCAAGGCGTACAATATGGCCTTTTTACAAATGCTTCTTTCTGTCCTACACTCCATAAAATCAACCTTTATGCCAGAGGTCTTAAATTTAGTCCATCTTATGTCTCTGGCCTTTGGCAGAGTAAAGAGATCTTTGTGTAACCACCTAGTGGAACAGTCTCTGATCCTGTGAGACACTATGGGGTATGCAAGTCTTGGAGGCACAGAAAAGGGTGATAAAATAGTTTAAGGCCTCATTTACATTATTAGTGACATAAAATGACCTCCAATCAATCATGGATATCTTGGCAAGGAAAGCAGCAGGGTTTAGTTTAGAGAAATCTCTAAGTGAGATTACCTTTGGGGGACAAGATGGTACATAAGCCTGCCAGATGCAGTAAACAGGGGAGTAGTCAGAAATTACATTGGATAGGGTACCAGCCCATGTGATCTTGTCTGTCCTAGTTGTCAGGACCAGTCAATTATAGTATGATTGCCAGAGGCCAGAGAATGTCTAATCCAGTCAGAGATAATCTGATGTAGACTGTGTTTTTATCTTGGACTCAGAGGATGTGTGTGACCTTGACTATGTTGTTTTTTTTTTTTGTTGTTTTTAACCAGGTATAGCACACTAAGCTGAAAGCTTTTTTACAGGAGTGACCTGGAAGCACAAGGAGGTTAAGTGACTTGCTCAGGGTCACCCAGTATGCAAGTGGAAGCTGTGGGATTCAAACCCAGGTCTGGTCTGCTGGATGTCACCAGATTTGCAGCTCAGAGCCTTAGACCACCGTGCTATACTGTCTCCTTTTAACCTATGAGCCCAGTTTTAGATACTTTGGGCAAGACTTTCATAGAGAAGTACTATACATAGTTGTGGTCTTTTTAGTTTAGAAAAATATATAGTTTTGGTCTTTTTAGTTTTTAGCACTAGGGCATTTTGTGATGGAAAACTCTATCAAAATATTTCTGCAATATCTGGTTCAGCCTGAACCAAGGGGTGAGTTTGCTCCAAG
This sequence comes from Neoceratodus forsteri, assembly GCA_016271365.2. Classification (NCBI taxonomy): domain Eukaryota; kingdom Metazoa; phylum Chordata; order Ceratodontiformes; family Ceratodontidae; genus Neoceratodus; species Neoceratodus forsteri. The sequence goes on along the minus strand of CM028132.1, from coordinate 717,943,626 downwards.
GTAGTTGACAGTATCATCAGCATATTCAGTGGGTGTACGAAGGAGTTGCAGCATGAGGAGGACAGGTCATTTCTAAAAAAGGAAAAGAGTCAAGGTACCAAGACTGAAACTTGTAACACATCTTGGTTTAAACATACAGGGCAGTAAGTTGTCCCACTGCAAACTATGACTTGGGATCTTCATGTGGGGTAGCTCTTTACCCATTTGAGGAGCTGAAAGGAAAAACCCATGAACTTCAGCTTGTTAAATATGATGTGATTTACCAGATGAAATGCATTTTGTGAGATCAATAACAATGGGTTCCACCATCAGAATGTGCCCAAAATCCAGAGTCAGGCAATTAGGGCACCAATCGGCAATGTCACCGATCACATTTCTTCTGGGGGACTGTGCCCTCTGCACCCCCCACACATCTCTACTGATAGATTCCTACACCATGGATGGGAGGACCTCAGGGAGGGGGGCGCATCCCACATTTGGTGCCTTGATTGCCCAGTGCCATAATGCTGGCACTCTGAGCACTGTAAGGGATAACAATGTCACCAAAGGAAAGGGTTGAAGCTTGAGTCAGGGCAGAACAGTTTTTTTTCTTGAGTAGCATTGTGATGTGTAAGTGCTGTGGTCTGACACCAGATTGCTTAATATAAAGACTGTTGTTATTGAGGGCAAAACATAAGATTTGGGAGTGGGCTAGTTTTCTTTTTTCCAGCACCTTGTTTTGAAGTTGCTCAATACCAAAATTGGCACATAATTGTTAGAGTCATTTTATTAGCATTCTCCATGTCTCTAGAGGGGGAGTTTTGATGGTCTTCCAGATAGATGGGAATCTTACCAATCATGATGGATAGATTAATGAGAATGGTGAATAAGGATGCTTGAGGTGCAGCAGACTTGATCAATGTACAATCTAGGCCATCAGTCCAGGGGTTCTTTGAGGTAGCAAGGCCTTTTAGCAGTTGAAGAGTCTCAGCATTTTTAACGGTGTAGTGAATGGAAAAAGTAGTGCGACATCGCTTTGGGAAGGGTAGAGCAAAGGTTCATACATGTGCACTGTAGCAGTGGTTTGGGGTACAGTGATAACCATAATAATCTGTAATAATGTCTAGCCATGACCTTTACTGTTATTAGTTCTCTGCCTTTGACCTTAACAAACCTGAGATAAGTTCCAGTGTATCTACAGTAGATCCCTATCACTCCAGTGATATTCTCTGTGATACATTTAGAAATTTACTGGGAGAGACAAAACAAAGCTACACCTAGGATTTGGAGGTACTCACAGTGTACAGAGACTGCAAGTGAAAAGAAAACAGAGCACTCATCCTCCACCATCCACAATCCCTTATGCTGAAGGAAATATCACACTCCAATATATGAGCTCAATAGATTTTTGTTTATTAGAGAAACCAAGTGCCATATAGTGCCACACATCCAAACAGATAAAAAAAGGCCACCTAATGTTTCATGCTTGTATCAACACTTTTTCAAAGGCTAAATATATCCTGAACTCCTCATCCCTTTTCACAAGGCTATAATAGGATAAAAAGTGGGGACAACCCTTACAGAAATATAGGTGTGCTGTGTACATGCAGAATGCAAGTCACATGCTTAATTGTGCAATGTCTGCATGTGATTCACATACACTAAGGGAACATATGCAAACCAGGTCTAAAAGGCATACCAGGTCTGTATGCTGCAAGCTTGACATGTGCAAAGCAGGTAAGCTGGTAAGAACATCTTCTAAAAATTACATCAGGTTCATGTGTTGCATGCTTGACATGAGTGCAGCAGTTAAGCTAGTATGAATATCATTTAAACATCACATCAGGTTCACATACTGCATGCTTGCCATGTGTGCAGCAGCTAAGCTGGTGCAAATCTAATCTAAAAAAACACATCCTTTTCTATTCCTTATACTGCTATGGCAATTATCCATTAAAATACATTTTTATTTGAATTCCCATAAAAATTAGGCAAACTCACTAATTCTGATTCTTTTGCAAGTTGTTTAATGAATTTTTGTTTCTGTCATTAAATCACCATTAATCTGTAAAGTATTTTTGCTTATTGCATTAAATGCCTAGTATATAGCCAGTCAACATCCCCCATTCCAGATGTATGAAGAGGGGCCTCTGTGTTGTGAAGCCTATCCTTTTTGCTTTGGACCTTGCAAATTCCTTATGCATATTTAGTGCTACAAATGTGTTTCTCCATGACTGTTTTATCTCACTTATCTTTCCTTTGTCATTCTGTACTGAGCATATACACTATGGCCATGCTCAGCACTCTTTGTGCTGAGTAGAGTCTTGGAAGCATGCACCATACCTCACATTTTGTCACTGAAATGAGGGATATGGACACCCAAAATGAGGGACAATGAGGGACACTAACCCACATGATGATCAGGGCACATTATAAAGCATGGAGATATGGTACCTCAGAACACAATGGAAACCATTGTATTAGCACTTGAGAATGAATTTCTACCATTAAGCAGGGGTGCCACTTAGGAAGAACAGAGGGGCACAGTTGCCCTCACCCCCATATTTGTGCCTAGGTTGTTCTTATGGTGTGGCAGTAATGGCTTTAAATTTAGATTTATTCTTTTGCACAATAAATGCCCACCTGGCCTGTGTGTGCTCATGCTGCAGGTACTCTCCAGACTTGACAGTGTCTGTACTGTGTTGTCCACTCTCGCCACCTATTAACAGCAGCACAATCACATGTGATATGGATGAGCTCCAGCCAAGAAAGAGTGCATGAGCCTTGCAAGTGCAACACTGTCTTTTCCAACCATGGAGTAGACAGGCTGAACACTACAGCTTGGAGGAGTCAGCGAGCACTCAACTCTCAATAGCAGTGTTGAAGCAGAATATATTTTTGTTGTTCTACTCTTAGTGAGTCTCCATCTCCCCTGTTGGCTGAAGGGGCAGAGGGTGAGCTAGAAACTAACTCAAGACTAGGCTACCTACTTACTCTCTATTGGCTCGCCTTATGAAAAAAAACAGCACAGATCCCCATGGCAGCAAGCTAGGCTTAGCAGCAGTAGTGACAGCAGTGTGATCAGAGCAGTGTGGCAGCAACCAAGCGAGAAGGAAGAAATCCAGGTTGGATGGATTTGTATGGCAAGATAATTTGGTCACAGAGCACATTAGGGACCTGTGATGGCTGGTTCTAGCATTGGGCTTCTGGTGAAGAAGAGAGGGGGGATCAGACTAAAAACTGGGCTGGTGGCACACTATGCCAGGCTGCAAGTTCTGGCCATATGGCTGGGTAAGTATAAGTTAATTATTGTTTTTACTGGAGGATTGGGGAAGGAGGAAGTACTGAAATATTGATGTGTTTTTCATGTTTCTTCACCTTTGGGTGGCTTCATGACCCATAGGGGATTGGTATTAAATGGAATGGACTCATGCAGAAAAATCAGGACTAAGTTCTTTTTGGGGGGTGGGGCAAACTTCAGCCAGAAAAACAATTGGTTAGAAACTGGGTGGGTTTAAGCATAAACCTGATGCACTGCTCTGGGGTATATACAGTTGAATCTTATACATTTTAATTTTTCCTGATTTGCATATCATGTTTCAGTCAAACCAAATAAGTTGTACCTTTTAGAGATGTTAACAGACATTCTAGATCTGTCCCTTGCTTTCATGGACAGTTAAGTGGTATGATATGCACAAACTATTGGAGCCCCACTATAGTCAGGCTTATGCCCCCCCCATGAAGCTGACCTCCACATCCCCATGCTCAGGCATATTATGACAAAGGGCAAAGGGGACCGCAGGGGTGTGCACCATTGAAATGAATGGGGTATTTTTTTAATTACTATTTTATACATCATTGATGGAGAGTTGGAGATTAATGAAGACCATCGCTCAATTAACAAGGGCCTTGTTAGTAGAATAGTGGCCTTTATTATTCTCCAACTCACCATCATAATGTATAAAATAGTAATAGAAAATAACTCCATTCATTTCAAGGGGGTACGCCCCTGCACTCTGACTCATGGACATCATCTCTTAGAGACTCCTGCCTCTGGCTTCCTAGTACTCAAGTAAGAGACGTTTTACTTACAGCTATACTTGGTAGGTTGTCTGTAGCAGCATGGCTATACAGTGTGTGTGTGCATGGGAGCAGGACTGGCCATGTGGGTGGGTGGGGGTGTGTGTGTGTGTGTGTGTCATGCTATTGCTATGTTTGTGTTTGCACCTTAAAGTCTCTTTGCATGTAAGCATTCAAAACTATGGAGAAAAAAATAGTAGGAGTACAGGCCAGACAGAAGTAATTAAGTGGTTTTGTGGGTAAGTTTGTTTATTGAGGGTGGGAAAAACATGTGCTTCCATTGCTATGTGTGCAATAGTTCAACCATGAAAATGAGATGAGGGAAAGAAGAAAACTGAAAAACATACACTGGCTACAAGCATGCTGCATGCATGCAGATGTATGCAGATACAGTATGTATTGAAGTACAAGTGAGCCATATGTGTGCAGACAGTATGGCTTAGTGGTTAAAGGCACTGAACTGCAAGCCAAAAGACTTGGAGGCATGAAGACCTGGGTTTGAATCTCATCAACTCCCACTTGTGTATGGTGTGATCCTGAGCAAGCCACTTAACTTTTATGTGAGCAGTTATCAATGGCCACTTGCTTTTTTGCACGCATGCCACATGCTTGCAGTCTTTCCCAACTTAACATAAAAATCATGGTTTCCACACTTGCTTGCTACACACATTTCATATTCATGCAATCGGTTCCAATTTAACATTTAAATAATACTTGCAGCATGCATATCACTTGGGTAGTTTTATGTGTGCAGCATGAAAACCTTTCATATAGTTATTTCTGTAAGGGAATACAAATAAACAGACAAATCCTTTTTTAAGTGAAAGTGCAAGTTCAAATATATACCAAAAGCTCAAAACAATTAAAAAACTGCCATTAGATAAAGCACTAGCACAAAACAGATAACACATAGCAGTAAAGTTTAAATTTCTGGGCTCATTAAGCAAGTCCACTCAAAATATGTGCAGATGGTCAATGTCTGTAGAAGGGCAGATAAAACTTTTGTCAGGAAAACTGCATGACTATGTGACTAACAAAGGAATAATAAGGAAAGGGGTGGGAACACACATCAACAGCAGGCTAGTTATGGTGTAAGGACAATACTATATCAACCTATCAGACAAGGATGTAACTGAAGCTCACAATTAAGGCCCAGTCAGTTTCTTGCTCCCCTATCATAGATTCAATACACTTCCCTTTTTAGAATCTTTTGGTTAAAATTACCACCTCTAACATTTGGAATTACCTTGTCTATGTCAATCAATTGAAATGCACTCTTCTTACTCAATGTAGGAAGCTGAGTCAGTGTCCATATTCAAGTCCCTAATAGCCGTAACATGCTCTCCTACTCTAATCCTGAACTGCCCTTTGGTCCTGCCAACATAAAAGCATCTGTAACAATAGTGTACCAGGTAGATAACCTCTTGCATGTAACAGGTGATCAAAGATCTTATTGTGGCATATTTCCCTGTCACAGGATTTAAAAAAGTTTGTGTTTCATTCATCACTGGTTATGACTTACATCTGTCTCAAGGATGGCTACCTTTCAGTGGTATAGCAGTGAGCAGTTGCTGTATTTCTTAATAGGCTGGCAGTTATGGACTAGCACTCACAATCAGAAATGTATAACAACCAACTGAGTGTTGTAGAAAATATTTTTCCAGCTAGTTAACTGTAGACTTTACCTCGTTACCTATGAATTATATACATCTTTTTTCAGTCTGATAGTCATTTCTGTTTTAGCAGATTTGCACTACATTTCTCACAAGCTGCTAAAATGTAAGATTTTCCAAACATTTCTTTACTAATTCCACTCTCCAACTGTCTGCTATGAAAAGCACAGGCATTTCCCAGAATGATATGTATTCTTAGACACTCAAGATTCAAAAAAGCTAAGAAAAGATGTGGGTCCAAGAATGTCTATGCTCTGAAAATGTCTTAGCTTTTCTAAACATTGACATTTTGGACAGATCTCAGTCTTCCAAAGAGTTCTAATCTTCTTATAAAAACCTGGGTGTAACATTCTGCATGGGATCTCTGGCTAACACTGCAGAACTGCACCTTGGCTGTTATCACCCAGTTTGTGCAGAGATTGCAAAGGCATTGATAGGCATTTCAGTTGCAGTCTTGGATTGTATGTGTGCCTCCAGACTGTTACATAATTTTCTCATGTCAGATAGTAGTGTACATTAGCTGGTACCTACCTGATTTCCATTGACTCTAATAGATGGCCTGTACTTCATTTTGTGTTTAATCCAAGCTGATTCTGGTATCCGTGGCAGTCTATCTGCATTGTTTCATGTAAGGCAGGCTGGTTTGAGTAAGTCCAACTAATACCTTGATGTTGACAAGTTTGTGGGGAGCTTTGACTGATTTGTAATTCCAGATGCAGATAAGAGGATATGATAGAGACCTTTAAATACGTCACAGGTATAAACAAGGTACACGAGGGATGTATTGTTGAGAAAAAAGAAACAAAGTGCAAGAGGGATGTATTTTTCTGAATAAAAGGTGCTCAAGGATAGGGGGGCATAATATAAAGCTGGAGGGGAATAGATTCAAGAGAGAGATGTGATGCTTCACAGAAAGAGTGGTGGATTCTTGGAGCAGTCTTACAGTAGAGGTGGTGAGGATGAAAACAGTGGTGGGGTTCAAGAATGCATTGGCTAGGCATAAGGAAATCTTACTGAAAAGTAAGGGTGATAAATGGACCAGAGATCAAGTAGGATTTGCAGTGATACTATAGGCAGAGAAAAATGAGCAGACCAGGTGGGCCAAGAGGTCTTTATCTGCCAGCAAATTATATATTTCTGTGTTAGTAGATCATAATGTGATTACTAAGTACACATTATTGCAATGGAGTCTTGCACTGCGAAGCTACAACTGGAGCGTCCAGCATAGCAAGAGGTCTCAGAATAAAAATGCTAATGGTCTGTCCTACCAGACAGCATAGTATAACTTACAACATCTAATCACAGAGTGATACTGCCTCAAAGTGATGAAATCAGACTTTGGGAGGCTGGAATTGCATATACAGTATGTGTGTGATTTTTATAAAGAAAATAAGCTCTGGTCATTAGAGGTGGGTGAAATAGCCAAAATTCGCTCCATGAAGCAATTTGCTGAGTAATGTGGAATCCGCGAAGTAATCCACAATGCGAAGCTGAGTACTTCACATCATAATGAGGAACGCGAAGTCCATTGATAACAATGACTTTGCGTTACTCCACCTTCCCCAACCACTTCTGTACCAATTTTAATGCAAAGTACATAGAATCAATGTATTTCACATCACTTCGCCTTGTTATTGAGCTCCATGGTGAATTTTGCAGTGATTCATGGGATTGCAGATCACATGGGCTCTAGATTGTTCTGTACAGTCTCAGTTCTGTGCAGTATGTGTAGTGGTAGATGGAAACAGGTTTCCTGTCAGAGCTCTGCATTTCAGATGCTATAAAAGCTGATAAAAAGGCCTTTTTGAGCCATTTATTTTGCTCAAAATTTATTACATCGATTTCAGGAAACCCTCCTGTGCTCATATCACTGAGTGTTTGTTGTTTGTGTGTGGATTATGAATGTTAATTTAAAACATTCAGTCGTGTACTGACAGACTCCTGAAGTGTGCTTTGGGGGAAGGGTGTATCTGTGGTGGAGGTAGGTTAAAACTTGGAGAAAAAGGAAGTCTTTCTGTTTTGGTTATATTTTTCTTGTATATTGAGAGGGCTTTAAGCTCGTGGTTCAATGGGCAGAGCAACTACGTCACTCCCCCATCAGGTTTAAAGGTCACAAACATCTTGGTCCCAGCAAGGATTCTTTTCATTGCTGCAGCCGGAGGTGCTGCTGTCCTCTACCTACCTGGCCATCTGCTGCATTTTTTCCCATGTCCCTGCTCCTGACTCAGGCTGCCTCTTCATTCCCATCTGCCTGCCTTGCTTATTTCCCCTTGCCTGCTATCGCTCCCTCAGCTGCTGTTGCTTTCTTCCACTCTGTCCCTCCTATGTCAGCGCTTCTGAGTGCTCCTTTCCCACTGCTCACTCTATGCCCACTTCCCACTGCCTTTAACCTCTCCTGCTGCTGCTTGTCGGCTTCATTCCTGTTCTGTTCCAGCTCCTCATCTCCTTTGCTCACCACCCCCCCTTCATTTCCCCCAGCTTTCTTTCAGCTGCCTTGTTTCATTTTTTGTTGGTGTCGTTATGGCAACAACGTGGTCTGCTCTAGCCAGCTCATCTCCAGCCAGTGTTTAGTTCATTCCGTCAGACTTCTGTTTCGACTTTCTCCATTCCGTCCAAAGTTGACATGCAGCTGCTGCTTTCTTGCTCTCCTTCTGCTGTCGGTACTTCACCTGCTCTTCTTGCTGTCCATCTACAGCCCTGGTTCCCTCCGCCACTGGCGCAGCTTTCCCCGGCATTCCGTCTCACTAGGTTCCTGCAGTGCTGGGTCAAGGTGCTCCTGTAGTTTTGCTTCTGGTGTGTTCTGGGTTTCTGGTGATTGCTTTCCTCAGCTGCCACTGGCTACTTTGACTTTCTGCCTGTCCTGCTTCTGTGTGAGCCTACGTCGAAGCATCTTCATCTACTGATTGCTTGAAGAGTCATTGCTTTCCTTCCTGGATGCCTGCTGCCCTATTCTCCCATCATGATAGCTGCAAGCCCCATTTGTGTTCTACCTTTGGCATCTCTTCCCCTTCCCTATCAGGTAATTATTCTACTGGCAGGGCTCTCCTGCTCATATTTTCCTATCAAGGTTGTTCTTTCTCCCTTCCTTAGGAGCTTCCTCTTCATCACACTTTCTATAGGGATTGTGCGTGTGTTAGGCAATTTCTTTCCCTATTCCAAAAAAAAAACCTCCTTCCCTTGTCCTCTCAATTAGGGATGCCTTGGAATGCCTTATTGGCCTTGGAGCCTTCTTTCTCTCTGCATACTTCATCCATTCCTATTTGCCTTACTTATGCCAGTCATCTTGGCATCATTCCAATTACCTCTCAAGGCCCATATGTCTGCCAGCCTCCAAGGCTTCTCTCCCTCATCGTACATGGCCATCTCCAGTTCTCTATACCTCGACCTGTTCCTCTAATTCACTAGCTCAATCTACTTGCATCAGCTGCCTCCGTCTAGTTTGTGCTAGATATTGCATGTGTTTGGTTCCTGAGGCCTGCCTACCCTACCTCCTACCCATCTCTGGCCTCTGTCAGCCCCACCCTCATTTTTTCCATCACTTTCCTCTCTTTTGACCTCCTCCCATCTCTTTCCTCGACCCACATCAATCTCCATGTAATCTGCCCCCCCCCCTTTGGCTTCCTTCCTCATCTTTCCCTGAGTACTGGCTGTATCCTCTGCTCCAGCTTGCTTTCCTGCCATTCTCATCCCTCATCTTCTGGGTCCTATGCTACCCCTTTGACCTCCATCCTTTGTCCTCTTCTACCTGCAATACCACATAATCTGCCTCGCCCTACTGCAGTTCTCTTTACGTACTGGCTGGGTCCTGTACTACCCTCTTGCCTCGCTCCCATCAGTCTTCCTATCGTACCTTGAATTCCAGCACCTGTCTTTCTGGTATGTATCCATCTTCCTTCATATCATTGACCTCCATACTACCTCATCGCCTACCACCTTGTAGTCTCTTAGTTTAGGGTCCACTCATTTACATCGCATAATAAAGCAACCTTCTTCATCTTCAGTGTCTGCTCCATCGTATCGCTCATTGAGGCAGTCTGCATTATCAATTTCCTCTCCTGCACATCTGGAATCTCCTGGTACATACATCTATATTCTCCTTGCTTCTCTGCCTTCTACATGTATTCTCTTCCTCCCATCCTTGCTCATCTGATCTACGATTCCACATCGACTACTCTAGTCTCTTCCATCAATTCCTTGAGCCTATCCTCCTTGAGTCCCTGCTTCCTCATGTTCCTTATTTCTCTGTGCTTCTTGAGGTTTTTTCCCTATCCTATCGCCAGTGTTTTATATGGCTCTCATACCCTCTGCAGCTGATCAGCTTGGTCATCCTGTGCTCATCTACTTCCATCGATTCTGAGCTTTGTTTTCCTACCTTGCTTTCCCCATCACCCGCTCCTGCTTCAGCATGCCCTCCTTCTGCTCCATCTCCTCGGCTCTTCAGCCATCTCATCCATCTCAGTTTCAATCTAGTCTTAGCTTCTCTCTCATTGTGCCATGATTTACTGTTCATCCGCTTTCCCTTTAATATCCTCTGGCCTTCCATGGCTGCTTCCATCTGTCTTTCCCTCGACCTGGGCCTCCCTGCCACTGCCTCTGGCTCGCCCTTCTGCCCCCTTGTGAAGCCTTCACCTGCATGGAGTATACATGCTCCATATCATCCATCATCAATCCCTTCGTCAGTGGTCATTTGTCTTCTTGGCCCCTCAGCTCAGTGACACCTGGCCTCAATCTGCTCATATCCTTCACTTCTTCTCTAGGCATGCCTTGACATGGTTTGCTGCCAAGTCTGCACCATTCCCTTGCTTCATCTAGCCCTACCTATCCTGATTCTTGTGCTGCCTCATCCACCTCGCCCCTATGCAGTTGCCTCCTATATGACTGGGTTCTGTGCTACCCTATTGCCCTCCCTAACATCCTTAATCTTTTCATTTCTCACTCTCCAGTACTTGCCTTCATGGCATCCATCCCTCATCATACCTCATCCTTTCCAGTTGCCTTCCTCAGCCTAGCGCTTCTTTCATCCTGACCATTGCGGGCTGTTTCCATTCATGGCTTCCCTCAGGATCATACATTGTCCGATTTGACTCTCCTTGATCGCCGTCCTATGCTTGCCCTTTGGTTCACAGAATTCTGGTTCCTGCTGCACCTCTTTGGCCTCTGTGTCTGTCTCCTTTCGAGGACCATCATTGTTCCTATCACTCCATGGAGCATGCTACCTTTGCTCAAGTTCCTTTCAGGTTCATTCCCGTCACCTATTCTTTCCAATCCATACCAGCTCTTCCAGATTCAGCCATCATGGTTTCACCTTGCTCTTCGCTCCTCATCATTCATCATTCTATTGCACTTACTCCTCCTCATACCTCATCCAGTTTTGATCCTAGATCACTTTACCTGAGTTGCCTTTGGTTCCTGAACTCCCTTCTTGGCATCTTAATCTACCTCCTTTCTAGGAGCCTACTTCCTTGCTTCCTTTCTACAAGTTTATTTCTGGTTCATTCCTGTCTCCTCCTCTTCTGGTTCAATACCGGCTCCTCAGGATTCCACCCTCCTTGCTTCTCTCCATGCTTCATTTCACTTATCTTCCTATTTCATCTGATTTTGCTCCTTCTTCCTAGTACTTCGTCTGATTTTTCTCCTCTATTGCTTCCCCTGAGTTGCTTCTGTTTCTGGAGCTCCCTTATTAGCTTCGGTGTCTGCCTCCTTTTGAGTTGCCTTTTTCCTTTCCTTCATTCACTTTATTTACTTATTTTTATTTTTTTTTAGTCTTTGGTAACCGGGTTAGGCCCACTAGGCACAAGTGCCTGTTTTCGGGGCAACCTGGGAGCACTGGGCGGTTAAGTGACTTGCTCAGAGCCAGTGCCAGTTCAATTACTTCTTTCCAGTCTATTCCTCTTCCTGTTCATTTCTGGCTATCCAGGCTTCCATCTGCTCTTGGCCTACTTGTGTTATTCTTTTTGGACATGCCTACCATATTTCCTATGCCACCTATCAGCCGCAGCCATCCTGCATGATGTATCGAGTCCATAACTACAATCATATCACTTTCCCAAATCCAGTTATCATTCACTCAGCATTACCTCAAGGTTTATATCTTTATATCATTTACTTGAATATTCCTATAATTGAATTCCATACTAACTCATCGACCACAACCTCAGGATCTAATCATTCAGAGTCTACTCACTTACATCACATAATCAAACATTCCTCTTCAATCTCAGTGTATGCTCACTTGCATCGCTCTATCAAGCAGTCTGCATTATAATTTGTCTCCTCATTAGTACATCTGGAATCTCCTCGTGTGCTCATATTGCCACCCCTTGCTCCTCTGTCTCATACATGGATTTAGTCCATTCCAGCCTTGATGTTCAATCCACTATCTCATCAACCACTCAAGCATACCCTCCTTGGGTCCAACAGTGTTCATCTAGCTTCATAATTCCCTCAAGCATGTCATCATTTGACTCTAGTACCACCCTTTGGCCACAAAAACAGGATCTGATCATTCATATCGCATAATTATGCCTTAGCGACCTCATTGTTTAATTCCTTGCCTCTATCAATCATTCACATTATCAGATATTATGCTACCTTATCCACCTGCTGACATCCTGTGGTGATCATCACTATCAGTATTGATCATTGCCTCACGTTCATATTTGTTCCGTACACAGCCTCATGTTCTATCTTTGATCAGTGCTTTCTATTAGGGATCTTCCCTATTTCATCACCATCACCATCATCATCCCTACTCATCCCTCTATTTATTGAACCCTTTCTTTTAAAGATATACATCCTCAAATCAAACATCTTCAGCCTAGAGGGAAGGCGACCTAGGCCTTGGATCCCCAGAGGTTTCCTCCTTAAAGGGTGTTTTTTCCTCTCCTCTGTGCCAATGGTCATAATATCAGTTAGAGTTAGTGATTTCTTCTCCTTAGTTAGTTAGGTTCCGCTGTTGGATGGAGATGGATGGTGGCCCAGCTTCCCCTCTCTCATTAGAAAGTTAGCCCTTCTCTTCACAGACCTTATTCATCATCCTTGCCTTTTGATGCTTGACATCTTTAAGTATTCTTTTTGGGCTTCTTCCTACCCTACCTTTAGCTGATGTGTTCATTCCCGGCACCTGTAGGGGGGAACCATCTTCTTGGGTTCCTTGCATCGTATTCCTACAGGGTGGTATATCCCATGGATAGAGAGATGGAAAGCCACAAAATAAACTCAAGTTACACAAGCATTATCATATATCATCTTATTCCGTTGCATAAGCACATCGAATGGGAGGGCTTTAAGACCATGGTTCAAGGGGCAGAGCAACTATGTCACTCCCCCATTGGGTTTAAAGTCACAAACATTTTGTTCCCTGCAAGGATTCTTTTCATTGCCCACCATCCACCCCTCCTCCTCCAGCGGCACATCTCTCTTACCTGTGGGCTTCTTCCTACCCTAACTTTAGCTGATGCATTAATTCCCGGCACCTGTAGGGGGGAACCCTCTTCTAGGGTTCCTTGCATCGTACTCCTACAGGGTGGTATATCCCATGGATAGAGAGGTGGAAAGCCACAAAATAAACTCAAGTTACACAAGCATTATCATATATCATCTCATTCCACTGCATAAGCACATCAAACTGTATTAATGTACACAGTAATATTTTCAGTAATTCCTGACTTTTTTTGCTGATTGTTGTGGTGCAGCAGTGCATAATTTCAGTCTGTTTAAAGATTTGGTTATATTACTGAAGTTTTCAATTTGCTACACATTACTTGAAGTGTGTATATGAGTGTGTGTGTGATGCATGCCATCAAATCAGACACATTTTATTGTGCCACAGAGTAATTGCAGCAGTGTGAACCTGCTATCCACTGCACCTGCTGATTTTGTACTGCTTTGTGGTATCTTGGTTTTGGACTGTTACTGCAGTGCACTGCACCCCCTGCCCCCAACCAGCAAAAGGTATTCTTTTACAGATTGGATTGTGACTTCTGAGCACTGGTTAAGGTGTTATTGTGACTTTGCATCTGCATCTCTTCTTGATTGCGCAGTGCAATCTTAATCTGTCTGTGCTTTTGCATCTGTTTAGTGCCCAGTTGCCATCTGCAAGCTACAGTTGTTTTTTTTTTATTGGCTTCACATCCACCAGACCAGATTGAAAGTTCAGAAATCTAAATTTATTTAGAATTTTCTTGATGATCCCCAAAATGCTGAAAGAAACATGTAAGCAAAGCTGTTTCTGGCCATGGCACTGCTGCCAGTGGCAAGATTGTCCATGGGCATGGTAGTACACAGAAGTGCATAGCTGATATCAGTAAAGGGATTTCTCCATCAATGTTTTTTGCAGTGCAATCTGTAGCTTCTTTCATAGTTTGAGGAGAGGATGTTGTCCCAGCTGGTGGTGTTAGTGCAATTTCTGCTGGCATGAGTATTGCTGCCTCAAGTTCCACTTCTGATCAGTTAGCCATTTCAAAAAATATAGTTGAGTCTAAAGCTATGACTGACAGTGTAGATGATGTAATACTCCCCATTAACATCCTCATGGTAGTTGAACATGATTCTGTTCCTGGCAACAATAACTCACAATGTCACATTTCTTTCAGTGCTGTTGATGTCATGCCTTTGCCATCCAATGATTCAAAAGGTGACACAAAAAATATGGGGTGATGATGCTTCTGTGGTTGGAACATGTTCTCCACATGACAGCATCCAAGCTGAAAATGTGGATATGGATGATGTTGATGAATATGATAATGATGTCAGTGACCCCTGCTGAAAACCAGAGAAAAAGAAAGTCAAGGTGGCTGTGTCTGGGTCTGTTGGCGTTAAATTCTCCCACCTCAAAAAAGTTGTGATTTAGCAGTTCCTGTTGATGATAATGATGATGACCCAGTAATAATCATAGGTAGTCATGGTGGTCAGTTGGAGTCCAAGTGTGTCCAGCCTGAAAAATCATGTTGCACATCCCACATTTCAGGGGTTCAAAAACTGGAGTCCAATAAGCAGCATCAAGAACATGTTAAAAGTAGGGAATCACAATCCCTTGTTTGGGATTTTTTATCCAAGATGCAAATGATGTGTCAGTTGCAATATGCCAGCTTTGCCATTCGTGTGCAAGTTGAGGTAAAAAGGGAAGTCATCTGTGCATGGGAGGCCAGCATACACATCTTAAGAACAGGCACATGGCACTGTGGACCTGGCACAAGATGGCAGCTAATGCCATAGTGGAGTGTTCACCCTTGTCATCAACCTTACTGAGCATGTTATCCCCTTCCATGAGTGTAAGACCAAGAAGAAATGTCCACAGTAGTGATAAAGTAACACCAGAGGATTACTACAGGCATGATGAGGGAGAGGATCATGATTTAGAAATCTTGTCAAGTGGTGGTCAGAGTAGCAGTGGTGGTGGAGGTCAATGCAGTATGTCTAGTGCAAGTGGTACATCAACCCCTGTATGTAAAATGAGGAAAATAACTTCATTTGTGGATGTGTCACCTGTGCACCCCTCTTCATCACACATCCACATACCCCCAGCCATTCACAGAGAGAGCCATTTGTCACACCCCATGAAAAATGTGTAAGTCAGCCCATGTTGGAGAGTGTGTTTGCCCCTAATCAATGGCAAAGATAGAGGGGGGCTGGGGGTGGTCGCCCCTCCTGGCTGTCCCAGTGTGAGTAGTGGTGTCCCACCATGGTCTTTATTCACTGTTTAATGCCCATTGTGGAGCCCACAATTGACTGAATGGCCCCTTCAGCTCCCAAATGCTCCCAAACCTGGCTCCACCACTGCCCGTAACCACCTGCCTGCCTGCCTGAAGCATGTGACCTACACTGTGTAAGCCATGTGATGTGGTGGGCTGCCTGTGAATTTTCACCTGCCTTAAAGTGGAATAAGGTGGAGTGCACAAGGAGAAGTCATAATTATAGTGTGAAATGGTGAAGTGATGGTAAAATGATCACTTTGCATAGCAGAACATTAATGAGAAGTGGCCAATTTGTGTCCACTTCATGGGTGGAATTTTACTTTGCTGCATCTCTAGCTGTCTCTCATCCTGCAGACCATTGCTATTGAGAAAGGTTATCAGTCTCTCCTTCAAAATGGTCTACATGAACTTCCCCACTAGGGAAGTCAAGTAGTTGTCTGGTTGGTCCTTGGGTCCACTTTTGTGCAGGTGCATCATGTGAGCCATCCTCCAGTCCCTGGGTATATTCCCCATCTCCAAGGAGGTGTTGAGCAGGTCTGTCAGAGGGTCTGCCAACACCTCTGCCAGTTCCTTCAGGACCCTTGGGTGTACACTGTGATGCTTCACCAATCTGCTTGTTATTATACTGTATCATATTTGTGATATAAATATATGTTTCTTTGAATTTCTGCTTTGAATATATGGCAATCAGCACAAGGCATTGTAGGACCTTGGATTTTAAAAAATACTGTTCTTTCTCTGAGTGGAAAATCTAATTAAGAGCTTCCTCTAGATACCAGGTTGCAACAGCTTATAAAGCCAGCCACTTGTATAAAGTATTGCATTTTATGACCTATTAGGAGGAAAGCAGCTTCTGACAGATACCTGCTACATTTCTCACCACTAGGAGAAATAGCTGTCAGGAAGTTCCCTTGAAGATCAAAGGGGTAATTATGACCTGCCATAAGGCAGGCTCACTAATAAAAAAAAATATATATATATATACAGTATATATATATATTTTGGTGGGATGCTGAGCAACATGCAGATGCCTGAGATTAATTGGTATACAATGTGAGTGACCTCACAGCCAGCATCCCCACTGAGATGTGCCCTCACAAGCTGCGTGGGGCCCTTTTTCTCTTTAGAGAGTCAAAGCTAAGAGAAGATTGTGCTTTTTATCTCTGGGCTCCTGCAAGGACACACTCTTAAGTACATCTACATTAGTTAAATCAACCTCCACTATATGCCAATTGAAACTATGGTAGGATTAAATACTCAGTAATAAGGCAGTTTTGTTTAAATTGTCCATTTAATTTGTATGATTGTAAACTCAACGTTATATGTTCTGTGTTTTGTGTTTCATTTACTATTTTTAATTTTAGTAAACTTTGTTTTTCTTGAAATCCTGCCAGAGCCTCTTCCTCATTTTGAATGTGAATGCTGGGACAGTGTTGATAATTCTGACAGAACTGTTACGCGCCTACAGTGTGTTATCATATGCACTAAGGTACGAAAAGTACATAAATCTCAACTGAGTCAAAAAGGGGATTCTGAACCAGGTTGGATGCCCACTGGGTTATGTATTGCACTGCATTTCCCTGAAAAGGGTGTGATATTTGAACCTGTTAATTGAGCGTGCTAGAGAAAAGGGCTCATATTTGACCCCAGGACTCAAGACTGGTAGTTGTTCAGACCCAAAACAAACAGGAGGGATATCCTGTTTGTATCCTGTTGACATATTGTACTTCAAGGTTTGGCACTGTGAGAGCAGAGGGCCTGACCCACAGAGTGCGTTTGTGACATACACCAGCCGGTCCAGGTGCCTTGCCCACCTGCAAGGCTTGAAGACCCTTCAGAACTCTAGCCTCTTGGATGACCTCATCTGTCCTCCTTGTGTTCTGCCATTCCTCATCCCATCTCTCCCCCTTCCACTTTTGTCTTGGTAACTTTCCCTTATTCTCCTCCTCCCTCTTGGGTGGGGGCAAGGCCTTCTGGTCTCCCGTGTCTCCTCCCTGCTATCTGACTCAGCCCTTCCCTCCCCCTCCTCCTCAGTTTAAATCTATGTTGTTGTTTTTTAATTTTTACTATCTGGTTTTGTTAGCTATTCTTAAATGCATGATTTTAAATGTGTTTGACAGTGATTTATAGCTATAAGTGTAATTCTGTACCTCTGTTTTCTAGTTTTTGTTTAGTCTGTATCACTATTTTTTATATACCCAAGAGCTTGCACTTTAAATGTGTTATTCATGTTAAAAAACAAACTGTGAAGCTAGCACATTTGACTTTGATTTGTAACAGGTGCTTTCATGACATCATAATTTGCTCTAGGGTTTAAACTGGGATTCAGTTACTACCAGTGCCTGCCCTGTACAGAAGATCCAATGGTCAAAGCATAGGGGCTGCTGGTTTGGAGTGTTCACCTTACCAGTTTTCATTATCAATTTGATTAAAAATATATTTTTGCAGCTATTAGTTTCTGCCATTCCATTCCCTGGAGAACATCTCCTTTCTGCAGAAGGATCTACTTTGGCTGGCTATCTGAGTGTGCACCCACCTGGCTTTGGCAGCAGTGCAAGTGCTTGTTTGTTTCACCATCTTAGTGGACATCATCCTAGATGTCCCGGGTCCATCATGGTGGTGGCTGCCCTTGCTGCCCATCTGTGCTGTGGAGGACACAGACTCCAATGAGGAAGAGGATGGATAGGATGATGAGGAAACCTTTATGGAGTAGTGAGGGAGGCAGGGGGTTCACTCTGGACCAGGAGGAGTTGTCTGCCCTTGCTGAACCCCCTATCAATGGGGCCCAGACATCACCCCTTCTTGGCACTGCCATCATAGTGGTGCACCCACCCACTGCCCTTAGCATAGCCACCACTATGCCACCCCATGACCCCACCACCAGCACAGCCACCACCCTGCCCCCTGGCCAATGTTTGTTTGTTTATTTATGTATTTATTTATTTCAAAGGTTTCACCAGGAAAGATATACTATGCTAATAACAATTCATTTCCTGATGCATCGGGGGGGGAAGAGTACAAGACAAAATAATCATAACACTAAGTTATATAGTATATGAGATTAACATTAACAATAGAACAATTAGAAAAAATAAATTGTACAATGCACTGAAATGAGCAAATTAACATGAGGCAAATCATGGAGGGAACAGGGTGGTAGACTTGCCCAATGGGTTAATGGAGAAACATCTCAAAGTGTGGAGGCAAATGCAGGGCTAGTTGCTGTAGGGTAGAGAAGAAATCAAGGGAGGGGATAAGTACAGGTGTAGAGGAGAGGGAGGGAGGGGGAAGGGGGGAGCATGTTATCCCCTTCCATGAGTGTAAGACCAAGAAGAAATGTCTACAGTAGTGATGAAGTAACACCAGAGGGCTACTACAGGCATCATGAGGGGGAGGATCATAATTTAGAAATCTTGTCAAGTGGTGGTCAGAGTAGCAGTGGTGGTTGTGGTCAATGCAGTATGTCTAGTGCAAGTGGTATATCAACCCCTGCACATAAAATGGGGAAAATAACTTAATTTGTGGACTTGTCACCTGCGTACCCCTCTTCATCACATGTCCACACCCCATCCCTGGCCATTCATAGAGCCAAGCCATTTGTCACACCCCATGCAAAATGTGTAAGTTAGCCCATGTTGGGGAGTGTTTTTGCCTGTAACCTCCTGCCTGCCTGCCTGAAGCATGCGACCTACACTGTGTAAGCCATGTGATGTGTGTGGGCTGCCTGTAAATTCTCACTCCACCTTAACGTAGAATAACGTGGAGTGCACAGTGCAAAGTCATAATTACAATGCGAAGTGATGGTTTAAAATGGGCACTCCACGTAGCGGAAAACTAATGCAAAGTGGCCACTTCGCATCCACTTCATGGGCAGAATTTTACTTCGCTACATCTCTAATGGTCATATGCCTTTGTTCAACTGCTGCATTGAACAGCTGGGTTTCCCCAACCCACATAATGTTTCATAGTGTGAATTTGACTGAATGCCAAAAGGGCTGTAGTCTCTGTACTAGCAGGGAGATAAGTGTTCTTGAACTCAAAAAGGTGTTGCTTCCTCATCAGAGGTGTCCCGGGAGAGGAAGGCTAAGGCCAATTTCACTAGCTTCTATAGCAGTCATAACTCTAACTGAGGGACCCCTTTTGATGTCCAAAAATAAAATGATGTAATGCTATGAGTTTTGTTACTATGAGTCTAAAGAACAAGGAGAGAGAACGTCTGAACTGTCAGGTTATTACACAGAGAGAGAGAGAGTTAGAGTTAGAGTTAAAGGGAATTATCACTGATGTAGTCAGGCTAATTTAAAAGCGTGTGTATAGTGAGAAAACCTTTTAGTCTGAGCTACAGTTCTAGGAAATATCCATTTCCTATTTGCTAATGTAACATTTATACTGTATCTTTAAGTTTTAGCCTAGCTCACTCTAGATTTACAGTATGTACAGTACTAGCATTTTCATTTTCCAAACTTTGTATTAATGATTTTTTCTGATTGCATGGTTTACTCTTGTTTACGTTTGAAAACATTTTGCAAATAAACAACTCTGTTTATTAAGATTCAAGTGACTGGCTGTGCATTGTGAAAGGAATAGTATGCTGATCGAATCTCTGAGGTACAGTATCTGTCCTTCTGAGAAGACGTACTGTCACAGCTAATCTGAGCTAAATACTCCTTCCTAATACATGAAAGTGATAAGTGAAAGAGCGGAAAACAAGAATGCACTCCACCTTAGGTTTGAGCAGTCAGCTATGGCTTTATCCAATGACTGTTCACCTAGCTCACTTGTTCAGATGACTTAGGCATGCCAGCTATGCAGAGGAGTGAGTGTGGGCAAAGGGCATAGCACAGGGTTAACTATAGCAGAGGTCTGTGCCAAGTTGGTGCAGGAATGGTCTGACATATGGCAACTTAGATTCAATGCAAAGAAGTGCAAAGTAATGCACCTGGGACACAAAAACCCAGGAGAAGAGTACACAATAGCAGGGGAAGTACTAACAACAACAAAAATGGAACGGGACTTGGGGGTAGTCATATCGGATGATCTAAAGGTGGGTAAGCAATGTGAGAAGTCAGTGAGGAGAGCCAGGGGGATACTGGGATGCATAGGAAGGGGCATCACAAGTAGAAAAGGAGTGGTTATCCCTCTGAACAGACAGTTGGTGAGACCTCATCTGGAGTACTGTGCAGTTTTGGAGACCTCATCTGTGCAAGGACATAGACAGGATGGAAGCAGTCCAGAGGAGGGCAACTAAAATGGTGCAGGGTCTGCATCAGAAATCATATGAAGAGAGACTGAGAGAGCTTAATATGTATACTCTTGATGAAAGGAGGGATGGGGACATGATAGAAACATTCAAGTACCCTCAAGAGAACAACAAAGTCCAGGAGGCTAGCATCTTTCAGAAAAAGAGATGTGTAAGAACAAGGGGACACAATTTAAAGATAGAGGGGGGACGGCTCAGGGGTAATGTGAGGAAATCTTTTTTCATGGAGAGAGTGGTGGATGCGTGGAACTGCCTTCCTGGGGAGGTTGTTGGGGCTAAAACAGTGGGGAAATTCAAACATGCATGGGACAGACACAAAGCAATTGTAGTGGGGGGTGGCAGGAAATAGGCTGTTGGTTAACTAGAATCTGCAGCTTATCCAGTAGGTAGCAAAATGGGCAGACTGGGTGGGCCAAGTGGTCCTTATCTACCATCAAATTCTATGTTTCTATGTTTCTAAGAGGGCCATTGTCCTTATTGCAGACAATGGTCTGTGATAAATAATAACAAACTCTGGTAGAGCCACTATGGCTGTGAATGCATTAACTAGGTAAGGGTGTTTCATGGGCTTAAATGTAAACATGAATTGCTGCTGCATACACTAACAGAATCAAAGTACAGTACATTGAGAAAGGATAGATATAGAAATAATGCCACCATCTGTATTATAGTCACCTATATGTTTCACATTTTATTCTATGCACTGTTATAGCAATCAACTCAACAGAACCGGGCCATCATATACATGAAGATACTGTACCTTAATTGCAAACACTGCTGAGGCAACTATATGTTGTGACAAGGTGGACAATAAACACAATGTTAAGACATGTTTAGGAAGACATTTGATGTGTTTGATTTTTTTAGAGGTTGTTATACAGTGCACACATACATAATTAATATAATTTAAAAGTACATATTCCCAAATGTCAATGTAAATCTTACACATGTCATTGCAAGCTGTTCTCTTGAATGAAGATCTTACTGCACAAGGCCTAAAAATGGATGTTATGTAAAAGTAAACAGGGGTAGGTGTGTTATTGAAGGTATTGCATAGTTTATCTTTTATTGCTGTTCAACCCCAGGCACACACAATATGAAAATCAACAACCCCCTCACATGAAGCAACAGGAGAACCCTCTGAAGCACTGGGAAGGCAGGAAAGGAGAACAAGAACTTCTCTGTCCAGAAAAGAGATGGTACGTCTCACCAGAAAACACCACAATCAGGAACAAGTGAGCAAAAATTGGGTAGTTTTGCGTTGGATGGGGAGATGAAGAGGTCTATTCCAGCCCAACCCCACAGGTCGAATAAGCTTTCAATCACCTCTTGATTTAGCTCCAACTCATAAGCCCTGACAGCGGTGTGGCTGACACTGTCTGCCAGGATGTTGCTGATGCCTTACACATGGACAGCAGTCAGGCGGAGGTCATGCTGGACTGCCCAGTACCACAGTTGCATCACCTCTAGGCATAGAGGGTACAAGCGAGTGTCTCAATGTCTGTTCAGGTACCAGACCAAAGACATATTGTCAGTCTGAACCAGGAGTGTCCCATGGACATAGAAGAAGCTAGAAGGCCTGGATGGCATACAGTACTGCACTAATTTCTAACATACTGATTTGTAGAGATGCTTCCAGCTGAGGCCATGTTCCCTGGGTCCAATGGTCTCCTAGGAGCAGGGAGTTGAAAGGGGAACCCCTGTGGAGAGATTGGACAACTCCTGCAACCAAAGAAGATCCTTCTTCTTTTACCTGGACACTAGGACCTTGTGATACATAGATACATAGATACATAGACAATGTCGGCAGATAAGGGCCTATGGCCCACCCAGTCTGCCCATTTGAGCTTGTAAGTTCAGTTTATGTTTTCCTAGAAGTCTGTTGCCCCTTACCCCTGACCTCCAGAATTCCTTTATGTCTATCCCATGCATTCTTAAATCCCGTGATTGTTTCAGCCCCCACCACTTCCTCTGGCAGGGTGTTCCACTTGTCCACCACCCGTTCTGTGAAGAAATTCTTCCTTATGTTTCCTCTGAATCGTCCTCCCTCCAACTTCATCCCATGCCCTCTAGTCCTGGAACATCTTTTTCGCTTAAAAATAGTGTATTCCTGCACCCTGTTCCTCCCTGTGAGATACTTGTATGTCTCTATCATATGCCCTCTCTCTCTCTCCTCTCCTCCAGGGAGTACATGTTCAGTTCCTTCAACCCGTCTTCATAGGACTTGTGATGCAATCCATGTACCATCTTTGTTGCCCTCCTCTGAACCTTCTCTACCCTATCTATGTCCTTACATAGGTATGGTCTCCAGAACTGTACACTGTACTCCAGGTGGGGCCTCACTAGTGTCTTGTATAGCGGAATTATGACCTCCCTTTTCCTGCTGGTGATGCCCTGCCTATACATCCCAGCATCCTATTTGCTTTACCTGCTGCCTTGTCACACTGTTTCCCCTACCTTGAGGTCATCAGAGATGATAACCCCAAGATCCCTTTCCTGCTTGGTGCATGCTATATCCTCACCCCCCAACTGATATATTGCGCCAGGGTTTTTGTGCCCCATATGCATTATCTTGCACTTCTTTGCATTGAATTTCAACTGCCAAACCCCTGACCATTCTTCAAGTTTCTGCAGGTCCCTTCTCATTCTGTCTACACCCTCTGGTGTGTCTACTCTGTTACAGAGCTTTGTGTCATCAGCGAACAGTGAAATTCTGCCTTCTAGGTCCTGTGCAATGTCACTGATGAAGATGTTGAATAGGACCAGTCCCAGCACTGATCCCTGTGGTACCCCACTGGTCACTCTTCCCTCTGTGGAGTGACAGCCATTTATCACCAACCTCTGTGTCCTGCCACCCAGCCAGTTACCTACCCACCACACTACTGTCCTGCCCACACCCATATTCCCCAGTTTGTGTAATAGTCTTCTATGTGGTACAGTGTCAAAGGCCTTGCTGAAGTCCAGATAGGCCATGTCCACTGCCCTCCCCTGATCCACCTCCCTAGTCACCCAGTCAAAAAATTCAACGAGGTTGGTCTGACATGACCTCCCCCTGGTGAAACCATGTTGCCTTGGGTCCTGTAGTCCATTGACAACCAGATGTTCCACCAATCTCTCCTTCAGTAGTGCTTCCATGATCTTCCCCACTACCGAGGTGAGGCTGACTTGTCTGTAGTTCCTGCTTCCTCTTTGTTCCCGCTTTGTATAAGGGACTACATCTGCTGTCCTCCAGTCTTTGGGCACTCCCTGTTTCCAGTAATCAGCTAAACAGGATAGCCAGAGGTTCAGCCACCACCTCCCTTAGTTCTTTAAGGACCCTAGGGTGCACCCATCTGGCCCCATTGCTTTATCAACTCTTATTACTTCAGTTCCTTCAGGACCCTTTCTCGTGTAAAGGGACTTGTGTCCATTTCTGCACCATTCTCACCCTTGTACTCCCTTCAGACCCATTACCTCCTCTTCCTCAGTAAAGACTGAGCAGAAATACCTGTTCAATATGTCAGCTTTACTGTTGTCATCCTCCACATGCCCCCATCCTCCCCCTTCAGTCTCACTCTCCCTCCCTTTGTCTTTCTTTTTTCACTTATGTACCTGTAAAAGGTTTTGTCCCTCTACCCACTGATTTTGCAATGTGTTCTTCTGTCTGAGCTTTGGCTTCCCTTACTGACCTCCCTGCCTCCCTTTGCTTCTCCTGGTACTTCTCCTATCTCCTTCTGCCTGTATCTTTTGTATTGCCTGAATGCAATCTTTTGGCTTTCACTTTCTTTGCTACCTCTTTGAAAACCATAATGGTCTCCGCTCCTTTTCCTTTTGCTAACCTGCTTAATGCATAATTCTGTTGTTCTTGTAATCCCATTTTAAATACTGCCCACTGTTCCTCAACCCTGATTCCTGTCCCATTCCCTTAATGCCTCTTTCAAGTATCGCCCATTTTCCCAAAGTCTGCGCCTAAAATCCAGGATACGTGTTTTTTGTGTGTTTGGTTCTGCTCTTTCTGTGATTTCAAACCACAATGACTGGTGGTCACTGTTCCCCAGGTGCTCCACCACTGTTACCCCATCACACTGTCCCTGTTTGTGAGCACGTCCAGTATTGCCTTCTGCCAAGTTGGTTCCATGACCAGTTGCTTGAGGAGGTACCCTGAAGGAGTCCAGGATAAATCTGCTCCTAGTTGATGCTGCTGCTGGGATGCTCCAGTCCACGTCTGGAATATTGAGTCTCCAACCTGTACTACCTCACTCTTGTCTGCCATCCTTTGGATGGCTAGCATCAGCTCCCTATCTGTTTCTTCCTCCTGGGCTGGTGGTCTATAGACCACACCTGCGTGGATGGCTGTCCCCATTTTCCTTTCCAGCTTAACCCACAGTATCTCTCCCCCATTTTGTTCCTCCTGGATCTCTGTGGCCCTTATGTCATTTTTCACATACAGTGCCACTGCTCCTCCCTTCCTGCCTGCTCTGTCTCTTCTGAATATGTTGTAGCCAGGTATAGCCATTTCCCAGTCATAGTTATCATTACACCAGGTTTCAGTGATGGCCACAATGTCCAGGTCTGACTGCACCATGACAGCCTCCAGATCTTCCATCTTGTTGCTAAGGCTCCTGGCATTTGCACACATGGCTTTCCATGATTTGACCTCCCTAGACTGTTTCACTGTTCTACTCCTGCCCCTTCCTTGGTTGTCCTTTATCCCTGGTTCTCCTTGCTGTCTGCCCTTCTGCCGAATTTTGCCCCTTTTCTGCCTATCCACCTTGTGGGCACTAATCTCCATCTTTTGCACACTGCTTTGCAGAGATAGCCACTCCTCTGGTTCACTGGTTCCACTGCTAGCTGTGGGGGGTGAGCAAGTAGGTACCCTCCTTGCTGGCCTGCCACCCCCCTTTGCTAGTTTAAATGCTTGTCAATGTAGCATTTAACTTATCATTGAGTGCTTGATTCCCCTCCAGGATGGGTGCAGGCGTCAGGCTTGAACAAACCTCCATCCCTTCAGGTGGGTCCCCAGTCACCAATGAATCAAACCCTTCCTCACAGCACCAGTTCTTCAACCATGAGTTAAAGTTCTGGTGCATATACTCTATGCTCTCCCTTGCATCTCACAGGTAGTACTTCTGAGAAAGTGACAGAAGTAACTACTTGTTGAGACCCCTCCCAATTTCCTAAACTCTTCCTGAACTTCCTTTGGCTCCCCATTTGCCAGGTCATTAGTACCTAGGTGGATAATGACATCCAGCTCACCTCCCGTCTTGCCTTCCCAGTGATCCCAGGATCTTCCTTCCATCCCTCCATGCCGTGGCACCTGGTAGGCACCTCACCTCCCTGTCCTCCCTCTCCTGTGTTCCTAGCTGGATCTCTCTTATGATGGAGTCCCCCACCAGGATTTACTTCCTCCTCCTCCTCTTCTGGGGTCCACTGCTTTCCCTGCTGAGGTCACCTCCTTGGCTAACCTCCACATCCTTTCCTTCCACTTCTCTGGGTACCTCTATTTGGTTTCCTCATTTGCCAGTGTGGCATATGAGTTCTTGAGTGGAATAGGATCTGGGATGTGCCTCTGCCTAACCACTCTAACCCTCCCTGAGCCCACTGTCATCCAAGTGCTCCTCATTCTCAGCATCCTTTGAGGCAGTTGCATTGGACTGGGTGGTCTCTGGATAGGGGTGATGGTACTCCTGACCCAGTTTACTTCCTCTCTGAGTCTGGCTACCTCATCCCACAGTCCAGAGAGATGCATGCAGATAGGGCAGCACCTCAGTGTCCAGAAGGTCTGCCTGAATATGGCTGCCCTACAGCCATTGCATTGCACCACTCCCCACATTATACTGCAACTATACTGCTATTCCACTACTTGTCTGCTACTGAAGCTCTCCTAGTTCCCTTTTTATTAACTTACTGTCCTAAAAATCCTGCCACTGATCCTCAGATAATTTTCTTTAGGAAAAAATATAGAAAAGAAACCAATAAATAAATAAATAAATAAAGTACAGTGTCACTAAAAGCCCACAATCTAAGTTTAAAAGAAAAATAGCAATTACCAGTTACTCTAAAGCACTGAATTGAATATGTTTCCTTCCTTCCCCTTCTGGCTTCTTCTGAGAAAATAAAACTCCCTAAAGCACTGAATTGAATATGTTTCCTTGTTCAGCTAGCCTCAGAGCTTGACCATGAGAAAGGGACATCCAGGATGGCGGTCTGGACATCATGTGCCAGGCCAGCAATCCTGAGCCATGCATGTCACCTAATGCAGACAGTAGTGGCTGTGGTGTGAGCAACTGAGTATACTCTGTCATATGTGGCCCAGAGGGCATGGCAAAAGGAGATATTAGCCATTCTCACTGTCTTGGCAATCTCGGCCTTCAGCTACTGGTCCTGGATAGCTTCCAGCCTGGACTTGAGTGAGGCCAGGAAAGATTTCTGGTAGGAAACCATATAAGCCACATAATTAAGGAACCTGAGGGCACAGGTGGAGGAGGAATGGATCTTGCAACAGAAATTATCTAGCTGCTTAGACTCCTTATCAGGAGGAGACATGCTCAAATGTTTAGGTTTAGAGGACCAGTCATGGGCAGCCATGATAACAACCAAGTCTGCATTAGGATGGCCAGCAAGGTGTGTTAACCCATCTGGGGGGGTGGTACATCCTGTCTGCCTTTTTTGAAACAGCCAGAATGGAGGAAGACTGTTGCCAGAATGTCAGGTCTTCATGGGTCCCAGTCCAAGGAAGTATTGGCATAGGAGCTGTGTCAGCCATGTCTAGATGCTCCACAAGCCATTTCCACTTTGGATCCTGTTCCTGGATAGCCTGGCCACAGGCATTTTGTATAGCTATGAGGAGTTCTGCAAAGGAAGGGTCCTCTGGAGGGACTTAGGGGACTCCTTAGGCTGAGGCTCTATAGGTGTATGCATACCAGAGCTGGAGGATGAGTCAGAGTGAGAGTCTGAAGAATGCCTGCTGAGGGTCTGAACCCTTTTTAGAGGAGTGTCCTGGGTTTTATCCATGATCTGGTGTCTAGAGGAGCCTTCTCTGGAAAGGTGGGAATCCACAGGAGAGGCTGATCTAGGGAATGGAAAGGAGGTGGGAGTAGAGGCTGCCACTGGTTTCTGATGGTCAAGCTCTGAGGCTAGCTGAGTCCTGGCCTCCTGAATCAGGGCCTAAAACACTGCCTGGATATCAGCCTGAGGCTGCTGTGGAGGCAGAGGCTGAGGAGGAGAAGGAGGTGGTGGAGTAGGGGGCTAGTATAATGAATAGCCTGATGTCTGATATTGAGGGTATCCATGAACCTGATGAGAGTTGGGAAAGCCAGAAGGAGCATACCATTGATTACACATAGCCCGGTGTCTGGTACCCTGGTACATAATGGGGTTGATGACCAGGTGCTAGATACCCCGGGGAAGGGTACATTTGGTATTGTGAGGTGGATAGCCTGGAACATTGCCCAAAGGTCCAGCCAGAGGCAGAGTTGAAGGCCCGGCAGGAGGTGGGGATGAAGGCCTGGCTGGAGATCCAGAAGGACCAAGCATTGGCCCATAGGGACATTCAAAGGGACTAGCACTGGATCAGGCACAGAAATGTCCAGCACTGGAAGATTTGGCACCTGGGGGCCTGAGAAAAAGGCCATCCAGCATTTGAGGAATGGCTGGAGTGCCAGACATACCCATACCTGGTGAAGGGTCACCTGGTGAAGGTTCACATGGCATCAGGATGTGAGTAGAATCTGACAGAAGACCTGCCATCCTCTGGTGAGCTGGAGTCCAAGATAGCAGAACCTGGTTGTCCAAGGAGGCTTGGGTTGAGGAGATCCCAATAGAAGGTCCCTGGAGGGATTAACAATAGGCCCAGTGGATGTATCAGGAAGAGACTGACCCAGTGAAGTAGGAGGAACCTCCAGATTAACGCCATCTCCAGCTCTTGCGCTTCAGGCAAGCCTGGAGGGTCTTGTTGGGTCAGTGGGAGCAAGAAACCCTCTAAAGACTGTTGCGTGTCCGGCAGCTGGCTCAACTTGATGTTGGGGGTATCCTGTGACCCTGACAGGAGAGTCTCAGCTGTGTAGTCCCCAGATGAACTGTGGAGTGACTTAGCCATGGCTGATCAGATGTCAGAAGAGCTAGCATCTGACTTATCGGCCTGGGCCATGCTGACAATAGTGGAGCTGGAGTCCAGCTTACTGGCTGTGACCATGTGCTCCTCGGTGGGGCCTGGGAGTGACTTATTGACCTGGCTGCTGGTGATAGACCCTGAAGAAGATATGGGCCTAAGGAGCACAATAGGGGTTCCATCTTTGAAGAAGAGCTCCAACTGCAGCATGAGTAGAGCAGGTAGGAAGGCTGTGGTCTGACCCACCAGAGAGATCAGAGACCTGGCAGTAGGGGCACTTACTGAAGTGGAGGCCCCTCCATTGTCAGTGGTGCTGATATTCACCGCCAAGTGGATGGATACCTATCCCAGTCTTGGTGCCTCTCCTTGTTCTTTTTCTTCTTTTTGGTTTCTGGCATTAGAGAAGAAGATTTTTCCCACAGATTCTGCAGCTCCTTTTCCATCAAAGCTAGGCACTTCTCCAGCAAGTGGTCTTTGAGCTTTTTCTGGTGCCTAATCTGTGTGGCCTGGTTCAAGGATTGGCATGGTGCACAGTCTTTGACCTGGTGTTTGGGGCCTAGGCAGAACATGCAGCAGGAATGCTCATCTGCAAGCAGGATCTGGGTGCCACAGGACTTGCACTTCTTCTTTTCGATGCATCACCCAACTGTTTATGTTCCTGAATTGTACCTCCAACTATATACCTTGCTGTAAATTTGTCACTGTTATTTATTTGCTTCCCCTTTCTTCTGTATATTCCTCAAGATCTCTGTATTAGACCTGTTTATGTTAGACCTGTTTATACCGTATTTTATTATGTAATTATTTGATCTGGTGTTCTGTTCTCTTTTTATGCTTAACTGGACATTTGTGTAAATGGGCTATTTGCTCAAATACCTTACAGTATAAGATAAAGACTGATTGATTGATTGATTGATTGATTGATTAAAAACTGGACTGACAGACCTGAATCACAGCAGTTCTGTAAAAATCCAAACTGGCCATACTGGGTGCAACTTGTACAAATACTGCTGGTCCAGTCACTCTGGCTGCACTGTTCAGTCCAACTTTTACATATCTGGTCCACTCCTAGAAGTCTGTTTTTCAACCCTTCCTTGACATGGTTGAAAATGAAACCATCAGGACCAGACCAGAGAGACAAAAGCCAGACCAGATACTCTGGAGTGAGTGGATCAGCAATATTTGCAAAAGCTGTGCCCAGTCCAGATTTTACAGCTCTGGTCTGGGTCTGGCGATCTGATTTTTACCTGTACCCCACTGCATGTGGTTTTTTGACATACTGTACACATGGATGTAGAGTCTAACCCATTGAAGACTGAAGTTTCAGAAAACCATTATGGTAAAAATACCAAGACTCACTCAATTCCTGATGATCCCCCACCCCAAGTCACACTTCGTCCTCTACCAAAGTCATGCTCAAATATTGGTGCCTCTACATCCACACCATTAAGATTTTAATGCCATCATGTCTCTTCTGCTGCCATGAGCTCCCCCATCCATGACATCCCATTCTGCTTGTGGCAGCCCCCCCTCCTCCAAAACCAGGTAATTTTCCAGGAGCAACTCTTTATACCATATCAACTAAATTACTGCTAAACTCCTTATTTTTAAACATTTTGTTGAGAAATTTTTGTTTTAATATATCCAGGGTCAGGAAAAAAGACTTTGTCAAAGAAACCAAAGCCCCCATTTATCAGTTCATTTAATCACAATACAGCGTGTTATTAACTGACCAGATTCTATGTGTAACCTAAATCAAACAAAAACTAGACACACACAAACATGCCTACCTATTTGCAAATGAAGCAAATGTGGTTACTATCATTCAGTTGTAAACACCTACAGCCACAAACTGCAGGTTAAGAACATTCAGAAGAATATAAATAGTAGCTCAGAACTACCTTCCTGAGAAAATGAAGTTGGTGTATTATTTGGAAACAGGCATCACTGGGACTCTTTGCTATGGATGTCCTGTAACATAGCAGAATGACTGCTTTTAGGATGGTGGTGTCAAATGGCTTAATGAGGGCACAGCAGAGCTTATTTGTTATGCAGAATGCTCCAGGAAGTGTTTAACTCATTCTACTTCCAATAGCTTTCTTTGATGTCTGTACTATCCACTGGTAATCTAACACAGAATGAATGTGTAACCTAAGTCAAACAGAAATTAGACACACACATGCCTACCTATTTGCAAGTGAAGCAAATGTGGTTGCTGTCATTCAGTTGTCAACACATATAGTCACAAATTGCAGGTTAAGAGCATTCAGTAGAATATAAACAGTAGCCCAGAACTGCCTGCCTAAGAAATAAAGTTGGTGTATTATTTGGAAACAAGCATCACTGGGACTGTTTGCTATAAAATGTCCTGCAAAGTAGCAGAATGACTGCTCTTAGGATGGTGGTATCAAAGGCTTAATGAGGGCACAGCAGAGTGTATTTGTTATGCAGAAAGCTCCAGGAAATGTTTAACCCATTCTACTTCCATTAGCTTTGTATGATGTCTGTATGATCCATGGGTAATCTGACACAGAATGACTGCCAGAAGATAATGAAATAACTTTCTGTGGGCTCAATTAACTCCTCAAGCCAGAGGAAAAATAGTGCTCTACAGCTTCCTATACACACACAAGCAGTGTATTAATGAGGCTTCAGTAGAGGAATCAATTTTTAACACTCTATCATGTTGTTTGGTAGCAAAAATGACATCAGACCTTTTCTGAATGCAAAACAACTGCTGGACTATGCCCACAGCCATAAAAGTTAGAAAATAATATGTTTATTCTTAGAACAACCACTAGTAACTTCTGACTATTTACAAAAATTATCCTTTATAATTTTTTACAGTGCTTGAAGTTATATTTTGAAAACTGTAACATTTGAACAGTTAATCATAGAAACTGAACCTTTTTTTAAATGAAAGCTTGGAAACCAACCAACATGTACAGATCCTAATGATACAGTTCTTTTGTATTGCTACATGGCTATACATGTCAAGAGAAACAGGCACAAGAGATCAGTCTGGTTCTTGAAGATAGTCAGGGCCACAGTGAGCTTAATAAAAGGGGCTTCCATACATATAAGCAGAAGTAGGGAGATGAGAGTAGTGTTGTGCAAAATTGGAAAATTTCACCCTGCAAAATATTTTGCATAATTCACGGATTTTGTGAAATATTTTGCTGGGTGTAATGTGAAATTTCATCATGGATGAGAGCCAATTTTCACCCCCCAGCTGGTGAAATTTCACTTGTGGGACATTTTTCCACCTATGGGCAAAAGTTTGTAATGTGGTCATGGGCCATCTGCCCAAATTTTCAATAATATTTTCTCCCTTGTGTCTAGTGTTCCCTTCCTGGCCAATTACCAGCCCAAATTTTGAATCAAATTTTCTCTCTGGTGTCTAGTGGTCCCCTGGCAAATCACTGGTCCAAATTAGTAAAGAATGCCCCTCAGTTAACTCATCATCCCCCCATCCCCCAGACTCTCTGATCCTTAAATGCCCACTCTCTGGTGTCTAGTGGACCCCCCACAGTGTAATCAGCACCATCCCAGCTCCCCCCGTACTCTGATCAGGTCACCAGCACAGCCCTCCACTCTCATCCATGTCAGGCAGCCCAACTAAGGTTTAATGAATGAGCACAGCTGATCACCAGCCCAAATAGTAAAGATCCCCCTCAGTTAACTCATCATCTTCCCATCCCCTGGATCCCCGATTCTTAATTAAATGCCCACTCCCTGGTGTCTAGTGGACCCCCACCCTGCCATCAGCACCCATCCAGCCCCCCGTACCCTGATCAGGCCACCTCCACAGCTCTCCACTCACCTCCATGGCTGGCAGCCCAACTGAGTGCTTCAGTGAATGAGTGCATGCTTGTACAAGCACACATATTCATGCATTGAATTCATTGAAGCTTATTTGGGCTGCCAGCCATGGAGGAAAGTGGAGGGCCATGCCAGTGGCCTGATCAGGGTATGGGGGAGCTGAGTGGGTGCCGATGACAAGGTAGGGGGTCCACTAGACACCAGTCAGTGGGCATTTAATTAAAGATTGGAGTTCTGGGGGATAGGGGAATGATAAGTTAACTGGGGGGGTTATAGAAACATAGAAACATAGACTTGGATGGCAGATAAGGACCACTTGGCCCATCTGGTCTGCCCATTTCCCTACCTACCGGATAGGCCATAGATCCTAGTTAACCAACAGCCTATTTCTTCCTATCCCCTACAAGAATTGCCTTATGTCTGTCCCATGCATTCTTGAATTCTCCCACAGTTTTAGACCCCATAACCTTCTCAGGAAGGCTGTTTCATGCATCCGCTACCCTCTCTGTGAAAAAATACTTCCTCACATTGCCCCTGAACCTCCCCCCCCTCTATCTTTACATTGTGTCCTCTTGTTCTTGAATGTCTCTTTTCCTGAAAGATGCTACCCTCTTGGACTTTGTTGATTCCACTGAGGTACTTAAAAGTTTCCATCATGTCCCCCCTCTCCCTTCTTTCCTCAAGGGTATACATATTAAGCTTCTGTAGTCTCTCCTCATACGGCTTCTCTTGCAGACACTGCACCATTTTAGTTGCCTCCTCTGACTGCTCTCTATCCTGTCTATGTCCTTATGGAGATGGGGTCTCCAGAACTGGACGAGTACTCCAGATGGGGTCTCACCAACTGTCTGTACAGAGGGATAACAACTTCCTGTTTTCTGCTGGTGATGCCTCTCCCTATGCATTCCAGTATACCCCCAGCCCTCCCTAATGCCTTCTCACATTGCTTGCTAACCTTAAGGTCATCTGATATGATTACTCCCAGGTCCCTTTCCTTTTTTGTTGTTGTTACTACTACCTCCTCCCCATTGTGTATTCTTCCCCTGGGTTCTTGTTCCACAGGTACATTATTTTGCACTTCTTTGCATTGAATCCTAGCTGCCATACTTCTGACCATTCCTCCAACCTTGCCAAGTCCCTTCTCATCCTTTCCACGCCTCCTTGTGTATCAACCCTGTTGCATATCTTTGTGTCATCTGCAAAGAGGCATACTTTTCCTTTCAGTCCCTCTGCAATGTCACTTATGAAGACATTAAAAGGACTGGACCCAGTACTGAACCCTGTGGTACCCCACTAGTAACCCTCTTTCTTCAGAGTGGACTCCATTTACAATTACCTTCTGTGTCCTGTTGTCCAGCCAATGTTTTACCCAGGCTACCACCCTGGGACCCACTCCCAGCCTGGTTAATTTGACTATTAATCTTTTGTGTGGGACTGTGTCAAATGCCTTGCTAAAGTCTAGGTAGGCCATGTCCACAGCCCCTCCCTGGTCTACTACTTTGGTCACCCTGTCAAAGAAATCTATTAGATTCGTCTGACATGACCTTCCCACTGTGAACCCATGCTGCCTTGGGTCCTGTGACCAACTAGCCTCTAGGTACTCAACAATTCTTTCCTTCAGAAGTGACTCCATCACTTTCCCTACTACAGAGGTCAAACTGACAGGTCTGTAGTTTCCTGCCTCTGTCTTGGTCCCACTTTTGTGAAGGGGAATCACATCCACCTTCCTCCAGTCCTCGGGTACCGCACCATCCTCCCATGATTTATTAAAAAGAGTAGCCAGTGGTTTCATCTAGTTCCCCTTAATTCTTTAGAATTCTGGGTGAATTCCATCAGACCCCATTGCTCTGTCCACCTTCAGTTTTAGGAGTTCTTGCAGAACCCTTTCTTCTGTGAAAGGACTGGGATCAACCCCCCCCCATCAAGATCGCTTCTGTTAATTGGATTAGGCACTTCCCCCTCCTCTTTTGTGAATACTGAGCAGAAATATTCATTCCGTATCCCTGCTTTTTCACTGTCCCACTCTGCCTACCCACCGTTCATACTATTCAGTCTCACTATCCCTCCCGTTGTCTTTCTAAGCTCGCTGATGTACCTATAAAAGATTTTATCCCCCTTCTTAACTGAGTTGGCTATCTTTTCCTCAGTTTGGGCCTTTGCTATTCTGACTTCCCTTCCTGCTTCCTTCTGCCATAACTGGTACAGCTCTCTGTCCTGCTCCTTCTGTGTTTCCTTATACTTCCGGAATGCTATCTTTTTCTACCTGACTTTCACAGCCACCTCTTTTGAGAACCATAGTGGCTCTTTCTTTTGTTTTGATTTGTTTAGTTGCTTCACACAAAGGCTTGTTGCCTCTGTGATGGCAGTTTTGATGATTCTCCATTGTTGTTCCACCCCTCCTTCTAGCCTGTTTGCTAGTACTTTTCTGAGGCACTCTCCCGTCTTGCCAAAGTCAGCCCTCCTGAAGTCCAGTACCCTCACTTTTGTATGGCTTGACTCTGTAGCTGAGTTTAATGTGAACCACACTGTTTGATGGTCATTTGTTCCCAGATGGCAACCCACTTCTAGATCTGCGATCCTGTTACTGCCCCATTTGAGAGTACGAGGTCTAAGATTGCTCCCTCATGAGTGGGTTCCAAAACTAGCTGTCTGAGGCATCCCACCTATAGGCCATCAAGAATGGCCCTGTTCTTGGATGTGACTGCAGCAAATGTGTTCCACTTAACATCTGGCATATTCAGGTCTCCCATCAACAGTATCTCCCCTTTGTTTGCCATCCTAAGAATGCCTTCTATCATATCCTTGTCCATTTCCTCCCCTTGACATGGGGGTCTGTACACAACAATTTACTAGTTTGGGCTGGTGATCAACTGCACTCAGCTGCTGGACATGGCGGAGAGTGGAGGGCTGTGCTGGTGGCCTGATTGGGGTATGGGAGGGCTGGGTGGGAGCTGATGACACTGTGGGGGTGGGGAGTCCACTAGACACCAGGGAGTGGAAATTTAATTAAGGATCAGGGGTCTGGGAGATGGGGTATTATGAGCTAACTGGGGGAGGTTCTTTACTAACTTGGGACAGTGATTGACTGGGGGCACCACTAGACACTGGGGGGACCTCTAGACACCAGGGATATATAATTGGGTGCGAACATTTTCACGTGGCAAAATTGCTGATTTCACCACAATTTCTCTGGTGAAATTTGATTTTGCTGCATCTCTAGATGAAGAATAGGGTGAATACCAGTTAAAGATGAGAGAGGTCAATAAGGCAGTCAGGGATGCAAAAGCAGAACCAGAACTGCATATTGCAGAGTGGGTCATGGGGGGGACACTGTTCTACAGATACATTAGAGAAAAGAGAAAGACAAGAGGGGAAATTATTAGGCTGATGGAGAGTGGCAGTGCAATAAGGGAGGACAAGCAGAAGGCAGCCATTCTTAACAACTACTTTTGCTCGGTATTCACAGTGGAGGATAGTGGGTCTTTGCCTGGAAGCAGCAGAAAGGCTGCTCCAACAGGTATGTCAGAAAGAGGACAGGTGGTAATTACACGAGAAAGAGTCAAAAAAGGGCTTTCATCTCTGAAAATAGAAAAGGCTTCAGGGCCAGATGGAATGCACTGAGGGTGCTCAGGGAACTGGCATCGGAGCTAGCTGAACCCCTGGCAGGGTTATTTAATAGCTCACTACAGTGAGGGGTGATTCTAAAAGATTGGAGGATAGCAGGCCTAGTTCCACTCCACAAAGGAGGAGACAAGGAGCAACTGCAAAACTACAGACCCATTAGTCTTACCTCCATAGCAGGTGAACTAATGGAGATACTAGTCAAAAAGAAGCTAGTGGATTATCTGGAGAGAAACTGGTCCAGGACAGTAAGCAGAACGGGTTTGTGGAAGGGTGGTCTTAATAGTGTTCTTGGACAGAGTAATCAGGGCAGTAGATAAGGAGACTAGGAGTTGATTTACTTTACCTCAGCAAGACATTTGACTCTATGCCACACAGAAGGTTGCTTGAGAAGTTATAGTATCTGGGTGCAGTGAAGGATCTAGTTAGATGGGTGAAGCTGACCTAGGAGAGACAGCAGAGGGTAATGGTAAATGGGGTCATGTTGGTGGGAGGGGTTAAAAGTGGGGTACCACATGTGCCAGTACTGGGGCTGGTCCTTTTCAATATGTTTATCCGTGACATAGGAGAGGGAGTACAGGGCAAGATGTGTTTTTTTGCAGGTGACACATAGCTCTGTGGCAGGGTAGACAGAAAGGAATGGGTAAGGGATTTGCAAAGGGACCTGCAAAGGTTACAGTAGAGAGGTGGTCCAAAGTCTGGCAGTTGAAATTCAGTGTCAAGAAGTGCAACGTGATACACATAGGGATTTGAACCCCAAAACAAAATATTGAATGGGAGGGGTTAAGCTGAGCACTACCCCTGAGAAAAGGGATAGGGGACTCATTATAAGTGACTCCCTTAAACAATCTAGCCAGTGTAACAAGGCAAGCAGTAAGGCAAACAGGATGCTGTGGTGTATCAGAAGGGATTTGACAGCAGGAGGAAAGAGGTATTACTGCTTCTCTATAGCGTACTGATGAGGGTACACCTGGAGTACTGTACCCAGTCTTGGAGTCCTCACCTAAAGAAAGGCAAGCACAGGCTAGTGACACTGCTGCATAGGGTACAGCACTTATGATGACTCCTAGGTCCCTTTCCTCAGATGTAGTGCCCAGCTTAACCCATCCCGTCCAATACTCCATTCTGGGGTTCTTGTTCTCTGTGTGCATAACCTTGCACTTTTTGATGTTGAATTTCAGCTCCAAAAACTTGGACAACCTCCCCAGACTTTGCATGTCACTCCCTTACCCCCTCCTCACTGTTTATCCTACCACAAGGGTGCTATCTGTCAAGAGACACATCTTGCCCTGAATTCCTTCTTCAGTGTCACTGATGAACATATTAAAAAGCACTGGATCCAGGACTGACCCCTGTGGCCCCTTTAAACTACTTATGTGATAGATTATATGGTAAAACTGTTGTCTGTTAAGTGTCATTTTAAGATCAGTCCACTTAAGACCTTTACATGGGCCTAGAGAATTTTAAAAGGTGTTAGAGGTATCAACCCAAATGTGAAGATCAGACTGAAACATACAACCCACTTGTTTTACCTTATTTCTAGTTAGGGTTTCCTATTAGTTTGTGCCATCTGTTCCTTCAACTAATTTTGATCCATTCAAATCCTTGCCTGGATCAGGTCAGTTTCACTCTCAAAATAAATTATGCTAACTCTTATTGTATTGTAAATGACAGTTAACTGGTACTGTATATCTTTTTTTTAAGTAAAAAAAAATATTCAAGTTGTACCTGTATTCCTAAAATCAATAGTCTATCAGTAGACCATGTTACTTAATAAACATTGTTTTGGTTCCATTTGGCTACTGTTCCTGGTTGAATTTGCTATAAAATCACCAAGCATAATCTCTTTATATTATGACCTTTCATAATACATTTTCTGAACATTCTGGACACACCAGGTCCCGACAAGAAGCATCAGTGGTTTAACGAATTTAAGGGCCACTTGGGTTTAGTAACCACATCACAGTGTGATTCAATATAGCCCTGAAAACACAGAAGCAGTTGTCATGGACAAGGATCCTAGACTTTAGGGGAGTAGACTTTAATAGAATGAAGGAGGAGATATGGGAGAGGCTCCAGGGTTATCAACAACTGTATGGGGCAGAGAGCACTAGAAATATAGCTACTTGCAGTAACAAAATGTTGTCTCAGACAAATAGTTAAGGGGAAGAGACATAACAGGCCTAAATGACTTTCCAGAGATGCCAAGGTATTCGTGAGAAATAAAAATCTGGCCTTTGACATGTATAAAGTTGAAAAGATGAAGGTAAACAGGGAGCTCTACCTTTTCAGAGGAAATTAAGCTAACAAGGAAGTAAAGAGGGCCAAAGTGGAGGTGGTATTCAGGATTGCAGAGGGTGTGAAGCAAAATGACTAGGCCTTCATTAGGAATGCCAGGGAAACAAAAAATATAAGGGTGGAATAAGAGGATGAGAATAGGTGAAGCATGGGTGGAGGAGGATGGACAGAATACTGATATGGAATACTTCTGCTCAGTCTTCATAATAATGGAGGGCACTGCCAGCATGCAGCAGCTAAGGCTGTCATGGCACATATGTGGATATAGGTAGAATCACAGAGGAATGGATGCAGAATTGCTGGTGGCTAAGTCCCCAGGACCAGATGTTTAGTATCCTTGTGTATGCAGGGGCCTGGATATTCAGAAGGGTTGCACATGGCGCAACAGCGCTGCACCATGTGCAACCCACTGATGTGCCCCGGCATCATATTCAAATGAGATTGAACCTGGCACAAATCGATGTGCTGGAGTGCATCAGTAATGTACGCGCGAGGTGGGGACTGCCTGCGCAATTCACATCCCATATTCGCCAGGGATGTGCTGAGCCCATGCATGAGCAACCCCTACTTGTACCGCACACAGGTGAGCTCCCCCAAAAAAAGGAACAACAGCTGGCAACCCACAGTTGAGCTGCCGTATTGCAGGGCACAACACTGCAGCTGCCACCTGTGGGTGGCCACCCAAGCTCCGGCTGCAACTTCTGATGGTGCCCCCATGCCCAATCATGGGCATACATATACAAATATTAGTCCTAAATCCCTGGTGGACCAGTGGACTGCTTCACGCCCGATCGCAGGTTTAGGAATAAACAGTAATCGTCCAATATCCCTGGCAGTCCAGTGAACCGCTCACAGTCCGATTGCGAGCTTAAGTATGAAAATATATCGTCCAATATCCCTGGTTGTCCAGTGGTACCCCTCTCCCCACCTGCCCACTGAGCCCCACCTCCCCGCTCCCCCCCGGTCAGTGGTGGGCGGCAGCACCCCACCCGCCTGCCGCCCTGCTGCCAGCCAACTGACAGCATAGGGTAGGGCTGTATGCCCATTGGTCCACAGCATGAGCCAGCGGGCATGCAGCTCATAATATACTACACAGTCCAGATATGGAATGGATCCATTCACATAGCTGGACTGTTAGTACGGCACAGGCTGAATGCCCATTAGCTCACGTTGTGGACCAATGGGGGTACAGCCCTACCATATGCTGCCAGTCAGTGGGTGGTGGGGCGGCGGGGGGGTGCTGCTACCCGCCGCTGATGGGGGGGAGCGGGGCGGTGGGGCTCACTGGATGAGTGGGGAAGGGGGTACCACTGGACCACCAGGGATATTGTATGATATATTTTCCTACTTAAGCCTATGATCGGGCTGTGAGTGGTCCACTGGACCACCAAGGATATTGGACCTTTAACTTACAACATATGCCCACGATCAGGCTGCAAGTGGTCTACTGGACCACCAGGGATATTGGACAATTATTTAAATCAACATATGCCTGTGATTGGGCAGTGGGGCACATTGCCGTGCTGTGCAGGGGGCATCGGTCCCCAACAGCTGCTGCCTGTCAGGGCGCCAGGTGCAAGTCACTGGGAATCAGCTCACATGCATGTAAATGGGGCCATAATGACATGCAAATAGCCCCATTTGTGCCTTGCATGCATTATGGACCCATTTGCATGTGCACTTTTGAATATCGCGGTTGTTGCACATAGCGCAACAGAACTTGTGCTAGCGCATCCCCCTGCTCCACTCTGGCCACTTGTGCTGGTGCAGTGCCACTGCGCCATGCACACTGTGGGTGGCCAGGGTGTGATATTCAATGATGCTGTGCCATTGCACAGCTCTGTTGAATATCACCCTGTCAACGCCCCTGTGCAGCCAAGTTGCGCTGTGCCCAGACTTGCTCCACAGCCTGGCGCAGTCTGAATATCTGGGCCAGAGTGTTCGAACAGGCTTTGGTGAAACCCCTGGTAGTTCAGTTCAACTGCATGACAGTAAAGGGACTGGATGGTAGCAGATGCCATCCCATGCATGAGTGTGGGGCAGAGGAGACTCAAGGAATTATAGACTAGTTACCTTAACATCCATTATAAGGAAACTCTTTGTTACTGTAAATAAAACACATCTGGTTAATTATCTGGAGTCTCATCAATTCCAAGAGAACAAGCAGCATGTTTTGTGAAAGTGGAGGTCCTGTCAGATGAACCTTGTGAATTCCTTCAATTCTGTGTTGCAAGTATTGAATAAGGGTCAGGTACTGGATGTCTCATACCTGGACTTCCGCAAGGCCTTTGATTCTGGTTCCCACAAAAGGCTAACAAAGAAACTGCAAACTTAGGTGTTGGGGAAAAAATCACTATATGGGTGGGGTGTTAGTGTGAGTGGAGAACCTTAAAGATGGCACTCAGTAGTCTATACTCCGAAGTTAAGGAGGTTGGAGATTCAGGGTAAAATGTGTCTATTTGCAGAGGACACTGAGATATGTGGAAAGGTGGATACTGAGTAGGGTAAAAAATAACTGAAACAAGACCTGGGGAAACTGGAAAGAGTCTAAGATTTGGCAGCTGAAATTCAGTGCCTAAAAGGGCAAGGCTATGCACTTGGGGAAGTGGAATCCAAAAAATCAATATTGGATGGAGGGGTTGTTTGGAACAAGGGAACTGGGATGAGGAAAGGAGGGAAAGGGTTGGCGTCACAGTGTGGTCTAAAAAAAAGACAATATGGGCAGAATGGGTGAGCCAAGTGGCCCTTATCTGCCATCACATGCTGCATTTATATGTTTATATGACATCAGAAGAGCAAGATTTAAAAAAGGTATAATTAGTGACAGCCTCAACACCACAGCCCAGTGTACCAAGGTATACAGAAAAGCCTGCAGGATGCTGGGGATGCACAGGTAGATCCTTCTCAACTAGACAGAGGGAGGTGATATCACTTCTTTCTAGGACCATGGGGAGGATGCAACTGGAAAATTGAGTGCAGTTTTAAAACTTTCACTTAAGAAAGGATTATGATCACCTGGCGTCAATCCAAAAGTGTGTGACTAAAATGATTCACTGCTCAAAGAGAAAAACCTATGAGGAAAGATTAACTAACCCCGACACATATTTACTGCAGACCAGGGGGGAGAGAGAGGGGAAATTGACTGAAACCTTCATGTACCTGAAGTGATGGGATCCATCAGAAGGCTCAACAATTACAAGCTGGCAGAGGGGATAGTGATGAGGGATATGAGGACAAACTTCTTCATGGAGTGGGTGGTATAAAAGTCGAATCACCTGCCAGAGGACCCAGTCAATGTTGAGTGGGTGGAAAGTTTCAAAAGAGGGTGGGATAGATATTTGGGATTATGAGGACCACCATGTTTTCAGCATGACCATGCCACACTGTGAAGATCAAGAATAAACCATGGTTGTCCAAGCCTGGACAGCCAACCTCAGGTTTTTATACAGCTTTACATACATGTTGTTAACCTAGTAGGGCTGTCTGGATTTAACATGGCAGAATCTCAGTCCAAACCAGGGTCCTGATATTCAGAATGTTAGTGATAGTGTCACACAAACTGGGCTGTGCATGTTCAGATGAAGCGGGGATCGTATTCAGAGTGCATCGGTGTACAGCATTTTGTGAACAGTGAGATCACACTAAATATGCCACTGTATCCGTGGAAATTATATATCTCTGTAGCATTCAGGGCACAGCTGTTTCTACTATACATATGTGTTCAGTCCCTGTCATGCAAATGCCAGCTGGCCAAGGTGAAGATCAGAGGGTCAGTATCAGTCATGTCACTGAAGCACTAACAATGGTGATTTCAACTAGGGGAGGTTGAGTTGGGTGTGGACAGGGACTGTGTGTGGTGGGTGTTCAATGGGTAAGACAGAGTGGGTGTGGGTATATGGCTGATACACCAGTGCCCAAGCAGGGGAGCATTAGACAACCAGGGACAAATAATACATCAGAATACACAATCCAGTGTGGATCAGGGAGGTAGAGGGCTGCTAGAAAACCAGGGACAGTAGTTACAGTTATAGTGCTCCCTCACTGTAATGAACAAAACAGGGGCTGTATAATGTGTTCATTATACTGGCATGTTTGTGAAATCAAAGGAGCATGTTTGCAGTTATCAAAATGCACAGTAAACTTATTGAAGTTAGCAAAAACAATGCAATGCTTCATTGTCTTACTGGGGGTCTTGTTTATTAGCCATTAAATAGTGTATTTTAAAATCAACTTTATTTAAAAGCAGTAAAATGTAAAAAAAAAAACCTTAAAAACTTTAAAAAGCTTTACACATGGTGCCAGGTAACTGAGCAAAATGGGTTCACTATTGTACATTCACTAGTGCACATCTCCTTTGGGAAAAAAAAGTCTGTTATGGGTTTCTGTGTGTTTTTTTTTTCTAAGTACCTTGAATATGATGTAAGCTGTCTTAGCTGAATTCCCTTTAATGGATCCGCATTCTGCACCTACAGCGACTCAAGTCCTGTTTCCAGTCCTGAAATTGCCATCTGTCTTAAGGGTATGTTTGTTTCTGCTCCCTCCTCATCAGACTCTTCAGTTTCCTCTTCCTCCTGTTCTTGCCCCACCATTGCTGTTACAATGTCCAATTCTGTTATCTGATCATGGGCCTGCAGCATGTCATCCATGGACAGCCAATCACAGGACCATTGCTCACCTGTGATGCTATCCAGTAAATGCTATTGTGGACTGAAACAGCCTCGGCCACCCTGAGGATGACAGACATAAAGTGGCTGTCATATCCATGGATTTCTCAGGCAAAATGTTTAACTTTCTCCCGCACAATTGACCCTGGCATCAGTACACCATTTGAATGCTGCTGAGGGAACCATAGTTATATAACCATGTTTATCTCACTCTCATCAGCATGCCATAGTTTCTTGTGGGTCAGTCCCTCATACTTCACACAATCCTCTACAAACTCTTGTAGTGAGGGCTCATGCTTATGCCATGTAGAGATTATGGATTTAGAGAAACTGATCTCTGTTGAAATTTGCTTAAGGCTTTCACCAGCTTTAAGCCAATCCAAAATTACCAACTTGGTCTCCACAGAGTACGAAGACCATTTGATGTTTGCTACTGATGTGCTCTAACAGTACCTAACAGCTGCAGTCTTTTAAACTGTAGTGTACAGCAGTGTTACAATTTGCTATTTTAAACTGACTGAGTCATTGAATTATTGAATGTGAATATGTGACACAATGTGTGTGTGTGTGTGTGTGTGTGTACGTGTGTGTTGTGCATGTGTGCGTGCGTGCGTGCATGCATGTGTGTTTGCGATACTATACTGTTACAAACACCTTCATGAAAACCGAGGTTTCTATTCTGACATGAGTTTCAAATCGGGAGCCATGAATCCCCTTTGGCATAACTGGAAACTGGTTATAACAGGGTTCATTATAGTGAGGGAGCACTCTATATCTACATTACGATGGGCATTTGGGAGAGAGAGGTGATCACTAAACAGCCAGGGATGGGAAATACAATACACTACATATTCTGATGGGGCTGCATGAGGGAGAAGGACCACTAGACTTCCAGGGAATGACAGCTCATTTTGTCAATACATTGCTCAAGGATCAGGCATAAGGGGTGGCCAAGACTTTGTACAATGCTTGTATGCATTCATGCATGGAGGCATTCTGCAGAACTGTTAATAATCACATAATCACATGCAAATGTCCTCTTAACATTTTGTACACCATATGTGTCCATTAATACACTGGAGGAGCATAGACCACATCCCGTTTGGCACACACTATCTCACTTTGCTCCTGGAAGTCTTTTTCCAGCAGGGTGCTGTGTTACCACTGCACATTGCCACTTTGCGCTTTCATAATATGACCCCATATTTATAAAAGCAGTGCATGGCAGGCAAGGTATGGTGTGTGAATGTATATGGAATCTTGCTTATCTCACGCGTGACACTGTTGCTTGCACAGTGAGAATAGCTGGCTTTGAGAATGGGGCCTCTGGTATTTTAAAGTGGGATGTAGCTTTATTTCATCATGAGTATGGCATGTAGAGCTTTACAGAATATGATATTAATCATTCGAGGATTGGTTCCGAGTCTCAAGCACATTATTAAGCACAACTGACTTGCTACTGCATTATGGTTATGCACTTAAATGTACTTTTTCCTATTTCAGGTTACCAGCCTAAGTTACATATTGTGTTACATAAACCTTGTATTCTATGCTACAAAATAAGCCTTTTCGTGAACAATGCACTTCCCTTTAGCATTAAACATCTCCACCTTTAAAACCTTTAAGTCTTAGATAGTTAATGCAATGGGTGGCTGTTAACCCGAAACCCTGGCCC
Organism: Neoceratodus forsteri; assembly: GCA_016271365.2. NCBI lineage: Eukaryota > Metazoa > Chordata > Ceratodontiformes > Ceratodontidae > Neoceratodus > Neoceratodus forsteri. Next base: position 717,898,770 of record CM028132.1, on the reverse strand, counting down.
TCCACCTCTTGTAGCTGTAACCAGAGAAATTATATCCTGAGTACCATTTATAATAGAGGCACCCCCTTGTTCATGACAATAGTAGGTGTCTTTTCCCAAAGATGGGCAAAACTGGGATTATGTATTATTCAAGCAAGAACAATAGGAAATAGGCAGGGACATAATTGCATACCTTCAAGATAAGTTATAAGCAATGAAAGTCAAACTTAAACTCCACACTGATTTTTGTGAAATGCTGGCTGTGGAAATTAGATTTACCTAAACTAGACATGTACTGTTACTGGTTGCTATAGACCCCCAAGGTTTGCCATAGGCAAGTTTGGAAAACCATTCCCCTATACTCGGTCCATATCTTGCTTTGTATTATTTTTTGTGTGGGTAATACAAGCATGTACTATTTGGTACCTGAGAGATCTAACTGGATTCAAAACTCTGCTCTTGTGATATTTATTGATTTATTTTTTGTTTATTTGTTCACCAAGTGGATGCACTGGTCCTGGGGACCATTTTCAGAGACAGCCTGGCTCATAAAGTTGGCATAAACATATTAGTAGAACAGCATACAGTAAAGTTATCCAGATAAATATAGGCAATTTAGAAGAGAATAACACCACCATTTGATTTTGCTTACATAGAAAAATGAGACTACTATAATGGTGATAGCTTAGAAAGCTTGCACTAATAATAATATATATAGTTACAATTTGTACAATAAGATATAACATTGATTGACTCAAACAACAAGGGAAGTCTAAGTTCAGGAGAAACATTTGTAGGCAGGATGGCCATTTGGGTATTCCTGTATTGAGACTTAAACCAGGCTTTGTAGATGAGGGAGAGCAAAGAATAAGGGAGGCGAGTCCAAAGACTAAGAATAGAGACTGGGGTCTCTCAAGAAGCAGTTGAGAAGCTGACCTTAGGTAAAGGAGGCATTGTTTGGGTATAAGGATGTTAATTGAGAGGGAATAATTATTTTCCCAAAAGGAACCATCAATCAGGTAGTAATAAAGGTACATTTTTCAAGTAACATTTTAACGTATTTTTATTACTGGTCACTGTGAAAATGGCATTTTTTGTTAATCTGCTTACTGGTTTAAATAAAAATGAAATGAAAATTAAATTAAAAAAAGGTAATCAAGGTGTGATGGGGAGAGGGTAGAGAAATGGTCAAGGGTTTGGTAAAGAGAGCAAATGAGAACTGATTGGGGTCACTAAAGCAAATTGAGAAATGGTATTGTAAATTATATTCCACCTAGTTAAATTATTGATTGAGTCTTGAGAAAACAATTAGTCAACAGTAGTGAAACAATAGGAGCAGCATACCATTTGTTATAGCTAGGCAAACTCTGAAGTCATAAGATTTTGGATTTGATCAACTAATTGATCAACCCCTAGAGTGAATCTTAAAAATATACTGTAGATTCATCAAGTCTTTTAGATGTTATTCCTATGATCAATAAAAGTCTGCATTAATCTTCAGACCTTTTTCTTAACATGTTTAGTGTCATTTATTGTATTGGGATTGTACTAAGTTTAAGGGTCTAGCTAAGCTTCTGAGGTTTAGATCAATCAAAACATTTGATTAATAGAATATGTTAACAATCTTGGCTCAATAAGACGGGTAAGTCTTTGCATAGTTCTTTCTCTTGAAGGTACCTGGGCCTTTTTGTATTAGCATTTGTATTAATGTTTGCAATAAGCATCTACCTTATAAATCCTGCAAGAGTAAGAATATTGTTGCCACATGGAATACCTCTGAAATTCACAATCTAAGGAAAAAGAAGGATAGGGCTTGGGCTGCTGTTTATGCTTCAAACACTCAAGTGATTAGTGGTTCTAAGGGCCAAGAAAACTAAATACATACATGTACATTAGTTAGGGAAGCAAAATTGTATATTTTAAATACTTAAACCTGAATTGTTTTCTAATGATAGAGGCAAAAAGCAAGGAACCGCCTGAGCAAATGCAGTGTATAAGGTCAACAACTATAAGGTACTATATCAAAACAGTACCTTGCACTTGTTGCATCCTTCATAGGTATACAAAACTCAAACAAATAATTTTCAGAAAGATAAAAATGATTTATTGAGGTTTACATAGTCAAATACAGAAGCAGTGCAGGGCATATAGCCAGACAAGTATTAAAACTCCCAATAGTGGCCACAGACAGCCTTCCAACACTGTTTCCTACCCCTGTGGGTACTTTATCAAGTGTAAGGTATAAGGTACAAATTACTACCTTTTGTAGTCATGTGGTGATGATGTCATAAGGCATCATATCTGACATCAATTGATAAACCTCTATATTGAATGCCTTAGCTAAAAACATACAGTGAACATTATAAAAACACAGAAAATATATACTGTTATTAATCATATTAGACAAGCATACAGTAGTTTTAACACTGTCAAAATGTGTAAAATTGCATCATAAATCCCAATGAAAAAAGCTTACATTTATTAAGGGCAAAATTGATTTCATGCAAGTCCATTTGCATTGTAGCTTGATTTAATCAGTCTCATATTTCTTATTTGGAGCTGCACAAAATAAAACGATGTTGTTCTAATAACCTTGCAATATATTTTGATTTCAGTAAAAACATCCAGGGAACTAAGAGGAAACAATATCTTTGAGTTTTATATTAAGGATGAGATATCTGATCATTGCAGGACTTGCCAAAGAATTTCAGCAGTTTTTATATTTTCTAGTAGCTTGTTTGACACCTCTCTTAATCAGGGGTTGGGAAGAAATATGCACAAGTCACATCCTCTATTATTACATCCTATAATCCTTGTTTTCACTCACCAGTTATCTCTGATCCTTCTATATTTAAATTTTATGTCATTCACCTGTTAGAAGCACTGGACATGCTTCTCATGTTAAAAATTGATAACAGTGGTGATTGGACAGACTAGAGCCTATGCTTCTAATATTTGGAGTTGTCCAGATATAAATACCTCTTGCTATCTATTCCATCAACTTTACCTTCTATGGGAGGTCCTATATGACTGGAAAGCAGCGAGCGTATTCCCAATTTGTGAAGTTGACCCCATGGCTAACCACAATTATTACTAACTAATTTATCTTCTTTCAGTTGTTTCAAAAGTATTGGAGTGCTTGGTCTACAACACGTTATCCACCTATCTTGCATTTAATGTGAGGATTGATATGTATCAGCCTGGGTCTAGGCCAATGCAATCAGCAATTATCACAGAAGCAATTTTTGTTGACTGTTCAAGGCCACCAATACTGTGGGTCATGGACGATTGTTGAAGAGACTAACTAAACCGAATGCAGATCAGAACAGTTTGTCTTGGTTTACAAAGTGTCTGGCTGAACCCAGAAAGTAAAGCACTGAGAGAGGGAGTCTAGAGCAGTGCAAAATCAAGGTCAAAGTTTATTAGTAAAAAGCCAAAGGCTATCATTACTTTAAAATAAAATGTAATGCAAACAGACATGCAGACAATGAAATAAAATGCCATGCAGAAAAAATAGTGTAGCAAAACAGATAGCATAATACCTTTGAGCAAAATGAAATACAATGCAGGAGGAATAGGGTAGCCCATTAATAAAATCAATAGATATTACATATATCTTACGTTTTAAACAATTTACACACTCTGACTTCTCTTACTGCAAAGGAGGCTAGAGAAAAAATTACTAGAGAAAAGTATAGCAATTTATACCATGTGAGTGAAAGCAAAAAAAACTTCACCATGTTATACACAACTGGTTTTAACAAGGTGTACCTGACATAGAAAAATGTATCACAGTATAATAAATAATGGATTAAAATATCCAGGGGGAATATTCAGATATACAGTACACACACAGTTTTTGTTTCTGTCCCAGAGATTAACATTTCTCATAGACATATTGAAAGCAAAGTTTTGCCAACTTATGCCTGTGTGACTGTTTTTGTTTTACAAAAATGTAAGTACTGTATTTCTCTGTCCCCCCAAGAGTGTATATTTACATACCATTTGAGAATGCTGTATATGTGCTATATCCATTTGCATTTCAACCTCTGCTATTCTTTGCTTAGCTAAATTGGAAACGTTATCTATATAGATAATTTTATTTAACCAATTAATGTCAAAAATAGTTTGTAGGCAGAGCATTTTTCATCTATTATTCAAAGAAGTAAACCATTCAATTATTTTTTATCGTAAGTATTTTCTTTTTTATTCTTCCCAGATTAGTTTTGGTAAGTGCCAATCCAGGTAAAATATCACACATTTTCTGTTATTCAAGGCCTTCAAAGGCATGCCAGACTAGTGAGAGAAGACTCATTTCTGCTCTGAGGTGAGCAGACAGTGTGCAATTAGAGAGTCCCAGTGTTTTCTTTAAGAATTTGATGAATTATCTAATACCATCAATAGTATCAAATGCCCCCCATATCTCAGCTCCATATACAACAGAGTTTTGACTCTGGCACCACATACACTACTAATGACTTAGTAATTATCTCCTCAATATTTAGTTGCAAACTTGTAAATCTGTCTCTCTGAACAAGCATCTACATTTGTCTTCCAAGACCCTAAATTGGAGAACTGTAGATCTAAATATTTATATAAACAATTTTCAATCTGTGTTCATTAATATAACCATTATTATCTGATTTCCCTTTATTCACACAATCATTATTTTTGTTTTGTGATAATAGAGTTGTCTAGGGCAGTTGGAGTTGGGGATATATGAAGGATTAGTTCTCAGTCCTGACTTTTTTCACTTAAATATTTTAGGTCAGAATGTTAGAAGTGTTCAGTAAGTACATAGAAACACAGAAACATAGATTGAGTTGGCAGAAAAAGACCATTGGGCCCATCCAGTCTGCCAAGATGGTCCCTGTCTGGTCTGCCTCCACAGACTCTAATGGTCTCCATTGACCCTCCCTCCTCCCAATCTATTCATTAATATTCCTTAAGTCTCTCTCAGACATGTTTGAAGAGACCCTTGTGTTTTCACCTCCACCCCTTCCATTGGCAGCCTATACCCAGCATCTACCGCTGTTTCAATGAAGTAGTACTTCTTCACATCCCCCTTTAACTTCCCCCTCCAGTTACATAGCATATGCTATAGCCTGTTACTCTTCCTCCTTTGAAAGAGACTCATGCATACACCTTGTTCATGGAGGTACTTGTAGGTGTCTATCATGTACCCTCTCGTTCTCCTCTTTTCCAAGGTGTACATGTTGAGATCCCTCAGTCTCTCCTCATAGTGCTTTCAGTGCAAATCCTGCACCATTTTAGTTATCCTCCTATGGACTACCTCCCCCACCCTGTCTATGTCATCTCTGAGGTGAAGCTTCCAGAACTGTACTCAATATTCCAGGTGGTATCTCACTAGTGAGCAACACAGTGGCAACACCACCTTATTACTCCTGACAGAGATACCTCTCCCAATGCATTCCAGCATCACACTGGTCTTACCCACTGCTTTGTCACAGTGGTCTGCCACTTTGACATTATCAGATATGGTAACCCCATGGTCCCTTTCCTGTTGAGCAACTGACAGTACCCCCCCCATCCTATACTCAGTTCCTGGGTTCCTATTCCATAGCTGCATAATTGTGTACTTTGTGGTGCTGAACCCCATCTGCCATGTTTTTGACTACTCCTTGAGATTCCCAAGATCCCTTCACATTCTTCCCACCCCCTCCTGATTGTCCACCCTATTCCAGATTTTGTTATCATCTACAAAAAAGGCATACCTTACCTTCACTTCCATTGAAGAGGACTAGTCCTAGTACTGGCACCCTGCAGGTCACTCTTCCATCATTAGAGTGAGTGCACTCATCACCACCTTATGTCTCCTATCCATTAAACAATTTCTAACCCAATTTACCATTTTAGATTCTACCTCTAAGCTTGCTCAATTTCTTTATCTGTCTCTTGTGTAGCACAGTGTCAAAGACCTTGCTAAAGTCCAGATAGGCCATGTCCACTACCCTCCCTGATCTGTTTCCCAGGTCACCCAGTCAAAGAAATCAATCAGGTTCATCTGGCATGACCCCCCTTCCCCATGAATCTATGTTGCCTTTGGTCTTGCAGCCCATTTGATTACAAGATATTCTTCTAACCTTTCCTTTAACAGTGTTTCCATTAATTTCCTCACCCCTGAGTAGAGTGTTGTGAAGTGTTAATTTGCTGAAAAAGTTAAGGAGAAGTTACCAAATTTACCTTTGCTCATAAATTCATTGATTTATTTCTATTTAATAGGAAATTTGCCTTTGACAACTTCACCTGGCAACTTTGCCTGTAACTTTGCCCTTGGGGTATACCAAGGTGAAGTTGGGTCAAAATAAGGCTACTGATACACAAATGTCTCAAGATCAGCAGTGCACTGTCCCCTTACTCCACAGCAGCCTGAAGAGCCTGTGCCCCCCCCCATTTTGCCACTGCTATAGGCTGCATCCACTCATCCCTCTCAGTCAGGAGCAATTTTAACATTTTCTGACCTGTGTGTTATCCAGTTACAGTCTTCACTGCCAGCATGGTATGCTGGCAAATATCCAGAGTGCTGCTACCACTGCAATTGGTCTTAGTACAATTTTCCCCAGCCAGAGTCAAATACTACCCCTGGTACCTGTGCCAAATGTGCCATAATGCACAGATAGGAGCTACCAGCTGTTTGGCCACTGGTCCAAATATCCATACTGAGATGTATGTATGGGGATGCGGAGTGTAGCAGGGCATGGATTTCTGTGTGTGACACTGTCCTATAAGGTTCAAGAATGGCAGGGGTGGAGAAATATGTTTGTGAGGGAATCTGCCATTTGTGACAAGCATGCACCTCAATCTTCTAAACCCCATCATCTCCACACAAAAGAATGGCAGTAGATCAATTGCCAGTATTTCAGTGGTTGCTGCATTCACTTCCAATGCAATAGAATGATTGGGTGAGTATTTGGCATGATACTTAAAAAATATGCTATGTAGTGTAGGTTGGACCTTTCTGGGTGTTGGGCTACAAAAAAGCTGGACTTGGCATGGTGATATACCCAGTCAGGTAACATTTAAATGGGGGGGTGACTCATGGATGCTGCTCAAAAGAAATCAGTGATTTGGGGTATTTTCATTTTTTTATCATTTAAAGTTTATTAATTTTTGTGCAAAATATACAGCCATACAATTGCATTCCATACATTAGTATGAAACAGCCATCTGTTATATTTATAGACCCCCAGAAGGCAAAATCATTCAACTGGAAAAGAGACCGAATACAACTTTCCATCAAGCTCAGCACTCTTGTTTGGGAATGGTAGCCTGTCATCCAGATCAGGCTCAGTGCCACAACCATCAATAGTCATAGGGAAACCAGCAAGCTCCTCATTGGCCACTGTTCCAGAGCCGGAGATTTTGCCACTTTTCGGACTGATCCTTTTGGTGCCATCTCCCGGCCCCCACCAGAATGGATGTCACAGATGTGGCAGAAAATTTGGCAATGCTAATGCCACCACCACATTCACTAACTATTCCTTTGCTACTACTACTGGTCCTGGAGCCCATGGATGAAACTGCTGCAGAGATAGATTATTAGGTGCAACAACCTTTTCCCTCACAGAACCTATCACTTGTTGGCTGTCTCACCAGCACCTCTCCCTTTACTTGAGAGACTCTCCCAGTTATTTTGTATATATTTAGATTGTTAATATTGCAGGGGAAAATACACTGCAGTAAAACTAAATACCAGCAATAGCAGACATCACCTCAAAACGGGAATTAGCAGTGTGGTCTGAATCTGAACAGAACAGTTTACTGAGTTAACAGTAACTACAGCAAAACCACCAAAAAAGGATTTTTTTTTTAATTTTTTTAACATGACAGGGATTAACAAGGCACACCTGATGCATAATTCAAAGCAAGTTACTGTAAGTAATACTGTCACTTCATAAACTAAGCAAAATAACCACAATCAATATAGAAACAGACTTACACATAATTTACTTAACCACACAAACTACTACAGAAATAAAATGACAACTCACAGACCACAGATAAAAATTATTAAGAAGAAAGACTAAGAAAACAAATCAGACTAGTCTCACAGGTTTTCCTTGCTGCTAGCTGAAAAAACTTCCCCTCCCAACACAACAATGCTTCACTAGATAAAACAAAAGCATTGCTTTTAACTAAATAAACCTGCAAAAGTATGAACAAGCTATGTTAATCTAGCTGCACAAAGTACTCTAGATATTTTTTGTGAATGATTCAGATCAAAATATTCTAGAGTACTTTTAACCTTTTTTTTGCTCAATCAGGAACAGATCTCTCTCCAGCTCTCTCTTCATAAGACTGCACTGAGCGCCATGGCATACAGCTCATTTCAGTACCATGTGACCTCCAATCCCATTGTACATTGCAAACTTCACCTGTGTCCATAACCTTGCCCAACTTCACTGGTGAAGTTACCAGATTCGCCATGTATGAAATAAGTCCTATACTGTGAAATGGAATTTTGCAGGGCAGATTAACTTTGTGAATTGCACTGAATTTGAAAATTAATTTGCAAAGTGAAGTCAGCCAACTTTGCACCTCTACCATTGACGTGAGATTCACCAGCCTATAGTTACTAGCCTCTTCCCTGCTGTCACCCCTATGTAGAGGGACCATGTCCACTTTTTTCTAGTCCTCCAGAACAGCTTTACACTGCCGGTTCGACAACTTTGTTGTCGACCGACATTACAGCTTAATAGCTTTATGTTGACCACAATTGTGGTCTGCATAAACCATTCACTACAGACATTAGCTTTTGGGGCTTTGCCCCCAATCACTTACATGCAAGGCTTTACCCCTGCACCCCTGTAACTAAACTGCTATCAACTCTGAGTAACATTTGATTCAGGGAGTGGGTGCAAGACCCCCAGAAAGCAGTGCCAGGTCTCGTGGTGACAGTACAATGACCTGTCAATGTTGTCACTGTACTGTCATTTGCAGTGCAGGTTTCACTGTGTGATTTGCATATGCTCCAGAACATGCCCAATTCCAGTGAGCTGTTGAATAAGGCCATCAGCAGGGCATCCATCACCTGTCTGAGTTCTTTAAGTACCCTTGAATGTATCCCATCTGGTCTCATAATCTTGACCACTTTTGGAGCTCTTCCAAAAATGGACTTGAGTCTGCCCTTCTGTTCCTGCTGCTCCTCAGTGGGTACCCCCTCACCTTCAGCTGTAAAGACTGAGTAGACATACCTGTTTAGGATGTTTTCTTTTTTTTTTTCCATTTCTGTCCAGTCTCCCTCTGCCACCCTCCTTATCATCACTATTCCTCCTCTTGATTTCCTCTTACTACATATGTACCTGAAGAAAGTCTTATCCCCATTTGCTACCCCTTTTGCTATCCTTTCCTCTGTCTGTGATTTTGCATTCCTCACTGCCTTACCTACTGTGCTCTGTTTTATCTGGCACACCTTCCTGTCTTCCTTCCTTTGCATTTCCATATACCTCCTAAATGTCACCCTTTTTCCCTTCACCACCATGGCCATTAAGTGCTACAGTATACACTTCTGATGCCAGCTTAAAAATATTTAATCAGCTGTCCAGGATGAATTTAGCAAACTCCATCGCTACCTTATTGCTTTTAAACTCTTCATAAAAAAGGTGATAGCAAAACAATGGTCTTTCATTATCACATAAAATTTAGAAATGTATCCTATTTGAATGGTTTGTCCATTGACACGATAAGAGACTTGCAGTGCTGTGTGGAATGCATAATTCTGTCAGTAGAATTAGTGTGGGATGAACATTATGACAGAAGAATTTCCACTGGAATTTCACTGGTCTTTCTTTGGAATTCTGCCTGCTGTGATTCACAGAATTATATTCCATGGAACAGAATGTTTCCATGAAAAATTAACAACCATTTCCACAAAAAATATTGAGATCCATTGAAAAGAATTCCATGGAAAAGTAGCAGAAAACCCATTCCATACTTTTCTGCCATGGAATTTTGTTGTTCCAATTCCGTAAAAATTTGGAAGAATTTCATACATCCTGTGACTTTCCATTTTGCCAGAATTTGAAGATGCTGCACGCCACTAGTGACATGAAACTGAAACTAGTTAACCTATAAAAATACCTAAGCTTCAGGTCAGACCCTTTTTCTTTAGGGTGAGTGCTCATATGAAGCATCTGTTTAAAGATCCAGGCCCCCAAAATTGGGAAATTAGGAATAAAGAATTATGAATAAATGTCTTCTTCCCATGAAAATCTGCTTAAAGGTAAACCAGTATATGTTTTGATAGATTAAAGGGCCATCTTTAATGACAGAGCTTCCAAGTCTCAACTCACCAAGTAAAATGCAGTATCCAATAAGATGGCTAGATGTATTTGTGAAAATCCCTTTGACAAACACTATTTTGATTATTGTCATAGGCAGGCTCTCTCGGGAGAATAGAAGGCACCTCCACACATATTTGTTCTCATTAAAATGTGTACATTTTAATAAGCATGCCTCACCTTCAGGTTTGCACAGTTCTAAATTTTGGGAACTTAAACATAGAAACATAGAATTTGATGGCAGATAAGGACCGCTTGGCCCACCCAGTCTGCCCATTTCCCTACCTAATGGATAAGCTGCAGATCCTAGTTAACCAGCAGCCTACTTCTTCCTACCCCCAACCCCTAAAATTGCCTTATGACTGTCCCATGCATGCTTGAATTCCACCACTGTTTTTGACTCCATAACCTCCTGCGCAAGGCCGTTCCATGCATCCACAACCCTCTCTGTGAAAAAATACCTCCTTAAATTACCTCTGAGCCACCCCCCCTCTTCAAATTTTGCCCCCTTGTTCTTGCAGACCTCTTTTTTTGAAAGATGCTACCCGCTTGGACTTTGTTGATTCCCTTGAGGTACTTGAAAGTTTCTATCATGTCCCCCCCCTTTCCTCAAGGCTATACATATTAAGCTCCTTTAGTCTCTCTTCATATGTCTTCTGGTGCAGACCCTGCACCATTTTAGTTGTCCTCCTCTGGACAGCTTCCATCCTGTCTATGTCTTTGCGGAGATTGGGTCTCCAGAACTGCACGCAGTACTTCAGATGGGGCCTCACCAGCTGTCTATACAGAGGGATAATAACTTCCTGTTTTCTACTGGTGATGCCTCTCCCTATGCATCCCAGTATCCCCCCAGCCCTCCTTGCTGCCCTCTCACATTGCTTGCCCACCTTTAGGTCATCTGATATGACTACCCCGGTCCCTTTCCATTTTGTTGTTGTTAGTATCTCACCCCCATTGTGTACTCTTCCACTGGGTTTTGTTTCCAGGTGCATTACCTTGCACTTCTTAGCATTGAATCTAAGCTGCGTGCATTTGACCATTCCTCTAACCTTTCCAAGTCCCTTCTCATCCTTTCCACCCCACCTTGTGCATCAACTCTGTTGCAGATCTTTGTGTCATCTGCAAAGAGACATACTTTTCCTTCCAGTCCCTCTGCAATGTCACTTATAAAGACACTGAAGAGGATCGGTCCTAATACTGAACCCTGTGGTACCCCACTAGTAACTCCCCTTTCTTCTGAGTGGACTCCATTTACTATTACTCTCTGTGCCCTATTCTCCAGCCAATTCTTTACCCAGGCTGTCATCTTGGGACTCACTCCCAGGCTGGCTAACTTGTATATTAATCTTTTGTGTGGGACTGTGTCAAATGCCTTGCTAAAGTCTAGGTAGGCCATGTCCACAGCCCCTCCATGATCTACTACATTGGTCACCCAGTCAAAGAAATCTATCAGATTTGTCTGGCATGACCTTTCTGCTGTGAATCCATGCTGCCTTGGGTCCTGTGCCCTCTGGCCTCTGGATACTGACAATTCTTCCTTCAGAAGTGATTCCATCATTTTCCTATCACTGAGGTAAACTAACAGGTCTGTAGTTTCCTGCTTCTGCCTTGCTCCCACTTTTGTGAAGGGGAATCACATCTGCCCTCCTCTAGTCCTTGGGTACCACCCCATCCTCCCATGATTTGTTAAAGAGGGTAGTCAGTGGTGTCACTAGTTCTGCCCATAGTTCTTTTAGAATTCTGGTATGAATCCCATCAGGCCCCATTGCTTTGTCCACCTTCAGTTTTAAGAGTTCTTTCAGAACCCTTTCTTCTGTAAATGGGTTGGTATCAACTTCTGTATCCAGACTGTTTCTATTGTTTGTTTTAGATACCTCCCCCTCTTCATTTGTAAATATTGAACAAAAATATTTATTTAGTATATCTGCCTTTTCACAGTCACCCTCTGCCCACCCCTCCCTTTATTAAGCCTCACAATCCTCCTTGGTCTTCCTTCACTCCCTGATGTACCTATAAAGGTTTTATCCTTCTTAACTGAGTTGGCTATCTTTTTCCTTGGTTTGGTCCTTGCTGTTCTGACTGCCTCCAGCTTCCTTTGCTTTTAACTGATACAGTTCTCTGTCCTACTCCTTCTGTGTTCCTTTGTACTTCCTGAATGCTTTCTTTTTCTTGAACCTTCACTGCCACTTCCTTTAAGAACCATAGTGGTTTCTTACATCATTTTGTTTTGTTTATTTGCTTCACACAAAGGCTTGTTACCTCTGTGATGGCAGTTTTATTATTCCCATTGTTCTTCCACCCTCCTTCCTGCCCATTTGCTAGTGCATTCCTTAGGCACTCACCATTTTGGCAAAGTCAGCCCTCCTAAAGTCCAGTACTTTTGCTTTGTATGGCTTGACTTTATTGTTTGTTTATTGTGAACCATACTGTTCGATGGTCACTAGTTCCCAGATGGCTACCCACTTCTACATCTGTGATCCTCTCTCTATCTCCATTTGAGAGAACCAGGTCTAAGGCTGCCCCCTCTTGAGTGGGTTCCAATACTAGTTGTCTAAGGCATGCCTCCTGTAGGGCATCTAGAATAACCCCACTCTTTGAAGTGGCTGCTGCAACTGCACTCCAGTTAACATCTGGCATATTCAGATCATCCATCAGCAATATCTCCCCTTTTTCTACCATTCTAAGTATACTTTCTATCATTTCCTTGTCCATTTCCTCCCCCTGAGAGGGGGTCTGTATACAACCCCTGTGCGGATTGTGGTGCCATTGCCTGTCTCCAAATTGACCCACAGTGCTTTTTCTCCTCCCTGTTTACCCTTTTGTTCTGTTGCTTTGATTCCTTCCCTTATGTAAAGAGCTACTCCTCCTCCTCTTTTACCCTCCCTGTCCCTCCTGTAGATAGTGTATCCTGGTATGTTTATGTCCCAGCCATGGTTTTGTGTGTACCATGTTTCTGTGACTGCCACAATATCCAGATGTTCCTCCTCCATCAAGTCCACTAATTCACAAAGCTTGTTACCCAGACTACGGGCATTGGTACTCACTGCTCTCCATTTTTTGATGGCTTTACCTTCTGTTGCAGCATCCCCCACTGACCTTTCTACCTCGGTCTTTTTCTCATTTAGTACCCTGTTTTGTAGGAAGAGGCTGGGATTTTCCTGCTGCTTATCAGTGCCTCCCCCCCTTGACTAGTTTAAAAGCTTGCAATGAAGCATTTAAACCGATTGCTCAAAGACTTGTTCCCTTCCTGGACAGATGCAGACCATCCTGCCAGTATAGGCTGGTGTCCCTCCAGGTGGAACCCCAGTCCCCAATGAAGCCAAACCCCTGTGCTCCACACCATTGTTTCAACCATTCATTAAACTGCATGGTGCAAAGTACCCTCGCCTCACCCATGCCACTGACAGGCAGCACCTCTGAGAAGGATACTGTGTGTGCTACTTGTCTTAGGCCCCCCAACTCTACAAAGTCCTCCTGCACTGCTCTAATCTCATGATGAGCCAAGTCATTTGTCCCTAGGTGGACAATGATGTCCAGCTCAGACTCCCGTGCAGCTGTTCTCATGATCCTGAGGATGCACTTCCTGTCCCTCCAAGCCATGGCACCAGGCAGGCACCTTACTTCAGTTTTCCCTGTTCCCCCCAGTTCTATCCCCCTAATAATTGAGTCCCCAGCCAGGAGCTGCTTCCTTTCCCTGTGGTGTCCTTTGCCTCCTTCCTGTGGGCCTCCCTTGTGACACTTGTCCTCAGCCTCCTTAGTCTCCTCTGTGGGTGCATCCATAGGGGAACTATGCTCCCCAAGAATGGTGTATGGATTGTGGAGTGGAACAACTGACTGGGTATGCCTCTATTCCACCATCCTCACCCTTCCTGAGCCCACTGTTGTCCAACTGCTGTGCTTTCTTTGCAACCTCTGAGGTAGTAGTGGTGGCTCTGGTGCTCCCTGGATGGGGAGGTTCCCTTCCTACTGTCCAGTGTGGCCTGGGGAAAGGTTCCCTTACTACTGTCCAGTGTGACCTGAAGACGGGCAACTTCCTCCCTCAGGGCAGAGAGTTGTCTGCAAATAAGGCAGCATCTCAGAATCCAGAAAGACTCCCAGAAGACTGCTGCCCCACAGCCATTACATTACACTACTCCCCACATGTTTATCTACTTTTATTTTGTGTGTGTGTGTGTGTGATTGGTTTGTTATATAGAAATATATATATATTATACAGTGTGTATGCTTATATTGTCAGTGCAGTGTGCTAGAGAGGATATGACCGTGATATGCACCTTGCACTCTTGAGGAAATGATGTCAGAACCCCAGGTATAAAGGAACTATTTCAGGGGTGGGTGGGTGAGGGTGGGCAGGGGTTGGGCCTAAACTGTGCCCTCATGAAACAACAGCTAAAAGCTCTGACCCACCACTGCGATGAGTGCCTTCCTCTCAGCAAGATGCCCTACACAACAATTTAACAGAGAAAATACCCTGCTAATCAAACAGAGAAAAATCCAGACATCCGAGTCAGACAGAGGTAAACCTCCCCAGCCCCAAAACGGCCTGGTGATTTGTGTTCTGAAAGCAGTCAGCCCCAAAATAAGCCAGCTGTGCACCAGGACAGACACAGTAAACAGTATTCCGTCCCTCAGGGTTTAAACTCTTCCTGCACTGAAACTCTTAACAATTGTAACAAAAGTAAAGCAAGATCCACCTCCCTCTGTTGCTTGAAAGACTGTCTTTCCTGATAATTCTAAGTTCCTTAGTTCACCTTTCAGTTAGACGTAGCCTCCACCTGCAGAATATCTGCTACAAACCAAAGACAAATGTAAGGTTCACCTCCCTCTATTGTGAGCACAACTCACTTTCTTGTAAATCCTATGTTCAGTATTGCAGCTTCCAGCCAGAGGTAGCTTCACTTGAAGAATATTAGCTGTGCTGATGAATTTGCTATAAAACACTTGCTTATAATACTGTTGTTCTCAGGTCTGTAAGACTCTTCCAAAGCTATTGGTTGATAAGTAGCTATGATGTAAGCACTTCCTGACACAGTCTGGCCTGGCCTTTTAAGGCACACACAGATAAACACAAAAAACAGTTTCCACCCCCTGGGGCACTGTCTGGGTCAAATACACAGCCTGTACCTGCACTTACTTCAGGACTTATGACAAATTCTTAGCCCACGGTTTAAACTCTTCCTGCACTGAAAATCTTAACAATTGTAACAAAAGTAAAGCAAGATCCACATCCCTCTGTTGCTTGAAAGACTGTCTTTCCTGATAATTCTAAGCTCCTTATGTCACCTTTCATTTAGAAGTAGCTTCCACCTGCAGAATATCTGCTACAAACCAAAGACAATTATAAGGTTCACCTCCCTCTGTTGTGAGCACAACTCGCTTTCTTGCAAATCCTATATTCAGTATTGCAGCTTCCAGCCAGAGGTAGCTTCACCTGAAGAATATTAGCTGTTCTAGGATAAGATTAGAGAGGGACAGCAAGCAAGCAACTTTGCATACCCATACTTGTGGGACTCCTTGAAAATTTTCTCTGATTGGCCCAGAAGATTCATACCAAGCAAGGGATGACAGACTGGTGTGCATCATAATTACCAACTCAAAACATTTGTTGTAAGGGTATGACATCATTGTACTAGGCTCACTGTATTCTCTGCTTTGTTTGATTTGTACTTACCATGCTTTATTGTATTTTATACTTTTCTGTTTGCATGAAAGTCACATGACACCGTTGCAAATGAGTGTTACCCAATGACTCATTTTAAAGAACAACTCTGTATTATTATAAAACATTTAAAAAGTACTAGAGTTACACCAACTCTGTTTTAACTTTATTGTTTTCTAGTTTGTTTGTTTTTTAACTTTCCCCTGCTGCTATTCTACTAAATATTGTAGATAATGCAGCAAGTATTTCATTGGGTCTTTCAAAATGTATCTGACTGTCCCCTGTTAATCACATAACTGTTGTTTATGACATCACAATCTGTTGTCATGGTGATCACTAAGATGCCATAAACAATGGCACTGTCAAATTAACAGGTGAGCAGCAACTGTTTTCAAATATTTTCTATACAGACTTTTTAGATGGACTACTATAATGCTCTGTAAATCTTGGGCAGGAACATTGAAAATGAAAAAAATATACATTCTCTAGTAAACTGTAACAGCTGAAATGTCTTATTTATGAAAGCACATGCTAAAGTGCAGATTTGCTCTTTAACAATCAGTTAAATAAAATGAAAAATCCAAAATAGCACCCAGCCAGGTTACTCATTCAGTTATTACGGGAGTCAGTTTTACAGGATGAGCATCTGAAAAGTAAAATCTGTTACAATGAGTAATCAACTTTCAGGAACTGTGAGCACACTGAAGGTGTATTCTTGGTCATGTGCACAGATGTTAAACAAAGGTGATTTCAAAAAACTTCTAGACAAACAAGTTGTAAACTAAAGAAAAGTCCCCCAAAGTGAAATCAATTACAACAGTCCTATCAGAAAGGGAAACATGTTTAATTTAATTTATTATTTCACCATTCCCTCAATAAGTTCCTTACAGTTGGACTTTCTGAGTTGGAAGATCAGTGAAATGATAGTCTAGCCAACACCAATGCCACACCATAATCAGTGACATCTATGACTCCCCACGCACCAAAGCTGATCCCCTCATCTCTGTGATGTGCTCAGCTTCAGTAAGTCATGTGTGAGATTCCAGAGTTGACACATAAACTCAAGCCTCATATGTATCAGCACAATCTGTTGCCAATACACCACTGGACCAGCCCATAAAAATGTCATTTGGCCAAAAAACTGATCCTTTTCCATGCATAAACATCAGAATTAATAAAGGTGTGGTTCTGAAACACTGTTTGCCATAGATGTTAAATACAGTAGCAGAAATGTTATTAGCAATGGGGTCCTATGGGATGTCTGTTCAAAAGTGAGTGCAGTGTATACATGCCTGAAAAAGACATGGAACAGGCTTTTCAGAAGCCTTAGATTGCCACAAAACTGGGTGCACTGACAATATGGTGCATGGGGCTTGCAACAATATAACAGGATTTTATATTCCATGGTGCAATTGCAGCAAGTACCAACTTTTTTTGGTCAATCTTGTGGCACTCTTGGTGACCTTTTTTACAAAGCTTTCACCAGATATTTGGTGCAAGCTGCTGTAAATGATGAAAGCTGTTGCATCTGTGCCCAAGATTGTAAATTCTGGTGCAGTTGTGGTGACAGAGTTGGTGCACAGCCAAAACCTAAGTGTCATGGTAGAGAGCTTGGTGCAAGCCCTGGGCTATGCTTTGAAAATGCTATGTTCTGGTATCAGATGGGTAAAGTATTCATCATGCTTTCATTATTTAGTCCAATAAGTGAACTTTATATTGTGCATACCCCAAAGGTTCTTTGTGATAATGGCGATCGCAGAATAGAGATCGCTGTGCAGGCGAGTGTACATTGCCAAAAATAAATGTTGTCAAGGCACACTCGCAGTAAATGGGAAGAGGGTTCCTGAGATCTGCGGTACCTTCTTTAATGCAGGGGGATGTGCACCCCACACCTCCCTACTAACAGATTCTCAACTCCAGGGGGTGCATGTTGGGGGGCAAAATACTTAAAAAAATAAAAAGCCACCTAACGGCAAAAAGCATACTTCACTGGATCAGACCAGAACCCTGTACCCTGCACCTCCCAACCAACCACCCTTCCCACCATGCTAGTGGACCAACTCGGCAGCTGCCCACCACACTCCCTCCCAAATACCTTCCCCCTTCCTCCCCCCCGCTGGTATACGCGTGTACATCCCATCACCCTACCTCACTCACCCAGGTATCCAGTTGCTACCCTGCCAGGTAGCCCTGAACACAGTCACTGTGATTGAGTCACCCTTTTTTAAAGTGTTCGATCACGGTAACTCTGTTCACTGGATACCAACCACAAATAGGTCTACAAAACTTATCAAACAAACAGTTCTACAATAACAGATTCAGTGTTGCCAGAATCAGGCTTTTTCCATAAATTTGTTTTGAAACAAAAGTTACTAGGGAGATCTTATTCAAAGAATACTAGTGTGACCTAAAGAAGTATTTTTGTTTATAAATGGAGAAGTGTAGTTATCACTGTGGTGTGTGGCTGCATCTGAAGGGCACTGTAACAGTCATTAGGTTTGCATTAATTTCTTCTTTCTTCAATAATCTGCTCACTAAATCTGGTGTGGCATCCCAGAATCATTGTGATTGATGTTACTAATGGGATCAGTCACAGGAGATTTAAATAAATGATGGGCATCTCAGACCTTTGTAATGCTGAAACAGGCCACTCACCAGTTCTCATTACTCCTGAGGCTACTGGTAGCAATTACTGTACTTAACCACAAAAGACTGAGGAACTTGTTTTTGGGACCAGGTACATTTAACTATCTTAGATCCAAATCTGCCACAAAATCAAACAGTACCACAGTTCTGAACCAGTTTTATTTTTTGGCAAATTTAAAATTTAACAATAGTTTGCAATGCATTGGGGGATGTAGAATAGGATTACCACATGTCCTGATTTTGTCATGACAGTCCTGGTTTACTGGGGCTATATCCTGTCAAAATACAGAAAACAATACAAAATGTCATGATCTTTATCTAGAAAACTTATTTTATTTGTAGTTTTTCTGATGTAGCTCTGCTTTCAGCTCACTTTTTTTCTTATTGTGGTCCATTTTCCATCTATCATTTGGCAAATTGTAACCTCCCAGGTTGTGTCTGAAAATATACAATTTCTGTTTAGTGTATTTACCTAGTTAGCAAAAACTAAATTATGAACATACGAACATATGGAATTGCCAGCAGCTACAGAGAATTTGATCTGTCTTAGTCTGTTTGAGTGTGCAGCACACTGTCGATTAAATTGCAGCTGCCCCTTCCCTTGCACCCCTTCTAATTTATTGCCCCCGTTTCTGATTTCTCTTCCCCCACCCTCCCCCATTTTGACTCTCCCTTTGGCCCTATCCCACCTTCTCTTGAAGCTGTCCACCATCTGCAATGCTACCACTTCTTCTGGCAGTGCATTCCAACCAGCCACCCCGCCTCTCCACGAAATAGTGCCTCCTCATCTCTCTCTTGAACCTTCCTCCCTCCAATTTCAGACTGTGTCCCTCCCCCCTTTTGACTTAAACAAGCCCTCTGAATTATCTCTGTTTATGCCATTCAGGTATTTGAATGTCTCAATCATGTCCCCTCTTTCCCTTATATCTTCCAGGGTATACATGTTAAGCTCCCCAGTCTCTCCTCTTATGACCTGTCCCCCATCCCCAGGTTCATCTCCATCACCCTATACTGGACCCCCTCCAGTAGCTTGATGTCCTTTTCAAATAGGGGCACCAAAACTGCACAAAGTACTCCAAGTGCAGCCTCACAAGGGACCTGTACAGGGGCAAAATGACTTCCTGCCTTCTAGAGGAGATTCACCTGGTGATGCATCCCAGCATTCTATTCACCGTTGCAGCTGCCTTCCTGCACTGCACTGAGTATATCATTTCCCCTGTCACCAGCACTCCCAGATATTTCTCCTCATCTGAAGTCAACTGCACTCCCCCAGCCAGTAGCTGTTCTTTGGGTTTATTGCCCCAAGTGCAGTATCTTACATCTCTTGGCATTGAACCCCAGCTATGATGTGGCTGACCAACACTCAAGTGTTGCCAAATCCTCTTGCAGTGCCCTACCTCCTTCCTCACTATCCACCACAGTACAGATCTTAGTGTCATCTGCAAAGAGATTGATCTTTCTCCTTATCCTGTTTGATATGTCTGCTATGAATATGTTAAATTAAATTAATAAATGAAGAGAAAGAAAAACACTTGTACACAGTCATTTCAATATTAGGATGCCTCTTTTAAGTACCGGTAAAGATAGGTAAAGACACAGTGTGTCCTGTACCTTTTTATTATTACTTTTGTTGTTAGAACAGTGCCTGCCTGTATTCTACATCTTTAGAATGCTCAGTGATGAAGTAACTAACTTAAAACTATTAAATTCTTACCTATAATTGTATTCACAGTTACAGTGCTGCTCTTTACTGCACTAAGTCCTTCATTACTTTGTTCATCAGTTTGTTTGTTTTTAAATTACTCAAGTAGCGGTGGAGTGTTTTGGTTTTTCACTGCCTTGTTTTTTTATTTTTAATTACTCATCTTTACTCTTTGAAATCACTGCAGATGTGCAGAGGATTCCCTACATAATCACTTACATAACAGGTTCTAGCCAGAGCCGATAGGGCTGTGAAAAGCTACCAAATGACCAAAGTTACACATGTGAGTAGAAATTATTCAATGCTGAGGTGTAAACTGGCCATTTTTTGGAGGTGTTGCACCAAGTTTTCAGCATGGCCTTTTTTGGACCCCTCCTCATGAAGAGTGCCAGTGCCATTTTGTTCACTTGTCCTGAAAGATGATTTCACAGAGCAAATGCACTTGTCTGTGCCACAGGTGCAAAAACACATTTTGTGCAGGTTGTGAAAAATGGCAGCTGTACTGTTTTGAAGGAGGTGTGCAAAAATGGCAATGTTGAAAATATGTAGTCAAAATATTAAAACTGGTGAAGTTAGGAGACATGTATTAGAAACTTCGCAACACACACTTCATGCTAACACAGTCAATTTTGGATTTGTTCACCAATTTGCAATATGGGCTTTTTGGGGTGCCACCTCATGAACAGTGGCACTGTTATTTCATGAATCAGTCCTAAAATGTGATTCTGCACAGTGACTGCTAAGTCACTTTCATGACCGAGTAACAAAATGACAGTGACAGTTTTCATGATCTGGGGTCCCAAGAACCCCATGTTGAAAATCCGGGGACAAAATTCAAAAAAATGGCTGAGATATCAGCATAAGTTGAAAACCCCATTGAATGGCATTAAAACAGGCTTATCTTTGATTCTACAGTTTGCAGTTTGGTTTTGAAGAGTAAAGACGTGTCCCAGTCCAGAGACGATGACAGCGCTGACCTCCAGAGGTAAGTACAAGGTAAGGGGGGTGTGGGGAGGTGGGTGCTCAGTTGGAGGGTGGGGATGAGGAGGGGGACTGTAGGGATGATGAGAGACCGTTTTCTTGTTTACAGGGAGGAAACAAAATTAAAGACTGGAGCAACAATGAGGGACTGTTTTCTGTATTACAGGAAAAATAAATTATTTGAGCACACTGTGGTGGGCTCCCAGTGTGCCACATGACTGGGGGGTGTACATAATGCTGACAGGGGGATTGGGCACCCTGATGTTGGTGGCAGGGTGGGAGAAAAAAATTAGGCACACTGGGGTGGGCTCCCAATGTGCCACATGACTGGGGGGTGTACATAATGCTGACAGGGGGATTGGGCACCCTGATGTTGGTGGCAGGGTGTGAGAAAAAAATTAGGCACACTGGGGTGGGCTCCCAATGTGCCACATGACTTTCAGGGTGCACAGAATGCCGTGGAGCTGGCGGCGGTCGATGCAAGGATTGGGCACCCCGATGTCAGCAGGCAAAATTAAAACCTTTGGCACACTGGGGTGGGCTGCCAGTGTGCTACATGAGTTTGTGGGGGAGCAGCCACAAATGCCACAGAGTTGGCAGTGGTGATGCAACTGTGCATGTGCAGCAATCACGCATGCGCAGTTGCAGTGAATGGTATAATGGCATTTTGCCATTCATGATGCTACCAACAGAACTGCACATGCGTATGAGTCACGCATGTGCTGTTCAAGCCAAGGAATGCAGAAGTAACAGCCAAAATAGTGCAGTTGTTATTCCGTAGCGGCCAATCATGGTGGAGGAGTTTAAGCTCCGTTGGGCTTTTGGAAGGAAGAATACTTCCAAAAATCCAACAAAAGGTTCCATGATCGGCCATTTTTAGAGCTACAGAGCTCTCGCAAAAAGGCTGTAGGCTCTGCCCACAGCCCTAAAATGGGTTGCCTGCTTAAAAGGCAACCTCTATTGTCAGGGGTCTCCTGACCTTGAAATGGTGGTCAGTCAGGAAGCGGGTAGGGGGAGGAAGAAAGGGGGAGTAGGAGGGATGAGAGGAGTAGGAGTTGAGGAACATTATGGACATGCTGGGAGTAAGGTTGACAGAGAAAGGGGTGGAGAATGAAGAAAGGAAGAGGACTGGAGGAAAGGAAAGCAGGGGAAAATGATGAGACTTAAAAGGGGAAGCAAGAGTAGGCTCCCCCACTTAATTGCTATTGAAGTTTGGAACATCATTGAAACAGACATCCAGTAGCACATTCAGTTGGCATCAGGTTTTAGAATACTTCATTGAGGTATGAACAGCTGAACGGAGAGTTAGAGGAAGTGGGCTTTACTGTCTATATTGATCTATATCCTGCAATCTGTGATAGATTTAGTGAATTTGCAGATAGTTGCTGCTAAAAGGTTTTATACCTAGCAGTTAAGGAACTGATGAAGTCGTTGGTGTATTATTAGTAGTGCTAAAGGTGCCTTAGTAGGATGCAGGGATTTGGAGATCTGGAAACAGTTTTATAACAATATCAAGATTGCTTTTTCTTCAAACTGTAAGGACTCGGGCTAAGCAGTGCTGCTCTTGCTGGTTGGGGACAGCAGTGGGCAGAACCATCAGGTGGGGTGGTAGGAGGCTACTGGGTGACTTGTGGAAGTAATAGTCATGGTAGTGGCTTCTTAAGTGGTGATCAGTATTGTAGTGTAATTGAGAGGAGAGAAAGAGCCACAGGAATGACTTTTAGGCTACCCTACTCAGGGACAAGGGACAGGGCATGGGAGGGTGAGAATATGGAGTGGGGACAGGGGATCTCGAATCAATAGCATGGCACTGGTTCTGGGCAGCGACAGGCTCTGTAGGACTAACCAATGGACTACAGAAAAAAAATATATATATATATGTGTGTGTGTGTGTATATATATATATATATATATATATATATACACATATATATATATATAGAGAGAGAGAGAGTGAGAGAGAAAGGGAGGATACATGATGGGCAGGAGTGTGATATGGAAAATATTCTCACTCCTGCAGAGTGAGCTCTGGATAATCATGAGTGCGGAAGGCATCAGTGAGAGTAGCCAGAGCTCACTCTGCAGGATAAAGAATATTTTCCATAGCACACGATCTGCACATCATGTGTGCTATTTATACAATGGGGTGGGAGCTTCAGAAATATTGTTATCCTGTGTTCTTTTCCTGTTTCTGTGTGCTTTCTGCTCTTTCTGTGTGTGGTCTGAGTATGTGAGTTTTTCTGAATGGGCTGGGAGTCTCAGAAACACTATGGGGCACAGGTGAGTGTCCTTTGCAATGCTAATTAAGTAAGTTGCAGGTAGCAGTGAGAAACAGAAACTTTTTTGTGAAGCAGTTTCATTCAGAATGCAGGCTGTAGTGAAGCTGAGATCAGTATAGTAATGGGCTAGGAGTCTCAGAAACACTTTGGGACATAGGTGAGTGTCTTTTGCAATGCTGATTGAGTTAGTTGCAGGCAGCAATGAGAAACAGAAACTGTTTTGTGAAGCAGTTCCATTTATAATGCAGGCTGTAGTAAGTGAGTGGTGACATCAGCAGAGTATGTATATCTGTCAGATATTTTAACTCTACTGATGGCATCTTCAGATATCACATTCCAGTGGAAATAACTGAGGTTAGCACACTGATATTGCTCCCACCCCACACACAATAGATATATATATATATATATATATATATATATATATATATATAAATATGGTAGCACCGTAGTGCTGCCATAGTTAGGGATGAGGCACCCTTTATGTGTTAAACCTAAAGTTTTGCACCTTAATAACTTTGCAACTGTTCAACAGATTGGCCTGAAATTTGGAATACATGATCAAGAACCATACATCTTGGGATCTGCCAACTTTAGTACTGTTCGGATATATGACTGCAGAGTTATTAAGCGTGATCTGAATGCGTGTTTATGCTTTTTTGGAATTCTTTGCTCATCCCTACAAGTCACATAGTTTGCAAAACCAGTCCAAAAACTTCAGGGAATGTGCGGCCGGGGTCCCTGATGTGCCTTTTGAAGATTTCGTGAAAAAATATTAAATGGTTCAAAAGTTATTCAAAAAACAATTTCCCATTATAAGTCAATGGGAAAAGTTAAAAAGTTTGACAGTGTCGCAAATGCACTTTTTAGTGTTGCAAATGGCCCTAGTAGTGTCGTAAATCTGCCGTTTTGTTTTCAGTTAGTGATCAGAATAATGCTTGGCATTTAAATTTGGGCCTTTCTAGCAACACAATTATTTTTGTGTTTACCTAGTCGGACCTGAGGATGCTAGGCATGTCTTTATTTTGAGTTTAAACACCCTACACATATGTTTTTTCAATTTCTGGAAAACGTAGTGTCACAAAGTAGTGTCGCACTCATGAAATGCTTGCAAAAGCTGTTGCAAATCACGACACTACTTTGCAACACTATAGCCAAAATAACAGGAATTCTTTGCCACCCTGCTGCAATTGAATAATTTGGTCTTTTGGGCTGAAATGTGGAGGGAAGGCAGACAACATCTCACAGATGTGCCTTTTTGTGGTTTGGTGACAAAATATTGCATGGATGCAAAGTTACTGTACTCCGAATTTGATGCTTTTTCCCATAGGATAACATTATGACATCCACTGCATTACAGGAATCCTTTGCCGCCCTGCTGCAAAATAATGGTTTGGTCTTTTGGGCTGAAATTTGGAGGGAAAAAAGCCAACATCTGACAGATGTGCCTTTTGGTGGTTTGGTGAAAAAATATTACAGGGCGGCAAAGTTATGGCACTCCAAACATCTTTTTTGTTCCCTTAGGATAACATTACAGAGTTCGTCGTGCCTTTCAGGGTCAGTATCTCAGAAACGGTGCGAGATACAGACTTTTCATCGTAAAAATGCTTAGCCCCCTAGTGGGGGCTAAGTACAAAACTAGCCAGGAAAGTCATAAATCATATCAAGTCATAAATCATGTACTTAGCCCCCAATAGGGGACTAAGTACAAAACTAGCAAGGAAAGTCATAAATCATATGACTTTTACATTTTTTTCCACATCATATGGTTCCTGAGATATAAGCAATTTAGTATTCCAACTCCTCATTTTCTCCTCCAAGACCCATTATTATGCATACATTCTTTGTACTCACTGTCTTTCTCTATGCAGCTTTTGGGGAAAACCAGCCTGTGCGCTTACATTACTGTTACCCTTACCACTTCTGCTTGCGGTTCCGTACCCGTTTCACTTACTGTTCCCATCTATGCCACCATGTGCTTTACCCTTTGCATTTTCATTTGCTCTTGTGTTTGCGTTATTTTAACCATTTGTATCTATAGTACTGTTTATCTTTGTGTTTTGCTTTGCGTCACCATGCACATTACCATTTGCTTTTGTGAGCACTGTGTTACTATGTGACAAGACATCACGGGCCCCATGTTCTCACCACTGCATTACATTCACTATTTCTCATTATCAGTCTCAAAAAGAAGGGAAATTAGAGGCAAAAAACTCTGTTTAATGCATTAGTTAGGGTTGTTCCACAGTGACAAAAGTGAGGGAATTTGGTGTTAGGGTTGAAAGCCCCCCTTGGACCCCACTGCCTACACCCCCAACTGGCATCGAGGTGCGCATTGGGGTCATCAGTCCTAACTCTCACCCATTGTCCTATACCTATGCTCCTTCATACATGTGATGGGGTGAGAGTTAGGCTAATGACTCCACACGCACCCAATGTTGGTTGGGGATGTGGCTTGGGGTCCATAGAACTTTCAACCCTAACACTGAATTTCTCACTTTTGTTGTGTGGAACAACCTCAGCTAATGCATTAAAAAAAGTTTTTGCCTCTAATATATATATATATATATATATATATATATATATATATATATATATACACATACATATAGTTTTTTGCCTCTAATATATATATATATATATATATATATATATATATAGATAGATAGATAGATATAGATATAGATATATATATTAGAGGCAAAAACTCCATTAATGCATCAGTTAGGGTTGTTCCACAGAGACAAAAGCGAGGAAATTCAGTGTTAGGGTTGAACCCCCCTTGGACCCCCAGCCCATCCCCCCAACCGGCATCAGGGTGCACATTGGGGTCGTCAGCCATAACTCTCACCCCATCACATGTGTAAAGAAGCAGAGGTATAGGAGAATGGGGTGAGAGTTAGGACAGACACTCCCAATGCACACCCCGATGCCAGTTGGGGGTGAGCTGGGGGGGTCCAAGGAGGGCTTTCAACCCTAACACCGAATTTCCTCGCTTTTGACACTGTGGAACAACCCTAACTGATGCATTAAACAGAGTTTTTTGCCTCTAATTTCCCTTCTTTTTGAGAATGATAATGAGAAATAATGAATGTAATGTGGCAGCGGGAGCATGGGGCCCTTCAGGCTCCGTGCTCCCGCCATGTGATGTCTTGTCACATAGTAACAAGGTGCCCACAAATGCAAATGGTAATGCGCATAGTGATGCAAAGCAAAACAGAAAGAGAAACAGTACTGTAGACAGAAATGGTAAAAATAACGCAAACACAAATGCAAATGAAAACGCAAAGGGTAATGCACATGGTGGCGTAGACGGGAATAGTAAGTGAAACGGGTACGGAACCGCAAGTGGAAGTGGTAACGGTAACAGCAATGCAAGCGCACAGGCTGGTCTGCCCCAAAAGCTGCATAGAGACAGAAAGACAGTGAGTACAAAGAATGCATGCATAATAATGGGTCTTGGAGGAAAAAATGAGAAGTTGGAATACTAAATTGCTTATATCTCAGGAACTGTATGACGTAGAAAAAAATGTAAAAGTCATATGATTTATGACTTTCCTGGATAGTTTTGGACTTGGGGCTAGGCATTTTTCCGATGAAAAGTCCATATCTCTCACCGTTTCCGTGATATGGGCCTTGAAATGCGCGGCGAATGCCGTAATGTTATCCTATGGGAAAAAAAGAGAAGTTCGGAGTGCCATAACTTTGTTGCCCTGTAATATTTTTTCACCAAACCACCAAAATGCACATCTGTGGGATGTTGGCTTTCTTCCCTCCAAATTTCAGTGTAAAAGACGAAACCATTATTTTGCAGCAGAGTGACAAAGAATTCCTGTCATGCAGCGGACTCCGCAATGTTAGCCTATGGGAAAAAGTGTCAACTTCAGAGTACCATAACTTTGCATCCATGCAATATTTTGTCACCAAACCACAAAAAGGCACATCTGTGAGATGTTGTCTGCCTTCCCTCCAAATTTCAGCCCAAAAGACAAAACCGTTCATTTGCAGCAGGGTGGCAAATAATTCCTGTTATTTTGACCATAGTGTTGCAAAGTAGTGTTGTGATTTGTGACAGCTTTCGCAAGCATTTGCGACACTTTCATGAGTGTGACACTACTTTGCGACACTACTTTTTCCAGAAATTGAAAAAACATATTTCTAAGGTGTTTAACCTCAAAATAAAGACATGCCTAGCATCCTCAGGGAAGGTAAACACAAAAAGAATTGTGTTGCTAGAGGGTCCCAAATTTAAATGCCAAGCATTTTTCTGATCAGTAACTGAAAACAAAATGGCAGATTTGTGACACTACTAGGGCCATTTGTGACACTAAAAGGTGCATTTTCAACACTGTCAAACTTTTTGTTAACTTTTCCTGTTGACTTATAATGGGAAATTGTTTTTTGAATAACTTTTGAACCATTTAATATTTTTTTATGAAATTTTTAAAAGACACATCGAGGATCCTGGCCGGATGTTCCCCGAAGTTTTTGGACTGGTCGCACAAACTGTGCGACCTATAGGGATGAGCAAAGAAGTCCAAAAAAGTGTAAACCCGCACGCAGATCACGCTTAATAACTCTGCAGCCGTATATCCAAACAGTACGGAAGTTGGCAGATCCCAAGATGTATAGTTCTTGATCATGTATTCCAAATTTCAGGCAAATCTGTTGAATGGTTGCAAAGTTATTTTAGGTTTAACATGTAAATGGCTCCTTAACCCTAACTATGGTAGCACTACTGTGCTACCATAATTAATATATATATATATATATATATATATATATATATATATATATATATATATATATATACCCAGTAGGGCAGGAATAGTTAGGTTTACATGGCCACTTCTATGTTAGACCCAACATTTTGCACTTTAATAACTTTGCAACCATTCATCCTATTCTCCTGATATGTGGCATTTGCATTGTCATACCATAGATCTCTGGATCTTGAAATTTACATTCCGGTCAGAGTTGCAGTTGTGGAAAAGTGGAGCATTGAAATGTGTGAAAAATCCTCAACTATTGCAAATTCTTTACTCATCTCCACTGCTCAAATGCTTTGTACGTCTGGTCTGAAATGTTCAGGGTATATGGAGAATGGGTCAAGGATGTGCCTTTTAAAGATTTGGTGAAAACATATTAATCTCTTCAGAAGTTATAAAGTTTAAAGTTTCCCACTGTATCCTATGGGAAAAAATATATGTTCTGTGTGACTGTGACAGATTCATCCATGAAAGCACCTTTTTCTGTCGCAAATGCCCTCTGTACTTTTGTGTTGCCACCATCTTGTTTTCAGTTAGCGGTGGAGAAAAACTGCTGTAATTCAAAGTTTAGTGTCGCTTGGTAAACATGGACACTTGTGTTTTCCTAATCAGGGCCAGACAAACACAATGCTGCCATTAGTTTTGGAAAATAAGCCCCAGAAATATGTTTTCCATGATTTGTCCCACCCTACTTTTGCAAATTGTGAAAGAGCAGTGTGACACTTTTACAAAATTTGCAGTCGTTTCGCACCATTCTTTCAAAAATTTGCCAAAAGTGTCTCAATTTGTGACACTACTGCCCAAAAGATTACAATTTCTTTGTGACCTCACTGCCACTATATGGTTTGGACTTTTGGACTGAAATGTGCAGGGTGGCAAGCCCTTGCACCACAGATGTGCCTTTTGCTGGTTTGGTGAAAAAATATATACTGGTTTCAGAGTTACAGCACTCCAAAATTGTGAATTGTCCCTTAGGATAACATTGTGGTGGTTGCGCTATGTTTCAGTGCCTATATCTCAAAAAGGGTTTGAGATACAGACTTTTTGTTAAGCACAGCATATTAAACAGTCGTGGAAGTGGCTAGATCATGAATACAACTGTGAAATTTGTTTTTCCACATTTGCTATGCTTACTGAGATATTGCCAAATATGCATTGCAAGGGTTACTTGGAATGCCTCTAGGCCTGTGTTATGTGACTGCACTCATGTGTAGGTCAGGTCGAAGGGCCCAGAAGGCCTGTGCTTCCAGCTATGCATATTATTTATGCTAAACTGGGAGCACTGGGCCCTCATATGCTATGCCTCTACCGTAATGGGTAGGTGGGAGTGCAGGGTCCAGAGGACCCCGCTCCCACCTATGGATATGATTATGAAAAGTAAAAGCAGAGGGCCTTCCTGTGCTATGTTGCTATACTTATAGGTAGGTGGGTGTGCAGGGCCCAGAGGGCCTGTGCTCCCACCCATGGATACCATCTTGCAGTACTGGGAGCACAGGGACCACAGTTGCTATATCTCTACACTTATGGTTGGGTGGGAGCGCTGGAGCCAGGTTGAAGAAGCATGACCCATTGGAACAAACCACTTAACTGCTTGGGCTACAATAAAGGCCATATGGTACCCTTGGCAGGGAAGCCCCCACCCCCTCTGCTCCAGTGCTGTCTAAGCTTTAGCCTACTGAATCTGGGTAGGCTTCCTTCCCAAAGAAATTTCCCAATCAGGGTGTCATCCTTCTGGAACCATTTGGGGGGGAATCTGCACTGGCAGATGTGCCAGGACATCGAGGAAATGCAGAGATGCTATCATCTTTATAGAGTTTAGCTTTCTGGCCAATGACAACTTTAGTGCTCTCTATCTATCCATATCATTCCTGAGAGACTCTAGCAGGTTATGGAAGTTCAGGGAGATTGACTCTGGTTGGTTGGGGTGAATTATAATGCCCAAATACTTAATACCATTCGGTGACCATTTAAGCCCCTGAGTCGTGACAGGGTGTACTTCACTCTCCCAATTTAGGGGAAGAATCTCCATCTTAGACTGGCTAACTCAGGGGCTGGAGACCTTGGAGAAGTCCATTAGGGTATCCAGGACTGTCTGAACCACTTGGAGTGTGTAAGCCATGGTAATTAACAAGTCATCCGCATACAGGAAGGTTTTAATTGTGTGCCCCCACTTGAATTCCTGGGATATTCCAGGATTCTCTGATAGTTATGGCCAAAGGCTCTATGGCCATGACAGAAAGTAGAGGGGAGAGGGGGCAACCCTGCTGAGTGCCCTTCTGTAGGCCAAATGAGGGGGACATTGTCTTATTAGTCAAAACAGAGGCAGAGGGGGAGGTATATAGGAGTTTCACCCATGAGATGAAACCAGGACCTATGCCCATTTGGGACATGGTTTGTATCAGGAAGGGCCATTCTACCAAATCAAAGGCCTTCTTGAAGTCAATTGTGAAGGCTGCTGAGGGGGCTTTAGAGGACTTGGTTTCATGCAAAAGAGTGATGAGGGTTCTGTGATGGTCCAACCTCAGTTGACCTTTAACAAAGCCTACCTGTGCAGGATGAATCAAGCCTGGTAGGAGCAGTTCTAGTCAGCCCACCAGCACTTTTGCCAGTATCTTAGCAACTGCCTTTATGAGGAAAATGGGGTGATAGCTTCCTGGTGACAGTGGGTTTTTATATTTTTTTGTGAGCACCATAATGGTCACTTCTCTCAATGAGGGTGGGAGTATGTCATTACCCAGAGAGTCCACGAACACCCATACCAGATATTTGGCAAGATGCACCCCTTTAACCCTATAAAGTTCAACTGGTAAGCCATCCCTCCATGGAGATTTGTGGGTGTTCCTGGCCTGGATGGCATCCTCTACCTCTTCTATGGTAATTGGCTCCTCCAGCATTTGGGCTGCCTTTTCTGCTATCTTAGGTATAGGGAGCTTGGCCAGGTAAGCGTCAATGTCATTGGGGGCCAGAGGAGTAGGGCAGGAGTACAGTTTTTCATAGAACTGTGCCATAATCTTGTTGATCCTCATCTGGATGTGACATTTACTGCCCTTGGTGTCTGTGAGGGCATGAATGGTTCTGGCCACTTGCCGACTTCTAAGTTGATAGGCCAATAATTTGCTGGCCTTTTCCCCTCCCTTTCAAAAGGCATGGTGCAACCATTTTAGGTTCAGTTCTGCCTGCCAGGTCAAGTGCATGTTCAGCTGGATTCTGGTGTTGGACAACTGAGCAAGCAAATCCCTTGGAGGGGTTCCAGGACCATATTTCTTATATTGGGCCTGTAGGAGTGCTAGTTGTTGTTCCAGGTCTTGCTGTTCAGCATCCCTCCTGTGCTGTCTCACTGTAGCAAAGGCAATAATCTGACCCCAAATGGTGGCCTTAAAGGCCTCCCATAATGTGGAGTCAGAAACCTCCCCATTATCATTTCACCTGTACTCATCCACTTCTGGGCCCAACCAACCTTGGAACTGCATGTCATCCAATAAGATAGTGCCTAGCCTCCAACTGTTGGGTTGGGTCTGTTCTATCCCCCCATTTTAGGCAATCCATAATTAGACCCTCGCTGATAGAGACTAAACAAGTGTCTTGGAATATTAGGGGGTTCAATTCTCCCATCAAGAGAAAAAAGTTCTGCTGCATTTAAAAGAAACTGAGCCTCCAAATAGCATTCCTTCAAGAGACTAAATTCTTCACTGGGGAAACTAAGAAATTAAGTCAGGGCTGGCTGGGTGGGTGAAGAGATCCACAGTTCTGCACCCTTCCATAAAAGAGGGGTGTCAGTACTCTTCCATAAAACTCTGGGTTAGAAGGTAAAGTGCCACAAAGCTGATATGGAGGGCAGATGGACCATGGCAGAAGTCAACACGCCAGAGGGTCCACTTATTCTGGTAAACCTATATGCCCCTAACCAGGATTGCCCAGACTTTTTCCATGATCTCAACCAGTGGCTCACAGACTTTAATCTGAGCAGGGTCCCAGTGATAATGGGGGGACTTCAACCTCACCCTGAATGCCCCTATAGACAGAAGCAATGGGTGCCTAGAACTGCATAAACAGGCTGAAAAAGCTGTCCTCTGCCTCATGGAGGAACACAACCTGCTGCAAGCCTGGAGAACTAAATACCCAGGGGTGAGAGACTTCACATGTTTCTCACAAACTCACGGCACCTCCAGCAGAATTGATTTTTGGCTGGTGTCCAGCTTGGCCTATGGGGACATCTCCAACATTCAATCAAACACATTATAATATCGGACCATGCCCCATGTTGAGCTGGCACTAGATCCGCTGTGTGTTGCTTCATGGTGAGATCCATGCTATCCATTTTGTGCAGGATCTCAGAGAAAATCTGCCTAATTTCTTGCAGGTTTGCATTGGAGGGTGGAGGTGCCACAGAATCCATCTTGGTGATCTCCTCGTGTATGCAGGCCTCTCTCCATGGATTAGACAGACCAGGATGGATCTTTTGACTGCCAGCAGCCCAGGGCTTGAAACTGGAGTCAATCAGCAGGTAATCTCAAACTGATTCAGTGCTGAAAATATGTCCTTCATAGCTACAGAATAGCTAGAATAAATGTCAGATATATTTCAGGGTATCAGGGAGCTAGTGTCTCAGGCATTCATTCACCTCGGCAGTTGGCCATGCCCAATTGTCACTTCATAACTAAAAAATTATTTGTGCTTTTGGGATGAAATTTTCAGGGTACAAAGGACTTGCTCCAAAGACATGCCTTTCACTGGTTTGGTGGAAAAGTGTTACTGTGTGGCAGAGTTATAACACTTTGAAGTTTGGGAATTTCCCTTAGGGTAACATTGTGATGGTTGGGGATCTTTTCAGATACCATATCTTGAAAATGCTTCAAGATACAGTTTTGGAGCTATGGGTAGTTTAGTACACTTTTGGGTGTACTAAATTGTTTTGCATGTTACCAGACCCTGTTTCAAATTGTTGGTGAATTGTAATGAATGGGGCACATATGGTTTGTTTGTTCAAATAGTTTGTACTGGGAGGTGGACTTGAGTCATTTATTCTTGTAGTTTGGTTTTGGTTGTTCAAACTTGTAGTTTGGTTTGTTTGCTCAAATAGTTTGTACTGGTAGGTGGGCTTGTGGACTTTTTTCTCCCACTGCCCCACCCCTCACCGCCACCGCTATTAAATGGGCAAGTGGACCACTCCCAGTAGCAGTTAAACCTATTAGGAAGGAGCAGGAGGAGGAGGAGTAATTTAGAGGGGGGTGAAATCTGGTTTAAAGTCTTAGAGAATTACTGATGCAAATGTAATGGTTGTCATTGTGCTGTTTCTTTTTTGAGGTAAGGGCTATTCTGGGAATAATGTTTTGACAGAAAAGTTGGGTGGGTGAAAGTAGTCAGGAACCAGGGTCTTAAGGAGATACTGCTGCATAGGAAGGGATTATAAGCTGAAGAGGGGGTACAGGCACCACTTAAGTAAGGAGTTTAAGGTGCAAGGGGGTAAGGGCAGCACAGAGGTATGAAAATGGAGAGAGATGAGGGAAGATGTGCCAGAAGGTGACATGGCAGAAATAGGGAAGGATGGGGACAGTGGAATGGGGAATGGTACAGGGAGCAACAAGATGCTCAGGGGGGTAGGCATGGGAAGAATAGTGGGTTGCAATGGCTGTGAGGCAGCTGTTTGGATGAGCATATTATGGAAGCTAGGTGGGTGTTCAATCTGTCATAGGCTGAGGAGGCTGGAGGGATAAGTGCAGTGGCTGGGTAAGGAGTTGGATAGGGTGAAGGGAGGGGGGACTGGGGCAGGATGGCCTTTGGCACAAGGTAACATGGAGCCAAGGCATAGGAAGAGCATCAGAACTGAAGAGGGAGAGGCAAGAAAGAGAGAAGGAGGGGTCAGGATGAATAAGGAGTCTAGTAACAGAGGTAAGCTTCAGGGAAGGAGGAAGGGAGGAAGGAACCTAGTCTCAGCAACACTGAGAAGGTAGGTAACTTGTTTGCAGTGCCGACAAACATGGTGGAGGGGGAGGTGTTGGATCTCCAAGAGGGGACAGGAAGGAATAGGGGTAGGGACAGCCCAGGTGACAGTAGTAGGACAGATGAAAGAGAGAAGGGAGAGGGGGACACAGCTGGACTGGTGGACAGAGGGGACAGGGTTAACAAGGGAAGGGCAATGCTGGTGAGATAGATGCCAGAGACACAGCAGGAGAGGGATGGGGACCCAGGGTATAGGGGAGGGTAGAGTAGGGAAACATAGTGAGGAAGTGTTGGGGGAGGGGTGCAGACCAGGGGAAGAGGCTGGGGGAGGCACTGGGGGATTGGATGGAGTTACTAATGGGCTGGGTAAGGTGAAGTCTACAAACAAGTACATAGAGAAGAAGTTGGGGAAGTATGAGGCATGGAGGGGGGTGTAGTGCTGGGGGATTCTATACTGAAGAGGATCAGATGGGGCAGTAAGGGGGAAAAGCATAACTGAATCTGCATTGAATTCATACCTAGGCTGACTGTGGATAGGGCAGTCTCTTCTTAAATGTGCAGAAAAGGGTAGGAGGAAACCGCATGTTGTAGTGCACATGGGTACAAACGACCTGGCAGGGGGGATGGTGGAAGTGGTATAGGAGAGATTTGAGGACCTGGAAAGGCTGTGTGAGGAGATGGGGGATCGGTGGCCTTCTTGGAGGTACTCCCTGTACCCTGTGCTAGTGCAGCATAGAAAGGAAGATAGGTGAGTTAATACTTGGTGGGGGGAATGGTGTCACTCAAGGGGGTATGGGTTGGTGGGTGGGTAGGATCGAACCTAGGACAGGAATGACCTGGGGCAGACTACATCTGAGCAAGGAGGGGAAGGCGGTACTAAAGCAGAAGACAGAGGAGTACATAGAAAGAAAAGATGAACTTAAACTAGAAGGGGGGTGGCGAGTGGTCAGCTGGTAGTCAGGGGTCCCAGAGAGGTGGTCTGATGTTTACACCTTAGCTAATGGGGAAGGCAAAAGGAGGGGGACATGGGGGAGAAAGGAGGGACAAGGGTTAGAGGGAAGGAGTGGGTGGAGTGGTCCACTGAACGGAGGAGCCTTGGAACAAGTCAGCTGAGTTTCAGGCCCTATTGGCAGATGGGAGGGTGGATATTATGGCCATCATGGAAATTTGGGCCACCCAGTACCAGGACTGGGAGTTGATGGTCCCAGGATATAGGATATTCAGAAATGATAGGACCAAGGGGGGGTGGTGATCTCCGTACAGGAGGGGATAAGGTGTGCAAGGGATTAGGGGGAGGAGGGCAGGACAGAGGCCCTATGGATACATTTTCAGGACTCAAAAGGCAGGACACTGAGGATGGGGGTAGTTTATAGACCACCAGCACAACTGGAGGACCTGGACAGGGAGTTATGTGAGCAAATCTGAAGGGTCTGCAGAAAGGGTAACATGGTGGGGGTGTGGACTTCAACCTACCTGGGATGGACTGGAGTACCCCAACCACCACAAGTGCAAGGTGGTAAGTCCTGTTAGAGGCATTTCAGGACAGCTTCCTGATGCAGCTGGTCCATGGGCCAACTCAAATAGGAAATACTCTGGACCTTGTACTGTCCAATGGGGAGATGGTAAGGGCTCTGGAGGTGGAGGACCCACTGGCAGGGAGTGATCACTACTCAGTGTGGTTCACACTCAACATGGGGAGGGAAGTTGGGGGTACGGGTACCAAAGTGATTGACTTTAGGCAGGCGGAGTTTAAGAAGATGGGGGAAATTCTGGTTGAGCACCTGGAGGGGATTCAACCAGGCTGGGACACAAGTCAGAAGTGGGATGTCATAAAAAAAGGGCTAGTGGAGGCTACGGGGGCATGTACTAGAACACAGAGCAAGAAAGGGATGGCAAAAAAGCCCAGTTGGTTGACTCAGGAGGTCAGGGAGGGGGTGAGGGTCAAGAGAGAGGCATTCTGGATGTTCAAAAAGTCAGGGAAGGGAGAAGACAAGGATATGTGCATGAAAAAATCCAGAGAGGCACCAAACTAGTCAGAGCAGCCAAGGCTTCCAGGGAACTGAGGCTGGCACAGGGTATTAAAAAAGGAGAAAAGGATTTCTTCAGATACATGAGGGAAAGAAGGAACAACAAGGACCAAACAGTCAGGATAAAAAAGGATGGGGGGTGGGTGGAGAGAGGGGAGTATCAGGTAGAGGCATTAAATGAATATTTCTGTTCTGTATTCATGCAAGAGAAAGAGGGGCAGGTACCGCAGGGGAGGGGTGGGGTAGGCGGGGAAGGGGGTGACAGATGTAAGGATTACTGAGGACATGATACTGGAAGGACTGAGGGCACTGAGGGCCAGACAGCATTCACCCTAGGGTACTCAAGGAGCTGGCTGAGGTCCTGGCAGGGCCACTGGCTGATCTGTTAAATACCTCCCTGGACACAAAATGTGTACCACAGGACTGGAGCATGGCCCATTTGGTACCCATTGACAAAGGTTGCCCATAGGATGAACCAGGAAACTACAGGCCAGTAAGCCTCACATCAATCATGGGGAAGCTCATGGAGACAATCCTGAAAGAGAGGCTGGTGACTCATTTGGAGGACAATGGACTCCAGGATGGGCATCAGCACGGGTTTGTCTGAGGTAGATCCTGCCAGACCAATCTCATTAAGTACTATGATTGGGTGAGAAGGGAACTAAACAAGAGCCATGCAGTGGATGTCCTGTATTTGGACTTCAGCAAGGCCTTTGACTCAGTGCCACACAGAAGGCTAGGGGGAAGCTGGAAGCTGTGGGGGTGGGGAAAAGATGGTGAAATGGATAAAGAATTGGCTAAGGGGAAGGCAGCAGAGGGTGGAAATGGGAGGGGAACTCTCAGCACCGAGGGCAGTGATGAGCGGGGTACCACAGGGATCGGTGCTGGGCCCGGTGTTGTTTGGGTTATGTATAGCTGATATCTCACATGGGATCTGAAGTAAGATCAGTTTGTTTGCAGATGACACCAAAATGGGGGCAGTGGTTGATGACATTGAGGGATGGAAGGGGCTGCAGGACAACCTGACTAAACTGCAGGAATGGTCAGAAATATGGTAACTTGGGTTCAATGCCAAGAAGTGCAAGGTAATGCACGTCAGAGCAAAGAACCAGGGGAGGGGCTATCAGCTGGAAGGGGTACAGTTGGGAAGCACCTCGGAGGAAAAGGACTTAGGGGTACTTATAACAGGGAGCATGAACAACTCTGCTCAGTGTAGGAAGGTGGCAGAGAAGGTCAGCAAGATGCTGGGGTGCATAGCAAGGGAATCTCCACCAGAAGTAGGGAGGTAATCCTCCCCTGTACAGGTCACTGATCAGGCCACACCTGGAGTACTGCATGCAGTTCTGGTGCTTGTACCTGAAGAAGGATATCAGATTGTTGGAGGGGTGCAGCACAGAGCAACAAAGATGATCCAGGGATTGACGGGCAAACTCTATGGGGAAAGGCTGAGCGAGCTACGTATGTACTCCTTGGAGGAGAGGAGGGATGGGGGGACATGATTGAGACCTTTAAGTACTTGAAAGGGATAAACAAGACCTGAAGAGAGGGTATATTCCAGTTAAGAAGAGGAAGGGACATGAGAGGGCACAGTCTCAGACTGGAGGGGGGAGATTTAGGAGGGAGGTAAGGAGACAGTTCTTCATAGAAAGGGTGGTGGACAAGTGGAATGCTCTACCACAGGAGGTGGTGGCCTGTAAGATGGTGGGTAGTTTTAAGAGGGGCTGGGACAGGGTGAGGAGAGGGTAAATCTAAGGAGGGGAGGAGTGGGAGGGGCAGCTGCAAGATGAGGGGCTAGCTGTACAATCGAACAGACTCAACAGACCGTGAGGCCTATGTCTGCTGACATTTTTATATTTTCATATTTTCATAAGTACAATAGGCATGTATGACAGCACAAGGCCCTACCACTCACTGTATACTGATAGGAGCACAGGGCCTGGAGGTCCCTGTGCTTACACGTGGAAATGAGGGACAAATACAATAGGCATGGATGGGAGCACAGGTCCCTCATACCGCTCCCATAATCAAATAAGGCTTCGATTACACTTTCTAAGAAAGTAAGGAAATTCATTGCAAAAAACTTCGATAATGCATCATTAGGGTTCAAGCATCAAAAGAAGGGAAATAGAACCTTAGGGCTCCCAAGCCAAAAATTCCACCCAACTGTGCATGCAGGAACAGCATGAGGGGTGTGTATTGAGGTTGTGAACGGTGAGCATTAGGGTTCACAACCCCAAAACACACCTCTCTTGCCTGTTCCTGCATGCAGAGTGGGGTGGTTTTTTGACATGGGAGCCCTAAGGCTGTATTTCCTTCTTTTGATGCGTCAGTCCTTATGGTGCTTTAATGAAGTCACATGGGTAGACCAGCATCTGTACTGAGGGACAGACTGCATATCAGTGACAAGGGGGCTAGACTGTTGAGGGGGAAACTCCAGAGATACATAGATAAAATACTGGGGAGTGATTTAAACTAGGGGAGGGGGAATGCGCAGCTAGGGGTGGTCCAGAGAAAATGTCTGGTGGGACTTACCTAACTCACACTCCCCCACACCTGGGGGCAGGAGACGTTGGGAGGGAGGGAAATGGTGGAAGGTAGGGCTGGTGGAAAGGGTTGCTAATAAATGCCAGGAGTCTTGGTCATAAAATGGTGGACCTGCAGGCAGCAGTGGTGGCAGATGACCTGGACATAATTGCAGTCACAGAGATCTGGTGGACTGAAAACCACAGCTGGGAAGTGGAAATACCAGGGTATGGACTCTACAGGAGGGACAGGACAGGAAGAAGGGGAAGGGGTGTTGCCTTGTATGTAAGGGAGGGGATTTGAGCAATTGCAAATGGGGGATGGGATGGACCAGTGGAGACACTATGGGTAACTTTTTATTTTTATTTATTATGCTTTAATAACTTTTTATTAGAAAACATACAAGGGGTACAGACCATGGTATCATGACAAGGATACATAACTTAAAACAAAACATAGGCAAAACAAGACAATCACTACATTCTACCCCCAACTCCACACACTCCTCCCACCCACCCACCATCCTGACCACCTCCCATCCACCATCCCTCTAATCCACCATGGGTAACTTTAGGCAGAACAGGGAGGAGGCAGTGAGGGTAGGGGTGGTCTACAGACCACCAAATCAAGGAGAGGAAGTGGATAGAGAATTCATTAGTGAAGTACAGGAGATGGCCAGGAAAGGGGAACAGTGGTTTTGGGCAATCTGAATCTACCAGATGTGAATTGGAAAATTCCAGCAGCATCCTCAGAATGGAGTATG
Organism: Neoceratodus forsteri; assembly: GCA_016271365.2. NCBI lineage: Eukaryota > Metazoa > Chordata > Ceratodontiformes > Ceratodontidae > Neoceratodus > Neoceratodus forsteri. The sequence continues at coordinate 717,859,201 of CM028132.1, read as the reverse complement.
GAGCTGCTGGTGGCTATGCAGCAATTGTTCATGCATCAGCTGGTCACAGAACCTACTAGGGGGAGGACCATTCTAGATCTGGTAATGACAAATAGGGAAGGGGTTGAGGAGGTGGAGGTCGGGGAAAATTTGGGGGACAGTGACCACAGGACGGTAAGCTTTAAAATCAGAAAGGGCCAGTTAAATGCATTTCAACACTAAGGTGCTAGACTTTAGGAAGACAGATTTTAGGAGGATGATAGAAATTGCAAGGAAGGAACTAGAAGGAAAGGAGGATGTGGATGATGTGGAGAAGCTGTGAGGGAAATTAAGGAAGAAATATTGAAGGCGACAGAACTATGCATTAGGATGATGAGCAAAAAAAAGAAGGGGAGGAAACCACTTTGGCTCAGAAAGGAGGTGGGGTAGCAGTTAGGGAGAAAAGAAGGGCATTCAGGGCATATAAAGCCTCTCAGAAAGAGATGGACAGGGAGGTATATAAGGCAAAACTGAGGGAAACAGGAAAAATAATCAGACGGGCGAAGGCTGATACAGTAAAGAATATAGCGAGGTAGGTGAAAGGAGGGAATAAGAATTGTTAGATATGTGAGTGACAAAAGGAAGGGTAAGGTGGGGATTATTAGACTCAAAGGGGAAGGGGGGATAATGGCAGAAGGGGATATGGAAAAGGCTGATGTTCTGAATGATTACTTCACATCAGTCTTCACGGTGGAGGACGGGAAAGGGCCAGAGTTGGAAGTCAGACCAAGGGAGGGCAGGGAAGTGGACTTGGATCCATTCACAGTGGATAGGATAGGATATTGGATGAGCTAGGGAAACTGCGGGAGGATAAGGCGATGGGCCTTGACAGGATTCACCCGAGAGTGCTGAAAGAGCTGAAGCAGGTGTAGGCGTCACTGCTCATGAGGTTATTTAATCTGTCACTGGACAAGGGAAGGGTTCCTGGGGACTGGAAAAGGGCTGTGGTGGTGTCATTGCATAAGGGGGAGGAAGAGAGGAACTGGGAAACTACCACCCCATTAGCCTTACCTCTGTTTTGGGTAAGCTAATGGAGACCCTTATAAAGGAAAGGCTGATTAAATATCTGGAAACAGAGGGCCTCCTGGATGGCAACCAGCATGGATTCACAGGTGGTAGATCCTGCCAGACCAACTTGATTGAATTTTTTGACAGGGTTATGGAGAAATGGGACCAGGGAGGGGTGGTGGACGTGGCCTACCTGGACTTCAGTAAGGCCTTTGACACCGTCCACCACAGGAGACTGTTAGGCAAAGTAGGCAGTTTGGGAGTGGGGAGCAAGCTCACAAAATTTGTTTAGCATTAGTTAGAGGGAAGGACACAAAGAGTTGTGGTAAATGGGTTGCACTCAAAGGAGGAAAGGGTGATGAGTGGGGTTCCTCAGGGTTCAGTGCTGGGACCCATACTCTTCAACATTTACATTGGGGACATTATGGAGGGTCTGCATGGGAAGGTGAGTCTGTTTGCAGATGACATGAAAATATGTAATAGGGTGGATATGTCAGGGGTGTGGAAAGCATGAGAGAGGATTTGGCAAGGTTGGAGGAGTGGTCAGAAAGAAGGCATGTACAATTTAATGTAAAGAAATGCAGAATTATGCATATAGGGTGCAGAAACCCAAAGATAAAATACTGGCTTTGGGGGGGGGCTGGAGACAACAGAACAGGAGAAGGGACCTGGGGATCCCCATTTCAGACAGCCTGAAGGTTCAGAGTCAGTGCAATAAGGCAGCAGGGAAAGGCACTCAGAATGTTGACATGCATAGGGAGGGGCTTTACAAGCAGGAGAAGGGAGGCGATCATGCCACTATACAAGACCATTGTCAGACCGGACCTGGAATATGGGGTACAATTCTGGAGGCCATACTTACAAAGGGACAAGGACAGGCTGGAGAGGGTCCAGATAAGGGTTACCAGAATGGTGAGTGGGCTGCAGAAGTCATACAAGGAGAGACTGGATGAACTGAACCTGTACACACTGGAGGAGAGGAGGGAGAGGGGGACTTGGTTGAAACATTCAAGTACTGGAAAGGCATACATAGGGTGAGGGTTGACAATATCTTCAGACTGAGTGAGAACAAATCCACTAAGGGGCATGCATTAAAACTTGAGGGGGGGGGAGATTTAAAGGAGACATCTGGGGAAAGTTCTTTACTGAAAGGGTGGTGGAGTTTTGGAACAGACTACCAGAATGGGTGGTGGGGCTGATTCAGTGGGCAAATTAAAAAAAGCCTGGGATACATTCATGGGCTTAACCAACAGGGGGAAGACAGAAATGGAGGGTGGAGGTCTTTCTAGAGGAGGGAACTCAGGCAGACTGGATGGACCATGGGATCTTTTTCTGCCAATGAATTTCTATGTTGATATATACTGTATATCTCTATCTAGATATAGATATAGATATAGATATAGATATTTATACAATAGGGGTGAGTGATAAATGAGTGAGATAGAACAGTGTATCATCCACTGCAGTGTGATATTTTTACCCTCTGCTCTACTGTGATGATATCAGCCATTTACACAAACAGGTCACACAAATGTCACTGATATCATCACTCTAGGCAGCTTTCCCCTTAGCATACAAAAAACACCCATGCTGTTACCATAGACACAAATGCAGAATTACATGAGAGGTCTCACTGCTGCCTGCAGGTAACTCAGCATTACAAAACACTATCACCTATTCCCCACACTCTAACTTCCAGCTCATTACTGTGATACTCTCAGCTTGACTGAAGCCAGAATTCTAAAGAGCACAGCTTCACAGAACAGTCTGTCCCTCACTGTTGCCTGCAGCTAACTCAATTACCACTAAAAACACTCACCTGTTCATCAAACTCTGCCTCTCAGACCATTACAATTACTGTGATACTCTCAGCTTGACTGCAGCCAGACTTCTAAAGAATACAGCTTCACAAAATAGTCTTTCACACTCCTACCTAAAACTAACTCATTTAGCATTGCAAAACATACTCATCTTTTCCCCAGAGTTTATAACACTGCCAGCCCATTCAGAAAAACTCACACACAGAATGAGCAAACACATAAACAGGAACAGAACACAAAACAACATAACAATACTTCTTAAACTCCTGGCCCTATTGTAAAAATTGAATACATGATATGCAGATAGTTATGGAAATATTGTCACTCCTGCAGAGCTTCACTCTGCAGGAGTGACAATATCTGCCATATCACACTATGCCCACTAATGTGATCTATATATATATATATATTATAGTGGTGCGATAGCACCACTATAGTTAGAGCTGAGTAAGCAGTTTAATGTTAAACCGCAAAGTTTGCACTTTAATAACTTTACAACCATTCAATGGATTTACACAAAATTTGGTATGAACTGTTCCATGGGGTAGATCACTTGAAGTATCAAGTTTTGTTCTGATCAGATTTACAATTTGCATGCTGCACATAATGAAAAAAGTGTAAGGGTTGCTTTTTGTTACCAGTTTTGGCTGTTTGTTCCTCATTGCACTGTGGCCACACCATTTGCATTTTGGCCTGAAATTTTCAGAGTACAACGAGCCTGCCCCAAAGAACAATCCAGCATTGGTTTGGTGAAACAATATTAATCATTTCCAAAGTTATTCAATTTTGAAATTAGGGTTCTGAGCATGCTCAGTTCAGTGTTTTGGATAGCTGCACAGGTCTGAAGAGGGATATGAGCTCACAAAAAAGGATTTTGACAGACTGTGAAGAGGGATTCCCTGTGCATGAGAAAAAAATCCCTTTTCATGAGCCGCCATCGTTTTCAATTTTTGTGCCAAAATAAAACATTATAACTTGCCCCAGGGATGTCTTCTGAATAAAATCAAGCATGCGTTTAGTTCATGGGGACATCCTGCACACTTCTGTGCTTTTGGTTTACTATATTTTAGTCCAAAAATGCTTATTTTTAAATTTAAAAACTTTTCATGACTTTGTTTGATCCTTTTTATGAGTTGTCAAAATCCCTTTGTGAGATGATGACCCTACCTCTGAAAAGGTATTTGCTTGTGAAAAGAGATTTTGACAGCTCACAAAAAGAGATTTAGTGCACCTTTTCATGAGCTATCAAAATCCTTTTGTGAGCTGTCAGGCCCTTTTCATGAGAAATCCTTTTTTGTGAGATGACCACCAGATGGCCCTACCTCACGAAAAGGGATTTCTCATGAAGAGGGATTTTGATAGCTCACGAAAAAGGATTCAGCTCACAAAAAGGGATCTTGACGGCTCACGAAAAGGGATTTTAAAATTTAATCACTTTATGTGAGCTGTCAAAATGTCTTTTCCCCAAGATGATGATCAGATGGCCATATTTCATGAAAAGGGATTCACTTGTGAAAAGGGATTATGACAGCTCACGAGAAGGGATTCAGCTCACAAAAAGGGATTTTGATAGCTCAGGAAAAGGGATTTTTAAAGGTTACTGTTTCTTTGGCACTTCACTGCAAAGAAACGGTTTGGAATTCCAGGCTGAAATTTTCATGGTAGAAAGGGCTTGCCCCACATATGTAACTTTTGCTGGTTTGGTGATGGAATTTACATTTCTTCCCTAGTTATAACACTTTGAAGTTTGGACAGTTCCCATAGGATAACACTGTGGTGGATGCAGTACCTTTCAGCACTTCCTATATCTCAAAAATGGTTCAAAATATGGATTTTTCATTAAACACAGAGGTGTACTAAGCACAAATGCAGATTGCCATGCCATGATTACAACTGCAGTAGAATTCTTTCCCCATTTTCCTATGGGTACTGAGATATTGTGCCATTTGCAGCACAGGGGTGATTTGGAATGCCTCTAGACCTGTGCTGCATCTCTACAATTACAGGTAGATGGGAGCACAGGGCCCAGGGGGCCCTGCGCTGCCACATATGGATACCATTATGCAGTACTGGTCATGCAGAGCCCTCCATTATAAAGTACTGGGAGGGTCCTGCACTCCTACAGGGAGATTACAGTTCATGATGGTGTCTAAACACTTATGGATAGATGGGAGCACAGGGCCCTGCATTCTGACAAATGGATACCATTATGGAGTAATGGGAGCATGATGAGAATGCAGTGCCTTTGGGGAGGGAGTGGGGTGCTGGGAGGGTGGCGATTGAGGGTGATGTTGTTGGTTGGTTAATTATATTTGTAGGTAACTGGTTTCTTATGGGGATTATTCGAAGGGTTAGGCAGGGAGGAGGGGAGGTTATAGTAAAGGGGTAGTGGTGATGGGTTTGGAAGATCTGCTCACCCAGAAGTTTGTCCCAAATGGGGTTTGTGTACCCAGAAGGTATTTAGAAGGCGATATGTGGATTTTCGGGGAATGGGTAGTCTTCTGAGTTTTGTACGTGGAACGTTAAGGAGTCAGGCAAAAGATAAAGAGATATAAAATTTTAAAGCATTTACAACTACTAAAGGGACAGATAATATGTTTGCGAAAACACACCTGCTTGATAAAGAGCTAAACATACTTACATGTCAGTTTGTTGGTCAGATATTTGGGGCTGGTTTTAGTACAGCGGGTAGAGGAGTAGCTTTTGTTACATAGGAATGTGGCTTTTTGTGTGAGAAGCAATTAGCAGATCCGCAGGCCACTATATAATTGTGGTAGGGCTTTTGAACCAAACAAGAATTGTGTTGGGAAGTATTTATGGCCCAATGCAGACTCCCCTGGGTTTTTCATGGATTTATTAAATATCTTAAGTCCGTTTCACCAGTATCCGATAGTGTTGGGTGGGGATTGGAACTTGCCATTTACTCCAGATTTGGATAAGGATGGTAAGCGAATTAAGGGTCTATCACCAGCTCAGAGAGCTATTAGGAAATTGGTTGATAATTTAGGATTATGTGACCCATGGAGGGTTTCGAACCCTTCATGTAGGGAATATACATTTTTATCAGAGGTTCATAAGTCCAGATCCAGGATAGACTATTTTTGGTGAGTAAAGGGCTGTTGACAGGACTGGTGAACTGTAACATTACTCTGGAATTTTCTCTGACCACTCCATGGTTCGCTGCTCCTCAATTTGACCCCTAATACTCCTAGACAGACTACTTGGAAGTTGAACAATCAGATATTACGGTCTGCAGAAATAAGGAGTATGTTGGACGTCGGATTGAACAGTATGAGATGGAGAATAGTCATTTAACTATTAGGGAGATTTATGGTGGTGTGCTCTAAAGTGTGTGTTAAGAGGGGAGTTCATTAAGTTGGCGGTGGTAAGAAAGAAGAAGAGGGAGGAAAGGGTTAGATCCTTGTTGGTACGAATTAGGGATATAGAGAAAGATCTATCAAAGAATACACCAGAGGAGACTAGGGAGCTACTATGTAAATTGCGTCATGAATATGAGGGGATTCTGGGGAAGAAGGCAGAATACGCGATTCTGAAAACCAAGGCCCTGTATCTGAACCAGGGTGAGAAATCAGGTAGGCTTTTAGCGATGAGGTTAAGGGCAGTGGAGGCAACTAGGATAGTCCAGAGTATCACGTCTAGTGTTGATGGGACGGTCAAATCAACACCTATGGAAATTGTTAAGGAATTTGAAGATTACTACAAGGCTCTATACAGCCCAATGACCCCTAGGCCTAGCAGGCAGGAGATAGAGGATTTCTTATCTGCCTGTAGTCTCCCCCAGGTACCAGAAAGTCAAAGGAGAGAGCTCTCACTTCCTATCTCGGAGGAAGAGATTTTGGAGGCAATTAAAACGCTTTCCAACGATAGGGCCCCTGGTCCGGATGGATTTACACCTAATTTCTACAAAAGTTTTGCATCTCATGTCCCGGTTAAAAGATTATTTCAGAGTATTTTGACCTAGGACAAAGTAGATGGTTACCTATTCAGCCCTGATAGTGCTCATTCTGAAGGAAGGGAAGGAGTTAGATAAAGTTACAAGTTATAGACCCATTTCCTGATTAACTATGACATCAAGATTTTAGCGAAGATTTTAGCCTCAAGGTTGTCAGGGTCATGCCCAGGCTAGTTCACCATGACCAGGTCGGGTTTATGAGGGTAGGCTGCCGGATCACCTGTAGAATTGTCTCATGTCTTCTCCGTCTCCAAGGACTGTAACTTCATGTATTGATGTCAGTGGATGCGGAGAAAGCATTCACAGAGTGGACTGGAAGTTTTAGCTATTACTATGGAAAAATTTGGTTTTCCGGCCCAGTTTATCAAGTTTGTGTTTGCCTTATATAGGGACCCAAAGGCCAAAATATATTGTAATGGTGTTTTTTCCGCAAGTTTTTTGCTTAATTCTGGCACTAGGTAGGGTTGTCCCTTATCGCCTCTTTTATTCAATTTATATCTGGAGCCTCTCCTCACTAGAATGAGATTAGACTCTAGGGTTATGGGTATTAGAGTCGGATCGCAGGAGCTCAAAGTTTCAGCATATGCGGATGACATCTTGTTGCATGTTGTTCAGCCAAGTAGCTCAGTCCGAGCAGTGCTGGAAATTATTGGAGAGTATAGCAGATTGTCTAACTACAGGATTAACGTGGGAAAACCAAATTTTCCCACTGAATATGAGAGTGCGCAGATCGGAAGTGTTGGAAATGGTATGCAATGGACTCCGTGACATGCTGAAATATCTGGTATATACTTGGCCAGATCGGATCTGAAGTTAGTCAATCTTAATTTGAGCGCCATCAGGAATATGATTAAGCAGGATTTGCAAAGGTAGAGCGGATTGCCGCTTTCTCTCTGGGATGGATTAGCATAGTTAAAATGCATATCCTATCTAGGATTTTTATCCACTTAATATGCTCAATGTTTTGCTACCCCAAAGATGGTTTAGAGAATTGCACGATTGATTTCTGATTTCATCTGAGAGGAAAAGGCACCTGCAGGGCTTACAGTAGGCTGGGCGGCTCCTAGGAGAAGGCGGGTCTGAGACTTCACACTTTGGATTATGCTACTGGGCAAGTAGTCTGTGTAAATATATGAAATGGGTGGTCCCTGTCAGCAAACTTGATTCTCTGCCCTATGTCCCTCGTGGGTTAGAATTAGAGATCGAGGTGATCAGGGAGGTAGGATTGGATCCGATTGCATTTCTCTATTCCACCCCCAAGAGATGGCCTTCTAGGCTGGTTAATAATCTGATAGTAAAATTTTTGCGTATTCATAGGCAGATTTGTGGTAAGCTCGGGTATGCCCCGGATAGGGACAAGCATCAACCGGTATGCCAAAATTGAACTTGAGGATTGGGGGGAAAATGATTTTGGGTAAGTGGATTCCCCAATTGGAGGGGTTGCGAATTGAGGACTTAATGGAAGAGAACCGAGTACTCCCAATTGGGGAGATCCTGGTGAAGTACAATATAGATGTTAAGCAGGTTTTTAAATTATACCAGCTTACTCATTTATTGACGCAAGTTGGGATCAATCTCCGAGAGGGGCGTGAAGATGGGACTTGGTTTGAATCATTAGCGCAAGTTGTGTGGGAGCCACATGCGGTGTCTGGTGTATATAAGAAACTTCTCGACCAAAGTCTTAGGGATTTGGATCACATACCGAGATATTGGACTAACTGCTTGGGGGAGCAAGAGCGAGATTGGGAGGCGGTCTGGAGGCATACGTACAAATATGTTAGACAGGACAGGCTGAGGGTGATGCAGTTTCACTTCTTGAATAACTTATTCTGGACCCCCTCCAAGTTATTTAAGGTGGGTGGTAGGACTGACCAAAATTGTTTCCGTGCTGTCAAGCTGTGGAGACTTGTATCATATTTTCTGGGAGTGCCTGCCGATAAAGCAATTGTGGATGCAGATTAAGCAGAGGGCAGACCCGTTGTTGGGTATTGACCAGTATTTTACCCCTGATGTTTGTTTGATAGGGGATTATTCTGGCATTATGTATAGGGAGCATAGGTTTTACATGGCTCTGATTTCAGGTTCGCTTAAAAAGGTAGTTTTGCGACATTGGATGACTGACTCCCCAATTACGTATACGGAATGGCTGCAGGAGATGTTGTCTAATTTAAACATGGAAAAATGGGGAGCGGGAAGGGACAATAGGTTTCATATATTTGAAAAGACTTGGAGTCGCTTTTATGCGTTATACCTTCCCCAGGCGTAGCTGGATTAAGTAAAGCAGGAGGAGGGATGACGGTGGGTGAGCAGATCTTCTTCAAGGGTATGTGGTGGTGGTGGGAGGGAGGTTAGGGTATGGTGGGAGTGGGGTTGTTACTGTTGAGGGTAGGGGAGAGAAAATTGGTGACTTGAATTTATTTTGTCATCTGCTTGGGTAGAACAAAATATGCTGGTTTCTTATTATGTGTATTGTATTTGATGTGAAATTCTGTCACAATAAAATTTTGAATTTCAAAAAAAAAAGAATGCAGTGCCCTCCCACAGGGAGATGAGGGTTAATTACAGTGTGTATACACTTATGGTTACATAGGAGAGATGGCACCATAGGGCCTGGAGGGCCCTGCACTCCCATAAACATATAAGGGTACAATTACACTTTCTCAAAATGTAAGGAAATTCATTGCAAAAAACTTTGCTAATGCATCAGTTAGGGTTGAGGCAACAAAAGTTGGGAAATAAGGTGTTAGGGCTTCCAACTCTAACACCTTCCACACCCCTACCACCCCACCTGCACCCTCCACACACCAACAGGCATCAGGGTGTGTCTTAGGTCATCAGACCTAACTCTTACCCCATTCTCCTGTACTGTACCATCTCAGCTTCCTTACACATGGCAAGGAGAGTTATGGCCAACATCCACAAGACACACCCAAATGCCTGTTGGTGCGCTGATGGTGGGGGTGGTAGGGGTTGGGGAGATGAAAGGGTTGGAAACCCTAATGCCTCATTCCCCTACTTTTGTCATTTCAACCCTAACTGATGCATTAATGAAGTGTGTGTATGTATGTGTATATATATATATATATTTATATATATTTATTCATAAAAACTCCATTTAATGCATCAGTTAGGGTTGTTCACAACGACAAAAGTGAGAAATTCAATGTTAGGGTTCCACCCCTTTCACCCCACCCACCCCCACCAACAGGCATCGGGTGTGCATTAGGGTCATCGGTCCTAACTCTCACCCCATCCCATGTGTAAACAAACTGAAGTGGTGCAGTATAGGAGAATGGGGTGAGTTAGGACCGCGACCCCAATCCAACCCGATGCCTGTTGGTGGGGCGGAGGGGGTTGGATGAAGGGGGGTGGGAACCCTAACATTGAATTTCCTCACTTTTGTTGCTGTGGAACAACCCTAACTGATGCATTAAATGGAGTTTTCTGCCATGAATTTCCCTTCTGTTTGAAAATGAGCACTATAAATAGTGAATGGAATATTTTTTGTCACATAGTAACGCTAATGGTAACGCAAATGCAAGCGCAAACAGTAACACACATGGTGACACAAAGGTAAATGGTAATGCAAATGGTAAGAGAAATGCAAGTGCAAATGTTAATGAAAACAGAAATGGTAATGTAAACGGCAAAGCAAATGCTAACAGCAACAGAAACGCAAATGTTAACGAAACAGTAACATAAACGGTCACGCCAATGGAAATGCAAATGGTAAGAAAAATGCAAATGGTAACAGAAACACAAACAGAAATGCAAATGGTTAAGGCAATGGCACCACAGAAGGAAACAGTAACACAATCAACAATGGAAATTCAACTGAAAACGTAAACATTAAGGGCAACAGAAATGCAAACGGTGATGAAGATGCAAACAGTAATGGTAACATAATTGGGAATGCAAACAGTTACAGTAACAGCAACGATGACACCAAAGCAAACAGTAATGGAAAGGGAAATGCAAATGCAAGCGCATATGGCAACACAAATGGTAATGCATACTGGCAAGGTACCGCAACTGGAAATGCAAATGCTATCAGTAACAGCAATGATGATGCAAAGGAAACACAAACGCAAACACAAACAGAAGCATGTATGCAAACACAAATAGTAATGCACACGGTGACGCAAAAGGAAACGCAAACAGAAACAGTAATGGAAATGCAAATGAGAAAAGTAATGCTAATGGAAGCGCAAATGAAAATGCAAAGGGTAATGCACACGGTGGCATAGACAGGAACAGTAACACAAACGGTAACGGAAATGCAAGTGGAAACACTAAGTATAACAGTAACGAAAGAGCACACCCTTTTTTCCCCCAAAAAGCTGTATAGAGAAACACAGTGGATAGAAAGAATGTATGCATAATAATGGGCCTCGGAGAAGAAAATGAGCACTTGGAATACTAAATTGCTTATATCTCAGGAACCGTATGACATAGAAAAAAATTAACATGTCATATTATTTATGATTTTCCTGGCTAGTTTTGCACTTAGCCCCCTATTGGGAGGCTAAGTATTTTTTTTCAACTTTTATTAACAAAGTTTTCCACTTACAGAGGCAGTAACATGAAAGATGACAAAAATAACACTTATTACATTTAAAACTGCCCCTCCTCCCCACAGCAGTTACATATCAATGTACCACTTAAGTATAAGACCATTGTACAGGAGCATACAGGGCAATTATACTAAAACACTGCTATTTCTGAGCAGCTAAAATTAGAGAGTGAAGGGGATCCCATATCTGAGTATAAATAGATAGTCTGTTGTGGAGGCTAGCAATAGCCTTTTCCGTACACAGGTTATCAAGGATTTTGTTCACCCATTCCTGTAATGTCGGAGTAAGCTTGTCTTTCCAATGATGTAAAATAAGCTTTTTGACCAATAAAGCTATCATTGAAATATGAAATCTTCTCACTTTAACTCTAATAGAAGACATGTCCCCGAGGAGACAAATATCAGGTGTGAAATGTTCCTGTAAACCCAGTATAGGATCTAGGGAAGCTTTGATAGAATCCCACAACTGGGAAATTTTGGGACAGGACCAAAATATGTGAAGGAGTGTCCACTCCTCCTGTGAACATTTAACGCATAAATTGGAGTCCAGCAGACCCCACTTCGTTAACTTAACCAGAGTATACATAGATACATAGATACATAGATACATAGACAGTGTCGGCAGATAAGGGCCTATGGCCCACCCAGTCTGCCCATTTGAGCTTGTAAGTTCAGTTTGTTTTCCTAGAAGTCTGTTGCCCCTTACCCCTGACCGCCAGAATTCCTTTATGTCTATCCCATGCATTCTTAAATCCCGTGATTGTTTCAGCCCCCACCACTTCCTCTGGCAGGGTGTTCCACTTGTCCACCACCTGTTCTGTGAAGAAATTCTTTCTCATGTTTCCTCTGAATCGTCCTCCTCCAACTTCATCCCATGCCCTCTTGTCCTGGAACATCTTTTCGCTTAAAATAGTGTTTTCCTGCACCTGTTCCTCCCCTGTAAGATACTTGTATGTCTCTATCATATCCCCTTCTCCTCCTCTCCTCCAGGGAGTACATGTTCAGTTCCTTCAACCTGTCTTCATAGGACTTGTGATGCAATCCATGCACCATCTTTGTTGCCCTCCTCTGAACCTTCTCTACCCTGTCTATGTCCTTACGTAGGTATGGTCTCCAGAACTGTACACTGTACTCCAGGTGGGGCCTCACTAGTGTCTTGTATAGCGAAATTATGACTCCTTTTCCTGCTGGTGATGCCTTGCCTATACATCCCAGCATCCTATTTGCTTTACCTGCTGCCTTGTCACACTGTTTCCCTACCTTGAGGTCATCAGAGATGACAACCCCAAGATCCCTTTCCTGCTTGGTGCATGCTATATCCTCACCCCAACTGATATATTGTGCCAGGGTTTTGTGCCCCATATGCATTATCTGCACTTCTTTGCATTGAATTTCAACTGCCAAACCCTGACCATTCTTCAAGTTTCTGCAGGTTGCTTCTCATTCTGTCTACACCCTCTGGTGTGTCTACTGTGTTACAAAGCTTTGTGTCATCAGCAACAGTGAAATTCTGCCTTCTAGGTCCTCAGCATGTCACTGATGAAGATGTTGAATAGGACCGGTCCCAGCACTGATCCCTGTGGTACCCCACTGGTCACTCTTCCTCTGTGGGAGGACAGCCATTTACCACCACCCTCTGTGTCCTGCCACCCAGCCAGTTACCTACCCACCACACTACTGTCCTGCCCACACCCATATTCCCCAGTTTGTGTAATAGTCTTCTATGTGGCACAGTGTCAAAGGCCTTGCTGAAGTCCAGATAGGCCATGTCCACTGCCCTCCCCTGATCCACCTCCCTAGTCACCCAGTCAAAAAATTCAATGAGGTTGGTCTGACATGACCTCCCCCTGGTGAAACCATGCTGCCTTGGGTCCTGTAGTCCATTGACAACCAGATGTTCCACCAATCTCTCCTTCAGTAGTGCTTCCATGATCTTCCCCACTACCGAGGTGAGGCTGACTGGTCTGTAGTTCCCTGCTTCCTCTTTGTTCCCACTTTTGTATAAGGGGACTGCATCTGCTGTCCTCCAGTCTTTGGGTACCTCCCCTGTTTCCAGTATAGTACATATTATGTAAAATATGAAATTGCATGAGGCACAATCTATCTTGGGAGACGAATTTGTGACAGGACCTCCACAAAGCTTGCCAATTAAGTGAGTATTGAGGAAGTAAGGAGCTTCAGAACCTCTTTGGTCCAAAAGAGTCCCCATACCTTTTGTGAAATAGCACTTGGTATACTTTGGATACACTGCCCGAAGACCCAAGTAAAGAAAGAGTTTCAGGTATCAGGGCCCCAACCGTCTGAATAGGAGGGGTGTTACCGAATGCTATTGTGAGTAGATATCTTATCTGTACTGCTTTAAAATGTGAGAATGCCGGGATACTAAATTTCTGTATAAGATCACATGTGGATAGCCATTGCCCCTCCTCATCCACAAAGGAAAGCACTATCCCATGCCCCAACTGGGGCAACCAGGTGCGGAGAATCTGCTGCTTATTCATAGTGAAAGATGGGGAATTCCAAATAGATTGGGCCAGGTCTAACTGAGGAGTATAACGCAAGAAAGAGCAAAGTTGTGCGTATATCCTTAAAGAAGTGGTAACTATAGGAGATTTTTCGGCTACGTGCACCTGAGAGATTTTTACATAGAACAGAGTTAAAGGATCCAGGTTCATGGACCAGATTGAGTCCAACTCTATTCTAAGCCAAGCCAGCTTCATCCTTTCAGAACCCGGATTTACCCATTTCAGGCATTTCACCAGATGACTAGCCCAGTAATATAAGGCCAGATGGGGAATACGCGGGCCCCCCTCAGATTTTGGAGCAGCCAACTTGTAGTAAGCCAGATGGGGGTATTTGTCAGACCAGATAAACTTGGTAAAAATACCATGCAATTTCTTAAACCAGGATAACGGGATGAAAGAACTGAGAAGAGATAAAGGATAGAAAATTTGTGGGAAGATATTCGTCTTGATTATATTGATCTGGCCCCAAAGTGAGATAGAGAGTTTGGACCATCTGTCGAGATCTTGAATTATAATCTGGGAAAGGGGATCCAGATTTTCCCTGAACCATACTGAAGGATTATGAGTCAGTTTAATGCCCAAGTATTTCAGTGACCTAGGGGACCAACATAGGCCAAAGGGGGCAATATCGGTCTTAAAAATCTTGTGATTTAAAGGGAAAAAGGAAGATTTATTAGCATTAAGCTTATAGTTAGAGAGGGCACTAAATTTAGCAATTTCACCCAGCAAAACCAGAACAGAAGATATCGGATGGGATAAGTACACAAGGAGATCATCCGCGTACGCAGTGATTTTGACTTCGTGAAGCCCCACCTAGATGCCTTGTATTCCTGTATTATTGAGAATATTCTGAATGAGAGGTTCAAGATACAGGTTGAATAACAGGGGAGAGAGGGGACAACCCTGTCTGGTACCAGAATATAATGAGAAGGACATAGAAAATGCACCATTTCCCAAAATCCTTGCTGCAGGTGCTTTGTATAATGCAACTATCCAGGATATAAAGACAGGAGGGAACTGAAAGGCTTCAAGAATCTGGAACAGAAATTTCCAGTTCACCCGGTCAATTGCCTTCTCGGCATCCAGGGAGACCAGTCCAGTGGGAAACGCAGCATCCCTGGAGGCCGAGAAGACATGGAAAAGGATACGCAAATGGTCTGAAGATGAACGTCCCTTCATGAATCCAACCTGCGCCATACCTATTAGATCAGGGAGAACTACAGTTAGTCTGTCGGCCAATATCTTCGAGAGGATTTTAATATCCTGATTTAAAAGAGATATTCACCTATAACTCTGGACTAACTCAGGATCTTTATCTGGTTTAGGGAGAAGAACAATCAGGGCTTGAAACAAGTAAGGATCAGTCTCGACCCCAGATAGAATGTACTGAAATAAACAATAAAGCACTGGTAATAAGAGGTCACAAAAAACTTTGTAAAATAAAGAGGAGAACCCATCCAGTCCTGGGACCTTGTCTGAAGGTAGCCTTTTAATAACTTCGGAAATTACCTCCTGGGATATAGGAAAAACCAGAAAGCTCTTGTGTTGCTCCTATAGAGAGGGTAGGTGGGAGTTTTTAAGGTACTCCTCAAGAGTCCCAGGACAGGGAGGATTCTCCATATCCCTATATAAATTATCATAATATAAAGTGAACTCCTGTACTATCTCAGTAGGGGATACTTTCAGAGACCCATCTGCCATTGCCCAAATTGGTGGAATGAATCTTGCGGACTCCTGTTGTTTTAATCGCAATGCGAGCAAGCACCCTGCTTTCTCTCCCTGATCCGTATAGCTGGCCTTAGTTCGGATTATAGCTAGTTCTGCCTTCTCCCTTAACAACTCTAGATATCTATCTTTGGCCACCAGAAGCCTCTTCTTGTCCTCATTAGAGGGACTAACAGAGAGATTCCCTTCAAGGGACCGAATTTGAGATAATAGTGATAAGAGCTCTTCCTCCTGCACCTTTTTCCTTTTTGCCGCAATACCAATAAGAACCCCTCTCATATAAGCTTTAAAATCCCCCCATAGATTATCCGGCTTTGCACTGTCCAATGGGTTGGATGAGAAAAAGAATTCAGTTTGTTCTCTTATAAGCTTACAATACTTGGCATCTTTAAGAAGCTGTTCACTGAGCTTCCACCTAGTCTCCCTCTTAGGTGAATCAAGAAATGCCAGGTTGCATACCACAAGGGAATGGTCAGAAATGGGACCAGGTTGGATCAAGGCAAACTTGACCCCAGGCAAGAGACCCTGTGTGATAAAAACATAATCAATGTAGGACTGCGAGCCATGCGCCATTGAAGAGAAAGTAAACTCCTTAGAGTCAGGATGCAACACACGCCAGACATCACAGAGCCCACATTGATCTACCAGATCTTTAAATGCCCTCTGTCCCAGGGACATCCCTCTCAACCCACTTCCTGACCTATCCAAGTCAGAGTCAATAACTTGATTAAAATTGCCCCATAATAATCCTAATAGGAAACATTGGGAGCACAGTGGTTATCAGCCTCATAAAAAACCCTGGGTCATCAATATTGGGTCCATATATGCTACCGAGTAAAAGCGGTACGGACCAGAGAGTGCCTTTGACTAAAACAAATCTGCCTCCTGGATCCTTGATAACCTGCATAGCAATGAAAGGGATTATTTTATTAATAAAGAGCATGACCCCGAAGCTTTTAGTGAAACCCTGAGCTTCGTAAACCTGATCCACTTGTTGTCTCCTTAATTGTAAAGCTTCACACTTTATTAGATGGGATTCCTGCAAAAAAGTCATCTGAGACCGCAATAAATTTAAGTGTTCGAGCACCTGATATTGTTTGGATTTTTTCCTGATCCCCTTAACATTCCAGGTAACAAAAGTCACATCATTAACCATCTGACCAGATTAATAAGCTTAACATCCTCAGCCCTGTATAGGGAAATCGAAAAATGTTCAACCAGGTTCAAATGGTTACTGCTGTATGATCCACCCTCCCCCGTCCACCCTTCATCCCCCAAAACAAGCCATTCCTTCCTCTATCCCCCTCATAATAATCCCCCCACAATAAACAAGAAAGTATCTGAAGCAAAATACCCGAACTCCCACCTCCCATCCACTCTAACTGTCACAAACAGCTCAGTAATGTACCGCGTCCTTCTTCCCCAGCCTCTTGAAATAGACCCCTCAGCCCCAAACTAGTACAATAACTCCCCCTAACCAGCAAAATTTAAGTAGGAACTGAGAAAACTTTGCAACCTAAACAATTATAGATAGTTTAACAAGAGGAGCTGGAATTAAAAAGTACGAGCGCAGCATAAATGCTGCCATAATACACTGAATATCTGTGGCCTAGCAAGAGAGAGACCCAATGCACAAGGAATGCAGGTATCTAACTTAAATATAAAGTTCTTAACCACGTCATCACGCCAGAAAGGAATCAGATAATACAGTAAAAGTAATCAGCAGTTGACCAGATATTAAGGGAGAGAGCCGTGCAAACGAGACTAAGCCCCAATTAGTGAGATACATATAACCTACTTAATGAACACCAGTACCTTGAGGTTCTAATAAAATATCCGGAAGAGTAGGGCTCTTTTGCCTCAGCATCATACCCTACCAGGACCAACTGGCATGATAATGAGTGCGTTTATTGCCCCAGGCTACGAGACAACAGCTCACACTGAGCTGATAATCCTGCATGCTGAGCTCCCCCTTGTGGCCACAGAGCAAAATTCAAATGCCCTGCCCTCCTCCTGTATTAGTCTACCCCCAGAACAAGACCATGAACCTGAGTGATATTCTTTAACCACCCCCTTTGTACTAACAAATAACATTCCTGAAAAGACCTAAATACCGAACACCATTCCCCCCACAAGAACAGGCTTGAAACTCAAACAAAACTAATATAAAGGCTGCAGTCCCATGTTTTGAATTAAAAACCAAAAAGTCTCATATCAGTTAAGATAGTGAAATAACAGCTCAGCATCTCCCCCCAATAAGATCCTCTGGATTCCATCCACTCTATTTATTCTATTCAGTAGTGGACATGAGAAGCAGTCCCATCTTGACAATGCAGGGCTTCCTTTCACATAGATAAGGGCTCCTCATGGGTCACAAAACAGATCAGGAAGAGCAAGCTTGAGGCCAGCGAGAGCAACATCAGGATCCTCATATGCTAAGCAGGATCCGTTCACTAAAACCTGCAGCTTAGCTGGGTACCCCATCTTAAACCTGAGCCCAGCAATGATAATCTTGGTTACGATGGGATGAAATGCTGTACACTTCAGTCGAACAGAACCAGGGAGGTCCTGCGCTATTCTTAGCTTCGAGTTTTCCCACCTGACCTCTTGTAGGTCTCTCACTTTAGACAAGAGGTGTTGCCTTTCCATAAAATTGAGAAATCGGTATATCATAGGGTGGAGAGCAGTCCCCGAAGGAGGTTTTGGTCGAAGGGATCTATGTGCCCTCTCAATAGTGTACACACAGCCAAAAGGAGAGGGACCGGCAACACATTCTACCAGCTTCTGTACAAAGTTAATAGCATTCTGGCCTTCTTCACCTTCAGGTAGCCCCAATCTTACCACATTGTTCCTTCGGCTATGGCCCTTAAGATCCTCCAGCTTTGCTTCAACTTGAGAGAGCTTCTGTCACAGTGTAGCTAGCCCAGGATCTATCTTTTTGAGATGTTTCTCGAGAGACACCATGCGAGCTGTATTATCAAATGTTACTGTAGTGATCTCTTCCAGCTTCTTAGACAGGGCTTTAAGCTCAGTTGCCATTTCTTTAACTTCCTCCCAAAAGGGCTTGAATTCTTCGAGGAACCTATTCAGGGTCAAAGGCTCCTGATCCGGTGCTTGGCTAAGTTGATCAGGCCTGTCTGATCCACTCGTGGCCCTAGCCTTCTTCGGGGCCTTCTCAGGTGTAAATGGTGGGGTATGCTTTTGCGAAGGTTTTCTCATGTAAGCCTCCATAAATATTCCAACTCGCAATTCCGAACCCTGGAAAGGTTAGAAGGCAGATTCCGTGAACACCAAGGGGTTTTAAGGGATATAGCAGGCCAAAAAAGACGAATTTATAACTGGGAGGCTGGAGCTATGCGGAGGAGCTTCTATTCAGCACTCTGCATCATGTGATCCTTGGGGCTAAGTATTTTTCATAAAAAGTCCATATCTCGAAGCGTTTCCAAGATTTGGGCACTGAAAGGCGCAACGGACACTGTAATGTTAGTCCATGGGAAAAATTGTCAACTTCGGAGTACCGTAACTTGCATCCCTGTAAAATTTTGTGACCAAACCACCAAAAGGCATATCTGTGGGATGTTGGCTTTTTTCCCTCCAAATTTCAGCCCAAAAGACCAAACCGTTCTTTTGCAGCAGGGTGGCAAAGAATTCTTGTTATTTTGGACATAGTGTAGCAAAGTAGTGCCGCAAATCACAACACTTTTGCAAAAAAAATTATGATAGTGTTGCAAGTGCGACACTACTTTGTGACACTACAGTTTACAAAAATTTCAAAAACATATTTCTGTGGTGTTTAACCCCCCAAAAAAGACATGGCTAGCATCCTCAGGGCTCAACTAGGTGAACACAAAAAGGATTGTGTCCCTAGAGGGTCCCACATTTAAATGCCAAGCATTTCTGTGACCAGTAACTGAAAAAAAAATGGCTAACTCACGACACTACAGGGGTCATTTGAGACACTAAAAATTGCATTTGTTACACTGTCAAACTTTTTGTTAACTTTTCCTATTGACTATAATGGGAAACTTGTTTTTTGAATAACTTTTGAACTATTTAATATTTTTTCACAAAATCTTTGAAAGGTACATTGGGGAGCTGGGTCGCATGTTTCCTGAAGTTTTCGGACAGTCGCACAAACCATGTGACCTGTAGGTGTGAGCAAAGAATGCACAAAAAAGTGTAAATTTGACATGGAATGGTGCTTTATAGCTCCTCAACTGTATACCCAACCATTACAAAACTTGGCAGATCCAGAGATTTATAGTACCACTCTGTGCCTGCCAAATTTCAGGTACATCCGTCATTCGGTGGCAAAGTTATTAAGCTGCCAAATTTCACACTTCAACCTTAAAGGGGTACTCAACCCTAACTATAGTGGCACTACCGTGCCGCTATAATATATTTATACAATAGGGGTGAGCGATAAATGAATGAGATAAAACAGTATATCATCCACTGCAGTGTGATACTTTTACCCTCTGCTCTACAGTGATGATATCAGCCATATACACAAACAGGTCACACAGAGGTCACTGATATCATCACCCTAGGCAGCTTTCCCCTCAGCATGCAAGAAACACCTGTGCTGTTACCATAGACACAAATGCAGAACTACATGAGAGGTCTCACTGCTGCCTGCAGCTAACTCAGTTAGCATTACAAAGCACACCTATTCCCCACTCTAACTTCCAGCTCTTTCCTGTGATACTCTCAGCTTGACTTCAGACAGAATTCCGAAGAGCACAGCTTCACAGAACACTCTGTTCCTCACTGCTGCCTGCAGCCAACTCAACTACCACTAAAAACAGCCTCAGCTGTTCTGACACTCTGACTGTCAGCCCATTACCATTACTGTAATAGTCTCAGCTTGACTGCAGCCAGACTTCTAAAGAATACAGCTTCACAAAATAGTCTGTTTCTCACTCCTACTTAAAACGAACTCATTTAGCATTGCAAAGCACACTCATCTGTTTCCCAGAGTTTATAACACTGCCAGCCCATTCAGAAAAACTCATACACAGAATAAGCAAACACATAAACAGAAACAGAACACAAGACAACATAACAATACTTCTGAAACTCCTGGCCCTATTGCATAAATTGAATACATGATGTGCAGATCATGTGCTCTAGCAAATATTGTCACTCCTGCATTGTGAGCTCTGGATATCTCACTCGTGCCTTTGGCATACGTAGAGATATCAAAGCTCACTCTGCAGGAGTGACAATATTTCCCATATCACCTATGCCCATCATGCATATATATATATATATATATACACACACACACACACACACACACATATATATATATTTATGGGATACATGATGGGCATGAGTGGGATATGTAAATTATTCTCACTCCTGCAGAGTGAGATGTCTATGCCTCACGGTGCAGGAGTGAGAATATTTTACATATCCCACTCATGCCCATCATGTGTTTGATTTATACAATAGGGTATTTGTTGGCTATTTGTGTGTGCAAGGTACAAAAATGTGTGTTATTTTATTTCTAAGTGTTGCTGCACTGCGATGAGGCTGTATTGGTAATGGGGAGTGCCGTCTTTTATGAATGAGTCTGTTGTCTGTTGTTGGATTGGCTATCGTTGCATGGTAGTGATTTTTCATTGGTATCTGCATGTGATTTTGTGTAGAAATGTATAGTATTGGTTGCTATTTGTGTTGTACCATTGGTCAGTAGTAGTGATTGATAGTGGGAGTTGAGTTTTGATTGGTTTGTGAGTGAGAGTGGGCATATCTTTCTTTTGAAGAAGACTTCCGTGTTTGAGGCATCTCGGTTTGCCATAAAGAGATTGTAAATAAGTTTATTTATTTAATTTTGCGCCTTACGTAGGTGTTGTGTTACTTTATTTTTTTTAAATGGGGTGCTTGTGTGAGTTTCTTTTCAGTTTGTGAATGGACTTGTTCACGGCTTCGGCGTTCGGAGTTTTGCCACAGCTGCTGCATTTCAGGTATTTGTTATTATTTTGCATTGCTATCAGAGAAAATGTGCTTTGCTTTCTTGTGAGGAGGGCTGTTGTTTCCATGGTTTGCATGTTCGATAGACCTCTCCTGCATTCACGGTTGTATTTCTGTAACTGAGCACCGCGCAATGCTTTTTTACTGTTAATGTGTGTAATTAGAAACAGCTGTGAAGTCAGTAGCACGGGGAAACTCGGGCTGCTTTAACATTTTAACTATTATAACAGGTGAATGTGATTTTCTTCAGTTGCTAGGATACTGTAATGCCTGCACATCTTTTCCTGATGACATAACTACTGTGAGAATATCACTTGCTAGCATAGGAAGTGTGTGTGTAAATGTAAATATCTACCACAGTTCCTACGTCACCAAGATTTATCTTACACCAATGAGAATACATGTTTTATCTGCAACATTTATCAGCCATCCCTATTGTATAAATATATATATATAGATATATAGATAGAGATATAGAGATATAGATAGATAGCTAGATATATCTATATGTGGTTAGCAGTTATGAACAGAGCTGAGAAAGGATATAAAAATAGAAAATTTCAGCTCAGAGCACTAAGGGGCATTACTTGTTACACTTCCTAATTGAAGAATGTCCTTGAATGGTATTTTGGACCATTAAGACGGCAACTAATAGCCCCTTTAAGCTATTTTGTCTGGAGTGGTTAAGTATGGCTCCCAGGAAGCAAAAGGCAAAACCCTAAGGAGGACGCTGTCCAACAAGGAATGGCTATGATGAAGCAGGTGCAAGCAACGTGGAAGTGACAAAGGACAAAGAGGAACTGAAGCAGAAAGGAGGGGAGAGGAAGGTGACAGGGACTGAAGGTGGAAGACCTGAGAAAAGGACACCAGAGAAAGGTGACAAGAGTGGAGATGGGCCTAAGAGTAAGATAGACATGGTGGATCTTGTGCTGCAGGGGAGTCTGAGGGAATATGTAGAAGAGATAATTGGGGTAATGGGAGCAGGGTTTAGGGGAGCTACAAAAGATGTTACAGGAATTCAGGGAGAAGGAGAATGAGGGGCAGTTATCAGGTAGGGGTAAACATAGAAACAGAAATTGTCAGCAGATAAGGACCGTCTGGACCATCCAGTTGACCTGTAAGTCCTTGTACTGGATTACTGCTTCCAACCCACCCACTGCTGTACCTCTATAATTCCCCTATGCCTGTCCCATGCATGTTTGAATCCATACACAGTGCTCACTCCCACCAGCTCCTGAGGCAGATCATTCCATACTTCCACCACCCTCTCTGTGAAGAAGAACTTCCTCACATTCCCTCTTAATCTACGACCTTCCAATTTCATGTCATGCCCCCTCGTTCTTGTGCTCCACCTGTATTGGAAAATGTCTCCCCCCTGCACATTGTTTATACTCTTGAGGTACTTGAATGTTTCTATCATGTCCCCTCTTTTCCTCCTCTCTTCCTGCAAGTACACATTGAAGTCCCTTAATCTCTCCTCATAAGTCTTGTGTTGCAAGCCCTGTACCATCTTAGTCACCCTTCTCTGGACTGTCTTCAGCATGTTAATGCCCTTACAAAAGTGTGGCCTCCAGAACTACACACAGTACTCCATGTGAGGCCTGACCATGGTTTTATATAATGGCATCACTACCTCCCTCCTTATGCTGGTGATACTCCTGCCTATGCACCCCAGCATGCCACTGGCCCTCCCAGCTGCCTTAGCACTCTGCTTTGACATTTTCAGGTCATCTGAAATAATAACCCCCAGGTCCCTTTCCTCCTTTATGACTGTCAGCAACTCCCCTTCCCCACTATTCTGCAGCTTTCCCCAGGGTTTTTGTGTACCAGGTGCATAATTTTGCACTTTTTTGAATTAAACTTCAGTTGCCAGACCTCAGACCATTTTTTAAGCTTCCCCAGGTCCCACCTCCTTTTCTCCACCCCCTCTGTGGTATCCACTCTGTTACAGATCTTGGTGTCATCTGCAAACAGGCAGACCTTTCCCTCCAGCCCTTCTGCAATGTTGCTAATGAAAACATTGAACAGGATTGATCCCTGAGGCACTCCACTGGTCACCTCCTTCTCCCCCAGACTGCACCCCATTTACCACCACCCTCTGCCTCCTGTCTGTTATCCAGTTTCTAATCCAGTTTACCACCCTGTTCCTCATACCCAGACTACCCAGCTTGTTTATCAGCCTCCTATGTGGGATGGTGTCAAAGGCTTTGCCGAAATCAAGGTAAGCGACTTCCACTGCCCCACCCTGATTTATTTCCTTTGTCACCCAGTCGAAGAAATTAACCAGACTTGTCTGACATGACCTCCCCACTGTGAATCTGTGTTGCCTATGATTCTGGTCTCTCATGGCTTCTAGATGCCTGACTATCCTTTCTTTAAGCAATGTCTCCATGATCTTCCCCACTACTAAGGTGGGGTTGACCAGCCCATAATTCCCCACCTCCTCCCTGCTGCTGGATTTGTGTAGTGGGTCCACATGTGCCCTCCTCCAATCCTCTGGTACCACTCCTGTGTTGAATGACATGGTGAACATGGCTGCCAGAGGTTCTGCTATCTCCCTTCACAGTTCTCTTAATATCCTTGGGTGTTTGCCATCTGGTCCCATTGCTTTGTCCACCTTCAATTTAGTGAGCTCTTGCAGGACACTTTCCCCTGAGAATGGACTATTGTCCACCTCTTCACCCCCTTTGGCAACTGCTGTACTGCTGTGGCCCCTGTCCCCCACTTCTGTGAATACTGAACAGAAACATTTATTCAGTATTTCTGCCTTTTCCATGTCACCCTCCTTGCATTCCCCTCCCTCTCCCTTAAGCCTTGCAATCCCCCCTTGTTTTTCCTCGATTCATTGATGTACCTGAAGAATGTCTTGTCCCCTTTCTTAACTGACTGTGCTAAACCTTTCTCAGTCCATGCCTTTACTCTCCTTACTACCTTTCCCACTTCCCTTAGACACTCTAGGTATGCCTCCCTATCCTTCTCCCTTTGGGTCTCCTTATATTTTCTGAACCCTTTCCTTTTTGCCCTGACCTTTACCACCACCTCTATCGAGAACCACAGTGGCTTTTTCCTTCTCTTGCCTTTGGATACCTATCTGATGCATTGGTTTGTTACTTCTAGTAAGACTTCCTTTAGACGTTTCCACTGTTGTTCCACTGCCCCTCCTGCCCCCATTCTCTCCAGGGCTCTTTTGATACTCCTCCCCATTTCAGAGAAGTCAGCATTTTTGAAATCTAAAACCTTTGTCCTAGTATGACTTGAGTGAGTCTCTGTCCCTATGCTGAACCACACAATGTTGTGATCGCTGGATCCCAGTTGCCCTTCTACCTGAACATCTGCGATTCAATCCCCATTGGTCATTACTAGATCCAGAATTGCCCTGTCCTTGGTGGGATCCAGCACAAGCTGCCTGAGTCCAGCATCCTGGAGTAAATTGAGGATGCCTCTGCTTCTGGCTGAAGCAGCTACACTGGTGCTCCAATCCACGTCTGGCATATTGAAATCCCCCATCATTAGAATTTCATCTTTCATTGCCATCTCATGTATTTCCTCCACTAGCTCCCTGTCCAGTTCCTCTCCCTGTCCTGGAGGCCTGTATATAACCCCTCTGCATATTACTGTGCCATTTCCAGGTTGAAGGGCAACCCACAGTGCCTCAGCCTCCACCTGCATACCCTGTACATGTACTGTCATTATACCCTCTCTGACATACAGGGCTACTCCCTCTCCCTTTTGCCCTCTCTATCCCTCCTGAATAGACCATATCCTGGTACATTTGTTTCCCACTCATGATTAGCTTTGTACCAGGTTTCAGTTATTGCTACTATGTTCAGGTATCATTCAGTTATTAAGGCCTCCATGTCTGGGATTTTATTTCCCAGGCTGCGTGCATTTGTCACCCTGACCTTCCAAGTTTTACTGCCTGACCTCTCTCTTTTCCTGTTTTTGGTCCCCTGCATCTTCTCCCCTTCCCTGATATTTTTCTGTTGTGTTCCTGATTTCTTTCCTACTCCCTTTCTGCCCAACCTCGATGACCTTGATATCAACTACTCTTTCTGATCCATTGTTCTGCTTTCTCTACCATGTGAAGGTGGGTTGCCTAAGTATCCCTGCTGCTGTTTCCCTCCCCCCTGGCTAGTTTAAATGCTCATCAGCAAAGCATTTAAACCATCAATTGAGGGCTGCGTTCCCCTTGCTGGACAGATGCAGTCCATCCCCACTGTACAGGGCTGCATCACTCCAGGTGGGTCCCCAGTCCCCAATGAAGCCATACTCCTTCTCATTGCACCAGCCTTCCAACCATGTGTTGAAGTTACTAATATGGAGAGTTCTCCCCCCACTGCTGTGGACTGGCAGCACCTCTGAAAATTACACAGAACTTGCTACCTTTCCCAGGTACCCTCCCAACACTGTAAAGTCCTCCTTCACCTGCTCAAAGCTTGCCTTATCCTTGGCTAGGTCATTTGTCCCCAGGTGGATAATAACCTCTAGCCCTCCCCTCCTTGCCACAGCTTCAGCGATCCTCTGGATGTGCTCCTCCTCCTCCTTTTGAGCTGTGGCTCCTGGAAGATACTTTGACTTCCTTTCCTCTCTACTATCTGTGCCCAAATCCATTCCTCAGACAACTGAGTCCCCAACAGGAGTAACTTCTTCTTCCTTTGGAGTTCTCTTCCTACCACCATTGGGTCTCCCTGCTGAAGTACCCTCACCTCCTCCCTGGTCTCAGCCTCAGGTTCCTTTGCAGGGCTGTCCCATTCCACCAACACTGTGTAGGGGTTCATGAGTTGCACTGGATGGGGGATATGTCTCTGCCCCCTACCCTGAACCTTCTGGAGCCCACCATAGCCCATCCTGCCATCTGCCTGGGTGGCTGTTGTGTAATTGGCTGGGGACCTTGTGGCCTTTGAGTATGGGTGAAGCCCCCCAGTATTCCTGTCAGCTCAGCCCGGAGACTGGCAACCTCAGCCCTCAGCCCAGGGAGGTGCCTGCAAAGGGGGCAGCACCACATTGTAAAGGGACAGAAGGGGAAGGGGAAAGATAAGTGAGGAAGTAGGAACCCCAGGGGTTACATTAGGGGATCACATCCCACAGCCATTAAAAGTAAAAGTATGGAAAGGGAAATATATGGATATCTTCACATTGATGGATAAAGAGGTAGGGAAAAAATATGAGGAGAAGGAAAAGACAGGGAAAACAAAAATGGCATTGGTGTTGGCCATACTGGGGAGAATGCAGGAGAAGAAGTGGTTTAAGGGTAAAACCATGGAGGTGTGGATGATTGAGTTTGCCTACTATAGCACCATCCTATTGTAGAAGCAGCCAGCATTAGCCATCCCATTGCTGGTATACTCTTTGATCATATGCAGTGTATACAAGATGTGGGGGGGAGGTATGGTTGGCTGCAGTATGACAAAAAATGTTATCAATGAATAGCATCA
Organism: Neoceratodus forsteri; assembly: GCA_016271365.2. Taxonomy (NCBI): domain Eukaryota; kingdom Metazoa; phylum Chordata; order Ceratodontiformes; family Ceratodontidae; genus Neoceratodus; species Neoceratodus forsteri. Next base: position 717,832,145 of record CM028132.1, on the reverse strand, counting down.
CATGGGGATGTTCAGTGGGACACCAAACATCCATACATATGGTTTGAGACTATGATGGTTCAGACAGCAATGGGGCAAAGTGGGTAAAGGAGAAGGCATGAGCCAACAGAAGTGCTGTTGGAGCTACAACATGGTACAATGCATTTGGGCAAATTGATTTGTATATTCAAGCGCATATGCTGATGTCTCAGTGCAAGGGGAGTAGACAAGGTTGGGGCAACCCATGGGAGATCAGCCCTTTCAGGGGGATACAGGACTCCAAGGGTATTCGGGGGGGGTAAAGCAGATGAAGCAGGGGATTTAGGTATGTGAGGAGGAATGGGGAGTGGTAGGAAGTGAAGGTTGCAAGGAAATTGAATTGGAGATGGTTAGGACACTGATTAAGATGAAGGCACTGGGGCAATGGTTGAGCAGGTACCTGCAGACAAGGGTGGCCAGATTATTGAGAGAAAGATGCTTAAAGGGATTTAGCTTACAATATGAAGGACAAAGAAAAGGGATGTGGGCAAAGAACTTGGGTTTAGTGAAAGGGAAGGAGGTGATCTTAGGAAGGAAGATGAGGCAGGCGATAGAGGTTGGCAGGGTAGAGGGTCCGTTCACAGCACGACCTTTCCAGAATTTTAGAGCATCACCCTTGGGGCTGGTGCCTAAGAAACAGCCAAGGGAGCATTGGGTGATAAGTCACCTGTCCTACCCAGAGGGGGAGTCAGTGAATGATTTTATCAGTGAGGAACAGTGTGCAGTGTCATGCATGACTCTGAATCAAGCTGTGCAAGTAATCAGGAGGAAGGGAGGAGCTTGGTTAGCCAATACCAACATGGGGTTAGCATTCAGGCTGCTTTCTGTATGGCCAGAAGATTGGGAGTTATTAGGATTCACATTTGGGGGGGATTTTATTTTGATAAGACCATGCTAATGGGTTGTTCAGTGGCATGCGCCACCTTTTAGATGTTTAGTACTTGTCTGCAGTGGGCATTTTCAGAATAATACGGGTATGAGTCAGTGGTACATAATTTAGATGACTTCCTGTGCATAGGACAGGGCAAGGATGACATGACAGAAATGTTACACCACTTTCAAGAAATGTGCAGCAAATTGTGGGTGCCACTGGCAGAAGAGAGGACAGAGGGACTGAGCTGCAGCTTGGAATTTTTGGGTATAGAATTGGACACAGAAAAATATCTATTTAGGCTACCAATGGGGAAGGTACAAAAGTTAAGGGAGCTGTTAAGGGCAGTGAGAGGAAAACATAGGGTCCCACTGTGGGTCATACAGCAGTTGTTAGGGCATTTGAAATTTGCATGCAGTGTGGTGGTACCAGGTAGGGCATTCATGCACAGATTGGTGAGAATAACAAAAGGGGCCAGTAGACCCCATGATTGAGTGTATATAACCAAGGACATGAAGAAAGACTTGGCAGTGTGGGATGAATCCTTGCAAAAATACAACGGGTCATGTTTTGGCAGGAGGATTGGATAAACAATACAAATCTTGAATTGTATACAGATGGAGCAGGGGGCCACAGGATGGGGGCATATTTTAGGGGAAAGTGGGTATTTGATTGATGCCAGAGGACTGGTGGGATTTAGGATTGAAGCAGGATGTTATGTTTCTAGAGATTTTCCTGATATGGGTTGCAACATTTGTATGGGGAGAGGAGCTGAGGAATGAGATGGTAGTTTTCTGGTATGACAATAAGGCAGTAGTGGAGGTTTTGAATAAGCAGGTGGCTTTCTCAGAGATGGTGATGAAGGTGTTGAGGCAATTGATATTCCAAGGCTGGAGATTGAATTTGTCATTTAGAGTGAGACATATAGAAGGAGTCAAGAATGTAATAGCTGATAGGCTTTCCTGTCTTCAGTTGGACAGGGTCCAGGGTGTCACTCTGGAGGCAGAGGCCAATATAACGCATGTTCTGCATCAAGTGTGGGAAACTGGCTGGAAGGAGTCCAGCTGTTAGTTCAGAGCTCTTGTTTGGCAGGGATGCTGTGATTATATGAGAGCTCGTGGCAGGTATTTCAGGCCTCCCGAGAGCAGGATAATTGGGTAATGAAGGTAATTTGGCCAGTAATGGAGGGGCAGGTGCTGATGTTTGTAGTTCAGAAATGGGAAGAAGGGATAGCCCATACAACCAAGGGAATCCACCTGGCAGTAGTGTAGTTGGTTTGCACGTTGAAGAGTTGGGGGAAACAGAGCAAAACCCCAGTGGTTAGGAGAATGGTGCAAGGATGACAGAGGATGAAATCGAAGAGTTGTGATGTTAGGTGCCCAGTTTCAGAGCACCTCCTGGGGAGATTTTTTGGGTCTTTGGAAAACATCTGCCATTCCCTCTATGAAGTGTGTTTATTCAGTGCAGTTTTCTTGGGGATGGCCCATGGAGTGTTCAGGGTGAGTGAGGTAGTTACCCAGGGAAGCAACAAGAGGCAAATAGGTTTGCTATGGAAAGAAGGGCAATGGTTTAAAGATTAGGTGGAACTATGGCTGAGCAGGTCCAAGACAGACCAGGTCAGGCAAGAGCTGAGAGTTCAATAAAGAAACAGGTGAAAAGGCAGTTATGTCCAGTGCAGGCCATGTGGGAGCTCAAGGAAGCTAGACCGCCAGGGGAGGACCCACTGTTTCATCATGGCAATGCAGAACTGGTCACCAGTTACCAGCTGGTGGTGGTGTTGAAGAAGGGTTTGGAATTCCTGTGGGAGGATACAGAAGGGTTTTCACTCCATTCATTTCAGATACTGGCAACTTTCGAGATGGTGGCAGAAGGGGGGGCAGCCAAAACAGTAAAACAGTTGAGGAGGTGAAATTCAGAGAGTTCTAGAGCATACATTAGAAAGCTATTGAATTCATGTGTTTGTGTTCTTCCAGAGCCCAAGGAAAAGAGGAATATTTGGATTTGTGGCCACTCATTCATTTACTGGGTGGAGAGACAAGCAGCAGTGAGGCCCAGTGGAAGACAACGTTGGCTGAGTTTGGTAGCAATGAAGGTGCACTGCAGAGGTATTTGGGGCAAGCGGTGGGCCCAGCTGTTGCTGCTGTTAGAGGATTTAAAGGTTAAGCTTCCTAAGCTGATTGTTTTGATTATTCATTTGGGGAGCAATGACCTGGGGGGTAGACAGTGGGTGGATATCATGTGGGAAATAAAAGGGGATTTGGATCAGATCAAGAGGTTGTGGCTGGACATGGTAGTTGGTTGGTCCAAAATGGTACTAAGGAGGGTTTGGTGGCATGTGCATGACATTAGAGATAATGGTGTGTTTTAAATTTGTTCGGCACCTTGGTTTTTGAAAGACGCCTTAAAAATAAAGTTTATTATTATTTTATATTATTAATGGGGCCAGGAAACATTTGAATAAAAAGGTAGCAGCCATGTTTATGGAATCAGGGGGAGTGGTGATAGTGCATGTGAGGCTCCATGTCATTACAGTGAGGGAATAACAGTAACTGTCAATACGGCTACAATATAAGGATGCATACAAGAACAGTGAACACAATATACAGTGATTGGCAAATATGGTGCATTTCCTAGGCATCACCACCACATTTAGCTAGTTCCCATGGGTACCTTAATTATAAGTAACTTCACTATTTCACTCGGCCCTCCCCAGGGTCTGCTGCCCCCACCCAGAGCAACTCCTACTCCTCTGGACCCAGACAGCTCCACAGCAAGTATTTAAAACTACAGCACAGATTCAGACTGCTGTTTATTAATGTGGGGAGCATTGCCACCCACACCCCCATGGAGGGCTGTGCCCTCTGTGCCCCATATTTCTATTATTCTTACACCACAGTGCACATTGATAGTGGGGTTTCCTAGCATACCCACATTCACCCATATCAAATGATCACCATTATTTGCTGGCCACTGTTATTGTTGTCCCTCATATTGATTCACCCAAATGTGTTCACTATAAAATATTTGCTGTTATTATGTGATACCAGCATGGGAACATTTCAGAAGAATGTCTGGGGCTTTATCATCTAGATGGGGTACACCTGACAGATATAGGGCTTTAATTATTTAACCTACAGCTGGAAGGGGCTCTGGAGAAATGGAAAAAGTGCTTTACACGGGGGGGGGCTATCCTCCATCACAACAGCTGGAGATGAGCTGGTGGAAGAAAGGAAAAAGAAAGGGGTGGGAGGAGGGAAAGAGGGCAGAATAAAGATAAAAGGGGCCTCAGGGGTACTGGGTTGAAACAAAAGAAAGCAGGAACACAGACTGAATGTGCATCTAGTAGACCAGGTATAGATGGAGATGGGGTGTCACCTAAGAGCTACATACATGCCAATGGTTGTTTAATGCAGCAGATATACCCAAAAGTCATGATTTGTCCTTGCTCATATGAACACTGGGGCAAAATGGTAGTTTGCATCAATTTCGTACTGACACTTTGACAAATTTAGCAATTTCCAGCTACATGTACTTAATGCAGATTCTTGGGTCGTTACTTCAAAAGTAAGTGAAATATACATTCAAGTGTGGTCTCAATGAATAGATGAGAGTTAGAGCTTTAAAATGCATACCCATATGTTACCTCAAAAGATTAATGTTAACAGTTACAGGGTTAAATACCAACCACCACCCCTACAATTCTTGTGTAATTCAAAATATTCTTATATTTAATCTTGTCAGACAGGATTTGTTGTGCTTTATAATATAATTTTATGTTGTCTAAAAGGGTAAGAATTCTGCTTTGAAATGCATATGTGGTTTTGAAGTCTTAAGGTACCGTACTATAAGAGGATAAATTGAAAAACTGAAGACACAATTAATAGACAAAATTTGATACATAGACAGTTAATTATGGATTACATACATGTACCAAATTTCAGAGTCATAGGTCAAAAAGGGCCAGAGTAATTGGTGGCCAAACATTTTAATCAAAATTTAATTTTCAGTTATTTTGATCTAATTCAAAAATTTCTTATCAGAATTTCTCCACAGTTTTTTAGGATTTAGGGAAACATACAACATGGGTATGTACACCACGTTGTAGGTCTCAGGATTCAAAGGGGGCTGAATTATATTATAGGTAGCCATTTTGCCAAAATTTAGATTTCTGTTATTTTAGTATACTTTTGATAGTATTCATTGAAATGTTATAACATTTTACAGGTATACAGACTATTACCACATGTATATATGTAAATAGTTTCATATTTCTAGCTTCACATGGGACTGAGTTATAGCATGCCAAACATGTTGCCAAAATTTATATTTCAGTTATTTCCCTCTAAATTTAAAACAACATATCCAAATATAACCAGATTTGAAACATGTAAACTACTATAACATGTGGTTGTTTTTGACAAAGTTCATATATACAGCTTTAAATGGGAATGAATTAAAAATAGTCAAACTTTCACATTTTAAAATTAAATTTTGCAAGTATATAAATTGCAAAATTTATAAACCCCCGAAACTTTAAAAGTGGAGAATTCAATGCCATTATATTTGACAGGTTCATCGACCCTACAAGGAGACTATGTGTGTCACTGTTATTAATTTCTTGCTGCCAGAAATTGCAAAATAACATCTGTATTTAAAGTCAAATTCCACAAGTCTTTATGAAAACTGTGGAATTTCATGAAAATTCCATGAAACTAGAATTTTCTAATTTCACTTAACCTTATTTGGGGAATTCTAATAAAAAGATAGGAGTATGAGAGGCAGGTAGTGCAGGGGGGTCACCATTTTTAGGAGTAAGATATATAGTTTCACAAAGAAATGGAAGGCTGAGCTGGGTAGCACACCAGTGGTACACCACCCAGTTGGAGCAATAAAACACAGAGTGTCAGTAATTCCAACCTGAATGAAGAATGTATAAGGATCACATCAGGTAAACTGATGTTCCAGGGAGCCTGGTGTAAGTGTCAGTCTAGGACTTAGAGGTACTCAAGAAGATGCAGTGGGGGAAGATAATGCCTGGCACACCAGGAAGGCAAAATTCTGGCTAGTCCAACAGCATAATTTGATAATAAAAAGAGTAAGTGACTCTCATTTTAAGGGATTTTGTCACTGTAAAGAACAAAGTAGATATCAGTGGGATCAGTACTGTAGTTCTACTGAGTCAATCTGGCTATGCCAAGAGGGAAGGGGGGGTGCAAAATAGTCACCCAGAGAGGAACAGCAGGACTGCAAAAAGTTCAACCCAGCTTCTCGAATGACTGTGACTTACAAGTATGAGTCCTGCTAGAACCATAATTTAGTGTATTTATTTAAAAGAGTTGGCCAGGAAAGCAAGCTGAACTATATAGGTAATTTCAAGGCATGTCCTGGGGGAAGGGTACAATGGAATACCGCAAATGCATTAGATAATACAGCACATATAATAATAATCATAAGAACTGTCTGAGAAATACAGCTTCCTGATTGGTTTCAAGCATTCTATCAACCTTACATTATTCTTTAATTAATATACTGCATAAGTAGAGCATAACCACATGATGAATAAGATGTTTTTTTTTTTAATTTCCATTTTATTATAACAGCAATACGGTAAACCCTGTAGTGTCATGTGGCACTCAGCTATGCTTCATACCACAGTACACTCCTACATGGTGATTAACAGACTGTTATCATAACCATGGTCATGACTTATTGATTAACAATAAAACCATACGATGTGCAAACCATAGCAAGTCAAACAGTCGGTACAAAATAAAATGAACATAACATCCAGAAACAAATACTCTAAAAGAGGTCTATTACAGCAAGTATTGAAAGCAGATGTAAACTGCAGGCAGGTTTTCACTGCAGTTAATGTGAACTGTGGATTTGCTTCTGCAATTTGTAGATAGATAGATAGATAGATAGATAGATAGATAGATAGATAGATAGATAGATAGATAGATAGATAGATAGATAGAACAGAACAGAAATCAAAGTGACGTGGAATGTTTACTAAAGTCAATACAAATTTCAGATTTATATTCTGCAGTTTTCTCTGTGTACAGAATGGAATAGATACCAATGCAGGCTGTGGTATTTGACTTTTTTTATAGAATTCCATTGATTCTGCATACAGTAGGCAGATTTCTGTGGATTCCATGAAGATCAAGAAGTTCCATGGACTTCTGATGGGTGGAATTTTATAATTCAGCGTAGTACTAGTTAATACATTAAAACATTTATACAAACGGTGAAACACAGTAATCAGAAAGGTAAACACAAGTCTTTTGAACTTAGATAAATTACCATTTCTGATATGTCTAAGAATTCCACTGATGAATAATCTACTAGATACTATAAAAATGCACTGGGCCATAGTAATGTTCAGCTTCGGTATTTGTAAGTTTATAGAATTATGTGTTGTAAGAGTGTAAGCTGACTTGTGTTTCCTCTTCTACAAGTAGAGAGGTTTTGGTGGACATCCCTGCTTTCTGATAGTAGTGCTGCAAAAAACTAAAGGATGTATCTAATTGCAGGGTCTATTTTGCAACATCTAGTGTCACAAGAAATTCTTTCCTCTCTAAAACAGAGTTCACATAAATATTTCTATTTATACAACAAGGGTGTACTGATAAATAGCAAGATAAAAAGTTCTATCTTTAACCAATACAGCAAGATAATATTAATGTGCAAGCTGGGTATGTCACAATGTATACTGAACCAATCAGACAGCAGCTTTTGTAGTGCTGTTGGCATAACATTAGTGATTAGCAGCAGAAAAGCCAGCAGTTAAAGTCAAGGAGAAACAGTACAATTTTTATACTAATAGTAGATGTAAAAGCTATAAGTAGCAAATAATTGATGTGATGTAAATCAAATCTGCAATGGTCTGACTCAAAATATGCAGTATAGCATCACTTGAGAAAGGGCAGTACTTAGGTATCTCGCTCTGCCACTTGTGAATTTAGGTCTGGCCCCCTCACACATGAAGATGAAGTGCATATTTTGAGTCAGCTTTATGTATAGCCCCCATATATCATATTTTTTCGTAATATATATTTTCTTCAAAGTTTAGAAGGGATATAGCTTGGAATTCATGTTTCATAGTTGTTCATGCATATGCAGTGACTGTACAAAGAGAGCATTCTGACAGTGATGTTTCTGACCAGAAACGTAACCAATGTCATGACTGTACTAGCATCAGTTCTAGCCAAACTTGATTTTGCAGCAGAAACATAAAAACATTGAATCTGCCACCAGTTAAGGACTGCTTGGCCCACCTAGTTGGCCCATTTTTCTCTGCTTATAGTATCACTGCAGATCCTATTTGATCTCCAGACTATTCCCCAACCCCTTTTTCTTTTTCTCTGAGATTCCCTTATGCCTTTACCATGCATTCTTGAACCCCACCACTGTTTTCTCCCCTACCACCTCCACTGGAAGGCTGTTCTATGAATCCACCACTCATTCTGTGAAGAAGTACTTTCTCACATCTCTCCTGAATTTAACTGCTTTACGCTTCATATCATGTCACTTTTTTCTTTAGTATCTTTTTTTCTGACAAATATTTCCCCCTTTCACCTTATTTACCCTGTGAGGTATTTAAGGTCTTTATCAAATCCACCCTCTTCCTCCTCTCTTCCAGGGTGTACATAGTTAAGTCCTTAAGTCTCTCCCTGTAGGGTTCTGATGCAGATCCTGCAACATTTTAGTTGCCCTTCTCAGGACTGCCTCCACTCTTTCTGTGTCCTTCATGAGATACAGTCTCTAGAACTAATCACAATACTTTAGATAGGGTCTTTCCAGTAATCTATACAGAGGCAGCACCCCCTCCCTATTCCTGCTGGTGCTACCCCTCTCTATGCTCCCTATGCATCCGAGCATCCCACTAGCCCTCCCAACAGCCTTGTTGCACTGCCTGGCCATCTTTTGGTCATTAGATATGATTACTCCCAGGTCTCTTTCCTGCTTGGTGGTTATCCGTACCACCCATCCATTTTTTACTCCTCCCCTGGGTTTCTGTGCCCCAAGTGCATTATTTTACTCTTTTTCACATTGAATCCCAGCTGCCAAATCCTTCACCACTCTTCAAGTTTTCTCAAGTCTGTGCCCATCCTGTCCACCCCCATGCAGAGTCCACCATATTGCAGATTTTGGTGCCATCTGCAAAGAAGTAGACCTTCTTTGACTTGCCAAACTTACTTCTCTCCCACTATTTAATACCCTTGATGGTGTTAAGATTGATGATGTTTCCTCCTTTTATTACCTCGGGGTCTGCCTTGTTCAGTACCTTATTTCTCAGGGATGTATTGATGCAAGTCTCTGTAAACTTCACCTGGTGCACTGTGATAAGAGTGAAGACAAAATGGCGACTGACAGTAACAGTGACGTGAAAACAGCGTGAGCCATTTTGGTGACTTATGGTTTTCCCCGCTCCTCGAGTTGTGCCCTCCTGGAGTTGGTTATCTAAAGAAAGGGGGGTGGGGGAAAGCCCCCACAAAGTGGGGTGTGGGGGGCAAAGCCCCCTGAAAAAAAGCAGTCACTGTCTTTATACTCACTATTGTCCTGTCACTGTTATTTCTTTGCTCTTATCACATGGAGCCACTTCCCCCTAATCTGGGTGTTTTGTATAGGAATAAAACAAGTATTCCACCTCCTCCCCACTGAGAAATCATATTAAAAAGGATCCCTCCTATCTTTGACTATGGTGACTTAGTCTATAGTAGTGGTCTTAAATCCTCTTCCAAGACTGCCCCCCCTCCCTTTTTTATTATTTTTGTTGTTTTGCATTAAATTGCTCATCCTGTCCTCACCACTGTTCTCTTTACTCAACCCTTTCTCTCCCTTCTCTGGATGCTTGACACCTTTTCCATTGTGTCTCTTTTTTTATCCATATTCTGGTTCGGCACTCTTTCCTCAAATCCCACATCCTTCACATCTCCTCCTTCTTCCTTCTGCTATTTCTGCAACATTACTTCCCATTGTGTCTGTCTTCCTTCTTGGAAATCTACTATTGGTCAATCTGCTTTTTCTTACCACTTTCCTCAACTTTGGACCTCACGTCCTCATTTTATTCATTCCGCATCTTCTCCTTCCTCCATAAAGTGTCTTCTTTATGATTTTGCTATCCTTCCTTCAACAGTCTATGATCCTTGCCTCTTTTTCTCCCTTGTTACTTGGTACTGGTTGTTCCATTCTTACCCCTTCTCTAGTTTTGCTCTGTTCATGCTGTTTCACTTTTTTTCCCTTCTTACATATACAGATTGTTATGTTTTTCTAATTTCATTCATTACTAAATTGCCTCTAACATTATGATTCTGCTTATAATTTTTTATCATTGTATTTGCCTACTTGTATTTTAGTAATTATATTGCTTTACTAAACTACTTCCTTCTCCCTTCTCCCTTCTCCCTTCTACTCCAGGACACATCTGGAAACAAGCTGTTATATACTCAGTAAGTATTTCCTGGTTTAAACTTTTAAATAAATAAATAAATCCTCCCCCCCGCTCCTTGAAATCATGCTGCCTTGGATATTGCAACCCATTTGAATCAAGATATTCCATGATCTTTTCCTTCAGCAGTGATTCCATAAACTTTCCCACCATTGATTTCAGGCTGAATGGCCTATAATTGCCAGTCACTTCCCTACTACCACGTTTGTGAAGTGGGACTCATAGGCGGCAGAAGGGGCTGAAAAGTGATAGGGCCAAGGATATAAGCAGTAAATTCCCTTCCACACACACTGAGTGGGTTAATCCACACCCTTATTTTGTCCTCAGCCCCCACCACCATCAATATCAACTGATAGCATCACCCTGTGCCATGTTCCTTAACCCCCTCCCCCCCCAGCAGCAGAAGGCCTGGCTTTTCATTTTAATTTTTACATTTTAACCACTCTACCTTAACTCAGTAGGCTATCAAACCAGGTTACCCCACCAAGCTACTAAGGCCTTCACTTTCCAAAATTCTGCTATCACTCTGCAAGCCACAAAAGGAGCAATTAGTATCACTGTTTATTGAAAATGCTGCATTTTAAAGGTACAGCCCTTCAGAGTAATACATTAATGTGATTGCAAAAACTGATAGGGCCAAGTCCTACCATTGATGAAATTGGTAGAGCCATGGCCATACTGGCCCCCCTCTTCAGCACTTGTGGTGGGACTACATCTGCCCTCCTCCAGTCCTCTGTAATGACTCCTGTTTCCAATTAGATGTTAAACAGGACTGTCAGAGGTGCAGCCAGTACCTCCCTGAGCTGCCTTAATACCCTTGGATGCACTCTGTCTGGCCCCATTGCTTTGTCCACTTTCAGATTTGTGAGTCTCTTCAGGACTGTCTCCTCCAAAAACAGACTAGTGTCTACCTCCCTCGCTGCAATGCTCCTGTTACTTTTTTGTGGCCCCTCCCCTTCTCCTTCCTATGTGAACACTGAACAACTGCCCTTTCCTGCTCCCCCTCTCCACAGTCCCCCTTCCCTTTTTAACCTTATAATCCTACTGTGGTCTTCCTCTTTTTGCTTACATACCTAACATATGTCTTGTCCCCTTTTAATACCAACTGAGCTATGCTGTTCTTTTTTCAGTTAGCACCGTCACACTCCTAACTGCTCTCCCTGCTTCCCTCTGTTTCCTCTGATAAACCTCCCTATCCTCCTCCCTCTGCATTTCCTTATACCTTCTGACTGCTACCCTTTTAGCTTTTACCTTTACTGCCACCTCTTTCATGAATTACAGCAGTCTCTTATTACTCTTGCTTTTGCTCATTTGTTTGATGCAGAGGTTTATTGCCTTCACTATGGCCCTTTTTAGTTTTGCCCATTGTTTCTCCACCCCACCCAGGTCATTCTCCCCGGCCCAGTCATCCCTTAGGCTTTCACCCATATCTCACCTCCTGAAGTTCAGGAACCTTGCCCTTGTGTGGTTCAAGTCTGCAGTTGTCCTTCCATTAAACCACACAGTATGATGATCACTGGTTCCCAGTTGGCCTACCACCTTGATATCTGCAATACTGTCCCTATTACGGAGTAATAGGTCCAGTATTGCCCCATCTCAAGTGGGTTCATTGACTAGTTGCTTGACGATTACTGCCAGCAGGGAGTCGTCCAGGATGTCCCTGGTCCTAGCTGAAGCCACACTGGGAGGCTCCACTCTGCATCTGGCAGGTTGAAATCCCCCACCAGCAGCACCTCCCCCTGTTCTGCCATCTTGCCAGTGGCTTCCACCAGTATGCTATCTAACCCTTCCCTCAGTATTGTAGGTCTGTAGATCATGGCAGTGTGAATAGAGGCTCAATTCCCATTCTCTAAGGTGATCACAGTACCTCTATCTCCCGTATTCCCTGTATCTCCATTACTTTTATGCCTTCCTTCACATAAAGCACCACATCCTTTCCTTTGCTTCCCACCCTATCCTTCCTGAATAGATTATAGTCTCATATGGCCATGACCCACTCATGGTTTTCAGTGCACCATGACTCAGTAATAACCACAATATCCAGGTTGGCCTCTGCCATGATGGCCTTTAGGTCTGGAATCTTATTATCTAGACTTCTAGCGTTCACACACATGGTCCTCCAGATTTTGTTACCCCTTTTTTCCTTTTGCCCTCCCTCCTTGCCCCCTCTATTTAATGCTTCCATTCCCATCCCCTTTCAGTTCTACCACCCTACTATCAGTATTAATTTGAATTCTGGGGGATTACACTCCTCTCTGGTGCTCCCTGCTCTCTGTGTTAGCCAGTGGGGGGCAGCTTTTTCCTCTCCAATTTCTTCTGCATCCCACCTCAGCTAGGTTAAATGTTCATCAAAGTAACATCTAAACCACCCACTGAGAACTGTGGTTCCCTTCCCAGATGGATGCAGGCCAGTACCCCGTAGATACCCTATCCCTCCAGGTGGATCCCAGTCCCTAATGTAGCTGAACCCCTCCTCTCTGCACCATTCACTCAACCATGAATTGATGATCCTGGTGCAGAGATCCCTTTCCTTCCCCCTGCTGTAGACAGGCAGTACCTCAGTGAAAGCTACCTAACATGCTGCCTGTCTAAGATCCCTCCCCAGCTCCTTAAACTCCCCTTGTGTCATCCCAGCCCTGTCCTTAGTCAGGTCATTTGTCTCCAGGTGGACAGTGACATCCATCTTTGTCTCCTATCCTGCTGCTCCAGCAGTCCTGAGGACCTGCATCCCATCCCTCTGAGCCATGATACCACATAGGCAACCATCCTCCTTCTTCCCCCTTCCTATTCCCAAATCTATCACTCTCACAATCGAGTCCCCCATTAGAAGTTGCTTCCTTCTCCTCTGGGGTCTACTTCCACCCTCCTTGGGGTCTCTGCCATGAAGCACCCCCACATCCTCCCTGGCCAAGACCAATGGTGCCTCATCCTGGCAGTCCTTCCTCACCAGAGCAGCATAGGAATTGAGTAGTAGTACCAGCTGAGGAATATGTTTCTGACCCACCGCCCAGACCCTTCCAAAGCCTACTACAGTGAAGCCAAACTGTATGAGCCACAAAACATATCCAATCACTTTTGTAACTGAATTTAATGATGTAGCAGGCTATATTGGTAATGTAATCCATCACAATTGGCCTATTCTCACCAGTGACTTAGAAGTGGCCACGGCTGTTGGGAACAAACCTAGAGTATCTTTTAAAAGATCAACTAATCAGAAAGATTTGCTGGTTCATAGCCATCTCCCCAGGGTTACCTCTGAAACCAGAACCACATGGTTACCACAAAGACCTTGTGGTTTCTTCAAGAGCATGTGTTGCAATATTTGCAGGCATGCACAGCGGAGTGAAATTTTGTGCATCCTGGGGATACAAACAAAAAAGTGACAACCCGAAATTGTGTCAAATGCAACACAATGTTCACAGTATATGTCCTCTGGCGTCCATGCGATTTGATTTATATTGGAAAAACTATACCTGCATGTCCCCTGAAACAATGCATTCAGGAACATGCAAGATCAATTTTAAATCAATACATGGACACTCCTGTAGGGGCACATTTTCTGCTGCAGCATGGTTCCAGTATCTATTAAAATTCATAGGGATCCATCATGTGAGAGCTTATAGAAAGGGCAGAGACAGGAAGAATGATTTGCTTAAGAAGGAGAGTTTTTGGATTTACACCTTAAATAGTGTCAGGCCTAATGGTTTAAATGATAAATGGGACCTCAAACCATTTCTGCGATAAAAGCATTTGAAACTTAGAAGTTAAACTGAAAATGTGAAGATATGATATGTTACTTGTGATCTCATTTCTTTTCTTTCTTTTAGGCTCTCTCTTAGAATGAAGGCAGTGGCAGATCCTCATCCCATCCTATTTCTACACATCCTTCCCCAACCCCCAACCCTGAATTTCATCACTTCTTTGTGTGTTTGTTGTTGCTCCAAGTTGATCCCAGTGGGCCTGAATTAAGCCATGATCATAGCAGCCAAATTCACACCCTTGGCCAGATATTCAAAGCTTTGCACTGGGTGCAAACCATTTGCACATGGTTTGCACCAGGTTTGCACAGAACCACTATATTCAAAAGGTCAAATAGAGTGGGCAAACTGGATTAGCACTGGGCAAATGTATAATGTATGCAAGGGGCAAAAAGAGGGGGCATGTACATGATTACAGGCACAATGCTATATTCAGTGCATTAGCGCTGCGCAAAGTGTTTTTGCGTTACTTAGCATGACACTTTGAGAGGTGCAAATTACCTCCCAGGAAAAGTTAGTCTTAACTCTGGGCAAACCAGTTTTGTGTGACTTTGTGGCTTTGCGTGGCTTTCCATGACATTTGTGCAGCTTTGCGCTACCCTAACCAGTAAATAGTAAACATAGAAAGAAACCAGATATAGAAGAAAGATGCTGCACATGGATGGCACCTCCTATGTTGCCATCATCTGCCACTAGTCCTAACCATGCCAGGCATTAATTGGTAACCCGGCACCCAGTGGACATCATGGCAGTGTGTCCATACAGCACATACCTGCAGAACACACTTCAGGGGACACCAGCAGAATCCAGCACACACATGCAGCACTGGGATCATGGAGGGTGTTGAGGGGATGGTGTACAGGTGGCCAGTCTGCACCACATACTGGATACTGCCGCAAAGCTGGGATAATCCACAAAGTGCACATGGTCCACTGTAGGGAATATCCTAACACCAGTGTGCCTGTCTGTTGGTATGTGTATCCCCCCAGCCACATACAGCATATCTGTACAGACACCACAGCACATGCAGACAGCTATGTATATTTATATGCCACTGTGAGTATCCCATGCCAGTGGTGCAGCATCTGTGGGTCACACAACAGCATAACAGTAAAGTTCACTGTCAGTACACACCTGCAAGATTCACCTGTCACTGTGTAAAGTGCAGCAGTCATTGATGCCCTACACACTATAGGCATTGCTGTGTCCCTCACACTACTGGCCCCCTTGTTACTGTAGTGCCTGCTGTGCACTGTAGCAGGACATACAGTTTGACTATTGCATGCAGCACCACCACCTGTGCCTGTGCTGTGTAGTCCCCTGGGGCACAATATTCTGTGCAGTTCTGTACAAATGTAGCCTGCAGCTACCACCATGCACTTCCAGATTGACCTACAGGTGGAGCTGTAGACAGACCCAGCCGGTCCCTGTACTTCCAGACTGACCTACAGGTGGAGCTGTGGGACCCTGCAATAGCACTGGGCAAACTGCATACAAATCAGGACATAATGAGATGCTAATCTGGATGTTTGCCCACAGTCTGCCTAAGTAGGCTCATTTGCATGTCACTTTTGAATACAGCAAATTTTTGCTCCTGGCAAATGTGATAGCTCTGGGCAAATGGCATAGATCCACAGCAAAACTCATGTTAGAAATGTGTTTGCGCTGTGTAAACATTTCGGAAACATGGTACATTTCTCCAGAATTTCACATGCACTGGTGCTTGCAGCTTTAATGAATCCACTCTTTTGCTAGCACACATATTGGCCACATAGTTTGTCTCTACCTTCCTTCACATCACTGTGCACTGGGCTGTTGTGGTTTGCTGTCTTATTTCCTGGGCTATTTTTGAACTGCACTTCCAGCCCAGTTTTCCCGGCTTCCTTAGCACGCTATATTCAGCAGGTTTAGCATAGGGGCTATCCCTTTTGAATATAGCAGGCTGTTGGTTCCGGGCTAATTTAGAACACCAGGCTGTGCTAATTTAGCCCCGGGGCAAAATTTTGATTATCTGACCCTTTGTCTTTTTGCAATATTTCTTTTCATGGGTATTCTTTGAACTACAGCTGTAATTATAGGTCCTTTTCAATCAAATAGGTTGTATAGTGCTAATCAAAAAAACTGTATGTAATGAGAGAATTAGCTATGTATTGAGAACCGTATCAACCTGAAGCAAAATTACAAAGTTTACAATCAGAACATCTAAAGCATATAAGATAGGTATGCTTGCTTTTTCAAATTTTTTTACTATTTACTACCTGTTTTATGTGGTTCTATTTATCATGATTAACTGATTTCTTTAATTTGATTTATAATTGATTGGTGTATATAAACTTGACGTGAAGCCACAATGCCATGTCCCCTGATGAAGTGATTGTTTCCCGAAGCGCTGGGGCAAGTTTTGTGGCTCATACAGTTTGGCTGAATCGGTCCCATTGTGGAGCGTCAAGCAATAAAGCTGTTCAGTAAATTACTTTGCTTTGTGGACAGTGTCTCTTTTAGTGCAGTGGTGATCTTTACGTTTGTGTCTTCATGGCAGGCTAGCTACCTGCAAAACTCCAGCACCGGCCCTGCACCGAGAATCACAGACAATACTTGTTTGGATTTGTTATAGTCCAGCTGTTCCACCTCCCTGGCATCCTCTGAGGTAACAGTGGCAGACTTGGTGGCCATACATAGAGGAGGAGGTCTCCTGAATTTTAATCAACCTGGCCTTGAGTCCAGGGACCTCCTCCCTTAACCCAGTGAGGTGAGTGCAGATGGGGCCACACCACAATCTCCCAAAGGTCTCTCTGAAAACTGACACCCCACAGCCACTGTACTGCCCCACTCCCAGCATTCACAACTTCTATTCTCCCTCTGTTATCAGAATTTGGATGCAGGAGCAGGTGCCTTGCAGCATCGCCATTGGTGAAATACATAAATTATCACACCAGTGGGCGTCAGTGATGACCTGCTCAGGCAGCTCTATAATGCTGTTTTAACACTGAGAAAAAAACCTCATGTTTCTAGGCTCACTTTTCTAATCGTAATTAGGATAGGTTTGGGAATTGTTTTTATAGCCAGCTGTTCTAGATCCCAGTATATTATATTAGTTAATTTATAACAAATGTTGCCATGTTTTGCCTCAAAATCCATTTCCCAGACCTAGTTCATTTGCCAGCATGGCTCAATAAACGGTAATAGCTAATTTGAAATACTATTAGCATTTTGCTACAGACTCTAATGGTAGCACCAACGCTACATAATGGAACTACACAGATGTCAGCAGAATATAATATTCCCTATCATGCACTGCTTCTACATCCCTAAAAAGAAGCAGTGCAGCATAAGTAATGAAGATGAGATTACACCTTATGTATAGCAAACTTATTGCTGAATTAAGGCATTGAAGCTCTACCTTCAGAAAGATAAATTACAGACTTTTACTTCTTTCATCTTAGCTGTAGCAATTACATACAAAATAGATAAATAAGGCCATTGAACTGTATCATTTCAGTTTACAACTGTGTAAAATTAGACACATTCAAGTTCAGAGATTGGTGCACGGAGTAAATTTAGGTTTGGATATTAGTGCAAGGAGTAAAATCATATATATGTGTGTACACACACACACACACATACACACACACACACACACACACACACATGCATGTACACACACACACACACACACACACACACACACATACCACAACACTGTAACTGTTTCAGGCCCACGTGTGTCATGCAGTGCTGCAGCCATTTTGGACACACTTAAACATGAGAGCTGAAGAACATTTCAGGTTGGCTGCCTGCTGACCCTAATGTTTTTCTTTAAGTACCCTCCAACTTTTTTTTCTTGATCCCAGTCCTGGTAATAGTGTTTTAGAGCACCAGCACTTCATTTCAGCTGTAACAGTGTCCCTGCAGACTCCAGATTCAATAAGTTAATGTTTATGCTCCCTTACTGAACTGAGCTACTATAACCTAAAAACTAATTTTAGTAAAATAATTTATTTAATCTTAGTTATTTTCTATGGTTCTTAAGTAAGGATAGTTCTGACCAGCTGTACCTAATGCTAGATCAATCAGGATATAGCAGCGCTCAGTGACAATTCTGTCATGGTGCAGCAATATCAATCAGTAACAAGAAATTACATTTTTTAATGGAGAATCCCATCAACTTGACACCTGTTTAACATATAATGAATTCTAGTGTTATAAGTAAGCAATGTGTCATGATGACAGTGTCTGCATTAAAGGACTTTAGTGCACACCATAGAGAAATTAGCAAGGCTAAAGACAGAGGTCCTGATTCTCAAATGCCCACTATTGATGCAAGGTGCTTGCATCAAAAATAAGTGACACAAGGGACACCTTGCGTCAAACATTGCACCAGACTTGATTCACAAATGCAGGCTGCATTGAGGTCAGGTGCATGTGTACGGGAAATGCCATGCTCCAGCCCAGTACCAAACACCATGTAGCACCATGGTGCACGGGGCCATCTGCAGGTCATTGACTGCCATATCCCCCAGTGTGGGATTCTGCAAGGTGGCAAATATCCACAGCACTGGTCCAGAGTTAGACCAGCCCTGAGCTGGTCTAACACCCTGTGCACCAAAAGGGGTCCCACCCATAGACCTCACAGAAAGCGGAAGTGGCAGAGGCACCACCCCAGGCATACAAGGGCATTGGATGTGAGCTGGCATGACTTAGGAATCCTTGAGATGTTGTGTCAGGCAACACAAAAGAGATGATGCAGGTAGTACCAGGATGCTCTCAGGGACTTTAGCCCGCTGCCAGCAGAGATGCCTAACTGCACTGATGGTGCTGGACTGCTGCCTGACATGGTGTGCTGCTGAGGACCGTGTGTCTGCTGTTCTGCTGGGGCACCTGGTAGGCAGGCATAGCACACTCGCTGCCTTGATGTGGGAGGGCAGGATGTCCACTGGTATGCCTGCCAAGTGTTCCAGTGCTAAATGATTGCATGGGTGCAAGTGGTGCACCTAGAATATTGTGGCAGATGTCAGCCACATGCCATGGGCAACATCTGCTGGTGCTGGCATTGCTGCAGGACTGTCCTGCAGCATTCTCCTTTTCCTGCATCTTTTCTTTGTCACATGTGAGTCTTTACTGCAAGCTGCAGGAGTTTGGTGTTGGGACCCCACCCATTCAAGATTCAGGTGCAGGGTCCCTGGTGCACCAGTGATCAGCACAAGCTGCTGTTTGCTGCAGCTTGTCCTGATCTAAGCCAGGCCTTGAGAATCAGGCCCTGAGTGTCCTTGTGCCCCTAGGAAGTGCATTCAGGTCCTTTAATATAGACCTTGGAGTGGCTTATTGTGCTTATAAAATGGCTCACTGCTTATTTGTGTTACATGTAAAGTGAAATGTTTTTAATATGATTTTATGTATATAAAATCATTTGTTTAAAAATACAGTACATTTTAAATGGTGAAATTGTATACATAATATGGTCCTTGATTTTGTAGGTAATTTGGCCTTTTGCATTGATAATGAGATCTGGCACTTAACCATGCATCACTGGCATTTTAGTGCATGGTCAGGTGATGTCTCTCATCCAATGAGATTTCAAGATTTTTTCTTGCCACTTTATAACTAGTTATGATTAAGGGCATCATGAAAATAGTATTGATATAGTTAATGAGGAATCTGTCACTGTAGATGCCCATTTCAGACAATTATCATGATTGTTCTAGAGTTAGAGGGGGCACACGAGAGCCATCTTTACTTTGGACTCATTATTTTGTTCTTTTACGATCTGGTCCTAAAACTTGCCAAGAACAGGGGCTGTCAGATACCCCTCAATGGCAATGGAACATTCAGAATTGACACATAACATTGAATTTATCAAAAGAGTGGCTTTTCTATTAACCCCAGGTTGTGCAATAGACATCAAATTATCTTAAAATCTCATCCTGGAGTGAAAATGGCTCCTGGCTTTAGAGAGTGTTTGTTATACTTCCAACCAATTCTGAATAAATATGAACCAGATCCTCCATGTTTTGCCCAAGACAATTTGAGCAAAAGTCAGAATTCTCATAAGAAAACAATTTGGTAAAGTACATTTTTTTTTGTGGGGGAGGTGTCATTACAATAAACAGTTGGACAAACAAAGGTTTTTCATACAGTATGATACAAAGTTTAATATATCAAAAGAAAAAACTATTTGGTTGGATTAATATCAAGAAAGAGAACTAAGAATGTGAACACTCACTGTTGGTGTCTGTGTGTGTGTGTGTGTGTGAGTGTGTGTGTGTGTGTGGTGGGCATAGGTGGATTTAGAGGTGGGGGTTAAGGGTGCTATAGTTCCCCCATCATTGAGCTCCTCTAGTAGTAACACACTCTGCTGCATTCTTAATCGGTATGCACTAATGCCTCCATGAAAGCCGCCTGAGCCACATCAGTCTCATCTGCCATCCAGTGTCCTGGTAGTGCATTAAAGAACCACTCCCATCCGCATTACATAGTTGATCCCCCCCCCCCGAAAAGCCAGTCTCCAGCAAGAATTTCTTACTAACTTTCATCATGTGCCATGTGGTCAGGTCCCAGCACTGTGGCAGCAGCTGGTCTTGCCTTGGTGAGCTTGAGCATTCCTTCTCTACTTTTGCAGGCTTGGTGCAGCTCCTTTGTTCATGCGGTGGGTTTGTGCATGGGGAGGGTACAGCTGCAGCAAAGTGGAGTGGACCTTAACAATACAGATCTCAACCAGGTTGCCTGGTGCTCACTGCTCCTGATTTGCTGTTGTGTCCAGCACTGGATGTGGCTAGCAAGGGGTGCCATCTTTGAATGTCTGGGCTGCCAAAACAAGAGTGAGCTGTAATTCCTTCACTCAGACGATTAACACTGGAGCAAGAGAGCAGCGAATGTACTACAGAGGAGCAGACAGAGAAAGAGAGAGAGAGAGAGAGAGAGCAGAGCCCACAAGTGAAGAGCAGAGTCTGGGGTTTCAGGTGGCAGCAGTCCAGTAATGCAGGGTCGGTGTGGCCTTGGTAAATCAGTAAAAGAAGTTGGCATCAGGTTCAGGTCATCTTCCAGTAGCTGAAGCAAGCTGTAGCTGAGAGTCTGCTCATTAGCAGTCATGGGGTCAGTGTGTGCTGTCTAGAGAGAAAGAGTTTGGTGGCCAGGTGACTGGAGACAGTACTGAACTAGGGGCACATAGACTTCAGCCTGCTGAAAATGGATCAAGTCTTCATTTAATCAGGTTCTTCTTGCTTTAAAAAAATGGCTTTCATAGTCTCAGACTATGGTGGATGGGAAGTGGCTGCTGGGATGGGACAGGACATTAGTGTTCATCAAACTGGGTGTGTAATAAATGTAGTACTAGTGTTATAAATTTCTAGTATGGGGAGCTTAAATTCATGATATTAAAATAAAAGGGTGAGAGTTGTAAGGAGAGGGGAGAGTAAGCATACAGTGAAACAGGAGAGGGGACACAAAATAAGACATGACAGGAGTGGTGCACTGCAATGGCTGTTTGGCAACAGTGTTCCGGGAGACATTCTGGAGGCTGCAATGCTGCCCTATTTGCAGACACCTCTCTGGTCTGAGGGAGAAGGTTGCCTATCTCCAGGCTGACCTGGCTAGGATTCCTGAAACCTCTTTCTCCACCCAGGGACCACCAGGGCCAATGCCACTACCTCAGAGGTTGCCAAGAAAGAGGAGAGGCTGGACCAGGGTGGGCTCAGGGAGGGAGAGGGTGGTGGAATAGAGTTGCATCCCTCCAGCTGTACCTCTCCACAATTCATCTGCTCTTCTGGTGGATAGTGGTTCCTCTATGGAGGCACCTGCAGTGGAGACCAAGGAAGATGCATGGAATCTTCACAAAGAAGACCCACAGGAGGGTGGCATGGGACCCCACAGGGGAAGGAAACAACTCATGGTGGGGGATTAAATCATTAGGGGGTAGAAATGGGGGAGGAAGGGGAGAGGGAGGTAAGGTGCCTGTCTGGCGCCATGTCTTGGAGGGACAGGAAGCGAATCCTCAGGATTGTGGGAGCAGCTGCATGAGGGAGGGAGCTGGATGTCATTGTCCACCTAGGGACAAATGACCTGGCTAGGAATGGGATTAGAGCAGTGCAAGAGGAGTTTGTAGAGTTGGGGAAGGGCCTTAGACAAGTAGCATATACGGTAACCTTCTCTGAGGTGCTGCCTGTCTATGGCAAGGGTGATGCTAGGGTACTCCTTACCAGGGAATTCCAAGAATGGTTGAAAAACTGATGTGGCACTCAGGGTTTTGGCTTCATTGGGGACTGGGGAGCCACCTGAAGGGATGCAGACCTATACTGGTACGATGGTCTGCATCTGTTCAGGGGGGAGCCAGGATCCTAGATGAGAGGTTTAAATGCTTCAGAGGCAGTAAGGACAGGAATGGGGCTAAAAGGGGTAAGGCCATCAAAAAGTGGAGGGTGATGAGTACCAATGCCCATAGTCTGTGTAACAAGCTCCATGAACTAATGGCCTTGATGGAAGAGGGTTGCCTGGTTATTGTGGCAGTCACAGAAACATGGTACACAGAGAACCACAACTGGGATGTCAACATACCAGGATACACAATCTACAGGAGGGACAGGGAGGGTAAAAGAGGAGGAGGAGTAGCTCTCTATGTAAAGGAAGGGATCAAAGCAACAGAACTAAAGAGTAAACAGGGAGCAGATGAGGCACTCTGGGTCACTCTGGAGACAGGAAATGTCACCACAATCCACATGGGGATTGTATACAGACCCCCATCTCAGGGGGAGGAAATGGACAAGGAAATGATAGAAGGCTTTCTTAGAATGGCAGAAAAAGGGGAGATATTGTTGATGGGGAACCTGAATATGCCAGATGTTAACTGGAGCACCTTTGCTGCAGGCACATCCAAGAGCAGGGTCATTCTTGATGCCCTACAGGGGGCATGCCTCAGACAGCTAGCATTGGAACCCACTCAAGAGGGAGCAATCTTAGACCTGGTACTCTAAAATGGGGATGAAGAAAGAATCTCAGATTTAGAAGTGGGTAGCCATCTGGGAACAAGCAACCACCAAACAGTGTGGTTCACAATAAACACAGCAATACACTCAAGCCATACAAAAGCAAGAGTATTGGACTTTAGGAGGGCTGACTTTGGGAAAATGAGAGAGTGCCTCAGAAAAGCACTAGCAAACAGGCAAGAAGGAGGGGTGGAGGAACAATGGGGAGTAATCAAAACAGCCATCACAGAAGCAACAAGCCTTTGTGTAAAGCAAATCAACAAAACATAACAAAGGAAAAAACTGCTATGGTTTTCAAAAGAGGTGGCAGGGAAGGTTTAGGAGAAAAGGATAGCATTCAGGAAATATAAGGAAACACAGAAGGAGCAGGACAAAGAACTTTACAAGTTAAAGCAGAAAGAGGTTGGGAAGGTAGTCAGAATAGCAAAAGCCCAAACCGAGGAATGGATAGTCAACTCTGTTAAGAAGGGGGATAAGACCTTTTATAGGTACATTAGGGAGTGAAGAAAGACCAAAGGAAGGATACTGAGGCTTAATAAAGGGGAGAGAATGTGGTAGAGGGTGACAGTGAAAAAGCAGGGATACTGAACGAATATTTCAGCTCAGTATTCACAAAGGAAGAGGAGGGGGAGGTACCTAAACCAAACAAAAGAAACACTCTGAAGATGGAGGTCGATACCAGTCCATTTACAGAAGAAAGGGTTCTGAAAGAACTAATAACATTGAAAGTGGACAAAGCAATGGGGCCTGATGGGAGTCACCCAAGAATTCTAAAAGAACTAAGCATAGAACTAGTGACACCGCTGACTACGCTCTTTAACAAATCATGGGAGGATGGGGTGGTACCTGAGGACTGGAGGAGGGCAGATGTGATTCCTCTTCACAAAAGTGGGAGCAGGACAAAGGCAGGAAACTACAGACCAGTTAGTTTGACTTCAGTGGTAGGGAAAATGATGGAATCACTTCTGAAGGAAAGAATTGCTGAGTACGGAGAAGCCAGTGGGGCATAGGACCCAAGGCAGCATGGATTCATGATAAGAAGGTCATGTCAGATGAATCTAATAGATTTCTTTGACTGGGTGACCAAAGTAGTAGACCAGAGAGGGGCTGTGGACATGGTCTACCTAGATTTTAGCAAGGCATTTGATACAGTCCCACACAAAAAATTAATAAACAAGTTAGCCAGCCTTGGAGTGGGTCCCAAGGTGGTAGCCTGGATAAAAAATTGGCTAAACAACAGGACGCAATGGGTAGTAGTAAACGGAGTCCACAGTGAAGAAAGGAGGGTTACTAGTGGGGTACCGCAGAGTTCAGTACTGGGACCGGTCCTTTTTAATGTCTTTATAAGTGACATTGAAGAGGAACTGGAAGGAAAGTATGTCTCTTTGCAGATGACACAAAGATCTGTAACAGGGTTGATACACAAGATAGAGTGGAAAGGATGAGAAGGGACTTGGCAAGGTTGGAGGAATAGTCAAATGTATGGCAGCTAAGATTCAATGCAAAGAAGTGCAAGGTAATGCACCTGGGAAACAAAAACCCAGGGGAAGAGTATACAATGGGGGGGGGAGATACTGACAACACTAAAAATGGAAAGGGACCTGGAGGTAATTATATCAGATGACCTAAAGGTAGACAAGCAATGTGAGAAGGCAGTAAGGAAGGCTGGGGTGATACTGGGATGCATAGGGAGAGGTATCAATAGTAGAAAACAGGAAGTTGTTATCCCTCTGAACAGACAGTTGGTGAGACCCCATCTGGAGTACTGTGTGCTGTTCTGGTGACTCCATCTCTGCAAAGACATAGACAGAGTGGAGGCTGTCCAGAGGAGGGCAACCAAAGTGGTGCAGGGCCTGCACCAGAAGACATATGAAGAAAGACTAAAGGAGCTTAATATGTATACCCTTCAGGAAAGAAGGGAGAGAGGGGACATGATAGAAACTTTCAAGAACCTCAAGGGAATCAACAAAGTCCAAGAGGGTAGCATGTTTCAGAAAAAGAGAAGTGCAAGAACAAGGTGACACAATTTTAAGATAGAGGGGCGATGGCTCAGAGGTAATGTGAGGAAGTATTTTTTAGACCACTAAGGTGATCCCCCTTAGTGGGACATAGACAAATTCAGAAAACTGGAACCTGGTGACTTGACAGCACTCTACCCTTGATCTCACCCTGGACACTAACTGAAAGTCTTAACAATGGAGTGATAATGGAGGAGCCTGCAAGGTGGGGCTTTGTCTTGGGGTAGGGGCCTGAGACACCTGAACAGTAGGGACCCAGGTAGGTCCACCCAGAAGGGGCTTGGGGGAGGAATAGGTTCCCAGGGGGGAGGCAGCATGTGTCCAGGGACAGGGAGGAGTCAGGCTCCTTAAGAAGGGCTGCACAGGAGGAATTCTTCCTCATTTCTCCTTGTCTCAGGTCACATCCCAGCCAAACCTCACCCTCTTAAAAGCATGGGGAATGTGGGGGGGTACAGGGAACTTGCTATCCCACTAACGGGATCACCTTAGGGGTCGAGAAGGCGTTTCCTGTTTTTTTCCCAGTGGGTTTTCCATTTTTTTGCCTTCTCCAGCCGGGGGGAGTTATTCTAGTTAGAGTAGGCTAGGGAGCAGATAGGTAGGTGTCACAGTCATGAACATTGTAAGTGTGGTGGCTTGGTAGTCTTGGAACACTGTGGAGGGGGTAACAGGGGATCACGTGTCTTGACCAGCCAGATCTTCTTGAGGCTGACAGGGGGCTGGCCTGACAGAGGGTGTCCAGAAGGCACCCTCTTTGGGCAATGTCCTGCGGCATGGCGGATCCTCTGATGGGGGAGGAGCTAGCTGCAGCCAGTCACAGAGCCATCCCTTATGCCCCGGATGCTGTTGTCCCTTGTGGGGTCTAAGTTGATGGTAAGGTGGCCCTCTCCTGGGAGGGAGGGTTGACCATCAATGATCTAGTGCTTCATGGGGAGCTAGATTCCTTCCAAGGCTACCTAGCTGCGCACAACGTGCTAGCAATTGTATACATGGACAATTGGTTTTATCAATAAATACATGGCTGTGGCCATTTCTCTAAAGCACTTTGCTGAGTCAGTTTGTTCAGGTGAAGAAGGCACATGCCCTCAAAAGACAATGACTCACATTGAGTCTTTTGTGGGATCCCTCTCTTGAACTGCCAGATAATTGCAGCTCTTAATGAGCTGTTAATCACACATAGCCATCTGGAACATTGAGAGAGATTAGCATGAGGACTAGAGAAAGCTAAAGTAGAGACTTTTTTAACTTCATTAACAGCCATGAAAATCTGCACTAGTCAAGACGGACAAGTAGAGAGTTAGCTGCACTAGCCCTGGTCAATTTGCACTAGTGTTTGGGCTAGTAAAACAATGTTAAGATCAATCACTGCCTCCACCCTGTCTATGCCTTTGCAGAGACGGGGTCTCCGGAACTGCATGCAGTACTCCACCAACTGTCTGTACAGAGAGAAAACAACTTCCTGTTTTCTACTGGCGAGGCTTCTCCCTATGCATTCCAGTATCCCCCCAGCCCTCCTTACTGCCTTCTCACATTGCTTGCCCACCTTTAGGTCATCTGATATAACTACTCCCAGCTTCCCTTCCATTTTTGTTGTTGTCAGTATCTCACCCTCCATTGTGTACACTTTCCCTGGGTTTTTGCTTCCTAGGTGCATCACTTTGCCCTTCTATGCATTGAATCTAAACTGCCATACATATGACCATTCCTCCAATCTTGCCAAGACCCTTCTCATCCTTTCCACCCCACCTTGTGTATCGACCCTGTTGCAGACCTTTGTGTCACCTGCAAAGAGACATACTTTTCCTTCCAGTCCCTCTGCAATGTCACTTATAAAGACATTAAAAAGGACTGGACCTAGTACTGAACCCTGCGGTACCCCACTAGTAAAGCCCCTTTTCTTCACTGTGGACTCCGTTTACTATTACCCTCTGTTTCCTGTTGTCCAGCCAATGTTTTACCCAGGTTACCACTCTGGGACCCACTCCCAGGCTGGCTAATTTATTTATTAATCTTTTGTGCAGGACTGTGTCAAATGCCTTGCTAAAGTCTAGGTAAGCCATGTCCACAGCCCCTCCCTGGTCTACTACTTTGGTCACCCAGTCAAATAAATCTATTAGATTCATCTGACATGACCTTCCTGCTGTGAATCCATGCTGCCTTGGGTCCTGTGCCCCACTGGCCTCTAGGTACTCAACAGTTCTTTCCTTCAGAAGTTATTCCATCATTTTCCCTACCACTGAGGTCAAACTGACAAGTCTATAGTTTCCTGCCTCTGTCTTGCTCCCACGTTTGTGAAGGGGAATCATATCCACCATCTTCCAGTGCTCAAGTACCACACCATCCTCCCATGATTTCTTTTCCTTGCTATCTTGACCCAGTATCAGCTAAAACCACTTTGCCCCAAAGGTGGTCGAGTGGCCACAATTTTACTTGATAGCCAAGGCTAGTGAAGGCTAGTGGGGAGCTAGTGCCCTTTTGTTATGTGAATTGGGTGGAAGACAGAAACACGCAAAGAAAGGATTTGGTCTAAAAGAGCCCACAAATAAGCAGGCAAAAGAGAGCAGCAGAAGCCCAGATGGTTATACATATATTAATAAATAAATAAATAAATAAAATTGATCTATAAAAATAAAATGACTACCTGGAAGGGGGAGGGTAGACAGTCCTCATAGCAAACTCCATGCAGGCCATGTTGAGTTGAATCCTGCTGCCTAGCTCTGACATCACTAGGACAATATCAGCAGGAGGCAGGACCAGCCAGATGAAAGAAAAGATAAAAGCAGAGTAAAGGGATTGGTGTTCAGGGGAAGGGCACAACGGCTGTGGGAAGAACTTGTTCAAAAAAGGTTCCCACCATTGAAAGGGGCTCAAGCTCTCTCCTGATTGACTGCCAGTGACCTCAGCACCAAGTGCTCCAGACAGGTGCAGGTAGGGTGAGCTAGAGTACTGAGTATTTTAGCTTAATCCTTTGTTCTCTCTCTCTTCCTCTCTGAGCAGGCGAGCAGTGCAGTGCTGGACTTAGTCACCCATCACCCAGACTGCAAAAGAAAAGAAAGAAAAAAGGGAAACTAAGTTTTAAAAGTGATATGCTAGTTAGCTAAGGGGCTATGATTGTCAAGGTAAAGAAACAGTTTCTAGCTAGGAAATCTAATTAGAGAAATTGAGTTCCAGAAACTTTTGGGCCTGATAGACCAACCAAAGAAGAAGGAGCAGCAGCCAAGTTTGCAGTTAACAGTAAAGACCTGCAAAGAGTTTGTTATTTTCTAGTTAAAATTTGTAGGGAGGGTTGTTCACCTGTTCGATGGAGAACTAAAGAGTACCAGAGGTGCAGCTGAGGAACCAGGACCTGAGAAGGCCGAAAGAGCAGAGGACACCTCATCAATCCCTGGCCAGGGCAGCACAGCAAAGGTCTTCATTATCTTCATGGACGACAACCATTTGGCTTAAGACATCAGAAACTGTGACTTTTAAAAGAGGCTTGAATTGATTTGAGAACATTTTACTGTTTATCTTCATGGTGGGGTGAAAAAGGTGTGTTGCATCAAATTCTAGATTTCTTGTAAGAGGAAGAAAAACTGATATTCATTTTTTGTGCAAATGTTATTGTACTGTTTAGGCTGCACAGCTATTTTTCTAGTTACTGATAGAGCCATATCTGAAGTAAAAAGGTAATAGTTATTCACAGATTGTTAAATAAGTTGGTCTTAATTTAAAAGAATTTCTGCCTCTGTGGTAATTCCTATACCACTGTTGTTACACTAAGAGGGTCATACCCCAAATTAATATCTGCCAGCCCTGTGACTAACCTTCCTTGCAGCTAGCCAGACTCCATCTCACAGGTAGTTGAAAGCAGTGTGTGCAGACAGGTGTTATAATTAGCACCACAATGTGGAGCAGACCATTTAAGTTATAATGGCAGGTAAAGCAAAAAAAGTGTGGGCATTTTAAAGAAAAAAAGTGCCAAAGGGAAAAGGCAGAAATCTCATTTGGAAAAATACAACACACATTATTTCTGATGTGTTCAGAACTCAGTGGCCCAAGGTTCCACAGACATGTATGAGCAGTGTGAGGGTTTAAGGTAGTTTATTTTTTTATTTTTTTGTTTATTTGGTAATTCAGATACAACCTTGGAGTATATACTCTTTTACAAAGATTCCACATCAGGATGTAAAACAGCAGAGACATAACAAAAACTTGACAGTTAACACAAAGCATAAGATTGCTATGTAATACAGAATATAAGTAAATTATACATTTGAGTAACCTAGACAACTGAATTTAAACAGCTGGAGGAGATTGCCAATTAGCAACATATGGCATAGCTTCCCCAGAGGGGCCTGCCAAGGTAGAGTAACGGAAAGGGAAGGAGAAAGAAAGGGGGAGAATGTGAACAAGGTTTCCCAATTAGCAATGTGTGGCATAGCTGCCCCGGTGGGGCCTGTCAAGGTAGAGTATTGGAAAGTGTAGGGAGAGAAAGGGAGGAGAGTGCAAATGAGAGGCAGATTAGAGAGAGAGAGAGAGAGAGAAAGGGATTGGGAGAAGGAGAATATTTAGGGAGGTGGGTAGAAAGGAGAGGTGTTGGGGGGTGTGGAGGGGAGGGAAGGAGTTGGAGGGAGCTTGGGGGGGATCCAGGGTAGGTAAAACAGTAGGAAAGCTCAGACAGATGAGGGGGTTATCCGGGTTGAGGATATGGACTCAGGTAAGGGAGTCAGAGGTGTTTAAGAGCGGCTATCTAGGCTGATATGGATTCAGGTAAGGCAGTCGCAGGCATTTGAGTTCAGCAGGTGTTACTTCAGTTCTCTTTTAAAGGACCAAATATTTGTTATATTAAGAGCTGCAGCAGGGATCTCATTTAGCCATAGTGGAGCTCGGTACATGAAGAATCTTTGTCCTAGGGAAGTTCTATGATATGGGACATAAAGCTGTGTTGTCACTGTTCTTCGTGTGTTATATTTGGAGCTTGCTTCCTTTACCAGGCGTGCAATGCAGGTAGGAGTTAGGGAGAGCATAGCCTTTCTCCCTAGCAGGCAAGTTTGATATCTGATTCTGGATTGAAGCCGTAGTATGTCCGCCAGACCATACAGGGTACAAGTGTGCATGAAGCAGTCAGCATTTAGCAATAGTCTGCAAGCCTTGTTAACGGCAGTGACAACTCTTTTGAGGACCATATCAGTGGCAGTGCCATAGACCACCAGTCCATAGTTGACCAGTTAGAGGGGGAACACAGCTGGAGTTCAGTGGCATGGTGTACTGTGGATCAGGTGGGCTACAACAATTAATTTGAGCTGTGGAGGAACATGTCAGGGCTGGATGCCAGTAGAGGTCCCCTGCAGATGCAGGCTACACCAGTTGGAAGGGGTCATGGATGGGCAAAACCAAGTGTGACAGAGAGCCAAGAAGAGGACAAACAAGTTGCAAAGAGAAGGAACCTGCTCGGAGGCACTGAGGGTTGAGGTGCTGGACACCACATCTCGTGCCACAACGGTGACTCAGGTTCAGGAATGAGCTGGGGCCACTGGGGTTCAGCAGGGGAGGGAAGGTATTGAGCATCCGATGGACAGCTCTCCCTTCCCTGGAGAGGGTTCGGAGGATGCGCCGCGCTGTAGCGGTACCTGGCGGCTGTTGGGTGCGGCACAGTCCAGTGGCGCATGCTGTGAGGAGAGGAGCTTGGCGGGCGGTGGCATGCTGTGCCCAGCCGCCATTGCACATCCGAGCCCTTGGGGGAAAGAGAAAACTCAGAAAAAGCCCTCTACGGAGCCCAGAGATGAAGGAGACTCCAGGGGCAGGTCCACATCCCACTGCCAACCATGCGCACCAGTGGACTCCATGGCCGACCCAATGCCAGGTAGGCCCCTCTAATTTCAGAAAGGCCACTGAGGGAGGGCTAGCCTGCCTCAGGGGGTGACCCAGAGGCTGGACCTGCCTGGTTAGTTGGGGGAGGACACTGGCAAGCAGGGATTCAGGCTGGGAATAGAGACCTAGCTGAGTGGGTACTCTGGAAGGAAGCCCGGCCCTGCAGAGTGAGAAATAGAATAAAAAAAAAGTTACAGAGAGAATGGATACACTGGGAAGCATGCTGACCAAGCTTGTCTCCAGGGTGGAAAATCTGACTGTGGTAATGGAAAACTGAGGGAGAGGAAGAGAACCACAGTGCAGAGAGAATCGGAGCCATCTCACGTGTCTACTCTGGGAAGATGGAGAGAGGCAGAACAGGAGTATGCTGACCCTATAAGGAGTTACTACAGACCTTCACAAGACAATACTACAGCATCCATCATCCCTATCTTCACATCATGGATGGGAAATAATCTACCCAACTTTGCAGATGAAACATAGAAACATAGACTTTGACAGCAGATGAGGACCGCTTGGCCCACCTAGTCTGCCCATTTCCCTACCTACAGGATAAGCTGCAGATCTTAGTTAACCAACAGCCTATTTCTTCCTACCCCCCCATAAGAATTGCCTTATGTCTGCCTCATGCATTCTTTGAATTCTCCCACAGTTTTAGAATCCCACAACCTCCTCAGGACAGGCTGTTCCATGTGTCCACCACCCTCTCTGTGAAAAAATACTTTCTCACATTGCCCCTGAGCCGTCCCCCCTCTATCTTCAAATTGTGTCCCCTTGTTCTTGCACATCTCCTTTTCTGAAAAATACTACCCTCTTGGACTTTGTTGATTCCACTGAGGTACTTAAAAGTTTCTGTCATGTTTCCCCCTTCCTCCTTTCCTTAAGGGTATGCATATTAAGCTCCTTTAGTCTCTCCTCGTATGGCTTCTCTTGCTGACCCTGCACCACTTTAGTTGCCCTCCTCTGGACTGCCTCCATCCTGTTTATGTCCTTGCAGACCTAAAAGAGGACCCCAAAGAGTTCTTGAGAGGGTTTGCGTGGCTTCACAGGCAATATCCCTGAAGAGAACTGGCTTCAGAACTGGGAGGGTGCCTTGCAAAGACATGCCAGTAAATGGTGGCGGTACAAGAGCACTCAGATTAGGAATTGGGGCAGTGCAAGCTGCACTTCTTAGAACATTTTGACAGAATACATAATAGGCAGCATCTCAGAAGGGAGCCAGATAGGATTCTACAGCCAACTGACAGACTGGAAGACTTTATTATAGATAAATGGAAGGTATATCAATGCCTGTACCTGGAGCACCAGAAGAAGAAGAGGTGGACTTCATTACAAGCACACTGGAATCTGAACTGCAGAACCACTTTGTGTGCACCAAACCCAGGGATATACAGTAGAGAAACTGGTCCAAAAGGCCCTAGAACTGGCAGACAATCTGAGACACTACTGGAACCAACCTAAGGTTGAGCTTTTCAACAGTTGGGCCCCACCAATGGGACCTCCATATGGGTTATCAGAGGACAGGTGAAGTGGTCAGACTGGGCAGCCTCAGCCAAACCAAGGGTGGAGAGCAGCACCAGCATCAGGAGAAAAGAGGTGTTTCAAATGAGACAGCCCAAATCACCTCAGTTACAACTGTCCTCAGCAATCACCAGCAGCTAGCATTGTGCAAGTTACCAGACCAGTGGAGGGAACCAACTTGCCTACTGCTCCCAGTCCACAAGCAACTGTAACAGTTGCAGGGGGAGAAGCAGAACCAAAAAAAGAGAGGAGGGCACAATTGTTATACCTCAGTTACACTGGCAGGGACTCCAGTGCAAGGTCTGGTTGACACAGGAGTAACCCACAACGTTGTCTCACATAAAGCATGGAAGAATTACTGAAAGGCATGGACCTGGTACAAAAAGGAACTGAGGTGGAAGTCAGGTTTGTGTCATAAAAGGCCTGTCATCCATGGGAACATGGTGAGGTAGAAATTGGAGCAGTCAGAAAAAGGTGGCAGGGCCATGCCCTCATTTTGATCCCTCTGATGCACATGAGATACTGGGTATAGATATTATTAGAGACTTAAAACTAACAATTGATGTCTGTGGCAGGAGTGTGTCCACACCACAGGGTTCAGCAGCCTTAACTTCCAAAAAAACCCAGTTCTTGAACCATCCTTATGGCAGTTACCAGACGAAGGAACCACTGAACACATTATTACCATCTTTCAGCTAGAACCAGGGCAAATCTTGTGTGATACAGCTTTGCTAATCTGCAGTGCTACCAAGGATGGAGGGGATCTGAAACCAGGGCAAAGTCTTGACTTCAGAAGTTCTACAGTTTCCAGAAGTATGAAATAAAAAAATATCAGAACCACTCCAGGTTCTGTACCTAACACTGTTAAATTTGTTGAGACGGACGCCGACAGCAACGACCAGCACTATCCCTCTACCAGTTTCCCACTGGCAGATGCACCATCAGGAGGTGACAAGTCATCACACATACAACATTTAAATATATATACACAAGAAGGTGGCTACCAACGAAAAAAACTGGAGCCAAGCAATAAAGACATCAGGTAAAAAAACAGAGGGGGCTACCCAATAATCGACAAAA
Organism: Neoceratodus forsteri; assembly: GCA_016271365.2. Taxonomy (NCBI): domain Eukaryota; kingdom Metazoa; phylum Chordata; order Ceratodontiformes; family Ceratodontidae; genus Neoceratodus; species Neoceratodus forsteri. The sequence continues at coordinate 717,798,600 of CM028132.1, read as the reverse complement.
AAGACCTGCATGCTAAAGTCATATAAAAAGCTTTTAATAAGACAGCTTTAAAAGCAAGGAAAACAAACAGCACTAAGGAGCCACAGACGCACGTTTCACGTCTTAAACTATGCTTTTTCAATGTCATTTAAGATGTGAAACGTGTGTCTGTGGCTCCTGAGTGCTGTTTGTTTTCCTTGCTTTTAAAGTTGTCTTATTAAAAGCTTTTTATTTGACCTTAGCTTGCAGGTCTTTTTTGTTGATTACTGGGTAGCCGTTCTGTTTTTTTACCTAACATTTAAATATGATCATCCTTAAAGCTATATATCACATATACCAAGATGTGAAACAAAAAGTTAAAAAAAAACACCACATTATTACTTATTCTGCTTCAGATTTAGCAGAGTTTATGCAGGTTACTTCATTTTACACTACTAAAATTGCATTCTAATGGCATTATACCAATCCATGTGTGTAATATATACTTAAATAAAGTCTGTTATGCTAAAAACACCACAAAATGTTATTCTTCTACATTTTTCTCTGGGAAAAAATAACAGATTATAAGATCTATTTATAGTTGTATCTAAAGCAGGGTAACCAGATGTCTTTTAACACTTAGAAATTTCAATAAACAAGATTTATCATTACTAAACATGAAAAATGAAAGAAGAAAACCCAAGTGACTGAAAGAGTCAGTCCTCATGAGTCCTGTTTTATCTGCTGAACTACATCTCCAGGTGCTTAAAGTACTCAGGTATTCAATTAACACCATCTGTAAAGAAAGGGATAACAAAAAACACCATTATTTCTGTTATATACAGTATGCTCTGTTATATTAATACATATTCAGTCACACTTATTCTCTTGGTTTATAACCTTATTTGTTTTTCTTCTTTATACAGTCCATTACTTCGATTTTATCATGAAGACTCAGGGGTATCAAAGTCCCCAAAGTGTAGATCCAAAAAGATTCTCTGTATAACAGTATATCTCTCAAATTGCCACCTCTAGGGCCCAATTTAACTTTTTCAATTGCACAGAATTTAAACCTATGTGCTCCTACTTCAGAATTTTTAACAAGTTGTGCTAATGTATTTTTTGAATCACCACACATCACAGCTCGATAGTGTTTCCCAATTCACAATCTAAAAGAACATGAAGTTTGTCCCACATAGAATGCTCCACAATTACACGTTGCTAAATAAATAACATTCTCTGTGGAGCAATTAAAAAAATCCTTCATCTTGTGCATACCTATGCTGTTACATGTACTGAAAGTATCTGTTCTCAGTAAAGCAGGACAAATCTTACATCTACCACAGGGAAAATTACCATGTGGGAGTGGGGTAACCAAGTACCAACCACCTCTGTTTCATTCATAACCTTTGGTTGTTGGCTGTTTACCAGGATGTCCCTCAAATTTCTACCTCTCTTATGCACAATTAGGGGTTTCTCTTCTATGTGTTCTTTAAGTAGGGGCTCATTTTGTAAAGTATTCCAATTCTGAAGGATAATCTTACGGATGCTGCCAGACTGCCTTGTGTAGTTGGTAATAAACTGCATACACTTATTTTTATCTTCTTTGGCACCCTCCCTTGTAGGAGGTTTTCTCTGTGGGTTGCAAGCACTTCTTCAAATGTTTTTTTGACAAGATCATGACTGTAACCTCTCTCTCTAAAATATGAACACATGTCCAAACCCTGAACTAAAAAATCTGCATCACAAGTACAATTCCTTCTAGCTCTTAACATCTGGGCTTTAGGGATTATTTTTGCCATATGTCTAGGATGGCAGCTGGAGGAATGTAACAGAGAATTATGGTCAGTATCCTTCCTAAACAGAGTAGTGCTCAAGGTTCCATCTTGTTGTTTGCTAATCAACAAATCAAGGAATGAAACCAACATTAAATTACTCTGCACAGAGTACCTAAGGTTCCCATTGCTGTTCTGTAAATACTGTACAAAATCTCCCAATTCCTCCAGTGTGCCTTTCCATACCAAAAATATGTTGTCAATAAAACAACACCAGATATCAATCCTATGGAAACAATGGTTGTTCTGGACATTGTAGACTGTTGTTGTTTCCCATAGTCCCAAAAAGAGGCTGGCATAGTTTGGAGCAAAAGTTGCCATCATAGCCGTCCCCTTAAGCTGCAGATAATGTTCACCTTGAACATAAAGCTGATTTTATTCAACACATTTTCAGCACATGACAACAGAAACTGTTTTTGTTCCGTAATATCACTGTCTAATGACAACCAATGATCCAATGCATCTATCCCTGCCTTATGTGGTATATTAGTATATAATGCCGTAATGTAAATTGACACCAAGTACCAGTCTCTTTCTATCTGCATGTCCCCTAACACACTCAGCATCTATGTTGTATCTTTAACACATGATCTCAGTGTGGGGACATAGTTCTTGATATGTGCATCTACGTATAGTGACAATGGTTCTGTAAGGGAACCTTTTCCAGCCACTACTGGATGTCCTGGAGGATTCATATTATCTTTATGTATCTTAGGTAGTGCATACAGACTAGCTCTAATGAGGTGTTCTACAGTTAAATATTTTAATTCTTGTGTTGAAATAACCCTACTGAGCATTGCCTTATTTAAAAATATATCAATTTCTTGTTTATATTTAGGTACAGGGTCACTCTTTAGTTTACAATAAAAGTTCCCATCAGAAAGCTGTCTTAAAATATCACTAGTGTATTTCTGTTCAGACATTACAACTATAGAACCACTCTTATCTGCAGGCTTAATAACCAAATATTTATTTCTCTCTAATTCTCTTAGTGCATTGGATTATTCAGAATTAATATTCACAAATCTAGCTCTTGTACTTTCTGATTGCAAAGCTTTAAAGTCTCTCTCACAAGCTCGCTCAAATATTTAAACAACTTCATTCTGTAGGGACATGAAGGTAGATGGTGGACAGAAATGTCTTACCTCCTCATCTCTCCCTTGATGTAATTCTTCCCTTGGAGTGGGGGTCCCACCTGGAGCTCCATGACACATCTCAGATTTTGCAAAATGTACATTGAGGTTTAAATCCCTAGTGACTCTACATAAAATCCAAATGTACTTCAAATGGGTTTATATCCTGTGTTCTAACAAAACTCAATCTCTTTTGTAATACTTCCAACTGAGATTTCATAAAGGGTGTCTCTGAAATGTTAATTTCGCTGGTTCAGATTCGTCTCCTGCCCTGAACCAATTGATGTTTTCGACCACCTCGTCTCGTAGGTTTTCGAATTCCTACTGTGTCTGATGTCCCCGACCTCTCCCTTGGCTGATAGGATGTCCCCGGGCTTGGAATGTTACCGACTTCTGTCCTGGAGGTGCACATGGTTCTGGATCCTCACAAAAATAAGAATGTGAATCTTCTGGCTCAGACTCACTATTGGACATGTATGTTGGGGAACTTTTTCTGTTTCTTAAAATTGATTTAGGGGCTTGATATGGATCATGCTCATGTGATTGAAAAAATCCTCCCCTTCTATTAGGTCCTGATTTCTTGGGCTGTCTTGAAGATTTATTCCAATCAAAAACCCTGTTAAGGAGATAGTCTTTATGATCCCTCTCAAATTTGAAGAGTTTTTCTTTTATAATTTTGTTCTCTGCCCTTATATATTCTCCTTTAGCTTCTTTTCTAGTGTCCCAAATTCAGGATTATCTTTATATTCAAACACTGCTGTTTCCTTAATTTTGATGTCCCTTGTAACTTCGTCTTGTTGTGCTATATAATCACTAATAATAATTTGCATCAAGGCATCCGTCCCTATCTGTTGTGAGTTTCGCCAGTCCTTAATAAAGACTTAATGTTCCCATCTATATCCTGGGTTCTTTATGACTCTTAGGCCTCTCAGGGACTGGCCAACCTTCAAATAAGTCTCTAAGGTTATTTTCCCCCAATAATGTCTTCTACCTCTAATAATAACTCTTTCTAATAAGATGAATGCAGATTTTATATTTGACAATACTTCTTGTGCTTGGCCCAGCTCATTTAAAGTAACAACAGTGGTATTTTCCTCTGCTGTGGTAGTGGAAAAAAGATCCTGTTCCCCTGCTTCAAAAAAGACTCTTGTTGAAAACTAACCAGAAGTTGCTCCTAGGTTAATGTCCCCAAATAAAGTGGTGGACATTCCCAATTCATTATCCACAATTTCATAAGAAAACAGTATGGCAGTCAATGGGTACAAGTTTCCAACCACTTATAAGCAGTAGCAAGTTCACTATCTAAAGATTTTAACTCAGTTGCTCAACTGAAAGTAGAAAAGCATGTCTCGGCTAATTTAAGCAAAAAATGTCTGATAGCACAACTTACTCACATATAACACTGCTACACAGCTTGTTTTTCTCATTCACCCATTTACCCTCTTATCAGTTTCTGACTGTTACTCTCGTGGATCTATGGCGTCTCTCACTTGTAAAGTCCATGTTGCAGAAACCCTAGCAAGCATGTAAATAACAAAATGCACCAAAAATCAAACTACAGCTCCAGCTGTTCAGAGTATGCACGAGATAACAAACAGAAGTAATGACAGAGAAGATGGGACATACTCAAACTCTGAACCATGTGCAAAAGGAAAATTACAATGATCAGAAAACAAGGAGTGTCACTTTTGAAGTGGGGACGTGGTTCTGTTGAAATGACACACGCAATCCAGCAAGGAAGATGGCTTCAGTGCAAAGCTAGCTTGACCAAGGGAAGGACCCTACATTATTTTCAAGAGGTGTTCAGACATTACATCTGGACTGGTGGAACATGACACTGAATTAAGCATGGGGGTACACCACATCTCAAACCCTAGGAAATCCAGGGATGGGATAGGACACCCACACCCTAACATTGAATTGGGGGGAGAGACTAGTTTGTCTCACACAGGGGGTCAACGTTAACATTCATTTACTAGCCTGGGTACTAGTGCATATTGCCACCGGCTAGTGCAGAATCTCTGTTACTTGCCTGGCTGGGCTAGCATAATTCCTCCTGTGGAAAGCTGCAGTTCCATTCTCAACCCGGGTATCAAAAAAATAAACAAATAAATACATAAATATAACTGTTATTTAATTTAAAGCCAGGTCCTTTTCATGGAGGTTTAACAATGTGCTGCCTTAGCATTAGTAAAAATTGTTAAGAAAGGATGTCCTTTCACAGACTTTGTGTGGATGTGCAGCTTTGATGATATGAAAGGGCTAGAAATCAGTTCAGCAACTTTAACCACTGTGTAGCTGAGGTTGAACACATGGCACTATGAGAAAGGATTATGGGAACAAAGTTTATTTCAGTCATCAGTGACAGAACCACTGACTCCTCAGTCACAGAAGCTGAGACAATGTATGTGCGGTTTGCAGTTAAAGGCACAGTGCAAAATCAGTTGGTAGGTGTCCAGACTGTTGGCAGGACAAATGCAATTTTATTTGCCTTTTGTTTAACAAATCACTGTTAACCATACTGACTGCAGGCTACTGCAAACTTCTGCGGGCTAGTGCACTCTCTAGTTCACTAGCACAACTGGCTAGTGCAAAAAAAAAAAGTTAAGGTTGACCCCGGTCTCACGGTCCTTTAACTGGCAAGGAGAAGAACCAAAACAGTAGCTACTCAGGGAAGATTAGGCTTAGACCAAGGGTACCAGTGAACTACAGAGCTCTGCACAACTGGGGAACTATGGGGGAGAAGTATCAACTCTAATCATTGTGCTAAAACTGTCATGCCATGAAAACTGAATGTTCATTTGTAAAGAGTGAAATGTTAATGTGTGCATAGTAATGAGTTGCTACTTCTGTGTGTAAGCTTGCCCAGATAGCAGTCTTGTCAACTTCCTTGATGCTTGGGGGGGATGTAACAAGCATGGCCACCTGTTACAGTCAACCTACCCAGTATAATGTAAATATAGGAACTTACTTGAGTGCAGGGTGGTTAGGGGTAGTGCTAGGGAGAGGTCATTCACCAATGTACCTATAGAATAAGAGAAAAAAAGGGGATCACAAATGATCTGTGGCACTTAGGGGGACCAATAGGGCAGAAAGGACAGGATGGGCACACAATTCAGACCTGTATAAAAAAAAGGAAAACAGGTTCATTAAAAGAAACAAAATAATGAAAGCAAAGCAGGGTAAAAGAAGGAGTGAGGAAGGGGGCTCAGCTGAAACCTGTTTGCCCCAATGGTGACTGAGTGGCCAGGATTTTACTTACTAGCCAAGGGCTAGTGAAGGCTAGTGGGGGGCTAGTTCCTTTTGTTATGTGAAATGGGGGGAGAACAGAAACAAGCAAAGAGAGGATTTGGGCTATAAGAGACCACAAATAAATAGGCAGCAGATAGCAGCAGAAGCTCAGAGGGGCATAAATATATAAATAAAAAAATATATCTATAAAAATAAAATGGCTACCTAGAAGGGGGAAGGCAGTCCTCATAGCAAACTCCAGGCAGGCCATGTTGAGTTGAATCCTGCTGCCTTGCTCTGACATCACTAGGATGACATCTGCAGGAGGTGGGACCAGCCAGATGAAAGAAAACATAAAAGCAGAGTAAAGGGGAATGTGGCATTCGGGGGAGGGGCACAACAGCAGTAGGAAGGAGTTTGTTCAAAACAGGTTTCCACCATTGAAAGGGGCTCAAGCTCCCTCCTGATTGGCTGTCAGTGACCTCAGCATCAAATGCTCCAGTCAGGTGCAAGTAGGGTGAGCTAGAGTGCTAAGTAGTGTAGCTCAACCCTTTGTTCTCTGTCTCTCTTCCTCTCTGAGCTGGCAAGCACTACAGTGCAGGACTCAGTCACCCATCAACCAGACTGCAAGAGAAAAGAAAGAAAAAAGGGAAAATAAGTGTTAAAAGTAATATGCTAGTTAGCTAAGGGGCTATCATTGCCAAGGCAAAGAAAAATTTTCTAACTAGGATAGCCACTTACAGTAATTGAGTTCCAGAAACATTTGGACCTGATAAACCAACCAAAGAAGGAGCAGAAGCCAAGTTTGCAGTAAACAGTAAAGATCTGTAAAGAGTTTGTTATTTTCTAGTTAAAATTAGTAGGGAGGGCTAACCTGTTCGATGGAGGATTGAAGAGTACCAGAGGTGCAGCTGAGGAAACAGGACCTGGGAGAACCAAAGGAGCAGAGGACACCTCATCAATCCCTAGCCAGGGCAGCACAGACAAGGACTTTATCATCTTCATGGATGACACCCATTTGGGTTGAGATATCAGAGACCGTGACTTTTAAAGGAGACTTGAAATGATTTTTGGACATTTGATTGTTTATCTTTGGGATGGAGTGAAAAATGTGTGTTGCAACAAATTCTAGATTTTTTTAGGAGAAGAAAAACTGATATTCATTTTTTGTGCAAATGTTATTGTACTGTTCAGGCTGTGCAGCTATTTTTCTAGTTACTGATAGAGAGGAGTGCAGCACCCGATACATCAAATGGGAAGAACACCCCCCCCAGCTAGTGATCAAACAGGAGTTCAGCATGTTTGTAGTTCATTTGCATCACCTCGTAAGGAAAAAGGTCCAGCTCCCCATACGATGCACAGGGGAAACGCCGGACCTTGCCCAACAACTAACACACCAAAATCTGGCCAATGGCAAATCATGTACACAAATGTTCACAGTCTGGGAAACAAGGTCCCAGACCTGCTGGCAACAATGATATAGGCTAAACTGGACATAGTAACCATTAGCAAGACATGATTCACCAGTAACCACACTTGGGAGACTTCAGTACCCAGCTATGTACTGTTCAGAAGAGACTAAGGTTCAAAAAGGGGGGGGTGGAATGGCCCTTTATGTCAATAAAAATATCAAAGCTACAGAAATTCAGAATACACATAAACACCCAGAAGAACTGTGGGTCACAATGGAAACAGGAATTGGGACTGCCATACAAATTGGGGTTGTCTACAGGCCTCCAGACCAGGGGAAGGACATAGACACATTACTGTTAGAAGACATACAAAACATGACTGCTAAATCAACCTGGCAACCTACCTAAGCTGGCCTCTCCTTATGGCTGCTCCTTACTATTCATCCATGTGTTCTGAATGGCTAGGTTGTTAACTATATGTAATCTGCATGATACACACCTTTAAGTCTCCATTGTAAGTTGAATTATGTCGTACACCTGTAAGCTATGAGCATTGTATTTCTCTGCATATTCCTACTATGTAGTGTAATCCTGGGTCACCCCTGGAAAAAGGGACCTCTGGGGCTCAGTGGGCCTACCCAGTCAACAAAATTTAATAAATAAATAAATAATAATAGTGGAAGACTTCAACATGCCAGATACAGGTTGGTCAATACCAGCAGGAACATCTGCCAGAACTAGACACTTAGTGGATTCCCTGCAGGAGGAGATCCTCAAACAACTGGTAGAACAACCCACAAGAGACAGGGCTATACTAGATCTAGTACTGACTAATGGGGAAAGGATCACAGATCTTCAGGTAGAAGGTCACCTGGGAGCCAGTGACCATCACATGGTATGGTTCAATTTGTCCACTAGAACTAAATCATCCCATTCCAACGCAAAAATATGGGACTTCAGAGGAGCTGACTTTGATAAGATGGCCAACAGAGTTAAGCTAGCCCTGGCAATAATAAATATGGGTGAGGGGGGTACAGGCAAAGTGGGCAACCATTAAGGGTACAATACTTGAAGCAACATCCCATTGTGTTAGAGAAAAAAGCAAGAGCAAAAGAAGAAGGAAACCACTTTGGTTCTCAAGAACAGCAGCAGAAAAAGTCAGAGCCAAAAGGCTGGCCTTCAGGAAATATAAGGAAATGCAGTGGGACGAAGATAGGGAGGCATGCCAAACTTCCCTAAGGGAAGCAGGGAAGACAGTAAGACAGACAAAGGCCCAAACCAAGGAAACACTAGCACAAACAGTAAAAGAAGGTGACAAGACTTTCTATAGATACATTAGTGAATGGAGAAAGTCCAGAGGGGGTATTGCTAAGATCAAAGGGGATAGGGGAAGTGTGAGGAGGACCAAGGAAAAGCATTTATCCTAAATAGATACTTCTGCTCAGTATTTACTGAGGAAAAGGTAGGGCAGGGCACACAGCTCAGCACCATGGACACAGGGTAAGGGAGGTGTACATTAGTCCCTTCACAAAAGAAAGGGTCTACAAGAGCTCGCTAAGCTCAAAGTAGACAAGGCAATGGGACCTGATGGGATACATCCCAGAGTACTAAAGTAGCAAAGGGTGGAACTAGCAGAGCCATTATCAGAACTGCTCAGTGAGTCTCTGAGCACAGGAGAGGTCCCAGAAGACTGGAGAAGGGCTCATGTGATCCCGCTCCACAAGAGTGGTAGCAGGGAGGAGGCACAGAATTACAGATCAGTCAGTCTTACCTCAGTAGTGGGCAAGATTATGGAGGCACTCCTTAAGGAAAAGATAGTGCAACACCTGGAATCCATAGGAGCACAGGATCCAAGACAGCATGGGTTTACAATAGGAAGGTCCTGTCAAACTAATCTTACAGATTTCTTTGACTGGGTAACCAGAGTGGTGGACCAAGGGGGAGCAGTTGATGTTGCCTACCTTGTTGGTCAACTGGTTGGCAAACTGGTTGATGGGCAGAAAACAGAGAGAGGTGGTAAATGGTATACAGTCAGAAGAGATGCAAGTCACAATTGGGGTACCTCAGGGATCGGTCCTGGGGCCCATCCTCTTCAATATTTTCATCAGTGACATTGCAGATGGACTGCAGGGTAAGGTTTGTTTGTTTGCAGATGACACCAAGATCTGCAACAGAGTAGATGATCTAGATGGTGTGGTCAGAATGAGAAGAGATCTGAATAAACTGACAAAATGGTCAGAAGAGTGGCAATTGGGGTTTAACACAAAGAAGTGCAAGATCATGCACATTGGGAAGAGAAACCCTGAAGACACCTATAGGTTGGGAAGGGAGTTGCTGGCAATCATAAGGGAAGAAAACGACTTGGGCATCATCATCTCAGATGACCTGAAATCATCCAAGCAGACCATTAAAGCAGTAGGTAAGGCTAGAGGGATGTTGGAGTGTATAAGCAGGAGTATCACAAGTCAGAAGAGGGAGGTAATAACCCCTCTTCACAAGACACTGGTTAGGCTCCATCTGGAGTACTGCGTATAGTACTGGAGGCCGCACCTGCAAAAGGACATTAACAAAATGGAGGCAGTCCAGAGAAGGGCAACCAAAATGGTGCAGGGACTGCATCAGAAAACATATGAGGACAGATTAATGGAGCTCAGTATGTATACACTAAAGCAAAGGAGGGAGAGAGGTGATATGATCGAAACATTCAAACATCTTAAAGGCATTAACAAGGTGAAAGAGTCTAACATGTTTCAATATAGGAAAATAGCAGGACAAGAGGACACAGCATGAGATTAGAGGGAGGCCGATTAAGGGGTAATGTGAGGAAGTTCTTTTTCACAGAAATGGTGGTGGATGCATGGAACGGCCTACCTCAGGAAGTGGTGGATGTGAATTCAGTGCAGGGCTTCAAACAGGCGTGGGACAGGCATAAGGGAGTAATAAAGATGGGTATGAATAGATAGGCCATTGACAGAGTACAGTCCTATGGCACATCCGTAAGGTAGAAAAAATAGGCAGACTGGATGGGCCTTGCAGTCCTTATCCGCTGTCAACTTCTGTGTTTCTATGTAGAGCCATCGCTGAAGTAAAAAGTAATAGTTATTCACAGATTGCTAAATAAGTTGGCTCTAGTTTAAAAGAGATTTCTGCCTCTATGGTAATTCATATAGCACTGTTGTTATAGTAAGAGAGTCATACATCAAATTAATATCTGCCAGCCCTGTGACTAACCTGTCTTGCAGCTTGCTGGACTCCATATCCCAGGTAGGTGAAAGCAGTGTGCAGGCTGGTGTTATAGACTGCTCCTGTTCCAGAAGCAACAAGGTTGCAGTCAATGGGAAAGACCCATGTCAGTTTATGGTATGAAATCCTTAGAACTTCAAGGAAATGCTTGGCTTTGAACAGCATAAACTTTTTAGTTCTTATGTTTTCCTTGAACTCATGTAAATGGAAAAGCTTAGAAAAGCTATGATGGAGCCAGCCCATTAGTGAGGAGGTTTGAGGTTCTGGTGCTTTCCTTCCACTGTGCTGGTGAACCGGGTTCAAGAATGGACCAGTGTCACTTGGGGGCTGACTTGAAGTGGTTGATTGAGTGTCTGTAGGACAGCTTTCCTCCCTTGGGGAGGTGGGGATTGCCCATCCTGTGGCTTGCCTACCACCTACTGTACAAAAATCACCATGGGACAGCCAGGGAAGGGATAGCCCATGTCCTAATGCTGGGGGCATCTCTACAGAGGTGGAGCATGCACAGTGCATCAACACACACACACACACACACACACACACACATATGGGCCCCACAGGATAGAAACCCAGAGGAAAAACCCGCTGACCACAGCGTGGTGATGGCCCAGTCCCTCGCAAGGCCCCGTACTGATGACTGGACAACATAGACTACAGTCCTGTGGCAGGACCCACCAGAGAAAATAAGTCCCAGACAAGTCATGTGATGGGGCTGGGGACACTGGTCCAGATATGGACTGGTTGGAGCAGGTAAAGAAAAAAAGGAAAGTTATAATAGTATTGGCACTCAGTTTTTCTAGGAAAAGGTTTGATCATTTTAGGTCTCAAAGCTGTAGCATGTTTCAAAAAAGTTTACAGCACCTAACATTATTTCATATTTTCCTCTAAACTACTGGCAACACATGTAAAAGGCATTGATTCTTGATATTAAAATTCATGTAAAACCAATCAGAAAACAGAAAGACAACTCAGAAATGTATAATGCAGGGCTTTGAGACCAACTGAATGCTATACCAAAGATGTTCTTAGTGAAACTTTCAACATCTACACTTAATCGCTCCTTGCCTATGAACTATACAAATCTTTTATTCATGCAGTCTTTTCTATGTTCAGCAGTTTGCATTAAATTTCTCATAGGCTGCTAAACTGTTAAATATTAACTCTAGACTTTTTCTTGCTAATTCCAACCTCTAATTGCCTCACACTAAAAGTCCAACAGTTTCCCAAAATAATGTTTTTTTCTTAGACATCCAAGTTTCAGAAAATCTGAGAAAAATTGGAAGTCCAAGGATTTTTGTGCTATGGAAAAGTCTGGGCTTTTCTAAGAGTTGCAACCTTGTACAGATCTGAGGAATCATTACACTTCAAATGACTTCTAACTTTTTTTAAGAAAAGCTGGGTGTAACAGTCTACATGAGGAGTTACAGAAATGAAATCTGGGCAGAAAGGGAGTTTCTAGATTCCAAAGTGGAGAAGGAGAGCAGACTAGGTCAAAACTCAGAGCTGTGGGTGGCTCCAAAGAAGCTTCACGCATCCTGTCAATGGCATAATCTTCAGGAGGCCAGACATATACTGTAGGTGCTGATCGAGACCTACCAGTATGTCTGCACCCTGAGAGGCCCAAGAAAGTTCAGTCTGTGATGAGCTGCAGCTGAGGGTAGGTTGTGCAGAAGCATAAGGAGAGATGTCCAGTAACATCAGGCCTCCCTTGGGAGAGAAACCATCAGCTCAAGAGGCTGTCCCAGAAGTGCTTGGGATTGTCTAACAATTGTGGGCATAAAGGGGATGGTAAAAGACCTCTTTAGCTTTTTTTGCTGGCAATGCCGTCCAGTGTTTGGGGTCATTGTTAAATGTAGCCTGTCAGCTTAGGATGTTATCTTCAAGGTGGGGCTAACAGTTACTTCATCCCAGTCAAATAAATTTCATACCTGGGGAACAATGGGAGAAATTATAGGCTGTCAGTGGCCAAGCCAAAGTACAGTTGGTACTGGTTACAGGTAAAGCCATTTTAAGTATTAAGGCCTTTACACCGGAAAGTGAAGAAGCCATGTGGATCAATTATAGTGCCTGAGGGTGACAGCCCCAGTTCCTGCTGAAGGTGGCAGCTTCACTCTATATATGGCTCAGAATGTCAGGAGAAGAGCAACTGTACTGTGTAGAGCTGTGCCAACCCTGACCATATATTGTCCTGGGTATGGTTATCTCTAGACCCTAAGGAGTAACTGTAGGGGGATTTGGACATTGTGTAGAGAGCTCCCTGTATATCAGGGGCTCTATGTAGCAGCCCTAAGTATACTTTTTGCGTCTGGCATTATATAATGTCCCCCTAAAAGGACACATGTGGGTCTGTATATTTTTATAAATTTGGTTGTGCTTGACTCTACTTCCACAGAGTGAACAATGGCCATTGTGTGCTGAAACTGAAGTCATGCATTTAGTAGCAGCTTTAATGGACCCCTGTGTCACAAACACACGCCACAGGTCAGGCCCTCTGCTCCCACAGTGTCAAACCTCGAAGTGCAATATGTGAACAGGAGACAAACAGGGTAACCCTCCTGTCTGTTTCGGGTCCGAATCACCTACTAGCCCCGAGTCCTGAGGTAAAATATGAACCCTTTTTCACTAGCACATTCAGTTAACAGGAACAGATATTGCACCCTCTTCAGGGAAATCCAGAGCAATACTTCACCTAGTGGGCACCGGCCTGGTTCACAGTTCTACCCTGTTGACTCAATTTGAGACCTAGGTAGTTTCTTAACTTAGCAAGACAGTAAAATACTTAAGCCCTTAACAGTTGTCAGAATTATCCAACACTTTCAGCATTCACATGCAAAAGAAAAGACTCAAGCAGGATTAAGGAAACCAAATTGTTTACTAGAATTAAAAAAAGTAGTAAATATATACAAAACATAGAACATATAACATAAATTCTTACAGTCAAAAAAAAATTAGAAATTACAAAAATCAAAAAAAAATGCCTGGTACTTGAATTTCTAGTTCAAACTCAGTTTCTAGTTGGTATTACCTATTTGTGACAGAAGTGCCTTTTTTTCCAGAACACAGTTTGTGTGTTCTCTTAGAAGTCCAGAGACAGATGTGTGTCCACTCCTTTCAGCCAGAGTGATAATAAGCCAATATTTCCCTCCTATCCTGTGAGGTCACAGCTCATGAGGTCACTGTTAGTCCTGTAATTAATTTTATATCCTGACCAAGTAAATCCAAAGGGGTGTCATTTTATTGCTTGCTGGAAATCTGCAGAGATAGCAATATTAATTTAACAGTCTTTTCCTGCTCAGAGCATTCCCTTTTGTTCAGAAACTTCCTGTACTGCAAAGTAATTGAAGTTTTACAAGCTAACAGAAATCAGTTAAAATGGACTTTTCCTCAAAGGTCATAAAATGCATGTTGTCCCTGTAGCTCAAAGTAAAGGGATAGTTTAGAATGTGTGATAACCTGGCCTTTGAAGGAAGCTCTCAGTTAGAGTTTCCACTGGGTCAGTTTTATGATGACAAACTGTTTTTAGCAAGCCAGGGCCTTTGGGGTCAAAAAGGGAGGCAGTATAGCACAGTGGTTTAAGGCTCTGAGCTGCAAATCTGGTGACATCCAACAGACCAGACCTGGGTTTGAATCCCACAGCTTCCACTTACATACTGTGTGACCCTGAGCAAGTCACTTAACTTGCCTGTGCTCCCAGGTCACACCTGTAAAAAGCTTTCAGCTTAGTGTGCTACTCCTGGTTAAGCAACTAAAAAAAAAGTCAGGCACCTTTAAAAGCTACTGGCGGCCATTTTCCTAAACAGACATTCAAATAAACATATTTATATCATAAATATGATACAATATAATAACAACCAGATACTATCCATCACATCCTGCATTACCACAATGCCCAGACATAAATCAAACCCTAGCAGGATCCCTAATCGTTTGGGTGAGGTCCATAGTTCCTGGTGTTTGACCAGTTACACTAGAATACAGTAAAACAGTTTTGCTGGTCACTTTATTCAGCTATATTGTTTAATAATAAGGGGAAACATGATGGCTAGGTGTGTGATTACAGAATATATCTGAATGAGTGGCAAGTGAGCTTGGGGAATATCAGAAGTAGCTGAGCCATGAGTGATGGTTCGCTGAGCTCACTTGCCATGAGTTCAGATATATTCTGTATCACATACCTAGCCATCATGTATCCCTTTTACACAATAGGTCTGTGTTTTGTGCATGTGTTTTTGTTTGATGATGTCATCACAGAGTGATATCTGGAGTTATCACACTGCAGTGAAAACACCTGTTTATATCTAATGGGATATTTGCTCACTCCTATTGTATAATAATCCCATGTGGTGCATGCATGGTGTGTCAGGTTTAAATCCTGCTAAGTGGCTTTGATGTGCTCGGACTGTTCCATTACAATGTGGTAGCTGTTACCCAGCAATCAGAATTCAATTCTACATGGAACAGAGTACTAGTAGTATAGGTGTTGCAATCTGTTCATTCTTCATTACCAAAGTTTCTTGATAGAAAATGAAAAAAATAGTTTTGCCTGAGCTAAATATGCAGTACTCTGCAAAATTTAGGGCATCAAGATGTACCGGAAGCATGAATTATGCATGTTGCATTACACCATAGAGCAACAGTATGACTTGCAATAAAAGTGAAATTAGGATAAAACTGATATAGAGCAATTTTCTCCCTAACTGGTTCTTGCTCACCTTCAATGTAAAATTTTATTTAGCTTACTTTAGAGAAAGACTGGGGCCCTTCAGAAGGATTTAACACAAGCACATTTGAAATAATTGAGGGGAAAACATCTCTTGACTGCTCTTAGAATGGCTTATCATAGTGGATGGGTGGAAAGAATTACTTTGCTTTATTGATTTTCTTTGGGAAATCAAAGGAGGATAAATCAAACAGAGCAATTCTCTTTTGCAAAACCCTGTGAAAGCATACAGACCAAACATGAATTTACATGTCAAAAACTATTATTTTCAATGATTCATCTAGAACTGAAAAGTAGAGCATGTATCTTAGCAGTAAGATAGTAATGCAAGAAAGTTTGTCAATTTTACAATTTATTTACATAGAAAAGCCCAGCTAAAATGTAGCTTCTCATTTATGGATTGGTCCAGCTTCTGCACAATTATACATTTGGGAGGGAGTGAAGTGTGAGGGAAGTTAAGCTAGTTGCTAAAGACCACATAGTGAGGGATTTTAACCATAATATCCAGGTTCACAGTTCTGCATTCTATCTGCTAGGCTACACTGCAACCAAATGCTGATGTTTATGCCAAGTTCCAAACCCTGCTCACCTGCTTCATGGTCATGGCACACAAAGGGGTTCACTTGAGGTTTTTCCTGTTGAAGTCAGCAACTTCTATGGCTCTAATTTTGGAAGTCATTTCAGTTTTTTGATAGTGAAAATATTTCCTGGGTCCCACCTTTTAGAAGTCAAAGTTGTCAGAATGTAAAGTTTTGGAAGTTTAAATTACATATTTCTGGTAAAATCTGCTTTTTTTTGCCATACAAGTTTTTCTCCCCCATGGCTGGTCTGAGCAGGCTCTCAGCCCCATCCCCAACCCCTCTTTCCTGGCACCACACTGGACCACTAGGCCTGAGATGCTCCATTGATTTCTCCCTTTGGCGGGGCCAGGAAGGTGAGGGCCATACTCCACCCACCCAGTGGCACACATTCAAATGGGACAGGGCAATCAGCCAACAGTGTGGGGTGGAGGTAGGTGGGCAAGGCTTCATTTAGTCCACACCTACCCTTTTCCTCTGTTCTCTCTGCCACTTCTAGCCATGGTGGTGTATAGGGTGTGCATGGAGGTGTACATGCCTATGGAACTGTGGCCCCTCCGGTCTTGTCACTCAGGCTGCCGGCACTACCCCCAGGCCACTACCTGGGGGAAGCCAAGGTGGTGAACCACCACACCTCAGGAGAGGAGATCTGTCCTCCTGACACTTAATCATCTCCCTCCTCAGTTTACCCACAGCAATCCAAGCTCATCCCTGAACCCAGGCCACTGGTGTGAGAAAAGATATGGTACAGAGTGCCTTGTCCTTCACCACCGGACCAGTTCAAATTCAAAATCAGCTTTTTTTTCAGAAAACTCAAGTACGTTTAACTTCCATGCATGAAAAATTAGAAGTTAACTAATTTTCTTTTTTCTCATGCGAACATCAAATACTTTTCCCCCATTGGTTTTGAAAGTTCTAACACTATTTTTGGAATGCAAATACTTCCAAAATGGAGTTAACTGAAGCCCTGGGAACACATCCACTGTGATATGTTGCAATACTACCTACAGTATGGGAAACTTTTTTTAGGGAGGGATAGTATTATTATGGTGGTTATTGAATTTCTAGTGAAGTGGGTACCTGTGGGTCTGACATGTAGTATGTTCTATTCTGCTATGTGTAAGGGATTTGCAGATTGTGACAAGACACAGCGGGGCACCATTAGCAAAGCATTATCCTAACAGAAGAAACTATTCCTTGAGGGGTGCATAAACTTATGTGCTGCTGTAGAAGCAGATAATAACATTATTATACCAAATATTGGCAGAATGACACCTATCACATGTTGGGACTGTAATATGACGACTCAGTACATTTGAAAAAAAAAGCGCAAAAGCCCTATGTTTAGCCACTCTCCCAGGTACTTAGTGTTCACTGCAACCACTAAGTACCACCTGCTAGTTTGCAACCCCATTCAACTACATAAATTCCTACTGGGTAACTGAGTAATTCACAAAGAATGGCAGCTTTCCCAAACCTGGTCACAGCCTCCTGCCCCCCCTTCACCCATGGAATTAATAAAGGTAAGTCATAAGTGGTAGGGGTCACAGAGGTGTCACTGTTTGTTGAGGGAGCAGAGGGACAAAACTCAGTGGGAACCATGAAGAAGCACAGCTGTTTAGTTGGGCTGGGAGAAGGGAAGGGTGGTACCTTTATTTGTCAGGCATGTAAACTGGAAGGGGGATCAATGGACTACCGGGCACAACAGGCACTGTGCCGTAGAAGCAGAAGCTTACTTTCCCACCAGAGTCACAATGTTATTTATACTTATTGGAAATTTCTGACCAGGAAAGGCCCACTAAGCTATGACAGCTCCTTTCCAAGTATGCCTGGGTGTGGATTACATGAACTTGTTTTATTTACAGTTGGAATGCTTTCCAGGATATTGGGGAAAATCCCTACTCTTTCAGTTAAAAGATTATAGGATATAGTTTGGCTATGCTATCATGGGAAGCTAAATGTAATAGATCATCACAAACACAAAAGCTTGGAAGATAGGTTTTGCCTCAGGCAAGGATGTAATTTACAATTGGAAACCATAAATATTTTTTTTTTCAATGCTCATATATTGCATCCTTCTGGGATACATTGGCTAAGACTTGGAAGGAACCACAGTTTAGGGAAATGAACTATGCTAATTTAGTTTATGAAGAGTTGGGGGGTTGTAAGAAATTTTATGCAAGCAAAGTAAGAGTACTCTTAGCGTATTTTAAATGGTGTGTATGGCAAGTCCAATGCCAATTTGTTCTACAGTATCAGGACATTTCACAATCTAGATTAATTGAAAACATTTATAAAGAATGTATGCAAGTCTATGCAAATGAAATGAAAATATTAACTGCACCTGTGTTTCAGTCATACTGGAAAGAAATGAAATGATTTCCACCTTGATACACATTGATAAAGCTTATTATTAGACTGTATTGTTAATGGAGGGAGGTTTTTTGGTTTTGCCTCTTTTGTTTGAAGCATAATGAATTTCTGAATTTGTATGCATAATTGTTTAATTGTTTATGTGTGAATATGTCTTGATGTACAGTATGTATTTGTATATGTTGTATTTCAATAAAAATTCCCCTACTCTTGCCAGTAGCGGGAACCTCTAGCCATCTTGCTCCAATATGGCTAACACAGGTGGTTGAGGAGAAGGAGGGATAAATTTTATCTGTTATGGAAATTGGGCAGTATTCATAAAATAACATGCAAGAGGCACATATCAGGGTGTGAAGCTCTGCACCCAAGGGATTTCTGCCCAGGGGCCACATTCATGAACACCAGCCCCTGCCCAGCTCCCTTATGTGGCCCCACCCCTCAGGCACACAGGTCTGCAGGGAGCAAGTGGGTGCAGAGTAGCAGGTCCTGGTGGACAGCCAATCAGCTCCCCAGGGAGGGACCTGCAGTGTATCCCTTGCATGCAACAGGTGCCATGTTGCCAGCTGAAGCACAGAGTGCTGACCGTGCTGGTGTGGGGATGTACCCTGTCTACTCAACCCCCATCCTCCTGATGTACCTCAATGGCAGAGGCAGCATTGTTGGGGGGGTGATGCCCCCCATCATGTCCGCCATGTCTGGAGGCAGCTTCCCCTGTGGGGCACGTAAGCAGCCCCAGTGGTTTATGGCTGCCTTCCAGATGTGGAGCTGGCAGCTCCTATGCACAGCACTCCACACATTCATGAATGCGCTGAGTGCTGGCTCACCCCCTGCTGAGATTGGATACTAGTGGATATCAACATTATGGTCAGGCACAGTGGTTAGATTTCCACTTGTGATGCCAGTGATCCAGTTCAGAAGTGGAAAGGGTCACTGGAGGGCTGGCCGGGGGAGAATGGCTTGAGCGTTTCATGATGGCTCACCTTCTCTGGGGGAAGGGTGGGGGCCAATGCCCGCAACTTGCCTGACCCCAGGTAGAAGCTCGAGGTACAGCAAGCCCTGTTTGCAGGGTGGCCAGCTGTGATGTGTGGTGAATGTCGGTGCGTAGTACCTTGACGTCAGGGCGCACATCACACAAGGGGAGAAAACCAGAGGAAAATCATCCTTCCATCCATCAATGGGAAGACAAGGCACCAGGAGCATGCCCTTGATGTGTCACCACCAGCCCGGACCACCTTTCCTGATGAAATCAGGTAAGTGTACAGGGTGTACGGGCCCCACCTCATTCCTCACCCGGGGGGGATAGCCGCGGCTACAAGGGGAGCAAGGCTGATGATGGGTCAGATGGTTGGCAGAGGGATGACTCCCAGGTACCGCTGAAGGGTTGGAGATGGAGGGCTAGTAGGAGGGGAGAAATAAAAAGTTAACAAAATAAAAAAACCTTATGGTCAGATGTTGGATGCGATTGGATATTGATGACATCCAACTATGGATCCAACCACCTTAGATCTCATGAATGGATCTGATCAGAACTATGATATCCAAGGGTTCCAATTGTTGGATCCCAAAGATTCCAACTATCTGAGTGTCAAATCCAAAGATCTGACCCCCAGATGCAGATGTCTGACTCATCCAACCTTAGATACCCCAAATCAAACTTGGGATCTGAAATACTGCCCTTGTTGTATGGAGCCCAGATCTGGAAGACAGTGGGGATATGATGTGCTCTGTTTTCTCAAGGCACTATCAATGCACCATTACCAGGTGGAGTCTATCAGGTAGTGACTCTGCAGACACCATGATACCCATTTCTGAGATTCTTCTCAGGAATCACACTTCATCATTTAGGACAGCAACTGCACTGACAAAAACCCCAATCCTCCTACACACAGAGCATCCTCCATGCATACAGAGTAGTCTCTGAAAGATGGTGGCACTGCAACCTCTGCAACTTAACAGCTCTCCCTCTCATCCGCCTACCTGCTCAAACATGGCAGTAGAGTATGCTTCTGATGTAAGTGGATGTAGAGAAAATAGACTTCTTTCACCTACCTCACTCTTCTGGTAGTTTTCTGTCACCTTTCTTGAGCAGAGTAGCCTGCCCCTGCCTTTCTTCTTCTTCTGAGTCCCTCTTTGGTTAAGTCCCTTTGACACTTAACCTCATTAATGTATGACTCGCTAACATTCATGGGAAGAGCACATGTTCCTAGACCTGGAAGTACTAACCTTCACTTTGCAACCTTGTGTATCTGTGTTATAAAACCCTTCTATTTCTAGAGACACTCTTTTGAACTCCGCCTCACAGGCATGAGGTAAGTATGATTTATGGGCATAGGGTAAATGTTGGTCTTGTCCTAGGACAGATGCCCGGTTATACAATACAAGAAGTTTGAAATAGTCTGAGTCATTTTCCAGTATTAATTCCCTGTGTGTATATAGTTGATGTAGTGTGTAGGTTAGAATAGTGGTTCTTTGTGTTCTTTCTGTATAGGGTGAAGGTTGCCATGGCACTGCCATAGGTCTCTTACAGACATTAGGACTTAGAATGGACCCTTGATGCCATGACTCTCCATGTACCAGGTGGAATCAAATTTACTGAGATGAGTCATTTTCTGCATATGGTTCATTTTCTTATCATATCATGGTACTGTAGGGTTTGTATCTGTAACCACCAACCCACACCTAACATTTATATACCATATATACTAATATATAAGCTGATTTTTTTGTGCCTAAATCGGCTTCCTGTATCATATCCCTTGGCTTATACGTGGGTCACTTGATAAAAACAGGTTGCCCATAAAGGTAGCACCCTTCTCAGGATGTTCATCCACTCACAAAGATGAGCATCCAGTGTAAACGCTGTGCATATGATGCTGCATTCAAGTTGCGAGTGATTGATCATGCTGAGTCCACCAATAACTATGCAGCAGCATGGCACTTTGGCATAAATGAAAAGCAGGTCCATGAGTGGAAGAAACAGAGAGAGCTGCTTAATGAGCTTCCTAAGTCCAAGAAAGCATGCTATGGTGACTGGCCAGCATTTCACCAGCTTGAGACTGACTTAAATGAATGGATGCTTGAATGCAGACAGAGCGGGTATATTGTAACCCACATGTCAATCCGCATGCAAGCACTACAGCTTGCAAAGCAAGAAAAGTACCAGTGTACTGGTATGGACACTTTTCTTGCATCCACCGGTTGGTGCTTTTGGTTTATGGAGCACAACAGTCTAACACTTCTGCAGCACACAAAAATTTCCCAGAAACTCCCCTCTGACCTTGAAGCTAAAGTGGACAGCTTTCAAAAGTACACTATTAAAATGAGAAAGATGCGCAGCTACAAACTGTCACAGATTGGCAACATGGATGAGACCCCTATGAATTTTGATCTCCCCTACAACCACACCATGAACCCCTCTGGTAACAAGACAGTTCTCATTAAAACATCAGGTCATGAGAAAACACACTTTACAGTTGTGCTTTCTTGCATGGCTGATGGCACAAAATTAAGGCCCATGATTGTCTTTAAAAGAAAAACCCTCCCCAAATCTGTGATTTTTCCCTGAAGTGTTCTTGTTTGTCCCCATCCTAAGGGATGGATGGATGGATGAAGAGCTTGTTGATGTGTGTCTCAATAAAGTATGGGGGAGCAGACCTGGTTCTTTGTGCAAAAAGTGTTCTCTCTTAGTATGGGACATGTTCAGTGCCCACTTGACTGACTCTGTTAAAAAGGCTACAAAAATTAATGCACTGATCTGTGTGTGATTCCTGGGGGTTTGACATTGATGCTCCAACCTTTAGATGTCTGCCTCAACAAATCTTTTAAGGATCACCTACGTAAGCTGTGGTGTGACTGGATGATATCAGGTGCCCGGTGCACTCACAAAGGGTAGAAATCTCAAACAACCCGACATCACACTGGTGTGCGAGTGGATTGAGCAAGCCTGGGAGGCTACACCTGGCGAGATGGTTGGAAAAGCATTCCTGAAATGTGGAATAAGTAATAATCTCAATGGAATGCAGGATGACACATTGTTCGAGGAGAGTGAGGAACTGGAAGCAGAGTTGGACGATGATGACAACCCATACGCTGATGTTCTCACAGATGAGTTTATGGTGGAGAATGAAGCAGTGTTAGGGCTTCTCTGATTCTGAGAAGTAATCCGTGGAACTTTAAAGGGAACTGATTGTGACTGTTAGCACTGCAAGTACATTTGACACATTACAATTTTTTAACGTGCTTGTAATTGTACGCTGATTTAAACTTTGGTATTTGGTGAGCTGGTCACTCATTTTTCATACATTTATGTACTGTAACTAGGGTGGTCCCCTTATACCCGAGTCAGCTATACATGAGTATATACAGTAACAAGTTTATTTCATGTAATTGAATACAGAAAGATGGTTGTATATGAAACCAACAATCCCAACCTGAAAGTTCAGTGTTATATAATGCTTATAATAGAAATAACAATAAAACATTTAACCGCCCAAAAAAATTAAAATAATTTAAAAGTAATCACCTGCCCCCACCAAATTGAATTAGACTGATTTCTACCCTTAAATGAATAGTTCCTAAGGAATCCCTCAAATTGCTTCTGTGCTGGTCCAAGTTAAACTGACCCTCAAAAAATTACAAATGTACTGTATGTTTCCACAAGTTAAACACCACTCACTTCTCTTGCAGTGGGGTGAGTTAATTACAAGCTTTTCCTTTCAGCACATCTTACAGCTGCTTTCAAAGTCCTTCTATGTGGTGCACTAGCAACATAATTTCTAAATTATCATTGTTTTATTTTGTGATATTATTTAAGTTGAAAATTCAAAGAACATATGATTAAAGAATTGTACTTTTGAAAATCTCTTTCTGACTGCTTTTTTTTTTAATTTTGCAGTTTTTAGCCTAGAAAGGTAAACAGTGTGTAGGCAGTTAATTTCCAGATACATCTTGAGAGAGAGGAGGTAGGGACCAAAGATACAAAACCATAAACAATGAAAATACAATAATGTACACTAACTGTGAAGTATGTCAGGTATAGCAACAAATGGAATAGTAGTCAAACAAGGTATAGCAGCATTGGTAGATGAAGCTGAGGACAGCTTTATTTTAAAAGATCTATTTCGTGTACAGATTAGTGCAATAGAGCAAAGTAGAAACTGATGTTCATTATACATGATGGACAAGGTAGTACATGCAAATAAAGAGAACAATGTGTTGCATCATCATAAAAATAACAGAAATAGTCAAAAGTCTGGAAAACTATCTAAAAGCCTTGAAAATGTAGAAACCAAATTATTAAACAATGATAAAAAATATTAAGACACATAGACATATAAATGGGGAAAAGTGCCGTTCGCAAGTATGGTGAGAAAAGGGAGGATTAGAGAATTCAACTCATGGCTGGGGGAGTGGTGTCAATCCAGGGGGTACACGTTAGTGAGGGAATGCAGAGGAACCTGGGACAACAGCAATCTATACACAGGAGACAGGCTACACTTAAGCGCAGAGGGGAACATTAAAACAGGGGATAGAGGGGTACATGTCAGAAAAGGTGAGTTTAAACTAGGTGGGAGGGTGGTGAGTGGACAGCTGGTAGGTAGGGAACCCAGAGAGGGGAGACTGATGAGCCTACCCCACAAGATAACAGGGGAGGAGTTAGAGTAGGGGCATGGGAGGGAACACAGGGAAAGAAAAAGATGGAAACAGGGTGGACAGTGGTCATGTTGAAAGTAAGAAGCCTAGGCAATAATGCATCTGAGCTGCAGGCTGTCTTGTCAGTGAGGGGGTGGACATTGCAGCCATCACAGAAATGTGGGCTATCCAATACCAGGACTGGGATATGATGATCCCAGGGTACAGAATATTCAGAAAGGACAGGGCTAAAGGGAAGGAGTGCATGGCAATCTATGTACAAGAAGGGATAAAGAGTATAAGAGGGGAAGGGGAGGAAGGCAGTACAGAGGTCCTATGGATGCAGTCTCAGGACTCAAGAGAGAGGGCACTGAGGAAGGGGGTGGTATACAGACCCCCAGCACAAGGGGAGGACCTAGATAGAGAGCTAGCTGAGCAAATCAAGAGGGTCTGTAGGAAGAGGAACACAATGTTGGTGGGGGACTTCCACCTACCTGGAGTAGATTGGAGCACTCCAGCCACCATGAGCACGAGACAGCTGGTCATACTAGAAGCATTTCAGGACAGCTTCCTGATACAATTGGTACATGAGCCAACTAGATTGGGGAGGACTCTGGACCTGGTACTTTAAAATGGGGAGGCTATAAGGGATCTTGGGGTGGAAGACACTCTGGCTGGGAGTGACCACCAATTGATGTGGTTCACACTCAATATGAATAGGGAAATGGGGTACGGGGACCAGGGTGACCGCTTTTAAAGGGGCAGACTTTAACAGCATGGGGGAAATTTTGGGTAAGCATCCCAGGCATTTGTCAAGACATGGATGCTATTCAAAAGTGGGACATTATAAAATGAGGGCTTAAGGAGGCCATTGGGATGTGTACAAAGACACAGAGTAAGAAGGGAAGGGCAAAGAAGTCCAGTTGGTTGACTAAGGAGGTTATGGAGGGAGTAAGGGCCAAGAGAAGGGAATTTTGGAAGATGAAGAAATAAGAGTGGGTTGACAAGGATAAGTACATGAAGAAGTCCAGGGAGGTTACCAGGCTGGTCATAGTGGCCAAGGCCTCAGGAGAACTGAGACTGGCACAGGGTAGTAAGGAAGGAGAAAAGGACTTCTTCAGATATGTTAGAAAAGAAGGAAGAACAAGGACCAGATTGTGAGGATTAGGAAGGATGGAGGGTGGGTGGAGAAGGGGGGGAAGAACAGGTAGAGGCATTAAATTAATACTTCTGTTATGTGTTCACAGAGGAGAAAGGGGCAGATACCCCAAGGGTGGGGTAGGGTGGTAGTGTGGGGAGAAGGTGACTGACACAGGGATTACAGAGGACAGGGTTACGGAGGGCTTTAGGGCACTAAGGGGACAAGGCACCATGACCAGATGGCATTCACCCTAGGGTACTCAAAGAACTAGCAGAAATCCTGGCAGGACCACTGACTGACCTGTTCAATACCTTCCTGGACACAGGATGTGTACCACAATACTAGAGGATGGTACATGTAGTGCCCATTCACAACAGTGGCACCAGGGATGAACCAGGCAACTACAGGCCAGTGAGTCTCACATTAATTGTGGGGAAACCCATGGAGACAATCCTAAAGGAGAGGCTGGTGACCTTCTTGGAGGACAATGGTCTCCACGACGGTCATCAACATGGGTTTGTTTTGGGCAGATCCTGCCAGACAAATCTAATCGAGTATTATGACTGGGTGACTGACCAGGAAACTGGACAAGGGCCATGAGGTGGATGTGCTGTATTTGGACTTCAGCAAGGCCTTTGATTCTGTGCTGCATGAGAGACTGGGGGGAAGCTGGACTACATAGGGGTGGGATCAAAGATGGTCAGATAGATCGTCAACTGGCTGAATGGAACACAGCAGAGAGTGCTGGTGGGGGGAGCTCTCATCACCAAGGGAAGTGTCGAGTAGGGTGCCACAGGGATTGGTACTGGGACCACTTCCATTTGGGATATTCATAGCCGATATCTCACAACGGATCTGGAGTAGGAGCAGTCTGTTCACTGATGATACAAAGATGGGAGCAGTGGTAGATGACATTGAAGAGTGGAAAGGGCTGCAGGAGGACCTGACCAAATTACAAGAGTGGTCAGAAACATGGCAGCTGGGGTTCAATGCCAAGAAGAGCAAGGTACTGCACTTTGGAGAGAGGAACCGGGAGAGGAGCTATCAGCTGAGTGGGGTGCAACTGGAAAGTACAGAGGAGGAAAAGGATCTGGGGGTCATTATAACAGGCAGCATGAACAACTCTGCTCAGTGCAGGAAGGCAGCAGCAAAAGCCAATAGAATACTGGGGTATATAGCAAGGGGAATCTCCTCCAGGAATAGGGAGGTGATCCTCCCCCTATACATGTCCCTGGTCAGGTCTCTCCTGGAGTATTGCATGCAGTACTGGTACCCATTCCTGAAGAAGGATATCAAATTGTTGGAGGGGTGCAATGTAGGGCAACAGGGATGATCCAGGGATTGGAGGGAAAGTCTTATGAGAATAGACTGGGCGAGTTGAACATGTACTCCCTAGAGGAGAGGAGGGATGGGGGTATGATTGAAACCTTTAAATACTGAAGGGGATAAATAAGGTTAATACAGAAGGGATCCTCCAGCTTAGGAGAGGGAGGGATATGAGATGTCCTCAGCTGAGGTTGGATGGGGAAGATTCAGGAAGGAAATCAGGAGACATTTGTTCACAGAAAGAGTGGTGGATAGGAGATGGTTTCCTCTAGTATGGTGGGTAGCTTTAAGAGGGGTTGGGACAAGATAAGGAGGGTGTTAAGATGAAGGGGGGCAGCTGCAAGTTGAGGGGCTAGCTGTACATTCAAGCAGACTTGATAGACCACATAGTCCTGCTTCTGATGGCATTTTCATATGTTCGTATGTAATTCTTACAACCTCAGATGGAATATTAAAATCAGTTAGCATGGCTACCACTGTAAAGCATGTGTCTTGCTTATCAGGTAGCTTGGCATATGCTTTACATTGCTATGTATGAAGTATATAACCTTAATTACATGTCTTCTTTTAATAAATCACAAACACTGCAGCATGTAATCACAATTCTGAGAGAATGCATTTTGCTATTAACAACCTGATTGTGAGTTAAAGAACACATTTATTAGAAGCTAGTGAGCCTTGCAGATTAGTTAAAGAAAAGAGTAAGATGCATTTGCAAGGTTAGATGATTTTGCAATATTTGCAGTCTAAATATAATTTTTGTAGCATAACATTTTGAACACAGGCTTTGAATTAGTAGACATGTATTGCAGTACTATAACGTGCAATGTTTATTGTTGACTGAGTTATGCCATCAGGAGGACAACTTACAGTATACTGTAAAGGTCATTATTTTAGTGCTGAACCAACATTTATATGCACCAGTATTAACTTTGTCTGATAGAAATATCAATATTGTCTGTTTCACTATATCAGGAATTTGAAAATTCTTTTATTTGTCGAATGGATATTTTTACTTTTTAACAAAAACTTCAAACTATTATTTTCAATATATACTGTACCTAAATTAACCTAAACGGTGTTATAATAAGTTAAAAATCAGTTGCAATGCTTTTAACATATTTTATTTGCTCAGCATGAGAATAACCAGTCCATATATATTGCAAATGAAATGTAGGAACAGGCATACTTCTCAACTGTCCCTGATTTTCAGGGACATCCCTGATTTTGCCTTAGAATTTTACTCTGTCCCTCCTAAAAATTGTATTTTTGTGACTAAACAGTGGGGGTTGTGAGCACAAAATAAAGTCAGACATTAACGTTACAGTCTTGTTCTTCCTTTTAAAATGCATTTTACATTAAGCCCTTTATTCTACAAGCTTCCTGAGTGGATATCACAAATTTTGAAGATGTGTCCCTGATTTTGGTCCTTTGTCCCTGATTTTTTTAAGTCTTGTCCCTGATTTATGAGGCAGGAGGATGAGAGGTATGGGAACAGGCATTTCTTATGTCCAGATGCTATTTTACTGTCTGTCTTAATTGATGGTTTCAAAGAAAATCTCTCTGGCATTTTCAGACCACCTAGCAGAAGACTGAGTGAGTCATTCGAGCAACAATTACATAATTTTCCTCAAGATCCTGCCAGAATTATGTATTCACATAGAATATGCCATGTGCTTACCTGGATTCAAACCACTAATCATTTGTCTGCTTAGCAAACACACATTCAGTATGCCACTGAGCTGCAGGTACAGGAACTGCAGTTCCTGTGAAGTAGAGGTTAAGTCACAATCTGGAAAACAGGCAGTGTTGGATCTAATACCAGCAGATGATTTAATTCGCAATTGTTGTTCTTAGCTAAATTTACTTCTGCTATCATTTACTATTCCAACTCCACACCACCATGAATGACCACTCAAGCGAGTTTCCATTTTAAACAAAAATGTTTAAGTTCCTGCCAGGATTTGAACTGCTAATCCTTTGCCTGCTAAGCAAGCACATATTTAGTATGTCACTGCACTTCTGGTAAGTGAGCTACAGTTCTTATGATGTAGACATTATGCCACAAACTACAAAACAGGTGACTAGGGATGTAATCCCAGCAGTCAATTTATCTTCACAAATTGTTGTCTTTAGTGGAATGAACTGGTATACTTTTTTTATTCCAACGCAATGCCCAATGAATAGCCACTCTAATGAGCTTTCATCTTACAAAGAAAATGTGGAAAAAACACTTACATTCCAGATCATATTTTAGCCACTGATCCTTTGTTTGCTAAGCAAACACACATTTGGCATGCTTCAGAATGGCAGGTAAGTGAGTTGCAGTTCCTATGATGTAGAGGTTATGTCATTCCTGCAAAAAAGATGACTGGGGATCAAATCCCAACAAGCAATGTGCCTTCACAAATTGTTCTTCTTAGTTAAAGTTAATGCTCTTATAATTTTATATGCCACTCCATACCACCATTAATTGCTCCTCAAGTGAGTTTACATCTTACAAAAAAAAAGGTTGAAAAATGCATTAGTTTCTGACAGGATTCAAACTATGTCTGTCAGAATTTAAACCACGGAGCCTTTGTTTATTAAGTGAACACATATTCAGTGTGCCACTGAGCAGCAAGCGAGTTGCATTTCTTGTCGTGTAGGGGTTATGGCATAACCTGCAAAACAGGTAGCTGGTGTTATAATCCCAGCAGTGTATTTACCTTGACAGATTGTTGTTCTTAGTTAAATTTACTTCTCATATAATCAACTTTTGCAATTCTACACCACTATCAATTGCTTTTACAATTCTACACCACTATCAATTGCCACTCAAGTGAGTTTCCATCTTACAAAAAGTGTTTAAGTCTCTGTCAGGACTTGAGCTACCGGTTGTGTACCTGCTCAGCAAACACATAATCAGTGTGCCACTGAGCTACAGGTAAGTTAGATGCAGTTCCTGTGGTTGAAAGGTTATGTGAAAACCTGTAAAACAGGTGACAGTTTGTATTCAAACTTAGATAAACCTCATCCGGGACTAATTTGACTTCAGCGTACTGTATTGTAGAACTATGTTCAATTATTTGAAAGTCTGCTATTTAGCTGTGCTGAAATCCTTCACTACATCTGCAATGACATCTAACCATGTATCTCATACAATAAAAATTGTAGTGAGAAAGAAAAAAATTGTGCAATACCGGGGATCAAACACAGGCTTATGTAGGTTTGAAACCGTACACCAAGACCTAAAAGACCTATCACTGACATAATCAATGACATCATGCAGCTGAATCACATTAAATGTAATCTTAAACTTGATAAAATGCAGAAAAGAGTATGCATGACCACAATAGGTACTAGCAGCTATGCTCTTGGCACCTAAAAATTAAACCATTATTGGAAAATTGGCAAAGCTCATTCATATCCCTTTGGTAAGGTTGAAAACTATTAAGATGATGGCAATGTCAACATTAGTATTTGCCTTTCAGAATGTTTTTAGTTCATGATCCGGGTGTGGTTCCAGGATATAAAAAGGATAATTACTAAGTTTCTATGAGACAGAAAAACCTCATGTAGCATGGCCAACACTGACAACACTAATGAATATGGGTGGATTGGGGTGTCCTGATCCAGAAATTTATAATACAGCCCAATCATTATGTTGGATCTGGAAGTGATCCTTTTTGCAAGAGCCTCAGGAGGTAATTTTTCTAAACTTACTAGATATAGTTAAAAACAAAAAGAAAACAAACTTTAACTTAATTCCATGTAATTAGAGCATAAAAATGATATTGGACTTTGCTTTTTTTACATCAATATTTGGTAATCTAAAAACATGTATAAAATATAGCATTAGATGAATTTCCATAATATTACCAACAGTAAAGTCTTATGGGCTCATAATTGTAGTCTAAAAACATATTTGATGAAGTAAATATGGTTAAATGGAAAAGTCTATTACTAGATGGGAAATTTCTGTCCTTTGTTGCGTTAACACAGACGGTGCCAAATGGTAATATCTGAAATCTGTTTCCCTATTATATGTTACATTTGAGTTTTACAGGGCTACAAAAAATATGTAGAGCCAATAGTACATAAACAGATGTATCCCCTTTGATAAATCTTCAGCAGAAAGTGATAGCAAAAGGTTCTGATAATCTTTTAGCTAGGATGTATAACATTTTGAGAAGTAACAATAAATACACTAGACAGAAGGTAAGGCAGTGCCATTTTATTTATACTCTGCCCATTCCCTAGGGCTCTGAGTGTCTTACAGTCAAACAGATAAATAAAACAATTTTTATAAAAGCATTATACAATTAAAATAAAGCAGAATTATAAAGAACACAAATAACTGACAGAATAAATAATATACCTCTCCGCAGTGGATGAGCATAAGGACAAAAGCAAAGCAAATTTGTACTTCAGCTAAAAATAGAACCATACAAAGGAAAACAATAGTTTGTGAAAACTATACTCCTGACAAAATAACAAAAGTTAATCTGCAATATTCCAAGTTATGCTTGCATGGATGTGGTCAAGTTGGAAGTCTGGGACACTGCTTTTGGAGTTGTTGCAAAATAAGACAATGGTGGTACCAAACAAAAATAATACTAGAACAATTTCTTGAAGTACAAATTCTTTTCAGTCCTGATATATTTTTATTTAACAATACAATGATTTAAAACTATTAGCCAACAAAAAAATATTTAATTTGGGTACTATCACACCAAGAAATGTATATTAGAAAAGTGAAATTCAGTATGTATAGCTACATTTGAGAAGAATCATTGGTTGATCATATTGAGAGAAACACTGATCTGTCAAAATTTATAGCACAAAATGGACATAGACAAAAACATCATATTTGGCTATAACTGGAAGGAGATTGAAAGGAATTTACCACCTCTATATAATATATATAGCTTTTCTTACCTCTACTTTTTTCCCTTTCAGTCCTCCCCTTACCCTTCCACCCACATGAAAACTCATTAAGATATATTTAATTATTACCATATAACATTAATTAAAAATACCAATTTAAAGGAAAAGGAAAGGATTTAAATAAGGAGAATAACCATGGTTATTTAATGTAAGTATTATTGAGTTCAATATGAATGAAGTCACAATACTCTGGGTATTTTGCAGTTCAACAAATGGATTATGAATGTATAAATTATTATTATTGTGAGACTGTTCATGTTTATGTAAATTTTGTTATGTGAATGTTGTTCCACAATAGAAATCTGAACAAAAGCAAGGCCTTCAATACTATACCACATAGGAGTCTCATAAGGAAACTGGCAGTTTAGAGGTGGGCCCCAAGGTGGTAAACTGGGTACAAAATTGGTTAATGGAGAGGCAACAGAAGGTGGTACCTCAGGGCTCAGTACTGGGACCAGTAATCTCTAATGTCTTTATAAGTGACATTGCATAAAAGCTGGAAAGGAAGGTATGCCTTTTTGCAGATGATACTAAAATCTGCAATAGGGTAAATACTCTGGAGGAAGTGAAGAGAATGTTTAGAGACCTGAGAGACCTTGAGGAGTGGTCAAAGTTACAGGAGATGGGTTTCAGTGTGAAACAGTGTAACATAGTGTACCTATGGCACAGAAACCCAGAGGTGGGGTATAAAATGTGGGAAAAGGTGTTGATAGTCACTAGACAGGAAAGGGACCTTGGGGTAATCATATGGGATGACCTTAAGGTGACAAGACAATGTGATAAGACAGTAATCAGGTCCAGCAGGATACTGGGGTGCATAGGGAGGGGTATCACCAGCAGAAGGACAGAAGTGGTGTTACCTCCTTATAGATCATTGGAGAGACCCCACCTGAAGTATTGTGTACAGTCCTTAAGACTACATAGACAAGGTACAGGCAGCCCAGAAGAGGGCAGCTGTAATGGTGCAGAGGCTGGATCAACAGCCCTATGAGGAGAGAATGAGGGATCCCAATATGTACACCCTGGAAGAGAGGAGGGAACAAGATAGAGACCCATAAATATCTCACAGAGGTGAATAAGGTACAGAAGGGGAGTATTTTTCAGAGGAGAAGGCACATGAGAACATGGGGGTATGCAGTGAAACTGGAAAGTGGAAAATTTAGGAGTGATGAGAGGAAGTACCTCTTCACTGAAAGAGTGGTGGATGCCAAGAACAGTCTTCCAGTGGTTGTAGGGGCAAAGGCAGTGGTGGGCTTCAAGCATGCATGGGATAATCACAAAGGAGTCTTGGTAGGAAAGTGGGGAGAGGTAACTGGAGATCAGGTAGGGTCTACAGTGATGATATAGGCAGGGAAAAATATGCAGGTAGGGAGGGCCAAGCACTCCTTATCAGCTGACAAATTCTATGTTTCTAAGCTTATATGAAAGACTGTACAATTTTAAGACTCCCACTCTACAGTAAATGCTAGAAGAATAAATAGAAAGGTTTATTTGTTTGATGGACAGATTGTTATAAATTTAAAATACACACAAATGATTTAGACAAATACAAGAGTTGACAGTACATGAAATTTTGCAAATTACTATCATTGGAATTTTCAGATTTGGGCGGAATGAAATTTAACAACATTTCCAAACATTTCACTAAAATTCCACCATATTTTGCCAGAAACAGAATGGCAGAATTCCATGGCAGAAAAATGTGGAAAGAGTTTTTACACATTTCTGTGGAATTTTATTCCATAGATCATAATATTTTCCGCAGAAATGGTTGCAGAATGATTTTCTGGGGAATAGATACTGTTTCACAGAATATTATACCATGTATCTCAGTATTTTCCACAGAAATGTCTGTGGAAGGATTTTCCATAGAAAAAATGCTGTTCTATGGAATATTATTCCATGGATCACAGCAGGCCAAATTTTGCAGAAGAACCAGTGAAATTCCAGCAGAAATTCCATCAGCAGAATGGTCATTCCATGCTAATGTCACCTTCAGAATTCCACATTCTGCACAGTACTAATTTTAAGCCTAAAAGCAATTCTGTACTTAATATATCCCTTTCCTTAAACTTGATTTGAATACTCCACCTTATCTTGAAACTGACCTGAGGGGCCTTATTATAGACCCCTGTACCACATAAGGCATTAATAAGAAAAAAAAAACAATCTTACACAAGATGATATCAATTAAACAGGGGGTATCACCGGCAGAAGGAGAGCAAGGAAATAAGGACTATAACAGATATGTCCAGTTTTCTGTTGAGGGAAAACTCATCAAACATCCACCTGTTTCCAAAATCTAATTAACTTTTTTTTGGATCATTTTCAAAGTTACACTATGTCAAAGTGTCAATCAGCATTTTACTGAGGCTCCACCAGCCATACAGCCCCTCAAATTGCTAGCCTGGGTTACATCTTAATGGCCTCTTAGTTCCCTTTGGCAGCACCATACTAATGGAAGCCAAAGTACTGGTCTGCCAACTCCTAAAAGGTAGATGCTCAAAATAGGCCAACTAAAGTACCCATTTCCCATTTATGGGGATAGGGACCTAGAATAGCCAGTACTGCAGCAGAGCATAGGGTGATTCCTGGTCCTGTCCTAGCACATGCTTTATGACATCTCAAACTCTGTGATTTACATTCAAAATGTCCATACTAAGTACATGGTTGAAACTTTGTAATCTTTTACAAATTCTACCTCTCTTTACTTCAGGACCTTCCAAACCCCAGTCCCTAAAATTACTCCAGTAAATGAGAGAATCAAACAGGAGTATACATACAGAGCAATAGGGATTTTGACAGAAATGACACATTTTTATTTGAGAACATCCCCATCTAATATCCATCATTTCCAAAATCCAATTAACATTTGTGGATTATTTTAAAAGTTACAGTATGCCAAAGTGTCAATCAGCACATTACTGGGGCTCCACCAGGTATAAAGTCCCATAGACTGCTAGCCAGGGCTGCATCTTAATTTCATATTGATTCACTTTGGCAGGACAGTACTAATGGAGGCAATGTATTAGTTTGCTAAGTCCTGAAAGATCTAGGCAGACATTCCAAATAGGTCAATTCCTTGTCAACTGAAACAGGTCTGTCCTGTGACTCCTCTTCCCGTTCCTGCTCCTGGTTCCGCTGTAAAAAAAAAAAGATTTAGTTTTAGCTTGTCCCCTGTTCTGCTATCGGTTTTAATTTAAATTCTTTATTTGCCCATTCTGCTTCAAAAAAAAAAAGATTTAAACAGCCCCATTTTACTGAACCACGCTCCCCACCAGCTGCTTTCCCCAAGTCTGTCCCCGGCTGATTGAAACTGGCTGGCGGTATAGCCTAGAGGTTAGAGGAACGAGGTGTGAATGAGCTTGATACATCCAGCAGACCAGAACTGAGTTTGAGTCTCACAACCTCCACTTGCATACTGTGAGACTCTGAGCAAGTCACTTAACCACCCAGTGCTCCCAGGTCACCCCTGAAAACAGGCACTTGTGCCTAGTGTGCCTTACCCTGATACCAAAGACTAAAATAAAAAAATAAAAAAAAAAATAAAAAATAAACTGACACCAATGTTCTGCTCCCCAGCTAGCTGTCAAGTTTCTCCCGGTCCCGGTCCTTAAAGTGGTAGTTCTCCTTATGTTAATGAACATTTTTAAACAGTCTGGAGTTGTCGTCAAGTTGTCCTTCTCCTGTATGAATAAGGGGTAGAATGGGGAAGTTAGCAGCACTGAAAATTAAAAAAAAAACAAGATTTATAGTGCATCGATTGTTCTTATTAAATCTGCCCAACCCCAAGATTCTGCTACCCGGCTAGTTGTCAAGCTGTGAGCCCCTCATTCTGCTCCCAATAAACACAGCTGTTGTGATAAGATTTAAATTTCCTCCTACTGTATAATGTGATTCTCATTATGCTTTAAACATAATGCTTATTTTTGCTAATGTTTTGCACTGTATTTTTTTTACAGTAATAAATCTTTGAAATCTTTAAAAAAATCATTATCTGGTCAATGTCTGGTTAATATGTAGATTTTTATTACATAGAAAATTGGGATAACACAAATGCTTATGTATTAACCAGGTCTGACTGTATATGGCAGCAGAGTGTAGGGTGATTCCTGGTCCTGTCCTAGCACATGCTTTATGACCTATCAGACTCTGTGATTTATCTTCAAAATTTCCATGCTAAGTACAGTTACATGTTTGAAACTTTAAAATATTTGACAGAAGCTACCTCTCTTTATTTCAGGACCTTCCTGCTCCCAAACCGCAGCACCTAAAAAATTTTACTTCTGTAAATAAAATGAGTATTTGCCCCATCTCTATCCATATTAGAGTACTATAGACATGACAGTGCCAAAAAAAGCATTTCTACCATACTGACAACAACCACCTAAGATTCAAACACATAACTAAAACTGACTTATAGCAAGGAAATTGACATCAGTACTAACATAGTAGCACATACAAAATATATAAAAGAGTTTCTTTCCAGCTTATAACATTTTGGCCTCCAGAACTTCCAGCCCTTTAGAAAACTACCTGTAGTTTCATAAATATTCAGATTTGTGCATGACATAAAATGAAATTCTGCCAACGATAAGCCATTTAAAAATGATATATACACTGGGGTCAACACAGTTTTGCAGCACCAATAAAAATACAGGCTCAGAGGTTGAGCTCCATTAATGTTTTGTGCCATACCCTTATTCTGTATTCAGCTTCAAGAACACAGACAGTCTAGATTCTTTTGGCACCTTAGACCATACCTTGTAATGTGTCACCATCTTCAAATTTCAAAGAGCAAACTTTAGGTTCAAACATGCCCTGCAAAATTGTCTGTTCACAGAAGTTCCAAGATGTTATCAAAATTAACCTCAGGATTCAGCTGCTCTAAAATTTAGAACAATCTGAGCCTTGGCAAAAGGAGTTTGCCTTCTCTCTGGATGTATCTCTTTCTCTGAATCCATATATTGATGTTGCTGGTCTTCTATACCTTTATTAGGAGAAAAAAACTCACTCACTCTGAGCATAGTAACACCCCTAGGCAAGGCTGGCATGCTTTTACAATTAAAAAAAAACTTGCATAACAGCACTCCCTGTTGCAACTCATTCCTATGGGTTCTCAGGGCTATCTCTTCAGCCTCCAGACACCTCTTTCGTCAATCTCCATCTGTCCTAGTCTCACCCCAGTACAGCCTGCTTAACCAAAATTTGCCAAAAGGTTGTCCTCCAAAGAGGCCATGGTTCAGGCCTCAAGTACCCTGAATTCACCCCTATCCAAAAGGCACCCAATCGTATGCAACAAAATATGCAACAAACACTGAAAGGTCAAGACAAAACCCAAAGCCTGTCAGGATGTGCAATCCCCATGGAATGTGGAAGTAATGTTAACCATATGGTATGCCACAATTCACTTTGACCAAATGGCCATGTCTCTACCTAGTTAAAATTTTCATTTTACTAATTATTTTAGCCCTCTATTTATCTAACAGTTATCAAATTTAAAACTGAAGAAATTTCACAGGAGACCAAGCAGATTCTTGAAGATATTGCTCCAAGACAGTTCACAGTTCACAAGCTATACACAATTAGCAAAATGTTAGTGCACAAAAGTTGTTGCATGAGGGATTGCCATCCACTCAAGCTCACAAATGCTTCAGTTGTCCAGCTACTCACTCAGTTCACTTGGCTCTCCAGACACTCTCAGCTTTTGCAAACAAAGTTCATGAGCCACTCAGCTTAGCATCCCAAAGATTAGTAACAGTAGGAAACATGCTAGGGAGCCCAGGGAGCAAAAACAGCATCAAAGTAGAGTCGATTCACAGAGTAGAGCAGCAGCTGCATGGCCATATTGGTGCTCCATTCCACCCCTTCCTGATATCCTACCCCAGTACATGCTAAAAAAATGTAGTTTTTCCAGATAAATAACAATGGTCACCAGGTCTGCAATCTGAGGCTGAGTTGGTGGCAAAAGTGACCTCCAGTTCCCAAACTGCAGCATTTATTGTTACAGTTTTGAACTCTTTTACCATTTATTTTGTATTTTGCACTTTTATACATTTACAAAAAAGAAAGCATATTTTGTACTTTTATACATTTCATAAAAATAATTGTTTCATTTTTGCATAATCTCTGTCTGTTCACTACTTCATAGTATATACTATGCTGTTTGACACTCACATGACACTTGATATTTCCTGCTTCTATGATACCTTCATCTGGTCATGGCTGCTGTTGAGATCTTATTGCAAAAACCTTGTCAGTCACTCTGTGAGTCATCATTAGATGTGTGTGAAATTCATAAAATTCACTTTTGCGAATTCATTTATAAAGATAGAGCTGACACCTTGTAAAAATAAGTTGCATGATGAACTGGCTTTTTGCAAAGTGGGGCACACTGCAAAGTTGCGAATTGAGAACTACGCTTGTAAATTTCTTGTAGCCAGAATGAAGCAATAAGTAAACAAAATACCATGTGACTGCTGAGACTGCAGGTTATATGGTATTGGAATTCCATGTAGACTGTGTGGTGGCTGCATTCAGTGCAGGCTCAGGTAGAGAGAGAGAAAGAGAGAGAGAGAGAGAGAGAGAGAGAGCAGGACCTAAGTCTGTTCTTCTGGGTGTCTGGGTGTCTTAGATAAATCACTCTAAAGTGGTTCATTTGACTTAAATAGATTACAGAAGCCTGCTGCACATTGTGCATCTCGTGTGTTTTTTGTTGTATTTTACAACATTATTTGCTGTACTTTAAAAATGTGTTTTTGGTTTTATTTTTTCCATCATACCAGCATTACTGATCTCTGCAGGGACATGCTAGTCTGTGTGGCTCTACTGTCTATTGTAGAGGTATAGCCATAGTTTCAGTTTGTTCAGTATGTGTCATTATTTTTCTCTGCAGGGTTTTGCTCTTAACATGATAGGGCTCTGTCACACTTCCTATCTCTGCTGAGTTTACTAAATTGTTGTGAATTTAAGTGCGCTAAAGTTCAAGTCACGTTTTCTGTATCTATATTTGTTTTTACAGCATTTAAGTATTTAAAGTGACAGTGCTTTGTCAGTCGCTGCTGAGCGATAACTTGTGATTTGTGCCAGCAGGGTTATAAAAATGTTTCTTTTTTTTAGTAGTTCAATAAATTATTTTTCAGATATTTTGTTTCAGCCAGCACTGTTGATGTCTCAGGGGAGGTGTACACTACTGCTGTGACTGCAGCCAATCTGCAATTTCTACATCAGTTCAAAAATATTTTTGTTTCATTGTGTGCATCTTTTTCTCTTTGGTTATATTTTCTGTTAAATTACTTTTTGTGTATTTTTGTGGGTTATTCACTTTAGCACAGTCCATCTACAACGTGGGTGACCCAGATATGATCATTTTAAACCACATGCCTGTGACTTAAATTGGGAGCACATGGGTGTGGCTTATATT
The DNA here is from genome assembly GCA_016271365.2 of Neoceratodus forsteri. Taxonomy (NCBI): domain Eukaryota; kingdom Metazoa; phylum Chordata; order Ceratodontiformes; family Ceratodontidae; genus Neoceratodus; species Neoceratodus forsteri. Next base: position 717,759,667 of record CM028132.1, on the reverse strand, counting down.
AATATTATTTGCAAAAAACTTTGTTAATGCACTAGTTAGGGTTCCAGCGACAAAAGTAGGGAAATGTGCTGTTAGGGTTTCCAACCCTAACACCCCACTCCCACTCTGCAGGCAGCAACAGGCACAGGGGGTGTGCCTTGGGGTTGTCAACACTAATGCTCACCCCATTCCATGAGTAGATAAGCTGAGATGGTACAGTATATGAAAATGGATGAGCATTAGTATTGACAACCCCAAGGCACCACCTCACACCTATTGCTGCCTACGGGGTGGGGGAGGGGTGTTAGGGTTGAAAACCCTTACAGCACATTTCTCTACTTTTGTCACTGGAACCCTGACTAGTGCATTAACAAAGGTTTTTGCAAACAATTTCCTTACTTTTGAGATAGTATAGTCATATTCTTATTTCCCATTGGGAGTGCAGGGTCCTCTGGGTCCTGCTCTGCCATCCATCCATTATTTATGAGACTGTGTAATCATATCCTTATTTCCCTGTCCCATCAAGCCACAATTATATCCTTATTTGCATGAGGGAGAACTGGGACTTATGGGCCCTGATCTCTCATCCCTCCATAAATGGATACATGCTGTGGAAGCATTGCAGCCAAAACAGCAACCAAATTGTCAGCATATCATTGTTATGAGCCCAGCTGATGAATGCTGGGCTGAGAATGTTCAAATCCACACTGAAACATCATTCCACACCACTGCAACATCATTCCATGCCAGAGGTGAGAAAATATTTTTGCCAGGATTTGAAAAATGATAGCTGTCAAGTTCATGAGGTGAAGTAAAAAAATGGCTATGTTGAAAATGTGGGGTGAATATGTTCAAAATTACTGATGTTATGAGGGAGCATATTTAAATTTAAATGCATTTACGTAACTTTGCCATTTTTACATATTTTCACCCCAAGTTTTCAACATACCCTTCTTATCACCCCACCTCATAAACAAAGGCGGTGAAAAGTTTCAAATAATGCCTGAAAAGTGATTTTGCCAAGTGACCATGAAATTATGTTAAATGGGAGTTGCGTAATGTCAGTGAAATTGTTCATGAGGTGGGGTTCCCAAAAGGACATGTTGAAAACATGGTGTGAAAATGTCAAAAAATGGCTGCGTTATGCATCAAATTTAAAGCCACATTGAAATACAGTGAACTTTATTTACCTTAGTTTCTCATATTACAGTCATCAGTTCCAGCAGCAAAAAGTGTCTTGGATCAGAGAGTGGATCTTGAACCTGGGATCTGTTCAGGTGAGTGAGGGTGTGTGTGGGGGATACTGGGTGTGTGGGGTGGTGGGTGCTGAGTGGGAGGTGTGGGTGGAGGTTGATTGGCGAGGGACCATTTTGTGTTTTGCAGGGTTAAAAAATAAATTGAGGGATAGTTCTCTTTATTTCAGCCAGAGACTCCGATGGGGGGTGGGTGCCACTAGACACCTGGGACAGGACAGGAAACATGGAGATGGCAACCAAGGAATGGGGGAGGGACCACTGGACTGCTAGGGAATCATGTATTTAATATGGGGATGGCAATAGAACTGGGGAGGGACCACTGGACTACCAGGGAATCATTTATTTAATATGGGAACAGTAACCAGTGAATGGGGGAAGGGAGGTACCACTGGAATACCAGGGAATGTATAGTTTAATATGAGTATGGTGATCAGTGAAGGGGGGTAAAGCAACACATGTGTTCTGCTAATCTGGGGCTGCTTTACCAGATTGTGCATTTGAAACATTTTGAAATCCTGTTCTATGTTCTTTTTTTCTTAATTTGTGAAAAAGGAATTTCTATTTTCACAAATTGTGAAATAGGATCCTTTTTTGTGCGTCCTTTTTTATAATTTGCAAAAAAGGATTCCCAAGCATGAAAAAACACATGGAGGAAGATTGCAACATGTTGAAAAAACACATTTACAAGTAATTTTTCCAAAAACTAATACCAGAATTGGATGAAACAGGTCCCAATTAGTAGCACACGTGTTTGTTACTTCACAAAACATAATGGGTGGGATTTGCAAAGGCTGATGCAAGCAGCTCCAAATGCAGGTGCACCAGGGACCCTGCACCCGATTCACTATAGGGTAGGATCCCGGTGGCAAAGTCCTGTAGCTTGTGCCAACACTGGCACTGCACCAAACAGCACATCATGAAGGTGTGCGGCAATCCATAGGGCAGTTGTGTGGCAATAGTACCATGGACAACAGTCCCTGTTGGCTATCGCCCCTCCTCAGTACCCCATTACTGTTCATAAATAATCTCTGGTGGTCTAGCTGTCCCCATCCCCAATCTCCAGTCTCCTGTTATGATATTTATAAATATGTATAATAAAATATTTCTTATCCCTGGTAGTGTAGTGCCCCCAGCCCCAATCTCCTGTTATGATATGTATAAATATGTAAAATAAAATATGTCTTATCCCTCGTAGTCTAGTGCCCCCCAAGTCTAGATCCACTGTTATGATTTTTAGTACAATTCATATTATAATAGCTATAAATGATTCCCTCAGTCTAACCATCCCCTCTTCTACTTCAGGAAGGTAAGGCTGAATGAAGCTCACCACTATATTACTGCAGCTATCTCTAAATCTAGATCTAGTAGTGACACCCTGGACCTTAAGCTTCTGTTGCTCACCCTCGATGAGGTAATTCATCCATTAACAAAAATCCTAAACCTCTCTCTCAGCTGTGGAAAATTCCAGGACCTATGGAAAACAGCCACCGTGGCACCCATCCATAAAAGTGGGGACAAGATGATTCACTCAAATTATCGCCCTATCTCCATACTGCCCCCACTCTCTAAGGCACTTGAGCGCATCGTGGCTGATCAGCTTACCGACCACTTGGATAAATACAATATACCTTTTCCACAACAACACGGCTTCCGGAAAGGTCACAGCACCACCACAGCCCTTCTTGAGTTCACTGGAGCTTTGCACAAATCCCTTGACAACGGCCTTCTCACAGGGGCCACTTTCGTCGACCTCTCCAAGGCCTTCGATACAGTACACCATGGACTACTAATACACCAACTACTGAATGCCGGGCTATCACCTGACTCTTCTCTCTGGTTTAAAGCTACTTAGAAAACCGTCACAGAGAGTAAAGTGCAGGAGCTGTCTCTAACACCCTGCCTGTTCGGGCTGGTGTCCCACAGGGATCCATACTGGGACCCCTCCTTTAGCCTTTCTTAAACTCCTCCTTACCACTGCTCTGAGCAGATCATACTATATGCCAATGATGCTGTTGTATTTTTCACCACAAAGATCCTGCAACTCTTCAACACAACCTTCAACTTGGTTTCAGTTCTGTAGAGACATGGTTTCTTAATCATAAACTGGTCCTCAATGACAAGAAAACCAAATCTATGCTCTTCTGCAGCTCTCATAAACCACACAAGCTACACCACTTGGCTATCTCTGCCACCCTGGACAACACTCTAGATCAGGTGGTGTCCTTCAAATACTTAGGGATTCAGCTTGACCCTAATATCTCCTATGGACTTCATGTAGATAATGTAGCTAGAGCTGCTAATATACGGCTTGGTCTCCTCTACAAACACAGACCACACCTCATGCCAGAAGCTTTGAAGGTTGCAGTCCTGAGCTCTGTGATCTCTGTAATAGACTATGGTCTCATCATTTATGGCTCGGCCACAGCCACAACCCTTAGATGCCTCTCAACTGCCTTAAATAAAGCATGTCGGCTCATCACTGGTGCTCACCATCTCACACACACATGTGACCTGTACACTCAGACCGGCTAGCTCCAACTATCAAACTGCATAAAGTTTCTCACCTACTCCATGGTCAAAAAAATCTACCTTGGCCTTGCACCTTCTGGGGTCTCAACTCTGTTACAACACCGAATTAACAAATGGTGCTTTAGGAGATCCATGCTACAGCTACTGAAAGTCCCCCACTGTCACACTTCACAGGAACAACGCTCTTTTGCTTATTGAGCACCACTCTGGTTCAATGGCCTCAGCCCAACCAACTCCTCTGCCCCAACTATTGGCATGTTTAAAACTAGGCTCTGAGACTATCTCACTACCAACAGCTCCTGTGACGGCCCAACTTAACCTTGTTTCTCCACTTCCCTTTCTGCTCTAGTTGTCCCCCCTCCTCCCCTCCTCACTGGATTCTACCCTCACATCTTGGTATACCCAATGCTGCACTTTCACCCTCTTGCCACCCTTCCTACATTCCTTCTCCCCCCCTACCCTCTTCCCTCTCCCTATGACTCTGGCACTTCTTATCTGGTGTCTATTTTCACTGACAAATGTCGCTGGCTGCCTTGCTACAATGCTACCCTTGAACTGTATTAATCTGTACTCTGTTTGCAATGTCCACATTGTTGTAATGCCTGTCTTGATGTTCCCCATAATTTGTATTTCTCTGACGTGGAACCTTTGTAAAAGAGCCATGGCTCAAAGGTATTTGTAATCCTAGACTTGATGAATAAATAAAAATAAAAAATAAAATATGCCCCAGTGGTCTAGTGGACTGCCCCAGCCCTGATCTGCCATAAAATGATACTCCAAACTTTCTGGGGTCTAATAGACCCCCTGCCCTGAAGTGCCCTACCATCCTACTGCCTCAACCCATACCCAAGCCAGTGACTGGCACAGACCACCATTCACCACCACAGCCAACTGCCAACTGAGGTCTGAATGATCTCGTACCTCACAGTATACACTCATTTAGAGCTCAGTCAGTGGCTGGTCATGGTGGTGAGTGATGGGCTGTGCTAGTCTCTGGCTCACATGGGTTGAGGAGTTGGGATGGTAGGGTACTGTGTGGTGGTGGGTCCATTAGACCACCAGGAAGTTTGGAATATCATTTAGTAGTGGATTGGGGCCGGGATGGTCCAATTGACCACCAAGGAATAAATTTATTATGATATGAATAGTACTAAAAATCATTACAGGGAATCAGGGCTGGGGGGTGCTAGACTACCAGGGGTAAGGCATATTTTATTACACATATTTATACATATCATAACAGGAGATTGTGGTTTGGAGAGGGCTGCTAGACTACCAGGGATAATAAATATTTGAATTTACATATTTATAAATATCATAATGGGTGATCAGGGCTTGGGGGGGCTGCAAAACTACCAGGGATAAGAAGTATTTTATTATACATATTTAGAAGTATCATAATGGGTGAACAGGGCTGTAGGAGATCATGGTACATTGCCACAAATGCCAAAACCCTCCCATAGGACATGTCTAAGGAAACTTAAGACCAGCACTGGCTGGTCTAGGAGTATTTAGAATGTTGCCTTCTGGGAGGGTCTTGTGAACATTGAAACAGGGAATATAGTGGCCTGCCATCTGCTGCAAGCCCCCTAGTACCATGCCACAGTCTTTATGTAGTGCATGGCCAGCACAAGCCCCCTTTGGCACATACAGCCTGTGCCTGACACAGGCTGCCTTTCTGAATAGCTCCTGGGGCATCTTTCAGCACAAGGTGCCACTTTCATCATTTATGTTTGCTGTAGGCACCTTGTGTCAATCTAAGGGCTCTGTGAATTGAGCCCCATTTCTTTCAGATTTTTGAATTTGTTTGCCTTGCTTAGAAAAATCAAAATAGGGTGAGTCACGTGATGCCTTATCTAGAGTAGATGTGCAGTACCTCAGCTCCCGCACCTCGCTCTGAATTTTATTATTTTTAGACTGAGTTTTTCGTAAATGACAAATTAGTTTCATTGCTCAGAGGACTCAGCACCTACCTATTCTGCTTGAGAGTGCTTTAATTCATGAACTTTGAGATTATGAATGTTGAAATGAAGTTGGCTCTGCCACGTCATATGCCTCCTCAGACCTCAGATAGATCAGCTAAAAGGTCTAAAGGTCAGGGTCAGGCCAGCAACAAATCTTCTGTGCAAGCACTGACAGTAACTCTGTTATCAGAGGAGAAGTTCCTCAAAGAGTTTCAGCCACTTAAAGATTTGATTAAAATCCTGAGGGAGGAATTGAAATCTTTAAGATCTGAACTTGAGGGATGTAAGCCATTGGGTTTCCAACACCAAAAACTGAATGTCCTCACTGGAGCGATGGTGGGATTGAATGGAGCCTGACTTCACCTCCCTACAGCAAAAGCTCCACAAAATAGATGCTAAACTGGAAGACCTCAAGGGGAGGTCTAGATGCAATAACATGGTCACACTTGGTCTCCCAGAGGATGCCAAAGGGTCCTTTCCTATTGCCTTCACTCAAAAAATCCTGGAAAAGATTGCGGGGCCCTCTCCTAACAACTCCTGTTATATTGTAGAGAGGGCTCACTGCTCACTTTGGCTGAAGCCACTGACAGGATCTCTACCTAGACCTCTCATAATGCACCTTCTCAATTATTTGGATAAATAGCATGTATTAATGAAAGCCAGAGAGTTTAAAGAAATTGTATGGAAAGGTAAAGTACTTCATGTCGCACAGGATCTCCCTGCTGCTACACAGCAGAAGACAGCTTCATTCCATCAGATTGTATCAAAACTAATTGCTGCTGGCCTTTGCTTTCAGATGTTGTATCTGGTATGGCTCCAGATCCTGATCACTGGTACCTGGCATTCTTTTGGAGAGATGGATCACACCAGTCAGAAGCTTAAACAGTTGTTGCCTGATCTTTTCCCTGCTCATTGAGAGTTCTAGCAGATTGTTCTAATTTATCTATAGAACTGGGATGTGCCAGAGATCCTAGCCTTATGGATCCCTAACCTTTCCTATTTAATTCATGATGTGTTTAATAAGGGAGTACCGGCGCTGTGGTATATTAGTTTTACAGCTGCAGAGTGATATTCTGAATATCCTGGATGGACTATGGCACTGCCATGTACAAACAACTTGCCTGATGTCCCCCTTTTTCTTTTTACATTCAGGTCTTCTCAATCAAACATGGATTTCCATCGAAGTGCTTTGCTGTTGGGAACTGCAATCCTGGTTCGAACTGGGATGCTTGTTCAGTTTTACTACCTTGACAGGCTCTGGCCCCAGGCACAGGATTGTAGTATTTGTTCCTTGCTGGCTGGCTCTTTAGCCCTCCTTCCTGGCCTTATCAACTCCATCTGGGTCCCAAAATGGTATTCACCTCCTCTCCTGTGCCCCTCTCCAAATAGCTGCAGAGATTCATCATCATTGTGCTTATTCAGTTCAAGATTCTGTCCTGCTTTTTCTGCAAGTTAGATGTTCTGCAGTTGATCCTATTCTTCTTCAGAAAAGAATCCTGACTAGAGATGCAGCAAATTTAAATTTCACCAGTGAAGTGCCCATGGAATGGGCACTTTGCATTGTCACTCCACTACACAGAGTGGCAAATGCAAAAAGGCTCACTTTGCCTTGTAATCTATTCTTTGTGTTGTCATTCTGCCTTAATGCAAAGTAAGGTGAAGCGACAACAATATTCGTAGCCCTTCACACACACAGTCACCAGAATTAATGTGCATCCCCAAAATGCTCATGTCTTATGTCCAGAAAACTCCCCAGTTCTGACAAAATGAAATGAGAGCTCAAGAAATGCAAAGTACACCAGAATTAATGGCGTACTCAGATGTCATGTGTGCAGTAGTCACACACAGTCACCAGAATTAATGTGCATTTCCAAAATGCTACTGTCTTGTGTCCAGAAAATTCCCAAGTGCTAATGAAGTGAAATGAGAGCATAACAAGAAATTCAAAGTCTTCCAGAATTAATGATACAGTCCATCATGCATGCAGTGGTCACACACAGTCACCAGAATTAATGTGCATCCCCAAAATGCTACTGTCTTGTGTCCAGAAAATTACCCAGTGCTGACAAAGTGAAATGAGAGCATAACAAGACATGCAAAGTATCCCATAATTAATGGTGCACTTTGTCATATGCGTAGTGATCACACACAGTCACCAGAATTAATGTGCATCCCCAAAATGCTACTGTCTTCTGTCCAGAAAATCCCCCAGTGCCAACAAAGTGAAATGAGAGTGTAACAAGAAATGCAAAGTCTCCCAGAATTAATGGTGTACTACGTCATGCATGCAGTAGTCACACACAGTCACCAGAATTAATGTGCATCCTCAAAATGCTACTGTCTTGTGTCCAGAAAATTCCCCAGTGCTGACGAAGTGAAATGAGAGAGTAACAAAAAATTGGAAGTCTCCCAGAATTAATGGTGCACTCAGTCATATGCGCAGTGGTCACACACAGTCACCAGACTTAATGTGCATCCCCAAAATGCTACTGTCTTGTGTCCAGAAAATTCCCCAGTGCTGACGAAGTGAAATGAGAGTGTAACAAGAAATGCAAAGTCTCCCAGAATTAGTGGTGTCCTGCAAATACACAGACAGATTAAGATTGTGCTGCGCATTCAAGAGATGCAGGCGCAAATGCACAACAACACCTAACTGATGCTCACAAGTCACAATTCCAAATCTGGAAAATATTACCTTTTGCCAGTTGGGCGGGGTAGTGCACGGCAGTAACAGTCCACTATCAGTAAGGATACCACAAAGCAGTATAAAAAATTCATGCCAGTGCTGTGGATAGCAGATTCACACTGCTGCAATTACCCTGTGGCACAATAAAAGGTGTCTGATTTAATGCCAATCATTGTACATGCACTCACACACACTACAAGTAATGCGTAGCAAATTGAAAACCTTTAGTAATATAACCAAATGTTTTAAACAGACTGAAATTATACACTGCTGCACCACAACAATCAGCAAAAAAGTCAAGAATTACTGAAAATATCAGTGTGTGTGCATTACATAGAAACATAGAAGTTGACGGCAGATAAGGACCGCAAGGCCCATCCAGTCTGCCCATTTCTTTTTCTACCTTATAAATGTGCCATCTGCCTTTGCTCTGTCAGTGGCCTATCTATTCATAGTCATTTGTATTGCTCCCTTATGCCTATCCCATGCCTGTTTGAAGCCCTGCACTGTATTCGTAGCCACCACTTCTTGTGGTAAGCCATTCCATGCATCCACCACCCTTTCTGTGAAAAAGAATTTCCTCACATTCCTCCTTAATTGGCCCCCCTCTAATCTCATGCTGTGTCCTCTTGTCCTGCTATTTTCTTACATTTAAACATGTTAGACTCTTTCACCTTGTTAATGCCCTTAAGGTGTTTGAATGCCTCGATCATATCACCTCTCTCCCTCCTTTGCTCAAGGGTACATATTGAGCTCTGTTAATCTGTCCTCATATGTCTTCTGATGCAGTCCCTGCACCATTTTGGTTGCCCTTCTCTGGACTGCCTCAATTTGTTAATGTCCTTGTGAAGGTGTGGCCTCCAATACTGCACGAGTACTCCAGATGGGGCCTAACCAGTGTCTTGTAAAGAGAGGATTACCTCCCTCTTACGACTTGTGATACCCCTACTAATACACCCTAACACCCCCCAGCCTTACCTACTGCTTTAGAGGTCTGCTTGGATGATTTCAGGTCATCAGTGATGATGATGCCCAAGTCTCTTTCTTCCTTTGTGACTGTTAGCAACTCCCCTCCCAGCCTATAGGTGGCTTCAGGGTTTCTCTTCCATATGTGCATGATTTTGCACTTCTTTGCATTAAATGCCAGTTGCCACTCTTCTGACCATTTTGCTAGTTTATCCAGATCTCTTCTCATTCTGCTCACCCCATCTGGATCATCTACTCTGTTGCAGATCTTGGTGTCATCTGCAAACAGACAAGCCTTACCCTCTAGTCCATCTGCAAGGTCACTAATGAAGATGTTGAAGAGGACTGGCCCCAGGACTGATCCCTGAGGTACCCCACTTGTGACTTGCATCTCTTCTGACTGTATACCATTTACCACCATGCTCTGTTTTCTGCCTGTCAACCAGTTTGCCACCAAGTTGACCAACTTCTGACCCACCCTGAGCCTACCCAGCATATTTATCAATCTTCTATGTGGAACAGTGTCAAAAGCTTTGCTGAAGTGAAGGTAGTCAACATCAACTGCCCCCCCTTGGTCCACCACTCTGGTTACCCAGTCAAAGAAATCTATGAGATTAGTTTGACAAGACCTTCCTTTTGTAAACCCATGCTGTCTTGGATCCTGTGCCCCTATGAATTCCAGGTGTTGCACTATCCTTTCCTTAAGAAGTGCCTCCATAATCTTGCCCACTACTGAGGTAAGACTGACTGGTCTGTAGTTCTCCGCCTCCTCCCTGCTACCACTCTTGTGGAGTGGAATCACATGAACCCTTCTCCAGTCTTCTGTGACCTCTTCTGTGCTCAGAGACTCACTAAACAGTTCTGCTAATGGCTCTGCTAGTTCCACCTTTAGCTCCTTAAGTACCCTGGGATGTATGCCATCAGGTCCCATTGCCTTATCCACCCTGAGCTTAGCAAGCTCTTGTAGGACCCTTTCTTTTTGTGAAGGGAGTAATGCTCACCTCCCTCCCCCCTGTGTCCATGATGCTGAGCTGTTGGCCCTGCCCTACCTTCTCTTCAGTAAATACTGAGCAACAGTATCTATTTAGGATAGATGCCTTTACAGGGTCCTCCTCCTCACATGCTCCCTTTTCTCCATTAAGCTTAGCAATACCCCCTCTGGACTTTCTCCTTTCACTAATGTATCTATAAAAAGTTTTGTCACCTTCTTTTACTGTTCGTGCTAGTATTTCCTCAGTTTGGGACTTTGCCTGTCTTACTGCCTTCCCTGCTTCCCTTAGGGCAGTTTGGTATGCCTCCCTATCTTCATCATGCTGTGTTCCCTTATATTTCCTGAAGGCCAGCCTTTTGGCTCTGACCTTTTCTGCTACTGTATTTGAGAACCAAAGTGGTTTCTTTCTTCTTTTGCACTTCCTTTCTGTCTAACACAATGGGATGTTGCTTCAAGTATTGCATCCTTAATGCTTGCCCACTTTGCCTGTACCCCCTCACCTGTGTTTCTTTTTGCCAGGGCTAGCTTAACTCTGTTGGCCATCTTATCAAAGTCAGCTCCTCTGAAGTCCCATATTTTTGCCTTGGAATGGGATGACTTAGATGTAGTAGCCAAATTGAACCATACCACGTGATGGTCACTGGCCTCCAGGTGACCTTCTGTGATCCCTTCCTTGTTAGTCAGTACTAGATCTAGGATAGCCCTGTCTCTTGTGGGTTGCTGTACCAGTTGTTTGAGGCCCTCCCCCTGCAGGGAATCCACTATGTGTCTAGTTCTGGCAGATGTTCCTGCTGGTATTGACCAATCTGTATCCGGCATGTTGAAGTCTCCAATTATCAGAACCTCCCCTTTAGCTGTCATGTTTTGTATATCTTCTAACAGTAATGTGTCTATGTCCTCCCCCTGGTCTGGGGGCCTGTAGACAACCCCAATTCTTATGACTGTCCCATTTCCTGTTTCCAGGGTGACCCGCAGTTCTTCTGGCTCCTTATGTGTATTCTGAATTTCTGTAGCTTTGATATTTTCATTGACATACAGGGCCACTCCTCCCCCCCTTTTTGCACCTCGGTCTCTTCTGAACAATACATAGCCAGGTACTGAAGTCTCCCAAGTGTGGTTACTGGTAAACCACGTCTCACTAATTGCTACTATGTCCAGTTTAGCCTCTGACATTATTGCCTGCAGGTCTGGGATCTTATTTCCCAGGCTGTGAGCATTTGTGTACATGATTTTCCATTGGCCAGATTTTGGTGTCTTAGTTGTTGGGTGAGGTTTGGCATTACCCCTGTGCATCGTATGGGGAGACAAACCTTTTTTCTTACCTGGTGATGCAAATGAACTGCAAACATGCTGAATCCCTGTTTGACCACTAGCTGAGGGGGGAGGGGTGTTCTTCCCATTCGACGTATGGGGTGCTGCACCCCTCTCCCCATTTGCTAGTTTAAATATTCTGCAAAGATGTCAAACTTCTGCCCCAATGCACTGACTCCCTCTTTAGTCAGATACAGTCCATCAAATTTAAAGAACTTTCGCTCCCAGAACTGTTGCCAGTTCCTACAAATCTGTGTCCTTTTCCTGGCACCAGCCCTGAGCCACGTGTTTAACTCCCCTATCTCCCTTCTCTGACCTTCCATCCATCTGCTTCCCTCTCCCAGACTGGCAGGATCTCAGAGAAGGAGATGCCAGATGAAATAGATGATAGTTTGTCACCCAGCCTGGTCAGGTGTTCCTTGGTCTCCACAACTGACCGGCTGGTGAGATCATTAGTCCCTATGTGTACTAGGACATCAATGTTTTCTCCTGCTTTGTGAACAATTTTAGCAATGCGGTCAGTGTCTCTCCATGCTGATGTACCTGGGAGACATCTGACCATTACCCCTGGCTGGAGATGGGTATCAACTCCCTGAATCATGGAGTCTCCTATGATCAGAAGTTTTTTGGATTTCCTTTTTGCTTTTTTTGTTTTGGTTCCTGATTTGGGTGAGTTTTGTTGTGCTATCTCCTGTGCTGCAGTGTCCTGCTCTGCAGTGTCTTCTGCCTCTTTGTTTGATTTCAGAGATAGAGGCAGATACCTGTTTGTAGTGTTTATATGGTTTTTGGAGGTAATATGTTGGAGAGCAGAGAGTGATGGGGCACCCGATTTGCCCCTCCTAACCACCTGCCAACATCCTGGACCAACTACCCTCTGCGGTCGAGGTTTTTCTGTTGGATGCTGGGAAAATGGCGGGTGGTTCTAACAATGTATTTCCACTTAAATATGAAATTTGAGGCGTGCAATCTCTGCCCATGCTGCCCGGAGCTGAGCCCTAAGATCTCCAAAGGCCCAGCATGTAGGACAGTGTCCTAAATCCTGTAAGACTGTCCTTCTGAAAATTGTTCCACAGTACCTGCAGTTAATGATATCCATTCCAGATAAGTTGCTGGGTTTATAAGCTAGTCAGAGTAATTAGTAGGGAAAAAAAATGCAAGTAATGGTTTGATTGTGTTTTGTTTAACTTGTTATAACAAGTTAAATTACTAGTGCCCTGTAAATGAGCTCACCTTGTGGAGCCCCACTGATCCACCCTTCCTGCTCTGCCACAGGAAATGTCACAACTGTGGTACCTATAAAAGGAGTGTAGTGTGGGGTTGTTGGGGATGGGGGTGGGTGGCTGGGCCCTTCTCCTGTCAAAAAAGAAGAACCACGGACGAAAGAACAAGGAGGTAAGAGCAGAGACAATCAGTCAACAACAAATGCAGCAACCCTGAAAGCTTATCCTAATGTTAGATAAAACTGTAAAACCTGTAAAGCACCACCTGTAATAATTTCAGAGAAGATATATGCTGTAAGAAACACTTTGCTACAGAGAAAAATAAAGCAATGAAATGTTAGCAACAAACAGTAGCAATCCCTGTGGGTAAAAAATAAAAACAACACCACACAGTAAATCTGCTTAGCCAAAATAAGTCTTAATCCTTTTCCCTTGCTCTGGTAAGTTTCTCTACTCTGCCTTTCAAGCAGTCTTAGAAGGAAAGAGCTCAGGTGAAGCTAGGTGCCTTGGCCAGCAAACCAAGTCTTCTACACAGTTATACAAGCAAAATATAACCAAAACAGAAAGACTGCCTTTTTCTCCCAGTTAATCTACCTACACCACAGATACGCCCCTTCCCCAAAGCACACTTCACAGTACACAGACTGACTGTTCTAAATTAACATTCAAAATCCACACAAAAACAATAAACACTCGATGATATGAGCACAGGAGGGTTTCCTACAATCGATGTACTAAATTGTGAGCAAATAAAATAGCCCAAAAAGGCTTTTCTAACAGCTTGTAGAGGATTTGAATCGCAGAGCTCTGAGAGGAAACTGTCTCCATCTTCCACTACACACACACTACACAGAACTGAGGCTGTGCAGAACAATCTAGAGTCCATGCGACCTGCAATCCCATGAAGCACTGCAAAATTCACCTTTGGAGCTCAAAAACAAGGCAAAGTGAGGTGAAGTACATTGATTTCAATGTACTTTACCTTAAAATTGGTGGAGAACTGGTTTGCGGAAGGAGGAATAACACAAAGTCATTGTTTTCAATGGACTTCACATTTCCCATTATGACATAGTACTCCACTCTCGCAGATTATGTGGCATTTCGCAGATTCTACGCTATCATGAATCACCACGGTGCTAATTTCTACCACTTTGCCCATCACTAATCCTGACTCATAAATGTGGGGACTTGAGCAGTGCTTCATGTAGTGTTGCACCACTTCAGCCTTGGAGTCTGCTTTGCTTTGGTCTGTAACCCCTGCAGGGTTCAGTAATGGAGGCTGCAGTTTTTTTTTACTTATCTGCTGACTGCACAGGTTTAGATGCTGGAGAGACCTGCAACCTTGAATTTCTGCATCAGAACATGACCTGCCCTAAGGCTCTTTTCTCTGTTGCCTATATAGTGAGATGTTGGCTACAGCTGGATTACCCTACTACCCTGGGGTTGCAATTTAGTTTGGCAAGCTGTAGTGTTTATTGGATTGTTCTTTGATTCTCTAGGTGGATTAAGGGCATCCCAACCTGCAAACAACATTCTTGTGGATATGTCCAAAGGGTCTCTCTACTCTGCAAAAATTAATTGGTTTAATGGAATGCCCCCACCCCTTTTTTTTGTATCTTGTTGCATTGGGAAATTTGAGTGGTCTACATGTAGTACAATTGTCAGCTACTAATTAAAAATAGGATTATTCTGAGTATAATTGGAGCAATCTCCCCTTTTTTCTTTTTTTTTCACCTGCTTCTTACTATTATTCTGGACTTTTATAGACTTTCTTGTCTTTGTTTATTGACATTTTGGAAGTCACACTTTGTACTGATGATCACAGTTCCCCATTGTTCTGTTTATAAGAATGGTATTTTCCTATTTGTCTGCTTATTTACCTAGTTGGCAAAATTGCATGAACCATGTTTCTTAAATTTTTGGGACTATTCTGGCTATACCATACTTCGCCTTTTTTGAGGGGTAGGAGTGGGAGGGATAGTGGGTAAAACCTGTTTGTGATGGCTGGTGTCATGCACCAGCTAGTGGGAGGGATTGTATTGCTGCCTGAGGTGGAGTTCTCGTTGACTGGGGGTACTTTTCTCTTTCTACTCTTTTATTTAACTTGCTTGGGTTCCTGGACATGCAGGGTTTCACTCCTTTATACTGATGCCCCTTCAATAATCTTCTCATGGGTTTGGATCCACCTCACACAGGTATATACCAGGGTTATTTTTTTGTAGGGTGCAGTACACTGTTCTGATTGCAGACCGAGGACCTTGGTTTTATACTATTGCTTTGTGAGTGTTTATTTAATTGTGGGCAGGTAACTTTTGGTTGGGATTTTAATGGGTGGGAATTCATTGGGGTCAGTGGGGATTTTTGGTTGTGCTCTGTTTTAGTTTCAACACTGGGGCCAGTATGATGGGGCTCTGGGGTGGGTGGGGTCTACCACCGGAGGATGGAACCTCATTACAGGGTTTCTATGTGCCAAAAGCCACTGTATTTCTGACAGAGATTTTTTTACCTACTGTACTTATATGCCATGGCAGTTGCCTATAACATTTGATCTTGGAATATTGGAATATTAAAGGTGCTCAATCCCCTGAAAAACAAGCAAACGTTTTACTCCATTTTAATAAACTGCAGGTGGATAGTGCCTTTTTACAGGAGACTCACTTGGCCCATCCCAGGTCACCCTTTTTAGGCGTACGTGGGTGGGGCAAGTCTTTGGTTCAGGCACTGATTCCCAGAAAAAGAGAGTTGCTATCCTAGTAGCAAAGAGAGTGTCATTTCACTTGATTCAGGTTGTAGTGGATCCTCAAGGCTAGTTTCATATTCTATGGGCTCTGCTTGGGCATTTAGAGGTCATTTTGGGATCCATATAAAGAATTTTTTACTTCCCTAATGTCTTTACTGGCCCCTTGCACTCTCTACTCATGCTCCTTATGGGAGACTGGAACATGGTTTACTGCAATGAAATCAACAGATCCCCTGCTCGCCAACACCCCTTGTCTCCTGGACAATTGACTTTTCAGAAGTTAATGGATTCCTTGGGTCTTGTACATCCTTGGAGGACTTTATATCCCAATGCCAAGGAATACTCATTCCACTCTCTTACCCATAACTCCTTGTCAGGTATCAATTACTTTTTGTTAAGGAGTGAGCACCTTCCTGGGGTCCTCTCTTGTCATTATATTGCTGAAGTAATATCTGAGCACCATCCTATGATCCTCTAGATATGTCTTTCCCCTTCCTTGGAATGAGACATAATCTGGAGGTTTAATAACCAGTTGCTTAAGTCAGATTGTTTGGTTGATCATGTCCAACATTATGTCATTTCATTTTTGGAACATTACTCCCCTTCTGTGCCCAAACTGGAACTCCTTTGGGGTGCACTGAAATGTGCTCTCTGGGGGAGTTAATTTATCTGGCCTCCAAGTAGAAAAAGGTGGCCTCAGAAGAAGTGGCCTCTCTATTGGGCCATAACAGGTCCCTGGAGGGGTGCCTCTCATCGACTTCACCTGAATCCGATTGGGAGCATTTGGAAAGTCTTCAATCTCAGTACAATATTTTTTGGGGAGAGAAGGCTGAACACATGCTGATGTATTCTAGGGTACAATATTTTGATCAGAGTGAAAAGGCTGGCAGACATTTATTGCTATGCCTGAGAGCGAAAGCTATGGATAGGATAATACCCTTTAAGCGCTCTGATGTAGGCCAGCTTCTTACCTTCCCCCAGGACATAGTTGCCCATTTTCAAGAATTTTACCAAGCTCTTTATACTCCACCATCCTCTTCATTTCTCCTGGCCTGTTTCAAAGCTTTTCTTCAGGACATAGAATTACCTCATCTGGCTAAACCATGTTCAGATATTCTAAAGGCTCCCCTTACTGTCTCTGAGATCCACCAAGCCTTTGACTCCCTGGCACCTGACAAATCCCCAGGCCCAGATGGCTATTCTGCTAATTTTTATAGGACTTTTCAAAATTTGTTGGCTCCCATCCTTTTAAACAATTTCAACTATATTTTTGAAGAAGGCCTCTCAGATACCTCTTACTGAAGCCATCATTGTTGTTTTACCAAAGGCCAGTAGAGACCCCTTACTGGTTTCCAACTACAGGCCAATCTCACTTATCAATGTTGATTTCACATTCCTCGCTAAGGTTTTGGCCAGTAGATTGGGCCAGGTTTGGGACCCTTTTATCAGTAGGAAACAAGTCAGTCTTGTACCATGGAGATTATCTACTGATTACATACACAAACTCTCCCATCTTTTTTCTGCATCCAGGGATTCTAGCTTCCCTGCAGTGCTTGCATCTCTGGATGCAGAAAAAGCATTTGATAAGGCATCAAGGGACTATCTATTTAACCTGTTACCTAAATATCATATCCACCAGCCTTTATCCAGTGGGTCAGGGTGCTCTGTTCTTCTCCTTCAGTTTACATTCTTTGTAATGGGGTCCTTTTGAAATCTTTCCCTTTACACCAGGGCACAAGGTAGGGATGTCTGCTTTCTCCTTTCTTGCTTAGTTTATTTCTGGAACCATTAATCAGGAAGCTTAATGCTTCTCCACAGGTTCTTGGTATGCCAATAGGGCCACACCAATATAAACTTTCAGTTTAAGTGGATGATATTTTATTACACATTGCATCTCCAACCACATCCTTGCCTGCTGCCTTGGATGTCATTTCCCAGTTTGGATGTATTTCCAATTATAAGCTGAACTTAACAAAAACGGAACTAATGCTACTTAATTGTAGGACTTTAAAAGCTGAAGTAGACCATTTGGGCCTTGCATGGATCCAGGAAAAATTTAAATATCTTGGTATATATGTGAGCATCTCACTATCTAAAATGAAACAATATAACCTTGACTCAGCGATTGCTTGAAATAAAACAGAGTAACAGAGTTGGAACGCTGGTCTCTGTTACCTATTTCAATGTGGGGGCACTTGAATATCATCAAAATTAATGTGTTACCTCGTCTTTTGTATCTTCTTCAGATTTTTAATTATGTTTTAGCAAAGTCCTGATATATGCAGATTAATAGACTATAGTCCTCATTTTTATGGTGGGGAAACCTCCCAGACGAGCTTTTACCAAGCTGATAGCTTGGCAGAAGACTTCAGGAGAAAGGACTGCTGTGTGACTGAACTTATCTGCTGGGACTAAAGTAGAAGAACTTTTGTATTTAGACCTTTAATTTAGGGTAAAAAAAACTAACATACAAAACAAAACAAAAAAAGTGTGTGTTTGGGTTAACTGAACTGAATGGGTAACTGAAAAGTCATCTAGGTGTAAATCTCAGGTGACTGAAAGGACTTAACTGTTGTGAGGTTTAAATTACTTGTAGAAAGATCTGGTAAGTAGGGGGAGTGGCTTAGCTAGAAGGAAGCTACATTTAAAGACTGCCTTAGAAAGATTCTGCTAATAGCTTGGCAGATGACTCCAGGAGAAAGGACTGCTGTGTGACTGAACTTATCTGCTGGGACTAAATTAGAAGAACTTTTGTATTTAGACCTTTAATTTAGGGTAAAAAAAAATAACATACAAAACAAAACAAAAAAAAGTGTGTGTTTGGGTTAACTGAACTGAATGGATAATTGAAAAGTCATCTAGGTGTAAATCTCAGGTGACTGAAAGGACTTAACTGTTGTGAGGTTTAAATTACTTGTAGAAAGATCTGGTAAGTAGGGGGAGTGGCTTAGCTAGAAGGAAGCTACATCTAAAGACTGCCTTAGAAAGATTCTGCTAATAGCTTGGCAGAAGACTCCAGGAGAAAGGACTGCTGTGTGACTGAACTTCTCTACTGGGACTTTATTGCCCTCCTTCCCTTCCCCCCACCCAAAGCTAGTTCTATTTTTATAGGCACAGGATTTGACTGACAACAGGAACTTCCTGTTTAGGGGCAGGAAGTGAGTGATCACAGAACCACCAAGGACCCACCATCCTAGAAGGGCAAGAGTAGCTCTCTGGCCCCTCTAGCTGCTGGAGGTCTGCTCTGCACAAGTAAGCGGTCTGCTGAGAAATATAGGATATTCTTGTCTCAGAACAGGACAATCAGGAGCTTAAAAGGCACACAGGCAGAAGTAAGGAGAGAGAAAAAAAACAGAGGAAAGAGTAAGGATTGCAAACAGTTAAGGGGCCAGAAATAAGACATGATTGGAGTGGTGCAGTGCAGTGGCTGTGGAGCAGCAGTCTTCCGGGAGATGTTCTGGAGGATGTGGTGTTGTCCCATCTGCAGGCACCTCTCTGGGCTGAGGGAGGAGGTTGCTCATCTCCGGGCTGAGTTGGCCAAGTTTGTGGGACCTCCTCTTCCATCCAGAGACCACCAGTGCCACTGCCGTTGCCTCAGAGGTTGCCAAGAAGAAGGAGGCGGTTGGACCACAGTGGGCTCAGGGAGGGTGAGGTGGTGGAACAGAGCACATCCCTCCAGTTGTACCTCCACAATTCCCTATGCCATTCTGGCAAAGTGTGGTTCCTCTATGGAGGCACCCACAGTGGAGACCAAGGAGGATGCTGGGAACCTCCACAAAGGAGACCCACAGGAGGGTGGCAGGGGACCCTGCAGGGGAAGAAAACTCCTGGTGGGGGACTCCATTGTTAGGAAGGTAGAACTGGGCAAGGAAGGGGAGAGGGAGGTAAGGTGCCTGCCTGGCGCCATGGCTTGGAGGGACAGGGAGCGAATCCTCAGGATTGCTGGAGCATGCACAGGAGGAGATGGATGTCATTGTCCACTTAGGGACAAATGACCTGGCTAAGAAAAGGATTAGAAGTGCAGGAAGAGTTTGTGGAATTGGGAGGGGCCTTAGTCAAGTAGCATGACGGTAACCTTCTCGAAGTGCTACCATCTATGGCATAGGAGAGGCTAGGGTGTTCTGTACCATAGGATTCAATCAGTGGTTGAAAACTGGTGTGGAGCTCAGGATTTGCTTCATTGGGGACTGGAGTCCACCTGGAGTGATGCAAGCCTATACTGGCATGATGGGCTGCATCTGTCCGGGAGGGAACCAGGATCCTAGGTGATAGGCTTAAATGCTTCATTGGCAAGCTTTTAAACTAGCCAAGGGGGGAGGCACTGGAAAGGAGCAGGAAAATCCTAGCCCCCCCCCAAACAATCAAGGTAGTAAGGGTGGCAAACACCAACATGGAGGTGTCGATAGGGAGAAGGGCAGATGTAAATGGAGAAAGTGACAAAGGCAAGAAGGACAGAGATGGGGCAAAAGGGGGTAAGGTCATCAGGAAATGGAGGGTAATGAGTACCAATGCCCGTAGTCTGGGCAGCAAGCTCCCTGAGCTGGTGGCCTTAATAGAAGAGGGATGCCTGGATATCGTAGCAGTCACAGAAACATGGTACACAGAGAACCATGACTGGGATGTTAACATACCAGGGTACATAACCTACAGGAGAGACAGGCAGCAGGGAGAGGGGAGAGTAGCTCTCATGTAAAGGAGGGATAAAAGCAACTGAACAAAAGAGTAAACAGGGAGGAGAGGAGGCACTGTGGGTCACCTTGGAGACTGGAAAGGGCACCACAGTCCACACAGGGGTTGTGTACAGAACCCCATGTCAGGGGGAAGGAATGGACAAGGATATGATGGAAGGCATTCTTAGAATGGCAGAGAAAGGGGAGATACTGTTGATGGAAGACCTGAATATGCCAGATGTTAACTGGAGCATATTTGCTGCAGCGACATCCAAGAGCAGGGCCATTCTTGACGCCCTACAGGTGGCAGGCATTAGACAGCTAGTTTCGGAACCCACTCGTGAGGGAGCAATCTTAGACCTCATACGCTCAAACGGGGGCAGTGAGAGGATCTCAGATCTAGAAGTGGGTTGCCATCTGGGGACAAGTGACCATCAAACAGTGTGGTTCACGTTAAACTCAGCTACAGAGTCAAGCCATACAAAAGTGAGGGTACTGGACTTTAGGAGGGCTGACTTGGCAAGATGGAGAGTGCCTCAGAAAAGCACTAGCAAACAGCCTAGAAGGAGGTGTGGAGCAACAATGGGGAATTATCAAACTGCCATCACAGAGGCAACAAGCCTTTGTGTGAAGCAAATAAACAAATCAAAATGAAAGAAAATGCCACTATGGTTCTCAGAGAGGTAGCTGTGAAAGTCAGGAAGAAAAGATAGCATTCCAGAAGTATAAGGAAACACAGAAGGAGCAGGACAGAGAGCTGTACCAGTTAAGGCGAAGAAGCAGGGAGGAAGTCAGGAATAGCAAATGCCAAACTGAGGAAAGATAGCCAACTGAGTTAAGAAGGATAAAACCTTTTATAGGTACATCAGCGTGAAAGAAAGACAAAGGGAGGGATAGTGAGGCTGAATAGAATAAACGTGGTGGGCAGAGGGGACAGGAAAGCAGGAATACTGAACGAATATTTCTGCTCAGTATTCACAAAAGAGGAGGGGGAAGTGCCTAATCCAATTAACAGAAGCACTCTTGATAGGGGGTCGATCCCAGTCCTTTCACAGAAGAAAGGGTTCTGCAAGAACTCCTAAAACTGAAGGTGGACAAAGCAATGGGTCCTGATGGAATTCACCCCAGAATTCTAAAAGAATTAAGGAAGGAACTAGTGAAACCACTGGCTACTCTTTTTAATAAATCATGGGAGGACGGTGTGGTACCCGAGGACTGGAGGAAGGCGGATGTGATTCCCCTTCACAAAAGTGGGACCAAGACAGAGGCAGGAAACTACAGACCTGTCAGTCTGATTTCTGTGGTAGGGAAAGTGATGGAGTCACTTCTGAAGGAAAGAATAGTTGAGTACCTAGAGGTCAGTGGAGCACAGGATCCAAGGCAGCATGGGTTCACAACAGGAAGGTCATCTCAGGACAATCTAATAGATTTCTTTACTGGGTGACCAAAGTAGTGAACCAGGGAGGGCTGTGGATATGGCCTACCTAGACTTTAGCAAGGCATTTGACACAGTCCCACACAAAAGATTATTAGTCAAATTAACCAGCCTGGGAGTGGGTCCCAGGGTGGTAGCCTGGGTAAAACATTGGCTGGACAACAGGACACAGAAGGTAATTGTAAATGGAGTCCACTCTGAAGAAAGGGCGGTTACTAGTGGGGTACCGCAGGGTTCAGTATTGGGTCCAGTCCTTTTTAATGTCTTCAATAGTGGCATTGCAGAGGGACTGGAAGGAAAAGTATGCCTTTTTGCAGATGACACAAAGATCTGCAACAGGGTTGATACACAAGGAGGCGTGAAAAGGATGAAAAGGGACTTGGCAAGGTTGGAGGAATGGTCAGACATAGGCAGCTAGGATTCAATGCAAAAGTGCAAAATAATGCACCTGGGAAACAAGAACCCAGGGGAAGAATACACAATGGGTGGGAGGTAGTAACAACAACAAAACAGGAAGGGACCTGGGGTAATCATATCAGATGACCTTAAGGTTGCAAGCAATGTGAGAAGGCAGTAGGGAGGGCCGAGGGTATACTGGGATGTATAGGGAGAGGCATCAGCAGCAGAAAACAGGAAGTTGTTATCCCTCTGTACAGACAGTTGGTGAGACCCCATCTGGAATACTGTGTCCAGTTCTGGAGACCCCATCTCCGCAAGGACATAGACAGGATAGAGGCAGTCCAGAGGAATGCAACTAAAATGGTGCAGGGTCTGCAAGAGAAGCCATATGAGGAGAGACTAAAGGAGCTTAATATGTATACCCTTGAGGAAAGAAGGGAGAGGGGGACATGATAGAAACTTTCAAGTACCTCAAGGGAATCAACAAAGTCCAAGAGGGTAGCATCTTTCAGAAGAGACTTGCAAGAACAAGGGGACAATTTAAAGATAGAAGGAGGGGTTCAGGGGCAATGTGAGGAAGTATTATTTCACAGAGAGGGTAGTGGATGCATGGAACAGCCTTCCTGAGGAAGTTGTGGAGTCTAAAACTGTGGGAGAATTCAAGAATGCATGGGACAGACATAAGGCAGTGCTTGTGGGGGGCAGGAAGATATAGGCTGTTGGTTAAATAGCATCTGCGGCCTATCCTGTAGGTAGGGAAATGGGCAGACTAGATGGGCCTAGCGGTCCTTATCTGCCATCAAAGTCTATGTTTCTATGTTTCTATGATAAGGGGGGCTTCAAGACCCAAATGTTTTTCTATATTATTTGGCCATTCACTGTTCTAAATTCTTTAAGTGGACTCAGTGAAAACTGGAAGACGGTACTAAATCCTACATCCCTCAATGACTGGATATAGAATGTTTTTTATGCCCTCAACATAGAATTGGCATACAAGCCCTTCTTTATATTCCCCATAAAAAACGTCCACGAACATTACACGGCACCCCTCTGGATGCATCCATGCAAGCTCATATGCAATTATGTTCCCTGGTTAAAGTACAACCTTTTCAGGATCATGCAAAGCCCTTATTTGGGAACCCCATTCTTAGAATTGCTGGTCAAATGCTTACTAGGATATTTTGGCCTCATGTTGAGGTGGATGCTGTTGGGGATCTCACACAGGAATAAATGCTCCTCACTTTTCAGGAAGCTTAAGAACAATATTGCTAGCCTATTTCAATGTGCTTTAAAAATTTCCAGCTCAGCCATATGTTATGGCATCATTTTGGGAACAGCCCATGGGACTCTTTTTATGGGACTCATATTCTTCTCTTGTCTATGAGGGCTTTGGCCTCCCATACCATTTCTCATTACTATCATAAGCTGCAGGCACTGCTTGCTAACATGGACAGTCCAGCTTTTTATTATTGGGACCAGGCTGTATCTATGAATACTCCTTCATGAAACTGACCCTGAATTTGGAAGCATTTATATAAATACAAAAAGTGGGACAGATATTGTTTTCTTCAATTTTGGGATCTGTATAATTTATATTACACTCCCCTTAAATTACACACAGTGGGCAAACTCTCATCTGATATTTGTCCTAGGTGTAACTAGGAACCTGGCACCCTTTTTCATGCCCTCTGGTCCTGCAAAAAGGTGCCCCCCTTCTGGGCTGCCATCCAGGCTCACCTGGACCCCATACTTGGACTGTCTGAGGCATTCACCCTGAGATTTGCCTAGTGGGAGAATATGAGAATAGACTGATGGGTACTCAAAAGCAATATATGGCTCTCATATCAATCTGTGACAAGAAAGTTATACTTCGACATTGGCTTGACCAGCATACCACTCAATTTATTGAATGGTACAGGGAGATTCTCTTTGCAATACAGGCAGAATGGTTTGTAGCAAGTATGACAGGTAGACTCCCCAATTTTCAGAGTGCATGGGGATCACTATATGTTTCATTAACAACCTGAGGGTTTCTTTTTTCTTGTTTATTTCCCAGCCCCTATGACATTTTGTTTCCCTATAGTGGCTCATTTACCTGAATCACACTGACATTTAGCTTACCATAGTGGTCATATCATAGGTTTAGTAATCTATTATCACTTGATCTTCCCATTCCTGCATATGTCCCTGGATTTCTATTTACTAATTTGTTCTAAAGCATTGGTATTTCTGGTGGTATGTGGAGAGGACAGAGTGGGTGGGGGGAATACTGTTTTGTTTTGTTCTTTATAGTTGTTACTATTTTTTGTAACTGGACAGAACTAGTATGGTTATTCTTAATCTGTTTTTGTATCTGTGTTGTTTCCAATAAAGTTTACTCAATTTGAAAAAAAAAAGAAATATGATGGCAACACAAAAAAGATTCCTCATTTACTACAAAGGATTATCTATTTGTGACAAAGAATCCTTTTTCGAGGCTCACATCTATTTTTTCCCATTGAAAATATTGGGAAATTTTAATAACTTTTGAACAGATTAGCATTGTTTCACCAAATCTTCAAAAGGCACTTCTGTGACTCAAGACCTTTCTACCCTACAAATGTCAGACCAAAATTCTCAGCCATTTCTGCTCAGCAGCATGACAAACAATTTTTCAAAAAAATTAATTTTCAATTTGACACTTTACATCTTCACAGCCACACATCCAACCAGAACAAAACTTCTTACATCAAGAGATCTTTGATCCCTAATGGTGCATGCAAACTTTCATGTTCATTGCTTGAATGGTTATGAAGTTATAAAAAGTGCAACATTTTGAGTGTAAAATAGAAGTGAAGGTTGAACCCTAACTATAGCGACCATGCTCCTATAATCAGTAGGAAGGGTAAGCCCATTTTTAAAGGGCAAGGTGCAGGGCAGGTAGCATAGATGACAGAAACATTGATGGGGTGAAAGAGTGTTGTTGCACTTGCTGCATGGAAAATAGTGAAGACTGCAGCAGCAAGTTCAGAGGTGGCAGGTAACAGTGTAGTAGTACTGTAGGTGGCAGTCATAGCATTAGCGTTGCAGTGTTTGATGTCACATCTGTTTCATCCATGGTGGATGGGGTGGGTGGGGAGGTGATAGGAGGAGCAGTACACAAGATGGAAAATGACAGGAGCAGTTGAAGAGAAGGAGGAGACTGTGAGTGTTGCAGTGGTTGCTGGCAAGGATGGGGATGACCATGTTATGCAGGAGCCACACAATACTTATGCTGATGACTGTGCCTGCACAGATTGTGGAGTATGAGTAGAGAAAACAGAGGAACAATCAGAAATTATAAATGTGGATGAGGAGAGTGAAGAAGAGGATGTTTTATATATTCCTTTGTATACACACTGTATCCCAAAGTGCTTTACAATGAAGAGTTGTGTATTGGGAAACTGAAAGTGCAAGAACTGTGTAGAAATTAAAAGAACTGAGATTTATAGATTGTTTTTAATGCACACTGCATCCCAAAGTGTTGTATGTCACTAGCCCACTCCCATGAGGCAGGATTTCTCTGGATCACAGTGAATAAATCCATCTTGTGATGGGGGAGGTTCAGGGATATCCTTCATGCAAGGGGATAAAAATACAGTCTCAAGTATGTGTTCTGAGGATAGAACCCTTTTGGCCACTGCATCATGAACCAGAAAGTGTAGGCATGTATAGGCTTCAGTGGGCCTTATACACAGTATTATGTGTCTTTGCCCAGAAATGCAGAGCTCAGTCTAAGCCCCCACAGGCTCCACCTGAGACCCTTCATACTTGCTCCTCTTCATTCATCATAAAGTCCCTAGTGGTACTTGACTTTGGTAGTGTATGGCCTTAAAACGGTCACCCAAGCATGGTATAGTTTAAACAACTTTTCCCAAGACAGCACACACACAAATGACATAGGCAGAATTATTTTAAAATAAGCCAAATGCTTTATTAATTAAAATAATAAAAACAGTAAATAACATAAAGACAAACAATTTTAGATGCTGGTTACAGGATATTGAAAATAAAATGGAAAATATGCATAAAACCTACACTTTACAACTCTGAGATTAAAATTCTACCTTGAGTCCTTAGTCACTGAATTTTGAAGTGCAAAGTGTCCTTAGAAGTAGCAGTTGAAGTCTTAGTTCTGGTGATTTAGGAGAAATTTGTCTCTGCTCTCCAAGCAGACAAGCAGGATCCCTAATTGAAGAAACTGCTAAAAGCTAAAGGCTTCAAGCAAAAAGGCTAAAAAGACTAAAGGCTCACATACAATTTTTCCCCTTTGTTTTATGAGATTTCTGAAGGGGCAGGTCCAATGGACAGTGGCTTGCCCTGTGATTGGCTAGCATTCTGTTTCTATGGCTATGCAACCAATCCATTTTTAGTATTTTATTACACAACACAGATCTGCAGTTCTGAATATGAGAAGAAAACAAAAACTCAGAGGTCAGCTAGTTTAAACCAGAATTCTGGGGAAAATTCAGCCTCCCTCCTGGGAGATGGCTATAATTAAGCTACACTCAGTACAGTCATTTACTTAATTGGCAACCCATTCAGCTGTAACAAGATTAGGTCAGTGTGGACCTCTCAAAACAGAGGGGGTCCAGACATCATGGCTCCTCATGAGGCCCTGCCCTTTTCACAAACAAATTGGGCCACGTGACCTCCCATCTAGGCTTAATTATTATTTTCTCTCCTTTTAAAATGATTTAATTAAACTCTAGTCTCTAACTATCAGTTGACAGATTCTCTGCCCAGTAACAAGAGTTAGAACATCACTCCTCCAGGGCCCATGTACTCTGTACCCATGATCCCTTGCACTTACATTGGGCCACTATGGCATCTCTATTGTATTTTTCACATAAAAATTATATAAAACATGACCAACACAATAAGGTATGGCCTTATCTCACCACACTACAACAAAAACAGTTGTGTAGTGGGAGAATGAGAATGCAGTTACTGCACAGAAATGAGGAAAATCAAAGAGAATTGAGAACTATATTTTATTCAGATGGAGGAGTAGAGTTGGTGGCAGAATTAAAGCATGAGGGGAGGAGCTGGCTGAGGTCTGGCAGATGGGGAACCCACTGGTGGAAAGACAGTAGCAGAATTAGTTGCAGGATAAAGGGCACACCACGGGGTGCTGCCATACCTATCAGGATGGTATGCTGGTTTGCCAGCAATATCTCCATTTTCTCCACCACTAACGCAACTCGATGGGTCAGTTAAAGTTTTCCCCTGAATTGAAGATGATGATATATCCTGAGGACTGGCCCTACCTGCACTACTTCCCCAGGCTTCCTCTAATAAAGAGATCTACTACAATCCACCATCTCCCCCTTCCCTTCATCCAAATGCAGTTTCCTTAATCATGTCCCCTTTCTTCAATTATGGCATCTCAACAGAAGAGAAGTGGAAACAGTAGCTCTAGCTACATGCCTTCAGCTATCACCTTCCTATGGGATTCCTATTCATTCATATGCTTAATGCTTAATTTTCAGGTGTGTATGCTGCCCATTCCCAGATGAGTGCCCTTCATCTCACACTTCATACTGGTGTTGCACACTGTGCAGGTAGCCACACTTGCCAGTTGGTCCACTCAATAAATGTCCCACATGAGGGACTTGTGCTGCTGGTGCCTAAAGGAGAAGCTAGATGTTGATGGTCTCTGATGTTTCAGTTGGAATAGCTAGTGTAACAGGCAACACAGGGCTTCTGATGCTAGTACAGGGGGGTCAAAGAGGGGGTGCCACTGCTTTGATCTACCTTGATGGGGATGGGTTTGTTGTTTCCTCCATCACCTACTTTGGCTGCTACCTTGTGGTTTCTTCTTCCTCTTTCTGGTACTCCTGCTGCCAGTAGTGCCTACTGCAGATATATCAGATGGAAGGTGAATGGTATTCCCTTTCTGTTAGCACTATCAGCACAGCCACTCCCAGAACCAACATGCCCATCACTCACTCATTTCTTCTTTTAGAAAATTAGGGTATATAAGAAAAACATCTATCTATCTGACTGTCTGTCTGTCTATCTAGCTATCTATCTATCTCTTTCCATGTATTTCTCTTTCTTTTTCTCACTACACATATATATTCATTGCAAAAAAAAAAGTATTTAAATGCACACATTAGGGTCAGAAAACAAAAAATGCAGAAAATAGGTAAATGAAAACAAATTAGAGTTTGGGATCTCCAATGTCTTCACGAATCAGTGGTGGGGTATTCTTTGGAATTCTTAACCCAATGTTCTCTCCTCCCCCAAGCCTGTAGTCTCCTGTCTGAAGCACAAGGTACAACTCCAAGCCAGTGCCTCATAGTGGTACACTGTTCAGAGGTAGATAAGTATGGCTCTCCACATCTTGGTAGGTTTACAAATATCAGCATTCCTCAGCATGAGTTCAAAAAAAGGCTTGTTTATTAATGCAGAAGTTTAAAACATACCACCATTCAATGTAAAAACAGGCCAGAGCTACAGGGAACCTCAACCATTTGTGTAAGTCAGTATACCATCAGGGGGCTAGTTTCCAAGTGCATTGCAGCAGGTATAAATAAATTGGCAGTTAAAGTGATAGTAACACAACCATATATTAAAAATGAAAAAGTGCTAAGTGCATAAGTAAAACACCAAATTGAGGACATACACCATAACCATAAGTCAAAATAAATATCCATCACCTGAATACAATATCTATCTGCATCAGACATTAGCATGGATATATATGAAAAATCTGAAATTGTTCTACCGACCCCAAGGTTCCATTTCATGGCTTCCTATACCAGAGGCAGTCCATACAATTTCTCTAATCCTGAAAAAGATAAATAATAATCAGTTAGATCATACATTTTGGAGCATATGGTTTGGATTCAGAGTGCAGAAACTAAAGGGTCCACATGACTACCGAGGGAAACTAAGTGTTGTCACGGTCCTAGGCAAAGTTACAAGAAGAGGGAAGGGGAAGGAAAGGAGAAAAGGGATAGGGATAGGGAAGGAAAAGAAAGAAGCAAAGTGAGTGGAAAAGAGAAGGGTACTGGGCTACAGAAAACCACCATCATATATAATTTCATTTCTTTTTCTAAAGACAGGAGATTAATTCAATATGATCATTAAGTCCAAGAGTTGTAAGCACCCCTAATATATAAACCCAGTAGGAGTCTCTAAATTTCAATTTATTTTATTTTACTGAATTTTGTTGACTGGGTAGGCCCACTAGGACTAGAAGTCCCTTTTTCAGGGATGACCTGGGGCATGGATACAGATGGTAACCAACTGAATTTGAACCAGATTAAGCTGTTGGTGGTATTTTTAGTGAATGGGGGAAATTCATCTAATTGCCTATAGTGGAATTGATGGCCATCAGCAAGATGGCCACTTGCTGTGCTCTGGAGAAGGAGATGGATGTGTTGGAGGCTGGGGAAGAGATCTCCTCCTCAACCTCATCAAACCAAGAGACTGAAGACAGTGGAAAAATTATGTTTTCACCTGCTATGGACTCTGCTGCTAGTGTGGCAGAAAAAACTGAGATGGGAGTAAACATTTCAGATATCCCACAAGATTTAGATATTGGCATGGATGTTGAGATTAAGACTGAAAATTCAGTAAAGAATGACAGAAATGCTTTGATTATACAGGATGATTCTTCAAGCACCTTACCACAGAACAACCTTAATGAACCACTAGGAATAGAAGAGGATTATGCTAGAGCTGAAGAAACTCTAAGGAAGGCATTTGAAGAAAGAAAGAAAATGACAGCTGCTACAACAGATGGGAGACAGGAGGAAGAATTCATGTTGGCACCGAAATTCTGCATGCTACGACCAGGACTGATGTGGAGATAGCACAATGAGCATTGGTCCCGATCGCAGTGACACGCCAATACAGAGCAGTGCCACACGGATTGAAGCTGCATTTGGTGCTGGAGCAAACACCAAAAATGAAGTCTTGTCACATAGGAAAACTCTAAGGGTAAATGCTAGAAAAGGCAAAGATGATAAAAAAAACACCAAGAAACAAAAGATAATGCCCAAACAAACTTGGAGTGATCAGCAGACTCAGCTCTAAAAAAACACAGGCTGGATAGCAGATTAAAGAAGCACTTGGCAACCAAACCCTGCAGATCCAGAGGTTGCTAAGTACGGAGATGTGGAAGTTACACAAATAGGTAAACAGGTTTTTTCACCTCACAAGAAAAGTAATGACTGTACAATGTATAGTAATTGGAACGGGGACATGGGTAAAGAGGAAAAACAGCAATCTAAAGATAGCGAACGGCCTGATAGTGGACAGTCAAAAGTACTAGGTCGGTCAACAAAACAAAAAAATAGCAAGAAATATTTCTGCTCCTATGCCTGAAGATAATTTAAAAGCCTCAACTTCAGGAATGGCTACAAAAACTAAAATGGCCCTTGTTCCCATGAACTTTGCTGAACATTCAGAACAGCAGAATTCAAAGGACTCCATTTAAACAGAAGTGGCAACAGAACCTGAATTACCAATTGGCATTGGCCCACAAAAATTACAAGCCCCTGCTCAAAGGAAATTTTTAAACCTATGCTCAGGATGTCAGACTTGTTCAAAAATAAGGGGAAACCTGCCCCAAGGAAAAATGTGGGGCATTTGCTGTACAAAGGAGGTCTGGAAGAACCCCCAGACAAAGTTTGTATAGGGAAAACTTTGTTAAAGAATTCATTAAGGTTCTATGCATCAGAGGTGTTTGCCTTGATTCACACAGATGAACATAATTTTGCTATCAGTTTTAAAACCATGGAATGTCTTGACTGGTTCTCAGCTAAGGACAATACTCTAAAAGATACACCACTGTGGACACCCTTCTTGGCAGTTCCAATCACCAAACCAGCTGTTCAAATGTTGACAATTTTATTCAAAAATGATGGGGTCAATGTAGCTGACATTGTGTTTTGGTTAAAAAAAACATTATGAAGTATTGGAATATCCTACCCCGATAAGTGATTCAGAACAGTTCTGGAATGGGGGATGGAGGGTGAAATGTAAACTAATGTCAGATAGTGGGATCATATATCTTCCTAGTTGTTTTTTCTTAGGGCGTGATAGGTGCTCCCTGTTTTACCCAGGGCAACCCAAGTCTTGTCACAGGTGTGGCTCCCATTTACATTTAAGTAATGCCTGTGACACACCAATGTGCACACACTGTTTGCTTCAGCATGTGTGAATTTATTTTGCTGTAATTTATGTGTGGAAAAGGGGCATTCATATGTGCAGTTTCCATGGGCATCAAATAATAATGATGAGGGATGGCTCATTAGGCTTTAATCACACAAGCTCAGAAGAAAGGATGTGCTCAGGCCTCAGATGACAGAATGAAAGCTATTTACAAAGAACAGGAGAAAGAGAAAGAAAAGGAAAAAACAATACATTGCAGGCCACTGAAGTAGAGCAGGGGGAAACTCTATAAACTGTTACCTTAACAAGAGAGAATGATCTAGCACATGAAAGTGTGGAAGAGGATATCCCCCCAGCAGAGATGGAGGATCCCCCCCTTAGAAAACAATCAGGCACCTGAGGAAGGAAAGGTAGCTGAACAACAGAATGTGGACATTTCTTTATAGAATACAGGAGAGGACAGAGAAGAGGGTACAAAAACTAAGTTACAGCTACAGGGACAGGACACGCTGCCCCCCCCCCCACACCTAACCAACCCAAAGCCACATTTACATCAGTAACATACAAAAAAAGACCAAGAAAAGGGAAGAAAACAGAACCAAAGGGGAAGAAAGGAAAGTTTTGAGGGAAAGGTAAAATAGTAGTCGCAAATAAATTAAAAGTACAACCAGTTTAGAAAAATTGGAAAGACACAGAGGAGGAAGATGAAGATTCATATTCTTCTACCATTTCCTCATCCACAATAGACAAATCTTCAGGGATTGAAGATGAAGGCAAGGGGGACGTGTAGTGCCCCAGGGAAATTGGCAGCACCACAGAAAACAGTGGAATTGGGGGCACCACAGAAAATAGGGGATCCACAGAGACATGAGGGATCAGACAGTTATGGGAACCCTGGCAGCTTATTGGGAAACCATTGAAAAGCTTAGAGGACCCTCTGAAGCACAGAACAGGCCACTCTCCAGCAGACAATCTTAGCAGTTTAAATTCAGAGTTTTAAAAGAAAACCATTTCTTTTTCTTCCTTTGTTCTCCCTTCTCTCTGCCCAAGACCAACACCTAGTCAGCCAAGGCCAAACCAGTTGGGCCACATTCCTGTCCCATCAGGGGAGAAGGAAGCCAGACTGAGCCCTGTCAGGCAATACATGTGGCCAGGGTAGATTCAAACTTGGAGACTTTTTTTTAGGCCACTGACCCAGTCTCAGGAGGCTGACCTCTGGACTATGGAGCCAATCCCCTGGCAGGTAGCCAGGATCACCCCTGCCTAAAGGAGGCACTGCATAGGCTGGAGACAGCATAAAGAGTTTGACCAAGGAGGGTGAAGGACTGGGCAATGGATGTCAGCTTCCCTGTTAGGAGGTTGAAGCAAATTCCTGGCCCCTTCAGTGTAATTCCCCTCCAGAAGATCTCCAGCAGCAGCCTTGGTCAGTTTTCTGCAGAAATTTGCCATCTAGTTGGGTCCTCCAGTGTGGCACATCAGTCTATTTGGCTGGGAATCAGACTCAGTGAATCTTTTATGCAGCAGTCTCCAGCAGCAGAGGCCTTATCACTCCTTTGTGGTTGTGCATTCCCCAGGGTACATAAATCCTTGTTGAACTCCAGGGCTGAGTAGGCTTGTTGGCCAGCATTTCTTTTAATAATTAGCCATAGCTGAACCTACTCCAGCCAGGGGAAGGATTGTTTGTTCGGCTAGTCCCCAAGCAAGGAGGGGAGAGGGGCTGCTTATCTTGTCCAATTGCATAGAGACAGAGAGAGAGAGTGAGAGAGAGAGAGTAAGTGAAAGAATCCAGGAAGCAGAAGTGAAGGGTGTTTGTGAACTCCACACTTGGAGGAATTTCTGTTGGTCTAACTTTTTCTAGGCAGCCTGTGCTCCAAATAGAGAGATTTGGGCATCTCCATCTCAGCCAAGAATCAAATAATTGCTAGGTAAAGCGAGCTAAAAGTATTACTGATGAGAAGGGAAGTTTTTATGCTGTATTTTCCTGTTGTTTGCTGTGAGGGACTGATTCCAGGAGCTCAACACAGATTAAAAGAGAATCCTGCTGTTAGAGTACCAGGGTAATCTGAGCCATAATAGTTCTGAGTTTCTTTTGTTGAGGGGGATGGGGAAAGTCTTAGTCCCTTATCCATATTTAGTAGCAGGGTGGGGCAGCCCATAGCTGGGACAAAGTGACTTGGGCCTCTGGCCTCCTCCATATGCAGAAGACACTCAGAGCTGATCCATATCAATAAAGGGGTGGGTCATCAAACTGTTTCAATGCCCATGGAACAAATTGCATTTTTCCTTATCTGCCTGCCCTTCTACCCTGTTGCTTGGACCCACTGCTTGCTGTGTCTGAACTGCTGTATTTAATCAAACCATTTTAAGTGATTGAACTGCTTACTGTGACTGAACTTCCATATTCAGTTGAATAGTTTACCTTATTCCTGGTGTATCAAGACTGCATTGCCTTATTTGCTCATTTGTCCTATGTGACTGCACTGCCCTGTGGGCATTGATTCTGCAATCGCCTACTGCTACTTCCTCTGAAGACATTCAGGGCTAGTCATAGTGTGAGTTAACCGGTAGTGAGGGTCCTTCCAAAGTGAGTCAGTGTAGGGGCCACTCTGGCCCAAGTGGTAGGGCTCTCAGTTATAAAATAAGGAGGGGACTGCCTTTCAGATTTGTTATTTTTGTTCTGTTCCAGGGTTCCTGCATACAGACCTCATC
This sequence comes from Neoceratodus forsteri, assembly GCA_016271365.2. NCBI lineage: Eukaryota > Metazoa > Chordata > Ceratodontiformes > Ceratodontidae > Neoceratodus > Neoceratodus forsteri. The sequence goes on along the minus strand of CM028132.1, from coordinate 717,725,665 downwards.
TAGGGTTTCTCCAGTGCCTCTTCTTCAACCCAGGGAGGGTTCCCTGGAAGCCTAGCATCACCTGCACCAACCTTCAACGACCTCCACCAATCCTAAGTCTTCGCCATGACACCACAGGTTCGAGTTGCCGGTCGTAAGTGGTAGCCAGCTGGTAGCTAGGGCCCACTAAAGTGAATCAGGGTAGGAGCCACCCCATCTCTAGCTTGAGGGACTTCAGTCATCCGCTGAACTTGGAGTCACTTTGCCCATTCTCCCACATAGACATCGTCCCATGGTGGCAACAGTATAGATGGCCTATACCAAGGCCTCACCGAGGATTGCCAGACTCTGTGCCTCATCCCCAAAGATGGCGTAAGTACTGGTGGCCCACACAAGAGGCCACACCGAGGGTCACCACGCTCATGATTGTACCATCCATAGGTGTCTCATGTTCCAGTGACTCATCAAGAGGTCACACTGAAGATTGCCAGATTCTGAAGCTGCAGGGGTGAGGTGGTAAGGGTTCCAGGGACCTACCCAGAGGTTGTCCAGTGGATCATCACACCCAGCATCCTTTTCTTGACTGGATATCACCTGCCCTCCTGCCCGAGGTCACCACAGCTGACAACTCCAGATAAGGGTTCTCTTCACCTACTATCAAGCTTCAACACCCTTCCTCGACCAGGTGCTTCACCTTCAACTTTGCCTCAGTGACACAAGGAGTCACCTTCTTCCCAGGGCCAGGAGGCCTAAGGTGCTTTCCTCTGTTTGTGGTTCATTGGGGGACTCCCCATTTTATGGCCTGTATAGGAAGCGCTTCCTTAGGTTCACACCCAGCGACCAGTCAACCAAAATACTATAAACCCAAGCCTGGTGCATCAGTTTGCTGTGTATTTAGGACTTGAATCACCTGTAATTTTGTATGACATTAGTGGGGCCCGTTTGTGGTCCCGGTAATCCTGTTCATTCTTTTTCTTGTGTGATAGTGGTAGTGAATGCTAAGCCTTTTTCTGTGTGCTACAACTATTGCTAATAAACCTTGCATCTTGGCTGTAGAGTACACCTCCGGCCTCTCCTTACAGATTCATCTGGCATCACTCTAAACTATAAGGGCACAAACCACCACACCTCATCCACCACAAGGAAAAAACTTGGTGTAGTTGCAGGATAAGAGTCAACAAGGAGCCCAAAGCTGGAGCAACTCCAACCCAAGATGCCTTCATATTCTGATGAAGCTGCAGCATCATCCTCATCTTCACTTCAACCACTCCCAATCATGATACTGTATTACTTTGGGGCACAATGCCTACCAAGGTGCACAGGGGACCCAAGTTCAGACAGCTGCAGCCTCTTTGTCTTCCAGGTGAAGCTGCAGGCTATGTTCTGTCTCTACCAAGTGCCAGAGCAACACAGAGTGGAAATCCTGATTGGTCAGCTGGGAGGAGCTGCCAAGCGGGAAGTCAAAAGCTGAACAGATGAAGAAAAGAACACTGCTGAACAAATTCTGACCCAGCTAAGTCGCATCTTCGACAAAAGGAGTGTCTCAGACCTTAACATTAAGTTCTTCTCCCACACGCAGGGCCTCTGAGAAACATTGCAGGACTTTGCATTGAGCCTGCAAGAGGCTTATCAGGCCCTGAGAAAATGAGATCTGAGTGAGAACCATGACCCAGACCAAGTACTGATAGAGCAGTTCATTAAGGGGGCCCAGGGAGAGCCTCTACGTCAGAAGCTGTGGATGTTGCACCATCAAAACCCAGATGCGATGTTTGTGGATTTCAAGGAGGAAGCCATAGAGGTCTTAGGCTCTGGACTTCTTGAGGATGAGATGGTGGCCTTTCAGCAGATGGCTGGTGTCACCAGAGCCATGGCCACTGGAGGTCCAATGTCTGAACCCTTCTCATCTTGTAGCACCATCACCAGACTGAGAGCAGAGAGGGACTCCAGCCAGAAGGAAGATTATCCACTGGATTGGGTGAAATATGACTCATACCCAAGAGGAGTGTGATTCCCACCAGAAGTGCAAGAGCAGCTGACACAGTTGGCACGTTACATACTGGATTTGCAACAGGAGCTGACATCACTCAGGGCAGAGATGAAGCAAGAAGCTCAGAATCAGGGTGTGCAGCAACCACACAGATTCAGGAGGAAAATGAACCAAGGTCAAAGACACATGGATCGATGGGAGGAGCAAAGCAGACCCATGTGCCAAAATGAATGAACCCTCGTACCCATTCCACAGTCATGTCAGAGAAGTGATACTAGGTGCAATGAGATCAAAAGAGATCAATGCCAGCTGTACGAGGACACCAAGAGGGAAATTGAGACAATTAATCAATGCAGCCAAGCTGTTGGAACACCGTCAGGAAGCCCACCAAGACTTTGGGATGCCAGAATTGAGCATCATGCACAGATACCAAGAGCTGTTGCCCATGATGTGAGCCAGCAGATTCTGGACCAGAATTGTATCAGAAGCTTACACAGTGAGTGGCAAAGTATGCAAAGCAGAAGGCCGGATGGCAAAAAGAATGCCAAAACCTCAGGAAGAGTCTACAACAGCAAGCTCAGAAGATCAAGAAGCAGTCTGAGTAAGCATGCCGCCATGAAGAGTTAGGAGCATGGTATACGAGGAGTATCTGAGAATAACAGATTATGGCCAGAGACCTGAATAGTAAGCTGCTCATATAGATACAGGCCAAAGAAGAGCAACAACAGGAACACAAAACACAGTTAGTAAACTATAGGTCCAAGTTGACCCTGTTGGAGCAGGAGAAGGGGGGAAGGGCTTAGTGGAGTTGCAGACACCCTTGCAGGGGAAGGAGAGCATCCAGTTGAATGCTGCATGTCTCCAGGAACTGAAAAGACCCCCAGGGACAAACTGCTCAGTAGTGAGTGATGAGCGAACCAGTCAGTATTTGCATCCAGAGGTACCTGAATTCTGCCTGGCACCCAAGAAGGAATGAGGGAGAGAATCAGATCCAGTCTGGGCCACAGTGACTGATATCAGTTGGCTGAACACACAGACATCACCCTCCATTCAGGTGGCAGCCAAGGCAGTTGAAGCACACCACCGGAAGAAGAACAGAACCTCTCCTCAAGCAGAGCCTAAGTCACCAGTCAGTCTAAAGGTGTGTGCAAACCAAGAAAATGTGAGGGGGGGGGGGGGGTCATACAATGCCTGCAATTGGAAAAAGCCCTTACTCATAGGAGAACTCATGATGGTGAAGTCATGGAGTGGTGAGATGTCATCATCTGAGTGGGAGCCTGACCCATGTCATCTCAGAAACCCCATGCCCAGGATATCAAATCTACCAAGTCCAGGCATCGGATGGAACACAGACTCAGAAGGTGGTACACCAAAATCATTTGAAGTCCTGAATTGTTAATGTCTAGAAGGATGGGTGGATCAACAAGGAGAGGCAGGAGCTACTCACAATCAAAGGAACACCCCCCCAGAGTCATTTCCCACCTGGCTACTAACCCCATGGCTATATCCAATGGTGCCACACCCTCCAGTAGCCAATGATGTGGATACCCCTCTACGTAGATCCCAGAGGTCAAACTTTGGGGTACAACTTCAGAGGTATGTGACTGAGGCAATACAAACAGTGTTCCCATACAAGTAGAAAAATGAAAGAAAAGAGCCAAGGCCATTACCCAGTTGTAAATATGGTTTGTTGAAATGTTGTAAGATGAAAATCAGAGCCTTAAATATGCACGGGGTCATATATTTGCTCTCATCCACTGACAAAACCAGTACCATAATGTTTAGAGTGTTAAGAAAATGTAGAATTAAGAATTTAGAGTTTATGATTTGTAGGCTGCTAAGAATGTCTTCAGTTACCATAATAAAAGCAATGAATATGTCATTGCTTATGGATGGTATTAACGGGTTTGAGATTAAGAAGGTGAAAATTTGGAAAATACATGGGGACATGTATTGTTAGGTGGGCCCAAATCTGTAGTGCCCCAGGGAAATTGAGGGCACCACAGAAAACAGACAGAAGTTCACTACTGTTCACATCTAGTTACCACCCTCACCATATGATAGTTAACACACCTAAAGCCCATATGTTAAAAGTACTCCAAAATTGTAGTGAGGATCTGGACTTTACAGTTAATGGCTCAGATATGTGTAACAGACTCAAACCCAGGATGATATATAGAAGAGGGATGAACATAACAGATAGACTAGTACATAGCTATCTACCAGGTATGAAGAGTACTGGAGAAGATACAAGGCCTGCTTTTCCCAAAGGGTATGCACCAGTGTGGCAACTGTAAGTTTTGCAGCTCAGTTTTGAAATGCAAAATGTTTACTAGTTGCAACAGTTGCAAAAATTTTGAGATTAGGAATTTCATTAGTTGCAGTACTGAGAATGTCATCTATTTAGCAACATGACAGTGCAGGGCATTTTATGTAGGCAAAACATAAAAATGCAAATTGGTGAACATGTGAGATCGATTGAAAATAATGATTCTAGAAGTGCCCTTGCTATTCACTGTAGGGAGACTAGACTAGGTCCTCGAGGTGGGGGGGAACATGGCAGACAAACTGAAATGTAAAGAATCATACTGGAGCCATATATTGAGGACACTCACACCTCCTGAACTTAGTGAGAGTATTAAGGTAATCTTCTGTCTTAAGAAAAATAAATGAAATAAATGTCTCTCTCCCTCTCATTTTGCTCCTTTCTTTCCCTTCCCTATCTGTATCCCTTTTCTCCTTTCCTTTCCTTCCCCTCCCCCCCTTCTTGTCACCTTGCCTAGGACCATGACAACACTTGGTTTCCCTCAGTAGTCATGTGGACCTTTTAGTTTCTGCACCCTCAATCCAAACCATATGCTCCAAAACATATGAACAAACTGAGTATTATTATTGCTTTTCTTTTTCAGGATTAAAGGAATTGTATGGACTGCCTCTGGTATGGGAAGCCATGAAATGGAACCTTGGAGTCGGTAGAACTATTTTAGATTTTTTATATATATCCATGATAATGTCTGTTGTAGATTGATATTGTATTCAGGTGATGGATATTTATTGTGACTTATGGTTATTGTGTGCGTCCTCAGTTTGGTGTTTTACTTATTCACTTAGCACTTTTCATTGATAATATATGGCTGTGTTACTGTCACTTTAAATGCCGATTTAGTTATACTTGCTGCAATGCACTTGAGAACTAGCCCCTAATGATGTACTGATGTAAAAAACTGGTCAAGGTTCCCTGTATCTATAGCCTGCTTTATACATTAAATGGTGGTGTGTTTTAAACTTTTGCATTAATAAACAAGCCTTTGTTTGAACTCATGCTGAGGAGTGCTGGTATTTGCAGACCTACCTATTGACTTTATTCCTTGCCCCCACTACAAGCAGAAGCTGTTTTTGTGGCTGGCTTACTCTCCACAAGTTGCCAACAAAAATCAGACATAGCTTTTTTGGACCCTGCATGAAGAAAAGAGATCACGTCTGACCTTACTTGCTCAGGGGAAGGGGTGGACATTAGGATTAATAACCTCAAAAAACACCCCATCACTGATTCACTGAAACTCTGGAGACCCAAACCTTGTTTAATCATTTCCCTATTTTGTGTGCTTTTCATTCTTGAACCCTAGTGTCTGCATTAGCATAGCTTTTTACAACAAGTTTCTCTTTTTTGTGATAGAATTGTAGCTTCATTCTTTTCTGTGCAACTTCAGCACTCCCACCTGTACCTGCAACTGACCCCTCACATCTCACCTGCCTACTTTTCTACACCTTGCCCTGCCCCTCTCTTCCCTTCTCCTTGGCAGACTTGGAAACTAGTTCACAGGCTAGGTGTGTACCCAACCATGTCAAGCCCTTGTGGGGTTTGCATCCTAGAGGGACGAAGATCTGCCTCGACATCTCTTCCTTACTCCTGCATCTTTTTCCCTCTCCTTTCAATTTCCCCACTCCTACCCTTCTATGCAATCCATGTCTGGCTCTTGTGGAGTTTGCACCCCAGAGGGACAATGGTTTTCTTCTCCTCCTCTACTTCACTCCCGTACTCTTTTTCCTATTCCATTCCACAATAGCTTTCTAATCACCTCCTCTATGCTCCTCCCTCTAGGCTCTATCCCCTAATGCCTTCCCCTATAAAATTGTTTAGATTACTGTTACTTAGGGACATACCTTCCACACCTAGCCTTGTTATCAATATTTATTTCTCATGTGTTTTGTCTAGTACACAAATTGTCCCATTGTACTTAGCTTTTTCTCACTGTTTTTTAATTCACTGTATGTAGTTTCATTTTGTAAGCTTTGTTTTTGTTGTAATAATCAATTGTACTTATCCTTCCCCCTTCCCCCAGGATGCATCTGGAAACCAACTATATTTAGCTCAGTATGCCTTTCCTAGTGAAGCTTTTCAAATAAATAAATTCACAGTACAGATTAGTGGAGACATTTCTAGCTCTGCTTCTACAACCAATTAAAATAGAAAAAAACACAAAATAAGTCATATTACTGTATAACCCCACCAAATGCACACACAGATGCACTCAACCTCCCAGCCTTCACAACTCCTCAGTGGTCATCTGTTCATTCACTGTTGCTGCAACATGGATAAGAGCCTCAGGGATGGGATGGGCCGAGGTGCAGCCACCCACCCCACCCCTCACATCATCTTAGTGGTCATCTGTCATTCAGTGTTGCTATAGCTGGGGGGAGAGGCAAGAATGAGATGAGCCCAGGCTGCACCTTGGCCCATCCTACACCACCCCTCAGATCATTTAAAAGATTGTCTACACATTGACTGTTGTTGCAATGGGGGGGAGATGAGGAAGAGAAGTGCCTATGGGATGGGCCAGTGCTACACCTCCACCTATCTCCCCTATGCAACATTTCCCCTCAGTGGTTATCTGTTTATTTATGTTGCTGTAATGTAGGGGGGAGCAGTAACAGTAGTGGCTATGTGCATGTTAACTTTTACCATAATGATGGGGAAGAAATGCAAGAATGAGCTTCAGCTTATCCCCCCCACCCACATCACATACACTCAGTGGGCATCTGTTCACTCACTGTTGCTGTAATGTGGGTGGGAGATGGTCACAGAAGGGAAGGATGGGCCCCATCCCTCACCTCACCCTTCACATCACATTAGACTCATCATTCCATTCATCATTGCTAAAATGAGGGGGGAATCAGCCTCAAGAATGTAGTACAGTCCATTTTCCACCTCCCCTCAACTACAGTGTACAGGTGTATATGAGGATTAAAAATATGGACTGTAACAACCAGGTATAAGCCACATAAAAATTTGTTTTGTACGTTCATGTGATTTAATAAAAACACAAAAACATATCATATGAACACGTTTTCAAAATAAGAACACATGGCTTTAACAGGTATGAACTCATATTACTTGAATTTCAACAATTTTCCAATTCTGTAAATAAAACTAACAAATTGACCAGCCCAGTGGCACTGAGGGTTGAGGCGCTGGATGCCACACCTTGTGCCAGGCCGACGACACAGGTTCGGGAATGGACTCAGGGAGCCAGGGGTAGGCAGGGAGGGAGGGAGGGAGGGAGAGAATCAAGCATCAAGAGGACAGCTCTGCTCTCCCTGGAAGCGATCCTGGGGCTGCTAGGTGCCCTCATGACCTCTGATGGAGATCAGGAGTACAGCAGGGATCACCAGCCAGATGAAGGGGCAGGAGTGCTGCAGATGTCAGCAGGCTGCCTTGCATGGACGTCATGGCATGCTGCACTCCTGGGGGAAAATATAACAGAAAATCTCTGACTGGGGATAGGTGATGGCACATCCATCCACCCAGCCACATTCCACCGCCAGTCATCCTCCATTCCTGGGCCAAGCCCAACCTGGCCCGAATTAAGAGATAGAGCACCCTGGGTGAATAGGACAGCCCTACCTCAGGGGGCTTAGAGCCGGGGGGGGGGATAGCCAGGTTGGTGCCAGGAATTTGGAGGCCTCTTGAGCATGGAGGTAGAGCAGGGTGAAATGGAAAATGCATGAGAGAGTTCCCCGGGTCGGCGCTAAAAATAGAGTAAAAAAAAAAACTAATAAATCAGTAAAATAGACTCAAAAGAACACTGCTTAAAACTTTTGAAGACAAACACGTACTATCAGGGACAACAATTTTATATATTTAGCAGTTTTTCAAGAAGCAAGGGTTTGACCATTTTTCTTGTAATCATATTGCTAGGTCATATGAATGCATAACATTTATGCTATGAACACATGGTGTTAACATACAAACACATGGCTTTAATAGTTATGAATTAAAATTACTTACATTTAGAACATTTCTGATTTCTCTAAATAAAAACTAACAAATCTGTAAAATGGACTAAAAAGAACCCTACTTAAAACTTTTGAAGGCAAACACGTGCTATAAGGGACAACAATTTTACATATTTAGCATTTTTTTAATGAGCAATAGTATTAACATTTTGTTCTGCATTTGTATTGCTAAGAAATAGGAATGCATAACTTTTATAATATGAATATGTGGATCCAACTACAAACACATGGCTATAACAGTTAAACATCTGTACTACTTAAATTTCAACAGTTTCCCATTTCTCTAAATAAAACTAACAGATCTGTAAAAAGGACCCAAAAGTACACTACTTAAAACTTTTAAAGGCAAACACATGCTATCAGAGACAACAATTGCACATATTTAGTATTTTTTCAAGGAGCAACGGTTTAATAATTTTTCCTGTGTTCTCATTGCTAAGTCATATGAACACATTACTTTTATGAAACAAACACATGATTTTAATACTTGCACTTTCATATTATTTGAGTTTCAACAATTTTTGATGTCTCTAACTAAACCTAACAAATCTGTACAAAGAACTCATAAGCACACTACTTAAAACTTTTAAAGTCAAACACATGCTGTCAATAGCAACAATTTTATATATATACATATTATTTTTTTCAAGGAGCAATAGTTTGTTTTTTTCTGCAGTGTTTTTTTTCTGTTTTTGCATCACTCAGTCATACAGTATGAAAGCATAACTGTAGCAATGCAAACACATGGTGTCAATATATGAACACATGGCTTTAATAGTTAAAAGACACCTAAACCATCTTTTGACACACTTTCTTTTTTTAAATGACTCCATAAGCTTGCAAAGGAGAGGCTGTTGTTTACATTTATACTGAAACTGCATTTATTAAAGTATGATAAATGCAGTTTCATAGCATTTGAAATGGGTAAGTAAACCCTCTCCTAATTCAAAAATCCTACTCTAAGAACCTTACTATGGCTGCCTTGATGATGTCATTCAGGAGACAGATAATGCAGCTCTGTAGATATATGCTAGCACTACTAACTGTATTCAAATGTGAATACATTTAAAATGAAAAATGATAGCAGGGTATGGTAAGCATGAAATTTGTTCAGCAGAAAAATATCTGCAAACCAAGTGGTGTTTCATTTACATCTACCTATTAGTTTTTGTTTTATAATTAGTGAAACAACAGCAGAAAATTATTTTTTTTTCACTCCCTGTTCTTAGTTTGTCATGCATGGGTGTCAGGCACAATCTAAGGATCCTTCTCCTTCAATTAACCAAACTACAATTTTCTTTTCAAATAACTCCTAGCTCCCACCTCCTTAATTGGGGAAGGGGTGCAAAACTGTTGTATGCTTAATGTTTCCATTTCTATTTTCCCCTAAACACCACTTGTGTTGTAGATATTGGGGTGGGGTGGGGCTGGCAGGGAGGTGGAGGTGTAGGGAAAAAAAGGGCAGACTAGGTGGGCTATATGGTCCTTTTCTGCCATCAAGTTTTTATGATTTTATGATTCTATGATATTTTTGCCTTGAACAATTTTCATGCTCACAATGCCATGCTATCATTTTTCATTTTAAAGGTATTTGAATTTGAATACTGTTAGCACTACTAGTATACATTTGCAGAGTAGGGAATCTGTCTCTTGGATGACATCATAAAAGTGGCCATGTTAGGATTTTTAGAGCAGAATTTTTGAATTAGGAGAGGGTATGTTTACAATTTTTAAATGCTATGAAACTGCAATTATCCTACTTTAATAAATGCTGTTTCAGTACAAATGCAAACAGCCTCTCCTTTACAAGCCTACTGAGTCATTTAAAAATTATTAAAAGACTGTTTGAACATCCTTTAAGTGTTCTTATTATTTAAATGTCAACAACTTCTGATTTTAATAAATAAAACTAAAATCTGTGAAAAGGGCACAGATGCACACTACTTAATGCTTTTAAATTTAAACACATGCTGACAAGGGCAACAATTTGACATATTTAATAGTTTTTTTAAGGAGCAATGGTCTGACTGCTTTTCCTGTGTTCACATCTCTAAGTCACATGAAAGCACAACCTTTACTATACAAACACATGGTTTCAACGTGCAAGCACATGGCTTTAATAGTTATGTGTTCTTATTACTTGAATTTCAACAATTTCTAACTTCTGTAAATAAAACTAAAAGTTATAAAAAGGTCTCAAAAGCACACTGCTTAAAACTTTTAAAGGCAAACACATGCCAGCAGGGACAACAGTTTCACATATTTAATTTTTGTTTTCAAGAAGCCATGGTCTGACCATTTGTCCTGTGTTTTCATTGCTGCTAAGTCATACAAGTGCATAACTTTTATGATACAAACACATGGGGCTCAATTTCAGAGCCTTGAGAATGCCACATGCCAGTGGTGCACTGATCATTTGGTGCAGGAGCCTATGGCATTCTTTTGGCTGGTGATTAGGTTTTTGATCCCTAGCACTGAGGAAACTGTCACAACTGCATCCGATGTACTAAACTTGGGTAAAGTTGCATCAAAAGAGTTTTGGTGCAGTTGCTTCAAAATAGGGGTTCAAGGCAGGGCTTGACACAAGCCATGTCACCTGTTGAAACTTGAGCCCACAGTTTCAACATACGAAAACATGGCTGTAATACGTGTTCTTGTAACTTAAATTTCAACACTTTCTTATTTCAATAACTATAACTAAAACCTGTGAAAAGGACACAGAAGTACACTTCTTAAACCTTTTAACAGCAAACACATGCTAACAGAGTCAACTATTTTACATATTTATTGTTTTTTTTCAAGGAGCAAAGGACTGACTGCTTTTCCTGTGTTAACATCTCTAAGTAATATGAAAGCACAACTTTTATGATACAAACACATGAGGGTGATTCTCAAAGGGGGCTTAGATCAGCGCAAGCTGCGGCAAACAGCAGCTTGCACTGAAGCCCAGTGTACCAGGCACCCTGTACCATATTCTGGTACAGGAGGGTGTCCTGGCATCTAAGTCCCCACACTTGTGGCAACCTCTCCTGTGTGGCAAACACCTGGCACACTGAGGTGGTTGCCACAGGCTCCTTGTGTCACTGCAAGTAATCTCCCCTTCCCATTCCCCAATGCTGCCCCTGTATAATTAAGAACCCCACGACCCCCCGCAATCCCAGATGTTGACATTATGGAAGATGTCATGCCCTGATCCCTGTGATTACATAATTAAAAATATAGTTACATGCCTTTATCCCCCATAATCACATTATTAATAATACAGTACCATGCCCCGATTTCCAATCCCTGTTTGTACATTATTACAAATATAGTCACATACTCCAAACCCCCATGATTACATTGTTAATAATATAGTTCCATGCCCTGAACCCTGATCCCCATGTTTACATTAATATTAAGTAACTCTCATGCCCCCTCCCCATCCCCGATGATGCCAGTATGAATAAGACAATTGTCACATGCCCCCTCACCATCCCCCAAAGCCACCAGCACTAATATTATTGATAAGAGCTGGTGACCAGCTCAGCCCACTTCACACCTCTATGGATGGCCACCTACTGAACTGTCGATGTGTATACTGTAGTTATGCACATTGACAGTTCAGTCATCAGCCAACTGCTGAGGTGTGAGATGACGGAAGCTGGTCGCTGGCTCTGATCATTCATCTTGCTAGTGCTGGCAGCTTGGGGTCAGCGGAGTGGCATGGGACAATTCTCTTATTCATACTGGCATCATCAGGGATGAGGAGAGGGGCATAAAAGTTACTTATTATTAATGTAAACATGGAGATCAGGGTTCGGGGCATGGAACTTTATTATTAACAATGTAATCATGGGGGATCAGGGCATGTGACTATATTTGTAATAATGTACACACAGCAATTGGGGCATGAAAAAACTACTATTATTTATCAGAATGTGAACAAGGGGGAACTGGGACTGCAGCATGTTGCCACAAGCAGACAACTCTCCCAGACGAGAATATTTTAAGTACCCTTAGACCAGCCCTCCTTGAGAGTTCTGAGAATTGCATTTACAGGTTTGTGGCAGCTTGCATCTGCCACATGCCCCCTAGTGCCTTGCTGCAGGCCATTTCTGGGTGCAGGGGTGGTGCAAGCCCCGTTTGGAGCAGGCAGCCTGTGGTTGACCAGGCTGTCTTTGAGAATAGCTCCTGGTGCAACTTTAGGTGCAAGGAGCACTTTGCGTCATTCTTTGAGGCACACACCCCCTGCACCCTGCTGGGAGCTTTAAGAATCAAGCCCATGGTTTCAGCATACAAACACATGGCTTTAATAAGTATGTGTTCTTATTACTTAAATTTCAACACTTGTCAATTTCAGTAAATAAAACTAACATCTGAAAAAAGGATGTAAAAGCACACTACTTATTTTTTTAACTAACTTTATGTTATCAGTTTGTGCAATACAATAACAAAGCAATGTACAGCAACAAAAAAACAAAACAACATAGGACATAGTTAGGATAAGGAATAGTTACTTGGGACCTAGTCAGCCTTACTGAGTAAAAATTACAATACACAGAAATACTGTAGTAGGTAGCAGTGATATTATGCTAAAAAGCATAGCTTGTACACAAGTTTGCTATGACTGAAATCCAAATATGAGCACTCTAGGACGACTATATTAATATTTATCTATAGGCCCCAAAACAACTATCACTATAGTGCAGATCTATAAAGGTTGGATTTGGAACCAATGGCATAAATGAATTAGGTAAAACAAGAACAGAGCTCAGGGATTTGGCTTCACTGGGGACTGGGGCTCCACCCAGAGGAATGCAGGCCTATACAGGCGTGATGGTCTGCATCTATCCAGGAGGGGAACCAGGATCCTAAGTGATGGATTTGAATGCTTCATTGGCAAGCATTTAAACTAGCCAAGGGGGGAGGCACTGAAAAGGAGAAGGGAAATCCTAGCCCCCAAAAATCAAGGTAGTTACTGAGGTAAACACCAACATAGAGCAGTTGATAGGGAGAAGGGCAGGGGTAAATGGAGAAAAATACAAAGGCAGTAAGGACAGAGATGGGGCAAAAAGAAATAAAGCCATAACAAAATGGAGGGTAATGAGTACCTATGCCTGTAGTCTAGGTAAAAAGCTCCTCGAAATGGTGACCTTGATGGAAAAGGGATGCCTGGATATCATAGCAGTCACAGAAACATGGTACACAGAGAACCATGACTGGGATGCCAACATGCCAGGGTACGCAATCTACAGGAGGGACAGGGAGGGAAGAAGAGGAGGAGGAGGAGGAGTAGCTCTCTACATAAGGGAAGGGATCAAAGCAACAGAACTAAAGGGTAAACAGGGAGGAGACGAGGCACTGTGGGTCACCCTGGAGACTGGAAATGGCACCACAATCTGCACAGGGGTTGTATACAGACCCTCATCTCAGGAGGAAGAAAATGGACAAGGAAATGATAGAAGACATCCTTGGGATAGAAGAGAAAGGGGAGATATTGCTGATGGGGGATCTGAATATGCCAGATGTTAACTGGAGCACCTTTTCTGCAGTCACATCCAAGAGCAGGGCCACTCTCGATGCCCTACCTGGGGCATGCCTCAGACAGCTAGCTTTGGAACCCACTCAGGAGGAGCAATCTTAGACCTGGTACTCTCAAATGGGAACGGAGAGAGGATCTCTGATCTTGAAGTGGGTAGCTATCTGGGAACATGCGACCACCAAACAGTGTGGTTTATGGTAAACTTAACTGTAGAGTCAAGCCATACAAAAGCGAAGATATTGAACTTCAGGAGGGTTGATTTCATCAAAATGGGAGATTGTCTCAGAAAAGCACTAGCAAACAGGCAAGAAGGTGGGGCGGAGCAACAATGGAGAAACATCAAAACCACCATCACACAGGCAACAAGCCTTTGTGCGAAGCAAATAAGCAAATCAAACTGAAAGAAAAGAACACTATGGCTCTCAAAAGAAGTGGTGAAGAAGGAAAGGGAGAAAAAGACAGCTTTCAGGAAGTATAAGGAAACTCAGAAGGAGCAGGACAGAGAACTGTACCAGTTAAAGCAGAAGGAAGTGGGGAAGGCAGTCAGAATAGCAAAGGTCCAAACCGAGGAAAGGATAGTCAACTCAGTTAAGAAGGGGGATAAAACCTTTTACAGGCACGTTAGGGAGCAAAGAAAGACTAAGGCAGGGATACTGAAGCTGAATAAAGAGGAAGGTGGTTGGGCAGAGAGTGACAGTGAAAAAACAGGGATACTGAAGGAATACTTCTGCTCGTTATTCACAATGGAAAAGCGGAGGAGATACCTAATCCAGTAAATAGAAGCACTCTGGATAGGGGGATTGATATTAGTCCTTTCACAGAAGAAATGGTTCTGAAAGAACTCTTAACCCTTGCTGTGCCACTGGCATGTATACACTTCCTCAAAACCTATACGTTCTAAATCTTCTGGCAGCCTAAGGGTTAAAACTGAAGGTGGATAAAGCAATGGGGCCTGATGGGATTCATCCCAGAATTCTAAAAGAACTAAGGGAAGAACTAGTGACACCACTGACTACCCTTTTTAATAAATCATGGGAGGATGGTGTGGTACCTGAGGACTGGAGGAGGGCGGATGTGATTCCCCTTCAAAAAAGTGGGAGCAAGATAGAGGCAGGAAACTATAGACCTGTCAGTTTGACCTCAGTGGTAGGGAAAATGATGGAATCACTTCTGAAGGAAATAATTGTTGAGTACCTAGAGGCCAGTGGGACACACGACCCAAGGCAGCATGGATTCACAGCAGGAAGGTCATGTCAATCAAATTTAATTGATTTCTTTGACTGGTTGACCAAAGTAGTAGACCAGGGAGGGGCTGTGGACATGGCCTACCTAGACTTTAGCAAGACATTTGACACAGTCCCACACAAAAGATTAATAAACAAACTAGCCAGCCTGAGAGTGGGTCCCAGGGTGGTAGCCTGGGTAAAACACTGGCTGGACAACAGGACACAGTGGGTAATAGTAAATAGAGTCCACAGTGAAGAAAGGGGGTTACTAGTGGGGTTCCGCAGGGTTCAGTACTGGGGCTGGTCCTTTCTAATCTTTTTATAAGTGATATTGCAGAGGAACTGGAAGGGAAAATATGTCTCTTTGCAGATGACACAAAGATCTGCAACAGGGTTTATAGGCAAGGTGGGGTGAAAAGGATGAAAAGGGACTTGGCAAGGTTGGAGGAATGGTCAAACATATGGCAGCTTAGATTCAATGCAAAGAAGTGCAAAGTAATGCACCTGGGAAACAAAAACCCAGGAGAAGAGTATACAATGGGGGAAGGGTGAGATACTGACAACAACAAAAATGGAACGGGACATGGGGGTAGTCATGTCAGATGACCTAATGGTGGGTCAGCAATGTGAGAAAGCAGTAAGGAGGGCTGGGGGATACTGGGATGCATAGTGAAAGGCATCACCAGTAGAAAACAGGAAGTTGTTGGCCCTCTGGGCTGACAGTTGGTAAGACCATATCTGGAGTACTGTGTACAGTTCTGGAGACCCCATCTCCCAAAGATATAGACAGGGTGGAGGCTGTCCAGAGGAGGGCAACCAAAATGGTGCAGGGTCTGCACCAGAAGACAAATGAAGAAAGACTAAAGCTTAAGTTGTATAGCCTCGAGGAAAGGAGGGAGAGGGGGGACATGATAGAAGCTTTCAAATACCTCAGGGGAATCAACAAAGTCCAAGAAGGTAGCATCTTTGAGAAAAAGAGATGTGCAAGAACAAGGGGGCACAATTTGAAAATAGAGGGGGACGGCTCAGAGGCAATGTGAGGAAGTATTTCTTCACAGAGAGGGTTGTAGTTGCATGGAACGGCCTTCCTGAGGAGGTCATAGAGTCAAAAACAGTGGGGGAATTCAAGAATGCATGGGACAGACATAAGTCAATTCTAGAGGCCAAATGGGGTTGCCCCCATAGTCCTTAAAGAACTCAGAGAGGTGGTGGCTGAACCTCTGGCTATCCTGTTTAGCTGATCACTGGAAACAGGGGAGGTACCCAAAGACTGGAGGACAGCAGATGTAGTCCCCTTATACAAAAGTGGGAACAAAGAGGAAGTGGGGAACTACAGACCAGTCAACCTCACCTCAGTAATGGGGAAGATCATGGAAGCTCTACTGAAGGAGAGATTGGTGGAACATCTGGTTGGCAATGGACTGCAGGATCCAAGGCAGCATGGTTTCACCAGGGAGAGGTCATGTCAGGCCAACCTCATTGAATTTTTTGACTGGGTGACTAGGGAGGTGGATCGGGGAGGGTAGTGGACATGGCCTATCTGGACTTCAGCAAGGCCTTTGACACTGTTCCACACAGAAGACTATTACACAAACTAGGGAATATGGGTGTGGGTAGGACAGTAGTGTGGTGGGTAGGCAACTGGCTGGGCGGCAGGACACAGAGGGTGGTGGTAAATGGTTGTCACTCTACAGAGGGAAGAGTGACCAGTGGGATACCACAGGGATCAGTGCTGGGACCGGTCCTATTCAACATCTTCATCAGTGACATTGCGAAGGACCTAGAAGGCAGAATGTCACTGTTCGCTAATGACACAAAGCTCTGTAACAGAGTAGACACACCAGAGGGTGTAGACAGAATGAGAAGGGACCTGCAGAAACTTGAAGAATGGTCAGGGGTTTGGCAGTTGAAATTCAATGCAAAGAAGTGCAAGATAATGCATATGGGGCACAAAAACCCTGGCACAATATATCAGTTGGGGGGGTGAGGATATAGCATGCACCAAGCAGGAAAGGGATCTTGGGATTATCATCTCTGATGACCTCAAGGTAGGAAAACAGTGTGACAAGGCAGCAGGTAAAGCAAATAGGATGCTGGGATGCATAGTCAGGGGCATCACCAGCAGGAAAAGGGAGGTCATGATTCCACTGTACAAGACACTAGTGAGGCCCCACCTGGAGTACAGTGTACAGTTCTGGAGACCTTACCTACGTAAGGACATAGACAGGGTAGAGAAGGTTCAGAGGAGGGCAACACAGATAGTACATGGATTGCATTACAGTCCTGAGAGGACAGGTTGAAGGAACTGAATATGTACTCCCTGGAGGAGAGGAGGGAGAGAGGTGACATGATACAGACATACAAGTATCTTACAGGGAGGAACAGGGTGCAAGAATGCACTATTTTTAAGCGAAAAAGATGTTCCAGGACTAGAGGGCATGGGATGAAGTTGGAGGGAGGACAATTCAGAGGAAATGTGAGGAAGAATTTCTTCACAGAATGGGTGGTGGACAAGTGGAACACCCTGCCTGAGGAAGTGGTGGGGGCTGAAACAATCATGGGATTTAAGAATGCATGGGATGGACATAAAGGAATTCTGGAGGTCCGGGGTAAGGGGCAACAGAGTTCTAGGAAAACATAAACTGAAGTTATAAACTCAAATGGACAGACTAGGTGGGCCATAGGCCCTTATCTGCTGCCACTGTCTATGTATCTATGTATCTAGTAGGGGGTAGGAGGAAGTAAGCTGTTGGTTAACTAGGATCTGCAGCTTATCTATTAGGCAGGGAAATGGGCAGACTAGGTGGGGGAAGCGGTCCTTATCTGCCATCAAATTCTATGTTTCTATATTTAAGAAAGTAAAATAAGGATGTGAAGCTTCTCCCATCTCTTTTGGTAATGTTTTATGGAATGTTTAAGGCTGGCTATGGATTTCTCCATACATAGAATGGAAAGGATTTCATCATGCCATTCCATTTAAAAGATAGAATTTAGATCTGTCCAATTGCGTAAAATAATCAACTTAGCTACATCCGTAATGAGGGCCGCATGGTATTGTTGAGGACCTAATAAAGTGTCTATTCTTATGCTCAGCAGACAGAGATTCAGGTGTTAAAGCATTCTTCATTTCCAGGAAGGGATCCAGCTGTGCTTTGATCTGTTACTTTAATAATCGGGACATATGACAGTCCCATAGAATGTCTTAGCAGTCCTACCTGGGCCTTACATTTCATGCATATAGGGCTAGTAAGCAGGAACAAGTTGTTACATTCTTGTGGAGAAAAGTATAAGTTATTAACTATCTTATAAAGCACAAGGCACAACTTATCTAGTTTAATATTGGTAAACGCAGCCCCAAGGAGAGGATTTTTTTTTAAATGGTTTGATTGGGAATTCTGTCTCCTAGTAAGAGCATTTAATTCTGAGCTTATCTCCAAGAAGGTCTCTCAGAGCTTTATAAAGTGCCAAGATAGTATGTTCTGCAGTTACAAGGTCAGACAAATTACAGTAATCAGTGCCGTCAGCAAGTTGCCAGGAGCGGGGGTCTAAAAGAGTGTGCAACATGTAGGTAAGTTGCAAGAAAGAAAACATACTGTTTGATGCAAGAATATTATCCCATTTAAATTTGTCGAAGAGTATAAAGTGAGCATTTTGGAGCAGACTAGCCAGTTGGTCTAAATTGACTTGGGTTAAAAAGGATGCAGAAATAGTTTTATGGCCGAGTTTGAAGTTAGGGTTCAGTCAAAGTGGTTGTGAAGGATCTTTCTGAGGCACATAACCTATTAGTCAGCAAAGTTGCAAATTAATTTGGACTGACCAACCGATAGGAGTTTTTTGAAATTTAGGAGGAAGTTTAGACCAATATAAATGGGGTAGAGGTTGGTAACTAACACTGTTAGCTCTACAAAGATGCATTTCAATGTCTTCCTAATGTTGGTAATATGAATTAGGAGTGATCCCCATGTTTTGCACACTACAGCCTAAAAACTTACTAGCTTGCCGGCCCAGTAGCATGGAGGACTGAGGCATCATGCCTTACCTTCTGCCACACCAGCGACCCATGTTGGCAGTGTGAGAGGGTTACTGGGGGTCAGCCGGGGTGGGAGAGGATTGAGCATCCAGAGGATAGCTCTTCTCTCCCAGGAAGGGAGGGAGGGACATGGAGGATGGTGCATCTCTGACACCTAACGGTGGCTGGGTGTTGGAGTGCCTGGGTCCCATATGTAGAGATGGGGGTGGAGTAGTCAGTTGAGGTGCTATAGGTGGTAGCACGCACAGCTCGGCCATTGCTGGCACTAATATTGCTCTGCCTCTGGGGGCGGAGGAGGGAGGAGAAAAACCAGGAGAAGAAAATGTCCTGGGCATGGCTGGATGAATGCCGACCCCTGCAGACACCACTCCCATGAATGGCAGGCACCTCCCAAACCAGATCTGTGTTCAGTGGGTTGAGTGATCCCTGCCACCCTGCCATGAAGGGGTAAGCCATGGAGGAAGAAAGGAGGTGCTCTGTGAGCGGGGGATAGGTCTGGGGGCCAGCAAGATGGAGGGTCACCCAGGAACAGAGGATAAAAAAAAAAAACTTACTGGCTTGGCAACTATACATTACCAGCAAAAGTTCAGAAGTTGAAGGCTACCGTAATGTTTTGCCAAAGTTAGCTTGGAGTATGAGATACAAGGTTTTTTCTCTTCCACAAAAACTCACAGAGAATCTTTTGAAGTGTAGTGAACCATGTATGCAGTAGGGGCACAATGGTCATACTAAGTGGGTATAAAACCCACAGAAGAACATTCATTTGTATAACTGAAAGTTTACCCCAAAGTGAAACTGGTAATGCCTGCCAGCATTGTAAATCAGCTTGTAGAGTTTGAAGTAAAGGAGAGAAATTCTAAGTTATTAAGGAGGGGACATTAGTAAGAAGATGAATGCCCAAGTAAGTAAGGCATTATGGGACTAGTGTCCCATCCCCACAGGAATAAGATCCTGTCTAAGGGTTTTATGGTTAATGGGCATAATCACAGTCTTGGTTAAGTTTAACTTATAGCCTGAAAGAGACCCAAACTCAGCCAGCTATTGAAGTGCAACCAGCAAGGATTGGGCAGGATGGATCAAGTGAAGCAGAATGTAATCTGCATACGTGGACATTTTGAAGGAAAGGGGTCTTACAGAAATTCCACTAACCTGTGGGTTTTACAAAATGTGTTTGGTAAGGGGCTCAAGATGCAAATTAAAAAGATAGGGAGACAAAGGGCAACCTTGGAGTGTGCCCTTTTGTAACTGAAATAGTTCTGACAGTAAGGCATTACAGACAATACAGGCAGAGGGTTAGAATATAATAAGTGGATCCATTTAATAAATTCATTAGGTAACCCAAAGGCATCGAGGGTATGAAAGAAAAGGCCAAGATGCCCTACTGAAGGCTTTCTTGGTGTCCAGGGATACCAACGCGGCAGCCACATTTCAATCACTGGACACCAAGATCAAATGTAAAACTTTTAACATGACCTGTTCTATTATGGATTTCAAAATATTGTTAATTAGATGAGCTAAGATTTGGCCCAAGATTTTTATATCAATGTTCAAGAGCGAAACATGTCTACAATTGCCTGCATCAGAATGATCAATCCCAGATTTGGGGATGAAAGTCCAAGTGATAGCATTGATTGTATAAGTCAGTGAGATGGGGAGCCAGTTCAGGCTCAAGTTAAATATAGAAATTAGGTGAGAAGCCATCTGGTCCCGGAGCTTTATCAGAGTAAGGGAGGAGATGACATGCTCTACTTCAACCATATAGATGGGAGCTTTGAGACGCTCGACTAATTGAGGATTTAACTGGGGAAGCTGGGCCTGGGAAATGTAGTCCTTGATTAACGAATGAATATTTGGAGGGGGGATCATCTACTGCATAAAGACTTTCATAAAAAGTCTTACATTCTGCAACACTGTCTCTAAGGGAAGTTAAAAGGGTACCATCTTTAGAAGACAGAATTGTTTTAATCAGGCATACCGTTTCCTGTTGTTTAAGATGCATGGCAAGAAGCCTGCCTGCTTTTTCACCATACATTTCATAAGAGAACAGGTATAGCACCAGGAGGAAGGAGCTGCTGGTATAACTAAACTTCTCTCCTCGGACTAAGAACTAGAACTCTTGTACTGGGACCTTCAATTTAGGGTAAAAAAAAAAGTTACTGTGTTTGTCAGAGTTAGTTGAAGTGAATTGTTATCTGTGTATCTGTTATCTGTGTTATCTGTGTAGTTATCTAGGTGCTTGTCACAGGTGGCTGAAGGGAATTGTTATCTGTGAAATTAATTAAGTGTAGAAAGATTTGCAAAGTAATGTTGAGTAATACGTTAAAACCAGATTTAAACACTGCCCTAGACAGCTTCTGCCAGAGAACAGGCAGAGCGCCAGGAGGAAGGAGCTGCTGGAATAACTAAACTTTTCTACTGGGACTATATTGCCCTCCTTCCTCCCTCCACCCCACCCCCACCCAAAGGCAGTTCTTCTTTATAGGTATAGGATTTGACTGACAACAGGACCTTCCTGTTTAGGAGCGGGAAGTGAGTGATCACAGAGCCACCAAAGACTCACCATCCTAGAAGGGCAAGAGTAGCTCTCCATCCCCACCCCCCAGCTGCTGGAGGTCTGACTCGGAGCAAATAAGGAGACTATTGAGAAATATAGGAACTTCTTGTCTCAGAACAGGAAGATCAGGAGCTAAAAGGGCACAGAGGCAGTAAGTAAATAGGGAGAGAAATAAACAAACAGAGGAAAAAGTAAGTATTCCAAACAACAGTTAAGGGACCATAAATAAGACATGATGGGAGTGGTGCAGTGCAGTGGCTGTGGAGCAGCAGTCTTCCAGGAGACATTCTGGAGGATGCGGTGTTGTCCCATCTGCAGGCACCTCTCTGGGCTGAGGGAGGAGGTTGCTCATCTCCAGGCTGAGTTGGCCAGGATTTGTGGGACCTCTCTCCCACCCAGGGGTCACCAGGGTCACTGCCATTGCCTCAGAGGTTGCCAAGAAAAAGGAGCAGTGGACCACAGTAGGCTCAGGGAGGGTGAGGGTGGTGGAACAGAGGTGCATCCCTCCAGTTGTACCTCTCCACAATTTCTATGCCATTCTAGAAAAGTGTGGTTCCTCTATGGAGGCACCCACAGTGGAGAACAAGGAGGATGCTGGGAACCTCCACAAAGGAGACCCACAGGAGGTGGTATGGGACCCCACAGGGGAAGGAAACAACTCCTGGTGGGGGACTCTATTGTTAGGAAGGTAGAACTGGGGGAGGAAGGGGAGAGGGAGGTAAGGTGCCTGCCTGGTGCCATGGCTTGGAGGGACAGGGAGTAAATCCTCAGGATCACCGGAGCAGCTGCACAGGGGAGGGAGCTGGATGTCATTGTCCACCTAGGGACAAATGACCTGGCTAAGAAAGGGATCAGAGCAGTGCAAGCAGCATTTGTGGAGATGGGGAGGGGCCTTAGACAAATAGCATGCATGGTAACCTTCTCAGAGGTGCTGCCTGTCTATGGCATGGGTGAGACTAGGGTACTCCACACCATGGGATTCAATCAGTGGTTGAAAAACTGGTGCAGAGCTCAGGAATTTGGCTTCATTGGGGACCGGGGGTCCACCTGGAGGGATGCAGGTTTATACTGGTGTGATGGTCTGCATCTGTCCAGGAGGGGAACCAGGATCCTAGGTGATAGATTTAAATGCTTCATTGGCAAGCATTTAAACTAGCCAAGGGGGAGGCACTGTAGAGGAGCAGGGAAATCCTAGCCCCCCCCAAAAAATCAGGGTACTAAGTGAGGTAGACACCAACATAGAGATGTCAATAGGTAGATGCATAGGGGTAAATGGAGAAAGTGATAAACACAATAAGGACAGGAATGGAGCAAAAAGGAGTAAGGCCATCAAGAAATGGAGGGTAATGAGTACCAACACCCGTAGTCTGGGAAACAAGCTCCCTGAACTGGTGGCCTTGATGGAAGAGGGATGCCTGGATATTGTAGCAGTCAAAGAAACATGGTATACAGAGAACCATGTCTGGGATGTTAACATACCAGGGTACACAATCTACAGAAGAGATAGGGAGGGGAGAAGAGGGGGCAGAGTAGCTCTCTATGTAAGGAAAGGGATAAAAGAAACTGAACAAAAGAGTAAACAGGGAGGAGAGGAGGCACTGTGGGTCACCTTAGAGACTGGAAATGGCACCACAATCTGCACAGGGGTTGTATACAGACCCCCATGTCAAGGGGGGATGGACAAGGATATGATAGAAGGCATACTTAGGATGGCAGGGAAAGGGGAGATACTATTGATGGGGGACCTTGATATGCCAGATGTTAACTGGAGCACCTTTGCTGCAGCCACATCCAAAAGCAGGGCCATTCTCAATGCCCTTCAGGTGGCATGCCTCAGACAGCTAGTTCTGGAACCTACTCATGAGGGAGCAATCTTAGACCTCATACTCTCAAAAGTGGACAGTGAGAGGATCTCAGATCTAGAAGTGGGTAGCCATTTGGGAACAAGTGACCACCAAACAGTGTGATTCATGATAAACTCAGCTACAGAGTCAAGCCATACAAAAGTGAGGGTTCTGGACTTCAGAAGGGCTGACTTTGGCAAGATGGGAGAGTGCCTTAGAAAAGCACTAGCAAACAGGCTAGAAGGAGAGGTGGAGCAACAATGGGGAAATATCAAAACTGCCATCACAGAGGCAACAAGCCTTTATGTGAAGTAAATAAACAAATCAAAATGAAAGAAAAAGCCACTATGGTTCTCAAAAGAGGTGTCAGTAAAGGTTAGGGAGAAAAAGATAGCATTTAGGAAGTATAATCTCCAGCCTGATAACTTTTGAGGCAGCTCCACCCCCCCAAGCTAGGCACTCGGGACAATCAAGCAACTGAAGCAACAAGCAGCTCACCTGAGTAGCTGAGGAAGCCAAATCTCCAGCCTGATAACTTTCGAGGCAGCTCCCCCAAGCTAGGCACTCGGGACAATCAAGCAACTGAAGCAACAAGCAGCTCACCTGAGTAGCTGAGGAAGTCAAATCTCCAGCCTGATAACTTTCGAGGCAGCTCCCCAAGCTAGGCACTCGGGACAATCAAGCAACTGAAGCAACAAGCAGCTCACCTGAGTAGCTGAGGAAGCCAAATCTCCAGCCTGATAACTTTGAGGCAGCTCCCCCCAAGCTAGGCACTGGACAACTGCCAACTGAAGTGAATAAGCAGCTCACCTGAGTAGCTGAGGAAGCCAAATCTCCAGCCTGATAACTTTCGAGGCAGCTCCCCAAGCTAGGCACTCGGGACAATCAAGCAACTGAAGCAACAAGCAGCTCACATGAGTAGCTGAGGAAGCCAAATCTCCAGCCTGATAACTTTCGAGATAAAGAGAGCCTCTTCTCTTTGTCTGGACGCCTGCAGAGGGGTGCTACCTGATGAACACTTATATTTTATGAACTTTGTTCCCTGTTCACCACTGGGTGGGCTTGTTATTTGCTTCTCTTTGTGCTACTAATGCTGAAGTGTAAAGCTAGGGACTCACTGGTTTTCTAGAGTTGCCTTGCTGATTACATCTTAAAGCCAGATATACCAAGCAGCTAATATAGATCAGACTTGTTTAATATGGTGGTATTTGGAGCTAATTGCTGATTACATCTTAAAGCCAGATATACCAAGCAGCTAATATAGATCAGACTTGTTTAATATGGTGGTATTGAGCTAATTGTGCTTGTAACTGAAGGCATTAGGTTAGCTGGATCCTAGTGTGACCTCATTTTGGAATAGCCCTGTTTGCTTAGAGTGGAGCTCCTTTGTGTAAGTCACAACATATTCTCCCGCTGCATAGTAATGATAGGCTTTGTTTTCTCCACTACATAGGCAGCTCCCCCCCAAGCTAGGCACTCGGGACAATCAAGCAACTGAAGCAACAAGCAGCTCACCTGAGTAGCTGAGGAAGCCAAATCTCCAGCCTGATAACTTTCGAGGTAAAGAGAGCCTCTTCTCTTCATCTGGAAGCCTGCAGAGGGGTGCTAGCCTGACGGCACTTCGCACCGTCTGCCCCGCCTGCCCCAACCACCCTCCCACCCAGGGGCGGCTGTCAATTTAAGGATCCACCCTGTGACATCACATCCAGTGACATCACGTCCTGTTGCCCAGAACCTATCTCCCCACTTTCCCATTTGCAGGTTATACCTGCTGGCCACTAGAGGGACCTATGCTCCCTCACTACTTCCTACTCCTACCTGTACAGCACTACTTCCCTGGGATCTTGCTCACCACAATGTATTGGCCTTGTGGTGGTGCTGAGGGTTAAAGTGCTGGATGCAACACCTCACGCTGCTTGTGACCCAGGTTCGGGAATGAGTCTGGGTCCTCGGAGGCGAGGAGGAGTGAAGATCAGAGCATCTTCTGGACTGCTGTCCTCCCCCAGGGAGGGGGATTTGCTGCCACCGGTGCTCTGGTGGCCTATAGCAGTGGCTGAGGACAATGCAGTAGCACAGGCAGCCGGGGGGGGATGTGCTGGGGCTGATGCCGGGAAGGTGTGTGTGGTAGCATGCGCATGCCTGTTCCTTGGCATCATTGCACGCATCATGGGGAACCAGAAAAATGGGAAATTTGGCACTGGTTGTGGCAGCATGATGGCCATCTCCGATGGGGGCATATGGCTCCGAGGGTACGCAGTGACACACTGGATCTGGTCTCGTCAGAGGGCAGAGGGGGGCCCGCTACCACCCTGCCACGGGGGGTAAGCCACTGGGGTACTAGCTGCATGAACTGAATGGGAGCCGGAGGTCCCTGGAGATGGTGGCCGGAAGACCTGAGGGGATGCCAGGACATGACAGAGGTAGGCAGACCAGGGCCGAGGGGAGAAAAATGATCAACCCAAAAAATATATATATTTTAGCCAATGGTTGATAAATATGAATAGCAACTAATTTTAAAAATCTAGGTTCAAGGCTACCTCCCTGTGAACTCTTATTGGCTGAAATCTGTTTCAATAACTTTAACACTTGTTTCGATTTAACCGCATGAAAATAAAAAGAGGGAAATAAATTACTATCCAATTTCAATTGGAAAACTTTAGTATGATCAATAAGACAAAAATCCTTTGTGTAATGTGATAAATCAATAAACATATTGCTAGATCCACATTAAAGTAAGAAGATGGTTAAGAATTTGTAGCCTTTTCTCCTTCGAGTAGGCCCCTTTAATGTTCCAGGTAACACAGGTCAGATGCATTAAAGCCACATGTCCAACTGAAAAGAGATCTAAGGGCTGCCCTAGGTACTGAATAATGAGCAAATGGGAAGCCCACACCCTTCTATAATAAAATTGAAAAAGGAAATGTAAGGTCCTGGTTCTAAATGCTGTGTTTAAACACCTTAACAAACAACCTGTAACAGTTGTAACAAATGGAATGAGGGAAACAACAACAAACCATAAACAAACATGTCTAAAACTAGTAACTGCACAATTAACAAGAAACAATACAAGATGAAAACCCCCTGATTTTTCCTATGTACTAAGGAGAGGGGGGTAGGGGCAAGACACCCGCAAAATTGACCTGAAGTGACTATTTGCTAGATGGACTGTGGTATCACAAGAAAATTGCATTCTTTCAGGCAACCGTGCCCAGGACAATCTGACTATTGGTCAGATCTATCAACCAAACCACTGGCCCACCAGCACAGCAGCAAAGATGTTCACTTGTGACTCTGAAATCCCGAGTTCGGAAACAGACTCAGGAGTCAGAGGGCCGGCCAGGGGAGAAGGATTGAGCATCCCAGGGACTGCTCTCTTTCTCTGTGGGGAGGGAGGGAAGAGTGTCCAGTGCAATGCGGACCTCTGGCAGAGGCCGGTGGTACCATCACAGTTATCACCTCATGTTACGGGAGGCAGGGCAGAAGCTGGTGTTATTGCATGTCTCCACCCCCAGGGAATCACTTTCTGTAAAAATGCTGGCCCGCTAATGATGGCCTCCATCTCCACCACCACTCCCACTGCAGACCAAGGTCCACCAGGGGGGGTTCTGCTCCTGGGGGGCAAGCCTGGGATAATTGCCCACGTTCCTTGGGGAGGGGGTGCTGACCCAGTGGCCCCCTTCCAGGGTGTTAAGCTTGAGGATGGAGTAACGGCGAGCAGGACAGGAGACCAGATCCTCTGGTACTGGGGGAGTTGGAGCAAAGCAAAATAAAAAAAAAGATCTATAGGTCAGAAAAAAGAAAAAGCTACATGGGAAAGCAGTGAGCCCAAGTGATACTGGGGAATATCATAAAAAGGGAAACCCACATGGAATGAAAACCCAAGGAGGCAAAAAAGGAAAGTCATTGACCACTAAAATGGCAGGAGCAGGGACAACTGTCAATGAGAAAAGAAAAAGAACAAAATAATAAAAAGGGTCAAATAAAGTCTATAGTGTGTAATGTAAGAAAAAAAAAACATTAAAATGGACCATTTATACAAAACTAGTGTTATATTGGCTGTGTATAACAGGGACTAGGTCCAGGGAATAAAAGGGGAAGATGGGTTGTGGGGGTCAGAAGGGGAGGATATTGACAGAAGTCCAATTACTTCAGAATTAAGTAGTGTCCAATAGTATGCCAAGGATTAAGTAATGACCATCTGCCAGCAAAACAAGAACATTTAATAGGAAGGCACAGCTCCTGTATGACAAAGTTGATTCCAGGAATTCAACAAAAAAGCCACAGCTACCAGTGGGGAAGGGAGAAGGGGAAAACAAGGAAGGGAGATAGGGAAGGGGGTGGTAGAATTGCCCTACACCCAGGTAGGTCAGTTCTGTGATCCCATGTCATCCGAGGATCTCCACGACAGCTGAGATATATCTGACTAAAGAGAGTTTTCATTGTATCCAAGGAAACCTGGATAGATGTTGCATCAGACAGTGTAAGAAAAAAAGTCTTGCCAGAAAACACAACTGTGCAGAACATTATGGTGGGCAAAGAGGAAAGACAGTAGGCGATGGAACAGGGAAATGGTGCTCCAGAGGGTTATGTCATGCAAATCTGCAAATTCACCAAATATGGAGAACAGGTTCCCAATACCATCGCCAACGCCATAATCAAAAAGGGGATGTACCACCAGTCGAGCCCAGAATCAAATATAGGCAAGTCATAATCAGTCAGGCAGTCCCAAATAATGAGGTAAGTGAGAACCAAAGATTTCAAATAAAAACATTAAGCCTGGAGTGAGCAAATTAAAAGAGTAGCAGTTCTGAATCAACCAAGTTAACAAAAGGAGGCATATACACATTGGCCCAGATATTCAAAAGAGTTGAGCCATGTGCAATAGGGTTGAGCCTGCGCAAGTCCGAAATTGCGCCATTCTGCGATATTCAGCAGGAGGCAGTTGCGCCCCCAAAATCATGCTGAGCAACAGCGCAATGATAATGAAGGCATGCGCAACTAAAGGGGGAGGAACCATGCATAAATGGCGCAGTGCAATATTCAACAAATTGCGCCATGCGCAATAGGGGAGCAAGCGGAAGTTGCGCCATAGCGGAAATGAGCCAAAATAAAAAGGAGCAAGGGAGAGGTGAAAGAACGCTACAGGGAAGGCACATGAGGCAGAACTCTAGCCACACAGACAGGGCAGGAGGGACACACAGGGCAGGCCAGAGAAAGGGCACCCTGAACACAGAGGCACAGGGAAGGTGTGGGGAGCCACAGCAAGTGCAGAAGGGGGAAGTGCCACACAGCACAGAGGCCACCACAGGCAGGTGTTCCCAGTGCAGGAGAAGTAGCAGGGAGGATAGCGGGGGGAATACAGTAACAGCTGCCAGGGGGGTGAACACAAGCCAGGGACATGGCCAGTGCCACCTTCCAGATGGAGGCCATTATGAGGGGGGTGAGAAGGCAGGTAGCAGGGGGGCGTGGCCGTGGAAGGGCCTGTCGGTGGTATGCCCCCAACAAGCAGTACCGAGCCCACACCAGCTTCGAGCTGTACAGTGATACTGAGATTGTGGGCCAGTACCACCTGAATAGGGCAATTCTGAGGCAGCTCTGTGAGCTGTGCAGTGATGTGATGCAGGCACCCACACGACGGAGCCATGCCCTGTCAGTGGAGACTAAATTAACAGCTTGCATGTGCCTGCTCACCACGGGTACCTTCCAGAGATCAACTGGGGACACCACAGGCATAACCCAGTCGGCCACGTCATGCCACCTCACCCAATTCCTCAGCGCACTGCTGCCACATGCTGCAGAGTACATCCATTTCCCCAGCACACTGGCGGAGCGCATAGCAAACATACAGGAGTTCCACAGGGTAGCACGTATGCCTGGCATGCTAGGGGCAATAGACTGCACCCATGTGGCCATACGCACACCACCTGGCCCTGAGGGGGCTGCATACATCAATCGCAGTGCTATGCCAGCATCAACTGCCAGGTGGTGTGCGA
Organism: Neoceratodus forsteri; assembly: GCA_016271365.2. Classification (NCBI taxonomy): domain Eukaryota; kingdom Metazoa; phylum Chordata; order Ceratodontiformes; family Ceratodontidae; genus Neoceratodus; species Neoceratodus forsteri. The sequence continues at coordinate 717,696,231 of CM028132.1, read as the reverse complement.
TGCCAGGGGGTGCATAATCAATGTCTGTGCCACGCACCCTGGGGAGCACACGATGCCTTCATCTGGCACCAGTCGGCACTGTGCCACAGATTTGAGAGTGGGGACATCCCCACTGGCCACCTAGTGGGTGAGTATGCAAACCACATGGACAACCATAGGGCCTGGGGGGGCATGGCCAGAGGTGACATGGGTAGTGTCCTACATGGCCCGGGCAGGCGATGCTGATCACCAAACTAACCTCCACCTCTACACACAGGTGACAGTGGATACCACTCTGTCCCTCGCTGCTCACACCTACCGGTGGCCGTGACCCCATCGCAGCAACGCTACAATGAGGCACACGCCACCACACGAATGTCATCGAGCCGGTGTTTGGGATGCTGAAGGCACGTTTCTGTTGCCTGGACACCTCGGTGGTGCCCTACAGTACAGCCCTCAAAGGCCTGTGGGCTATTCCTGGCCTGTTGCATCCTGCACATGGCCAATGAATGTGGGATAGCTGTACAGGTTGAAGAGGGACAGCGATGGGGGCGATGGAGGACGCCAGTGATGATGGTGATGGGCAGCCCCTTGGGTGATGGGACCCAACTGATCCGGCTGGCACAGCTGCACTGGGACACCATCACGGAGGAGCACTTCAGCCAACCCAGGTAAGTCATGGGGCCATGTGCAGCCAACAGTGGCTAAGGCACAACCAACAAACACGCATGGACACACACCAGGGGTGCATGCTGTCAAGGGAAGTGGCAGGGCACAGAAGCACACACACACAACCAGGGATGGGTGAGGGACACACACACACACACACACACACACACACACACACACACACACACCCACCCACAATGTACCAAACCTGCACAGAGGGCAGGGGGCACACCGACCCAGAACACCAACCCTAGCCACACACATGTCCACAGGCCACCACGCCCACTGCCTGTCCATGTGTGTGTGTCAGATGCTGAGCACCATTGCACACTGGTGTACAGTGCAATACAGGCATCATCATGCACACGCAACTGTGGACAGCAGGAGGGTGTGCAGGTGGACTGTGTGTCCACGTGCAGGGCCGGGTACCCACCTGTGCACTGCCCACTGAAAGACACAATGCACACAGGGCAGCACCAGACAGTAGCCGCGCTGAGAGACAGGTCAGTCATGCGACACAGTGCCCCAGCCACCATGGATGCATGGGCGGCCCCACTGAGACCCGCCAGCACTGACAGGCTGACCACTGGCCTCATGGGGGGGCACCGATGGTCCTCCAAGCGTTCCACTGCGTGAACATGACCGTGCTCACGCAGGAGTCTGCAGCACACCGAACATGCCTGTGCCAGGAGTGCTCGGGATGCCCACAGCTGAACCCAGTGTCGACAGGGAGGGAGTCGGATGACACCGGGAATGGGGGGTGGACAGTGCATTGCGTGGTGTCCATGACACATGGGCACCTGACTGTGTGCCCATTGTGGCCATGACAGCAGTGAATGCCTGTGCATGCCTGTCAATGGCAGTGGTCGCATCCTCCCACAAATGGTCCATCCCTGCCAGGATCAGAGTGGTGTCCCTGCTGCGATGCTCCTCTGCCCACTCCAGAGCCACACGCAGTGCATCCACTGATGTTGCAAGTCACATCTGCTGCTGGACTGATGCTTGCAGTAGGTGGGTGTGCTCGTCCAAGAGGTCATCTGCCTCCTCGGCATCCTGTCCCTCAGGGTGTGCATGGCCCTGATGCTCAGCACCCCTTGAGGGTGGGTGCTGTGCACCAGGACCAGGTCTGGGCATGTCCACAGGCAGTGCACAGATGCCGCCACTGAACCCTGTACCCCCAAGCCCATTGGCCGACTGCTGATGCTGCCCCTCTGGCTGCCGCTCCCCAGGGCTCAGTGGTGCTGCTGCAGCGGCCACAACAGTCCCACTGTCCTGAACAAACACCAGTGCTGCCCCACTGGTGCTGACAGGCACAGGCTGGGACTGTGATGACACGCAGGCCTCCATGGCAGCACCACCCACAGCCATGGGCGCGATGTGTCCTGCTGTGTGACCATCCCATGGCACACACGTGTCACTGCCCATGACGTTAGCAACATCATCATTGGTGATGGACTCTGCACTGGCCCCAGTCACAGCATGCTGGTATCCGTGGATGCCGGCATGCTGGGACACAGGCAGGGTTTCCTCTGCACCTGTTACAATGACATCAGTGTGGACAGCCAGGCAGCCCCACTGTCTCACTGATCCATGTATACCTGTGGAGGTGGATGGGCCCTCCTCCATCTCCACCTGACTGTCCTCAGTGGACAGGCCCACCACCACTGACCCATGCAGACGCTCAGGATCTGTAAGGCAAAGCAAAGTCGCGATACTGCATGTGACCTACCTTGCCCCCCCATAGACAGACCATGACTTACCATGCAGTGATGGGCCACCACCCGTCTGGAAGCCACCACCTGGAACACCCTCAATGGCACTATGCTGCATGCTTCCAGCAAGCCTCTCCTCCTGTGGGGTCAGCTGTACCACCTCCGGCTGTCCCCCACCTGTTGCAGCTCATGCTGCCCTGACGGCAGCCACCTTCTCCTTTATCCTCCTCCTCCTGTCCGTTCCTATCTTTTTCTTACACTCCTGCATGGAGCGCTAGTGTCTGCCATGCAGGTTCACAGCACGTGCCACCTCCTCCCATGCAGCAGCACGTGCTTGAGGTGTTCCCTGCCGTCCGCTGAGAAGCGGCTCCTGATCCAGGTAGGTCTCAAACAGGGCTTCAGTCTCAGCCTTGGTAAAGTTAGGCCTCCTCCTTCCCCTCCCACCACTGTGTTCCTCCTCTCCCACAACTTGCTTGGTCATGATTTAGCCTGTAAGAATGGCAGTTGTTACCTGTGACTGTGCAGTCCCATGCATGTCCCTAAATCCACAGTCCACACTCCCAAACAGCATGCAACTCACCAATAGACTGCAGTAACCGACTATGGCCACTGCAGCCCAATGTCACACTTTTATAGCGCAACCCATGCAAATGAGGTGAGGCGCAACTTTAAGTGGATGCAAATTGCAGTGCTGTGCCATTGAATGGCTGATTAGATGATTTGCATATGACAGCTGAATATTGCGCTTTTGCGCTTTGTGCAATTGTGTTGATCGTGCTGAGACAATGGCGCAGTTCTGTGACATGCGTAGTACACACCTCATTGCGCATGCCCTGGTTGCTGACACAGGCGTCTGCTGCGCTGCTGACATGCTGTGCCCGGTAGACAATGCAGGGCATGGCCACCATTGTGCCAGTGGTGCTATAGCGATGGTCACTACATGGCGCTGTGGCAATGGGCCATCATAGGCACACTGGGCCAACTGCGCAGTAGGCCGCTAATGGCGGTAGCACACAGGCAGCCAATTGTGCTACATGCATTGGGTTCCAATGGCGCTGTGCGTGTCCATGCACCAGAGACCCTTGACCCTGTGCCCGACCTTTGGCCCCTAGGCGCCATGCGTCAGGCATGGGTGCACCTCTATCACGCTGTTCGGTGACAGCACGATAGGGAATGGCAGTGCTGTACCGCACAGCATCTGCACGTGGGGAGCTGCGCTGCAGAGCACCATATTGCCAAATCAAGCAGAGATCATGGCACGCAGGAGGGCAACTCAGTGGTCGGCAATAGAGCTGGCCAACCTAGTGGCCATTGTGGAGCCACACCATGGGCCACTGTTCGGGGAGGCATCCCTGGACAGGTCCAGGACCCAGGTGTGGGAGGAGGTGGCCACTGCACTTGAAGAGGCCACAGGATGGGGAGGAGCACTGAGCAGTGCTGTCACAGGTATGGGGACCTGCAGCAGAGGGAGCCAGAGCTGCTAGCACGCCTGCAGGCACGTGCCAGGAGGGGCACGGTGCCACGGCCAGGTAGGTGTTATGTCAACACACTTTTATCTTCCATATGGGTAACACTGTTGTATGTGTCCAGCACATGGGAGGGGACCATCCAGGGTTGGCTGTGGTGGTGTTATCAGGGTGTGGGTGGGTGGGTCTGACTGGGTGGGAAGGCACACACACCTGGGGGCAGGGGGACTTTGCTACGGGATTGTACTGATGCTCCTCTCTCCATGTTTGCACCACAGGCCCAGAGGAACGCCACCGTGCCCGTGATCTTCAGTGGCAGGAGGAGCAGGGTGAAGCCAGGTGGGGCGAGCGCCCTCACCGCACACTGGACTGGCCCGATGAAGATGAGTGCCATACCTCCATGATTACTATCACATGCTGTGCAACAGGGTGGGCAGCAGGGCATGGCCACCATCCATCGACACCACTGCCATGCACACAACTTGTTATAGTCAACACTGTCCAGTGACAATGCATGTCTGGGAGTGCGTCAATGGTGGTCCATGCGTGCACCAGGTACATGGTTGTGCCACTGCCTTTGCACCACATAGCCATGTCACTAAACGGCCATGGTGGTGCTGTGCATGACTTGGCCAGTGGGTGTGTGCAGCATTCCGCATGGCTGTATGCGCCTGGGAGGGCAGGTCATGTGGACGTGATCACTGTGGGTGGTCACACACCATCACAGAGGTATGTCCCACGGCCGTATGCCATGCACAGTGGGCGGGCTGTGTGGGGTTATGCATTCACACCTATTGACTGTGCTCCCTTGTCCTAGGTACATGCCATCTTTGGGAGATAAGGGAGGCGCTGCCGGAGATACTCCGGGTGGCAAGGGCGTTACTGGACATCTTCCACAGGATTGACAAAACCGGGGTCCTGCAGAGGCACAGAGCACGACGGAGTCGGAGTGGGGAGCGGCACTCCCGCTAGGGATCCCTCAGTCCCTGTAATCCCCTACCCCCCTGCACCCATCCTCACACCTCTCCTTTCCCATCCATTTGTCCACCCTGCCCTACCCACCCCCCCCACCCTTGTTTGTGGCCCCCATCTTGTATATATTTTTGCAAACAGTATTGTAAATAATTGACTTTTATATGTTTGTTCAATACAATTATTTTGATATGAATACTGTGGTGGTCTCTGATTTGCAGCGGGCTATAGGTGCTCAGCTGCAGTGGTGTGCATGGCATCAGGGGTGGTGCGGTCATGGGTATATGTGTGTGTCCGTGTGGAGGTGACTATGGTGTGGGGGTAGCTATCAGTCAGTGTCTGTGGTGTGTGTGTTGTGCCCTGTGCACTGGATAACTGTGTGCAGTGGTCCATGGTGCATGCTTTGTGTCCATGGTGCCCCTATCAGCCCATCCATGGCCTGTGTAGCTGACATGCATGCATGTCTGTGATCTGCACGGTCCGCTGGCATGTCAGTGGTGGCAGTCCCTGCAGGGCAGCCACTGTACCCGTCACATTGCTGGGTTGCCTCCTGTCACTGGTGTGGTGCATGTCTGCCTCAGGTGACACTGTGGCCTCCACGGTTGTTGTCCCACCTCCATGCTGTGGCTTGTGTGTGTTGCAGGGGATGTGCACCACTGTCTGTGACTTGTGCTCCAGGCAAGTGATGGTGGTGTATGGGTCCACAGTGCCTGCGCAGGATGGCTGGCACTCCAGTGCCATGGAGGACTGTGGGTTGTGTGTACACAGTTTACATGGGCCCATGCTGGGGGCTTGGTTGCCCCACCACTGCGTCCCTGTGTTGTTGTGCCCTTGGGTATGGGTGGGTGTCTGTCCATGCACTGTGTGGCATCTGGTGTGGTGCATGCTTCCACGCACCACTGTGGGTGTCTGTGCTGGCTGTTGTGGCCAGTGGTGGGTTGGGGTGTGTCATTGGAATACTGTGCAGGGTGCTGTACCACTGGTGGTGGTGTCCAGGGCAAGCCCTGTCCCATGTGGGGTACCTCATGTGCCGACGCATGGTTGGTCTCTCAGCAGTACCTCGGAGGGACTGTGTGTGGTGGCACTGTGTCTGCCATTGTTGCATTGCTGTGTGCTGCCACCCGCTGATGGGTGCTCGTGGTGGGGCTGGCCTGCATGGTTCTGTGGTGCACAGGGTTGCATTGTCACAGTGGGGTGGTGGCATGCATGGGGTTTCCTGCAGTGGCGGTCGTTGCTCCTGGGGGGTTGTCTGGGGGTCACGGTGCAGGGTGTGCTCTGCATTGGGGGGTGTGGCATGGGGTGGTCAGCCCTCCTTGTGTGCCAGTCACAGCTTGCCGGGGGTGTGATGGGGCACCATGGCCCGGCTGTGGGTTGTTTGTTTGTCTCCATGGGCCGGTGGTTATTCCAGCCCTCCCCCAGTTGTGCAGTGCATGGGGTGTGGGGGGACGATGTCTGTTCTGCTGTGTTCCTGTGCCCATTTGTGGCATGGGTGGTGGATCCCTACCTCCCTGGTTGTGCAGTTGCATTACTCTGCTGCTGGGGGGCATCCCTGGTTGCGCTATGGCACCTCTGGACTGCTCAGCTGCACATCCCTTGTTGTACTATGGCACATCAGATCTGCTCAGCTTCCCCTCCCTAGTTGTGTTATGGCGCAGGTGATGCGATATTCAGTCGTCGGCTGTAGGCGCAGTTTGGCCTGCTCTGGTTTTGAATATCGCATCTCTTGTGTATGGGCGCAATGGACTTGTGCTTGCTCCTGCTATTCCTCATTTTTTGGGCGTAGTTTGAATATCTGGGCCCTTATATGTAAGGAACTAAATAATACAGAAAAGTCAGTAAAACTCTCCTCAGAGGAGTGAGCAGAAAGCAAGAGCTACAGAAAACCCAGGATGTCCCAGCATTAATGAGGGCTAGCTGAAAATATGTTAGAAAAGTACTTTGGGAGCTCCAGGCTCCAGGTAAGTGTCAGCTGCAGTAGTTACAACTAGTTGGGCTGGATACAACAAATGAAATTATATGCCAGCTTTATACAATTCCAGTTTCAGACATTGTTTATGTCCATCCCTGCCACATCCCTCTCTAGGCTAGACACTCTCTTTAATGCTTTCTGCCATTTTGCCTCCCAATGCTACCCCCCCCCGTACTCACCACTATACTCTTCACTCTTATCTTCCTTCCTTCTCTTCCTTCTCTCCCATCTCTCCACCAGCTCCACCCCAGCACCCTTATCTCCAATTTTGGCTTGGATCGCTCCCTCCCTATCTTTCTCTTCTCTCCTGTCCTCCTCCTCCTCCATTCCTCTTACCAGATTTGCACCAGAGACATCTCACACCTTCTATCTTCCTCATCCTCATTCTAGCTCAGGGCAGGCAGCTTTCTCTTACCATCTCCCCTCCCTCTGGAACTCCCTTCCTAGCTCTCTCTGGCTAGCTCCCCTCACTAATCACTCTAAAACATGCTCTTTCTCAATCCCTTCCCACTTCCTGCTGTTGTACCCCTCCTTCCTGACTGCTGTCATCTTGCCCCTCTCCCCTTCCCTTCCCCACCTATCTTTCTCCACTCTCCCCTAAATCCCACCTCCCTGACCCCTGCTGCCTACCCCACCTCGTCTCTCCCCCCACCACCTGAAATTCCCCCTCCCCACTCCAGTCATCCCTACCTAGTTCCCCATGCCACTACTAAGTTTCTTTAAGCTTCTCAACAGGATATCCAACCCACATACATTACTCTTTCTCATAGGTTACTTATCCCTATGCATTTGTCACAGCTCCTGGATATTGCTCTTTTGTATTGCACTGCAATCACATATTGCTACCGCTCCCTGTTACTTTATTAATTTTTTGTCCAGCTACTTGTACTAAACATATTTTTGCTGTTGTTTATTTTATTTGTATACATTGTTTTTCCCCTCCTCCTTTTCCCCCCAGGTCACAACTGGAAATGAGCCTTGGCTAGTGTGCCTCTCCTGGATACCAAAACTTTAAAATAAATAAATACATTTGTAGGTTAGTTGCATGTCACAGACATGATGTGTGATGTCACTAAAAATATGATACCTGTGGTCATTCCAGTACAGAGGCTGTTTTCACTGGCTCTTTTTTGGATAATAACTTTATCCCGGAAATTCAAACATCACAGTATCTAGCCCTTTTTATTCTATAGGATAGGAGTTATCCACCATTATGTGTATATGTTTCTGGTCTGTTGTGTTTGTTCTGGATTTAATTGAAGATTTTAATAAAGTATAGTAAATTAATTCAAACATCACAGTACAATGGCCCAAGGTTTACCATGGGAAGGAAACTGAGGCTGAAGGGAGTGGTGGGCACATTTGATGAAGTATGTTGGGCTGTGGGGGGGGGGACATCTTGCAGAAGCCCCTGGATGAAGGTTAACATATCCTTGTCTTCAGTTTGTTCTGGTATTCCTATGAGCCTAAATTATTTCTGTGGCTACATGCCTCTTGATCCTCCACTCTGGCTCCCAATTTGGAAACTTACATTTTGAGCTTTTGTAGTTCCCGTTGGTCCCCAGACTGCATATCCTCCAACACACTAATGCGAGCCTCAGCATCACCGAAGCATGGAGAAAGGCCTCCAGAGCAGGCTTAAACAGTTGCAAATCATCTACAGCTTTGGCGAGAGTATGTTCACTACCAGCCAGTTCGGAGAGCAGCTGGTCCAGTTTGTCAGGTTCGGCTTCGGTGTCTGATGAAGAATCAGGAGTGGGGTGCTTTCTTTGTGGTTGCAGCCTGGGTGGTAGGGCAGATACATCAGCTGCCACCGTAAATTCACTTCCCTCTAATGCATCCATGACAATACCAGAATTGGAGGGTGTCCAGAAAATAGTAGAAGGCTCAGCTGCAAATAGAGCAATAATTATTGCGGACAAGTAACAAAAATAGTTGCACTTTTTGGCTGGGGTTGCGAAGCTACCAGGAAAGTCAACTGATCAGACCGAGTGCATCATGTGACTCCTACTTAAAATGTTTAAAGGCAAACACATGCTCTCAGGAACAACAATTTTACATATTTATTATGTTTTCAATGAGTAATGGTTTGATTGTATTTCCTGTGTTCGCATCATTAAGTCATACAAATGCATAACTTTTATGATATGAACACATGGCTAGCATACAAACATTCGGCTTTCATAGTTATATGTTTGTATTACTTAAATTTCATTATTTCATATTTCTCTAAATAAAAACTAACAAATATGTTAGAAAAACTCAAAAGCACACTACTTAAAGCTTTTAAAGACAAACACATGCTGTTGCAACAACAACAATTTTACATAATTAGTATTTCTCAAGTAGTAATGGTTTGTCAGTTTTTCCTGCGTTCACTTTGGTAAGTCATACCAACATGTAACTGTTACAAACACATGGTTTTAACATATGAACACATGGCTTTAATAGTTATGTGTTCTTATTACTTAAATTGTAATAATTTCAAATTCTTCTAAATAAAACTAACATTTATGACATTAAAAGAACTCAAGAGCTCAGTATCTAACCAACTGACCCAGTGGTGAAGAGGGCTGAGGCACCATGGGCACTTTACTTCTTTCCACACCAGTGAGCCACATTCTGGAACAAAGGCAGGTTGCTCAGGTGTCGGCCGGGAGAGGGAAGATTGAGCATCCGTAGGACTGCTCTCTTCCCTCAGGGAGTGGGGATTCTGTGACTTGATGCTTGACTGCCATATGGAGTAATCCAGGTGGTGGTGGTGGTGTGTGCAAGTCACCAAGATGGGAGGGCCCATGTTCAGAGCACCATGGGGGCATCTACACAGAGGAGGGGTACGCACAAGGGGATAAAATAGGAGGAAAAACAGGGGATGGGCTTCATGTAACTTTACCCATCATGCCGTGGCCAGTTTAATCTCTCTGGGTCTGGGACAGTCTGGATTTGTGTTCCAGGTGGGGGAGGACAGCCATCCCTTCCCAGCCCCACCATGGGGGCAATCCGTGGAGGGAATGCTCCCAGATATCAGAGGAGATGCGGGATGGCTGTGGCTGATGGGGATGGGGCTGAAACAGCTGCCCATACCTGCAATGCAGGATAAAAACCTATATATATAAAATAAATTACAATACTTAAAACTTTTAAAGGCAATCACATGCAATCAGGGACAAATATTTTACATATTTATTGTTTTTTCAAGGAGCAATTTTTGTGTTTCAAGTGTTCACATCACTAAGTCATATGAAACCATAACTTTCATGATATGAACACATGGTTTCAGCATATGAACACATGGCTTTAAAAGTTATGTGTTTGTATTATGTGAATTTCAGCACTTTTTGATTTCTCTAAATAAAACTCACAAATCTATAAAAAGGTCTGAAAAGCATACTACTTAACACTTTTAAAGGCAAACACATGCTATGTGGGAGAACAACTTTACATATTTAGTATTTTTTCTAGGAGCAGTGGTTTGAACATTTTTCCTGTATTCGCATTGCTAAGTCATGTGACTGTATAACATTTACAATACAAGCACATGGTATCAACATACAAACACATGGCTTTTATAGTTATGTGTTCTTTTTACAGGACTTAAAATTTCAGCAATTTACACTTTCTGTAAATAAAACTATCATCCGAAAAAAGGACTCAAAAGCACACTATAAAACTTTTAAAAGCAAACACGTGCTATCAGGATCAACAATTTTACATATTGGGCCTGATATTCAGACTTGCCCCTGGCAATGTTACACATGGTGGCACAACACAACCGAGTTGCACAGGAGCAACTAAGGGATATATTGAAAAGAGATGTGCCATGGTGCATCTCTTCTGAATATAGCAAATAATGCACACTGCGCAAGTACAATGCACGGCACATCCCTCAGACAGATCTGAATACCAGGACTGGGAATACTCCAGCGCAGCCATAGCTGCGCCGTATAATATCAGATATTCAGACCTGGATAACCAAATGGAGCCATTATGACAGATAGAAAACAACATTTGCATGTCATTATGGCCCCATTTGCATGTGTGTGCAGGGCCGCCAGCTAAATCCATCTATCATCCTGTACAGCATGTAGTCCTTGTACCAAGGATCGCAGTAGTACCCCCTCCTCAACCTGTAACCCCAATTGCCATGATATATGTTAATATATCATCCCTTATGGTCCAGTGGTCCCCGCCTCCCATACTTTCAATCGCTCTGATAATAATAAATATATATTCCCTGGCGGTCAGTTGTTCCCCCCTTCCCATCCAGACCCACTGATTGCCAAAATTACATATTTTTCAGATCCCTGGTAGTCTAGTGGAACCCCCCTCCCCTTCCATAGCACCAATCACTGTATTTCCATATTCATATCCTCCCTGGTAGTCTAGTGGAACCCCCCCCCCCACCAGTAACCATAACACCATATTTCCATATAGTTATTTTCCCTGGTGGTCCAGTGGCACCTCCCACCCATGCAGGACCCTCTGACCACCCAGCTACCCCCAGTCATCGGTGGGCAGCAAACCCACCTGCATACCTCCGTGGCTGCCTGCTGAATGACAGCTTACATTAAGTGCTGCAAGCCTATTGGTCCAGTGTTTGGCCTAGTGTCTTTTTTTTTTGGGGGGGAAACTATTGTAGTGATGGGAGCAATTGATGGTTATTAGGATTCATGTACATATATTTCATTTTAAGTAGTTACTTCCCCGGGGGGGGGGGTTAATTCCTAAGAATTTTTGTTTAGATTCCTTGGACTGTTTGTATATATGTATTATTTCGATTATACATTGACAATTTCTTGAACTCTGTACATATCAGGCTGCATAGTCTCAGTTTCTTGGGGGTCCTTGATTAGCACTCTTTTTATCTGGTACTTACACTGACAATTGATATTATCATCATGTATAAGATCGTGTTACAACAAGGTCTTAACATAATAGTTTGTAGAGAGTATGTCCGGAATATATCTCCAGCCAGTTGTACTTTCATCAGTGTGATACACTTACTTACTTTGGGTATACATTATTTTCATCATTCTATATGCCATATAAAGATACTTTCTGATGTTGTAATTTTAGGGCTCATTTTTTTTTACTTTGTTATATGTTACATTTTAGCATGCAGATGTTTTCTTGAGGATCTTCTCATTATCTAAGGTTCTATTCTGAACAGAGTGATGTACTGTGGCCTCTCTTGAGAAATATGTGTCTTAGGGAGGTTTCCTTCACTTGAGATGTAATTTAGTGAGCAGAGAATCTTAAGGTTTTTTTATCCATTAGACTGATACATGGTAACTCTCTGCCTGCTGTTACCTTTAAACAACCTTTGACCTTTACGTTTGGTTCAGCTGAAATCACTCTAGATATTCAAGCTCTCCAGTGTCAGTTTAATTATTTCTGAAAGCCTTTTTTAAACCAATGAAAATTATTTTTTTTTCTGCATGATCTAACTGTTAATAATATGGGATTTTCTAAATAAATCTCATTACACTTCTGATGAAGGACTTTTTGGTCTGAAAGCTAAAGCTCTTTGTTTTTTTTGTAACATCCTTGTTAGTCCAATAAAAGGTATCAAACTATTTGTTCTGTATTTGTTCTTACTAGGACCAGTACGGCATTAAACATTTTGTTTGTTGACTTTATGATAGAAATACAAGGTTGCAACATACTATCACATGGCTTTTCTAGTTATGTGTTCTCATTACTTAAATGTTACTAATTTCTAAATCTGTAAATAAAACTAACATATGTAAAAAGGACTCAAAAGCACACTACTTAAAACTTTTAAAGACAAAACACATGCTATCAGGGACAACACTTTTGTATATTTATTTTTTCAAGGAGAAATATTTTGACAATTTTTCCTATTACAAAGTCATATGAAAGTGTAACTTTTGTGATAGAAACACATGGTCTCAGCATACAAACACATGACTTTGATAGTTACATGTTAATTTTAAATGTATTTCAGCACTTTCTGATTTCTCTAAATAAAACTAACAAATCTGTAACAAGTACTTACAAGCACACTACTTAAACTTTTTAGAGACAAACACTCGTTATCAGGGACAATAATTTGATGTATTTATTATTTTTTTTAAGAGTAGTGATTTGACTGTTTTTCCTGTACCTGCGTCACTAAGTCATATGTAAGCATAACATTAATGATATGAACATATGGTTTCAACATTTGAACACCTGACTTTAATAGTTGTGTTATTTCTTAAATTTCAATGATTTCTGATTTCTCTAAATAAAACTAACATATTTGAAAAGGACTCAAAAGCACTCCACTTTAAACATTTATAGCAAACACATGCTATGACAGACAACAGTTTTACATGTTTAGTATTGTTCAGGGAGAAATGGTTTGACCATTTTTCCTGTTTGCATAACTAAGTCATGTAAAAGCATAATTTTTACAATTCAAATGCATTGTTTCAACATACAGACACATGGCTTTAATAGTTATGTGTTCTTATTTTATTTATTTAATTTTGGTAACCAGGTAGGCCCACTGAGACCAGAAGTCCCTTTTCCAGGGATGACCCAGAGTTAATTACAGGGAACATGATTACATGAATTTCAACAATCACCAATTTCTGTAAATGAAACTAACAAATCTATAAAAAAGTGCCTACAAGGATTCTACATAATACTTTTAAAGGCAAGTACATGCCACCAGTGACAACAATTTTAAATATTTAATATGTTTTCAATGAGCAAATGTTTGACCATTTTTTTCTGTGTCCACATTGCTAATAGTACTGTGCAGAATTTTCAAATTTTGGTGGAATGAAATTTTGCTGAATTTTCAAAATTCTGCTGAAATTCTGCTGAGTTTCACCAGAGATGGAATGGGGTAATTCTGCAGCAGAAAATGTAGAATGAGTTTTTCTGCAAAATTTCTGCAGAAGTTTATTCCAAGGATCTCAATACTTTTTGCAGAAATGGTTGCAGGATGATTTTCCATGGACTAAAATGCTGTTCTGTGGAATATTATTCCTTGAATCTTGTTTTTTTTTCCTGTGGAAATGGTTGCAGAATGATTTCCAATGGAAAAAAATGCTGTTCCATGGGATATTGGTCAGTGGATTACAGGAGGTAAAATTTTGCAGAAGAACCATTGAAATTCCAGTGGAAACTCAACGAGCAGAATGGTCATTCTGCTCTAATTTTGTTGGCAGAATTCCACATTCAACACAGTACTTATCACTAAGTTATATGAATGCATGACATTTGCAATATGAACTCATGGGGCCAGATTTTCAAACAGCATCTAGATCAAGGAAAATTGCAGTGCACACTGGCCTGTGGCAATGCTGTGTTCCTCAATGACTGTGTGCCATATTTTGGAAGAACTGTATCCCCCATGCTAATGTCCCCTGAAATTACACTAGTGTCATCAGTTTATTGCTGCATGGGGCACAATTTATAAAAGTGGCAGTAAACCACAGTCTATAGAACTGACCTTGAAACTGGCATAGAATGCCCCCATACCACCCTACAATGGTCTTGCTGAGAAGAGAGGCACCAGTATTATACCACTGCAGCAGGTATGTGAGTCAAACCAACCCAAGCAGGCATGTTCAAGTACTGTAAGTACTGTATGGGCATGACACTAGCCACATAGATGTCCATGCTGCAATACCTGGGACTGCCACATGAAGCATGGACAGGTTCTTTGGACTTTTTAAATCCCAAAACAGGAGATGGTGCATCCTGCCACAGGTGCAGGTACTCTTTCAGTCCTGGGGCAGATCAGTGTCTGGAGCAAGCATGGCACAACCTTGTTGTGTGTATGCAGCCCTGTTATTGGCACACACAGTATTTTGAAATCAGCATTGCCATAAGCCATGATGCATCCCACTCCTTGCATCCTTTGGTTTTGCGGTCACAGACCTTTGAAAATAGAACTCATAGTTTCTGACATGAACAATATAAAAATTTGTTCAAATAAATTCAGTTATTTTTAGAACACTTATTTTTTTAAACTGTGTATGCTTAGAAACAGATCTGGTTTTCTTAAATAGTTTAAAAACTACTAACGTTTGGGAAACAAAAATCACAAAACACCCACCTTGAGCCAAACTCCATCAAATCTGCAAGTTTCAGATTTCAAGTCCTCCTAGTTTTTTAGTTATAGTTGAGCTAAAAAGGTATTAATTGATGTAATTTGGTGCTCCTCTGTAACTTTTCTCAGTGTGAAGCAACTGCCACAAAATTTTCTGGATCCAGTACTTCCTCATCTCCCTGCTACATTTGCCCCACCAGCATATAAGAAAAATACTGAATTAGTTATATCTGTCTCATCCTCTGTTTTCAATTCCCCACCAAAACATCATTATGCATCACTGCAAAATCATTCTATGTCATAGTCCAAGACCAGGAGCACCATTCTGGTGACAACCTCACAGCATGCCTGCAGAGACAGACAATCTTTACTGTGGTACATGGTACAATGTTTGAGGTGGAGCTTGGCATAGACGGTGTCAATGCGGAAAGAGAAGTCAAGTTGCAGTCTAGCCAGACACTAAGGTATTTGAATAAATGAACCACTTCAAGAAGGGGACCATACAAGGTGGAAAAGATATGCAGAGTTGGGAGTCTACCTAAATTTTGGCTGGTGCCAATGGTCATGGACACAGGTTTTTTTGTGTGTGTTGACCTGGAGTTGATTAGACTAAAACCAGTGCAGGACATTGTGGAAGTCTTTCTGGAACAGGCCGGACATGGCTGTAATGGAGGGGCCAGAGTAGTAAATAACTGTTTTGTCTGCATACATGTGGATATGTGAGTTAGCACAAGCTGTGCAGAGGTCATTAAGGAAGATGGAGAACAGCAGGGGCCCCAGGATGGAGCCCTGTGGGACTCTGGCCTGAATGGGAAGTGGAGGTGACAGGGCATTACCAACCTGTACTGACTGTAGGAGACCAGAGAGGTAAGAATGGAACCAGTCTGCAGAAGGAGCTGAGAGGCCAGCAGAACTTAACTTATCCAGAAGGAGAGGGTAGGACACTGAGTCAAAGCCTTGGCAAGATCAATGAAAATGGCAGCTGTGATGTGTCCCTGCTCCAACCCTGAGAAGATAGAATCAGTTACACACAGCAGGGAGAAAACAGCAGAGTGATGCTTCTTGAAGCCAGACTGGATCAGGGAGAGGAAACTGGTGGAGGATAGAAAATTGGAGAGTCTAGTGTAGACAAGCTTCCCTCGCAGTTAGCAAGGTAAGGGAGGAGAGAGACTGACTGAAAGTTACCTGGTGAAGAAGGATCCACCCCTTTGTGGTGCGGAAAAACTTTGGCCAACCTCTAGGATTGAGAGACAACACTGAGGGAGAAGAAGAGGTTGAGTGGATGAGTCAATGGATGTGCTATGGCAGGTGTAGAGATATCATATAGTGTATAACCCAGTCCATCAGGACTGGATTTGCACAGCTTGAAAGAATAGAGGGCAGTAAGAGCTTCCTGGGTAGTAAAAAATGCCTATGTGGGCAACCCTGTAGCTTTCATTCCCTGGCTAAATTGGGTGTCACATAAAAGTGCTATCCCCCCACTCTCACCCCATGTTGCTGTGTCACTGATTTTACCCCCAAACTCAGCTCATTGGCATGATAACACAAAGCATACCCACTGGGGTGAAGACTGGCATCACAGAGAAAGTTTCTTAATAATTACAAGTAGAGCTGCAGTGAATTTAATTTCTGCCGGTGAAGTAGTGGCAAAGTGGCCAATTTTGCCGTGCAGAGTAATTTGCAAAATATTCCGCATTAGGTGGAATTTTACCTTGGTGAAATTTCGCCTAATGTGGAAGAAATTTAGCCTTCTGCAGCAAAATTTTGCCTTTAGCGAGTGAAATTTCACCTTGGAAGGTGAAATTTCACCAGGGAAGGCAGGATTTCACCACAGAAGGTGAAATTTTGCCATTCCACCCAGTGAAATTTCGCATTTCGCTCACAAAATGGGTGGAATTTTGTGGATTACTCCGCAAAGCAAATTTTGCTCACTTCGCGGACCACTAATTATAAGTTGTTTTTATTTTGACCGCAAATGTTCTAGATTGTCATTTTATGACTCCCATTATAAACATGACATGTGGCATTTATAGTACATTCTTCAAAATGTCATTTTGCACCACAAGTGTGAAAACACAAGGGTGGTTAAAATTTTCAAATCCCAACAGAAAGGTGATTTCACAAATATCTCATAAAACTTACTTATGGGCCAGATTTTTTCATAATTCCACCACCATTGGTCATGAGGTGGATCTAAAATAGGCCATGATGAAATTTGGTGTAAAAATATGTAAAAATGGTGAAGTTATGAATCAAGGTTCAGACTCTTCTGAAATACATTAAAATTGCACTTAAATGATTTTCTCATATCACAGTTGCCAGTTTCAGCATCAAGATGAGTCTTTGATCAAAGAGTGGATCTGTGCCATGGAACATGTTCTGCTGAGTAAGGGCATGTGTAAGGTGTGGGGTGGTGGGTGCTGAGTGGGAGGTTAGGTGGGGGTGTGTGGGGTGTGTGTGTAGAGTCAGATTCGCCAGTTTTCTTTGTCACAGGGTAAAAAAAGAAAAAAATCATTGTGGGACAGCTTTCCTTATTTCATAGAAAATCAGATTGATATTCCAACACTGAGGACTGGGCACCCCAGTGTCTGACTAGCATTCAGGGAATGTGGCGGGTGACCTGGAGGGGAGGGAGAAGAAGAGAACCTGTACCAGTGGTGGGCATCCACATTGAGAAGTGTGGAAGGTGACCTGGAGGGGGGGGAGAAAGAAGTGGAACCAGGGGTGGGCACCGTTGGTCCACTTATCAAATATTGAATTAGATAGACAGACAGACAGAGGAACAGAGATAGACAGACAGACAAATAGATAGATAGACAGACAGACAGACAGAACAGGGGTGGCTGGCTTACTGCTTAAACTGAAGCCAGCAGCACAACTCCAGCTGGAAAGTCCCACTGTTCTCATATACAGAATGCAGGTGAGCAGTTCTTCTCACTTAACTGGGCCCCCTGGATTTTGGAATGCCCAGAAAAGGTATTTCTGGCCATTATTTTTTTTTTTTTAAAAACATTGGAATCTATCAAAACAGGTCCCATTTAGATACATTCACGTATTTTTTTTTTTTTGAAATGACACATTTTTTATATATTTTCCATGTTTTTTCAGTTTAAGGGAAAAAATATGATGGCAGCTCTCACAGCACAAGGACAATTTTTCATGCAGTAAGAAGCAAGTGGTGAGAAACCAAAAATGATCTTGCAACAGACTTTTTGGTGGCATATCAGAATGTCATCCCAAAGCCTACTAAGCATGCTCAGTATACTAAAAAAAAACTTTAAAGCTTCATAACTCTGACACCATGTGAAATTCTTTCAAAAAACCTTCCAAAAGCATTAGCTTGGCATAGCTCAATTCTGCCCTGAAAGTTTTGGGGAAATAAATTTCATTCTGTGTAGTCTGAATATGAAAGCAAAACCAAAAACACATGTTAAGTATAGGAAAAGTTCACTCCAGGGCTATAAACCATGACCTGCAGTGCAAGGCCAGTGCTATGAGAAAGGGGATGCCTACCCCTTACACATACAAAAAACAAATTGGTTATGTAGCACTCATATAGGCCTGCTTGCCAGCGCAGCAGAAAGATTTCGGCTTGCAATGCTGACATCCCAAGTTTGAGAACTGACCCAAGAGTCAGAGGGCTGTCCAGGGGGAGGAAGACTGAGTGTCTCTCAGACTGCTCTCCACTTCAGGGGGGAAGGTGGATGAGCACTTTGTACATGACTGACACCTTGCAGAGGCAGGGGCGTCAGCAGCTACTGATGCCTTGATGGTGTAAGGGGGCATTACAGACATCGGCACTTCAGCACATTATGTCATTGCAAACCATGCCTCCTCCCCCATGGGATCCATTGTTCCAAAAGTGCAGCCACCATCTATGATGCCCCGCTCCTCCAGATCCATTCACATGCCATACCACTCCAATGGTGACCTAGTCCTGTTGTCCATCAGATGTGACTCAACTCCATACCCTGCCCTGGGGAGTAAGCCAGGGAGGCAATGACACTAGGCGATCCCTGCCGATAACCTTGTACCGGTGTCATGAGGGTTTCACATCTGCATGATAGCCCAACCTTGTGGGGCAAGCCAGGGGCATTGTCGGGAAGAGATAAGTCCTGTGGTGAGTTGGGGGACTGGGGAGAGGGGGGCTGAGCCTTCAGCATATCGTAACACAAAAAACATACTAAATAAAAAGAGATAGGTATATAAATATAGCAGAACTCCATGGTCTTCAGAAATAATTTCATCTTTATTCTTTGCTCAAGGTGCAGATTCAAATATACAAAATAAAGCCACAGACTTAAATAACTAAAAAAGGTAGTCCTGTGCATTGATAGATGCTTGTCACTTGCCCCAGCGCTTGGACTATGAAAGTCTTCATCAACATCAGGGGGCATGGCATGTGGGAGAACCAGATGCAGTTTAAAGTGTCATCAAATGAATATTCATCAAAATGTATGGCATGCACGTACTTTGTGTGGTATATAGCTATGTGACTGCCCTCCCTGCACAGGGTGCACTATCATTCATGAATGCCATCACAGCATAGTGTGCACAGTATACTGTCACATACAGTTGCGCATGTCACTTACACACCACACATCTGTGTCCAGGGCTTTGTGAATAGGCCCCAGTGTGAGAGTTGGAGGATGTTAGGGTGAAGAAAACACTTTCTTATATGTCATCTCATTCATATTAGTAGTGGGTCCAATTCATAAAGCCCCAGCTGCAGATGTGCAGCATGCAAAAGATGTATGCTACGCTATACAACAGTGTACTGCACGCACTATGCCACTGCGGCATTCATGAATGACAGTGTGCCCTGTGCAGAGAAGACAGTCATGTAGCTTCATGTCACACAAAGTGCATGCACACCTGGGGAGTGTGGCTGTGTAGCAATGTGTATATGATGCTATATGTTCATGCACAATCTGCACTACATCACCCAGGCATGTGGACCAGAGTGTGCAGCAATATGTGGGGTTGGGGTAGCTGTAAACCCCAGGTGGATAACACAGGCACACAAGGTGAACCAGAGGATGACTGGCATGCACAGCCCCATGGGCAAAACACCAGGCAGATGCCACTGTGTGGATGACCCACACATGCAGGACACAAGGCAACACACAGCAGGCCACCCAGTGGTAGGCACAACATACACTAGCACCAGGGAATGTGCAGGACATCGGGTACTTAACTATAGTGGAATAGACAGACACATAGATACATAAATGTTGACGGCAGATAAGGGCCTATGGCCCCCCTAGTCTGACCATTTTTGCACATAACTGTGCTACTTTAAGCTTCCCTAGAACTAGGTTGTCCCCTTCCCCCAACTACAAGGATCCCCTTATGCCTATCCCATGCACTCTTAAATCCTGCAATTGTTTCTTCCCCCATCACCTCCTCCGGCAGGGCATTCCATTTGTTCACCACCCTCTCTGTGAAGAAGTACTTCCTCGTGTTCCCTCTGAACCTCCCTCCCTCTAGTTTCATCCCATGTCCCCTAGTCCTGGAATATCTTTTTTCTATGAAAAATTATGTTTTCCTGCACCTTTTTTCTCCCCGTGAGGTATTTATCTGTCTCAATTATATTCCCCCTCTCCCCCCTCTCTTCCAGAGAGTACATATTTAAGTCTTTCAGCCTATCTCCTTAGGTTTTGTGATGTAATCCTTGCACCGTCTTGGGTTGCCCTACTCTGAATTGCCTCCACCCTGCCAATGTCCTTACATAGGTAAGGTCTCCATAACTAGTACTGTACTCGAGGTGTGGCCTCACTAATGTCTTGTATAGTGGAATTATGACCTCTCTTTTCCTGCTGGTGATACCCTATCTATGCATCCTGCTTGTTTTTCCTGCCACCTTGTCGCACTGACTCAACACCTTGAGGTTATCAGAAATGATAACCCCTAGGTCCCTTTCCTGCTTGGAGCATTCTATATCCCCCCCCCTCCCAGCTGATATGCTGTTCCTGAGTTTTTGTGTCCCATATGCATTATTTTGCATTTCTTCATGTTAAATCTCAGCTGCCACTCCCTTGACCAGTCCTCAAGCTTTTTGTAGCTCTCTCCTCATTCTCTCTACACCATCCAGTGTGTCCACCCTGTTGCAGAGCTTTGTGTCATCAGCTAACAGCAAATTCTCCCTTCTAGATCTTCTGTAGTGTCACTAATAAAGATGTTGAAGAGGACTGGACCCAACACTGATCCCTGTGGCACCTCACTGGTCACCTTTCCCCTCTGCAGAGTGACAGCCATTTACCACCGTCCTCTGTGTCATGCCATCCAGCCAGTTCCCCACCAACCGCACCACTGTCCTACCCACTCCCATGTTCTCCAGCTTGTTTACCAGCCTTCTATGCGGCACAGTGTCAAAGAACTTGCAGAAGTCCAGGTAGGCTACATCCACTGCCCCCCACCCTGATCCACCTCCCTTGTCACCCAGTCAAGCAATTCAATGAGTTTAGTCTGGCACAACCTCACTCCAGTAAAGCCAAATTGCCTTGGGTCCTGTAGACAGTTGGCAACCAGGTGCTCCACTATTATTTCCTTTAGCAGTGTTTCCATGATCTTCCCCACTACCGAGGTCAGGCTGACTGGTCTATAGTTTCCCACTTCCTCTCTGTTCTCACTTTTGTATAGGGAGACTAAATCAGCTGTCCTCCAGTCTTCAGGTACTTCTTCTGTTTCCATTGACTGGCTGAACAGGGTTGTCAGAGGTTCAGCCACCACCTCTCTTAGCTCCCTCAGCACTCTGGTGTGTACCCCATCTGGCCCCATAGCTTTATCGACTTTTATTCCTTCCAGTTCCTATAGGACTCTTTCCCACACAAAAGGACTTGTATCCATTTATGTGTCCTTTCTACCCTTTCTACTCCCTTCTGGCCCATTACCTGCCCCCTCCTCTGTAAAGACTGAGCAGAAGTATCTGTTCAGTATGTCTGCTTTGCTGTTATTATCCTCCAGTCTATTCCCATCCTCCTCTTTCAGCCTCATTATTCCTCACTTTGCATTCCTTTTTTCACTGACATACCTGTAAAAGGTTTTGTCCCCTCTAACCACTGATTTTGCAATGTGTTCTTCTGTTTGTGCTTTGGCTTCCCTTACTGCCCTCCCTGCCTCCCTTTGTTTTTCCTGGTACACAGATGAAGACATCTGTAGTATGGCACATCATCCATCAGAAAGCATCAGGGATTGCCACAGAGAGCACCATGGATGCTGTGAGATGGCCACACAGAGATGCAAGCACCCATTGGTGTGGGTGGCTATCCCCCACCACGCCCATCCACCCAGACAATGCCCTGGAATATAGAGTAGGATGGCAGATGGAAAACCATGGTTGCATACACCCCATAATACCTGGCTGCCAACACAGGTATCTGGACTATGCACAGAACTGGGACAGAGCCAGTGCATGCCATTGCCATTCATGGTGAGTACTGAGAAGAACACATACACTCAGCATGGACAGGTGCCCCACTGTAGGGCTTACCAATGCATGCCAGTGTTGTGACCGTGGCACAGGACATAGTGAGGGATGCAGAGACAGTGCATTCCCTGCAGCACAACCAAGCACACCCCCAGGCTGCACCAGGTACAGCGGGCTACCAGCAGAGATGTATAATGCAGCCCCCTCACACCAACGGCACACACACACCACCTCCGGGAATGATGAAGACACCAGTGTATGCAGAACATATGTCTTTACCGAGAAAATAGACACAATGAAGAGCATGGGGCCACATAGGTAGAAAAAAGCAAATGTGAACACTGCCTCCCCCCCAACCCTGCACATCTTCAGAGTCCCCGCTGGACCCTGGTGGGATGGTGGTGGTATATCCCCAGAGGTGCAGCAACAGGTGCCACAGTGGTCAATAATACTCCTGGAATAGAAAGGTGAGAAGACAGACATGAGTGATGGGGACATGGCAGGACAATGCTGACAACAGTAGACACACACATGCACCACAGTCGCCAGTACAACATACCTTTGATGGTTCAGCAATGGCCCACATATCTCCCACCTCATCCTTGTAGTGGACAGCACACATGCCCACCCTCTATAACAGGTGGTATGGTATGTTGAAGGGTATCTTTTGCCACTGTAGTACCACCATGAGTGACTGAGCCCTATCCAGCTGCACCCACCCCTCCAGGACGATGATGTCTGGCTGCCCAGGAAGTGCAGCAGAGACACAAAGGGAGAAGAAAAGGTTAGCAGAACAGTGCAACACACCATAGATACACACAGACACCACAGTAGGGGCAGTACATGGAGCACAGCACACAGGGGCACCCATGGTGGACAGCACAAGGTGTACACTAAAGCTAGGCATGCAACAAGTAACAGGTGTACACACCATGGGTACCCCATATGTCCAGGACTTGTGGGACATGGACAAGACAGTAGCACACACTAGGGTAAGAACACATCCACTCACCTCCCCAGGCTCTGTCACCTCCCAGAGGGTCCTCCTTGGGGGGTCATCTGTGTATGAGGTGGAGGACATCCGCCACAGTTTGCAGGGGTACACCCCCAGCCACCCAACCTTGGGTGCAGACACACCTCCATAGTGTGGAGCACTTGCAAAACACCATGTTGAGATGCAGAATGGCATGCCAGGCCGTGATGCCTGATGGTATGCATGACCCACAGGCATGTCGAGTCGCAGACCACTTAAAGGGGGACCCACGGCTGTGGTGGCAGCTGCTCCACATGGCACATGGCGTGGTGTACCATGAGTAGTAGCCTTCAAACTGAGTGGTGCAGTGACCTCATGGGTTCTGCAGAAATGCCCTAGGATACTCATAAATGTCCTCCTGTTTAAGAGTGAGAGGAAGAGGGAAAGGGCTCCGTGGAGATGACACAGACCCAGGATATTCAGGACCTATGCCATTGTGGCTCAGCTCTATGAGAGGCAGTCCATTGAGTGGTACTACCTAGACCACAACATGATCAAAGATCTGTGCCACATGCTCCAGGAGCAGCTGAAACCCCCAGCACATAGGTCACATGCCATGTCAGTGGAAATGAAAGCCCTGTGTTCTCTGTCAGGCTATAACACGGGCCCTTCCAGAATGTTGCTGGTGATGTCACAGGTCCCAGACAATCATCTATGTCAAGGGCCCTGCACCAGATCACAGACACCTTACTCCAACATGTGCATGACTACATACAGTTCCCCCTGGCTGATGCAGGCATCTGTGCCACAAAGGAGGCATTCCACACCATGCATGGCATACCAATGTATTGGGTGCTATAGACTGCACCCATTTGGCCATTTAAGCACCTACTATGGATGAGGTGTACAGGAACAGAAGGGATTTTTACAGCCTCAGCTGCCAGATAGTATGTGACACAGATGGTATCATCACCAATGTGTGTGCCAAGTACCCTGGGTCAAGCCATGATGCACACATATTCGATGGATCCAGGCTGAGCGACCACCTCACAACACAATGGGGTGTCAGTGGGTGGCTGCTGTGTGAGTATGGCCATATCACATATGTGACACGGCTGTGCACACTGCCATGGGACATAGAAACAGAATTTCACGGCAGATAAGGACTGCTTGGCCCACCTAGTCTGCCCATTTCCCCTACCTGTTTCATAATCTGTGGCTTACCCTCTCTTTCCTATTGCTAGAGTTCCTTTATGTCTGTCCCATGTATTTTTGAATTCCCCTACTGTTTTTGTCCCCACAACCTCTGCAGGGAGGCCGTTCCATGCTTCCACCACCCTTTCCGTGAAAAAATACTTTCGCATGTTACCCCTGAGTCTACTCCCCTTAATTCTCATATCACGGACCCTTCTTCCTGAACATCTTCTTTTATGAAAGATTCTACCCTCTTGTAACTTAGTTATACCCTTGAGGTATTTGAAGGTCTCTATCATATCCCCACTTTCTCTCTTCTTTTTTAAGGAATACATAGTGAGAGCCTCTAGTCTCCCCTCATATGACTTCTGGTGCAGCCGCTGCACCATTTTTGTTGTTCATCTCTGAAGCACTTTTACTCTGTCTATGCCCTTCTGGAGATGTGGTCTTCAGAACTGGACACAGTATTCTAGATGAGGTCTCACCAATGTTCTGTACAGTGGCATCACCACCTCCTTCCTTCTGCTGGAAACACCTATCCCTATGCACCCTAGCTTTCCACTGGCTCTCCTCATGGCCTTCTCACATTGTTTGGTAACCTTTTGGTCATCAGATATGATTACTCCCAGGTCCCTTTCCTGTTTGGTAGCCATCAGTACCTCCCCCCATCATGTACTCTTCCCCTGCATTTCTGTGCCCCAAGTGCATGGTCTTGCACTTCTTTGCATTGAATCTTAACTGCCACACCCTTGTCCACTCCTCAAGCTTACCTAGGTCCCTTCTCATTCTCTCTACCCCTCCTGGAGTGTCAATCCTGTTGCAGATCTTCACATCATCTGCAAAGAGACATACCTTTCCTTCCAGCCCTTCTGCGATGTCACTCATGAAGACATGAAAGAGGACTGGTCCAAACACTGATCCCTGTGGGACCCCGCTGGTCACCCCCTCTCTTCAGATTGAACTCTGTTCACCACCAACCTCTATGTCCTATTGCTCAGCCAACTTTTGACCCAGTTTACCACCCTGGGACCCACTCCCAGGCAGCCCAGCTTGTTTACAAGCCTCCTATGTGGGCCAGTGTCGAACGCCTTGCTGAAATCCAGGTAGGCAACATCCAATGTTCCTCCCTGATCCACATCCCTAGTCACCCAGTCAAAGAAATCTATCAGATTTGTTTGACAAGATCTTCCCACGGTGAATCCACACTGCATCAGACCCTGTGCTATGCTGGATTTAGATATATCACAAACCCTTCTTTTTGTAGTGATTCCATTAGTCCCCCCACCGAGGACAGGCTGACTGTCCTGTAGTTGCCAGCCTCTTCACTGCTCCCACCTTTGTGCAGAGGGACTACATTAGTCCTCCTCCAGTCCTTTGGTACCACCTCTGTTACCAGTGATCTGTTGAACAGGCCTATCAGTGATGCTGCCAGCACCTCCTTGAGTTCTCGTAATAGTCCGGAATGTTCCTGTCCTGCACCATTGCCTTGTCCACTTTCAGATTAACAAGTTCCTTTGGGACTCTCTCCTCCATAAGTGGACTAGTGTCCACCTCACTCCCAGTGGTGCTTCTGTCACCCAACTGTGGTCCCTCCCCTTCCCCTTCTTCTGTGAATACTGAACAAATATATTTGTTTAGGAATTCTGCTTTTTCTGGGTCCCCCTCTGCACATTCCCCTCCTTCCCTTTTTTAGTCTCACGATTCCACCCTTGCTTTTTTTCTTTCACTAATGTACCTGAAAAAGTTTGTCCCTTTTTGGTTTTGCCTGGGCTGTTTCTTCTTCTGTTTGTGCCTTTGTGCTTCTGATTGCTTTTCCCGCCTCCCTCTGCTTTTCTACTGTTCCCTGTCTTCTTCCCTCTGTGTTCCCTTGTACCTCCTGAATGCTATCTTTTTCTCCCTTAACTTCTTGGCCACTTCCTTTGAGAACCATTGTGGGTTTTTCTTTCTATTTATTTGCTTATTTGCCTAATGCAGTGGCATGTTGCCTCCACTATGGTTCCCTTAAGATTCTCCCACTGTTCCTCCACCCCCTTTCTCCTTCCCTGCTAGTGATTTCCAAAGACATTCCCCCATCTTTGCAAAGTCAGCCCACCTGAAATCCGGGACCCTTGCTTTCATGTTGTTTCACTCTTCCACTGTTCTCACATCGAACCACACAGTACTGTGATTGTTTGATCCCATGTGACTCCCCATCATTACATCTGTGGTTCTGTCCCCGATGATGAGTACCAGTTCCAAAGTTGCTCCCTCTCAAGTGGGCTATATCACTAGCTTTCTGAGGCCCTCCCCCTGCAGGGCATCCAGGATGACTCTGCTCCTGGCTGTGGCTGCAGCCTGATTGCTCCAAGCCACATCCTGCAGATTGAAGTCTCCCACCAGCAGCACCTCCCCTTTAGCTGGAAACTAACATGTCTGCTATGTACCCAATGCCTAAGTGACATCAGATACCTACTTCAAACATACCTACATAGAAAAATAGAAATTGATGGCAGATAAGGACTGCTAGGCCCATCCAGTCTGCCCATTTTCCCTACCTACTGCAAAACTAGCAGACCCTAATTGATCTCTGACTTTACCTTCTCTTTCCTATTGCTAGAGTTCCCCTATGCCTGCCCTATGCATTTTTGTATTCCCCCACTGTGTTTGCTCCCACCACCTCCACTGGAAGTCAATTCTATGCATCCACCACCCTTTCCATGAAGAAATACTTCCTCATGTTACCCCTTAGTCTACCCCTTCCAACCTTATGTAATGCCCCCTCATTCCTGAACATCTCCTTTTCTGAAAGATACTATGCTCCAGTACCCTATTTATGCCCTTTAGATATTTGTAGGTTTCTATTATATCTCCCCTGTCTCAGTTTGCATGGTATTGACATGATACCGTCTCTCCTCTTGTCCAGGGTACACATATTGAGGTCTCCCAGTCTCTCCTCCTATGACTTGTGGTGCAGGCCCTACACCATCTTTGCTGCCCTTTTTTGAACTGTCCCCACCTTGTCTACAGTATGTCCATATGGAGATGCAGCCTCCAGAACTGGACACAGTACTCCAAATGTGGCCCCACCAAGGACCTGTACAGTGGCATCACCACCCCTTTTCTTCTGCTGGTGATGCCTCTCCCTATACACCCCAGCATCCCACTGGCTCTCCTCATAGCCATGGCACATTGTTTGGCCGCCTTTAGGTCATCAGATATGATTACCCCCATATCTCTTTCTTGTTTGGGGGCCATCAGTATCTCCACAATCATGAAATCTTCCCCTGGGTTCTTGAGCCCCAAATGCATTATTTTTCACTTTTTCGCATTGAATTTCAGCTGTCACACTCTAGACCATTCCTCCAGTTTACCTAGGTCTCTCTTCATTTTTTCCACCCCTCGCAGAATGTCCACCCTGTTGCAGATCTTAGTGCCATCTGCATAGAGGCACACCTTCCCTTCCAGCCCCTCCACAATGTCACTTATGAAGATATTAAACAGGACTGGCCCCAGAACTGATCCCTGTGGCATCCTGCTGATCATGCTCCTTTCCTCAGATTGAGCTCCATTTACCACCATCCTGTCTTCTATCACTCAACCAGTTCCTAACCCAGTTTACCACCTTGTGGCCCACTCCCAGGCTGTCCAGCTTGTTCACAAGTCTTCTATGTGTAATGATATTGAAGGCCTTACTGAAATCCAGGTAGGCCACATCCACCGCTCCCCCGATCCACTACCCTAGTCACTCAGTTAAGGAAATCAATTAGATTTGTTTGACATGACCTTCCCACTGTGAATCTACGCTGTCTTGTATCATGTGCTCTGTTGAAGTCAAGGTGTTCCACAATCCTTTCTTTAAGTAGTGATTCCATAATTTTCCCCACTATTAAGGTGAGGCTGACTGGTCTATAGTTTCCAGCCTCATCCCTACTCCCCGTTTTGTGAAAAGGGACTACATTTGCCCTCCTCCAGTCCTCTGAAACCACTCCCATATTGAGGGATTCATTGAACAGGGCTGCCAGCACCTCCTGTAGTTCCCTTGATATTCTAGGATGTATCCAATCCGGTCCCATTGCTTTGTCCACTTTCAGTTTTGTGAGTTCTTTTAGGACTCTCTCTCTTTCGTAAATGGACTGGTGCCCACCTCCCTCCCATATTTGCTCATATTGCCTAACTGTGGTAGCTCACCTTCTCCTTCTTCTGTGCATACAGAAGAAAAATATTTGTTCAGTATTGATGCTTTTTCCAGGTCCCCTTCCACAGACTACCCTTCTTCCCCTTTAAGCCTTACATTCCCACCCCTAGTTTTTCTCCTTTCACTAATGTACCTATAAAAAGTCTTGTTCCCTGTTTGTACCTCCTGTGCTGTTTTTTTTCCATCGTTTGTGCCTGTGTGCTCCTGACAGCTTTCCCTGCCTCCTTCCATTTATCCAGGTATACTACCCTGTCCTCCAGCTTCTGTGTTTCATTGTATTACCTGAAAGCCATCTTTTTTGCCCTAACCTTCCCGGCCACTTCCTCTAATGGCACTGTTCCTGACACTGCATGGCAGGGAGGAGGAGGCATACAATGAGGTACACAGGAGGACACATTCTGTTGTTGAGAGGACCATCGCATTGCTGAAGATGTGGTCCTGTTGCCTGGATCACACTGGTAGCATATTGATGTTGGCCCCTGGGAAAGCCTGCAGAGTGATCAATCCATGCACCATGCTGCTCAACATTGCTGTTCACAAATGGCTACCCATGCCCAATGACCAGGGTGCTGTCCCACAGGGTGAAGAGGAGGAGGATGACCCACAACACTGTTGTCCTGAGACACTGTCTGGCTAGGTGGCACACCATGCACACCATGCACTCGTGCAGAGGTCATTCAGAAGATCGGGTGTACACCACCCCGGAGAGCTTTGGCAAAACTTTGTAGACCTAAGGAATTGGGTGGATTGCAGGTTCCTTAGGTTTTTCATTATTACCTGGCCTTTCACAGCTCCAAATATTTTCAGTGGCTCAGAGGCCCTAGTCAGTCTTCTTGGACACCAGACTGGCTGGTAATAGAAAAAGTCAGAGCCATGCACTTCAATGTATCACTGTCCTCCCTGTTATATATTCCCTTCAAGAAAGTCCCTAGGCCACCACAGAACACTCCTATTGGTCGGTCAGTCAAGGCCCATGCTCAGTTTTGTCATCTTCTCAAACTATCTCCAGGGTCAGATCTGGGATAGCCTCTTTACAGCAACCTGAATATTCAAGTGAGGATGAAAATTCTTCCTCCCTCTTTTTGGTAGAGGTTCAGGTCTCCTCACTACAGGAATTAACTAGTGAGAACAAGTTTCTTTCAGCTTGGGGGCAGAGTTCATGGTTGTACAGTGCAATTTCAGGAGGTGGAGCTGGGAAAGGGTGCATGTTGGGCTGTGTGGTGGGATTGTGTCAGGGCAGGTGCATAGGTGCCACTGTGCAGTGTGCGAGCCACTTTAAAGCCTCCTGGCAGTTTCACCTCAGGCATGCAGACTAGTGTGTGCTCAGGAGGCACGGCTGTACCTTCACCTTGCTTCCCCCTCACATGACCTACATTCCCCAGATGGCCCCAGGCCTGGCTGTGTGTCCCCCAGGTCCCCTGGTCTGCAGGTGGCCTCTGACCCCTGGGATGCAGACCCCACCCCACCTCCTGTATCCCTGTTGGGCTGGTGTATGCCTCTGAGTCGGCACCCTCCACATGTGTCTTTGGGCCTGTGGGTCTGGCAGGTGGCAGCCGGTGTGGCCAGGTACTCTGTGCCATGGCAAAAGGGGCACATGCTGGTGGTGGGAGAGTAGTGGCATGCATTTGTGCCCTGGCCCATTTTTGTCCACCTGGTGGCATTTAGAAAGTCACACCCAGCCTGCCAGGGGGACAGGTTGTCTGGTTGTGCTGATCCCAGATAGCAGATGGTTTGCTATCCACTCCAAGAGGTCCCCTATTTGTTTGTGGGCATGCCACAGCCCACAGACCTCCATGGTCAGGTCCTGAAAAGCATCAGTGTTTTCTCACTGGACCTGCAGGCAGTCCCATTCAAGCTACCCCACTTCAGAACAGAAGGTCTGTATGACAGACAGTGGTGTCATCCTGAACACCCAGTGAGTCAGCTCTGCTGAGGGCTCCTCATCCCTACTGTCTGCATGCCCTTGTGGGATAGCACATTGGCCCTCTACATCCCCTGGCTGGGTGTGTCAGGCAGGAGGTCATCCTGCATGACCAGGTATGTAGGGCTGTGTCAGCTGCTCTTCAGGGCTCTGTTCCACAGCACTGGGTGGCCAGCTGTGTCATGGCTATGGGGTTGGTTTTGGAAGGGGCAGGATTTTCTGGCTCCTGTAAGTGACTGGTCCAGGTCCTGTGTGGCCTTGGCATCTCCAGCACAGTGTCAGAGTCAGTGTCCTCCAGAGTGAACATCTCCAGTGCCATGTACTGTGTCTCCTGTGCTGCACCTGTGGACAAGAGTACATTGGATGGTTACTTGCAGGTGCATTGGCAGACATTGGCATGTGTTCAGCCAGCCACAATGCAGTCCACACACCTGTGCTATCCATGCCTGTGTCCCCCTGTGTATCCTCCTCCACAGTGGCCACCAGGGACACATGGGTGCTGGCCATGGTCTCCTGATGTTCAGGGTGTGAGACAGGACTGTTGTTTATACTGTTCAGTCATGTACCTCCCACCCCGTGTCCCCTGCACTGTGCCCCATACCTGGTAAGGTGCCAAAGTCCTCCATCTTCTCATGTAATCCAACCTCAGAAAGGGTGTCAGCCACAATTCTCTCAATGGTTGACAGTGTTGGCACCTGCTTGGGTGGTCCCCCTCCTGTACTATGCTGTGCCCATTCCATGGTGGCAAGCTTTCACTTCGTAGCTAACTGAAGGTCATGCCACTTGTGCTTGATTTCTGCAAATGACTGTGCCTCCAGATTATCCATGTTGACAGTGGCCTGGATGTCAAGCTATATCCTGGCCTTGAATTCTGCCAGGGTCCTCAGGGACTCCACTCCATACAGCACCCCATAGTTTTCTCAGATGTCTGAGGCCATGGCTGTCACCTGGCCCCTGTGAAATTCCTGGACTGGGCTCTGGTGGTACCAGCAATATACATACTCCAAGGCCTAGGGTCCATTACCAGCCTGGGCATGCAGCCTCTTGCATAGGTACATTTGGCACTGGCACAGCACCTCCATATCTGCATCCTACTGTTGCATACTCCTCCATCACAGTATTAATTTCCTTGGTCCATGCAGGGTGGTGCACGTGACAGTATATGGTGGATTCAAGGGGCGGGGACATGTATATTTGGTATGACCTGCTGTTCCTGTACACTGCACTGTGCACCTCTGTTTGCCATACCTCTGCCTTGGCTCCCACTGCACATGCCTTTGTGAATGATGTGTTTTTTCATCCAGCTGGGATGCATAGCTGCATGCCTGTGTTATATCACATCTGTGTGCAGTTTCTTGAATCGGGCCCACTATGTTTATTTATGAGATAACATGTGAGGAAGTGGCCAATGGCACAATGGCTGACTCAGCTTGAAGTACTTATGAGCCTTAGATACTGCTCACATCCTACAGAAAATGTGAAGAATTGTGAAGCCAGATTGAACACACACACACAATATATTTTAAATCTCACACTATGTTTTTTCAGGAGAAGACATATGGGGAAGTGGTGGACAGTGCAAGGGCTGACTCAGCTCAAAGTATTTATGAGCCTTAGACATACCTCAAGTCCTACAAAAAATGTCCAGGATTGTTAAGCTGTCTTGTGCCCCCGGTCACCTATACTTAGTGACATGACCTGAGATCTGTGTTTCATTATGGTTTATTTTATTCATGTCTAAAAGATGATCATGAACCACCAGTTCAGAATATGAATAATCATGACATGATGCATATGAATTAGGGTTGGATCAAAGTTTAATATCAGCAGCAAATCAAATATTGCGTGTAAAGTCTGGAAACATGATTATCACATAATTTAAGTGAGATTTGGGTGGTCACTTAAAAAGGTTGGAACTGTGTTAATGATTTTAAAGTTTTTAATTGTATTCACTCATTTTGATGAGTGTTCATTAGATGATGCTTTTAACTGTATCTAGTTCTCCCACAAACCACGCCCCTGATGAAGACTTTCATAGTCGAAGCACTGGAGTGAGTGATAAGCAACTCTCCTTTTGGGTTATTCAAGTCTGTGAGTTTATTTTATAAGTTTGAATCTGTACCTTGTGTGAGAAATAAAGACAAAATTATTCCGAATACCTTGGGGTCCTGATATATTATATGCCTTATCTTGAGTGCTACAGAACCAGTTTGTTTCTTTTAAATATAGGAAAACATTAGACATTAGATGTCTACAGGAAAATGATATCTGAAGAGCTTAGAAACCGCACTAGGTGCCATCACAGCATTTTCCACATATTTAGACTTTGCCTACCAGACAATGCATGCAAAATGTCAGCTATTTTTTTTTCAAATGCTGCCAAAGCTATTAAGTTGCAAAGTTAGGGGTTTAACATAAAACCTGACACTGAATCCTAACTGTACTGGTGCTTCCATGCCAGTATAATACATTATCATTTTTTCACTAAGATAAAAATGCCATCAAAGGCACAGAACCCTAGCTAGCTAGCTAGATAGATTTAACTTGCAGTAGGGTGCATCATCTTGTTTATTTTGATAGTGGAGTACATCACTTTTTACCCACACTGACCGTTGTGCCTCACACTCTGCTGAACTGTGCAAGAGCCACATTTCTATAATTATTTTAAAAGCACCAAAGCAGATTGCATAAACTAAATATCTGATGTGTAGCTATCAGATATCTTTTTAATCTTCTTTCATTGTTGGTCACAACTTCTGAGGGTCAAGAGGTCACTGACCACTCATATAAATTAAAATGATATCTGAAAGTCACCTATCAGATATCCCATCTATCTATCTATCTGCCTGTCTGTCTGTCTGTCTATCTATCTATCTACTGTCTCTATCTAGCTATCTATACACCGCATTTATAAAATGACTCCTTAGGCACTGAAAATAAATGATTTATTTGGCCTGTGTAGTAGTGCTGTGCAGAATGCAGAATTCTGCCAATGAAATTAGTGTGGAATGACCATTCTGCTGGTAGAATTTCCACTGGAATTTTTCTGGTTCTTCTGTGGAATTCCACCTACTGTGATCCATGGAATAATATTCCGTGGAACAACATTTTTCTGTGGAAAACTATTCCGCAAAAATTTCCATTGAAAATAT
The DNA here is from genome assembly GCA_016271365.2 of Neoceratodus forsteri. NCBI lineage: Eukaryota > Metazoa > Chordata > Ceratodontiformes > Ceratodontidae > Neoceratodus > Neoceratodus forsteri. The sequence continues at coordinate 717,662,550 of CM028132.1, read as the reverse complement.
TGAGATATGAAGAATAATATTCTGGGGAACAGCATTTTTTCCATGGAAAATCATTTCACAATTATTTTCTGCTGTGGAATTCCACCATTCCATTTCTGGCAAAATTTGGTGGAATTTCAGTGGAATTTTGAAAATTACATGGAAGTTCTTTCTGCCGGAATTTGAAAATTCCACATGGCACTACTGTTTAGTATCAATGTAAGCTGGGTAGTGATATGTAAATAGGTAGGCAGACAAATAGAGAGATAGATAGCTCGATAGATAGATAGATAGATAGACAGACAAACAGAGAAACAGAAAGAAAACACATGACTTCTGTCCCATTGAAAAGCCAATCATTTCCCCAAATATCACACCAATGAAAGTCATATGTCATGGTCATTAAAGTCGTGTGATGCATGACTTTGCCACTGAAGCACCAGCCTTCCTTCTGCCCCGAAGAACTGCTGTGAGCTATGTCACACTTGGACAGCAAGTTCTGATCCCTGTATCATTTTTATTTTTGTAAATATAAAAAAATGTATGATGGACTGTGGCAGGAGAAAATGCTAGCTTGCTGAAACTGACACTCCAAACCCCCCAAGGATAAGTTCAAAGGACAGGACATAGCTAAACTGCAGATATCTGGGGTGCAATATCTTGTCAATTTGCTTTGATCCCAGGAAATAACATTAGCCATTCATGACGTACTCAGGGAAATCCTTTGATCTGAACTAGATGTCCTGAGAAAAGGGACACTGGCTAGTGTTATGAATAACCTCCCAGGAATCCAGCTCATTTCATCAAAGAGACCTTTGATGTCTAGATACCAAGTCCTAGATGAAAGTAAAGAGCCAAATATGCTTTTGCGTTGAATATACAGTGACTTACGTCAAAGAGACTTTTGATGTGTGTGTGAAGCAAAGCACAGACTGGTTTAGACCAGTCAACATGAGAAGAGGAGATTTATTATGTCATCTCTTATTTTTTTTAATAACTTGGTAGGCCATCATGTGCTATAAAATATAGATTTTGTTACACCAAGGCGGAGTTAGGTGACCTCAGAGAAGGCTGGCTTAGGACTGTTTTAAACCTACTGAGCGAGAGAAGAGGAACATCACAGCACTGAAGTAAGGACCTTAGACAATATTAGTCTGAGTGTTATTATTTGTAGGAATATGCTCTTTTAACCTGTTTGTTTTAAGGTTGAATGCATTGGGATATTTTGTTCTGTAATATTTTCTGTTTTCCTATTTTAAAGTAAAGATATGTATTTTAAAACAGAAACTGCTGGTGTGCCTTGAAATTTCTTTTGATATAAGTGGAGTTTTAGAAGGCTATAGTTAACACTATTTATGAGCTTATTGTTATACCAAACTGGGAAACGGATAGGGTTCTCTAAGGTCTTGCAAAGAGTTCTAAGAGTTCATTTTGTGACCTGGTTAGGTGCCCGTAGGCAAAGATATCTGGCCCCCTGAAGACAGAATTATCTGAGCCTGATAATTGGGTATGCTAACAAGGGGTTATCAGTTTGAATCCCTCCAGAACTTGAGACTAAGGTGACATGAACCCACAAAACAGACCAGAAGGTTACCTTGTACTGTTCACTGTCCACAAATCCTATGCTCAGAGGTTGGCACTTTTGGAGTAGAGGGATGACTGGCTGAGCGAATTTGTGACAAGCTACTTCTTTTTAACAATGTTTGGAAGGAGTCTGAAGAATCGTGGTGCACAACAGTGCAAGGCTAAAACTAACCAGAAAGTGTTTGGAGGTAGTGTACTCACTCAACCCTCCATGCAACTGCCACCAATGCTTAACAACAACAGGACACATTTACCGGCTCAAAGCCCTACATGGCACTCCCAACTGCCACACTGACTTGAAACACAATCCCTACCACTATGCCAAATCGAACCGTATTCCTGACCACTACAGCCTGAACCACATGCCATTTCCATCCTCAATAACATACACTAAAGAAATTACCACCCTAGCCACACCTCTTTATGATTGGAGGACTTTTCACTACAGAAAAGCAGGAGGGACAACACAAAGCTAGACAAACCCAGAAATGATCACAAATGCAATCTAAAAAATATAATAACCATCCCAATATATTATGTAAAACAAATGCTTAAAATGTGTAGTATATGAGGATATAATGCCATAGAGGGGGCTAATTAGCTTTGTAGACCTATGAGCCTAAATTAACCACCTTGATGGCATTATATCCTAATATACCACACTTTCCTAGCATTCATTCAGTTTCATTCTCTCTCTCTCTCTCTCTCTCTCTCCTTCTCTGTCTGATCTATCTATCTATCTATCTATCTATCTATCTATCTATCTATCTATCTATCTATCTTTCTATCTATGTTAAAGGGGCACAGTCATGCCCCTATATTTAGGGTTGTACTGGCAGTTCTATGTTAAATCCCAAAGTATGCACTTTAATAACTTTGTATCGTTGCCTGTAATAAGTTTCTAACATCTACCTCACCAACATTGGATAGTAATCATTCATATATTAATAGCACTATTACCTTATCTCAATGCTGTAACTCTCTCACTGTGCCATGGAACCTGCATTCCCTAGTGACTGGGGGTTGCCATTTCATCGCCCTAGCTGGCTACCCCCTTTGGCACTCCTCCCTGGGATCTTCAACTTACAAATCAACTGTAAAGTGCGCTCAACTCAGAGGAAGCTTCACAAACTCAGCAACAAGCAGTTGAAGGAATATCTGTGTGGACTGGCCTTACTGTTGCTGCTGCTTTCTGGCAATATTTACCCCAATCCTGGCCCTCCACAACTTATGGCATACCCACAGTCATCTACTGGGTTACTTACAATTGCCTCACTTAATATATGCAGCCTCCTCCCCAAAATGGACGTACTGAATGCATGGATCTTACAACATAACACAGACATCCTCTCAGTTGTAGAAACATGGCTTTCTCCAAAAATAGCGGATGCTTCAATTTCCATCCCAGGCTATACAGTCTTTAGACAGAATCATCTCTCCAAGCATGGGGGTGGTTGTGAGATCTACCTCCGAAACAGCCTTCAAGGTCTCATCCTAACTCTACCCAAAACTGATGACTATATGCAAGCCCTTGCCATAAAAGTGCTTCTAGGTGCACACAATAAAACCCTTACTGTGTTTTCAATCTATATTCCTCCCAGACAGACAGATTCCTGCTTTGATTCACTCCTGGAGTATTTTGGCTCAGAGTCTTAATTCGGAAATAATCATGTTAGGAGATTTCAATATCAATTGGTTCTCTCCTGACACAAGTACTTTCAAAGATGTAGTTTCAGCAGTTCTCCTCACCCAGCTAGTTGAGTGCCCCACTAGAATCAACTATAAAGCTGGGACCAGTACCTACTGGACTGGGTGCTCTCTAACCACCCTGATCATCTATCAAATACAACCGTACTCCAAGAAGCCTTCAGTGACCATTCCCCAGTCTTGTTTCATTGGGCAAACAAATTCTCTAAACCACCCACTCGAACAATTACCACCAGGGTACTCATCCATGGGCATTTTGAATCAGTAAAAGCTGACCTGCGTAATCAGGACTGGTCAATGGTTTACACAACTACCAATGTTGACATTGCCCTCAACCAATTCATTCTTCGGTTCAACGCTATATGTGATAGGCACAGCCCCGTAAAAAGTGTAAAATCAAAGGCCGCTGTAATCCTTGGTTTTCCCCAGACCTCCTTGAGCTTCTGAATGCCAGGGACCATCTATGGCACAGGTCTAGATCCCTGTGTAACTGGGCCAACATCCAGAGGTGCAGAGTGGCTAGAAACAACTGCACCATGGCTAGCCGTGCAGCTAAAAATCAATATTATAAGGAAGTGCTCTCTTGGACCTGGAATGATGGCAGAACATTTTGGACTAACCTTAAAGTGGTCACTGGGAGAGACCTCAGATCTGTGCCTACCATGCTTAACATTGATGGTGTACCCTCACTCTACCCCAAACTTGTTGCTAGCACTTTTGATAATGCCTTCAGAGACCTGAGTGGTGTCCTGCCACTTGGCTACTTCTCTCACCCCCTCACAAGTGACTACTCTGGGAAAGAGAATCAGCTCCCGTCTCATCCTCCTTTCTACTTCAAAACCCTCTCAGCCCATGGAGCCAGGGATTACCTACTCAAGGTATTAGGAAAATCAAGATTTAGTGGTGACACCCTGGATCTTAAGTTTGTAGCCCTTACGCTGGATGAAATTCTGTAGCCTCTAACACATATTATTAACATGTCACTTAGTTATGCTCAATTCCCTCATAAATGGAAATCTGCCACTGTGACACCAGTTCATAAGTTTGGGGAATGCACAATTACTGGGAACTACAGGCCTATCTCTATCCGGCTCCCACTCTCAAAAGCTCTTGAGTGTATTGTGACTGATCAACTGGTTCAATACTTGGAAAAATATCAGCTACAATGCCCACAACAACACAGGTTTAGAAATGGTCATAGTACCATTACCTCCCTTCTGGAGTTCACAGGCTTTATTAACCACTCCTTAGATCCAGGACACCTGGTTGGTGCTGCCTTCATTGATTTAACTAAAGCTTTCAACACAGTGAATCATGCCCTCCTAGTCAAACAGCTTGTCATCATTAGCCTAGCTCATGACAGAGTAACCTGGTTTGAAAGTTGCCTGCACAACTGTACACAGCAGGTGAAGATTGGTATCACCCTCTCGGATAATCCAATTAACAGAAGCACTCTTGACAGTGGGGTCGATCCCAGGCCTTTCACAGAAGAAAGGGTTCTGAAAGAACTCCTAAAACTGAAGATGGACAACGCAATGGGGCCTGATGGAATTCATCCCAGAATTCTAAAAGAATTAAGGGGAGAACTAGTGAAACCACTGACATCCCTTTTTAACAAATCATGGGAGGATGGTGTGGTACCTGAGGACTGGAGGAAGGCGGATGTGATTCCCCATCACAAAAGTGGGACCAAGACAGAGGCAGGAAACTACAGACCTGTCAGTTTGACCTCTGTGATAGGGAAAGTGATGGAATCACTTCAGAAGGAAATAATTGGTGAGTACCTAGAGGCCAGTGGGGCACAGGACCCAAGGCAGCATGGGTTCACTGTGGGAAGGTCATGTCAGATGAATCTAATTGATTTCTTTGATTGGGTGACCAAAGTAGTAGACCAGGGAGGGGCTGTGGACATGGGATACCTAGACTTTAGCAAGGCATTTGATACAGTCCCACACAAAAGATTAATAGTCAGATTAACCAGCCTGGGAGTGGGTCCCAGGGTGGTAGCCTGGGTAAAACATTGGCTGGACAACAGGACACAGAAGGTAATTGTAAATGGAGTCCACTCTGAAGAAAGAGGGGTTACTAGTGGGGTACTGCAGGGTTCAGTGCTGGGTCCAGTCCTTTTTAATATCTTTATAAGTGACATTGCAGAGGGACTGGAAGGAAAAGTATGCCTCTTTGCAGATGACACAAAGATCTGCAACAGGGTTGATACACAAGGAGGAGTGGAAAGGATGAGAAGGGACTTGGCAAGGTTGGAGGAATGGTCAGAAGTATGGCAGCTTGGATTCAATGCAAAGAAGGGCAAAATAATGCACCTGGGAAACAAAAACATAGGGGAAGGTTACACAATGGGGGGGGGGAGGTAGTAACAATGACAAAAAAGGAAAGGGACCTAGGGGTAATCATATCAGATAACCTTAAGGTTTGCAAGCAATGTGAGAAGGCAATAGGAAGGGCTGGGGTATGCTGGGATGTATAGGGAAAGGCATCACCAGCAGAAAACAGGAAGTTGTTATCCCTCTGTACAGGCAGTTGGTGAGACCCCATCTGGAGTACTGTGTCCAGTTCTGTAGATCCCATCTCCGCAAGGACATAGACAGGATAGAGGCAGTCCAGAGGAGGGCAACTAAAATGGTGCAGGGTCTGCAAGATAAGCCATATGAAGAGAGACCAAAGGAGCTTAATATGTATACCCTTGAGGAAAGGAGGGAGAGAAGGATATGATAGAAACTTTTAAGTACCTCAGTGGAATCAGCAAAGTCCAAGAGGGTAGCATCTTTCAGAAAAGGAAATGTGCAAGAACAAGGGGACACAACTTAAAGATGGGGGGGGTTGGTTCAGGGGCAATGTGAGGAAATATTTTTTTCACAGAGAGGGTGGTGGACACATGGAGCAGCCTTCCTGAGGAGGTTGTGGGGTCTAAAACTGTGGGAGAATTCAAGAATACATGGGACAGACATAAGGCAATACTTGTGGGGGGTAAGAAGAAATAGGCTGTTGGTTAACTAGGATCTGCAGCTTATCCTGTAGTTAGGGAAATGGGCAGACTAGGTGGGCCAAGTGTTCCTTATCTGCCATCAAAGTCTATGTTTCTATAGCAGATCTGTCCTATCTGGAGTTCCTCAGGGGTCCATCTTGGGCAATCTTTTGTTTAGCATTTTCCTCAACAACCTTCCTTACTCCTGTCAGAGTCACATCCTTTTATATGCTGACAATGCTGTTCTGTTTACCAGTGATCCAGACCCTAAGGTTCTTGAATCCAGGTTACAGAGTAATTTTGTAGTCGTAGAAAGATGGTTCCATAATCACAAGTTAGTAATGAATTACAACAAGACTAAAACTATGCTGTTATCCAGTTCCCAAAATAGGCACAGAACTTACCCACTTTCTATCACCAACGAAGAGGGCTCGCCTCTGGAGCTAGTTCAGCTCTTTAAATATCTGGGGATTATTATTGACAGTACAATGACCTATGCCTATCACATTGACAACATTGCTAATGCTGACAACACCCGCATTGGGCTACTTTATAGGTATAAGCAATGTTTGACCCCAGAGGCTCTTAACCTGGCCATTCAAAGCTCTCTTTTCTCACTTATTGATTACGGCTTACCAATCTATGTATCAGCTACTGAAACAACTCTTCGTCGCATCATAGTTGCACTCAGCAAAGCATGCCGGCTCCTTACTGGCTCAGCCCATCTGTCCCATACCTATGACATGTACACTCAGGCTAACTGGCTCCAGTTCAGAAGTAGACTCATGTACCAAACTTGTTTACTGTCCAAAAAGTAAGCTTAGGCAAAAAGAGCCCCAGAAGTGCAAAAGCTTATTACCCCAACTATCAACTGTCATTGTACCAGAAGCTCTACTAGCCAGCTTTTTAATATACCCTGCTGTCGCACTTCCCTTGGACAAAGGTTCTTTGCCTACTGTGCCCTGCTATGGATGAACTCACTGCACTGTGATATCACTTCAGTGTCCACATTGGGCTCCTTCAAGGTTAAACTTAAGCAACAGCTAGTTGCTGATGACAGTTGTGACTGCTTCCAATAACCTTCCTTCTTGTGACCAGCACTTATTCTAACCTTATGCTATCCTGGCCTTATGCATAACTGTTCTCAGCATGTAAATAAGTCTTCTAAGTTGCTAATCATTCTCCTTTCACATATCCTCTTGATCCCTTCCACTCTTTCATCTCACCCCTCTATGGCTTTCCCCCTAGCCCCCTCCTCCCTGTTATATCTCTTAAGCTCCCTTACTCACTTTAAAATGCTTTGTCCCATACCTTCTCATCTTTGATGAGGCTCCTGGGCTGATGCCATGCCTTACCTTGTTGATTATTAGATATTAGGCTGAGTCTGTTCTCATTTTCCAGTAAGGGTTGTTTCATAAGACCCCACTCCCTCTAATATGACCCTTTGAATTCCAGGTTTTAATCAAATGCACATCTTGGCATACATTGTACAATGCCACAAGTACTGGAACATCTCTAGCTATATACTGTTGTAATGTTTTGTATAATTCCTTGTTTGTTTGTTCTCCGTCTCATACTTTTCCAATATGTATTGTTCGTCTGACGTGGCACCTATGAAATTAGCTTGTTCTCAAAGGTGTTATCCAAAATTTTAGTAAATGAATCCATTCAGCAGATTTGCATGAAATTTTGCATGGGGTAGGTCTCTGGATGTGCCATGTTTTGTTCCGGTCGAATGGGGGGATTTTGAGTTCTGGATAGTGCAAAAAGTGCATTGTTGGCACTTTTTATCCCCATTGGTTGGAATGGGTGTTTCTTTAAATTTGGTTACTGCCCATATGGTTGGAAATGTTGGTCTAAAATTTTCAGGGTAGAAAGGGGTTGACCCACAGATGTGCCTTTTGCTTGTTTAGTGAAAAATTATGAATCCGTTCCAAAGTTATTTTATTTTTTTTCATTGGTTCTGAGTATGCTTAGTAAGCACTTCAAGATAGCTTTATGAAATGAAAAAAATAGTTCTTTTTTGTTTGGGCCCAGTCTTTTTTCATTAGGGAAAAAATCCTTTTTTTTTTTTTTGCCACCATCTTGTTTTTCATTTTTCTGTGAAAAAACAAATTTGAAAAGCCACGAAAATGACATGCTGGAGAGTGACTAACACATGTACCTCGGTTGTTGGGACCACCTTGGCTAGAATCTGCACTGAACTGTTGCACAAATACCCTTTAAATGTTTTTTAAGATTATAAATCTTTTTTGAGACTCATGATACAAAGAAAGATTCTTTTTTTCATATCTTGAGTCAGGAAAAAAGATCCTTTTTCATGAGAGTAAACTCTTTTACCTGGAATCTAGTGATACCCCCCTCCAATCACCATTCCCATAATTATTATATATTTCTCTGACATCTAGTGGTACCCCACCACTCTTCCATTGCCATCCCCATAATTATTTATTTCCATGGTCCCTGGTGTCTAGTGGCACCCCTCAAACTCCAAGTGCCATTCCTGTTTTCGTTTTGTTCCCTGGTGTCTAGTGGCACCCCCACCCTCCAAACACCCTCCCGGTTCATAATTTTTATTTCCTTGGTGTGTATTGGCACCCCCCACCCACTGTTCACTGTAGTCCATGAAGTAAAGAAACAGTCCCTAGATATAATTTTTTCCTGTACAAAAGAATATGGTCCCTTGGTAATGTGCCCCCACCCCAACATCCCACTGAGCACCCACCACCCAGCACCCCCAGACCCCCATACACACCCTCACTCATTTGAACAGGTCTCAGGGTAAAGATCCGCTCTCTGATTGAAGACACATCTTGCTGCTGGAACCAGCAACTGCTATACAAGAAAGAAGGTAAGTGTGGTTTAGTGTATTTCAATGTGGCTTTCAACTTTGGGGCATAACTGCCATTTTTGCATATTTTGACTCTAAATTTTCAACAAGGTATTTCTGAGACCCTGCCTCATGAGCAATGCCAATGGAATTATGCAGATCCACAGAGAAAGGCAATTTCACAGTCGCTTGGCAAAATCACCTTTCAGGCAGTAGTTGAAAATGTTCACTGCTCTTTTACATGAGGTGGGGTCATAAGAAGGATATGTTCAAAATATGTTAAAATGGTGAAGTTCTGCACATCTGTTGAAATTAAGCTATGCTCACTTGTAACTTTTGAAATTTTCAATATATTCACCACAGATTTTAAACATGGCTATTTCTTTACACCAATTGTTTAATTGTTTAATTAGTATTTCAGAAAGACATTTGAGCGTGAGCTCTTTTACAAAGGTTCCACGTCATGGTGGACAATAAGACAATACACATATTCAGTGGTTAGAGGCCTGATCATTAGGCATTAAAGAGCGATTACATGACAATTAGACAAATAGGAGAAAAAAAAACTGAGCAGTTGTAATTAAATACTAAGCTATTTCTAATCAGTTGCCCTAGGTAGCACACCCCTGGAAACCTCCAAATCCATTAATAGACTATGGCAGAGTAACTGGGTAGGGTTTAATGCTATCCCAGATGGTGAGAGGCTGGGTGACAGTGAAACAAGGGGGACTGGGTTTGAAATCAACCACAGAGAGCTAGAGGTGGGGGAATAGTGAAACGGGGAAGGCTGTGATGGGGGTAGCAGCTCCAGAGGGCTTTGTCGAGTATGGTGTGTGTATGTCTGGGGGGGTTGGGAGGGGCAGTACCAAGTGCGTTTAAAGAGGACTGATAGCTTACTTAAGCCCTTGGCTAGGCTGGAATGGAGGCAGGGTTCTCTAGGTAGCCCTGTTAGGCGTTACCTTGGGGGTAGGCCTGTCTATCAAGTGGGACCTGAGAAGCAGGTGCATTTTGAGTTAGACATTAGGTTCTGTTTGAGGCCCACTTTGAAGTGAGACATGCTGTTTGTTTGTAATTTCATCGGGAGTTCATTTATCCAGAGGGGGGCCAGATAGGAGAAAGCATGCTGCCCTAGTGAGGTTTGATGGAATGGTATGAACAGTGCTCCATTCTTCCTCCGTCTGGAGATGTGTGTTGAGAGAGAAGCCTCGAGCTGGTTTCCTATACAGGGTGGGGTTTTTCCAAGGAGTGCCTTCTTTCCCAGGAGGCAAGTTTGGTATTTGATCCTGTCTTTTAGGTTAAGCCAGTTTGTATGCTCATACAGGGTGCAAGTATGCGTGTAGTGATCTGCACACAGGGTGAGGCAGCATGCCTTATTGATTGCAATTTGGACCCTTTTGAGCACTGTATCAGTAGCAGCTGCATAGACCACCAGCCCATAGTCTATCGTGGAGAGTATGGAGCTGGAGACTGAGATTCGGAGTGCTTCAGAGGTGAGGGATTTCTTATGCCTATAGAGGACACCAATCTTTGTGTTTACCACTTTGACAAGGGAGTCTATGTGGTGCGTATAAGTGAGAGAGTCATCAATGGTGACCACAAGTTACTTGAACAAGTGCACCTGCTCAATCTGCTCACCAGCTTTGTTGGTGATTACGAGAGGAGCATGCTTGTGTTTGTTGTAGGGGCTGGATTGTAGCATGGCCTTGGTTTTCTTGTAATTTAGTAGCAGTGTTTGCCTACTGAACCAGTCCTTGAGTTTATTAAAGAGTTCTGTAGTTCTGTTTGTAGGGCAACCTGAGAGGTGCTGCTGCTCAGCAGCACGGCATCATCTGCATACAGAATAAGTTTGGTGTCACAGGCTGTGGGTAGGTCATTTATAAAGAGGCTGAAAAGCAGAGGCCTTAGAATTGATCCTTGAGGGACTCCTAGTAGTACATCTCTGGAGCTGAATAACATCTGCCCGATTTTGACTCATTGGCTCCTGTGTGTTAGGTAGTCATTGAACCAATTCACGGCGTTTGGTGCCACACCCAATCTTTGGAGCTGGAGTACTAGTAGAGAGTGGTTGATGGTGTTGAAGGCTTTGGTGAGGTCAATGAAGATGGACCCCACCAATTTTCCATCATCCAGCACCTTGTGCGCATAGTCAGTGTATTCCAGCAGTGCCGTGGTGGTACTGTGTTTTTGCCTGAAGCCATGTTGGTTTGGGCAGAGCAGATTGTACTTATTGAGGTATTCTTGAGTTGACTTGCCACGATTTTTTCCAAAGTTTTGGATAGTGAGGAGAGGATAGATATTGGCCTGTAGTTTGACACCAGTGCCTTGTCACCATTCTTATGCACTGGAGTTACCAGGTCTTGCTTCCATACCTCTGGAAATTGAGCTAGGGCCAAGGATTTATTAAATACCATTGTTATGGGCATAATAAGAATATCAAGGGTGAGAGATAGTAACTTCATGTCTAGCTCATCACTCCCCAATCTGGTTTTGCCTAGGACTTTCCTGACCATCATTAGGGCCTCCTTCACCATCACCTTCTTAAAGTAGAAGGCTGGTTGGTTAGTTATGAGCAGGTTGGCGCAACCTTGAACATCAACTCATGAACATGACAGCTGCCAATTTTCTATTCTTTGTCAAAAATGTGTTTTCATGCCTCTGGCATGGATTAATGTTACAGTGGTGCGGAATGTTGTTTCAGCAGGGATTTGAAAAGTTTCAGTACTGGGTTCATGAGGCTGAGCAATAATAATGCTATGCTAACAATTTGGTTGCTTTTGTGCCACGCACTATACATATACACATCTATGGAGGGATGGGAGTGCATGGCCCTGGGCTCTGCACTCCCATAGGAAAACAAGGATACAATTACACTATCTGAAAAACTATGGATGGATGGCAGTGCAGGGCCCAGATGTCCCTGCCCTTCCACAGACAAATAAGGATATGATTATTTCATCTCAAAAAGTAAGGAAATCCTTTGCAAAAAAAAACATAACTCCATTTAATGCAACATTTAGTGTTATGGCTAAAGAGACAAGTAGGGAAATGTGACTTTAGGGTTTTCAACCCTAAAACCCCATCCCCACCCCCACCCCAACAACAAATCAGGGGTGGAGTCTTCCTTGGCGTTGTCAACCCAAAGCTCACCCCATTGTGGTGGCAAGAAAGGTCAGATGTGATGAACACAAGTGTGTATGTTTCAGGAGTGTATAGAATGGTGTGAGGTTTAGGGTTGACAACCCCAAGGAAGACTCTACCCCGATTTGTTTTAGAGGATAGGGTGGGGTTTTAGAGTTGTAAACTCTAAAGTCATATTTCTCTACTTTTGTCACTTTAGCCATAACCCTAATTGTTGCATTAATGGGATTTGTTTGCAAAGAATATATATATATATATATGTATGTAAATATATACATATATATATAATATATATAAATATATACCATGCCAGTATAGTTAGGGTGAAAGGTAACATCTATATTAAATGGATCTGCATGATATTTGACATGCATAATCTCTAGGGGGTGTTCTCTTGACATGATATATTTTGTGCAAATCCATTCTATGGTTTCTGAGATACAGAGTGTTAAGAAAACAGAAAAATCTGCGTTTGTTTGCCATTTCTTTGTCCACCGGCATCTCAAAAACAGCTTAAGGTTGTGGTCTGAAATTTCTGGGTAGAAAGCCATTGCCTCACAGATGTGCCTTTTAAAGGTTTGATGAAAAAATATTAATCTATTCAAAAGTTATTAAATGTTTAATTTTCCCATTATTTCCTATGGGATAATTTATATGTCAGGCACGAAAGTTAGCAATTTTCTAAAAATACAGATTTTTGAAAAATAATCATATTTTTTGCAAATTACATAATTTTTTGGAAAATAGTGCTGTATTTTGCACAAACAATTTGAACTATGAGCCTTAATAACTCTGAAACCATTCAATGGATTTGCATGACATTTGGCGTATGTCATACTGTAGGTCTAACGATGTGTTAAATTTTATGTCAATATGTTGAAGGGTTATAAAGTTGTTAAGGTGCAAAGTATGCAAAACTGGAAGGCTGCAAAATTAACAAAAAGCAGGTATATTTAAGGATGTTTTAGACACAGTGGCCCAGATATTCAAAGGGTTGCGCGCAACACCACTGATGGCCGGCTAATATTCAAACGGAAAAGTATGTGGCACAACCCACGCGCCACAGCACATCAGTAATGTATGCAGGTGTAGGTGGGGGCATGCTCATGCATACCCTGCACAGCCCGACATTCAGCCTGGGATGTGCAGAGCCATGCATGCACAACCCCTACCTGCATCAGCACAAAGTTGATCCAAAAAAGGAACAACAGATGATCACCACAGGTGAGCTGCCACATTGCAGGGGCAACACGGCAGCGTTACCTGTGGGTGGCCACCCGAGCCCGCCGCACCTCCGCAGATGCCTCATGCCCAATTGCGGGCAACAGTAAAAAGGATTTATCCAAACTCCCTGGTGGTCCAGTGGACCTGCCCACCCAATCGCGGGCTACGTACATAAGTAAGAATCCCCAATATCCCTGGTGGTCCAGTGGACCTGCCCGCCTGATTGCGGGCTACGTACATCAGTAAGAAGCGCCAAACTCCCTGGTGGTCCAGTGGACCCGCCTGCCCGATCGCAGGCATTTGTAATAAAAAAAAAATATGTCCAATATCCCTGGTGGTCTGGCGGTACTCTCCTCCCCACCAGCCCACTGAGCCCCACGCCCGGTACCTAGTCAGCCAGCGGGTGGCAGCACCTCTGCCTGCCACCCGGTGACTGACACCGTCGCTAGGGCTGTACACCCATTGGTCCATAGCTTGAGCCAAAGGGCGTGCAGCCCATACCGTACTACACATTCCAGATATGTGAATGGATCCCAAAAATGCAAAAATACTGACTAATTTTTCGAGAAAAAAATATAGACTGAAATATGCACAAATTACCATTTGTGCACACAAATCAATTCTGACTGCCTGACATATAAATTTTCCCATAGGATATAATGGGAAATTTAATGATTTTATAACTTTTGAAGGGATTAATATTTTTTCACCAAACCTTCAAAAGGCACATCTGTGAAGCAAAGGCTTTCTACTCTGAACATTTCAGATCACAACCTATAGCCATTTCTGAGATCTAGGTGGACAAAGAAATGTAAAAAAACATGGATTTTTTTCTGTTTTCTCAATACTCTGTATCTCAGAAAGCACTCAACGGATTCACATGAAATGTGGCATGTCAAGAGGCCTACCCCTAGAGATTATGCATGCCATTACTGTTATACTGTCTCAATGGAGGCATGGGAGCACAGGGTCCAAAGGGCACTGTGCTTCCACCAAAACATAAGGATACTATTATACTATATCTAAACTTAAGGACTTTCATTGCAAAAAAAACTTCATTAATGCATTAGTTAGGGTGTTTACTAAAGTGACAAAGGCAAGGAAATTTCTTAGGTTTTAACTCTGATGCTCAATCCTCACTTCTGGTGACACCCACAGGCATCAGAGGTCTGCCTGTGGTTGTCAGCCCCTAATGTTCACCCCATTCTCCTATACTGTACCCATGCCAGCTTATTTACTTATGGAATGGGATGAGCGTTAGGGATGACAACTGCAAGACAGACCCCTGATGCCTGTGGGTGTGTGCAGGGTGGGGGGTTGGGCATCCGGGTTGGAAACCCTAATGGGAAATTGTCCTCCTACTTTTATCACTTTCGCAAACACCCTAACTGATGCATTAACAAAGTTTTTGCAATGTATATATATATATATATATATATATATATATGATATCTGTTACATGGCTGTCAGATATCATTTTTATCTTCAGGCATGATGAGTGACCTCTTGACCCTCGTGAGTGGTGCTAGACCACGAATGAAGATACATCATGTATTTTCAGTGCCTAAGGAACCATTGTTTAAATAAATGACCAACTTGTAAAAACACATTTATTTCCACAATGGATCATTTATATTTTCACTTGCCTACATCATCAAGCCACTGAGCTGTTAATCAGCCTGACTGACAGCTGAAACAAACCAACCCATGGTTGAATACACCCAATGCAGCAGCCAATTATGCCACTTACTTATGTCTTTTCAAAATTAAAAACATGTTACAGATTTCCAGCTGGGGCAAGATGGTATACTGACTTTCCTAAGGAGGAGAGCAGTTGATTTTGGTTTGACTTAGGTGACCAAATTGCTATGATTATAATCACAGTTATAATTTATAATCAGTAAGCCAGCATGTCTTATTAATTATTATGCCTCTAATGTTGCACCAAGCTTGCCTACAGTAGTTGTCCTTTAGAAAGTCTTCTTCTTTTTCACCCGCTGCAGCCTGAGTGGATGCAAGTGATGTGGTTCCTGGAGAAGCTGAAGGTGAATACCTTGAGAGAGGTGAATGGAGGAGTGACCAGACTAAGTCTGATGTGTCCTACTACAGGCAGAGCTGGATGAAGGTGGAGAACGAGACAGATTGGGACTGGAGATTATCAAGGATCCAGAGCTTGAAAATTGAAGACTAGAGGCTGGAGCTTAAAGCTTAAAAAAGTGAAAGAGAAGAAGCTTCACCTGATATTGAATGGAACAGAGTGGATGAGAGTCTGAATGTTTTTTTAAAGTACTACTTTAATGTTTTAGTCACATTGGTAGCCCTGTCTAAGGATTTATACTTAAGATTCCCAAGAATCTGAAACCCTGAAGTCTTTGAGACCTTTCTGCATATTCTAAACTTTTTTTTATCAACTTTGGTCATTTATTACTACCATTTGCAACCTTTTAATTATTTTTTGATTGTTTTTTAGTTGTATATGTTAAATATTTGTTTAGCATTCACATAATTTTCTTATAGTTAAAATTCCTGACCCTACACAGGTGCTGTACACAGGTCACATGATACTAACTGACCCATAAGAACACATGTAATCTTAAGGGTCTTCTTAGCAATTAAATACCAGATGGGGGAAGTAACGGATAAGAGCAGCAGGCCATTCAATGTTCACTTCTAGCCAGAAATGTAACCAGAAACTAAGAAAATTAAAAGAATACAATGATAAAGGCAGTTTATGATACTAGCATGATATTATTCCTGATCTTTGCCATCTTTCACTGACAGTGACTTGTAACCAAACTGCTTTGGAAACCCATAACCGGAGTTCACCCAGAATACTGACCAATGCTTTCTCAGGAACAGAAAAGACCATAACGCATAATCTGCAGTTTACCAAATTAAAATCCCTGTAGCTGTCTCATTTGAAATATATAAGTCCCATATTTTGTTTTAATAGATGTAATGATCTCACATAGGAGGTGATATAGGATAAATTAACAAACTAAATCAAAGAAATAAAACAAAGTCAGAATTAAAGTTACTTTGATAATTCAACTGCTGAAGGTGCAAATGGCAATTTACAGTATCTATAGAAGTTGTTGCTTCTCTTTTATACATTGGCCATAATGTGAATACATTATTCTTGTTTTCTTTTTTTTTCTAAAATTGGGCACAAATGGGTCTCAGTTTGGAACCATAGTAACATAATAATTGACAACAGATAGGGACCGCTAGGCCCATCCATTCTGCCCATATACCCTACCTTTATTCATGGCCACAGTCTCTACATGATCATCAGCTTATCCTCACCTTCACACCTCTAGAGTTCCCTTGTATCTATCCCACACATGTTTAAATCCCGCCACTGTGCTTGCCCCATCACCTCCTGGGGCAGGCTGTTCCATGCATCTACAATCCTTTCCATGAAGAAATACTTCCTCACATTCCCCTTATCATGCCCCCCCTCCAATCTCATATCATGTCCCCTCATTCTAGTACTACTCCTATACTGAAAGATGCTGCCCACTTCCACCTTGTTTATGCCCTTAAGATACTTGAAAGTTTCAATCATATCTCTCCATTCCCTCCTATCTTCTAGTGTATACATATTGAGGTCTTTCAGTCTCTCCTCATATGTCTTCTGGTGTAAGCCCTGTACCATTGTTGTCACCCCTCTCTGAACTGCCTCCACCCTGCCTATGTCCTTACAAAGATGCAGCCTCCAGAACTGTACACAGTATTCCAGATGAGGCCTCACCAGTGTTTTGTATAGTGGTATCACATTTTCTCCTTCTGCTAGTGATACCCCTACCTATGCACCCCAACATTCCTCTGGCTCTCCCTACAGCCTTTGCACTCTGCTTAGCCACCTTTTAGGGCTTCCATGATGACCACCCCTAGATCCCGCTCTTCCCTGGTGACTGCCAGCAACTCCTCCCATCCTGTAGTTCTCTCCAGGATTTCTGCACCCCAGGTGCATGATTTTGTACTTCTTTGCATTGTATCTCAGTTGCCACACTTCAGACCATTTTTCCAGCTTTCCTAGGTCCCACCTCATTTTCTTTACTTCATCTGGAGTGTCCACCCTGTTGCAGATCTTTGTGTCGTCTGTAAACAGGCAGACATTTCCCTCCAGACCCTCTGCAATGTCACTAATGAAGACACTAAAAAGAACTGCCCCCAGTACTGATCCTTGAGGTACCCTACTGATCCCCCTCTCCTTGATTTGAATCCCATTTACTAACACCCTCTGCTTCCTCTCCCCTAACCAGTTTCTAACCCAGTTTACCACCTTGTGGCCTATACCCATGCCATCCAACTTATTCATCAGTCTTTTATGTGGGACGGTGCTGAAGACCTTGCTGAAATTGAGGTAGGCAATCTACTGCTCCCCCCAGATCCAAGTCCTTCATCATCCAGTCAAACAAATCTATCAAATTTGTTTGACATGACCTTTCTGCAGTTAAACCATGCTGCTGTGGATCCCAGGCACTGTTGATTTCCAAATGTTCCACAATCCTCTCCTTTAGTAGTGATTCCATAATCTTGCCCACTACTGAGGTGAGGCTATCTGGTCTATAGTTTCCTTCCTCTTGTTTGCTCTACCTTTGTGAAGAAGGACTACATGTGCCCTCCTCCAGTCTCCAGGCCCAGAAGCAATCAACCCCTTTTTTGACCAATATGCTTATCAACTAGCAACCTATGTTCCCTCTGGTTGCTTTACTGGACATCCCTGTACAGAAAGCTATGGTGGTTGCTAAACTGGATGCCTCTGAAAAGAAAGATATGAATACCTAAAGGGAAAGAATACAAGATAAAATCAAATAAGAAACCAAGAATCCTCATCAGATGCTAGCAACTTTTTCCCCTGTACAACAGTGTGACTCCTCCCACATTTTCCACTACTTGGGCAATGCAGTGAACTGTATCAAAATGCACACTTATCTATGTTCTGCCTCACTGAATCTCCGATTTCGTCCCCCCCCAAGTTTGTCAGGCCACCGAAAAAAAAAAGAAATCTGCCCACCAGCTCTCTCTCAGCCAACTGATGCCTCCAACCTATGGCTCTCTCTCTCAGCCAACTGCATAGATTTCTTTTTCTTAGTTGTGTGTTCTTTTATAGCTATGTGATACCAGCTAGAATAGACACTTTTAAACATACACTGGTCTGAACTTCATATTTAAATCAATGTGAAGGACATTGCTATTAGATGCCAGCACCTGCCAAAGAGGTCAAGGCTGTCACTGGATGAATCCTGTAAATCAACATGGGACTGCAAAGTGTTTACCTGCAAAAACTTTTTAAAATCTTGCTACTTAAAAGATACTAATGAAGATGATTTGCATGAATTCTGGGAGAGTTAGCAAATCTATAGACAACAATAAGTATACCATTGCACTTTAACTGAGACATTGACTTTACAACCTTGAGAAGGAAGCAAAGAAACTTAAAGGCCATTCAATGCTGGCATTCTTTTTATCAATAGCCATAATTAATAAGACTTTGCTTATCACTGGGCAGTATACAAGGAGCCACAGTTCACTTTCAGATTCTTACAGCTGCTGTCTAATACTTACAAAAGGACAACTTCAGTTATAATCAAGCATCTATCTGGACAAGCCCACTGTATCAGATATGCCTACAGATCATGTACAGTGATGTATTTTTTAAGAGTAGTTTCATTATACACCCTTTTCACCCTGTCAGCTATTAATATGTTTCAGACAGGACAACGGGTTGACATTTTGATAGTACACTTGCCAACAAGTACAGTTAAATGTAAATATAAAGTAAGAAAATGCAGAGACGAGCACAAAGAATATGGAGAAACAATAGGACTGATTCAGTTCAAAATCTTCCTTTTCATTCTATAATCCAAGGATGTTTTCTTTTTCTACAGTGTAAATAATATGCACTATGCACATATATTTTTAAAACCTTAAAACTGATTGTACAGGTAATAACAGTGTAACTCTAATATTGCGCGCCTGCTAGGGGGCACAAAAAGAGAGAAAAGGAGCAGTGGCAGAAGACACCAGGAGAAAGGACTGCTGTGTGACTGGACTTCTCTGCTTGGACTTAAGAAGTAGAACTATTGTACTTGGAACTTTAATTTAGGGTAAAAAAAACTAGCAAAACAAAAAAAAAGTGTGTGTCTGAGTTAACTGAACTGAATGGTTATCTGAACAGTTATCTAGGTGTAAATCTCAGGTGATTGAAAGGACTTGATAGCTGTGAGGTTTAAATTACTTGTAGAAAGATCTAGTAAGTAGGGGGAGTGGCTTAGCTAGAAGGAAGCTACATTTAAAGACTGTCTTAGAAAGATTGTGCCAGTAGCTTGGCAGAAGACACCAGGAGAAAGGACTGCTGTGTGACTGGACTTCTCTACTGGGACTATATTGCCCTCCTTCCCTTCACTCCACCCTCCCACCCAAAGCTAGTTCTACTTTTATAGGCACAGAATTTGACTGACAACAGGAGCTTCCTGTTTGGTAGCAGGACATGAGTGATCACAGAGCCACCAAAGATCCACCATCTTAGAAGGGCAAGAGTAGCTTTCTGGCCCCCTCTAGCTGCTGGAGGTCTGCCTCTGAGCAAGTAAAGGATCTACTGAGAAATATAGAATATTCTTGTCTCAGAACAGGACAATCAGGAGCTTAAAGGGCACACAGGCAGAAAGTAAGGAGAGAGAGAAAAAAAACAGAGGAAAGAGTAAGGATTGCAAACAGTTAAGGGGCCAGAAATAAGACATGATGGGAGTGGTGCAGTGCAGTGGCTGTGGAGCAGCAGTCTTCCGGGAGATGTTATGGAGGATGTGGTGTTGTCCCATCTGCAGTCACCTCTCTGGGCTGATGGAGGAGGTTGCTCATCTCCAGGCTGAGTTGGCCAGGATTTGTGGGACCTCCTCTTCCATCCAGGGACCACAAGTGCCACTGCCATTGCCTCAGAGTTTGCCAAGAAACAGGAGTGGTTGGACCTCAGTGGGTTCAGGGAGGGTGAGGGTGGTGGAACAGAGGTGCATCCCTCCAGCCATACCTCTCCACAATTCCTATGCCATTCTGGCAAAGTGTGGTTCCTCTATGGAGGCACCTGCAGTGGAGACCAAGGAGGATGCTGGGAACCTCCAAAAAGGAGACCCACAGGAGGGTGGCAGGGGACCCCGCAGGGGAAGGAAACCACTCCTGGTGGGGACTCCATTGTTAAGAAGGTAGAACTGGGGAGGAAGGGGAGAGGGAGGTAAGGTGCCTGCCTGGCGCCATGGCATGGAGGGGCAGGGTGCGAATCCTCAGGACTGCCAGAGCAGTTGCACAGGGGAGGGAGCTGGATGTCATTTTCCACCTAGGGACAAATGACCTGGCTAAGAAAGGGATTAGAGAAGTGCAGGAAGAGTTTGTGGAATTGGGGAGGGGCCATAGACAAGTAGAATGCACAGTAACCTTCTCGGAGGTGCTGCCCATCTATGGCATAGGAAAGGCTAGGGTGTTCTGCACCATGGGATTCAATCAGTGGTTGAAAAACTGGTATGGAGCTCATGGATTTGGCTTCATTGGGGACTGGGGGTCCACCTGGAGTAATGCAAGCCTATACTGGCATGATGGGTTGCATCTGTCCAGGAGGGGAACCAGGATCCTAGGTGATAGGTTTAAATGCTTCATTGGCAAGCATTTAAACTAGCCAAGGGGGGAGGCACTGGAAAGGAGCAGGGAAATCCTAGCCCCCAAAAATCATGGTAGTAAGTGTGGTAAACACCAACATAGAGGTGTCGATAGGGAGAAGGGCAGGGGTAAATGGAGAAAGTGACAAAGGCAAGAAGGACAGGGATGGAGCAAAAAGGAGTAAGGCCATCAGGAAATGGAGGGTGATGAGTACCAATGCCTGTAGTCTGGGCAACAAGCTCCCTGAGCTGGTTGCCTTGATGGAAGAGGGATGCCTGGATATTGTAGCAGTCACAGAAACATGGTACACAGAGAACCATGACTGGGATGTTAACATACCAGGGTACACAACCTACAGGAGAGACAGGCAGGGGAGAAGAGGGGAGGAGTAGCCTCTGTAAAGGAAGGGATAAAAGCAACTGAACAAAAGAGTAAACAGGGAGGAGAGGAGGCACTGTGGGTCACCTTGGAGACTGGAAAGGGCACCACAATCTGCACAGGGGTTGTGTACAGACCCCCATGTCAGGAGGAGGGAATGGACAAGGATATGACAGAAGGCATTCTTAGAATGGCAGAGAAATGGGAGATACTGTTGATGGGAGACCTGAATATGCCAGATGTTAACTGGAGCACATTTGCTGCAGCCACATCCAAGAGTAGGGCCATTCTTGATGCCCTAAAGGTGGCAGGCCTCAGACAGCTAGTTTTGGAACCCACTCGTGAGGGAGCAATCTTAGACCTCATACTCTTAAACGGGGGCAGTGAGAGGATCTCAGATCTAGAAGAGGGTTGCCATCTGGGAACAAGTGACCATCAAACAGTGTGGTTCACGTTAAACTCAGCTACAGAGTAAAGCCATACAAAAGTGAGGGTACTGGACTTCAGGAGGGCTGACTTTGGCAAGGTGGGAGAGTGCCTCAGAAAAGCACTAGCAAACAGGCTAGAAGGAGGTGTGGAGCAACAATGGGGAATCATCAAAACTGCCATCACAGAGGCAACAAGCCTTTGTGTGAAGCAAATAAACAAATCTAATGAAAGAAAAAGCCACTATGGTTCTCAAAAGAGGTGGCTTTGAAAGTCAGGAAGAAAAAGATAGCATTCCGGAAGTATAAGGAAACACAGAAAGAGCAGGACAGAGAGCTGTACCAGTTAAGGCAGAAGGAAGCAGGGAGCGAAGTCAGAATAGCAAAGGACCAAACTGAGGAAAAGATAGCCAACTCAGTTAAGAAGGGGGATAAAACCTTTTATAGGTACATCAGCGAGCGTAGAAAGACAAAGGGAGGGATAGTGAGACTGAATAGAATGAATGGTGGGTAGGCAGAGGGGGACAGTGAAAAAGCAGGGATACTGAACGAATATTTTAGCTCAGTATTCACAAAAGAGGAGAGGGAAGTGCCTAATCCAATTAACAGAAGCACTCTTGATGGGGGGTCGATCCCAGTCCTTTCACAGAAGAAAGGGTTCTGCAAGAACTCCTAAAACTGAATGTGGACAAAGCAATGGGGCCTGATGGAATTCACCCCAGAATTCTAAAAGAATTAAGGGGGGGATCTAGTGAAACCACTGGCAACTCTTTTTAATAAATCATGGGAGGATGGCGTGGTACCCGAGGACTGGAGGAAGGCGGATGTGATTCCCCTTCACAAAAGTGGGCCCAAGACAGAGGCAGGAAACTACAGACCTATCAGTCTGACCTTTATGGTAGGGAAAGTGATGGAGTCACTTCTGAAGGAAAGAATAGTTGAGTACCTAGAGGTCAGTGGGGCACAGGGCTCAAGGCAGCATGGGTTCACAGCGAGAAGGTCATGTCAGACAAATCTAATAGATTTCTTTGACTGGGTGACCAAAGTAGTAGACCAGGGAGGAGCTGTGGACATGGCCTACCTAGACTTTAGCAAGGCATTTGACACAGTCCCACACAAAAGATTAATAGACAAATTAACCAGCCTGGGAATGGGTCCCAGGGTGGTAGCCTGGGTAAAACATTGGCTGGACAACAGGACACAGAAGGTAATTGTAAATGGAGTCCACTCTGAAGAAAGAGGGGTTACTAGTGAGGTACTGCAGGGTTCAGTATTGGGTCCAGTCCTTTTTAATGTCTTCATAAGTGACATTGCAGAGGGACTGGAAGGAAAAGTATGCCTCTTTGCAGATGACACAAAGATCTGCAACAGGGTTGATACACAAGGAGGTGTGGAAAGGATGAGAAGGGACTTGGCAATGTTGGAGGAATGGTCAGAAATATGGCAGCTAGGATTCAATGCAAAGAAGTGCAGAATAATGCACTTGGGAAACAAGAACCCAGGGGAAGAATACACAATGGGGGGGAGGTAGTAACAACAACAAAAAAGGAAAGGGACCTGGGGGTAATCATATCAGATGACCTTAAGGTTAGCAAGCAATGTGAGAAGGCAGTAGGGAGGGCTGGGGGCATACTGGGATGCATAAGGAGAGGCATCTGCAGCAGAAAACAAGAAGTTGTTATCCCTCTGTACAGACAGTTGGTGAGACCCCATCTGGAGTACTGTGTCCAGTTCTGGAGACTCCATCTCCGCAGGGACATAGACAGGATAGAGGCAGTCCAGAGGAGGGCAACTAAAATGGTACAGGGTCTGCAAGAGAAGCCTTATGAGGAGAGACTAAAGGAGATTAATATGTATACCCTTGAGGAAAGAAGGGAGAGGGGGGTCATGATAGAAACTTATAAGTACTTCAGTGGAATCAACAAAGTCCAAGAGGGTAGCATCTTTCAGAAAAAGAGACGTGCAAGAACAAGGGGACACAATTTAAAGATAGAGAGAGGGCGGTTCAGGGGCAATGTGAGGAAGTATTATTTCACAGAGAGGGTAGAGGATGCATGGAACAGCCTTCCTGAGGAGGTCGTGGGGTCTAAAACTGTGGGAGAATTCAAGAATGCATGGGACAGACATAAGGCAATTCTTGTGGGGGGTAGGAAGAAATAGGCTGTTGGTTAACTGGGAAATGAGCAGACTAGATGGGCCAAGCGGTCCTTATCTGCCATCAAAGTCTATGTTTCTGTTTCAGTGTGGCAGAATGAAAGAGGACGCCTCACAGGCCCGCTTTCGACTAGCCACGGTGCTGGCTACACTGGATCTGTACAGGTATTTTGGGGTATTATTACAAGAATAAAATGAATGCCAGAAGTGGGAATTGTATTATAGCCCCTTCAGACAATGAAACTGATCAGGATAAAAACAGAAAAAGAAAAAAGCTATGTCTTTGCAAGTGATTTAAATAGAGTGGCATCCAAACCTAAGGAGGTGAAAAATGAAACTAAGCAAATGGAAGAAATAGCTCAACCTCCAGGGAAAAAAAAGAGTTTATCTGTAGTTCTCAATGAAACTCTAAAAAAAGGACTGGGGTCAGCTGATCAAAGCTTAAATAAATATAGCCTTGAAAAATACACATAATTAGCATAAGGAGAAGCCAAGGAAAGATATAACAAATAGAAAACAAAAAAAATATATAATAACAAGAATAATAGTAGCAAACAAGGCAAAAAAGCACCTTATCACACAGACTTAATAACAAATTAGAAAGAGGTGATCACATATTTTTTCCTTCATTATGGAATGTAGACAGAAGGAAACAAAAGAAAAAACTGAAAACCAAGATGAAAGTGTAATAATCATACAAGATGAAATTTCAGCATCACCAACAGTTCAGGAAACTCACACAAGTAAACTGGAGCTTTTTAGTCCCTTGAACTTACCAGAAGATTCCTGTAACTCCCTGACCTGTATTCCATTGTTAAATTGTAGTAATTACACTAATTTAAATGCATAAGCATATTCTAACACATTATAGTATATGATTAGGGCTTATTCTAGATGGAAAACAGTGGCTTCCCAAATGTTGTTGTAGGACAGTTCAAAGGTCAAAAAAGTTGTACTATTGTTCTGACATCAGATCGATAGTACAACAACTTTTCAGCCTTGAGCTGCTACATGATTGGCTGAAAACAGAGCTGATAAAAAAATGCGCTCTAAAATGGCGGAGGTGTCTAATGATCAGTCGGTAGTGCCATTCAGTCAGATAGTTGGGACACAAACTGCCATACTCGGCTCCGTGTTCCCAAACTATTAGTTTGCCAGTTTTTTTTTTTTATTTCTTTTGCTGAGAGCAGGACGGCAGGAAGCAGTGAAGCACCAGTATCTTCGATGTCGGGACTGGATGGCGACTGCAGCTTGGACCGGGAGGGAGCGACCGAGCAAATGAGTGGGACAATATTCACAAGGTATGAACCTTGTCAAAAGTCAAACCTCCTACAGTTTGGGGAACCATATAATTATATAAAATAGTATGAATTGTAAACACAATAGCATTGTTGCCATCTCGGGGAAGTGATTCCATCACACGGACCTCTCGAGCTTCACTCTCGAGGTCTGTGTGATGCCATCACATCCCCTCAAAGGCAACATAACCTTGTTGTGTATGAGCAACCATACACTATTTCATATGTTTGAGCTGTTAAACCATTAGGTAGACAAAACAGCTATAGATACATTAATTGTTAATCAATATTTTGAAACTTTTTCTAAATACACTGTTCAGGCTTTGATTCACCCTTTAACGTCAAGGATAGCAATATTAGAAGTTGTGACACAACTAAACAAATTTAGAACTCTTTATGAAAGATATAAGTGACAAACTGGACAATCTTCAACAAAAAACAGAAAATCTGGAAAATCATAAAGGAAAATATAGTTTATCATTTTTGAAAATAATTATCCCTGACTCTCCAGCTAAATCTTTTTTTTTTTTTATAGATTTTTATCAGCTTTTTCTTCCCATTTTTTCCCTATCCCTGTGCCATGGGCATGTGCGCATGTGT
Organism: Neoceratodus forsteri; assembly: GCA_016271365.2. NCBI lineage: Eukaryota > Metazoa > Chordata > Ceratodontiformes > Ceratodontidae > Neoceratodus > Neoceratodus forsteri. The sequence continues at coordinate 717,636,597 of CM028132.1, read as the reverse complement.
GGAGGCATGTACACGCCACACCTTAGGACACCCTCCCACTACACTGCCACCCCCTCCCACCTGCACTACCCACCAGGCCTCCACCCAGTGGAAGTGGAACTACAGGGTGGGATGACAACCACCTCAGGAGAGGAGAGCTACCTTTCGGTTGCTTCCTCCCCCATGCCAGTTCTCTGATGACCCAAAGTCTTTCTCGAACCCGGGTCTTAAGTGTGGTGGGACATAAGGTGTCCAGTGCCTCAACCCTCAGTGCCACTGGGCCGGCTCACTCCAGTTAAATCTTAGTAGAGGCAGAACAAGGGAGCAAAAAAGAAAGAGAAAGAGAAAGAGTAAAGTGATAAAATCACTACAAATTGACCTAAGGGAAAAAATCTAATAAACTCCTACATTCTATTGCAGTACAGTCATTGAAAGAGAAAGTAGTGAGAAATGATCATGAATAAAAGTTGGAGAATGCATCAGAAAAAAAGAACAAATAAAAGATGAATTAACAAGTAATGAAGAGAGGATTGCTTTAATAAACCACAGAAGAGGAGAGAGAACTGTTCACTTGGTAAAAAATAAAATATTTCAGTGACTAATTCAGAAACAGATTAAAGATCAAGGCACTAGTAATGCTGATACAAAAAGTTCAGATAACTCCATTGATATTGAACTTACAAGTAATTAACCCCCTGCCCTACCTACAATTTGTCACAGCACTCGTTACTGCATCACCTCCCCTCTTCTCTCTCTTTGTCTTAGCAGTAATCACAACCCCCCTCCTCTCCCTGTGTCTTAGCTGCAACCCCTGCCCCTGATTCCAGCTGCAGAAGTAATGTCTCCTGCTCCTTGCTGTCTCTCTTTTGTCTACCCTTGTCTGCCCACCCTCTGATTAATGCAGCATTCCAGCAGCACTCAAAGTATTAATAGTGCCCTCCTCTTTCCACAGCTCTAGGAGCACCCCTGACTGGGTGCTCCCAAAGATGCAGCACTGAAAAGCAGCTGCCCTACCCTCCACAAGCTGAGTGGTGCCTCCTTCAGCCACTGCCCACTACTCCATGGCCACCCACTCTTTTGAGGGACCAGCTTCAGGTACACTCACAAAACCATGCCATAAATCAAATTTCACTTGACACTTCCACCTCTGCATTCCTGATTGGCCCAATGCTATGGCCCAAAAACTCTTATTGGTTCCTGCATTAGCAGAGCCAGGAATCCCTGCCTGCTACTAGCTTTTGTCTGGTGAAGCTCTCTCTCTCTCTCTCTCTCTCTCTCTCTCTCTTCTCCTAACAGTGTCTTTTTACTGTGTTCTCAAATCTGCTTTTGTGAAACTTAAAGTTTAATGTCCCAGTAAAATATAGCTGTTTTGTGAAACTGTACAGTTTAAGATACTTGCACTGTATATAATAAGTTTAATCTTTGATAGCTTGCGCTGTTACATTTTTTTCCTGCTTGTTTATTAATTAACTGCCTTCTCGCTGTCTTTCCTGTCTCCTCTTCTATCTTTGCTCAGCCTATTCATTTCTGTAAGTCCTGCCCTACCTACAGTTTGTCCAGGCACTTTTTACTGCATCACCTCCCCCCTCTCTTTGTTTTAGCTGTAATCATTACCACCCTTCTCTCCCTGTGTCTTAACTGCTACCCCCTTCAATTTAAGCCATAGACCTAATGTTGCTGGCTCCCTGCTGTCTCTCTTTTGTCTACCCTTGTCTGCCCACCCCCTGATTAATGTTGCATTCCAGAAGCACTCAAAGTATTAATAGTGCCCTCCTCTTTCCACAGCTCTAGGAGCACCCCTGACTGGGCACTCCTGAAGGTACAGCATTGAAAAGCAGCTGCCCTCTACCCTCCACAAGCAGAGCGGCAACTCCTTCAGCTGATGCCAGCTCCTTCCAGGGACCAGCTTCAGGTACACTCCTGAAATTCCGACATAAATCATATTTTACTTGGTGCTTCTACCTCTGCATTTCTGATTGGCCCACTGCTATGGCCCAAAAACTCTGATTTATTCCTGCATTAGCAGAGCCTGCACTCCCTGCCTGCTACCAGCTATTGTCCGGTGAAGCTCTCTCTCTCTCCTCTCTCTCTCTCTCTCTCTCTCTCTCTCTCCTGTGTCTTTTTACCATGTTCTTAAATCTGCTTTTGTGAAACTTAAAGTTTAATGTCCCAGTGATAGACAGCTGTTTTGTGAAACTGTACAGTTTAAGATACTTGCACTATATATATTAAATTTAATCTTTGATAGCTTGTGCTCTATGACTTTTTTTCTGCTTGTTTATTAATTAACTGCCTTCTCACTGTCTTTCCTTCTCCTCTTCTATCTTTGCTCAGCCTAATAATTTCTCTTAGCCCTGCCCTACCTTCAGTTTGTCCTAGCACTCATTACTTCATCACCTCCCCCTTTTCTCTCTCTTTGTCTTAGCTGTAATCACCACTTCCCTTCTCTCCCTGTGTCTCAGCTGCTTCCCCACCACCGATTCCAGCCACAGATCTAGTGTTGCCAGCTCCCTGCTGTCTCTCTTTCATCCACCCTTGTCTGCCCACCTTCCAATAAACACCGCATTCCAGGAACACTCAAAGTATTAGTAGTGTCCTCCTCTTTCCACAACTCTAGGATCCCACTCTGACCGGGCAGTCCTAAAAGTGCGGCATTGAAAAGCAGCCACCCTGCCCTCCACAAACTGAGTGACACCTCCTTCAGCCACTGCCAGCTACTCCACAGCTGCCCGCTCCTTCCTGGGATGTCCATGCCAACACTTCGCACTAGCTCCCCACCCACTCCCTCACCCTAAGTGGACTCTCATTTATATAGCTACTGAAGGTCGCATGATAAACTTCTAAGTGTCAAATATTCCTTTAGCAGCTTATAACTGCTGTGCACTAGAGGCACTCACCCCAACCTGCAGTGCTTCTCTACACAGGCCCTCTATTTCTCTAATTAACTAGCACATAATGCACACCACTATGGCTTGCCTTACTCCAAAATCTCTTGCCTTACACCTCACCTTCTTCTCCATCTTTCTTCTTTCGTACTCAGATCCCCTCCTGCACTATCAAAACAACTACCCTGGTACTCCCCCAAAAATTACACCCCTACTAATCCTGAATGCTATGCTCCCAAGTGCAGGCTCCTCCACTCCTTTCAATCAGCCATGTGCTGCTCAAAGGAAACTCGACTAGCAAAATCTGAATACTTTCAATCCACCTTCAAAGCTAACATAATCATGTCCTCAAAATTCTGGAAAGTTGTATGTTCAATCTTCTCCCCACCATCAAAACCTCAAACAACTCTCCTCTATGTAAACAATGTGCTAATTTCTGACAACCTCTCTGTTGCATCAGAATTCAACTCTTACTTTACCTCTTGTGCCTCTGCCCTCCTTACTCCCCCCAGTCTCCCCATGCTTGTCTGACCTTAATAAATCCTTCACAAACTTCAACTGCTCCAACTATTTCTCCTTTGCCCCGGACACCAAAACAAACACTCAGAATGCACTCCTTGCTCTCAATCCATCTAAAGATTCCTCACCTGATGGTCTTGAGCCCAAACTTCTGTTCCTATCTGCTCACGCTATCTCCACCCCACTGTCTGCATTACTTAACCTCTCCTTCTCATCTGCCGCAGTCCCTCACTCCTGAAAGCATGCCGTAGTTCTCCCTTTACCTAAAGGAGATGATCCTTCCACACCGGGGAACTATTGGTCCATATCACTCCTCCCAATACTTGTCAAGCTTCAGGAGCATCTGGTCCTCTCACAACTCTCTACCTTCCTCTCTAATTCTTCCTTTTTCACCCCCTACCAATCTGGTTTTAGGAAAGATCACTCTACCACCACTTCCCTACTTATGCTAACCAATTCCATTCTCTCAGGTACAGATAGTGGTGAAATAACCTCAGCCATTTTTGTCAACCACACCAAGGCCTTTGACATGGTCTCCCACCCCCTCCTAGTAGATAATCTGAGTATGGCTGGACTGTCAGCCTCAACCATCAGTTGATTAATTTTCTACCTAATAGGTAGGACCCAGTCAATCAAAATTGGTGATACCACATCTCCCCCGATAAAGACTGGTGTGACTCAAGGCTTAGTCCTTGGCCCCCTGTTAGTCTCCATTTTCCTACGTGTTCTCCCACCAGTCTGTACCACCTCATCAATCCATATGTACACTGATGATACAGTCCTTTTCTTTCCTGGCAACTCCCTCTCTGTTGCCGCTTCCAATCTTCAGCATGACTTTGAGAAAGTTCAGCTCTGGTTAAGCTCCCATCAGCTTTTCCTCAATGCTAAGAAAACAGTCTTCATGACCTTTGGCCCTAGGCAGAGACTCTCTAGGCTAGCAAAATTGCCCTCCTTTCACACCCTTGATGGCACAACTCTTGAGGACACATCCTCCTTTAGGTACCTTGGGGTCTGGCTACACCAGCACCTCAACTTTCCTGGACATATAGACTCCATACTGAAAAATCTGCACCCCAAACTAGGAGCCCCATACAGGAACTGAAGCTACCTACTTCAACCAGCTAGGCGTGAGCTAGTCCAGAAAAATTATTTTACCTATTTTGACTATTTTGACATGGTCTATAGTGTTGCTCTGCAGTCTTCCTTAACCAGATTGGATGCCGTCTTCAATGCCTTCTGTCACTTCACCCTTGACACCCCTTCACTCACTCACTACTGTACTCTATATCACTCACTTGCTCATCCCTCACTGGAAAGCCAATATCTAGTTCACTGTATGAAATTCGTCTCTAAATTCTGGTTTGGTTCTCTACCCCCCATCTATCCTCCTCCCTGGCCTCCTGCCCTCCAGCTCCCCACTCCCTTAGATCTAATGACTCTTGTATCTTCTTCATCCCATGGCACTCCACCACAATAGATCAAATGGCCTTCTCACAGAGGTTTCCAAAACTATGGAATGCCTTATCAAATTAGGCATTCCTCCTTCCCCTGTCCTTCTCAGCCTCCCTTCATAACTTCCCCTCTCAAACCTACAACTGCTCCTAGACTCCTTTATTCACTTCCTACTTCAAGCCTTCTTTGTTCTTGACGAGTGCAAACTCTAAGCTGATTCTGTACATTGCACTTCTGTACAGTAATTTATTTAATTTATATAGTTTTGTTGTCTACATTCTAGTACTTTGGTATTGGTAAAAACTCATATTATATTGTATATATTCTATGCCTTCTTTTTCTTGTATATAGCCCTAATTGTATTGCCTATTCTTCTCCCTCATGATTTCTAATGATATAGTGTATTTACTTTGGCCATGTGTTTCCTGGTCGACAAATGACATATGTAATTTTTTTTTTTTTTAGGAAATTGAAATTTATTGAAAGTTTTCATTTATAAACACCAGGACAATTACAGTTAGACAGCACATTACATTACATTCCTCACCCTTCCCACTAAGTTGATACAAACAAATACAGTTTTTGTGAAAATAGCCCATTAAAAAGTGCCTTGGAATATTCAGAAAAAAGCAACTCTCACAAAACCGATGGGCTTGGAGGGGTATCTCTAATTGAAACAGAGTAAAAAAGCAGAAAGGAGAGAGAGAGAAGTTAAGAACCTACAAGGAAAAAGTGAAATAAAGAAAAAGTGAGAGAGACGCAAATAAGAAGAAGGGGAGGAGAAGGAGGGGAGGGAAGATGCTTAAGTTTGTTCCGCTAGGATCTCCAGAACAATTTTTTTGTTTAGAGGCCATATAATGGAAAAATTGAAGCCATCTACCTTTAAATTTGTCTAATTGAAACCGCAGTGTGGCTGTGAGTCATTCCATTTCTAATGTTCCAAGGCAAATACTATATCAAGAATCTAGTGTAGGTTTCTTGGGAGTAAGCCAACAGATCATGATTGCCTTATGAGTTGCTGCAATCAATATAAAAAATAAATAGCAATGAGATTTAGATTTTAAGGTAACAGGTGGGAGGCCCAGTAACCTATGCTGAATCACTTCATGGGGCATGATATCGAAAAGTTCCCTTATTATCTTCTGTATTGAGTCCCAATATCCCGAGAGTGCTTGGCACCTCCCCAAAAATATGGAAGTATGTACCTTTAGCCTGACAACCCCTCCAACATGAATCCAAAGTGTGTTTCCCATAATGTTTGGTCATGACAGGGGCCAGAAATACCTGATCACTACCTGCCAGCTTAACTCTCTCCAGAATAGTGAGGCAGTAGTGGAGTGAATACCATTCAAAATTTTCTGCCTTTCCATGTCACTCGATTGTACTCCTGCTTCTGTTTTCCTAATATACATTAAATGGTCTGGCTCTACCATGGATAAGCAGCTGACAATTTTAGACACTCCCCTTTGCAGTTCATCAAGGAAGCAAGAGCAGAGACACATTCTTGTAATGGGTTTGGGCTGGACAACAACTGAGAGCCCTTATCATCCACAAGTAGATAATGTCTAAATTGTAAATATCAGAAAATGTCCCCCTGAGGCAGTCTGAATTCCTCCCTCAACTGTTGAAAGGTTTTGATGTACCCCCCAGAGTAGAACTGCACCAACATCTGGAGACCTGATCTTGCCCACCTGCAGAAGGCCAGGTCCCAGCTAAGGGGGAGGAAGTCCAGGCAACTAAGTATTGAAGTTGTGGGGTGAAGCCTCATGGGCAGGAGGAGTTTGGAACTGGCACCCTTCCATGTTTGTATTAATATTTGAGTCCAGGGGTTGTCCAGGACCAACATTTTCAACCTGGTGTAGTCTAGGAGGAGCATATCTTCTATGCAAGGCAGGGGAATGGTGCCACCTTCAAGTTCCATCCAGTGGGGAGGGTCTCTTCCCATTAGTGGGATCAGAGCCTGCAGTTGCACAGCCCGAAAATATTTTTGAAAGTCAGGAAGCCCCAGGCCACCTCTCTCTTTAGGTGCTGTAAGAACCTTCCACTTGACTCTAGGCTTTTTCCCTGACCTGATGAATCTTGACAGCATGGTCTGGAGCATTTTCCCGAATGCACGGGTTGGGGGGGACTAGAAGAGATATGAAAAGGAATAAAATATGGGTTAGGATATTCATCTTGACACACTCTACTCTGCCAGCAAGTGAAAGCCAGAGCTCTTTCCACTGATTACAATCTGCCAGTACTTCCTATAATAATTTAAAGTGGTTAAATTGACAGATTTTATCTAGATCTCTTGGGATCCAAATCACTAGGTGTCTGAAACTGTCTTTGCCCATTTAATGCAACCCAAGTCAGGGGCAGAGGTCCCCGGAGGAATCCCTACTGGAATCATCTCTTTTTTTGTCTTATTGATGCTGTAGCCAGATAACTCTCCAAACGCAGTTAAAAAATTAAAAATTATCAGGAGAGTATGTGAAGGATCTGAGACATATAGTAGGGTGTCATTCTCATATAAAGACACCTTTGTCTCTGTCTCCTGGACTTGTATACCTTGAAATATTTTGTATTGTCTAATGTGGGTGTCAAGGGGCTCCAAACTGAGGGGAGAAAGCAGGCAGCCTTGCCTGGTACCCCTTCAAATCTCAAAAGGGGGAGAGAGATGACTCCATACACCCAGACCTGTGCCTTGGGGTCATGATAATTTTGAATTCATCTCCTGAACCTTTCTCCAAAGCCAAACCTACCCAGAGTAAGGTGCAGGTATGTCCAGTCCAGGTGGTCAAACACCTTTTCAGCATCAAGTGACACCACCACCTGGAGGGAGCCACCAGGCAGAGATTTGTCAGAGGAAAGAACATTCAGCAAAAGGCAGAAATTATCCTGGATGTGTCTACCCAGAATGAAGCCCATCTGATCTGGGTGTACCAAGCACGGTATGACCTTTTGGAGTTGATTACTGAAAGCTTTGTAAAAAATGTTTGTGTCTTGATTTAGTAAAGAGATGGGCCTATAGATAGCACACTGAGACAGGTCCTTCCCAAGCTTGGGTATTACAGAAATGAGGGCTTCACTCCAGGTGTCAGGAAGTGCACCAGGTTCCTGAGCACTGTTACAGATCTGGGTAAGTATAGGGGCCAATTCCCTAGAGATACATTTATAGAACTAAGAGGTAGAGCCATCCAGCCAAGGTGTCTTTCCAGATTTTGGGGATTTTATTACAAAGGTCACCACTGTTTCAGAAAAAGCACATTCTAATCCCTCTTTCTGCACTTTTGTCAGGGCAGGGAGGGATGTTTGATCCAAAAATTCTTGGACTCTTTGTTCATGTCTGGGGCCCCTGTCTTTGGTGTAAAGGGATCTGTAATAGTGCAGAAACTCATTTGCTATGTCCAAAGGTTGGGTCAATGGGGGCCAGTCAACCTCTTGCAGTTGGATGGTGCTGACATGGTGTACCATCAACACAGTAAAACCCTGATGGCAAACACCATCACAGCAGCAGGAATTGGGCAAAATCCACCCATCACCTTGGTGGATAGTGTGCCGATTGGGACTGCCTCACTGGGTGATTGCCCCCCCGGTCCAACTCCAACTCAGAGATAGAATCCTAGAGACTGGGGGTGTGTGGGGTGGAGACTGCTACAAGGGGGGTTTGGGGTGCAGCCTCCCCACTTGTGAGCACCAACATCCCATAGCTACAATGCCAATGGTCAGCATTGTAGCTGTCGCTGTAGGGGATGTCAGCGCTAGGGCTGTCAAAGCACTATAGTAAACCTGGGGACATATCTGTCCACCTCCTGCTTCCTGAGGTGAAGGATAGCAGTCTACCACCCTCTATCCCTCCTCATAATATTGCTGCCTAGTGTATCTTAATGAATTCTCTGCATGTCTTAACATGAGAGAATTATATACAGTTCTAGCCTCTCAAAGGAGAGCCAAGATCAACGGTTGTCTGGGATGTTTATGCTCAGTTTATAATGCACTAACCTTCTCCAAGGCCTCCTTGAGCAGGGCTTGATGTTGTTTATTCTTATGAGAGGAATAAGCTATGGTGTGGCCCTGAACCACAGCTTTGAGGGCATCCCATATAAATTTGAGAGGGGAGTTGGCTTCAGTGTTTTCCCTCAAATAATTTTTAATTACCTCTCTGGCAGATTCTACATATTGCTTATCATTAATTAGCCCTGGGTCAAATCTGCAAACCCTGCCATTGGAGGGTGCCTCCCATCTGATAAGGGCAGAGATCATGGTGTGGTCTGAGAATGTGATTGGAATAATCCATACATCACAAACGTGTGGACCAGGCCTTTTTGAGTGTAAAATTTATCCAACCTAGAGTAAGAGTTATTTGCTACCAAGTAGAAAGTGTAATCCCTCAAGGAGGGATTCTGCTGTCTCCAAGGGTCAGCCAGCCCAGCCTCGGCACAAAGGTTCTTTAGAAGGAGAGAACAAGCTTTAAAAGAATTAGTTCCTGAGGGACTCCTGTCAAGCCTGAGATCTTCAATTCAGTTCCAATCCCCATGCAGATGATCTGACTCGGGGAGAGGCCAGACACTGCACAGAAGAGGAGGTGGAAGAATTCACCTGTAGGAGGGGTTGGGGCATATATGGTCATGACATGAATGGGATGACCTCTGTAAATCCCAGATATAGTTACCATAAGGCCGGTGCCAGCTGTGGTGACTTTTTGAATCTGTAAGGGGAGTCCCCTTCTAATCAAAACTGTAACCCTGGCCTTCTCAGAGTGAGAGTGTACATCCAAATAAATTGATCCTACCCAGACCCTGCACAATGTTAAGTGCTCTTGAGCAGAAAGTCTAGTTTCTTGTAGGCAGGCTATATCACATCTTCCTTTTTTGAGCTTAGACAAAATTCTAGTTCATTTAACTACATTGCTAATGACTTCACATTGATAGAGCATATTTTTAACTCAGTCATGGTGGTTCAAAGAAAGTAGCATACTGAATCTGAAATAACAAACTAAGATCCCACATGCCATTCCTCATCCTCACAACCCTTCCCCATACAGCAGGTAAGATAGATAAGATTAAAAAGTAGTAGTAGAAAACATGTAAACATAAACAGTACAACATGTCAACAACAGTCAACACAACAAACAAACAGTAACAAATCTATCCCCCTTAAAAGTGGGGGAACAATGGTGGATTGCCTGTTAGGGCCCCACCCAATTGTCGAACTTGGGAGGTGAAACCTCCCTAAGGTAATGAAGGAACAGACAAATCCCTCAAGAGGACTAAACTCCCTGTGTAGTGGAGCTAGGTCTGAGGTGCTTCCCTTCAGAAGAGCTTCAGGACCTGTGCCCTTCTGGGGGAAGTTCCAGTGAAATAAGTAGTAAAGTAGTAGTAAATCATTTTGTATTCAAATACGAATAATTGGATACATTCACTTGAGCATAGCTCATTTTCAATTCGCAGCCCCTAATGTGGCCAAGGGGGTATAAAAGGTCCAAAGTCCATGCAAGTGCAACAAGATGGGAGCTGCATGAGAGAAGAATCAGAAATTAACTAGTTATCCCAGAGATCTCTCTGAACTCAATTCCCATTAACCCCTAGAGCTCTTGCAAAACTCGTCATATGCCCTGTTAGTTCAGTACCGGGGCCTAGGGGTAGCCAGAGTGGGAGGTCCATGGAGAGTTCCGAGAAACAACCAAAATGCATAATACAATCTTACTTGTGTGGAACCATGGATTCGGGAAGAGGGAGACCCAGTATAAACCACAAAAGAAGGAGAGATACAGCAAATCACTGTCTGGGTTAGAGGGGGGAGCCAGGAGACATCTAGTAACAATGCCTGAGGGGAATCCCTTAAGAATGGTACCGTGTTGGTCTGACACTACAGAAAGTCAGACCAGGAATGAAACCTCCAGAGATATGGTTCCAGTTGTACTCCTCTTAAGCCGACAGACATCCCAATTATCTCCCAGACCAATTAGAATGCAAAGAAAAGGAGAACTGGGGGGTCTCATCAAGTTGCTGAGTTTCTCATATATGAATATCAGCACGGTCGGTTCCTCATCAAAATCAGTTATTTCAGAAGGAGCAGGAAAAGCTCAGGTGTTCACTAGCAGCTTCAGATTCTCAGGTGTTTTGTGGAGGTGAGATCCATTTTGCTAAGTCAACACACAGGGGAATCATGGCATCAGAATGAGACCTGCTTGCAGGGCGTCTGCCTGGGTAAGTGACCAGAGCAGCTCTTCAGTCTCACATTCAGCTTTTTCCTCCATGAGGTCTGGGAGGGAGATCCCCAAAGCCTTCAGAAAAGGGCAGGCTTTCAGCAAGTATTTAAAGGATTTGGGGTCTTCCTTGATCTCAACCCACAGTCTGGCAGGATAGCACAGTTGGGCACAAAATCCCTTCATCCCCGGAGCTGTTTTACTACAAATAGCACTTTCTTCCTTTTGGCCATCATTACTGGGGGAAAGTCTTGATCCACATACACTTTGTTGCCATCAAGATTCAAGTCTTTCTTTGCCCATGCCAGCCACAAAATGTTTTCTTTTACAGAAAATTTGAGAAATTTTATTTAAATTTTTCTCGGGGGTGCCCCTGGTTTAGGCTTTGGGGCGATAGCCCTATGCACACATTCTATGTCCAGTGAGAAATCATCCTCCAGTTTCAATTCAGTTTCAAAGCCAACAATCCATGAAGCTCACCATATCTTTCTGTTCAACTCCCTCTGGGATGCTGAATATACAATGTTGTTCCTCTGAGATCTAGCTTCGGCATCCTCTGCTCGGAGGGTGAGAGCCCACTCCCTCTTATTGGAGAAAAGCTAGAGACCTTCCCAATGCCATATGCTCATTTTGCATAATTTCTAAATGAGTTTCCACTGCCGTGGTCCCGGCCTCCAGTTTTTTGAAAACTTTCTGGATGTCTGTAACCTTCCCGTCTATTCTATGTAGCAATCTTAAAATTTTGTGTGTGTCCAAATGGGAGATTGTGGAGCCAGAGTCCAATCCTGAATCATCATCCATGGAACTAGAGATCAGAGACGACCATGAGGGTATGGAGCTAAGGCCTATAGATGGCTGAGCATTGGGGTGGAATTATGTGGCTGAGACCCCAAGGTAGCTTTCTGTTTAATTCGGCCCATGTTAATGAGGTTCTCATACACTATATTGAAAGTTCTCTGCTTCAGATACTGCCATTAAAGCATGCAATTATAATGGATTAGACACCCGTGGGAAGGAGCACTGAGCTAGGCTTCCATTTGGGGCCGTTGCATCACCAAAAGTCAACATATGTAATGTTTTTATGATTCTGTACCCCATTGTCCCCCTTCCCCAGGATGCTCTGTGAGGTGAGCAATTTGAAATTGTTCAGTGTGCCTTTTCTGGTGAAACTTTTCAATAAATAAATAAACCATAATACGCTTTACTGATATTTTTCTGAAAGAAAATGAGACCACACAATCCCTTTGGATGTAATCCTTGTTTTAGTTCAAGCTCAATTAGGTATCATTAAAGCTAAAGAGAACACAAGAACAGTTTTTGGAGAGATGGATGATCCTGAATTGCCAATATATGTGTCTCTACTTTGGATTTTGCAGAACAAATCTGGTTTTAAACCAAAAAACTGTCACAACTGGGTTTGGAATTAGCTTCACCCATAACATGATGTACAACCGACTAAAAATATTTTTAACATGAATCATTTAAGAACTCAAATTGAGCAAAACATTATTCAGTGTGCATTTACATCTTTGAAGTGAAATTTCTCAGAGAGACTTGCAGCAATAAAAATAGAGGAGTTAAATCCAACAGAACCTACAACTCTTTTTGTATTTGGAATGGAAAGGTTACCAAATCAGAACAGTACTATTTTATATACAGAAATCTCATTTTTGGTCTCAGATGTCCTAAAATGGGAAATATGAGAAAGGTATTTTTTAAAAATATTTTCAGTAAATACAAATTTGGAAGGGGTCATGTAGCATTTGTATGTAAACAACACTTCACTCTTGTTCCTCACTAGATTATTGAAAATGCTCCAAATTGGTTCGCATAGGGATACTCAAAAAAAACTTGAATAACCTATCAAACATTAAAAGTCCAGTAGAGAGGAACAATGACTTTGTAAAACAAAGGAGAATATGCTCATGAAATCAGAATGATTTGAGTTGACCATTAATGTAGGGAATTTTTAATCATGGAATGTTGCAGGTCTTCATGGAAAAATGAAAATGGTAATAACTTAGAAAATGTATTACAGAAAATGCTTCGCTTCTGTTAAATGATAATTAGTGGGTATAGTGCAGTGGTTTAAGGCTCTGGGATGCAAATCTGGAGACCTGGGTTTGAATCCCACAGCCCCACTTGCATACTGTGTGACCCTGAGCAAGTCACTTAACTTCCCTGTGCTCCCAGGTTGCACCTGTAAACAGGTTTTCAGCTTAGTGTGTCTCACCTGGTTAAACAATTGAAAATAAAAAAAAATAAAACATTTTATAACTCAATTTACAGTACTATGTTTCCAAGAAACATGGAATCAAGATAAAGTTAATTTAAAGGCATATGGAAAAATGAGTGCCATGGCCATTAAACCAAACAGATCTGATTGACATGTGGGGGTACTTGCCACATATAGTAACATCAAACCTGCTATTAGAATTGTGGAGAAGTTCAAAACAGAGAAAATTTATATTGTCACAGTTATAAATTGGGATGACATTGCGTTTATCTTGTTAAACATTTACATTGCTCCAAAGAGATCTAACTTAGAAATAGTTTTGTCGAATTCCCAACAGCATACATTTTAATTGTTTGTGATTGTATTACCAAAATAGCAAATTCTGATATCATGGAGCCTTTGGAAGCATATGTGAACCTTGCAAATGTGCATAGAAGGTCAAACTGGGACAAGAAAAAAATGAAAATGGTAATAACTTAGAAAATGTATTCCAGAAAATGCTTCACTTCTATTAAATGGCAGGCTTAGAGGGGATGAAATCAGGAAGACTACAGTTACTGCAGCTTGTTATCACTCTCAATAGAAACGAGAGCAGAAAGTTATCATGCACCACTGATGCTGAAATTTTGATGTTCAATAATGTAACCATATCAAATGAAATGGTGGAGAGCACTGGTATTGTAACTGTCAACCATATCAGATCAACCAGAAATAAGTATTCTCTATGATATAAGGGGCAATAGAAGACTTTGGATGGAAGGCCTAGTATTAGACAAAATGAGTAAGGTACCATATGAGAATGAATCCATCAGTTTTTTACAATCTAGTTCTTGGTCTACACAAGCAGATATATCTTCAGCAAATCTAGATGCGTGGTTCAAATTGTTATATCCCATTTTATTTTTTTACCATTCAACTTTTATTAAACCTTTTACATTACAGAGAACAGATCCAGCAGAACAAATACACATCAGAAAATTAAACAAGATCTTGGACCCATTGGCCCCCTTCTTTTACATTCTCCCCCCATCCCCTCCCAACACAGCTGAGTAGCTGTTAACTGCTCAGAGACATAATTCTGTACTGGTCTGGTATAACCTATAATATGTAAAGGGTCCCAGATTTTTTTATATCTCTTTGTCCTATTCGTGAGACTAGCTATTGTCTTCTCTGTTCTGAGGTTGGAAAGAAGTTCATTAAGCCATTCAGTGTAAGAGATATCTTCGCTATCCTTCCAATGGTGCAGGACCACCTTTTTAAGTGACATGGAAATAAGGGCCATATGGTACCTGTGGCAGAGAACAGAGACCTGTGAGTAATCTCCCAGTATGCAAATTTCTGGGGTAAATAGGTCAGTCAGACCTAACAAAGGATCTGTTTTGTATTGAATACTGGCCCAAAGTGGTGCAACTTTGGAGCAGGTCCATAGGATATGATAAAGATTTCCCTCTTCCTGTTGACAACAGGTACATGTAGATGATGGAATAAGATCAAACTTGGCTAATCTCTGAAGATAGTAATATAAATTGTGTAACATGTGGAACTGCATCAGATGCAGTCTGTCATGGGTGATACATTTGTGGAAATTACACCACAGAGATGACCAATCCATTTTTAAATTAAGGGAAAAAAGTGTCCAAAAAGCTGTGGGACCAAAACTGTCCAGGTAAATCCAGTCATATAACATAGTGTAAGTTTTGGACATGGCTCGTTGGTAACCCGCCAAAGGGCCCAAATCAAACTGGAAAGATAGCTTCGGTGTTTGGGGATGATTTGAACCCAACGCTTTCAAAAGTAAATGTCTCAGCTGAAAAATCTTGAAAATGCTATGACTCAGGATATTACATTTATTTAAGATTGCAATAGTAGACAGCCAAGATCCATTTTCTATGAAATAGGTGAGGATTCCATCTCTCAGCTGGGGCATCCAGTGATCACTAAGCACTCTGTTGTCAATCTTAAAATTAGGGTTACCTCATACAGATTGCCCTAGGTCATGGGTATGATCATATTTGAGGGAAGCACACAGTTGGGAATGGACTCTGACAGAGATTGTTATGGGGAGATTTTTAGTCTTGAGGGGAGAACACTTGCTTTGATATACAAAAGCACAGTTGTGGATAAGCCACATGCTCAAATGAAAGCTAGTTCAATTCTCAGCCAGAGTGGAGAGTAAGGTGGGAGGGGTAGTGTACTGGGCAATGACAACCACCTAAGATATTTGGTGGCATGACATGCCCAGTAGTAAATAACTAGGTGAGGGAGGCATAAATCCCCTCAGAGTTTGGGGGCTGCCAGTTTATGATAAGCTAATCTAGGTTGTTTATTAGACCAAATAAATTTGGTAATGATACCATGTATTTTTTCTAAACCAGGGGAGGGGTAACCACGTGTTGAGTAAGTTAAGGGGATAAAAAAGTCTCAGGAACATGTTCATCTTAATTAAACTAATCTTACCCCGAAGAGAAATTGGGAGTGAGGACCATCTATCCAGGTCTTAGGTAATAGTAATTACTAGGGAGTCCAAATTTCATTTTTGGATAGACACAGGATTTCTTGTAAGTTCGACGCCCAAATATCGAATAAAATCTTGATTGCAGGAAAGTCTTAAATCTGTAATGGAGTATTTGAGGGTATTATAATTGAGGGGAAATATTACAGTTTTACTTAAGTTTAATTTGTAATTGGACATCTGGCTATATTCCTTAACAGTTTCCAACATAGGAGGAATAGAAGAGGCCGGGTGAGAGAGTTGCAGAAAAGAATTCATCAGCATAAGCAGAGACTTTAACTTCCTGGTCCAGGATGGTTATTCCTCGGATTCTCTATTTCAATCCATCAATCGACGGATGAGGGGTTCCAAGTATAGATTAAAAAGTAGGGGGGGACAGCAGGCAACCTTGCCTGATACCTGATTGCATTAAGAAAAGGCTAGAAGTGACTCCATTGCCTATCACCCTTGCTGAAGTGGAATGGTGGAGTGCACGTATCGAATGTTGAAATTCTAAGGGGAAAATTAAAAGCGTTGAGAGTCCAAAATAGAAAGTTCCAATTGACCCTGTGAAATGCCTTCTCAGCATCCAAGGAGACCAAAACAGCTGGAAAATCCACATCCCTGGACTCTAAGAAGACATGAGACAGGGTTCAGAGGTGGTCAACTGAAGATCTACCCTTCATGAAGCCCACCTGCTCAGGGCCTACAAGATCTGGAAGGATGGCACTGATACGGTTAGCGAGAAGTTTAGTTAGGATTTTTATATCTAGATTTAGTAGGGATATGGAACGATAACTAGTACCTAACTCCAGATTCTTGTCTTCCTTGGGCAAAAGAACAATTAAGGCTTCAAAGAGGGTCAGGTCTACCACTGCTCCTGACAATATATACTGATATAATGGTAGCAAAAGGGGAATTAGTTTCTCCTGAAATTGTTTTAAAAAATTGACTGAAAAGCCATCTGGACCTGGAGTTTTGTCCATGAGGAGGCTATTAATCACCTTTGCCAGTTCTGAATGTGAGATGGGGCATATAAGTAAATGTTGTTTTTCTGAGAGGGAGGGTAAATTAGATTCAGCCATATATGCATTGAGAACCTGATCCACAGGCGGGTCACTCATCGGGCTATATAAATCCTTGAAATAGGTACTGCATTTGGCTATTATGGTTGATGGAGATATCTTCAACGAGCCATCTGGGAACAAATTGAAGCTATAAATCTGACTGATTCTTGTTGTTTTATCCTGAAAGCTAGGAGATGCCCAGCTTTCTCACGCTGATCTGCATAGCATGCCTTAGTTCTCAGGATAGCAAAATCTACTTTCTCTCTCAAAATTTCTAAATAGGCATCTTGTAGTTTGCCTAGTTCTTGTCTAAGGGATTCTGGGGAATGGGGAGTTGGATTTGCTTCAATTGTCCGGATTTGTGAAAAAGTGCTCTTTGATTTCTGATTCCCTTTCTTCTTTGTTTGAGAGCTCAGACCAATTAAAATTCCTCTAATATAGGCCTTAAAGGCACCCCATTCCATATCTGGCCAGACGATAGAATTATGATTAAAACTGATAAACTGGTCAATATGTTCTGTAAGATATGTGACTATGTCAGGATTCTTCAGCAGCTGATTATTGATCTTCCATGTGTTTCACTCTGAGGAAAAGGTGAAAGGAAAAGATGACATAAAACCAGAGAATGGTCTGAGGGGGGTCCAGTTGGATCATGGTTTCTAAAACCCCAGTGAGTAATGTTTGGGATAAAAGTAAATAATCAATATGAGAGGCAGTTTTATGTGTTGGGGAGATAAAAGTATAGCCCCTTTCTGTGCGGTTCAGAACTTGCCAAATGTCACACAGGCCAACTTGATCTAGGAGTTCATGAAGGGCCTTCTGGGCTGGGGAAAAACCCTTTCAGGGGAGTCCCGAGTGGTCTAAGGTGGGGTTGATAACTAAATTTAAATCTCCCCCAAGTATTATTGGTAATGAGAGAAAAGGAGTGAGACCAGCAACCAACTGCATGAAGAATCCCTGATTGTCTATATTGGGTCCATAAATGCTCCCCAACAAAATCTCTGTTGCATATATTGTACCCTGATCAATATAAACCTACCTTGGGGGTCTCTAATTATTTGAATTGGTGAAAATGGAACCTTCCTGGCTATCAAAACCATGACATCACAGCTTTGGGTGGTGCCCCCAGCTGAGAATACTTTGTCCACCTGTTGTCTCCTCAACTGTGTGGCCTTGGAATCTAGCAGGTGAGATTCCTGTATGAATATAATATCTGCTGCCAGTATGGAGAAATGCTTTAAAACTTTATATTGTTTTATTTTCTTTTTTGACCCCCTTTAAGGTTCCAGGTAACGAACTTGAGATTATGAGCCATATGATATATCTATCTTGAACTGGAACATGAATCTCAATGTAATAACCTTAATTACCAGTACATTCCTGAGAATTATATCTGTGTTATGCCTGATCCCTAAAACCCTCCCCACTCCCCCTATCATTCCTACTACCATTCCCAGAACTCCCCATCCCCTTCCCTAACCCCTAAAGTTCTCTTCCCATCCCAGTTTCCCCAAGCCCCAACCTCAATAAGTAACAAATCCTAGCTCCCCTTCCCTTATTTTAATTTAAACAGCGTTCAGCAGATCATTACTTTATATTTCCTCTTCCCTCCAGCCATCCTAAATTATAACAATATATACCCATTAACTTGCCTGCTAAACCCAGCTGGGGAGCTCTCAACAAATAATTAAATTAATAAAATTCTCAGTGTCCATTTGTGGTTTTAAGGACATTATGACCTAAAAGAAATTTGGATAGGCCTTTAAGCTATAATCCCAGCTGGGCAGGTCCTGCGCTTACCAATAAACAGGCAATACAACTTACAGCACTTTAATGAATTATATAACTGTCTGTCTCAATATAAGGTTAACAAATTAAAAATATTTGTGCAAATCTTTAACATCTGTAGAGAGGCTATAAAAACAAAAATTCAGAATTATTAACTGTTAATACTGCAGTGGTAGCCCTTGTAAAACCAGATAAAGAATGACCCCACAGGGTCTCCGGGTAACCTGATGATTCAGCTCAACAAAATAATAATTGGTTGTAATATGTCCACCCACTTAGACATAAAAGAAGCTAACATTACCCTGCAATCTTTTAAATCGAGCTGAATAGACATTTTTCTTTATGTCCTCAAACGATTAGTATAGGAACAAAAGAGAACAAACAAAAGGAATTAAATAAACTTGATCTTGCGTAGCTTTAAATCAAAAATCAAAGCAGTGCTAAACTCAGAACAAGAAGTAATAGGGTCAAGACATAGTATTGAGACTCCCTCTAGCGGCAAAAAAGTTGTTGACTCTTGGGGATAGTTTGCCTAGAGTAAAAGCAATGTCCACTGTCACGTGACAAGGTCCTCCTCAGTCAAAATTATGGGCTTCTAAAAGGGAATATTTAGAGTGATTAAAGTCCCAGTGGCATCCAATATATGTATAACTATCGTATCTTTAGAATTTACCACTGAGATCAGTTTTAAACTGTTCCCATTTTAGCCGCTATGAATTATAATCTCAAAAAGCAGGTAGGCGCTGTTGTAAATGCAGTAATCCACACAGGGGAAGATTCAACGTATGGACTTCAGTTAGTGGTACTAATATTGGTGGATTTAAGGGCTAGTTAGGTTACAGCAAAAGCTGCTTGGTACTGTGCATTCACATACCGCCAAAAAGACTCCATCAAGAGTTAAGGGCAATAAAAGGATCTCCATTGAAAGGGATAACATCACTTTAATTTCCCTATTATACAGGGGCAGTTGTTCTGTGAGTTTTACCCTGGAATCAGATGGTTATTTTAGCCAATGTTTTCCACAAATAGAAGAGTCAAGAAAGGCTAGTAAAAATAGCTTCAGGGATCAAAGGCAAGATAAAGAATATTGCCACCATATATTTTCCAAAATACCCAGCATGCCCAGGTGAAATCTTTATTTTACTTCACCTTGTGTATTTCTGATTTTTTTTCCTTTTGCCACTCTATAAATCCAGTTCAGTGGTCACGGAACAAATCTGGTAATGCCACTTTCAGTCCCATGGCCACAGCTTCGGGATCCTCAAAAGATGACCAAGTCCCAGCTATTAAGACTTGGAGTTTAGCTGGGTAAGACATTCTGAATTTTATCCCAGCTGCTATTAAGCATGAAACCAATGGGTGGAAAGCTGTTAGTTTCTGGTGTACAGTTGTCGGAAGATCTTGTGCGAGTCTAATAGTTTTCTCTTCCCATCACAGTGATTGTATCTCTTTAATTTTTAGAAAAATATGCTGCTTTTCCAAGTAGTTTAAAAACCTAAAAATCAAAGGTCGCAGTGGGGAGTCCACTGGTGGTTTGGGACGAAGGGCCCTGTGAGCACGTTCAATAATGTATTTTTCTCCGAATGGCAAAGGACCTGCAAATTTCTCAAGGAATTTTTGTATGAAGGACACAGTGTCAGATCCTTCTTCCCCTTAGGGAAGTCCAATAAGGACCATGTTATTGTGCCTACTTCATCCTTTGAGATCCTCCACTTTCAGTTCAAGACATGACATTTTTTGTCACATGGCTACCAACTCTGGATCAAGTTTATCGGTATTATTTTCCAAAGAAACGATACATGCCGTGTTATCAGCGACTCTTTGGGAAACATCCTCCATTGCTTGTGATAGGGTTTTCAATTCAGAACAAATGGAGTGAAGTGCTTACCTAAATGTGGAAAATTCAGCCCAGAGTTGCCGCAGCGTGAGTGGTTCTTGATCCCCGATCGCTGGTGAAGACATTACAGAGTCAGCTGAACCTTTGGCCTGAGGCTTCTTGGGGGCCTTTTCCAATGTCACTGGTGGCATATGTTTTGGCATGGCTGTCCTCATTTCCACCTCCATTAGTTAGCTGATTGATAAGCAGATGATGGCCACAAGATAAATCAGCATGAGGAGTAAGTTTTATAACTGTAGCTTGATGAAAAGTAGTTTAAATTCCAGGTGGGTGGCTGGAGCTGTATTGAGGAGCTGCAAGTGCGTGATCTGCATCACGTGGTCTCCCTGTATCCCATTTTATATACTAATAGCATAAAAAGTAGGGGAAAGTCCAGCACATGGTTCAACAATAAGACGACTTGTCCCCACTAAGAGCGGTGGGTCTATTTGTCCCTGGCAACACTCCATAAGGTGCCTTACAGCAGGGAAAATGGAAAAAGGAGGGGGAAGAGCAGGTGACAGACAGGTGGGGAAGGGGTGGGTCTCATCAGGTAGGTGAGGGACTGATTGGCCAGGAAGTGGGCCACAGGAGGAGGGGAATTCTTAAGAAGGGGCTCCCTTCCTCGAAGAGCCCTCTTTTTCCTGATGGTTTCTCTTCTGCTAGAGAGTTTGAGTTTTTTCAGAGCCTAAGCTTGGAGCCCCAGCAACCAATAGATCAGTCGGCATGTCATGCATGATTGCACGGATGATTTTTGTACAGTGTCAATTTTAAAGATTTTTCCTTTAAAGATTTGGTTTTCAGCTTTGCAGTTGCATGTCCAATTTTAACACAAGCCTGAAAGGGTAAGAATTGTTTGTCAAGAGTTTTCGGCCTTCGATTAGGCTCACCCAATATGTGTTTACTATGTGGGACTGGAGCACCAAACAAGCCACGAGCAGCAAACCAGAGGAAGAACTATGGGCAGAGCAGCAGCTGAGGTAATAAAAGGCTGCTGTGGTTTGAGAACAGCTAGTCCTGGAAGGGCTGAGTATTTCTGTATGGGAGTTTTTTTTTCTTTCTCTTTCTGAGGCTTTGAGATGACCTCTGAGGATGGGAAGGGTTTTTTCAGTTGTTTTCTTGCAAAAAAAAATGAGATTGAGATGGACGCGAGGGCTGTGGAACCTTTTTAATTACTGATGACTCAAATGGGCAACAGAAAACATAGTGGTGGAGGTGGAAATTAGAACAGTGCACAGAGAGGGTGTGATAGGGAAAGGAACCCCACCCCTTTTTTTGGATTTGGCATCATGCAAAAGCAGGTCTGGGATGTACTATCTTTTCTTATCTATGTCTTATTGTATTGTTCAATGTTTGTTTGTTGGGCTGTCCACCCACTTTGTATACTTGTTTGTTTTGTCTTGTGTCCATATCTATCCTTCCAGTGCATCCCAGAAACACTTTAAATAAAGTGCCAATACCTTGCATGCAGTTCAACACCGTGGTACTATAGGTATAGAGCCAGTATCAATTGTTATTAAAACAAAAGTTAAACCATGTCTGGGTAGAAGTTAACTTCAAAACATAACAGACTCCCCTTGTATATATTTCATATGCTTTGTTTAAAAACATATTCTGTAAAAGGTAACTCTAGGGGAAGAGTTACTGTGTCACATGTCTGTAACCAGTATAAAACCTGCTTGCTTAGAGAAGTTATTCAGTGAGTAGGAGGATGTGAAGCTGACAACATCCTGAAAGTAAGCTAGCTATTTCTAGCTATACATACTTGTGTTATTTTGATTTTCTTTTATTTTGCCACCTCAAAGTCCACTTTTTAGTTGTAAATAATATATCTAAGCTTTCTTTTGCTGCTAATTTTGTCTCAGTGGTCCATCATTTCCCACACCATCTCACATATGGTGTCAGAAGTGGGATTCAGTGGGCTTTGGTGACCTACTGGTGGATCTGTGCTCAAACCCTGATGGACATGTTATGCACTCAGATGAGGCAGAAGTTTGGGCTGGGATTGTGACAAGGTCCATTGTACAGAAGCTGGAATTACCCTTGTTAATTGGTTTGGACCTAGTGGTGCACAGAATGGTGGCAAAGACAGAAGCAGAAGGAGATACCCTAATGATGGAAGATAAGAAGCCCATGAAAGGAGGTGCCCAAGCAGCTGGGTCAGAGATGGAGGACCCTCCAGTGGACCCTCATGAACTTCTTTGCTGGCTATGCATTAGACAAGTGGAGATAGAGAGAGAAAGAGAGAGGAATCGAATGGAGAATGCTTCTCATCGGACGGATACCCTACATGCCATACAGGCTATTGGCACCACCAGACCCCCACCTGTACCTGGGGTAGGGCAAAAAGACATACAATTGGTAAAGATGTGTGATTCTGGTGAAATTGAAGCTTACTTATGACATTCGAGAGGGTAGCCATGGCTTGTACCTGGCCTAGAGATCAGTGGGTAATCTGACTAGCTCTCTATCTAACTAGAAAGGCCCAACTCGCCTACAGTCATGTAAATATTACCCATGCAAATGATTATGATCATATTAAACAAGCTATACTGAAAAGATATGATATATGTACTGAAACCTGCAGGCAACGCTTTAGAGCATATAAATTCCAGACTGCAGACACACCTCAAGATGTATACACACAGCTGAAGGATTTATGCCACAAATGGTTGCAGCCCAATACTAGAACTGTCACCCAAATACTGGAAAGTGTCATCCTGGGACAATTTATTCAAGTGTTACCACAAGACGTACAGCTGTGGGTGAAAGAACATCACCCCGAATCATCTGAAGTAGCCATAAGACTGGCTAAAGACTTCTTAAAAGCTAGACCCCATAGACATAAGATGTTTGGGAACTCCAGAGGTCAGTAAGCTATGGTAAGACATTCACCACCTAATATTTCACTTCACCCACAGACTAGTGGTACCATTGGGGTCAGAGACTACAGTAAAACAGTAAAGGGGTATAATCCAGATATAATATGTCACAAATGTAAAGGAAAAGGGCATATTGCTAGATTCTGTCTGAAAAAGAAAATCAAACACATACATTTAGCCCTTGCCAACTGGGGACGCTATTTAACACCTGTACAAATTGGGGAAACAATGGAATCTGGACTTGTTGATTGAGGTAGTAAACAGACTTTGGTTCATACTTCATTACTGGAAATAAAACCTGAATCTGGGGAACCAACCACTGGTGTCAAATGTATACATGGGGATATACACCGGTACCCATTACGAGAGACTATATTACCAGGGACAATGGTTTACCGTTTTTAACGGTAACACCGGTAAAAATCATGGAATCCTGCTTGGTTTGCAGATTTTGAATTCTTGTACCGGTGCCTCACGGAAATTGCATTTCTCTGCACAGAATCCCTAAGATTTCAGCATATTTTTAAATGTTTTTATTTTCTCTTTCTATGCGCCCTTCTCACAGCATCAGTCTCCACTTTTCAGAGATCTCTAGGCTGGGTATCTCCTAGCTTCACCCCAGGTAATGCTCAGGAGCTCCTGTGAGCCTGCCCCCATTCTGCCTAGGTTGTACTCCCCAGGTGGGAAGGGATAGGGCCCCAGGTCACCCCTCCACAGTTCTTTAATGTGTGTCAGACAGACCAATGGATCTGTCATGGAAACTGGTTATGAAGTCTGGGGCAGCTGGGTCCCTTCTACCAGCAGCCGATATGGGGTGATTGTTACTGGTTTTCTGGTCTCTGTTCCTGAGGGCACCAAAACTCAAGGGGATCCAAGGAAGTAGGGCAAATAGAGACATGTCACTACTCCAGGTCCTGGCTAGCTTCTTCTCTTCCTGATTGCTCTGCAGTCTCATTGCACCACCACCTGTAGTCACCCAGGTGGCAGTAAAGCAGCTGGACCTGCAGGCCACCGTTCTCAGAGGAGGAGAGCAGCCCCCCCAGGTGCTCGATCCTACTCCCCTGGCCAGACCTCTAGCAACAGGAATTCACTTCTGATCCCGAGTTCCTGGCATTGCAAGCAGTAGTGCAACCTCATGCTATTTACAGTGCTCTGTCAACTATACACCCACTTTGGTGTAAGAAAACATAAGCAGATGGAGAGGTAAATAATTCAGTTTTAGTAAAATGTTGCAAAGAGTTCAATGTTCATAATTTGCACTGCAGGCACTGTGCACTATTACTGAAATCATATATTAAAACATTATATATGCGCCGGCCCAGTGGCACTGAGGGTTGAGGCACTGGACACTGCACCTCACGCCACGACCCAGGTTGGAGGCGGACTCGGGTTGCCGGGGGTCAGCGGGGAGGGAGGATTGAGCATCCCAAGGATGCTCTCCTCCCTTGGAGAACCAACCCCGATAATGCCTGTGGAAGCACTGGCACTTGAGGGGCTTGAAGGGCTCCGTCGAGAATCAGGGTGGGGGATGTTGGGTGGCGGCAGGAGGCGTGCGTCTGCATATCGCCTCTCTGGACGATCTGCGTCCCTTGTGCCGATGTCCCAGGGGGGAGCTATGGGGGGGACAGAAAAATGGGAAAAAATATGGGAGGGGACCCTAGATCCCCAGGATAGACCCCCGCTGTGCAGGAGAGGAGGGTAGAGGCACTCTAGGGGCAGATCCGGGGAAGGGGCCGAAAACATAAGACACAAAAATAACCAAAATATTATATATGGGTGTTATGGCTGGCAGTATAGTCTAGTGGTTAGAGTAACAAACAGTGATCGAACTGAGTACATTTAGAAGACTTGGGTTTGATCCCCACAACCTCCACTTGCATGCTGTGTGACTCTGAGCAAAAGGCGCTTAACCTCCACAGTGCTCCTGGGTCACCTCTGAAAACAGGCAGTTTTGCCTAGTGGGTTTACCCAGTTTACAAAAAAATATCAAAAATACCAATATATGTTTACTACATCATACAGTAGTCAGGGTACCATGTAATTTATCCGAGTTATACTCGGACTCCAATGATGTTGTATAGGTAAAAATAAATGTTCAGATACATTTTGTGTTTTATAAGCTTGTTTTTAGACTTTAGTCAGGTTTTTATTGTATTTTTTTGCATATGAACATCTAGGATATAGATTGCTAAGCACAGGATCACTGTTACCAACTAGTTTATTCAAGTTTATAATCAGCAGGGCCATCCAAAATCCTCAGTTGCTTGATTGAAAATTAGTCTGAATGAAAGTATGTTCATAAGGCACAAGTTGCCTTACTACTTATTTAGGTGAATGGGATAGAAATGTAGAAACATAGACTTTGAAGGCCCACCTAGTCTGCCCATTTCATCATTTGCACCTTCTCTCCCACCTGTTGTGTCAGTCTCTGTGACAACAAAAGGTTTTCTGACAGACTACTTTAATAAA
The DNA here is from genome assembly GCA_016271365.2 of Neoceratodus forsteri. Classification (NCBI taxonomy): domain Eukaryota; kingdom Metazoa; phylum Chordata; order Ceratodontiformes; family Ceratodontidae; genus Neoceratodus; species Neoceratodus forsteri. The sequence continues at coordinate 717,610,763 of CM028132.1, read as the reverse complement.
AAACAAATGTTAAGTGTTTAAGTGTATTTATGCTTGGCCAGTGGAATGGAAAGCACATTCAGTGACACACAGAAGGTAAGACCCCAGGGCTGTACGATGCTGGTGGGTAGAGTGGTGCTCAATTCACATCTGAGCTCAGACATGAAAACTGAGAGACACCCTTTTCATGGAGACCAAGGTAAAAAAAGGAAAACCACATGTTTGTGAGATGCATTAGAAGGTCCTCCGCTAATCACTTGTGAATGTTTTTTTTAGGTGAAGACATTGTTTCAAAGAAGCAAATTCAGGCAGTTTTTTTGTTCCTCCTACCCCTGGCATCCATTCTTTCAGGCCTGCCAAGTCCCCTACCACTGCTGCTGAATCCCCACCACCATCATCACTGCCCCTTATGGCCATGCTATCAGGTAACCTGGTAACCCTTCATCGGTGGGCCCCTACCAATGTGGGAGGCTAACAGGGAGGACAATCACCTAAAGAGCTTCCTGAATATCCCAGGCATGGTAGATGTCAGAACAGATACATGTGTCTGGTGCTTCATCTTATGGAGGGACCAGAAACTATCCTCTGGGTGGCCAGCAGGTGTTTTCCATTTTGGTGAGCGTGATAGGTCACATGATGTTAAGGCACAAGCTGACATCCATCACGCTCTCTTCTGCAATGAGGCCAATGTGTGTTGCCATGCCTCCAGCCTCCACCTGGGGCCAGCAAATACCAGGCTGTGAATATACCATCCCTCCCAGGAGGCGAGTGGTCGTTGGACACTCAAGCCTTCGCCCCCCGGCCAGTCCTCCAACACCCAAACCTGTTTCCAAACCCTGGTCAGTGGTGTCACAGGCAGAAATCCAATTCAAGCAGTTAAATGATAGGAAAAAACAAATGTGGTCCACCTTAGTAGTGGTGGTGGTTCAGATTAATTCACACCTGAGTTCTAACAAGCAAAGAGACCAAGTAATTTGTAAATTGTGCATGTAGGGTGTGGGTGTTGAAGAAAGGGGATCATAGTGCTGTCACTACTGCCATCACCCCTGAGGGATGTGGACTGCATTGTTGCTACTGCCATCACACCTGAGAGGCGGAGGGCCATAGTGCTTCTGCCATAACCACTAGTGGATGGGAAATGTTGCTACTGCTGTCCCACCAGAGGAATGGGGCCCATAGTGCTGATGCTGCCATCACACCTGAGGAATGCGGAACGTGGTACTGCTGCCATCACACCTAATGGATAGGGACCGCAGTGCTGCTGCTTCCATCATACCTGAGGGAGGGGGGGACATAATGTTGTTGCTGCTGCCATCACACCAGAGGGATGGGTCTGAAGTGTTGCTGGTGCTGCCATCACACCAGAGAAATGGGGGCCTTGTTGCTGTTTCCATCATACCTCAGTGATGGGGGCTGTAGTGCTGTTGCTGCCATCATATTTTGTATCTAAAACAACTTTAAATTGGTACAAGGATGGAAGGATGTGCAATAGTGGAGGTGAAAACTGCTAAAATGTATGTTAGCAGAGTTAAAAATTGTTAAATAAAGTACACAAAACCAAACATCGGTAAAACCGGATTTTGGCTTAGCAGACACCGGTGACAGTACCGTTTTTTTACAATGTGCAAAATGGAATTTGCCCTTTCTCAATCCCGGTAAACCACTGTCTCTGTATATTACTATTAAATGGGAAGATGCAGAAAATGAAAGTTGGCATAGTGCCCCATTTACCAGTACCCATGATAATTGGACATGACTACCCCCATTTTGAATCTTTCTTAAATACAAATATAGGAGCTGTTACTACTCGAGCACAAGCTCAACAGGAAAAGGACTTGGGACAGTTATTTCCTTTTGAGAATGACATTTTTGGGAAAGCAGGAAAAGACAAGAAAAGCAAAATGCAGAGAAGAAGAGACAAAGAAATATGGACTCTTAAAAATACTGGACTTGAAATAGTTGGTGGGAAATGTAAAAGTATGTCAGATAATAGGGAGTTTCAAGAAATACTGAAAAATGACATAACACTAACCCCATTCTTTTTGCAGGTAAATGTGGAAGGTAAAGCTCATCAACCCCAATACAAAATTGAAAATGAATTAGTGTATAGGGTTTGTACTAACCCCCGAACTGGGGAAACAGTAGAACAACTAATGGTGCACCTACCCTACAGAAATAAGTTGCTAAATATCACTTATGACATCTCATTAGCAGGTAATTTAGGTAGGGACTGTACTCTGAGTTGTCTCTTGTACAGATTCTTTTGGCCTGGCATCCATGAGCAGGTAACTGAATATTGTAAAAGTTGTTGTGAATGCCAACAGGTAGCAGGAATTGGTCACAAAGACAAAGTACCTCTAATACCAATGCCCCTGGTCAGTAACACATTTGAAAGAATAGCAATGGATATAGTAGGACCCTTCCCTAAAAGTTCAAAAGGGAATCGTTTTATCCTAGTGGTTGTTGATTATGCAACAAAATATCCAGAAGCTATTCTGAAGTGTTACTGCCACAAGAATAGCTGATGAGTTGGTAAAGATCTTCAGTCAGATATGAATCCCTTAAACCATCCTAACTGATAGAGGTACCAATTTCTGCTCTAATTTGTTACAACGTTTGTACCAGGCATTAAGCATAGAAGCCATTTTTACTACACCTTACCACCCTCAAATAGATGGACTGGTCGAATGTTTTAACCATGCAATGAAAAGAATGTTAAAGAAATGTGTACTAGAGGAAGAGAATAAAAGGGATTCATTTCTACCCTACTTGATGTTTGCTTATAGAGAGGTCCCCCAAGCATCTACAGGTTTCTCCCCATTTGAGTTACTGTATCGCCATAATACAAGGGGCCCTTTAGATATTATAAAAGAAGAATGGGAGGATAGAACATGTAAACAAAAGATACTACCCCTAGAATATTGGCAGCAGTTGCACCAAAGATTAATGACGTATGTACAAAAAGCCCATCAGATTAATTTACAACAGCAGATGAAACAAAAAGGGTATTATGATAAAGGAACAGGACATAAGGAATTTGCAGAGGGAGATAAAGTCTTGCTTTTGTTGCCTTCTTCTGATAACAAACTACTTATGAAATGGCAAGGCCCCTATAAGATTACAAAATGTACAGGTCCAGTAACCTATGAGGTTGAGCTAGCAGATAGAAATATTAAAAATCATATCTATCATGTAAATCTATTGAAACAATGGGTAGATTGGTCTCACCATTTATGTAGCTATATCTATCCTGAGACCCCTGACACTGATTTGGACTTAGCGTACCAAAGATTAGAAATGGGTGACTTATCACAGGTACACATAAATCCGAACTTAGCAACTGATCAGGTTGCTGCATTACAGACTGTGTTACAGCCCTTTAAAACCATTTTTACAGGAACACCTGGGAAAGTTAAGGATGCTGTCCATCATACTGTAGTGACAGAAAAAGTACCCATAAGGCAAAAAATGTACAGGATCCCTGAGAGAGTATGCAGGGAAGCTATACAAGAAATTGCTAAGATGCAAGAGCTAGGAATAATTGAACCTTCCCATAGTGAATGGAATTTTCCCATGGTGGTGGTGGGAAAAAAAGAAGGGGGTATCAGGATTTGTCTGGATTTCAGATGTTTAAATGCAATTGCAAAATTTGACAGTTACCCAATGCCATGGATTGACGACATCTTAGATCACCTAGGTAAGGCTAAGTACATTAGTACATTAGACTTAACTAAAGGATACTGGCAAATTCCTCTTGACCCAATAGATAAAGGAGAGACAGCATTTAGTACACCTGTCAGCTTATACCAATTCACTGTAATGCCTTTTGGGCTACATGGTGCCCCTGCCACGTTCCAATGAGTTATGGATAATATACTACAACCCCATGCTGTGTATAGCACAGCATATCTAGATGATGTAGTAATATTTAGTACCTCTTGGGAAGAACATATGCATCATCTGGAGGCAGTTTTATCTGCCATTTCTGAAACAGGGTTAACCATAAAACACTCTAAATGTTCCTTGGCAATGCAAGAATCAAAATACCTTGGATTCCAAATTGGAAATGGGTTGGTGAAACCAGAAATGACTAAGGTAGAAGCTGTGGCATAAAAAAAAAAACAATAAAAGATATATCGGGCAAGGCAAAAGGGAGCTCTGTTGTGATGAGACGGGACAGTTGAAGACAAGGAAGATGGCTGGATGCCATTTTGCGATGCCACATTGTGGTGGCCATTTTGGCACAGGCCCATACCACTAGAACAGCACAATGTGCTGACTGTGTAGTTCGGTTGGTTTTGAGTTTGCTTTCCTTTGTTCAGTGGCAAGCCAGGCAAGCAAATGGGGATCAGCATTATTTCCAACCAGGGATTGTTTTGGGGAAAGGTTACACAATCAACTAATAGATTCCTGGGAAAAGTTGGGAAGCCACTACCATGCAATAGCAATACAGGCAGCCCAAAGTGCATCACAAGTGGCTTCTGGGGCTAAGAGGCCACTAAAAAGCAGCATGCAAAAGGAGAGGGGTATCAATGTGACCTGAATTGGGGATTGGTTTTCCCCCCCAGAAAAACATGATTTATCAAAAAAAAAAAAAAACAACAACGCAGTAACAGCAGCTCAAAAGGATAGGGCAACATTGCACATTGGGTGTATGGTATGACCCTAATCAGGCAATTAATTAAAGGTTGCCAGTCGGGTGAACCCAGGGCAATAGTGATCTACTATTGTGGTTAGCTTTGCAACAATGCAGTAAGGCAGGCATGATCGAATGCAAATAAACATGTTGTTGGTTGTTTAAATACAAAGAACATGTGTATAAGGAGACAGAACCCATACCAATGCACAGATATAGTGGAATGGGGGTGTCTAGGCCTCATGGTTGATAAAATAAGGGACTACCTGAGGGGGTACCAATTGAGTCACGGGCCTGTCAAGCACACTACCCCACAAGGGAGGTAGGGTGACAAAAGTTCAAAGCAAAAAAAATTATAAAAACAGGCATGTCAAAGCTGTCAGTCTCCATTTCACAAGTTGGCTAACCGATTGTTGTGTCTCCACAGCATTTGTTTTATAGGAACACAGGATGGCACCAAGCAAAAAGACATCCAAGGAGAACTCTATATAGCAGTGGGCTCAGATGAGGGAGCAGGCTAAGAAGCTCCTGAATGCCATGGAGGAGGAGCGGGGAGGGCCGGAGCCAGGTTAGTGGGGGAATAAAAGGAAAGAGAGAGGAGTGGGGGTGTGGGCAGGGAGTCTCAGGGTGGCAAACAGCCAGTGTGGGAACAGAGCCCTGAACCCTAGATGAGCCAAGTTCTGCTCCTGCCCCAGCCCCAGCCCCACCTCTGGCTGCAACCCCATCCTATACCCCGTCTGAACTGGTGACACCTGCCCCTACTCCATTACTACCCGTGGCACCAAGGACATATTTGAATACACCTCCACAGCTGATGCCTATATCTGAAGCACCCCTGCCAGGGACAACACCTACACCAGATGCACCGGGCCCTTCCCAACTAGGTATGTCACAGAAAACAGTAGAAGGGAGCATAAAAGAATGTGTGGAGCAAATGCTGGGGGCCATGAGAGACAGTGGAGTGGCTCAGCTGGAGAAAGTGCTGGGAGAGATTAAGAAAGGAAAAGGGGAGGGTAAGCAGTCAAAGGGTACTGCACAGGACACCCCTGGGAGGAGCAACCTGGACATAGGTACACTAGAGGTGTGGCTGGGCAACCAAGTCCCTCTGGCCACAAAGGAAAAGATATGGAAGGAGGAATTCATGGACATGTTTTCACTGGCCACCAAGGAGAACATAAAAAAGCATGAAGAAAGAGAGAATTTAGGAGAGAAGGGTATGGTGGCAGCCGTCATGCTGCTGGGTAAGAAGGAAGGGGACAAAGGGAAAAAAAGGAAAACATGGGATACATAGACTGTAGGCTTCACCCACTACAGTGCGATAGTGCAGGAGAAGAGGCCAGAGTTAGCAAGGCCACTGTTGTCCTACTTCCTGATTGTGCACAGCACAAACAAGCTGTGGGGTGGCATGAACTGGATTCAGTATGATGAATTGTTCTGAACCTGTATGGCAACAGACGGTGACATCTGTTGGGATACGCATCATTCAGACATTTGGTTTGAAACTATGATGGTGCTGGGGGGTGAGGGGGAATGGGGCAAGACTTCAGCCTCAGCAAAAAAATGTTGTTGGGGTTTCAACAGGTCATATACTGTTCCTGACTCAACTGCTGTTTCCGTCACACATGCTCAAGATGCAGAGGGAGCTACCCTGCATCAAAGTGCAGGACATACCAGTGAACACAGGAGACTCAACATACAACCAGCAGCCCTTTTGGGGGGCCACTCAGGGACATGGGGGTGTATAGTTGGGGATGAGGTTTCTTTGGGGGATGGGGGGTCAAACATATAGCTAGGGGGAGATGAGTAGAGGAGTAGGGGTGGGGGGTGGGGAGATTTCAGTTTGGCAGTGACCCCAGTAAAGCCAGAAATTCTGACAGCCTGGTTATCTGACTATCCAGACATGTGAGTGGCAAGGACACTAGAAGAGGGTTTCAGCAAGAGTTTTACCCTCTGTTATAAGGGGCAGCTGGTGGCAACATGGGCAAAAAACCTGAAGTCGGTAAAGGGGTAGGAGGAACTCTTCCACCAGAAGACCAACAAAGAAGTAAGGGAAGTTTGGGACGAGGGTCCTTTCAAGGAGCCGCCACTACCCAGCCTCAGGATCTCCTCATTGCACTTGGTACCAAAGAAACAACCAGGCAAATTTTGGGTGATCCATCACCTGTCCTACCCGGCGGGGGAATCGGTGAATGACTATATCAGCAAAAAAGAATAGCAGGGTGTCGTATGCAACACTGGATAAGGTAGTTAGGTTGATCAAAGGTCAAAGTACACTGTGGATGGTGAAGACAGATATTGAGGTGGCCTTCTGCCTGCTCCCGGTGAGACCGGAAGACTGGGAGTTGCTAGGTTTCCAGATAGAGGGTTACTATTACGTCAATAAGTCCATGCTGATGGGTTGCTCAATTGCGTGCACAGCAATCTTTTTGTTGTCTAGTAGCAAAAGGCACCAACACATATCAGTCACATTTGTCATAATACACTAATTGGCTACCATTATATATGCAGAAATATTTGATGGCTTTTTCTATGGGGACAAGGGCTCAACCATATGTGCATGTGTATATCTGTAGATATAGATCGCTAGATAGATTGATAGATAGATAGATGAATAGATAGATAGATAGATAGATAGATAGATAGATAGATAGGTAGATAGATAGATAGATAGGTAGAGATGGATGGATAGATAGACAGACAGGCAGGCAGACAGACAGACAGATCTATAGATATGCACTAAACTATGTTAATGCATACACTTGAGTTATAAAGTCACAAACGAAGGGTAATGTGACTTTTTTTTTGTCAACCCTAATGCTCACCCCTCCACAAACCCCTACCCACATGATCCTAGGCCCTGCTACAGGTCCAGGGCTGTGACCCACAGGTTTGCTGCTTCCAGATACAAGTCCAGAGCTGTGCCCCACAAATCTACTGTTTCATGTAGGGCCTGCAGGATCAGTCATAACTTTTGTAAAACAGGGTCCTGTCCTGCACAAACCATAAGACCAGTCATATCTTTCTCCATGCAGGGCCTACAGAAGATCATTCAAATTTTCTGACACCCTGACATACAATTTCCTTGAATAAATAGTTCTGCTTTACACAGTTCTGTTGTACACAGTACACAAAGGGTTACACAATAAATTGTGAAACCTATAACATTTCTAACAGACCAAATAAAAATATAAATCAGTATGATGTTGACATCCAATATAACAACAGAAAAACAATAAAACATTTGATGTTAAGAAACCTGTTATGTGCAATCAAATATGACATGGGGCTACATGTGATATCTGTGATATCAATAATATCTGTTACTTGTTTTGCTTGACCCTATTCACCTCACAGTGGTTTTGCCACTGTAAAGTCAGGTGTCAAGCTGCACCTACAAAATATATTTTTGATATCACAGGTAAACATATTCCAATTAAATAAACAAAATGAGGAAAGCATAACAGAAGCTGATTTAAAGAGCTAGTGTACTGCCTAAAAATAAGATTTTAAAAGCAGCCAGCCACTACCTTTTATATCTGAGGTACTTTTTCTTATTTCTTGGTTTAATTAGAAGATTGTTTACCTGATGTTAGTAGGTGTGATGTGTGGAATAGCTCTTAGCCTGGCAGCTGACATATCTTGCTCTCCTGCCCCACACTACATCATCAGCATTGTGACCTCACTGACTGTGACATTCACTGCTACTTAGGAACAGCAAGTGAGTGACTGTCAGGTCATTCACCTGTGATGTCACTGTCAGTGAGATCATAATGCTGATGATGTAGTGTGGGGCAGTAGAGTTAGATATGTTAGCTGCCAAGCTAAGAGCTGTTCCACACATCCTGCACAATATTATCACATAGAATACTTTCTGATGAGCAAAAAAAAAAAAAAAAAAGAAATAAAATGTTACAACTGACTACTACTTAAAATTTGTATTATTTTCCTGTCTGCCTGTTATGACTCTACTAGCTCTTTAATAGTTCATTATAAAAGCTATCCATTCTAATAGGGTGATATAAATCATTATTTATGTATTACCCAATAGCAGAAAGGGCATCTAGGCTTCTGACTGGTCAATGGCCTCTTTGAATAGTGATAATATCCCAGCACAACATCGCTGTATCATGGTCCAGCGCACATGACCACAACAAAAATAAAAAATCCCTTTGTCCCTGCTTCATCTTCACCAGTAAACAATATGCCATCCTACATTAAACCCCACATAAACCCATCTATGGAAAGCGGCACACTAAGTGGCAAGTAACAGAAATTGTCCAGACAGCAGTTTATTTGTTTTAACTGCCACCATGCTGTACATTCATCTGCTCAGCTATCAGAAGCTTATATCTCCCACTCTTGGTTTCAGCAGAGCACAACATGAGTGTTGTAGACAACCCAGTGCCCCCATTACCTGATCTCTGGACACATTTTCAAAAAAGATTTGCTACTGCAAGTGGCTTCATGTACCCATCCTTCAAAGCCATTCTGGCATGCACTCGACTGCTACTCTCCTCCATTACAACCTACAAATAGCACGACCGGGAAAGAAAAGTAAAACGTATTTTTCCAATCCCAGAGCAGGCAGCAGGACAGGGAAGATACAGAGATGAAAAAAAGAGTGAGTAGGTGGGGGATGGGTGATGAGTGACTGGCAGACCAACACTCACAGGAGAAAAGCTAGTTCCACACAACTGCACCAACTAGTGGATGAATCAGGTCAAAAATCGCTAAGGAAAAATAGCATGGTTGAAGTGAGTGCAGTAAAAACAGCAAAACACATAATAGTGCTGATCAAATACAGAAAAAGTGCACAGCACAAGAAAGGGACTTGAGGGTCAGTAGAGAAACAAATACAGTAGACAAATTTCAGAAAGAACATCCATGGGTCGAGATGGAGGGATATTTTTCTATGCAGGGGGCTATGTCTCCTCACCCTATAACTATATATAACCATCTTGGGGGTGAAAATTTGGGAGTGGTGAAAATTGGGGGGGTACTGTACATGATGAAATGGTGATCAAGGGAAAAAGAAGTGTGACTAATGGTGAGGAAAGACAAAAAAATAGCCAGACCTGGAATTCAAACCCCAGCCAGCTGGATGCAAGAACTTATATCTGTGCCTCTACGCTGTATGCCACGATGTTGGCACAGTAGAACATCTCATAGTTGAACACTTCTACTTCCCCATCACTGAAAACAGCTATGTAGTGTATTGCACTATTATGACTTATGTGTTACATGCCTGTAGCGGTTTTTGGTTACACTGTTTGCTCACTTTTTTACCATGCTGTTATTGCTACGTGTTCTTGACTGGCCACCCTAGTGGACAGTTATAAGCCAGGAACTTATTTATAAATGTACTTGCACATTTCAAAACTGCCTACAAAACTGTTGAAAATTTTCTTTTCTTTAAGTTTTATAAATGAGCTATTGTATAATAGCAATAATGCACTCCAGGGTGTGTGTCTGTGTGGTTTAATATCATTTCTTAATTGTTTGATACACTTGGCCTGTTGTCTTGTGCCGAACCACCTAAGGTATGGTGTGGTGTTATTCGAGCACAACATACACCCTGTCATGAATTATTGCTGAATTAAATTGCCAGAGCTTGAAAAAGTAGAACTGATTGTCAGTGGTAGACTGGCTAATGCATTTCATTTGAGGTGTAGGATATATAATAGTACAGTGCTATCTCAGTGAAAAACTAACCTGACATTTCAATTGCTTTTACTTAAATAAACCTGGATTTGTCCCATGACATTATATATGTGTAATGGAAATGTGGCTCTCAAGAAGAACAGAGGTACTGGTTAAATGTTTGCAATAAATAATTTATTAATTTGTTTTCAAATGTATATTCATCTATTGAAATTTGGCATCCAGAGTTAATAACATTTTACCCAGAATATCCCAGCTGAGGTGCGGCATCTCATTTCCAATGGGGTCCTGCATATATGCATGTCAGTAGCTAGGTGGACTGAAGCTCTGAGAGATTAGGTGATTTACCCAAGGTAAAACAGTGAATATATGGCTCCAGACGGGTTTGAACATGTGATAGTCCAGTTCCCAAGCTGGTGTTCTAACCACTAGACTGTACTGCCTATATTTATGCAATTCAAGAAGACGGTGTCTTTAAATAACTAAGTACACATAAAACAGGATGCTGAATGTAAAAATGGCAGCATTCTTATTTAAAAAGATTTATCAGCACTGCACATAATGTGGTATGATTCGTTCAAATGTTCATTCCCTTATGCCTTGTTGGCTGGTAATCAAGAGGCAGGACAAATAAGCATTGACACTGAAAAGCACATTTGTCCTATGGGAGAAAAGAGCAGAAGGGCTTTTCATCTCTGTAAAGAACACTTGAGATACACTTGAGATAGTCTCCTTTTCATAAAGCATGGGGGTGTCAACAAGATTGCCTTCTAAAATCCTGTTATGGGGATTAAATTAAGCAGTTGATATAAGAGAGCTGCTGTTTGTTTTGTAAAATGGGCTGCCTCATTAGGGAATGGCCTGCAGCATGCTCTGTCCTTTCCTATTACTGGGAAGGACTCTATCTTAACATCAATGATTGTTTATCCTTTCCACTTCTTAAGTGAACACAATGCATGCCTTGATTTATATAACCTTTCTGCTCTTCTAGTCCTTTAGTGTGTGGTGGTCAGTCTTCCTTGGTGAACATAGCCTCATGTCAGCCAGAGTCAGTTTCTTGAAATGAATAAAGAAGGCAATGAACATTTTGAAATCTGCTAGATTGATTGTTATTCTTCGCATCTCTATAGATAGGAAATAAGATATATATTTTTTCCTCATGTATAAGCCTGTATTTTCTATTTCCTCCAATTTATAGTGTTACAGTTAATATGTGTTATACCAATATATCTGTCTTGAGAGGAATAAATAAATTTACTGAGCAGACCCTTCCCCCTAATATTCATGAAAACATTGATAGCATACTTTACATTCAGATTTACATTGCATTAAGGTAAACCTGCCACTATACTTGAGTTTATCCTGCCTTTCATAAGCAATTATGTACTACCAAAATCACAAAGTGGCACAGATCTTAAGGTTCTCTATCTTTTTCTTGTTATATAGTAGAAATGCCTTACTTAGTAAAGAAATCATCTAACGTAGTGTATGTTACACTATCATATAAGGAGCATACGTTATGCTCAACAGTAATTAAGATTAAAAAAAATCTAATTTCTTTGGTGTTTTGAAAAGAAATTGAAAAGTGTCTGAAACATTATTATGTAAAGTATGAGGTCAATTAACAGAGTGGCAGAACTTACGTGGGAAATGCACTAGCACTAATAGCTTAGTTTTTATTTTGATTGCTGATGTCCCTTGAGTCAATAATGAACAACCTTCTTATTCTGTTTGTTCAAGGATTTTTTCCATATTTAAAAGTATCTGTCACTGCAGTGGTGCTTAGTGACAAGTTATGTCATGTTGCAGCATGTTTGTTAGTAACTGTCCAGCACTCCAGTTGATAATGGTTAATCCCATCAACTTGACACGTATTTAACGCATAGTGGTTCCAAGTGTTGTAACTAGTTATGACTAAGGGCAGCATGATAACGACATCACGATATCCTCAGTTATAATGAAACTTGTCACTGAGCAACATTGTACTGTGGCAACCTTCAATCTTCAAAACTCTTATGCAAATTTCAGAAGTTACTCCACCTCCTATCCTGCTGAACAGGCAACTGTCTTGAGCATTTTTCACCAAAAAATGATGGCCATTCCAAAATCCACAAAAAGAGATTCAAAAAAGCAAACATTATTTTACAGTTCATCTACAGGTACTGTATATTGTATTAGCAATGTACAGTGTTACCAACCAGGGTGAAGCACTCTAGGATAAACATGTCATAGTTTCCTGCATAGCAACTTGTTTTTAATCATATTTTTATTGGGATTTTAAAAAATAAAAAGCAAGTACAACAACAATAAAATATGAAGCAAATGATTCTAAACATAACATTCCATCTATTACTGTAAAATCATAAATTATTACTGTCAGGGTAGTTTAACTATATTTGCACTGTTCTTTTAATCCACAAAAATACTTTGACTGTGATTTATCCTGTCTGCATTGCTGATCATGTGGTCCTTGTTTTATTTCCATGTTTTAGAGGTCCCATTCAGTAAGTAACAAGCTACTGAAATTTGTCATGTTTTATTTAATGTGCCATACTTCACATAACAGCCAAAACAAAATCAAAAGACAAATTACTGAGTGCAAAGGGTAAAAAATGGAAATGCTGAATGCTGAGCACAGGCCAATATTACAAGCAGATAAACTGTCTGCTGTCTGTCTCGTGGATAACTGTGAAAGAAAAGAAAGTTGGGATAGAAACCATTGTTACTAACATTTTCAAAATAAAAAGTGTGAACAGGGCATCTTAGGAGGTTAGTTTGCCAGCTTTGCTTCACTAAAATAATCCACATGTCTTCATAATGCCTGAAAGTTTGAACCTCTGCAAGCAGTCCTCTGCATGTGCACCAGAACCAAAACGTAGCTAGAGCACCATGGTGCAGGCTTACCAGTGCAACCACAGGGGCGGGCTACTGCAACTCAAAGCACCACTCTACAGGAAATGGTGCACTCAGTCAGGCAAAAAGGGAATCCAGAAGTCACATCTCTGAAAATATAGCAACATTCTTTCAAGAGTCAAACTCTCAAGGCAAGTACATGCTAAAAGGCCATCACCAACAAGGTGCCCTGATGCTTCACTCATGAGAGCTTTGTCAGGGGGCAGGCTACCAGACTGAACACACCCCTTAAAACACTAGTGTAGGCCTTAAGAATATTGTGCTCTGTATATGCAATTTAGTGCAATGCAGCATGGTGTTTTAAATTTGAGTAGTCAGCCACTGTGGTTGCTTAGTATGAACACTCAGTCACTAAAAACTGGTCACTCATCTATATTGATTTTTGAATCTATAGTACAATTCAAATGCTGATCAGAGATCTGGTTGACATACCGTTTGCATAAACTGCTATAGCTGAGGAAGATCAGGGATATCTTTTAATTTAATCAATTTTTTAAAACTTCCTCATTGTGCTCCTAGTTTTTTATCTGGGGAGAAGCAGCACAGGAAGATAGTGTGTATTTAATGAATGGCTCCCAGATATAATTTAAATGATCTACTTTCCACAGAAACCTATGCCTAATCCTTTCATTTGCCACTGGCATTCCCATATGCACCACTGGCCAAGTGCTGGAGATAAAGGAGTCTTCTCTTAGACAGGATGATTCTTTTAAGCCCTAAATAGGCTACTAAAATCCACAACTGCTGATCTCTGTATGACACATTACTTCAGCAGACTCTATTCAAGTCTTTACTAGGTCAGTATTTGACATTGTCTAACAAGACTGCAGAAGTTATGGTAACAACGATGCTGTGTTGCATGATTGTTAAGGCCCAAGGAGCAGTACATCACAGATTTAGCAAGGCTCCACAAACTTCCCCCTAATTTCATTACTTTTTATGTTTTGTGTTACAGCTCTTAAAGATGCATTTTTACAATTTATTTCCTTACATTTTGAAGATGATATATGAACACTGACATACAGTATATAGCTTTCATCTCAGTGGACCCGGTGGGCCCTATGCAAAGTATCAGATCTACTTGACATGGCACCAGACCCATAGTGTGTTTTTGCAGGTACCTAAAGCAGCAGACCTGTTTGGCATAATACCAGACCTGTAGCTTGCTTTGTGTGAAGCAACAGCCTCATTAGGTACAGTGCTGGACAAATGGGTTGCTTTGTGCAGGGGCTCTGTGGGCCCTATGTAAAGCAACAGACCTGTCGGGCCTGGCACCAGAAATGCAGCTTACTTAATGAAGGGCCCAAAGCAGCAAACCTATTGGGCACAGTGCTGGACCTCTATCTTCATTGGCACAGGGTTCTGTGGCCCTACATGAAGCAGCAACCCATTGGACACACTGCCAGATCTGAAGCTTGCTTCTTGCAAGTCTCTGCAGGCCATATATGAAGCTGCAGACCAACTGAGCATGACATCAAGACCCATTAGGCTGGTGTGAAAGGTGCCACATAGGTGATTAAAAAAGAGTGGTAAGTAGTCAAGACCCTAAAATGTGTCCTTAGAAAGTTAATATTTTTTTAATTTATGGGTGATAGAAAAAACTGTGGGAAGACCCATCATAGGTAAAACTTTAAAACCCATAAATGTTTTTTATGCTCATCTGCACAATTTTCCTGACCCCACACAGTCTGTTATCATGTATGCATTTCCTTGTGGGCTGACCAACACCCAGATCAGACCACAAGAAAATGCATACATAATGAGCCTCAGCTCAGTGTGCCTTTCCTGGTTATTAAAATTTTAAATAAATTAAAAAAAAACAGAAATCCTATGGGGTCAGGAAAATTGTACAGATGAGCCTAAAAGTAATTTCTAGGTTTTGAGGTTTTACCTATGATGGGTTTTGAAAAATAATCCTTAGAATCTTTTACAAACATGTACTAGCAGTTCAAAGGCATTCTCCTAAGGAAGCCAATATCTTCATAGGCGAAATGTTGAGAATTTTTGCCATGTGAAAAAGTGAGAACATTAAAAAGATTATAAAATCAAATGAAGATTGCTGCTCATTGTTATTGAATGCACCCCCACACACACACACACACACACACACACACACACACACACACACTTTTGAACTTTGGTTGTTTGATTGCATTGGGGTGATAGCATTTTGGAGGACTAAATTCATTTTCCACAGAAAACTGAGCTTTGCTTGGAACTCTGCATAGATGGTGACTGGACAAGTTGGGGGAAGGCTATGGCAGTCACCCATCATGGGACTGATCAGTGAAGTATGTGTGTATGAGGTAGCTATGGGGAGAAGGTGGCATGGGTGGAAGAGAGAGGGTAAGGGTGTGGGAGCTTTTAAGTCTTCAGGGGATCCATGTAGCAGGTCTGAAAGAGTGAAGAGAGGGGGAAGTAAGGTGCATAAAAATACAGAAAGTAAAAAAAAATAGTCTTCAGGGGCTGCAGAGTAAGCAAGCCACTGGGATTGGGCACCTGGTAGCCACTATATTTGAAAAGGTTTTTTTTGCACGGGGTGGCACCTGGCACTGGGGTTGGGCACCATTTGTCAGGAATGGGTGGTGGGATATCTGACACTGGGATTGGGTGCCAGGTGTCAGAAAAGAAAGGTAAGGCTTTGTTTTTTCCTTCATAGTTGATATAGATCTCAGTCATGAAGGAAAAAAGATACACATGTATTTGTGTTTGCAGTGGAGTACTGGTGGCAGTCAGGAGGAAATATCTATTTGATTATCCCTCATTGACTAAGAAATCAGTTTTCATATATATTTTCTGCATTTTGGTTGTTGTTTGAGCATGCACAGGCTCCTGTAGTTTTTAAAAAAGGTGTGACTTTTTAATCTGGCCCTTTCTCATCACAAAACAAATAAAAGACCCTATTTGGGCCAATAGCTAACAAACCATAGAATTTCAGGTTTTAAATCAATGTATTTTATTTCATCATCTGAGCACAAAAAAAGCATCGGCAATATTAGTGCACTCCACAGCACCAAAATACTTCAGTTTTTACAGTTGGCATGACTGTATGACTAAGAGAGTGCATGTCAATTTTCAAAACCCTAGGTCCTAAGATGACTGAGTTATAAACTGTCAGAAATAGGGTGTTTGAAACAAACGTAAACTCAGCCCTAACCTACTGGTGCTACCATGTCAGTATAATGTATATCTCTATCTCTATCTCTGTCTGTCTAGCTATCTGTCTATCTGTCTGTCTATCCATTAATGTCTCTCTCTCTCTCTCTATATATATATACATATACTATATATCTATCTATCTGTCTGTCTTTCTTCCTGCCTGCCTGTCTATCTGTCTGGCTATCTATCTATCTATCTATCTATCTATCTATCTATCTATCTATCTACCTAAGGGATGTGCCATGGCCAATATTTTTCATGAGTGCTGTTTGCATGATTTGTTGATTGTCGATATTTTTCCTGGGGCCATGTCATATTACATTTAGCCAACACCTGTGAGGATTCAATGGTTTAATGTTATTTATTTTTAATTGTTTATTTTTTCCTGTCAGTCAAGTGGTGTATTACTCTTTTGCGTGCATCATTGTGTTACCCTTCACAGTGCTGCCTAGGAACTAGCTGGCACAAAGTGGGAGTGGGTTTGGTCATGAAGAGAATCCTGCAGTTTGGTATAAGGAGTAGGTATGTCCCAGACAGGAGTGTGAAGTGGGTCAGAGCAGGAGTCATGGGTGACTGCAGGTTACAGAAGTCATTGATTGTGGCTGCTTTGGGGGGAAGGAGAAAATGAAAGGGTGTGAGTACTTGAGGCAAATCACTTCATGTATTTTGGTAACTATTTTTTTATTTTCCCCCCAAAAAATTAAAAACTGGCAAAGGGGGAGAAAACAAAAACACACTGAAGGAGTTTCTGACAAACAGAAACCAGTTTGGTGGGATCTAGCACAGGAGTGAACTTTTCAGTTTGGAAATTAGAACTGTGCTGCTCGTGCTGCTGGCTTCCAGCAATCAGGACCTTCAATGACAATGTTTTTTGCTCTTGGGGACCTAAAGTGAGAACGTGTCAATATTCTCACTCTAGGGCTCAAGGGAGCAAAAATATCACTAATATGTGCCACAAAATATCTTCACAAGTGCTGGATAAATAGTATAAGGGCACAGTAGTGCCCCCTATAGTTAAGGTTAAGTAGGCTGTTTAATGTTAAATCCCCAGATTTGAACCTTAATAACTTTGGTATCATTTGATGAAATAGTCCAAAGTTTGGCATGCACAGTCAGGCTGCCAGAATCTCAAGATGTGAAAGGTTTTGTGATGGCATCTTGTTCAGTTTTTGAGATACAACGCACCAAAACATTGAAACAAACAAGCTGGTTTACCTATACTTAACACTTGGTAATTTTGTAGTCACCTACAGCCTAGATGGTGTGGTATTTTTTTCATAAAAATTTCAGGTTTAAAGAGGCCCGTGCCAATGGTGTGCCTTTGGAAGGTTTTGTGAAAAAATATTATATGGCTCCAGAGTTACAATGATTTTAGAATTAATGTCCTGATGATGAACAGTAAAAAAAAAAAAAAGAAAGTGACTGCTTATTTTCATGATTTACCTCTAGTGCTGAAAAAATACCAGTTGTGTCAGCCACCATTTTATTTCTCACTTTAAACTCAAAAACACTGAAAATGCATTAACATAATACCTTTTAAAAAAAACACCTGAACCTAGCTAATCGGGACTTGTTTAGCTAGCTTCTGCTGTTTTTTTTTTTTTTAATTTTGCCAGAAATAAGTTTTCTGGGCTCCCCAAAATCCAGGGTGCACAGCTTAATGAGAAGAGCCATTAATCAACTGTGTATAAGAACAGTGGGACTTTCTTAAGTTCTATATTCACAGCTGGAACTCGTGCTGTGAGCTGCACTGAGATCAGTGAGCCACCTCTTCTGTGGTGGCTACTGGCACCCTCTGCAATCTGATCACCAGCCCCATATTTATATAATCTTTCCCAGGTGTCTAGTGGCACTCCCAAGCCTCTGATTGTGATCTCCATATTTGTATGGTGTTTTCCTGTTGCCTAGTGGCACTCCCCACCCTCTGATTGCCATCCAAGTATTTGTATAATCTTTCCCTGGTGTCTAGTGGCACCCCCCACCCTCCAATCACTGACCCTGTATTTATATAATATTTCACTGGCCTAGTGGCACTGACCACCCTCTGATCACCAACCTTATATTTATTTAAGGTTTTCCTGGTCTCTAGTGGCCCCTGCACCCTTTGAACAACATCCCCACATTTGGGCAATATTTCCCTGGTGTCTTGTGGCAATCCTCTCATCCGATCACCATCCCATATTGCAATAATGTTTGCTTGGGCCCATATATTCAAAAGGGTTGCACATGGTGCAACAGTGTTACACCATGCACAACCCACTGATGCATCCTGGCACGATATTCAAACAGAGATTGTGCCTGGCACAAATCCCGATGCACCAGAGCACATCAGTAATGTATGCAGTGCAGGTACGGGGGCATGCCCATGTATACTCCGCACATCCTGATATTTTGCCCAGGATGTGCTGAGTCCATGCATGTGCAGCCCCTACTTGCACCGCACACAGGTCAGTCAAAAAAAAAGAAACAATGGCTGGCCACCCACAAGTGAGCTGCAATATTGCAGCGTGCAACACAGCAGCTGCCACCTGTGGGTGGCCACCCAAGCTCCGGCTGCACCTCCATGGTGGCACCCCCCATGCCCGATCATGGGCATCTGTTTAAAATAATAACATTCCATATCCCTGGTGGTCCAATGGACCACTGTCAGCCTGATCACAGGCTCAAGTATATAAAATATCACATCCAATATCCCTGGTGGTCCAGTGGACTGCTGCCAGCCCGATCGCAGGCATTTGTAAAATTAAAATGAAGTCTTATATCCCTGGTGGTCCAATGGACTGCTTGCAGCCTGATCGTGGGCTTAAGTACAAAAAACAAAGTCCTGTCTCCCTGGTGGTCCAGTGGACCACTGTCAGCCCGATCACAGGCTTAAGTATAAACAAACAAAGTCCTATCTCCCTGGTGGTCCAGTGGACCGCTGTCCAGCCTGAGCGTGGGCTTAAGTATAAAGAAAAAGTCCTATCTCCCTGGTGGTTCCAGTGGACGCTACTTGTGTCGTGGGCTTAGGTAAATAAAAAATAAGTCCAATATCCCTGGTGGTCCAGTGAACCGCTCGCAGCCTGATCGCGGGCATTTGTATTATTAAATTAAGTCCAATATCCCTGGTGGTCCAGTGGTCCCCCCCACCTGCCCACTGTGCCCCACTGCCCCCCTCCCCCCCAGTCAGCAGTTGGCGGCAGCACCCCACCCGCCTGCTGCCCTGCTGCCCATTGACTGACACCATAGATAGGGCTGTACGCCCATTGATCCACAGCGTGAGCCAATGGGCATGCAACCCATACTGTACCACACATTCCAGATATGTGAATGGATTCATTCAAATATCTGGAATGTGTAGTATCTGACCAGGGGAGTGGGGCAGTGGGGATCAGTGGGCGGGTGGGAAGGGGGACCGCTGGACCACCAGGGATATTGGACTTAATTTAATAATACAAATGCCCACAATCAGGCTGCAAGCAGTCCACTGGACCACCAGGGATATAGGAGTTTATTTTTGTTTACCTAAGCCCACGATCGGGCTGTGAGCAGTCCACTGGACCACCAGGAATATTGGACTTTGTTTTTGTATACTTAAGCCCACAATCAGGCTGTGAGCAGTCCACTGGACCACCAGGGATATAGTACTTTATTTATTATATACTTAAGCGCGTGATCAGGCATGTAGCGATCCACTGGACCACCAGGGATATGGGACATTTTTAACTCTCCAAATGCCTGTGATAGGGCAGGGGGTGCATTGCCGTGCTGTGCAGGAGGCGTCAGTCCCCAACAGCTGCTGCCTGGCAGGGCGCCAGGCAGAAGTAGCCAGGGATTGGCACATCTGCATGCAAATGGGGCCATAATGACATGCAAATGGCCCCATTTGCACCTTGCATGCATTATGGCCCCATTTGCATGTGCACTTTTGAATATAGCGGTTGTTGCGAGAAGTGCAAGGGAACTTGCGCTAGCGCATCCCACTGCTCCACTCTGGCCACTTGTGCTGGCACAGTGCCACTGTGTCATGCACACTGCGAGTGGCCAGGATGCGATATTCAATGATGCTGTGCCATGGCGCAGCTCTGTTGAATATCGCCAAGAAAATGCCCCTGCACAGCCAAGTTGCACTGCACCCAGGCTTGCACCACAGCCTGGCACAGTCTGAATATCCAGGCCTTGGTGTTTAGTGGCACCCCACACCTTCCAATTGCTGACCCCCAATTAGTTTAACAAATCTGACCTATAATAAAGAAAACCACCCCTTAATTTTGTTTCTTTAAATCTGTAAAAAGGAAAATTGTCCCTCACTGATCTGACCCCTGCCACACTGACCTCCCAGTCAGCAGTCAGCACTCCACACCCCCTGTACACCTCCCCCTCACACACACTCTCACTCATCTGGACAGGTACTATGGCCTATATCCACTATCCGATCAAAGACATGTCTTGCTGCTGGAACCAGTGACTGCAATATGGAAAACTAAAGTAAGTGTGGTTCAATGTATTTCAATGGGGTTTTGGACTTTGATGTATAACTTTGTCATTTTTGCATAGCTGACCCCACATTTTCAACATGGCCTTTGTGTGGGACATCACCTCATGAACAACGGTTATGGAATTATGCAGATCAGGCCTACAAGGTGATTTTGTGGTCAAGTTGCAAAATCACCTTTCAGGCAGGATTTGGACATTTTCACCACCCTTGTTCATGAAGTGGGGTCATAAGAAGGCCAGGTTGAAAATTTTGGGACAACATATATAGAAAATGGCAAAGTTATGTGTTTATGTTAAAATTTTTCTATGCTCACTTGTAAGTTTGCTCATTTTAAATATGTTGACCCTAAATTTTCGACACTGCCATTTTTTCAAACCACTTCACAAACACGATGGCTGTCATTTTTCAAATCCTGGCCAAAATTTGTTTTTGCACCTGTGCATGGAATGATGTTTCAGTGGCACAGAATTACCTTTTGGTAGGGGGTTGAAAATGTTCACCTACCAGGTTCATGAGGTGGGGTAACAATAAGGGGATCTAGGACTGGTGGTTGACAAAGAGATTGTTGAATGATCAGACAGTGAAACTGTCATGTCGACTGCATTTGGTGGTCAGCAGCCTGTTTTCCAGGTTGAAAGTTGTTTTCTTCAGGGGACTTCGCCTCCTGAACCCCCCAAGTGGCGGTCTGTGCCCCCTCGCACCCCCCCGCTGATTTGGGGAGGGGGTGCAAATCCTCCAAATACAATGCCTGGGTCCAGCGACCATCTGTACAGTGACCTGGTGCTGTAGTCACTGTACTTAAGGTCACTGTAAATGTGTCGCTGTTGGCAGTGCATACCACAAGAAGGCTATGTGTGCTGTAAATCTGGTTTATAAATATAGTAAAATGCCAAGATTATGACTGAATGTTGCTGTATGTCAATATTCTATTATGAGTTCTCTAATTTTCAATATTTTGACTCCAAGCATTCAACATACCTATTTTCCATACTTTCTTATAAACATGACAGGTGTTATTTTTTTAATCCTGACTGAGGTGTGTTTTCACATTTGTGGTGCAAAATTAGATTTCCATTAATATACTATAAATGACACATTTCGTGTTTATAAGGGCAGTCACAAAATGTCTATCTTGAAAATTTGCTGTCAAAATAAAAAAAAGTAAATGTGTGAAGACTGAATATATGAAAACTGAATGTATGAAGAGTGAATGTGTAAAGCATGAATGTGTGACGAGTAAATTGTGTACTGAATGTGTAAAGGGTGAATGTGTACTGAATGTGTGAACAGTGGTACCGGGTCAATACCGTGCTTGTAAGACAGCGCTGTATTAATCATGCTGTACATATAGCACTTGAAATCACAGCAACAGTAGTAGAACAGTGATAGGGATTTACCGCTACCCCGTCGCTGCAGAATGACGTAAGGTGAGGAGAAGGAGCTGTGTGCTGGGTGCCTGGTCAAGTCACTCCCCTGGTGGAGTGTCTAGGGTACCAACACATGGCACAGTTGGGAGACCTGAGACCATGGTTCAGTCCCCCCCAGGTCTCCCTTGCTGCAACTTTTGCTTGCATGTTTTTTTTTTAATCAAACTTCCCCACTCCTGGGTTTCTCCCCCATCCCCAAAGTCCACCCCCCTGAGTTTCTTATTTAAGCTCTGGGGGGTGCAGGGGACAAAGCCCCCCTCAGAAAAACATTAAGATCCATTGTTGTCAATGGGCATGGTGCACGGGACAGGTTAGTATTTTGTCCAACTCTATTTTTGTGTGGCACTGTTTTGCTGTGGCATTTTCAGCCATGCAGTTTTGACATACTGCATTACGACCCCATGCTGTAAAGAGTAAATTTGTCATGCGTGAATGTGTAGAGAGTGAATGTGTCAGGCCCTGCACTTCTGATGCTGGACAGAGTCTTTCCAAACCACACATCCTAAAGGGCCCTGCACATCTGCACCTGTTCACAAAAGTCCTGAAGGGATCTGCATGAACGAGAATATGATTCCACTATCTCAAAAAGAAAGGAGATTCTTAAAAAAAACTTCTTTAATGCACCAGTTAGGGTAATTTTATGTCACAAAAGTAGGGAAATATGACATGCGGGTTTTCAACCCTAACTCCCACCCCTCTCCAATGCAGCAAAAGGAAGAACTATTTGGGTTATGGATCTCCAGAATCTTGGTGAATCAGTGGTGGGGTCTTCCTTGGGGTTTTTAACCCTAATGCTCACCCGATTCCCCAAACAAACAATGTCACACATGGTGTCCTCTCTTCACAAAGTGTGCAGGACCCTGTGTGAAGAAAACCACAACCAATTGTATTGGCAACATGTGGTGAGACATACTTTACCTTTGAAGAGTGTATCACTATGAGGCACTGGCTTGGAGATGTACCTTGTGCTTCAGACTGGAGGCGTTGGACTGAGAAAAGGGGTGAGCATTAGGGATGACAACCCCAAGGAAGATCCCACCACTGATTCACCAATACTCCAGACACCCCAAACCCTAATATTTTTCTTTTTACTGCTTGGGGGAGGTTAGGAGTTAGGGTTGAAAACCCTAATGCCACATTTCCTTACTTTTGTGGCATTAAGTTACCCTAATTGGTGCATTAACAAACTTTGTTGCAATACAAACACATATACATTCTTAGCAAAAACACTGTGTTAATGTACCAGATAGGTTAGATTAAAGCGACAAATGTAGGGAAATGTGATGTTAGCTTTTCCATCTCTAACTCTCCATATCACACCTCAAGCAACAAAAGAAAAAAAAAACATTATGGTTTTGGCTGTCCTGTCTTGGTGAATCAAGGGTGGGGTCTTCCTTGGGACCCTAATACCCAGCCCTCCTGGTAGTTGATTATTTATGCACAAAAATGTGTTTTCTGTTTGTTAGAGTGGCTCTTTTTGCCTCTGGAGTCTTAGTACATACCTTTTGTCTGACTTATGTTTTTTATGTCTATTTTCAATTAGTATTTAGTAAAGAGTTGTTCTTGTAGTAATGACTGAGACATTTCTTTTGATATACAGATTGTCCCTTAACTGCAAAGACTGATGGAGTTACAAGTTGTTAAAGTTGCAATGTTATCCTAGGGATTACCCTATGGGAATTTAAATTTTTTATTTTTATTTTTTCATATGGCCCCTGCATTTTTTTGGGGGAGGGAAGGGGTATTATGTGTTAATTTTGTAGTACTCATTGGGACATATGCTATGATATATAGATTGTCCCTTAAGTCAAAATATTGACTGAGGTATGGCTTGTTAAAGTTGTAATGTTATCCTATAGGAATTTTCATTTATAATGTTTATTTTCTATATGACCCATGACTTCTTTGAAGGGTAAAATGTGTTTGTCTTGTAGTACTCATGGAGATCTTTCTTTTAATATACAGATTGCCCCTTAACTCCAAATATTGATGGAGCTATGGCTTGTTAGAGGTCAAATGTTAAAAAAACTAAGTTCAACTTCTTTCATATGAACCAGTCCTCCTTCATAAGATTTCATGAGCTCATGAAAGAGGATTAGTTCGTATGAATTAATGTGAAAAAACTTAAGTCCAACTTCTTCTTGCTTATGAACATAATCTGCTTTTTAATGGCCCCATTCCTCTTTTGTAAGCCATATGAAAGAAGAAAATTGTCTCATGAAGCCATTTTTTTTATGTTTTAAAACCACATTTCTGGGTCTTTTTTCCAAAAACTAACTCTAGAAGCAAGATAACAGGGTTCCTTTTAACAAGATACAGGTGTTGGTGTCTCTGCAGGGAATCATTTTCATGGGTTTTAAAATAATGTTTTTTTAAGGTAAACAAGATGGCTGCCATACAATAGAAGAATTTTCTTCAAAAGAGAACTCTTCTTTCGTGTGGCCAAATTCTTTTTTTTTTTCAAATCAAATGGCTATCCACAGAGCATGCTCAGAACCTACATTTCAAATCCTTATAACTCTGAAATGGAGTCATATCTTTTTCTCCAAACCTATGAAAGGCACCACTGTGGGGCAAGCCCTTTCTACTGTGAAAACTTCAGGCCTAAATTGCAAACTGTCTGGGCACTAGGTGATGACAAAGAAACAGTGAAATCCCCAATTTTCCACTTTTGCAACACCCAGATCTTGGAATCTACACATCTGACCAGAACAAACCTTGACAAATCAAGAGACCTCCCCAGACTATGCACACAAAGTTTTCTGTAATTCTGTTGAATCGGGTTGAAGTTATTAAAGTGCAAAGTTAGGAGTTTAACATTAAACAGCCTACTCAACCCTAATTATAGTGGCAGTACCATGCTACTGTAATTATAGGGGCACGGTAGTTAGGGCTGAGTAGGATGCTTGAGCTAAACCCCTAACATTGCACCTGTCTTTAACCCCTTCAACAAGTACTGAATCTGCATACATGGTCTAGGGAAAGGGCCCAATTCCAGGATGGCACACACTAGTGCAAGCTGGTTATGCTAAACCCCATGCTGTAACCCACGACTTGCACCATGCATTACGCCAGTCCCTGTTCCAAAAGGCACCTTGTGCCATGTCAGCTATGGGCTATGCCAACTGTAGGATATGCCACCCACTGCACTGCAACCCACAATGACATGGCACAAGGGTGGGTTACAGCAGCAACTGCACCCAATTCCAGAAGGGCAACTGCCATAACCCACATCCACAATTCCAGGATCCACACAGGTGGAGCTATCTTACAGCATCTCAGAGATTCTCTAAGGGTCATATGTCAGTGGCATCCAACAGATGCCCACTCTGGAGCATCATGGCAAAAGTCCCACTGTGCTCCCTCTGCCCCCATGTGCACAACCATGCCCCCATCCCCTGAATGTCAGGGACCCCTGGGGTCCATTCTCCATTATGCCCCCAGACTCCTGTGCCACTTGTCCAGCCCCCCATGCCCCCGGTGTGTGCCATGGTGTTCTGGGGTGAGGGGCTCCAAGGGAGCAGTCTGCAGTGGGCTACGACATTTGACATGTGGGGCTATTATGCCATGCCAGTGGTGTTAGCCTACACATGTCGTAAGTTGCATGTCATAAGTGCTGGGGCCCTGCCACTCTTAGAATATGGTGCAGGGTCCCTGGTGTAGCAGCAAATGTTGTAACTTGCATGTGCCTTTGAGTTGTGACATTTGCCCTGGAATCAGCCCCCAAGGTCTCTTGATGTGGCAAGTTTTGTGCCTGCCAGATGTCTGGATTCTGAGATACAGACAGGGCAAAAAGTGGAAAAATCAGTTTTTTTTCTGCTTTTTTTTTGTCTCCCCTACAGTCTAGATGGTTTGGAATGTTGTTCTGAATTTTTTAGGGTAGAAAGAGCTTACTCTAGAATGGTGCCTTTCATTGGTTTGGTGAAAAATATTTATTTTCATTTTATTTTAAAATGAAAGCCGATGGACAAATAATGCCCATTTTCATAGGCAACTATGCTCATACTACAGATACTGAGACACAGAAACATAACTACATAAAGTAAACAGTAATACAGATGATAAGGAATCAGTTTTCCCAATGAGTATCTGACATGCTAAAAAGGTTTTGAAGAGCAGAGACAAAAGATTTATAATTTGCTGAAGTTTCAGTGGTTAGCAGTAATGAATTCTAGTACCTTCTAAGTCTCCAATAAAATGCAGCTTGCTCAAAAATTTTTTAACATTTTAGTAACTTTAAATATAAATTATCTATCAATCTGGTTTTAATATTTGATTGATTTGGACTTTCAACCAGTAACTTTAGATTAGCTGGTGCATGTCCACTTACCATCTTCCAAGCCCAGTAACCTAGTTGGGAATTAATCCTTTGCTGCAGTGTATACCAATTCAATCTACTGTATGGGTAACAAGAAATATAATCTAATGATAGATCATAGGCACACCTACAAGCTTTGTTTAATAACATAGAAATTCTTTGCATCAATGTATTACTAGCAAAAGAATGAATAACTAAACCATAGTTAATAATGGATAGTATTATGTGTCTGTGCAAATGTATTTTTTTTTTGTTTGCATCAACCATAAAATTAAGTTTGTTTCTGAACAGTACCCTGTGCAATCTGCACTATATGTAGGTATGAATGTATGTCTGGAGTTGTACATAAACACTGGCACACGCTTCTAGCTGACTGTTAACCAATGATGTAACCACATACTTCCATGCTACTATGTACACCTGTTTAATGTATCTCTATTGTGATAACCTGTGAGTTATCCTCCCCTTGTAACCCTTCCCCCAGGTCGCACAGGGAGACGAGCATTGTTTTGCTCAGTGTGCTTTTCCTGGTAAATCAATTTCAATAAACAAATAAATACAGTAGACCAAATAGTTGATTACCAAACTTTACAACATTTTCAATATGTTGATGGTAACTAAGACAACTGTTGAGGGTCAAACCCAAGTATTTGTATTCAGTAACTTGGTCCAAAGTAATTCCATCAGTTGTCATTATAGAAAAAGACTTTGGTGAACTTGAATAATGTCTTGGATGAAACAACATAATTTTAGCCTTTTTTGAGTTCAAAGTTTATTGTTAATAAATCAGTTATGTGCAGCAAACAAAACAGACAGTAATGCATTTGCCAGGTTATCTAAATCCTTATTCCAGTAAAAGATTACTGCATCATCCATGTACAACAGAATCTTAGAAAATTTTATAACATTGGGTAAAATTGATCACAAAAAACTGAAAAACAAAGTCCCAAGGATGGACCCTTGTGGAGCTTCCAAAGTTCCTGGTAGGATTGTTTAAAAAGAATTGTGAATTTTATCCTGTTGGATGCAATTAGGTAATCATTTAACGAAGATGTAACAGAATTAGAAAAGCCAAAGAATCTCAAACTCTCAACCGACCTCACATGCTCTACCAAGTCGAATGCTTTCAATAAGTTGATATATATGTTACCAACTAGATCAGAACTGTCCAATGCCTCACGTATGTTATTAGTAAATTCAGTTAAAGCTCTGTTGGTACTGTGACTTTTGTAGAATCCATGTTGTGGATTAAGTATTCTGTAATTTGGTCATGTATTATCCTGTCAAGTGCCTTGGACAGTGGGATAACACAGAAACCAGTCTATGGTTAAAAATTGATAGTCTGTCTCCACCTTTATCTATTGGAGTAACAAAGGCATGTGTCCAACATGATGGAACTGCACTATATGTCAAGGAAATGTTATATGGTTTTGTGTCTGGTACAACCAGCTCCTCTAAAGCAAGTTTGAAAAGTTTTAAATCATGTCTGTCAGAGCCTACTTGAGTTTTTTATTTTTAATTTCCATAAATATTTCAAACAAGTTTTTTGCTAATGACTTTAAAAGTAAAACTGGGGAATACTTAAGTTGTTTTCCATACCACTTGATTTACAGGCTCAGATATTCAAACTGCGCCAGACTGTGGCACAAGCCGCGCTGCTCAAATTTGTTGTGCAGGGGTGTGGCCAGGGTGATATTCAATGGAGTTGCGCTATGGCACAACTGCTTTGAATATCGCACACTGGCCACCTCCACTGTGCATGGTGCAGTGGCACTGTGCCAGCGCAAGTGGTCAGAGTGGAGCATTGAGATGCGGTGGTGCAAGTGCCATTGCGCCATGCACAGCACCTGCGATATTCAAAGGGTGACATGCACATGGGACCATAATTTATGTAAAGCACATGGGGGGGCCATTTGCATCTGATTATGGCCCCATTTACATGCCATTAGCATGCAGGTGTGCCCATCCCCGATGACTTGCACATGGCACCCTGCCAGGCAGCAGCCATCAGGGAAGGACACCCCCCTGCAGCCTGATTGTGGGACATCCCGTAAGGGACAAAGAATGTCTCTTATCCCTGGTGGTCCAGTGGACAGCGATTAGCCCAAACATGGGCATCACTGTATCCCCCCAAAGTCCAATATCCCTGGTGGTCCAGTGGACTGCACGGAGCCTGATCACGGGCGGCATTCCTCACCCCTCAAGTCTGAAATCCCTGGTGATCTAGTGGACCCCCACCCCACCTGCCCATTGAGCCCCACCTCCCCCCTTCCCCTGTCAGCCACATATCTGGACTGACTAGTACAGTATGGGCTGCACATCCATTGGCTCATGCTCTGAACCAATGGGTGTGCAGTCCTACCGAGCTGTCAGTCAGTGGGTGGTGGGGCAGCAGGCAGGTGGGGTGCTGCTGCACGCTGGCTGATGGGGGAGCGGGGTGGTGGGGTTCAGTGGGTGAGTGGGGTGGAGAGAGCACTAGATCACCAGGGATTTTGGACTTGGGGGGTGAGGAATTCCACCCTCGATCGGGCTCCGTGCAGTCCACTGGACCACCAGGGATATTGGACTTTGGGGGGGATACAGTGATGCCCACGATCAGGGCATGGGGGGTGCCGCCAGGTGTGGTGGGAACAGGTGATGGCCACCCACAGGTGGCAGCTGCTGTGTTGCGCCCTGCAATGTGGCAGCTCACCTGTGGGTGGCCCTCAACTTGTTCCTTTTTTTAGGAGTAACTTTGCGCAGGCACAGGTAGGGGTTGCACCTGCATAACTCTGCATGGCTCGGGCTGAATATTGGGCTGTGCAGTTTATGCATGGACACGCCCCCCCACCTGTGCCTGCATATATTACTGATGTGCCCCAGTGCATGGGGATTTGTGTGGTGCACTTTTCCCTTTTAAATATCACACCGGGGTGCATCAGTGGGTTGTGCATGGTGCAACACCATTGCGCCATGCGCAACCCTTTTGAATATCTGGGCCACAGTATGAAAAATCAGGTGATGAAAAAGTAGATGCTGATTTTTCAATTTCACTTCTAAAATAATAGTTAAATCCATTGGCTTTACCCTCAGGGTCATTACATAAAGTTTCATCTAAATTTACTGTCTTTAATAAAGTATTGGAATTAATATTAAGAAGTTAATTTGTGTTATTCCAGAAGGAACACATATTGCCAATTAAGGAAGATTGTCTGTCACAAAAATACTTAGACTTCAGTAATCAGACTTTTTTTTTGCACTTATTTATTAATTCCATGAACCTCACCACAAATGTATTGTTTCCTGTCTCTCTGTACTTGCACCATTGTCTGTCCCTTTGCCTCATCAATTGCAGTAGTTGGGGATTTATCCATCTGTGAGAATTATCACTTTTATAACATATCTATGTTGGGCAAAAATGTCACAGACTCTATTAAATTCAGTAAGAAAAAAATCATATGCCAAGTTAATATCAGGGATAAAATCAATAAAAGACCAATCGATCTGACCCAACAGATTTTTAAAGTCAGTAATTTTGTACATAGGTAAGATCCTAACCTTCACAGAAGCAAGGGGTAATCTTTGCATTTTATTAGACCAGGTACATTTTATTGGTGAATGCTCACTCAATGAGTCTGAAAGAATTTGCACATTTCTGACTCTCTCTTCATCTGTTACTAGCAACTAGTCAATAATTGTACCAGTACCCACAGTATAGTTTGTAGGGGTCGGTTCACTTAGTAACTGGATTAAGGACATATCACCAATAGAATCACAATCATTTTTATTATTCTTGGT
Organism: Neoceratodus forsteri; assembly: GCA_016271365.2. Taxonomy (NCBI): domain Eukaryota; kingdom Metazoa; phylum Chordata; order Ceratodontiformes; family Ceratodontidae; genus Neoceratodus; species Neoceratodus forsteri. The sequence goes on along the minus strand of CM028132.1, from coordinate 717,580,416 downwards.
GTTCCAATCAATGTTGAAATCATTAAAAATATTTTTTTCTGAATTGCTCTTAAGCTGTTTATAGTATTTTAAGAAATAACCAAAGCCAGTTTTAGAAGTGTCAGGTGGAAGATAAGTAGTAACAATAATTAAGTTCTTGTGATTCCTGATTGTTAACCTTAAAGCCAAAAATTTGCAACTGTGATCTTCAGGTCTTATTTGTAGATTGATTGCATTTAGGTCATCCTTTATGTAACAACCATCCCCTCCTTACTTAAATAACCTATTACACCTAAACAATTGATAGCCTGGGATATGCTGCTCATTGTCATTAATTTGTGAGGCTAACCATGTTTCTGATAAAGAAATAACATCCAACTTATATTGTGTAACCCAGACAGTGAACTGATCAAGTTTTGGAGCAAGGCTTCTGATATTTACATGCACCATCTGAATTCCACTCTGGTTAGGAAAGTTAAATTTTAGTGGACCAATATTAACTGGTCCTGGGTTAGGATGAACATTTCCTGAACTCAGCAACAGGTAAAATATGAGAAGCCTCGCACCCAATCTACTGAAGTTCAATAACATTTTACCATATATTTTTTTTGTTTTAGTGACTGTTCGGTCATAGCAAGTATTTCCATAGACTCTTGGAAATGCAAATGTAAACTGCCACTTCATCAGATTTATGCTGCAGTACACATTTTTCAAATTCAAAACATCCAAGGTCAAACAACTATTCAAATTAGAAGGGAAATCCATGGAAACACCCTTTAAAATTCAGAGACTTACTGTTTGTTCTGCAACACAGTTTTGGCTCCCTGTCCTTCCCCATACAAGCATAAACCTAAGAAAACAAAACTGAGAATGTTAAACTCTTAATAAAATGAAAATAGTGCAGAAATAATAAGACAGCCATGCTAAAACAAACACAAGGCAGTTGCTGGAACACTATTGTGGATAACAAACAACAAATTGTTGATGAATGAAATAAGTTGCTAATGTCTGCTACCTACTGCACAACAGCACACTGTCTGCCCAATCTATGGATAGCTATGAACATATGAACATATGAAATTTGCCAGCAGATAAAAGCCTAGAGGTCTATCAAGTCTGCTCAAATGTGCAGTTAGCACCCCTTGTTCTGCAGCTGCCCTTCCCTTCCACCCTTCCCCTACATTGACCCTCCCCATGTCCTGTCCCATCCACCTTTGAAGCAGTCCACTGTTCTACTGGATACCACTTCTGCAGATGATGCATTCCACCCAGCTACTACCCTCTCTGTAAAAAAGTGTCTCCTCATTTCCCTCCTGAACCTTCCTTCCTCCAGTCTCATATCATGGCCCCTGGTGTTCCTCCCCTCCTTTACTTTGACAGCCCCTCTGTGCCCATCTTATTTATTCCTTTCATGTACTTAAAGGTTTCAATCATGTCTCCTATCCCTCCTCTCCTCCATCAAGTACATGTTCAATTCCCTCAGCCTCCTCTTGTATGATAAGTCCCCCAGCCCCTTGATCATCTTTGTCACCCTGCACTGCACCCCTCCAGCTAAATAAATAAAAGAAAAATAAAACAACACAACCTCCCTGCAGTCTCCCACTATAAACACCTGCTGGTGACTCCCACAACTCCAACAGGAGCCACTCATGTGGTGAGACACTCCATAGAGAGCTACTGGAGTAGCTCTGATTTGAACTGGATGAGTCCCACCCCAAGAATACATCACCACCAGTGCCACAACCCCTGACCACTACCACTCACCAGGAAGAATGGGGTGGTAGGCAAAAGCTGTTAAAAGTTAGTTAAAATGACACTGTTGGCCAGGCTGAGCAGTCTTCACCTCACAGCAGAAGATGTTATTTGCAGCTTTAGTTCTTAGTCAGTTTCAGTTGTAGCAGCTATGCTTTTGAAAAGGATGAGCCCCTTCCCTAGAGTGCATCACCACCAGTGCCTCAACCCCTGATCACTGCCTTTAGCTGGGAAGAATGGAGAAGGTAGGCAAACGCTGTTAAAAGTTAGGTAAAATAACATCCATTAATAATCCATTTTGGAGTTACAAGGATTTGAAATTTCAGTTCTGAACATGAACGGTTGGGTCTTTTGGATAGATGCTTGATACAAAAGAAGAATTCTGGCTCACAAAAGAAGAATCTTCTTTCATGAGCCAAAATTCTTGTTTTGTGATGGATGGGGTAGAAGACTAGGATTGCTGGCCAAGGCACCTAGCTCAAATGAGAGCTTTCATTCTAGGTTGCTTGAAAGGACAGAGCAAATAACCTTACCAGAGCCAGGGAAAGGATTAAGCCTTCTTTTTGCTAGGCAGATTTACTGTGTGTTATTTTTATTGTGTACTCACAGGGATTGTTATTGTTTGTTGTTAACATTTTATTGCTTTATTTTTCTCTGATTGAAATTGTTGTTGCTAGGTATACCTTCTTCTGCATTATTACAGGGTGTGCCTACAGGTGTGTGCTAACAGATTACTGCTGTAATCTTCTGATTCAAATTGTCTTTTGCAAGGTATATCTTCTGTTACTGCTTTATCTTTCTCTGTAGTGAAGTGTTTCTTACAGCGTATAGCTTCTGTGAAATTTTTACAGGTGGTGCTTTACAGGTTTTACAGTTTTAGCTATCATTAGGATAAGCTTTCAGGGCTACTGCATTTGTTGCTGGCTGATTGTTTCTGCCTCCTTGTTTCTTTCATCCGTGGGTCTTCTTTTTCAGCAGGGGATGGGCCCAGCCACCCACCCTATCCCCAACCACCCCACACTACACTCCTTTTATAGGGTAGCACAGTCGTGACATTTCCTGTGGTAAAGCAGGAAGGGGTGGATCAGTGGGGTATCCACACAGTGACCTCATTTACAGGGGCACTAGTAAATTAACTTGTTATAACAAGTTATACAAAAACAAATGAACAAAACACAAAATCAAACTTTTGCTTTCATTTTCTTCCTTCTACTTGCTCTGACCAGGTTATAAACCCAGCAGTTTATCTGGAATATATATCATTAACTGCAGGTACTGTGGAACACTTTTCAGAAGGGCAGTTTTACAGGATTTAGGACACTGTTCTACATGCTGGGCCAGTGGAGATCTAAGGGCTTAGCACCAGGCAGCATGGGAAGAGAGTGCATGCCTCAAATTGCATATTCATGAGGAATTATATTATAAGAACCATCCGCCATTTCCCCAACATCCAACAGAAGCACCTCAACCACAGAGGGTAGTTGGTCTGGGAGGTTGGCAGGTGGTTAGAAGGGGCAAATCGAGTGCCCCATCGCTCAGTGCTCTCCAGCGTATTACCTCCACAAACCATATAAAAACTACAAACAGGTATCTGCTTCTATTTCTGAAATCAAACAAAGGGGCAGAGAACATTGTAGAGCAGGACACTGCAGCACAGGAGCTAGCACAACCAAACTCACCCAAAACAGGAACCAAAACAAAAAAAACAAAAAGGAAATCCAAAAAACTTCTGATTATAGGAGACTCCATGATTCGGGGAGTTGATTCCCATCTCCAGCCAGGGGTAATGATCATATTTCTCCCAGGTACATCAGCATGGAGAGACACTGACTGCGTTGCTAAAATTGTTCAGGAAGCAGGAGAAAACATTGACATCCTGGTACACATAGGGACTAATGATCTTGGAAAGTTGTGGAGACCAAGGAACACCCGATCAGACTGGGTGGAAATCCTGCCAGTCTGGGAGAGGGGGAAAGATGGATGGAAGGTCAGAGAAGGGGAGATAGGGGAGCTAAACATGTGGCTCAAGGGCTGGTGCCAGGAAAAAGGACACAAATTTATAGGGAACTGGCAACAGGTTTGGGAGTGAAAGTTCTTTAAATTTGATGGACTGCATCTGACTAAGGAGGGCGTCAGTGCATTGGGGCAGAAGTATAATGTCTTTGCAGAATATTTAAACTAGCAAATGGGGAGAGGGGTGCAGTACCCCATACATCAAATGGGAAAAACACCCCTCCCACTCATCTAGTGGTCTAACAGGAGTTCAGCATGTTTGCAGTTCATTTGCATCACCAGGTAAGGAAAAAGGTCTGGCTCCCCATACGATTCACAGGGGAAACTCCAGACCTCACCCACCTAACACAGCAAAATCTGTCCAATGGAAAATCATGTACACAGATGCTCACAGTCGAGGAAACAAGATCCCAGACCTGCAGGCAATAATGACAGAGATTAAACTGGACATAGTAGCAATTAGCGAGACGTGGTTTACCAGTAACCACACTTGGGACACTTCAGTACCTGGCTATGTACTGTTCAGAAGAGACTGAGGTGGAAACAGGGGGGTGGAGTGGCCCTGTATGTCAATGAAAATATAAAAGCTACAGAAATTCAGAATACACATAAGGAGCCAGAAGAACTGTAGGTCACCCTGGAAACAGGAAATGGGACAGCCATACAAACTGGGGTTGTCTACAGGCCCCCAGACCAAGGGGAGGGCATAGACACATTACTGTTAGAAGATATACAAAACATGACAGCTAAAGGGGAGGTTCTGATAATGGGAGACTTCAACTTGCCAGATACAGATTGGTCAATACCAGCAGGAACATCTGCCAGAACTAGACACATAGTGGATTCCCTGCAGGGGGGGCCTCAAACAACTGGTAGAACAACCCACAAGAGACAGGGCTATCCAAGATCTAGTATTGACTAACAGGGAAAGGATCACAGATCTCCAGGTAGAAGGTCACCTGGGGACCAGTGACCATCACATGGTATGGTTCAATTTGGTCACTAGAACTAAATCATCCCATTCCAAGGCAAAAATATGGGACTTCAGAGGCACTGACTTTGATAAGATGGCCAACAGAGTTAAGGTAGCCCTGGCAAAAAGAAATACAGGTGAAGGGGTACAGGCAAAGTGGGCAAGCATTAAGGATGCAACACTTGAAGCAACATCTCATTGTGTTAGAGAGAAAAAGAAGTGCAAAAGAAGAAGGAAACAACTTTGGTTCTGAAAAACAGTAGCAGAAGAGGTCAGAGCCAAAAGGTTGGCCTTCAGGAAATATAAGGGAATGCAGCGGGATGAAGATAGGAAGGCATACCAAACTTCCCTAAGGGAAGCAGGGAAGGCAGTAAGGCAGGCAAAGGCCCAAACTGAGGAAACACTAGCACAAACAGTAAAAGTAGGTGATAAGACTTTCTATAGATACATTAGTGAAAGAAGAAAGTCCAAAGAGGGTATTGCTAAGATCAAATGAGATAAGAGGACATGTGAGGCAGAGGAGTACCATGTAAAAGCATCTATCCTAAATAGATACTTCTGCTCAGTATTTACTGAAGAAATGGTAGGGCAGGGCCCACAGCTCAGCACCATGGACACAGGGGGGAGGAAGGTGTGCACTAGTCCCTTCACAAAAGAAAGGGTCCTACAAGAGCTCAATAAGCTCAGGGTGGACAAGGTAATGGTACCTGATCTCATACATCCCAGGGTACTAAAGGAGCTAAAGGTGGAACTAGCAGAGTCATTATCAGAACTGTTTAGTGAGTTTCTGAGCACAGGAGAGGTACCAGAAGAATGGAGAAGGGCCCATGCGATCCCGCTCCACAAGAGTGGTAGCAGGAAGGAGGCAGGGAACTAGAGACCAGTCAGTCTTACCTCAGTAGTGGGCAAGATTATGGAGGCACTCCTTAAGGAAAGGATCGTGCAACACTTGGAATCCATAGGAGCACAGGATCCAAGACAGCATGGGTTTACAAAAGGAAGGTCCTGTCAAACTAATCTCATAGATTTCTTTGTCTGGGTAACCAGAGTGGTGGACTAAGGGGGAGCAGTTGATGTCGCCTACCTTGACTTCAGCAAAGCTTTCGTAACTGTTCCACATAGAAGACTGATTAATAAGCTGGGTAGGCTCAGGGTGGGTCAGAAGTTGGTCAACTGGGTGGTAAACTGGTCGATGGGCAGAAAACAGAGAGTGGTGGTAAATGGTATACAGTCAGAAAAGATGCAAGTCACAAATGGGGTACCTCAGGGATCAGTCCTGTGGCCAGTCCTCTTCAATATCTTCATCAGTGACATTGCAGATGGACTAGAAGGTAAGGTTTGTCTGTTTGCAGATGACACTAAGATCTGCAACAGAGTAGATGATCCAGATGGGGTGGGCAGAATGAAAAGAGATCTGGATAAACTAGCAAAATGGTCAGAAGAGTGGCAACTGGGGTTTAATGCAAAGAAGTGCAAGATCATGCACATAGGGATGAGAAACCCTGAGGCCACCTATAGGCTGGGAGGGGAGTTTCTGGCAGTCACAATGGAAGAAAGAGACTTGAGCATCATCACCACCGATGACCTGAAATCGTCCAAGCATACCATTAATGCAGTAGATGAGGCTAGGGGGATGTTGGGGTGTATTAGTAGGGGTATCACAAGTCAGAAGAAGGAGGTAATAATCCCTCTTTACAAGACATTGGTTAAGCCCCATCTGGAATACTACATGCAGTATTGGAGGCCACACCTTCACAAGGACATTAACAAAATTGAGGCAGTCCAGAGAAGAGCAACCAAAATAGTGCAGGGACTGCATCAGAAAACTTATCAGGACAGATTAATGGAGCTCAATATGTATACCCTAGAGCAAAGGAGGGAGAGAGGTGATATGATCAAAACATTCAAACACATTAAGGGCATTAACAAGGTGAAAGAGTCTAACATATTTCAATATAAGAAAAATAGCAGGACAAGAGGACACATCAAGAGATTAGAGAGAGGCCAATTAAGGGGTAATGTGAGGAAGTTCTTTTTCACAGAAAGGGTGGTGGATGCATGGAATGGCCTACCTCAGGAAGTGGTAATATGAATACAGTGCAGGGCTTCAAACAGGCATGGGTTAGGCATAAGGGAGCAACACAGATGCTTATGACTAGATAGGCCATTGACAAAGCAAAGGCCGATGGCACATTTATAAGGTAGAAAAATAAATGGGCAGATTGGATAGATCTTGCAGTCCTTATTTACCATCAATTTCTATGTTTCTATGTTTCTACGGACCTCCAGCACAGAGAGAAGAAGGAGATAAGGATATGATAGATGGTAAGGACATGATAGATGAAATACAAGGAATGGCTAGCAAAGGTGAGGTACTACTAGTGGGGGGCTTCAATCTACCAGATGTGGATTGGAGCCTACCTGCTGCAGCATCGGTTAGAAGTAGGGAAATCCCAGACTCCCTGCAGGGGGCATTCCTCAGACAACTAGTTAAAGAACCCACTCATGAGGGGGAATTACTGGACCTGGTACTGTCAAACAGGGTAAGTGTCATTGACATCACAGTAAGAAGCCACATGGAGACCAGTGATTATCGTACAGTGTGGTTCAGCATAAGGACAGGGACAGTACTGAACCACACTAAAACAAGGGTCCTGGACTTCAGGAGAACCAATTTTGAGAAAATGGGAGAGCGCCTCAGGGAAACCCTAGCAGGAATAAGGAATAAGAGTGGGGTAGAGGAAAAGTGGGCAAGAATAAAGCAGGCCATTGAGAAGGCAACAAACTTTTGTGTCAAGCAGGTTACTAAGAGCAAGAGAAGAAAGAGTTGGTTCTCCAAGGAAGTAGCAGAAAAGGTAAAGGAAAAGAAGCAGGCGTTAAAAAGGTACAAGATGATACAGAAGGTAGTGATAGGGAGAGTTATCAGGGGAGGCAGGGAAGGCAGTTAGGAGAGCTAAAGCACAAATGGAGGAAAACTTTGCCAAATCAGCAAAAAGGGGGATAAAACTTTCTTCAGGTACATAAGTTTTCACTTGTCTGGCACCTAATATAGCATCAGGCTACTAAATTCTTATTTTATACCTAAAGCTATATATGTAATATTGTGTACTGAAATGTTTATGTTGTGGAGCCCTGTTGCTTTTAAGCAATCAGGAAGAGAGTCGCAGCACATAGCAATTGTTGCTAGGAGTGCAAGCACTGACTAGAAAAGCTCTGTTTGGGGTCCATTTTTAAACCTGTCACTGTGGAATTGCACATTAAGACACACATAGGTGTCCCACAGTGTACATCTTCAATTTTTAAAGTTTATTTGGGCAGTTTGATTTGCGAGGGTGCTGTGACCCTGGGGAACACTTCCGGGTTACACCAGGGTATCTTAAGAAGCCCTACAGTGAGCAGCTGAGTTTTCACTTGTCTGGCACCTAATATAGCATCGGGCTGCTAAATTCTTATTTTATACCTAAAGCTGTATATATAATATTGTGTACTGAAATGTTTATGTTGCAGAGCCCTGTTGCTTTTAAGCAATCAGGAAGAGAGTCGCAGCATTTAGCAACTGTTACTAGGAGTGCAAGTGCTGACTAGAAAGGCTCTGTTTGGGGTCCATTTTTAAACCTATCACTGTGGAATTGCACACTAAGACATGCATAAGTGTCCCACAGTGTACAGCTTCACTTTTTAAAGTATATTCAGGCAGTTTGATTTGCAAGGGTGCTGTGACCCTGAGAAACACTTCCAGGTTATGCCAGGGTAGTTTAACAAGCCCTGCAGTGAATAGGATGAGTTTGGGCAGGGCATGAGCTCAAGCGCGCAGAGACACACGCATCTGCGCGTGTTACGCGTATTGTGAGTGGTGTGAGGAGACTCAGAAACTGGGCAGGAGAAATTGTTCATTTTAACAGTCAGAGAATCAATTTATGCCATCTATAAGATAAAAAATGGAGTTTAATAGTGTATGTTCGGGTAAGCATGTGTCTCAATGTACATCATGTGAAATGTACCTACTCTCCTAGATACCAATTCTTGAAAACTCATTTATGTGTCTAAAATGAAAACAAAATGCTGATAAGCTTGCAGAAATAGCAACATTCAGCACTCGATTACAGGCCCTAGAAAGTAGTCAACTTAGCATGATATTTAGGATAAATGAGAAAGATTGTGGTGAACTATTATTACAAAGTAAAACAGACGATGAAATCTGTAAACAGTATAGTGAGTACACAAGCACATCCTCTCTACAGCACACAAATAACCAACATAATGAAGGGAATCCAGATATTGGTATATCTGCTTTACATAAAAGAACTCCAACAAAAAAGAGAAATAGATTGGAGGAATTTGATGAAACAAGTAATGATAGTTGGTATACAGTTCAGGGTACCAGACAAGTTAGGAAAAAGGGAAGGAAGGCTGAGGGATTTAAATTACCCCTCTTAAATAATTTTGATCCTCTGATTCAATTAATGGAGGAAGAACCAAGTACAGATCCAACCCCAACCGTCCATGCGATATCCTTAAACTGTTATAGACAAATGGAAGCAAGTAATCATGCAACTATCCTAGTTATTCCTTTTAACACCGATAGTGTCACAAATACTCACATAGAATCTCAACCAATCATTGCTAGTAACGAAAATGAAACATCAAACCAAAGTACTGTATATATCACATGATCAAATGAATATACTGGGAGACTCCATTACTAGATATACTACTGGGGCAATAAGGAAAATGATGCAAGCTGTAGTTATAGTGGTGCAACAATAAAAGATGTGGCTAATGCTACAAGTCTCGATGGCTGAGAGGGACCTGGGAGTGGTGGTGGATGTCAAGATGAACAACTCAGAGACTTGTAGGAGGGCAGCCGCCAAGGCCAACAGGATGCTGGGATGCATCGCTAGGGGGATCACCTCCAGAAGGAGGGAAGTGATACTCCCTCTGTATAACTGCTTGGTGAGGCCGCACCTCGAGTACTGCATGCAGTTTGGAGGCCACACTTAAAGAGGGACATTAAACTCCTGGAGAGAGTCCAGAGGAGGGCAACCAAAATGATTTGGGGCTTGGGGACAGGACCTATGAGGAGGGCTTGAAGAGCTAAATATGTACACATTGGAGAGAGAAGGGACCAGGGGGACATGATAGAGGTCTTCAGGTACATGAGGGGTAAATGAGGGGAGGAGCAGTCAGGGTGCTTTGAAGGAAGGAGGGGCCACTAGGGGGCATGGGTGGAAGCTGGAGAGATTCAGGGGAGAAAGGAGGAGGTGCTACTTCACTGAGAGAGGTGGTGGAGCCATAGAAATATGCTGCCTATGGGGCTGGTGGAGGTAGAGACAGAGGAGGGGTTCAAGAGGGGGTGGGACAGGTACAGGGAAGGGTTCTGGAAGCAAAATCCAATGCAGCACGAATATCCAGAACTGGGAAGGAGAAGCCAGAAGAAGGTGAGGGCATGAGTCAGCTCCCAGGGTGGGGTTGACCAAACGAGCAGACGCGAAAAACCATTAGGCCTATTCTGCTGGCATTTTAGTATGTTAGTATGTAATATGCTGCCAGACATCTTCCAAAACATTACAAATCCAAAAATAGCCCTTTTACATGTAGGACCAAATGACTTTGGGAAGCAGGAGGTTGATAAAATAACTAAAGATATGGAGAATGCAGTAAGAACACTTAAATCCTTAAATGTGACACCTATTATTTCTGAAGTTTTATCTGTCCCTAGAGCAAGCAAATACAGGACAAAAAATATAAAATCATACAATAACTGGCATTGAAGATGGTGCCTCACTAATAACATCAAGTGTATTAACTCATGGGAAGTATTTGAGGGCAGGGATGACTTGTATTGCTATGATGGTTTGCATTGAAACAAAAATGGTACAAGAATATTAGGATGCATTATGCATGACAGTATAAAAGATTATATACCAACAAAAAACTAAATTCTGGGGGGCCAAGGGAGACCAAAAATAAAAAACATAAAAAACATTATGATAAACAAAAAAAACATGGACTAACTTTTCTTTACACAAATGCAAGACATCTCCATTCTACAAAATTGGATGAGCTAGAGATATTGTCAGTGTCAGTGGCTCAGTAGGTAGCACACTCGTCTCTGAGGCTGGGAGATCAGAGGGCTGTGGGTTCAGTTCCTACATCTGACACTTGGGTTAATATCCCAGTACTGACACTGTAGTGCAGCATGAGAGGGGTGCTGCATTTCTGAGGTGCCGTCTTTCGGATGAGACGTTAAACCGAGGTCCCATCTGCCTGGATTGGTGGTAGTTCAGGTGGATATTAAAGATCCCATGGCACTTATCGAAAGAGTAGGGAAATTCCCAGTGTCCTGGACAAATTTCTCTCATTCACTAAAAAAATACCACCAACAACTTAATCTGGTTCATGGTCAGTTGGCATTCATATGTATCCCTCTCCCCCCGGGTCGTGCCTGAAAATAGGCAGGATTTGTCTAGTGCACTTACCTGGTCAACAAAAACTAAATAAAAAAAATATATAAATTGCTCCAAAAAGATAGTATACATGTTGCTGCAATAGCCGAAACCTGGTGGGGAGATAACTCTAGCTGGACTAGGAACATAACTGGATATAATACTCTTTATAGAAATAGACCTTTAAAAAAAGGATGAGGGGTTAGCTCTTTTTATAAAAAATAACATCAGTTATAAGTTCATTAATGTTCCTGATGGGGAAACAACTAATGAAATAATATGGATAGAAATAATTAGTGAGAAACAAACCAAATTGACAGTGGGACTCTGTTACAGACCACCTAATAGTGATGCCTCAGAAGATCAGGCAATTTTGAATAACTTAGATACCAAATTAAAAAATTCAAACATTATATTACTGGATGATTTCAACTTTCCAGGAATCAATTGGAAAAATGGTACAGTAAACAATAAATCCAAAAAAGTGTTTCTTGAATTATGTGAATTTCATGATCTTGTCCAACTTGTACATACCCCAACAAGACAAAATAATATTCTTGACCTAGTATTAATGGATATCCCTGAACAAATTAGCAATATCAGAATCCAGAACCCCTTTCAAAACAGTGACCACTGTATAATAACCTTTAGAATAAAGACAACATTTGGAAGCAATATTGGTATAACCACTTTTAAAAATTATGGTAGGGCAATTTTTGATTTGATAAACAAAGAATTAACAGTATGGAAATGGGACACCAGTATTACATCTCTGGATGAGCTATGGCAATTAATAAAAAATAAAATCATTGCCCTAGAACATAAGTACGTCCCAGATAAAATAGGATATAACAATCGGGGTAAACTTCCAATGTGGGTAACTCCATCTATACTGCATTTGCTAAAAATGAAAAGGAGAGCATATAGAGCATCAATAAGATGTAGCAACATATATAATAAAAATAAATATAGGGAAATTCTTAAAAAATGCAAGACTGCAATAAAAAAGGAAAAGAAGAAAGTGGAGTTCAGGTTGGCTCAGATAAAAGATGGAAAAATTGTTATTTGTATGTCAACAATAAAAAACAACCAACTAAAACTATTGGTCCATTAGTTATTAGCAATAATACCATTCAGGCTCCCTTAGATATGGCCCAGGAATTTAATAAATTATTTTGTTCAATCTTTATCCCTACTATACAAAAGGTTGATACAGAGGAAGAAACAAATAGAAATAATTATGACATGCCTGAAATAACTAAACAAGAGATTAAAAATAAATTAGATACAATTAAAATTAATAAATCCCCAGGTCCAGATAATCTTCACCCACATCTATTAAAAGGGATAGCTTTCTGGTTGATTAATCCATTATACAAATTGTTTAATTTGTCCTTAACAACTGGGTTAATACCATGTGACTGGAAGAAGACATTGATAACACTAGTACCTAAAAAGGGAAGCAAGAATGAAATATTGAAGTATAGGCCTATTAGCCTGACCAGTATTTTGGGAAAAATATTTGAGAGCATCCTTAAAACTAGATTAGAAGATGATCTAGTAATAAATTAATCTTGTAGATCCCAACCAACATGGCTTTAAAAGAAAAACATCTTGCCTAACTAGTAATCTAGTATTTTATGAAAGAGTATGTAGTCTCCTCTATGAAAAAGTACCTTTGGATATAGTGTACTTGGACTTGTGTAAGGCATTTGATAAAGTGCCGCATCATACCCTGATAAACAAAATGAAAACATTTGGGATACACTCGATGTTAGTTAATTGGGTGAAAGACTGGCTAAGTAATCATACACAAGTAGTATGTATAAGAGGATACACTTCTTCTATAGGTACAGTTACTAGTGGGTTACCACAGGGATCTGTTCTGGGACACATTCTCTTTAATATCTTTGTGTCAGATATGACAGTTAATCTTAAGAATATGGCATAAAATTTGCTGACAAGAAGATTGTAGCCAAAGTGAGTTCACCAGAAGAAATAATAGACTTTATCAATGACCTTCAGAAATTGGAATGTTAGGCAAAACAAAACAATATGAACTTCAACACTAATAAGTGTGTAATTATGCACTTGGGGGACAATAATCCTAATATGCAGGATTTGCTAAATGGTTCAGAACTAATAACAGTAAAAGAGGAGAAAGACCTGGGATTAATTATAAATGCAGATCTTACCTTTACTTCACATTGTAATTATATTAAGGCAAAAGCAAATAAAATAATACGCTGTATTAAAAGATCATTCATTTCAAGAAATAGAGGATGTATTATCCCACTATATAGAGCATATGTACATCCTCACCTGTACTATTGCTCTCCATTAAGAAGCCCCTATTTAAGACATGATACAAATGCATTGGAGGGGGTTCAACATAGAATCACTAAGTTGATAGACGGTTTGCACAATGAAGATTATGGGGAGCGACTTGAGGTGCTGGATTTGTACACACTGGAGATGAGAAGATTAAGGGGGGATTTGCTCCTGATGTTTAATATAATTAAGGATAACAAGCTTATGGCACAATTGGGAATGACTTTCAATATGAGAGAATGTAATCTTAGAAGCCATCGATTCCAACTATCCTTAACTTTTCCTAAATTAGATACCAGATGTTCATTTTTCACCCAAAGAATTATATCTAAATATAATGGATTACCCAAAAGCCTGTTGGATACAGAAAATATAGATACCTTTAAGATTAATCTGGACAAATTTCTACTAAAAAAACTTTTAAAAAGACCCAGTTTCTGGGGATGCACTCATATGGGTAAACAACCATCTGTGTATCTACTGCTCTTAGTATTTAACTTAGTATAAGCAAAAAGAAGAAAAGCAAGGCATGGATAGTAAGACTAAAAGGGGAGGGGAGTGTGGAAGAAGACCAGAAGAAAGCTGGCATACTGAATAAGTACACAGTATTCACAGAGGAAGGGGTAGGTGATGGGCTACAGAGAGTGGAGAAGGGCATTAAGGGAAGGGAGGTGGACACTAGCCCTTTTATGGAGGAGAGAGTCCTCAGGGAACTAGTAAAACTAAAAGTAGACAAGGCTATGGGGCGGTACAGGGTTCATCCTAGGATACTGAAGGAACTAGAGAAGGAACTGTCCATGCCTCTGATGGCCCTGTTCTATCCATCACTGGGTACAGGAGAAATTCCAGGGGACAGGAGAAGGACAGATGAGGTCTCACTACTCAAAAGTGGGAATAGGGAGGAGGCAGGAAACTACCAACCTGTTAGCCTGACTTTGGTGGTGAGCAAGGTTATGGAAATTCTGCTTAAAGAAAGTATTGGGGAATAGCTTAATACCAGTGGATTGCAGGATCTGAGGCAACATGAGTTCACAGGGAGGTAGATCTTGCCAAATAAACCTGAGTTTTTGACTGGGTTATCAGGGAGGTGGATCAGGGAGGAGCTGTGGATGTGACCTACCTGGATTTCAGTAAGGCCTTTGACACTGTTCTACACAGAAGACTGGTAAACAAGCTAGGCAGGATGGGAGTGGGTCCAAAGATAGTAAAATGGGTACAAGTTGGCTAAGTAAAAGAACTCAGAGGGTGGTGGTAAATGGAGTTGACTCTGAGGAAGGTAAGGTAACCAGCGGGGTGCCACAGGGGTCAGTACTGGGACCAGTCCTCTTCAGTGTCTTTATTAGCAACATCACAGAGGATCTGGAAGGAAAGGTATGCCTGTTCACAGATGACACAAAAATCTGCAACAGATTGAACACACCAGGGAGTGGAGAAAATGAAGGAAGACCTATAAAAACTGGAAGACTGGTCAAAGATTTGGCAATTGGGCTTCAGCACCAAAAAATTTTGCATTATGCACATTGGGCACAGAAACCCAATGGCAATGCATCATTTGGGGGAAGGGTGTTAACAGCAACAAAATGGGAACGAGATCTGGGGCTCATCATATCTGAAGACCTGAAGCTAGCAAAGCAGTGTGATAAGGCACTAGGAAAGGCTATTAGAATGCTGGAGTGTATAGGGAAGGGTATCACCAGCAGAAAAAGGGAGGTAGTGTTACCCCTATATAGATAAATGATGAGGCCACACCCGGAATACTGTGTCCAGTTCTGGAGGCCCCATCTCAGGAAGGACATAGACCAGGTGGAGGCAGTACAGAGAAGGGCAACCACAATGTTGCATGGCCTGCATCAGAAGCCCTATGAGGAAAGACTCAAATAATTAAATATGTACTCACTGAAGGAAAGGAGAGAAAGGGGAGGCATGATATAAACATTCAAATACCTCAAGGGTATCAGTAAGGTACGAGGGCATATCACACAGAAAGAGAAGGTGTAATGGGGAGATTTAGAAGGGATGTGAGGAAATATTTCTTCACAGAAAGGGTGGTGGATGCCTGGAACAGCCTTGCAGTAGAGGTTGTGGGTACCAAAATGGTAACAGATTTCAAACATGCATGGGATAGACACAGGGGGACCTTAGTAACAGGGGGGGGGCAAGGCCAATAACAAATACGGTCTATGGTAGCACAGTAGGTAGGGACTTTAGGTAAGACAAGATGGGCCAAGAGGTCCTTTTCTGCTGACAGCTTCTATGTTTCTAAACAATCTTCTTTCACATGGCCATATGGCAGCCATCTTGGGTTTTTTTTTTCTTTTTTTTTTTAAATGTTTTTGAAAACTAATTAAAATGATGTCCTAGAGAAAAACAAACACATTAATCTAGCTAAATGGGACCCATTTAGCTTGATTCTTGTGTTTTGTTTCAAAAAACAGCTCTGAAACATGTTTTTGGGACATTCCAATTATCTTTACCTAGGCTTACTTCATGAGCTGAATGTCTTACTTTAAGAGTCTCAAGACAGAAGATGTCCATCTCACAAAAGAAGAATGTTGATCCACAAAGAACATGGTGAAAGTGATTTTTTTTCACAGCTCTTTAATGAGCCAACCTTCTTCTTTCATGATCACGACAGAATTTACAAAAGAAGAATCTCAGCTTATGGAAGAAAATGGTGGGACTCAGGTTTTTTTTTTACAGTTCTTTCATGAGATGACCTGCTTTCATGAGTCACAGAAGAAATCACAAGAGATTATGATAAGTTTATGAAAGAACTATGAAGAAAGCTAAGTCCACCCTCTTTTTTCATCTGCTGAGATTTTTGTTTTGGGAGTTCTATTTTGATCATCAAATAAAAAGGTTGGCTTATGAAAGAACTATGAAAAAAAATGAAGTCCTACCATCTTCTTTCATGAGCCAAGATTCTTCTTTTGCGAGTTCTTTGGTGACTCATGAAAGAAGGTCAGGTCATAAAAGAAGAGGGTGCCTTGGGTTTTTTCACAATTATTTCATGAGGTCAAACAAAAAAATCATTGTTCTTTAATATGCGCTATTCCCCTTCCCCTCCATGTCACCTACCCTCTTTATTTAATATATGTGGTGGCATAAGGGTGCTCACTTCCAGTGCTGCTGAGCACCATCCCAACACTGGGGTGTGCAATCCCCAGTGTTGACTTCAGTCCCCCTACAATGAAGAAAACCATTGGCTCATTTATCTTATTTTTTAGATCTGAAAATATAAAATGATCCATTGGCAATCTGTCCCCAACACCCCACCACCCAATCCCAACCCCCACTCAGCACTCACCACCCAACACCCTCAATACACCCTACACCTTCACTCACCTGAACCTTAGCTGGTGCATTAATGTTTTTTGTAAAGGATATATGTATATTCTTTGCAAAAAAAACTTTGTTAATCCACCAGTTCCATTTCAAAAGTGGGCTACAACGTCACCGGTCTCTGGCTGAACATTGTACCTGTTTTGACCCTATCTGACCTGGAGGGTGGTCCACCTGCCCCTTGTCATGACCACTGGATGATCTAAATCTCCTGCTTCTTGTAACCCCCATATCATCTCTTTCTTCTCTCCCCATTCCTCTCATCTCACACTACCCATGGCTTCAAGGACCCCTCCTACTATTCTTTCACCCCTAGTCAACTCCCCTTTTCATTACATTATCTTTCAGCTATTGCCCTCCCCAGTTTCTTCCTCGGTTTAATTTGCAAGGTATTTTTCTAAGCAAAGTTGTATCCTTTTGTGATGAAATATGCACAAAGCACTTTTTCTCATTGGAGCCTGATCCCTTCCTGTTATGACTCATTCCACTACATGTTTAGTTGACTGTATTATCCAACACAGTGTTTTATATGCCATAATTACTGTCTACCTGTAATAATGTTGACTGTACTAGTGCCTGATCCCTTCCTGTCATGATGCGTTCCATTATATGTTTAGTTGACTGTATTATCCTACACTGTGTTTTATATGTCATTGCTACTGCTGCATGTAATACTGGCTCTTGTTTGGTTAGCTAATCTGCTGGTATCTTTATTTACATGGTTAAAAATAAGCTATATTATAATGCTGTCATGCACTTCTGAAATGCTTTTCTGCATGTTTTGCCTTGTACTCTCCCAGGTCATGCCTGAAAATAGTCATTTGTTGGCTAGTGCACTTACCCAGTTAACAAAAACTAAATAAATAAAATTAAAAAAAAGTTAAGGTTCATGTTAATGGCACAAAAGTAGGGAAATGTGGCATTAGGATTTCCAACCCTAACAGCTGGCTCCTACCTCTACCCCCAAAACAGAAAAAGGAAAAAAAACATTAGGATTTTGGTTCTCCAGAGTCTTGACAAATTGTTGGTGGGGTCTTCCTTGGGGTTGTCAACCCTAATGCTCACCCCTCCCTCAGCTCATAGCCTCCTCTCTGAAGCCCAAGGCACAGTTCCAACCCAGTGTGTCATAGTGTGAGACTCTTCAAAGGAGGAGAAGAATGTCTCATCACATGTTGCCAACACAATCTGTTGTAGCTTTCTTCATGGAGGGCCCTGCATAAAGAAAGGAGATCATATCTGATGTTTGTTCAAGGGTATGGGGTGGGCATTAGGGTTGACAACCCAAAGGAAGACCCCATCACTGATTTGCCAAGACACCAGAGATCCCAAACCCTAATGATTTTTTCCTTTTGCTGTTTTTCAGGGGTGGGGGTGAGAAGCTAGGGTTGTAAACCTTTACACCACTTTTCCCTACTTTTGTGGCATTAACTTGAACCGCAACTGGTACATTAATGAAGTTTTTTTTCAAAAAATGTCCTTTCTTTTTGAGATAGTAGAATCATAGTCTTAACAGATGCACAAGGCCCTTTGGGTCCTGCATCAAGGGAAAGCACTGTCCACCAAAGGGTGTCTGTGGACTGTGGAAGTGCAGGGCCCTCTGGTCCCTGCACTTCCATGTAGCCACAGATAGAGATGCACAGAGCAAAGAGTTCATCTGTCAGCCAATGCACAGGGCCTTCTGCCACCCACAGGTGCAGAGGTGCACAACGCTATGCCAAGAGAAGAGTTGTCTTCACTATATGGTATATGGGCCCATGTGGGCAACCCCAACGCTTTTATGCCCTGGCTGAGGGTGTCACATAACTGCACCATTCCACCACACTCATCCATTTAACTGGGCCACAGAATTCACCCCCAAACCCAGCTCACCAGCATGCGATCACAAGGCATACCCTCTGTGGTGAAGACTGGCACTACACATAGAGCACCTTAATAATTATATATATTTTTTATTTTGACCTCAAATTTTTAAGATATTCATTTTATGACTCCCCTTAATGAACATGAAACATGTCATTTATGGTATATTGTCCAAAACATCATTTTGCACCACAAGTGTGAAATCACATCTCATCCAGGATTTAAAAAGTGACACCTGTCACATTTAGGAGGTGGTGTGGAAAAAAGGCTGTGTTGAAAGTTTGGAGTTAGAATGTTGAAAATTAGTAAAATTATGACTGAACATTGAAATATTGCAACATTCATGCATGCCCTAGGCATTTTACTCTATGGCCCAGATATGCAATAGGGTTGCGCCAGCGCATGTCTGAAAATGCGCCATTCTGCGATATTCAGCGGGAGGCAGTTGCACCCACAAATCACGCTAAGCAATAGTGCAATGATAATGAATGTATGTGCAACTGAAGGGGGAGGAACCATGCATAAATGGCGCAGTGCGATATTCAACAACATGCGCCATACGCAATAGGGGAGCAAGTTGAAGTTGTGCCATAGTGGAAATGAGCCAAAATAAAAAGGAACAAGGGAGAGGTGCAAGAACGCTACAGGGAAGCCACGAGTTGCTGAACTATAGCCAGCCACACAGGCAACACACACACACATACATACACAGGGCAGGACAGTGAAAGGCCACCTGGAACACACAGGCTCAGGGAAGGTGTGGGGAGCCACAGCCACAGTGCAGAATGGGGAAGTGCCACACAGCACTGAGGCCAGCACAGTCAGGTGTTCCCGGTGCAGGGGAAGTAGCAGCCAGGACAGCAGGGAACACAGAAACAGCTGCTGGGGGTGAACACAAGCCAGGGACATGGCCAGTGCCACCATCCAGATGCAGGCAGTAATGAGGGGGTGAGAAGGCAGGCAGCAGGGGGGCACGGTCATGGAAGGGCCCGTCGGTGGTATGCCCCAAACAGGCAGTACCGAGCCCGCACCAGCTTCAAGCTGTACAGTGATACTGACATCATGGGCCAGTACCACCTGAATTGGGCAATTCTGAGGTGGCTCTGTGAGCTGTGCAGTGATGTGATGCAGGCACCCACACAACGGAGCCATGTTCTGTCAGTGGAGACTAAAGTGACAGCTTGCATGTGCTTGCTCACCATGGGTACCTTCCAGAGACCAGCAGGGGACACCACAGGCATAACCCAGTCGGCCGCGTCACGCCACCTCACCCAATTCCTCAGTGCACTGCTGCCACATGCTGCGGAGTACAACCATTTCCCCAGCACACCGGTGGAGCGCACAGCAAACATACAGGAGTTCCACAGGGTAGCACGTATGCCTGGCATGCTAGGGGCAATAGACTGCACCCATGTGGTCATCCGCACACCACCAGGCCCCAAGGGGGCTGCATACATGAATTGCAAGGGTTATGCTAGCATCAACTGCCAGGTGGTGTGCGATGCCAGGGGGTGCATAATCAATGTCTGTGCCACGCACCCTGGGGAAGTACACAATGACTTCATCTGGCACCAGTTGGCACTGTGCCACAGATTTGAGAGTGGGGACATCCCTACTGGCCACTTAGTGGGTAAGTATGCAAACCACACAGAGAAACATAGGGCTTGGGAGGGGCATGGTCAGAGGTGACATGGGTAGTGGCCTACATGGCCCGGGGCAGGGCAATGCTGATCACCAAACTAACATCCACCCTCTACACACAGGTGACAGTAGATACCCACTCCGTCCCTGGCTGCTCACACCATACTGGTGGCCCGCGATCCCATCACAACAATGCTACAATGAGGCACACGCCACCAAATGTAATGTCATTGAGTGGGTGTTCAGGATGCTGAAGGCACCTTTCCGTTGCCTGGACACCTCCGGCGGTGCCCTACAGTACAGCCCCTCAAAGGCCTGCAGGCTATTCCTGGCCTGTTGCATCCTGCACAACATGGCCAATGAATGTGGGATAGCCATACAGGTTGAAGAGAGGGACAGCGATGGGGATGATGAGGATGCCAGTGACAATGGTGATGGGCAGCCCCCCTAGGGTGACAGGACCCCCGACTGCTCCGGTTGGCACAGCTGCACTGGGACACCATCATGGAGGAGCACTTCAGCCAACCCTGGTAAGTCATGGAGCCATGTGCAACCACCAGTGGCGAAGGCACAACCCACAAACACACATGGACACACACCAGGGGTGCATGCCATTAAGGGAAGTGGCTGGGCATGGAACCACACACACCACCAGGGATGGGTGAGGTCTAACATGGCACACGGACAGACACACACACACACACAACTCACCAGACATACACAAAGGGTAGGAGGCACACTGACCCAGAATGCCATCCCTAGCCACACACATGTCCACAGACCACCACGCCCACTGCCTGTCATTGTGCGTGTGTCAGACGCTGGGCACCATTGCACATTGGCGTACAGTGCAATGCAGGCATCATCAAGCACACGCAACTGCAGACAGCAGCCAGGAGGGTGTGCAGATGGACTGTGTGTGTGTGTGTGTGTGCAGGACCGGGTACCCACCCATGCATTGCCCGCTGAATGACACAATGCACACCGAGCAGCAGCATCAGACAGTAGCTGCACTGGGAGACAGGTCAGTCACGTGCCACAGTGCCCAGGCCACCACGGATGCGTGGGTGGCCTCACCAAGACCCACCAGCAGTGACAGGCTGACCACTGGCCTCATGGGGTGGCACCGATGGTTCCCCAGGGGTTCTACTGGGTGAACACGACTGTGCTTGCTCAGGGGTCTGCAGCACACTGAACATGCCTGCGCCAGGTGTGTTCGGGATGCCCACAGCTGAACCTGGTGTCGACAAGGATGGTGTCGCACGACGCCGGGAACAGGAGGTGGACATTGCACTGTGTGGTGTCTGCAATGCATGGGTAAATAACTGTGTGCCCCCTGTGGCCAAGGCAGCTGTGATTGTATGTGTCAGCCTGTCAATGGCAGTGGTCACATCCTCCTGCATCCAGTCCATCCTTGCCAGGAGCAGAGCGGTTTCTCTGCCACGGTGCTCCTCTGCCCAGTCCCAGAGCCACACTCAGTGCATCCATCGCCGTCACAAGCCGCATCTGCTGATGGATTGATGCTTGCAGTATATGGGTGTGCTCATCCAAGAGGTCATCTGCCTGATCGGCATGCTGTCCCTCAGGGTGTGCACGGCCCTGATGCTCAGCACCCCTTGAGGGTGGGCACTGCACACCAGGGCCAGACCTGGGCATGTCCACAGGCTGTGCACTGATGCCACCCCCGACACTGTACCCCCAAGCCCATTGGCCGACTGCTGATGCTGCCCCTCCAGCTACCACTCCCCAGGGCTCAATGGTGCCACTACAATGGCTGCAACAGTCCCATTGTCCTGTACACACACCAGTGCTGCCCCACCAGTGCTGACAGGCACAGGCTGGGACTGTGATGACACACAGGCCTCCACGGCGGCACCACCTACAGCCATGGCCTCAATGTTACCTGCTGTGTGGCCATCCTGTGGCACACACATGTCACTGACCATAACGTTAGTGACATCATCATTGGTGATGGACCTGGCACCAGCCCAAGTCCCAGCATGCTGGCATCCATGAACACTGGCACACTGGGACATGGGCAGGGCCTCCTCCGCACCTGCTCCAACAACATCAGTCTGGACATCCAGGTGGGCCCACTGTCGCACTGAGCCACATATTCCTGTGGAGGTGGATGGGCCCCCCTCCATCTCCATCTGACCAGCCTCAGTGGAGGGGCCCACCACCGCTGACCATACAGATGCTCAGGAGCTGTAAGGGAAAACAAAGTCGCGTTACTGCATGTGACCTACCCTGTCCCCCCCAGTAGACAGACCATGACCTACCATGCAGTGACTAGCTACCACCCATCTGGAATCGACCACCCGGAACACCCTCAATGGCACAACGCTGCATGCTGCCAGCAACCTACTCCTCCTGTGGGGTCAGGTGTAGCACCTCTGACTGTTCCCCAACTGTCGCAGACCGTGCTGCCCTGATGGCAGCCACCTTCTCCTTAATCCTCCTCCAGTCTGTGCCCATCTTCTTCTTGCACTCCTGCATGGAGCACTGGTGGCTGCCATGCAGGTTTACAGCATGCGCCACCTCCTCCCATGCAGCAGCATGGGCCTGTGGCATTCCCTGGCATCCACTGAGAAGCAGCTCCTGGTCTAGGTAGGCCTCGAACAGGGCATTCATCTTGGCCTTCATAAAATTTGGCCTCCTCCTCCTCCCACAATTCTGTTCCTCTTCCTCCACAACTTGCTCGGTCATGATTCAGCCTGTGAGAATGACAGGTGTTACCTGTGACTGTGCAGTCCCATGCATGTCCCAAAATCCACAGTCCACACTCCCAAACAGCATGCAACTCGCCAATAGACTGCAGTAACCAACTATGGCCAGTGCAGCCCAATGTCACACTTTTGTAGCGCAACTCATGCAAATGAGGTGAGGCGCATCTTTAAGTGGATGCAAATGCAGTGACTGCACCATTGAATGGCTGATTAGCTGATTTGCATATGATGGCTGAATATCCGCTTTTTTGCGCTTTGTACAATTGTGTTGAACATTACTGAGCGCAGTTCTGTGTGACATGCAGTACACACCTAACTGTGCATGCCCGGATTGATGACGCAGGTGCCTGCCGTGCTGCTGATGTGCTGTGCATGGCAGGCAATGCAGGGCACGGCCACCATTGCACCAGTGGCACTACAGTGCTGTTCCCCTATATGGCACTGTGGCACTGGGGCATTGTAGGTGCACTGGGGCAACAGCACGGTAGGTCACTACAGGAGGTGGCACACAGGCACCCAATCATGCTAGATGTATTGGGTTCCAATCATGCTGTGGCTGTCCATGCGCCAAAGACCCTTGACCCTGTGCCCGACCTTTGCCCACTAGGCACCATGCATCAGGCATGGGTGCACCACTATTGTGCTGTTCGGTGACAGCATGATAGGGAATGACAGCGCTGTACCGCGCAGCATCTGCATGTGGTGGAACCATGCTGCAGAGCACCATTTTGACTTAACCAAGCAATAGAGATGGTGCGGAGGAGAGCAGCACACTGGAGCGAGGTGGAGATGGCTAACTTGGTTTGCCATTGTGGAGCCACTTGTTGGCCCACTATTTGGTGAGGCACCCCTGGACAGGGCCAGGAGTCAGGTGTGGCAGGAGGTGGCTGACACCCTGGAGGAGGCCATCGGTATGGGGCGGACAGCAGAACAGTACCACCACAGATATGGGGACCTGAGGTGGAGGGACCCGGACCTGCTTGCCCACCTGCAGGCATGTGCCAGGAGGGGCACGGTGCCACAGCCAGGTAGGTGCAACATCCATACACTTTTATCTTCCATTTGGGTATCACGATTGCATGTGTCTGGCACATGGGGGGGACCGTCTGGTGTTGGCCGCGGTGGTATCAGGGTGTGGGGTGGGTGGGTCTGGCTGTGTGGGATTGCACAAACATGGGGGCAGGGGGACTTTGCTACAGGATTGTACTGATGTTCCTCGATCCATGTTTGCACCTTAGGCCCAGATGAACGCTGGCTGGTGAGGGAGAGGAGGCGCCAGCAGGAGGACCATCAGTCCAGGATGGGCGAAGGTCCACAGAGGCGCAGGGACCAGCCTGATGATGGTGAGTGCCTTACATCCATGATTACTATTGCATGCTGTGTAACAGGGCAGGCAGCGGGGCATGGCCACCATCCATTGACACCACTGCCATGCACGCAACTTGTTACAGTCAGCACTGTCCAGTGGCACTGCATGTCTGGGAGTGCGTCAATGGTGGTCCATGCGTGCACCGAGTACCTGGCTGTGCCACTGCCTTCACACCACATAGCCATGTCACTGAACAGCCACAGTGGTGCTGTGCAGGACTTGGCCGGTGGGTGTGTGCAGCGGTCCATATGGCTGTGTGCACCTGGGTGGGCAGGTCTTGTGGACGCGATCACTGTGGGAGGTCACACACCATCACAGAGGCATGTCCCATGGCCGTATGCTATGCACAGTGGGTGGGCTGCATGGGGCTGTGCATTCACACCTATTGACTCTGCTCCCTTGTCCTAGGTGGACAGCAGCTGCAGGAAATAAGAGCAACACTGCAGGAGATCCTACAGGTTGCCAGGGCCTGCCTGCAGATCCTGGAAAGGATTGACTGTGTGGGAGTCCAACAGAGGCATGGCGGGAGGAGCAGCCAGAGCAGGGAGCAGGGTTCAGCTGAGCATACTTATGCCCTGATTTTCCCTACCTCCCTGGACCCATCCTCTACACCCCTCCTTCCCTCTACCATTTGTTCACCCCTGCCTCTTACCCACCCCACCTTGTTTGTGGCCCTCCCCCCAACCTTTTGTAAATATATATAAATAGTTTTGTGTGATTTTTTACAATATATTTGCTTTGATATACCTAATGTGGTGGTCTCTGTTTTGCAGTGGGCTATAGGTGCTCAGCTGCAGTGGAGTGCATGGCGTCAGGGGTGGTGCAGTCATGTGCATGTGTGTGTCTGTGGGGAAGTGACTATGGTGTGGGAGTAGCTATCAGTCACTGTCTGTGGTGTGTGTGTTGTTCCCTGTGCACTGGATGACTGTGTGCAGTGGTTCATGATGCATGCTCTGTGTCCATGGTGCACCTGTCAGCCTGTCCATGGGCTGTGCAGCTGACACCCATGCATGTCTGTGACCTGCACGGTCCACTGGCATGTCAGTGGTGGCTGTCCATCAGGACAGCCACTGTACCCATCACAATGCTGGGTTGCCTCCTGTCACTGGTGTGGTGTCTGCCTCGGGTGACACTGTGGCCTCCACTGTTGTTGTCCCACCCCATGCTGTGGTTGTGTGTTGCAGGGGATGTGCACCACTGTCTGTCACTTGTACTCTGGGAAAATGCTGGTGGCGTACAGCTCCACAGTGCCTGCGCAGGGTGGCTGGCACTCCTGTGACATGGAGGAGTGCTGGCCATGTGTACATGGTTTCCATGGCCACACACTGGGGGGCTTGGCTGCCCCGTTACTGTGTCCCTGTGTTGGTGTGCCCTTGGGTATGGGTGGGTGCTTGTCCATGCAGTGTGTTGCATCCTGTGTGGTGCATGCTTCCATGCACCACTGTGGGTGTCTGTGCTGGCTGTTGTGGCCAGTGCTGGGTCAGTGTGTGTCCTCGGGAGGGTATGCAGGGTGCTGTACCACTGGTGGTGGGGTCCAGGGCATGCCCTGTCACATGTGGGGTACCTCGGTGTGTAGACGCATGGTCGGTCTCTCAGCTGTACCTCGGAGTGGATGTGCGTGGTGGCACTGTGTATGCAGTCATTGCATCGCTGTGTGCTGCCACCCACTGATGGGTGCTCGTGGTGGGGCTGCCTTGCATGGTTCTGTGGTGCACAGGGTTGCATTGTCACAGTAGGGGTGGTGGCATGCATGTGGTATCCTGCACTGGTGGACACTGCTCCTGGGCAGGGTGTCTGGGGTCACGGTGCAGGGTGTCCTCTGCATTGGTGGGATGGTGTGGCCGGTGGTCAACCCTCCTTGTGTGCCAGTCACAGCTTGCCAGGGGTGTGATGGGGCACCATGGCCCAGCTGTGGGTTGGTTGCTGGTCTCCATGGGCCAGTGGTTATTCCAGCCCTCCCCCAGTTGTGTAGTGCATGGGGTGTGGGGGGACAATGTCTGTTCTGCTGTGTGTTCCTCTGCCCATCTGTGGCATGGGTGCTGGGCCTCTGCATCCCTGGTTGTGCTGTTGCATTACTGCCCTGCTGCTGGGGGCATCCCTAGTTGCACTATGGCATATCTGGACTGCTCAGCTGAACATTCCTTGTTGCGCTATGGCACATCAGATATGCTCAGCTTCCCTCCCTGGATGGCAGCTATGGCGCCAGGTGGTCACGATATTCAGTGCGTCAGCTGTACCCAGGCAGCATCTTGGCTGTCTGCAGTTTTTGAATATCGCAACTCTTGCACATGGGCACAATGGACTTGCGCTTGCTCCTGCTGTTGCGCACTTTTTGGGTGCAGTTTGAATATCTGGGCCCAAATTTTCAGCATAGTCTTCTTATTACCCCACCTCATGAACCTGGTAGGGGAACATTTTCAAATCCCTACTGAAGTATCATTTCAAGCCACGGGTATGAAAACACATTTTGGGTAGGATTTGAAAAATGACAGCTGTCACATTCATGAACTGGTGTGAAGAAATGACTATGTTGAAAATTTGAGGTCAAAATATTAAAAATTACCAAAGTTATGAGCAACCATAGCAAAATTTCAACATACGCTAATAACTTTACTTTTTTACCTATTTTGACCCCTATGTTTTCAACATAGCCTTCTTATGACCTCACTGCATGAACAAGGGTGGTGAAAATGTTCAAATCCCACCAGAAAGGTGATTTCATAGAGTGACTCTGAAATCACCTTTTGGGACAGATTCGCATTATCCCTCCACTGTTGGTCATGAAGTGGGGTCCCAAAAAGACAAGTTGAAAATTTGGTGTAAAAATATGTAAAACTGACAAACTTATGAATCAAAATTCAAGCACCCTTGAAATACCAGATAGGGGATCACCAGATACACATTATTTTCTCAAATTGCAATTGCTGGTTCCAGCAGCAAGCCATGTATTTGATCAGAGATTGGATCTACATCATGTGGTATGTTCAGGTAAGTAAGGGTGTGTGGGAGGGGTGTGTAGGGTGAGTGGGTGTGTGGGAGACAGATTAGCAAGGGTCTGTTTTCTCTTTTACAGGTTAAAAACAACAACAAAAATCAATGAGAGACAGTTTCCTTTATTTCCTTTATTTCTGTGGGCTTGACAATGAGGATTGAGCAACCCAGTTTTTTATTTCACATAAAACCCTTTAGGCAATGCCTGTTTTTAAATGGTTTAAAGTCAAATACAACAAGTACAGAGTGGAATACAGGTAAAAATACAGCCCTCCACCACCCTCACCCCCCGAGAACGATCCCGCCGACTGCCAAGAAGGGTGCTCGATAGGTACTGAGGATCCTGCGGTGCGCGACGGGGCTGCCGACCTGGCCCTCCACCACCCTCACCCCCCGAAAACGATCCCGCCGACTGCCAAGAAGGGTGCTCGGTAGGTACTGAGGATCCTGCGGTACGCGATGGGGCTGTCGACCTGGCCCTCCACCACCCTCACCCCCCGAGAACGATCCCGCCGACTGCCAAGAAGGGTGCTCGATAGGTACTGAGGATCCTGTGGTGCGCGACGGGGCTGCCGACCTGGCCCTCCACCACCCTCACCCCCCGAGAACGATCCCGCCGACTGCCAAGAAGGTAACTCTGCGAGGGAGCGCCGATCATTGCGTGGTGCCTCCTACCTTGACTGCTGTGTCTGAGCTCCTCTCCGCCTGCTGCTGTGCAATGCAAAGCACCGGTGTCGGCGTACATGTGGAGACTGTTTCTTTCATGGCTTTTTTTTCCTGCCCTTGCACTGCTTGTAGCAAATCTAGAGGTTACCTTAAGGGGAAACTGTTTTGTCTGCCTGTTTTCATCTGTCCTAGCTCTAATCCTGTGGGTACCTTAAGAGGTACTTAACTATGCGATATTAAGATAGAACCTCAGGCGGATACCTTTAGAGGAACTTGCATATGTAGGCGACTAAGCCAGTAACTTGAATTAATTTACCTTAACTTGCCCTTTTGGGCAACCGTGACCACTGCACGCACGAGTTGCCGCCATCTTGTCAGGGGTTCCGTTGGGGCTACCTGTCTGCCTCAACAGCCATCTTAAAGCTCAATTTTTGTTTTTAACCCTCTAGCTGCTGCTTAGCTAGCACAGATATCAACTATTTAGAGAGACTGTGGCACTTTTATGCTGTGTTATGTTAATTTTGTTTTTTAACCCTCTAGCTGCCGCTTAGCTAGCACTGATTTAAACTTTTTAGAGAGACTGTGTAGCAATTCAGAAACTTTTTAGAGAGACTGTGTAGCAATTCAGACAGCATTCAGCAAACTGCCTGCACTACCTTGGTGTTCCCCTGACCTACTGCTCTCCCCGTACCCCCTCTAAATTACTCCCTTACACCTACCCTCCCCCACTCTCCTCGCTGCATATAAAGGCTCACATACTCTTTTTTCCTTATCTTCTCAGGGTGCCCAATAGGTACTGAGGATCCTGCGGTGCATGACGGGGCTGCTGACCTGGCCCTCCACCACCCTCACCCCCCGAGAATGATCCCGCCGACTGCCAAGAAGGTAACTCTGCGAGGGAGCGCCGATCATAGCGTGGTGCCTCCTACCTTGACTGCTGTGTCTGAGCTCCTCTCCACCTGCTGCTGTGCAAAGCACTGGCCCCACCAGCTGCGCCAGCTGCCCCACCACCCCCGCCACCACCCTTGGTCATCACTCATTGATATAGTGGAGGTCACGTGCTGCTGAATAACCTATCAGCCCACTTCTCCATAAGCAGGCTATATTATACATCCACTGGGGCGTTTCATCTCTTCTTGCTTAACTTCTCTCCCCTATCCCAACTGATCTCAAAGCTGCATGCCCCTCTTATACCACTAGGGGCTTCTTCCACAAAGGGGCTTTTCTGTCTTCCTAATTCACCACACTGCCAGCTCAGTGCCACCTGCAGCCTCCCCTATATACCATGTGTTTTACCCTTGGTTCACTAACTCCTAGCTGAGTCTTCCTCTCGATCTCGCCCCCTCTCAACCCCCTGACCTGAGCTCCAATAGGGTCCCTGAGTAGGGCTGCACACTCCTGGTGACATGCCACCCCTCGCTCAGGCTGGTCACACAGCCAGCAGACTGGGTCCTCTGGCGCACTCAGTCTCCTTCAGTCCTACACCTGCCTGGGAGATGGCCAAAGGGCTAAAGATAGCCCACTTAAACATTTGAAGCCTCCTACAAAATCATGTGGAACTAACTGCCTGGACTGCCTTCTACGAGCCTGACATCCTGTGCATCACAGAAACGTGGCTCAAACCTCGCACCCCTGACTCTGCCTGCTCCCTCCCGGGCTATGGCATGGTCCGACTTGACAGGGCTGGCAATAAAAGGGGCGGGGGTGTACTCATTTACCACAAGGTCCACTTAAACATCACCTCTGTACCGCACCAAACCCTGGGACCCTCACCCTCACGGTTTCTCCACACACTGCTTCTACTTGGTAACACCAGAAGTTGCACTTAGTGTGTGCATACAATCCTCCCAAGGGGTCTGCGGACTCACAGCGCTCATAGAGCTACTCTGGGATAAAGTGGGCTCAAGTGAGCTCCTCATCCTTGGTGACCTAAACCTTAATTGGCTGGGGCCCAGTTCCAAATTGTTTGAGCCAATACTCTCAGGCCTCTCCCTCAGTCAGGTTATCATGGAACCCACCAGGCTCTCCTATCGCGGTGACAAGGGGACGCTCATTGATTGGGTCCTGAGCAACCGACCTGACAAAATCATCAACTCAGGGCTCCTTCCTGACTCTATCTCTGACCACTCACCGATCTACTGCATTTGGGGCTCTAACCCGGCCAAAGCTCCCTGTAGAGTGATACAAATGAGGGACTACTCGAAACTGATAGTCCCAAACTACCTGGAAGACCTTCAGTGAGCTGACTGGTCCCACGTCATGTCAACACGGGACCCCGTCGAAGCCCTCGACCTGTTCATTGCGGCATTTGCCCCACTTCAAAATAGGCATGCTCCACTTTCCAAGAGGAGGGTCAGGGGCTCGGTCACAAAATGGCTTCATAGTGAGCTCCTCTCACTCATGAAGCAGCGAGACAAGTCCTGGGCTAAATACAGGGCATCCCGCAACCAGAAAGACCTCCAGGTGTACCGACAGCTAAGGAACTCCTGCAAACGGGCCATACGAGCCGCGAAAAGTGAGTACTGTGAGTGCAGCACTGGTTGCTGCTGCAAATGACCCATGGCGTTTCTGGAAGAAAGTAAAAATCTGGTTGGCGTTCTACCAAGTACAAGTCACCGACATGAACATTGGTAATGCCAACTGCACAACCCCATACCATTGCCTCCTCATTTAACCGCCTCTTCACTGACCTGCCGGCTGCCACCCCCTCACAGTCCTCTGCCCCAGCTCACTCCTACGGGTCCCCGCCCTCTCGCCCGCCTTTCTACCTCAAAAAGATCACTGTGGGTGAGACCCAGGCTCTCCTTGTGGGTCTTTCTCACCACACAGGAGCGGGTCAGGATGGCCTGGAACCAAGACTACTCAGCCTGGGTGCCCCCTTCATCCCCCGTCCCCTTTCCTACATATTCAATGCATCTCTTATCTCAGGGGTCATCCCCGACATATGGAAAGTTGCCAGGGTTGTCCCCATTTTAAAAAGTGGTGACCCTAAGGATATAAGCAATTATCGCCCTATCGCAATACTATCGACTGCCTGCAAGCTGTTGAAAAAGCCGTTGCATCACAATTATCCCACTACCTTCAGAGATATGGTGTCCTCTCCCTTCTCAACATGGCTTCCGGAGGCCACAGCACCTCAACAGCACTTGCTGAGGTCACCACTAGGATCAGGACTGCGATAGATCAGGGCAAGCTGATGGGGCTATATTTGTTGACCTATCCAAAGCCTTTGACGGGTGGACCATCCCCTCCTCCTCTCCACACTTCAGACCCTTGGCTTCTCCCTCTGTGCCCTTGACTGGTTCTCGAACTACCTCGGGGGCAGGAAGCAACTAACCTGTTTCAATCGGACCCTCTCACCCCTCTTACCTGTGGACAGTGGGGTACCACAAGGATCTGTCCTTGGACCCATCCTGTTCTCCATGTTCATCAATGAGCTACCCTCAGTTGCCACAAAAGGACACCTAACCCTGTATGCTGATGACCTGGTCATCTTAGCCGGTGACCCTGATGCCACCACCATCAATACCCAGCTCAACTCGGACTTCTCGCATATCAGAGCATGGCTGGATGGTCATAAACTCACAGTCAACTTGAAGAAAACCCAGGCCATGCTATTTGGCACAGTGGCCAAAATCTCCGCCTGCACCACGCCCCTCGAAATCCATGGGTCCAGCAACTCCCTCTTGCCGACAGTCAACTCAGCCAAGTACCTGGGGGTCACCCTCGACCCTCTCCTTGACCTCTCCGGACATGTCAGAAACACTTGTAATGCTACTAATGGCAAACTTGGTCTAGCTTATAGGGCAAAAGACTGCCTTACCCCTGCTGCCCGGATGGCTATAGCCAAGGGGATATTACTTCCCACCCTTTCATATGGTCTTGTTGCCTTTGCCGCCCTCCCATCCTCAAACCTTGCTAAATGGGACACCACGTACAACAATATCTGCTGCTTTGCCCTCTCAGCCCCCCGTCTCACACACCGATGTACACTCTACTCGTGACTGGAATGGCTCCCCCCTGAAAAACATCGGACCTATATCATGGGTAACTTCATTGACAACATAATTCGTACAGCCACTCCTGCCTCTCTTGCCTCCCCCCTTAAACATGCCTCCCCATCTACCACCTCAGGTCTTGCGTCCCAGACTCGCCTGGTCCCCAAGACGTACCTCTCTCAGGTGATCGGGCATTCACCACCCATGCCCCAAGCTGTGGAACTCCCTTCCCCTACAAGTTTGTGCTTCCCCCTCCCATTCCACCTTCAAAACCTCCCTCTGGAATTTCCTGAAACCTGCTGTGCCCTGCCTGTGTGCTACTTAATGCCCAGTCCGACAGCCCTCCCTCCCACAATGGAACCCCAGCTAGGCTCTTTCTGCCCCACCACCCTGGTGAGGCACCTTACCTGAGGCGATGCTATGTATTGTCTATTATCAACCTAGGGGGGTCCTATAGCTTGCTGCCCCTAGGCCTGTATGTACCAT
Organism: Neoceratodus forsteri; assembly: GCA_016271365.2. Taxonomy (NCBI): domain Eukaryota; kingdom Metazoa; phylum Chordata; order Ceratodontiformes; family Ceratodontidae; genus Neoceratodus; species Neoceratodus forsteri. The sequence continues at coordinate 717,547,840 of CM028132.1, read as the reverse complement.
ATGATATGTGACTCACTAGTGTCGCATATATGCTCATCTCTATACTATGTACTACTGCTTTAATTAACCACTGTTGTTCCACTTTTGTGTTGGAGCATGCCACTCCAGGTTTGTACTGTGACTATGTATTTCTCTCATGTATACCTTGCAACTTTGTAATTCTCTCATGTACACCTTTGTCACTATGTATTTCTATCATGTATACCTTGTAACTCTCCCGGGTCGCACCTGAAAATAGGCACCAGCTGTCTAGTGTGCTTACCCGGTTACCAAAAGCAAATAAATAAATAACAATACAGATAACAATCAGCAGACTTTACGACAGAAATCCAGTTACATACCTTTAAACAGAGATAAGACAGTGATCATACTGGCACGGGGTCAAAATGCCAATGACATTTACAGCACGGTCAAAAACAATGCAGTCAAAATGCCGAAAGCAAAGGTAGCACTCAGCAAAAACAACAAACACTACCTTCATGAACCTGGCACAGCAGACAGAACACACAAACTGTATGAATGAACCCTGACCCCCCCACATGAAAATAATTAACTCTTGGGGGGGTGAAATTCAAGGACGGGGAGAAACCTTGGGTTGGAGAATTAACACAGCCCCAAAATAAAAATAAAAAATCCAGGACTGGAAATCAAACCCCAGCCCACCATTACTCCACCACCCTCCACTGCCTGTGACTCTATTCTCTGAGCCACAGCAGCTGCTGGGGCAGCACACCACATGTCACTATCCCAGAAAAGCTACAGGGACACCACTAGCTATTATTCACCTTCGCCATTATGCCCTGTAGCTGTTTTTACTTTAGCAGTTTTGACTGCATGGTTTTGACCCTTGCTATTTCAGTTTTGACATTATAACCTGGTACCATGCTGGTCTGTTCTTTATAGTGGTAGACAGAGCACGAGAAGCATGTCAGCAAATTACAGTGAGTCAAGCACAGGGTATATAGTTCCACTGTGTACCAGCTGTGTACATGTTTTGTAGTCAGTGGTACCCAGTGTTGGACTAATGTTTGGCAGCACCAGGGGGTGGGCATCCCAGTGCCACATTGTACATAATGTGAATGGGGTGAGCAATCTGGAGGGGCATAAGGAAAAGTGATACATGGGTACAGAACTCCAGTCCAATTATATTATATTTTAAATACATGAACACTGGAAAGTGGGGGCAGGTGACCTGGTGGGGAGGGAGGAGAAAGAAGTACTAGAAGTGGGCACCCCCCTGGTCTGCTTAGTAAAACTTTTTAATTATATAGATAGATAGACAGACAGACAGACAGCGAGAACAGGGGATCATTGTCAAACAGACAGACAGAGAGAACAAGGAATCGCTGTCTCACTGCTTCAACCAAAGATGACAGCATGACTCCAGCTGCAGCTTCAGCATTCAAGAAAATCCCACTGTTTTCATACATCAAATGTGTGTGAATGGCTCTCTTCACTGAGCTGTGCACCCTAGATTTTGAGGTGCCCAGAAAAGGTATTTCTGGCCATTTATTAAGAAAACAAACACCAGAATCTAGCTAAACGGGTCCAATTTTTCTAGGCTGAGGTATGTGTTTTTTACAGTTATACAGTTTGTGTGTATTTTACATGTTTTTTAGTTTCTGCGAAAGACAAGATGACCACCATTTCAAGATAAAAAATGTTTGTGCTATGAGAAGCAAGTGGTGAGATAAAAATGGTCTATGACATAGAATTTGTCATGTTGTATCAGAACATTATCCTAAAGACCCTACTGACTATGCCTAGAAAAGCAAAAAAAAAAAAAAAATACATTCCTGTAACTCTGGAAATGTTTAAATGTTTTTTTCATGAAACATTCCAAAAGTACTGCCTTGCACAGCATGCTTCTACCCTGACAGCTTTGGAAAACATTTAATTCTGTACAGGTTGTACATGACAGCAAAACCAAGAACCCATGTTAAGTATAGGAACAAATTGTTCATCTGCAGGAGAATGACATATGTGGATATCTGAAACAGTACAAGCTGCCATCATGAAACTTTCCATATATTTAGACCTTGCCTTACTATGTAGATTCATATACAACAAACACAAAATGTGTAAAAAAATAACCGTTGTATATGAATCTACCTAGCAAGACATGTGTGTTAGTGACTTACTGAAACTTGCATAGTAGTGAGCCTACAATCAGTGCAGACTCTGTGTGTAAGCACTATGTATCACACACTTAGCCTACTATAGAAATCTTATTTCAACATCAAAGTACAGGATGCATATTGTTGTATTATAATAATCCATTTCATTTTAGTACATCAATGAACTGTAAAAAGATAGCAGCTTTAAAGAGCTGGTGACATGATTCAGGCAAGCAACTCATTCTGAATTTGCCTGCCTGATTAGCTAAATAAATTAGTGCTACAATTTTTCTGACCAGCATAAATACTTAAATTTTAACTTACAATACCTGGCTCATACCTTTCATGTACGAGCTGAGTGGCCATCTGAGCACTGCAGCCAGACCCTGAAAATTATCTTTTTGATGATGTTAGGTATGAAACAGGGCTGCAGGTGCTCTATGTATGGAGTACTATGATGGTAATAGGTCTGGGGAAGGGGTGTCAATCTGTACTAACATTATTTTTGATGACCATTCTATACATATGGGGCTTTGATAATTAGCCTCCACACATGTAGAACTGCCAGCAAAGATAATGTTAGTACAGTTTGACAACCCACTATCCTATCCTATTCCCATTCTATTTCTGCCTACATAGAGCACCAATGGCCCCATTCCATACCTAACATCATCATAAAGCTATTTTTTTGGGTGGGGCAGCAGTGCTGAGATGGCCACTTGGCTCATACATGGAAGGTATATGCCGGGCATTGTAAGTTAAAATTTAAGTATTTATGCTGGCCAAAACAACTGTAACACTAGTTTATTTAGCTAATCAGGTAGACAACTTTTGAATGAGTTGCCTGCCCGAATCATGTCAGCAGCTCTTCAAAAAGCAAAACAAAAAAGGATCTTTTTCATATGGACCAAATAATTTTTGTGTTCCAAACAGCTATCCGAAAGACTATACTGAGCATGTGCAGAACCAAAATTTTAAAATGTAATAACTTTAGAATGGATTAATATTTTTCACCAAACCAGCGAAAGGCACATCTGTGGGGAAAACCCTTTCTACTCTTAAAATTTCAGACTGAAAGTCCAAACTGTCTGGGTGCAAGGTGATGGCAACCCCGGCAAAACAGCAATTTGTTAATGTTTTCCACTATCTCCATCTTGGAATCCACACATTCTACCAGAATGAAACTTAGCATGTAAGAAGGTTTACTCCTCAACACTGCACGTGCCAAATTTAGAGCAAATCCTCTTAATGGTTATGAATACTGTATATTAAAGTGCAAAACTTTTTTATAAAGAATCTATATCCGTATACACAGCAAATTCAGCCAAGGTGCATTGCAGTAATTTGCAGTAAATGACATGTCATAAAATGTTGCATAACAAAGGACTTAAATGCCATTGAATTACACTGCTCCTTGCAATGTGCTGCAGCATTTTGTGTTATACTGGTAGTTGAGAAACATTCTGGGATCACTGAATTTTTGTATGTTTTGATTTTCTCATAATTTCACCTGTAGTCCATTACAGGAACTGTGCCAGGGAGACTGGCACACAGCATAGCATCATGTAGCAGCATGCAGCAGTCTGATATATATTTATGGTTGCTGACAAAATTCTGGGAGCAGAGAATTTATGTATGTTGTGCTTTTTCACAGTTTAACCTAAAGTGCATTACACGACTGTGGCAGGGAGACTGATACACAGCATAGTACCTTGAAGCAGCATGCAACAGCTGGACATATTTTATTCTGGTAGTTCAGAAAAAATCTTGGAGCACATAATATATGTATATGGTGGTTTTCCCCAGCATTTCTCCTAAAGTGCATTACAAGAATTGTGATGGGGAGCCTGACACACAAGGCAGCACCTTGTAGCAGCATGCAGCAGTTTGACATATTTATTCTGGTAGTTAAGAAAAATTTGGGGAGCACAGAATTGATGTATATGGTGCTTTTCACACCATTTCTCCTAAAGTACAGTACTAGAATTGTGCTGGGGACTGACACACAGCACAGCACCTTGTTGCAACATTGAGCACCTTGATGCATTGTTTTTGCCAATAAAGAAAATTCTGGGAGCACAGAATTTAGGTATCTGATGCTTTTCTCACCATTACCCTTAATGTGAATTACAAAAAAACTTCAGCAGAGGGACTGGCACACAACACCACATATTTAAGTATTTATTCTTTTATTTCAGAAAAATTCTGGGAGCACAGAAGTTATATAATGTGCTTGTCAACCCATTTGCCATAAGATCTATTTTGGAGGGAGTAGCAGTATGCAGCAGCCTGATATATTTTTAAAGGAATTTGAAAAAATTCTAGGGGCACAACATTTATGTATGTTGCACTTTTCGCACAGTTTCACCAGTTTCACTTGAAGTGCATTACAAACACTGTGGTGGGAGAACTGTCACACACAGGTTAGCACCATATAGCAGCATGCAGCATCCTGTCATACAGTATTTATTCTGGTAGCTGAGAAAAATTCTAGGAGTACATAATTTATGTATATGGTGTTTTGTGCACCATTTCCCCCAAAGTGCACTACAAGAACTGTATCAGGAGGACTGACACACAGTGCAGCAGCCTGAAGTATTTATTCTGACAATTCAGAAAAATTCTGGAAACACAAAATGTGCTTGTTGTGCTTTTCACATAATTTCCCCTAAAGTGCATTACAAGAAGTGTGTCAGGGGGGCTGAGACACAGTGAAGTACCATGCAGCAACATGCATGTTATTATGGTAGTTGAAGACATTCTGGGATCACAGAATTTATGTATAAAGTGCATTTCTCACAGTTTCATTGACATGCATTACAAGAACTGTGGTGGGGAAGGCTGACACAAGCACAATACAGCATCCTGACATATTTATTCTGGTAGCGAAAAAATTTCTGGGAGTACAGAATTTATGTATGTTATGATTTTCTCACAATTTCCCTTCAAGTGTGTTACAAGAAGTGTGGCATGGGGACTGACACAGCACAGCACCTTGTAGCAGCATGACATATTTATTCTGGTAGTTGAGAAAAATAGTGAGAGAAGATGGCGATGATGTAAGGACTGTGTGAGTGCACAAGAAAGACAGCAATACAGAGAGAAAATCAGATTTGTTTTCTTTTGTTAAGCAGGTGGAGGACAGCTGACAGAAGAATTTAGATTGATGGAAGAGAATCATAAATCAGGACAGAAAGAAATGAAGATGAACAACATTTTGAGGGATTTTCTTTTTTTTTTTCACTTTTAATTTTTTTTATTAATTTTTCTCTTTGAGCTGGCTGTCCTCTGGAGGGCCGCCCCAGCCCCATCCCCCCAGCATCCTCCATATTGCACTGACCCGTACTCCCAGGGCTTGCCCCCCCAGTGTGGCCAGCGGGGTTCCTCAACCCCCACTGGAGACTGGATTCAGTGGGCCAGCGCCATGGCTGACCAGGAGCAGAGCCTGTGATACACCCTCCACCATTGTGCCATGGCTTCCTCTTTTTCCTGGTTTCTCCCCAGGACCTGGGATGTGCAATGATGCCCACAGAGAGGAGCGCATCTACATCTGCACACACTCCCTCCAAGCATCTGCCCTAACTCCTCCATCTTCTGCAACACAGAGCCCTGTCCCCTGGCCTCTGCTAGGGAGTAGGTGAGCACCAACCACTGAGGACCCCCTTCCTGGAGAAGGACAGCAGTCCATTGAATGCTCAATTATTCTCCTCCCCTGCTGGCCTCTGGCAGCCTGTGCTCACTCCCAAACATGGGTCACTGGTGTAGCATGACTTGAGGCATTCAGTGCCTCAGCTCTCAGTGCTACTGGGCTGGCAACTTTTAATTTTTTTTTAACAACTGGTGAAGATAAGAATAAAGGAAACAGTAAGACAGATATCATATATGGAATAAAGGAATATAGAGAATCTGAGAATCAGGCTGTGGCCTGAGGACAGAGCATACAACACTACCACAAAGCTCTACATGACCCTTAGGAGCAACCCTTGCATAGTTTCTTTCATGACAACAACTTGCTGGGAGAGCTCCTCTATCTCTCCATGCAGCTGCACCACTTCCACATGGAGAGATGTAGGAGGAGGAGGAGGATCTGAGGATGGTTTCAGGTGACCCCTGTAGTACCCAAGTCTACCTGCAACTCCCTCTCCTACTTCTCTCCATGTCCCTCTTGGTGACTTGTCCACTGTGTGATGCCCCACCATGTCACCCCATGGAATGGAAGGAACACTAAGAGTGCCACCAACTCCACTCCTCTCAGCTGTCTCAGTCTTTCTCCTCCTCACATGCCCCTCCCATTCCTGGCAGTTTCTCACCTTAACGTGGGTGCTCTGGCCATGAGTGCTGAAATGTCTGCCCCATTTTCCATGATGAACAAAGGTGTGACACAATGTGTATATAATCACACTGTTGTCAATGAGGTAAATTACAAAAAAGTCACAAAAAAGTGACTTTGCTGCTATCAATGGGGAGTAGCCAGGTAGTCCTTGGTAGGTCTCCTCTTCCTCCTTATAGGACTCAGATAGCAGCACAACCACAGGGGGGTCACATGGGTAGGTGCTGCAGCTGGTACTGCATGTACCAGAACAGGATCAACATGAAGTGGTGGTGCCACTGCATGCTACTGATGGCACTGCACTGCGGGGGGTTACACCCCTGAGGGCTCCTGGTCCCAAAGCTGGCTTCTTCATGTGGATGGAATGGCATGTCCCAGCCATGGAATCCATCCCACTCTGCTTGCTGGAACTGGACCCACTCACAGTCATCCCAGTCTCCTCCTCCCCACTCCCACTGATTTCTATTTTTGAAAAAAGAAAATAGAAAGTAAAAAAATTGGGAATACAGAGCAAAATGCTCCAAAAAAAACACCTAAATTAACTTCACACACTGCTAAGATACTATACTACGGTTCATACTATGGATAATAAGGAGCAAGAAGGCAGGATGCCTAAGACTGCTCCTATAGCAACTTACTGTGGATAGCAACTTAGTTTACCACTAGATAAAATGTATTTATTTAACTAGTTTTTGAATTCCAGCTTAGTTTTGCTTATAGTAATCTCTAGAAATAAATTATTCCAGATGGTTAGCTATTCTTAGTGTGAAAAATATTTACATTTTTGGGTGTTAAAAGTTTTCCCTAAAATCTGTAAAGGGTGACCTCTGCTATCTATTCCTGAACTTTCAAAGTATTGCTTAATTCTGTTAGTAGATATGGGTCATACATAACATCAAACATAACATGCATTTGTCAATGCCAGATATTCACTACTGGTATAGAAGCCCTGTGGTAGCAGATGCATTGAGGTGCACTTTGTGGGTTATGTATATTATCACACACACCAGGTGGGTTGTGAGGTATGAGGCACAGCTGAGTGCCGTCAACCACCTGGGAAGTGTGGGACAATTGACTTGATGACATCACAAGTGGTAAAGCCATGAGTGATATCATGAGGTCAATCAGCACAAGAACAAAAATATCAACGATATTTCTAGTAAGGGGTAGCATAATCTATTTATGCCATACCTCCAAAAAAGTAAAAAAAAAAATTTCCTTCCATTTTTGGCTGATTAGAAAAAATCTAAAAGACATCTATAAATGAAACACCACTCATTTTATAGATATTTTTGTGCTCAACAACATTTGGTCTCAAAGTACAATACTATCATTTTTCATTTTTAAGTTATTTGCATTTGTTTGTTGCAAAAAGTAAAACAAAATGAATTTTCTGTCATTTTGGTAATCATAAAAAAACTGAAAGGTATCTATAAATGAAACACCACTCATTTTGTAGTTACATTTGTGCTGAACTAATTCTGTGCTTACAGTACCATGCCATCATTTTTTTTGTTTTGAAGTTCTTCAGATTTTTTTGTTGAAAAAGTGAAAACAATTAAATTTTCTGCTTTTTTTTTGCTAATTATAAAAAAACTAAAAGGTATTAATAAATGAAACATCAATCATTGTGTAGATATTTTTGTGCTGAACAAATTTTTTGCTGACAGTACTATGCTATCATTTTTTTGTTTTATTCACTTTTGTTTTAAAAAAAATAAAAATCCATTTCTGTTGTTGTTTTGCTAAATATCAAAAAAGGTAGCTATAAATGAAACACCACTCATTTTGTAGATATTTGTGTGCTGAACAACTTTTGTGCTCACAATACCATGGTATTATTTTTCATTTTACAGTTATTCGCATTTGAATACAGCTGATACTACTAATATATATGTGTAAAAAGTAATATCTGTGTGTGTGTGTGTGTGTTTGTCTGTCAACCTATCTGTCTGTCTCTCTCAGTGCATTGAGTCAGTGAACAGCTCTGGGCTGTTCCTGGATATCTGAAATTCCTAGGCCTCATAAAAGATCAGCTGTGTCTGCTGGCCTCCACACATCAAAGGAAAGAGCTGGCCCATGATTGGGTTGGCTTTTTCTTTTTAACTAAAGAATGTCTCAGTCCAGCAAGGCAAAGCTGTGTCATGCCCAACCTGCCTAATGATTGGCTGCACCCCTTTAAGACTGCACTGCATTGGGACAGAAACCCAACTATCATAACACCATGTTTGTTGCATCCACACACACATGGCGAACATAAAAAGGAGGTTCCCTTCCAACCGTCTAGTCTCAAGCAACATTGATTCAGAACATTTAAATAATTCTCATGTGCTAGATCCCAATGAATTTATTTATTTATTTCAAATGTTTTACCAGGAAAGACATACTGAGCTGAATGCTTGCATTTAGTGAATTTTCTTTGTACATTTTTCCAAGTGTTTTCTATCACCTTTTTTGAGGGACACCACAATTGAAAGATATATTCCAGGTGAGGGCATGCATATGATCTTTACAGACGCACAAGTACAGTCTTGTCTTGTTTCTTTTAATATGCCATATTAACTTATTTGTATTTGCAATTGCAGCATTTATCTGTGTTAAACTATCAAGATTGTTAGCATTATTGATACTCAAATCCTTTTCAATATCTGTGACACATAAGTTTCTGCCATAGAGTGTGTAAGTATGCATTTGATTCTGTTTTCCTAAGTGCATTATTTTACACTTATCCATGTTAAATTTCATGCCCCTGGTCTCCACCTATGTGGAGATGTAATCTGAATCACTTTGTAAGCTTTGTGTTTGAATTAAAAGTTTCACATGGATCCCCAAGTTTAGAATTGTCAGTGTATTTGGCTGACCAACAGATAGTGAGTTCTGTTAACTTGGAAATAAAATATCTGAAATTGACTTGGGCACAATACTGATCCCTGATGGACATCACTCATAACCCTACCCCTATCTGACATATACCCATTTATCAATACCCTCAGAAGCCTATCATTCAGCCATTCAATGATCCAATTAACAATGCATTTATCAATGTTTTTAATTTTAATTTTCTCAATAGTTGCCCAATGGGGGGGTTAAATCACATGCTTTGCTAAAGTTTAAATTGTCTAATATCTTGCACATTTTTTTTCATAGAAGCAGATTACATTTGAAGTACTGTTCCTACCATTTTGAAAGTCATGTTGTTCCTGATCTTGGATGTGTGTCAAGATGATTGTATAGTCTTTAATAAAACTTCCCAGTATTTTACAAGCAATGGAAATGAGACTGACTGGTTTACTGTATGATTATTTGTGACTTGTTTTGTGCCCTTTTTGTGTATTGGAACTACAGAATGTTTGTGGGATTTCAATCTCTGGGTGCACATCCAGTGTTAACTGACTCCTCAAACAGGATTTTTAAAATATAATAAACATTCAGACATGGTTTTCAGTATAAGGCCAGAGATCTTATCAGGTCTGGGCAAAGAGTTAGTTTTTAGTTTACTTATTTTTCTTTTAATGTCTGCTGTAGAGATAACTATCTTCTCACATCTAGTGGTGTCAAGACAACTAATGGAGTTATTCCTGGAAGTGAAGATTCCACAAAAGTGAATGTTAAAGATTTCAACCATTTCTCTGTTGTAATTCATTGGAGTTACATTGTCTAACAGTGGGCCCACTTTATTTTAAGTTTTTTTAGTGGATTAATGTAGAGTAAAAAGATTTGCTGTAGTCTTTTTTGGCATTGATAGCCAGTTTGTATTTCATATTCTTTTCTGCCATTTTAATTTTGCTTTTGTGTCTTTTGGGGGTCTTTGCTAAAGCTGTCTATAATACCCATTTTTTTAGATAAGTTGAGATCAATAGAGTTCATTCTGTTTGCTTAATCATGTCTTAATATTTTTTAACCATCTACATCTCTATTTATTATTTGGCAAAATAGGAGAGTACCTCAGAAAAGGGCTAGCAAATTGTCAGGAAGGAGGGGTGAAGGAACAATGGGGAAAAATCAAAATTGTCATCACAGAGCCAACAAGTCTGTGTGTGAAGCAAATAAACAAAACTAAACAAAGGACAAAACCACTATGGTTCTCAAACGAGGTGTCGGGGAAGGTTAGGGAGAAAAAGATAGCATTCAGGAAGTTTAAGGAAACACAGAAGGAGCAGGACAGAAAACTGTACCAGTGAAAGCAGAAGGAAGCGGGGAAGGCAGTCAGAATAGCAAAGGCCCAAATTGAGGAAAATATAACCAATTCAATTAAGAAGGGGGACAAAACCTTTTATAGAGACATTAGGGAGTAAAGAAAGACCAAGGGAGGGATAGTGAGGCTTAATAAAGGAGAGTGGTGGGCAGAGGGTGATAATGATAAAGCAGGGATACTAAATGAATACTTCTGCTCAGTATTCACAAAAGAAGATGAGTGGGAGGTACCTAAACCAAACAATAGAAGCACTCTGGATGGGGGGGTCAATACCAGTCCATTCACAGAAGAAAGGGTCCTGAAAGAACTCCTAAAACTGAAGGTGGACAAAGCAGTGAGGCCTGACAGGATTCACCCCAGAATTCTAAAATAACAAAAGGGAGAACTAGTGGTACCACTGACTACCCTTTTTAACAAATCATGGGAGGATGGTGTGGTACCTGAGGACTGGAGGAGGGTGGATGTGATTTCACTTCACAAAAGTGGGAGCAAGGAAGAGGCAGAAAACTATAGACCTCAGTGGTAGGGAAAATCATGGAATCACTTCTGAAAGAAAGAATTGTTGAGTACCTAGAGGCCAGCTGGACACAGGACCCAAGGTAGTATGGATTCACAGTGGGAAGGTCATGTTAGATGAATTTAATAGATTTCTTTGACTGGGTGACCAAAGCAGTAGACCAGGGAGGGGCTGTGGACATGGCCTACCTAGACTTTAGCAAGATATTTGACATAGTCCCACACAAAAGATTAATAAACAAGTTAGCCAGCCTGAGAGTGGGTCCCAGGGTGATAGCCTGGGTTGAAAATTGGCTGTACAACAGGACACAAAGGATAATAGTAAACAGAGTTCATTCCAAAGAAAGGGGGGTTACTAGCGGGGTACCCCAGGGTTCAGTACTGGAACTGGTCCTCTTTAATGTCTTTATAGGTGACATTGCAGAGGGACTGGAAGGAAAAGTATGCCTCTTTGCAGATGACGTAAAGATCTGCAACAGGGTTGATACACAAAAGGGGTGGAAAGGATGACAAGGGAATTGGCAAGGTTGTAGGAAGGGTCAAAAATATGTCAGCTTAGATTCAATGCAAAGAAGTGCAAAGTAATGCACATACAAAACAAAAACCCAAGGGAAGAGTACACAATCAGAGGGGTTACTAACAACAATAAAAATGGAAAGGGACATGGGGGTAGTCATATCAGATGACCTAAAGGTAAGCAAGCAATGTGAGAGGGCAGTAAGGAGGGTTGGGGGGATATTGGGATATATAGGATGAGGCATCACCAATAGAAAACAGGAAGTTGTTATCCCTCTGTACAGACAGTTGGTGAAACCCCATATGGAGTACTGCGTGCAGTTCTGGAACCCCCATCTCCACAAGGACACAGACAGGATGCAGGCAGTCCAGAGGAGACAACCAAAATGGTGCAGTGTCAGCACCTGAAGTCATACGAAGACTCTAAAGAAGCTTAATATGTATACCCTCAAGGAAAGGAGGGAAAGGGGGGATATGATAGAAGCTTTTAAGTACCTCAAGGGAATCAGCAAAGTTCAGGAGGGTAGCATCTTTCAGATGTGCAAGAACAAGGGGGCACAATTTGAAGATAGAGGGGATGGCTCAAGGGCAATGTGAGGAAGTATTTTTTTCATGGAGAGAGTGGTGGATACATGGCATGGCCTTCCTGAGGAGGTCGTGGGGTCAAAAATATTGGAGAAATTCAAGAATGCGTAGGATGGAGATAAGGCAATTCTGGTGGGGGGTAGGAAAAAGTAGACTGTTGGTTTACTAGGATCTGTCACTTATTCAATAGATAGGGAAATGGGCAGAATGGATGGCCCAAGCAGTCCTTATCGGCCATCAAAGTCTCTGTTTCTATGTTAACAGTGACCAAATTGTTAGCATAGCAATCTTATTACCCCACCTCATGTACCCAGTACAGAAAATTCTCAGATCCCTGCCAAAATGTAATTCTTCACAACTGTGATGACATATAATGCTCACACCACTGTTTTATTAATTTCCCATGTTAGGTTATTAACTGTTGAGATGGGGGTGAGTATTATGCTTCAGAACCCCAAGGCACACCCCCACACCTGTTACTGCATGCAGGATGGAGGTGGGGCCTTAGGTTTGGAAGTCAAGGGTGGGGGAGGGGTATTCAGGTTGGAAGCCAAGGGTGGGGGTAGTGTGTTAGGCTTGGGAACTCTAAGTTAGGATTTTCCTACTTTTTACATTTCAACCCTAATGGTGCATTAACAAATTTTTTTGCAGTAAATGTCCTTACTTTTTCAGATATATTATTTGTATCCCTATTAAGGGACATTATTCATGAGGTGGTATGAAAAAATGACTTTGTTGAAAATTTGAAGTGAAAATTTAAAAAATTACCCAAGTTACACACATGCATAGAAAATTTCAACAACCGCATATAACTTGCCCATTTTTAGGCTTTTTTTCACCAAATTCTCAACATGGGCTTTCTAGGACCCTTCCACATGAACAGTGGTACTTACTAACATACTAAAATGCCAGCAGAATAGGCCTAATGGTCTTTTGTGTCTGCACGTTTGGTCAGCCCCCACCCTGGGTGCTGACCTTGCTGTCCCCCTCGCCTTCTCTGGCTTCTCCCTTCCCAGTTCCGGATATTCTTGCTGTATTGGATTTTGATTCCAGAACCCTTCCCCTCTACCTGTCCCACCCCCTCTTGAACCCCTCCACTGTCTCTGCCTCCACCAGCCCCCTAGGCAGTGCATTCCATGGCTCCACCACCCTCTCAGTGAAGTAGCACCTCCTCCTTTCTCCCTTGAATCTTCCCCCCTCCAGATTCCACCCATGCCCTCTAGTGGCCCCTCCTCCTTCCTTTGAAGCACCCTGACTGTTCCTCCCCTATTTACCCTCTTCATGTACCTGAAGACCTCTATCATGTCCCCCCAGTCCCTTCTCTCTTCCAATGTGTACATATTTAGCTCTTCGAGCCTCTCCTCATAGGTCCTGTCCCCCAAGCCCCGAATCATTTTGGTTGCCCTCCTCTGGACCCTCTCCAGGAGGTTAATGTCCCTCTTTCAGTGTGGCCTCCAAAACTGCATGCAGTACTCAAGGTGCGGCCTCACCAAGCAGTTATACAGAGGGAGTATCACTTCCCTCCTTCTGGAGGTGATCCCCCTAGCGATGCATCCCAGCATCCTGTTGGCCTTGGCTGCTGCCCTCCTACAAGTCTCAGAGTTGTTCATCTTGACATCCACCACCACCCCAGGTCCCTCTCAGCCATCGAGACTTGTAGCTTCCCCAGGTGTCATTGCCTGGGTTTCTAGCCCCAGGTGGTACCTTGCATTTCCCTGCATTGAACCTCAGCTTCCACTTTCTAGACCACCTCTTCCAGAGCCTCCAGGTCCCCCTGTAGGCCACCTCCCCATCTCCCATCCACCACCGCCCCAGTTTTGAGTCATCCGCAAAGAGACTCATCTCACTCCTGATTCCTGTCCTTATGTCAGAGACGAGAGGTAGTTGAACAGAAGGGCCCGAGACTGATCCTCGTGGGACCCCACTAACGACCCTCCTTGGGGATGAGATTATCCCACCAACTATGACCCTCTAGGTCCAGTCCTGAGCCAATTTCTTTCCATCTGATCATCTGTTCCCACCCCCATTTCTCCCAGCTTATCCAACAGGCCCATATGAGGAACAGAGTCAAATGCCTTGCTGAAGTCTAGAAAGAGGATGTCCACTGGTCTACCCAGGTCCAAGGCACTCGTCACCCAGTCATAGAACTCCACCAGATTTGTCTGACACGATTTCCCTGGGATGAATCCATGCTGTTATCATCCAGGCACCCTGACTTATCCAGGTCCCTCCTAGCCTCCTCCTTGACAATGCCTCCATCACCTTGCCCACTACCGATGTCAGGCTGACAGGCCTGTAGTTCCCTGCCACCTCCCTGATCCCCTTGTGGATAGGCACTATATGCACCACCTTCCAGTCTTGGGGCACCCACCCTGTCCTCAGAGAGATGGTGAAAAGCTCCACCAGGGGTTTCTCCAGGACATCCGTAAGTTCCTTCAGCACTCTGAGATGTAATTTATCTGGCCCCGGTGCTTTTTCCATCTTAAGGGAGCTGAGGGCTTCCCTCACTCTCTCTGCTGTGATTTCCACTTCCAGTGCCTCTTCTCCCTGCTTAGCCCTCCCCCCACCTGCCAGTGATGCCTCCCCCTCTCCCCAGACCGCCGATTGGTAAGGGTCCCCCCCTCCTCAGTATCTCTGTCTCCTCCCATGTATGATGCAGCACCCCCATTTTCCTTGGTGAAAACTGAGGTGAAGTACTCATTTAGTACCTCAGCCTGCTCCCCCGGGTCTTGTGCCCATCTCTCCCCTGATTTAATCCTGCTAATCTGCCCCTTCACCCTTTGTTTTTCCCCAATGAATCTAAAGAACCCCTTGTTCCCTCTCCTAATTTCCCTTGCCAGGTTCTGCTCTTTCCTTGCCTTAGCCGCCCTCACCACCCTAGTGGCCCTTCTAGCCATCAGTTCGTACTCCCCTCGATCTCTTTCATTTGATTAATCAGTCCCAAAAGGTGATTTCACACAGCTGCTGTGGCATTCTTCACCACAGGTGTATAAAAACATTTCAGGCAGGATGTGAGAAATGACAGTGGTACTGCTGATGAGGTGATTTTAAAAAATGGGTATGTTGAAAATCTGGAGTGAAAATATTGTAAATTACCAAAGTTATGTGCCTGTGTAGAAACTGTGCAATGTATGCTCATAATACGGCTATTTTTAGGAGTGTTGTCAACTAATTTTGAACATGGCCTTTTTAGAACCCCATCTCATGAACAGTGATACTGTCATTTCGGTAATCAGTCCTAAAAGGAGATTTCACACTGTGACTGCACCAGTCTTCGCCACAGGTGAGAAAACACATTTTGGACTGGATGTGAGACATGACAGCTGTACTGCTCATGATGTGGTATCACAAAATGGTAATGTTGAAAATCTAGAGTGAAAATATGAAAAAATTTGTGAAGTTACGAGCGTGTGTATAAACTGCTCAATACACACTCATATCGCAGTCATTTTTTGGAATTTTTTCACCAAATTTTCAATGTGGGCTTTTTGGGACCTCTAATGTAGTATCCAGTCCAACCAACCTCAGTAAACAAAAAGGTATATATTAAAGGGAGTAGCTCTCTACCAATTAGGGCACAAAAGACAACAGACAGATTGTTAGATGCAGAGCCAACTCATCCAGTATGATTCAAATATATATTTTATTTCTTTATATTTCTTTTTCTCTTCAAAACTGCAGGTATTACAGGGATATAGTGTACATATTTATCCCCAAATGTTTCAGACATAAATCCTTCATCATTGAGATGCACTCTATCTACAATAACAGAAATATATATGTTTACATATCCTGGGCTTTGTTTGTTTTTTTCCTTTTTTTTTTAAACACAATTTTTTTTATTATAAGACAAAATTCCTCACCAGTAACCTGTCCAGTTTATACCTCTTAATGGAAATACTATTCAGTATATCTTTCTGATAGCTGTAATAATTCCAAAACCTCTGATTATATGCTGCTATTACATTAAAATAGTTTTAATAGAAACTAAAATCCATTTCATTATATCCATACTATCATATTTCAAATTCAGAACTCAAACATCTAAGCAGCTTTCTTCCATTATTCTATATTTATATATTCTGATCCTAGATATAACAACATATATGTCAACAATCAAATGTGTCTTTATAACATTTCACATTTTTTCTGTTTGCATCAAGTGTCACGCATCCAAATTGCTATTTCCATAAAAATTAAACAACGTCTGATAAACTCATAGAAACAAACACCATCTTTCCATGTTTTAGATCATTCAACATTTCAGTTAACTCATTAACCTTTCCTCCAGTTAATCTGCTCATTATATTGCTAAGCAACCATTCCTTTTTTAGATATCAAGTTCCTATTACATGTGCTAACCAGAAGCTACTGCATATAAAACCGTCCTAGAATCTGTTTTAACTCAATCAGTTTCAAGTCCTGTTAGTTCATAACCATTTCACATTCTATTTACATATCTTGAAATTATTTAATATACTTTGTTCCAGAATGTTGCAAAAAGTAAAAATATATGTAAGACCAACTTTTTAAACTGTTTAAACTATGTTCCCATTTGACACAAAATCCTGTTCCTTATAAATCACATTGCATTTATTTTCTAAGTATGCTCTCTCTCTCAAAATCATTTTCATCACCACTGTCCTACAGATTTTTTTTTATATTGAATAAGGTACTTCTCAATAGTTTTAGGGTGACATACCTGCTCCCTCTCAATGGATGCGCTCCTGCAGTATTCTGTTTTAAAGTAAAAATATATTTCTAAACTTAAAATCATAATTGTTTCCTTATTCATTCCTTAATATATAGCAGCATTCTAACTCACGAGCTTAATGGATATCAAACTTACTTGTTTTCAGCAGTTTCTACTTGTATTTTGGGACATGTTCTCTACCTCCACACTCTCTCAGTAATGGAGGTGTTCTGAGGATCTTACGCATTAGTTAGTTCAAATATTTCCTTATGGAGAATCGGGTGCTCAGGTAGGTGAATCAGATCATATGACCTACTCGCTTTTACCCTGTGCACCCAAACTGCTGATAAGCAGATCCTGGCAACAAACAACAACAAAGTTGAAAAACCAGGTGTCTCCATGGCTATGTTTACATCTCTTATTTTGTATATTCTTCACATTATCTATTTCTCCTTTTATCCATACGTTAGCAAAGATTACTAGTAGTCCTCCTTCCCTGCTCCTACAGGAGGTCACCAGGGTCATGAGCATCCCAATATGGTTGGTTAGTGCAGAGCTTAATCTAGTCTCCACATTCTCATGTATGCCTATTTAAATCTTATTTAGTGTGTCCACCTTTCTCAATCATATATATAAATATATATATATATATATATATATATATATATATATATATATATACATATATATATATATATATATATATTACACACATATATATATATACATTATCCTCCTGTCTGCCCCTGGCTGCCACCTTCTGACTAACCTCCCAGCCCCATCACCCTGGTATCACCAGGACTTGCCCCTGCCCGGTCACCAGTTGTGGAGCCTGTGGGAGGTTAGTTGTCATCTTTCAGCCAGAGGTGTTTTTCCACTTTTTCTCCCTTCCTGTTGCTGAGGCACATATGCAGGATGTGCACACATAGAGGCATACACACATCCACAGATGTCCCTCAGCACTCTGCCTTCATCTGGCCCCCTGACCCACACTACCCTCTGGCCTCCACCTGGGGATAGTCAATCGGTGAAAGTGACAGTCCTCTTTCTCCAGGAAGAGGAGAGGAGAGCTGTCTTCCAGATGTCTGATCCTCTCCCTTCCCCACCAACCCCCAATGGCCCATGCTCATTCCCAAATACAGGTCGGTATGGCATGAGGTATGGCATCCAGTGCCTCAACCCTCAATGCCACCAGGCCGGTATTCTCAATACTTTTTAACCAAGAATTTTAGAGGAGGATACTGGATGTATTTTTGGGGGGTAGGGAGAGGATGGGCCTTCCTGATACAGTAAGTGGGGCAGTGATCACTGAGGACATCTGGAAAGGTGCCAGCATGGCAAATACAATGGGGATGGGATGTGAGTACCCAGTTGAGTAGGGAGTGAGATTGAGTTCTAGGGTTGGGTTGAGTAGGTTCATTAATCAGCTGAGTTAGGTTTAATGCTTCAATCTGGTGACAGGAATTTTGTGAAGGGGGGGAGAGCCAGCCTAGATTAAAATCGCCAAGAAGGATTACCCCGAGCTAGCTGAAGCAGAGGTGGTGGTGATGCAGGAGACAAGGGATGTGGGGTGAAGTCCTGGGGAGGCATATAAGATGTCCACAAAAAGGGATGATGAAGATGGGAAGGTGAGACTGATTAGGAGCAGCTCATGCGAGCACAGGGTAGCTTCACAGTGGAAAACAGTGCAGTGTAGGGAGTTGTAGAAGCAGATAGCCACTCCACCACCTAATTTTCCATGATCTTGCCTAAGAAGGCAGAAGTCTGGTAGGCTAGTTGGGAGACTGGGATATGGGAGGATAGCCAAGTCTCTGATAAGCAAAGGATATCAGGGGAGTGCTGAGTGACCCACACTTTTAGGTCATTGATTTTAGGGAGAAGGCTATGTACATTAGTGTGGAAGATATGCAGGCCTTTAGGGGAAGCCTGGAAGGGAGGCATGTAGGGCAAGGGGGGCCTGGATTAGGTTTGATGTCCCTGGTTAGAGCAGTAAGAGGACCAGGAGATGACAGAGTGAGGCATGCATTTTGCACTTGATATGCAAAGATAAAGATATACATATATATATATATATATATATATATATATATATATATATATATATGTATATTATTTATTATTTAGTTTTTGTTGACTGGGTAAGTGCACTAGACAAATCCTGCCTATTTTCAGGTACGACCCGGGGGAGGGGGATACAGATGAATGCCAACTGATCTTGAAGCAGATTAAGCTGTTGGTGGTATTTTTCATGAATGGAGGAAATTTGGCCATTGCACTGGGGAAATTCCCCTACTCTTCTGCCAGCAGGGGGCTTGACTTCCTGTGAGCAGGGATGGAGGACCCCATTTGGGAGCCGGACCGAGGAGGAGGAGGAAGTGCTGATGTGGCAGGGAAGATGGCCTCCTCCCATGACCTCATATTTTGCAGGATGGCCACTTGGGCTGGAGCACCGGAGAGTGCAGATGTCGTGGAGGAGAGATACTTGGCCTCATCTCCTTTCTTGTTTCCACCGGAGGCTAAAGTAAATGTTGAAAGATTATTTGAAGAAGAAGATGCTATGGATATCTACATTTCTACAGAAGATCTAACCTCACATCCCATTTTGGTAAGTGCAACGAATTTCGAGGATAATTTAAATTCCAAAAAACAAGAACTTGTGGAGTTGTTTGTGGCTACAGAGGAATGTCCACAGGAGGAGAAAGAGCACTCAGTTACCCAGCCTGTTTCATTACAATAAGAACTCACTCCGGTCATTTTAGATGCCCGACCTGTCAAATCAGGGGATGGCGTCACAGCTCCTATCGCAGCGCTGAGGTCAGGTAAGCCTGAGTCAGGTTTAAACGATATTTCACAGTTACAGGCTGGCAGTTCAAACACGAACACTCATGTGTGCCTACAACCTATTGTTAAGCTTTCACCACCACTGCTGCCTGAAACTCATTCCTCTAAAGAACACAATTGAAACTACAATATGGCAGAGAGTACTGCTTTCACCTCTCCCATAACTACTCTTTCAAAATCGACTGGGTTTGTTTTCAAGCAGCTGCAGGCAGAGGGAGATGCAGCTTTGATTAAATATCAAACCCAACAGAATGACCAAAAAAGACTTACCAAATTTGTTTTCTCTGGAGCAGGGAGTAAAAAAGGGATGCAGATTGAAGTAAAAACTAAACGGGATGCATTTCTCTTTGCTCACAGGAATCTCAAACCTTGTCTTGAGACAACACATACGACAGCACCATCTGCTGTTCAAACAAAGTTAAAAGCTTCTAATGATCAGTGGTCTCAAAGTATAGCATTAACTAATGCAGGATGGAAACAGGGCCCTTGGGGAATTTGGATCCCTGATCCAGCTTTGGACCGTCCTTTTCCTTTCTCTCAAGTTTCTCCTGAATGGAAACCAAATAATTCTGTTCCCCTGAAAGATGTATCACCACAACATCCTGTTGCTTCTGGTCTATCTGAAAACACTTCTTATACAGAGACTGTTGCAGGACAAGATTTACAATCTTTTCCCCCTTTGAAGTCCCCTTCTCATAACAACCTTCACATCCCTGCGACATCTAATACTGCACCTATTTCTGAAAAAAAGCCTCTGTTATCTGACTTATTTAATAAAACAAAAAAAGAAGCAGGGGGTTTGGCTGATAGGCCAGACAGATATCATGTGGGAAAAGTATTACTTAAAGATTCATTGCATTTCTCCCCTAGGGAGGTGTACGCATTTATAAACATTTCTGGGGAGGACAATTTTGACGTCAGTTTTCGAAATGCATACGCTCTAGACCTATTTTGGGAAAGATATGGACAGATCAAGTTTTCTCCTACATGGACTCCTTTTGTAGTAATTCCTTTAACTAAACCAGTCATCAAGTATGTTACAGTCATGTTTTGTAATGAAGGAGTCCATGTAGAAGACATTACATACTGGCTTTCTCAAAAATGTGAGGTCATCGGAGCACCTGAAGCCATTTTAGACAGCGAGCTTTTTTGGACTGGGGGGCTGAAATATAAGGTTAAACTATGCCAGAATGACTCAGGCATTGAGCATGTTCCAAATTCCTTTTTGCTTGGTAGAGATCGGGGTGTGTGTTTTTATGCAGGGCAGCCAAGAGCATGCTACAAGTGCGGATCCCTAACACATCTATCTAGTACTTGTGATCAACCCCGATGCAATAATTGTGGGGAAGTAGGCCACATTACTTTGCAATGTGCTAATCACACTAGATGTGATTTGTGTGAAGAATTTGGGCATGTCTTTGGGGAATGTCCTTGGGCTGCTCAGAATAAAGCATCCTGTATGAGCCCGGAGCTTCTTATCCAGCAAACACAAGATTCAGCTAGCACTGTTCCCGTTGATGCTCAAGGCCCTTCTCCAGAACCTGCCCCACCTCCCCCCCTTTTCTGACCCTTTAGTGGTTCCCACTACGGTGCTTCCAGATCTCCCTGTTTCAGGCCCAGACCTTTCTCAAGACCCTGTGGATAAATCTACAATATCTGCATCCTTGGTTCCTGTTTGTTATGAGAATCCAGTTATGGTCCCCAGTGATGAAACTGACCCAGATCCTTTGCCTCGGAGATCCTCTCAGTTCACCAAACCTGTCATTCCTGATATACCCCCCCTCCCAATAGAGACAAATAATTCTTATGCTGCCTTTTTTCCATTCTGGGGTGATTCGGAGATGGAGGTTGGGGATTTCAACTCACAAAAATCTTCCCTAGGACAAGGTTCACAGGTTTTGGAACAAGGTACTTATAAAGGAAAGAAAAAGAAAAAGAGGAAAAAACTTTAGTCCTGTTTCTCTTTATGGTTATAAATGGGTAAATTTGCTTTAGGTTCATTAAATGTGCATAGTCTATTGAAAATAGATAAAAGACAAACTGTTTTCCAATATTTTCATGATTTGGCGCTAGATGTTTTTATCATACAGGAAACATGGATGTATTTGGAACATCAAATTTGGAGTTTTAAAAGAGAATGGACATGGGGCCCTTCATATTGGTCTGTTGGTCTTGATAAAGTGGATGGGGTAGGGATTCTTTTTCACTCCTTTTCCTTTTCTCTCCAGAAACTAATTGACTTAGTGCCAGGCCAAGTTTTAATATTAGATGGCTTTTGGAAAAGCATGAACTGTAGGTTCATTGCAGTATATAATTCACAGGTGAAAGCAGATAAAGTTCTTCACATGAAGGCTATTCAGCCATTTTAGTTTCCACCTATAAAATTTTTTATGTGGGGATTTCAACTGTGTCTTATACAGAATAAAAAAAGAAGCGGGATGAGGACGGAAAATTTATTGTGATCCAGATGCACTTAACAACCTTATAGCTACAGCAGGCTTAATTAATAGCCATGTTTATCATATTTGGCGTCCAATTTCACTATATGAGAAATCTTACACTTCCATTATTGATTATATTTTTCTTTCCCCTAATTTATCCAAAGGTATTTTAGATATTAGACCTGTAGAATTTTCAGACCATTTATTATTAATTCTGTGTCTGGACCAAGAAGTCAAAAGACCTGCATTTCGAGAGAGATGGAAAATGAATACTTCGGTTTTGTCTGATCCAGTTGTAACTCGAGCCAAGGGTCATTTTTTTACTGCTAGATCATCTGTAGAATGTTTATATCAGGACAAGGGTGAATGGTGGTCAGATAAAAAAGGATATAAAATGCTGGTTTATGAGATTTGGTAAATCACAGGGTAATAAAAAGTTTTTATGTTACCTAACTTTACGGAACAGTTGCAAAAAATATTTTCTATAGCAAATCTTTCAACACTGGATTATTCATCACAGATTGACTTAATGAAAGCTGAAATGAAAAAGTTCCAATATGACAGGGCTCAGACTATCCAAGGCATGCTACACACTGGTACTCACAATACCCCGATGGGGATCCTTTTGAAGCCTGTAAACAGATAAAAGAAAGTATGACTATGGAATATTTGATTTCTGCTACTGGTCAAAGGGTGAGTACTTCTGAGGATTTGGATAAACTGATTCAACAGCATTTTAAAACACTTTTGCCCACTTCTCTGATTTCTCAAAATGATATTATTACTTTCCTTCAACCAATAATAGTCAATGATTTTCCAGATGATGTGTTACATTTACAGACCCCTATTACTAAACAGGAGATTTTACAGGCCATTTCAACCCTAAAAAATAATGTTTCACCAGGTTTAGATGGTATCCCTCATCTTTTTTATAAAACTTTTTGTCAACACATAGCAGATAGTTTAGTATCAGTGTATAATTATTGGTTTACTTCTGATACAATACAATCTACTTTTGCAGAAGGATTATTGGTCTATCTTTTTAAAAAAGAGGATAGAAGTCTCATTAGGAACTGGAGACCCATTGTATTGCTCAACACTGACTATAAGATTCTAGCCCATATCCTAAATAACAGATTAAGATCTTATGCTTCATTAGTGATTTCACCACAACAATATTGTAGACTTCCTGATAGGAAGATACAACATTTTTTTATTTTTATTTATTTAGTTGTTTAACCAGGTATAGCACACTAAGCTGAAAGCTTTTTTACAGGAGCGACCTGGGAGCACAACTAGGTTAAGTGCCTTGCTCAGGGTCACACAGTATGCAGGTGGAAGCTGTGAGATTCAAACCCAGGTTTGGTCTGCTGGATGTCACTAGATTTGCAGCTCAGAACCTTAGACCACTGCGCTATACTGCTTCCTAAACATGCCTTAATGATCATTAGGGATGTGATTGAACATTGTAATATGGCAGGATTATCAGGATGGGTGGTAGCAGCTGACCAAGAAAAAGCATTTGATAGGGTTTATCACCCCTATTTGTTTAAAGTTCTGGAAATTTATAAGGTTCCTTTAGCTTTTATACAACAACTAAAATTGCTGTATTCTTTTTTTTCAGTGCAAACTTTTTTGAATGGATTTATTGGACAGAGTTTTGATATTGGGATGGGGTTCACCAGGGATGCCCCTTAAGTCCACTTTTGTACATTTTTTCACTCGACCCTTTGTTGAGACACATTGAAATGCATCCTTTTTGGGAAGGGGTGTCAGGTATAGGGATCCCATGAGGCATTCGGATACAGGCATATGCAGATGATATTTGTAGGTTCTTTTTAAAACAAGAGCAGATAGAAATTTTTTTATCCAAAATATATAAATACCAATGGTTTCCAATGCCAAATTAAATGTTGATAAGAGTAAAGGGCTTTTCATAGGAAATATTATGGATTTGTCAAGTGAAATAGGGGGCATTACTATTGATTGTGAGCCATTAAAAAGTTTAGGAATTATTTTTGGACCCCAAAACCTTCCTGAGGCTAACTGGGAGTTAACATTAAGAAAGGCAGAATTAAAGGTGTTCAGATGGAAACACTGGAAATTCACAAAATTTAAAAGAATTTAGATTTTAAAAAAATTTATTTTCCCACTTTTACATTATGTGGCTATGCTGTACCCAGTTCCGAGTAAATTTGAAACTAGATTATATAGTCTTTGCTTTCAAATGTTGTGGGGTAATAAACCCAACCCAATCAAACACTGTTACACATATCTAGGGGTAAAGGAGGGGGGTTTGGGAATGATTGAACCAGTAATTTCTTTGCATGTATTATTTTTCAAACATACAATCGGCATTGCCCTTTCTCAGTCAGAATTGGTGCATAATGTTTGGCTTCTTAACTCTTTAAATAAATATATCACAGTCTAGAGTACTGTGGTTCCTAAATTACACCCTCACATTAATATTCCTTCTTATTTTAAATCAGCTGCACAAAAATTATATAAATGGAGGGTCTTGAAACCTGACATAGTAACTCAGTCTGCTAAGTCTTTATATGAGACTATTCTTTCCAGAATATATCCGTTGGAATCAAGTTTTAAAAATTGTCCTTCAACAGTTAACAGTCTAATCTTCAGACAACTCACCCTTAATAGGATTCCTCGCAAGATGTGGGAAAATATTTGGCTTATTGCATATGGCAGATTGAATGTAAGAGGGAATGCCAAACATAAAGTAGTTGAAGAAAGAAATTGGCCATACCTGGATTGTATTTCATTACTTGAAACTATGGAACATTTTCTGTTGGAATGTTCATATGTTACAGCACTATGGGTTTTTCTGGCCACAAAATGGCAGATGGATTGGTTAAAACATTTAGATTATGATATTTTAGTTGTGGGGAAATATGGAGTGGGGTTAGCAAAGTATCACCCTGACACTTTATCTATTTTTCTTTGTTGTATTAAATTTTACATTTGGCAGGCAAGATGCCAATGGGTATTGCATCAACGGAAAATGTCTTTTGACTGTCTTAGTAATTTAGTCTCAACTGGAATGATGATTGTTTATAAAAAAGATTGTGCTATGAGTTCTGCACAACAGGTGTCTCATTGGTGGAAGGGTTTCACATATTTCATCAAATTTAAATAATGAAAGTTTGGGTTGGAGACAGGAATTATGTTTAAATTGATTTTTTCCTCCTTTTGTCCTGATGTTCTCATTATAAGAAAGTCATGTTTTGAGTTTGTTGTCACAAATTGAGTTATATTTCACTATTTGACTCTGTATCTGTACTATTTTTATATATATGTTTTTTTTTAATAAAATCTCCCCTACTCTTTGGTAGGGGGACCTTTGGCCTCGTGAATGGAGAACTCAGTGTGTGCTGAGATGGAGACAGTGGAGACTGAGGAGCAACACTCGGGTTTGCAGTTTACTGCTGATGTTGTTTCTACAATGGAAAATTCTGAGAGTGCTGCTGTGGTTAGTGGTATGGGAGAGCGGCCTGGACTCTCTCCTGTTTCCTTGTTTGCTTTACCTACGGATAGGCAGTTACAGACTGTGTCTTCAAGTGTGGAGCCACAGATCCTGGCTCATGGTGCTGTTTCTAGTGGTTTTCCCCTACTACTTCCTGTCAGGGGGGTGAGACTGCTACCGTGGTGTCTGAGCCGCTTCCAAGAGAACTGCAACTGGATTTACTGAGAGACCAGGTGGTCTCTACGTCGCAAGTTGTCTGCAGTCGTTTTGGACTTTTGCCAACTGACAATACTACGGAGGACACCTGGACTGCATCGGAGGTGCTTGAAGGTGCAGTATGGACTCAGTCGGCTTCTGCTGTTTGGACACCTGATCTTTCATGGAATGAGGAAGACAACAGAGTTTTATATTCCCCGAACGGGCCTGCAATGTCTTCTTTGAGCTCCAACAAGGTACCTGACTTACAGAGACAGAAGTTTACTGGACCGGTGCTGAATGTTTCACACAAAAAAGGACTGGGGGGATATTGTAGAAACTGAGTTACCTGCTGATGATTTGCCTAGTGCTACACATGTCGGGGTTTCTCTTTCAGTTGGGGACCTTGAGGGCTTGAAGAGGGATGACGCGGGGTGTGTTTCACCTTTGCCTAATGTTTTGCCCTCTACTACTGTGTGTAAACCCTATGTAGCGACTCTAGGTAGCAGTAGAGACAGTGGGGTGATGTCTCCCTTGCCTGGTGCAGGTTTGTCCATGGTAGGGATGGCTCCTTTCAGTGTACCTTCTTATGGGGATGAGTCAGGCCCTGGCTTTATAAAACAAAAATCTACACCTCTATCAAATGGTGGTATGGGGCAACACCCTATTCCTCTTTTAGATGATCTGGGATAAGGACCTTCAGGTACTGAAAGGGCCCCAGGCAGGAGGCCTACTCTTTCAGATTTGTTTAAGAATAAGCTAGAACAAGCCCCCAGACGTAATGCTGTGCACCTGCGTTATAAGGATGGTCTCAGTGAGTACCCTGACAGATATAATGTTGCTAGAACTTTATTAAAAGGTTCTATGCATTTTTAAGCCTCTGATATATATGCCCTAATACATATTTCAGGAGAGGAAACCTTCAATGTTAGTTTTAAAACTAATTTAGGATTGGAGAAATTTTGGCATAGATATGGTAGTTTAAAACAGACTCCCTTATGGACCCCCTTTTACGTTATACCACTAATGAAACCAGCTGTGTGGACTGTTACAATCATGTTCTGTAATGAAGGGGTTAGTATTTGTGATATTTATCACTGGCTACAGAATAGATGTAGTGTTTTATCCCCACCAGAAGCTATTATAGATTCTGAAGGTCTATGGACGGGGGGTTGGAAATTCCTAGTTAAACTTTTGCAGATTAATTCTGAGATAGTACATCTTCCGAATAGTTTCTTTCTAGGAAAATATAGGGGTGTTTGCTTCTATGGGGGGCAACCTAAGGCTTGCTACAAATGTGGTGCTCATACACACTTGAGTAGTACATGTGATTTATTGAAATGCAGTCTTTGTGGGGGTTATGGTCATCCTAGCGTGAATTGTGACAATGTTTTCCAATGCAATCTCTGTGATGGGAAGGGGCATGCTTATCACCAGTGTCCCTGGGCTAGTAGAAATAGGTCTGAGGGATGGAATCTGGACACTTTAGTGCAGAAAGCTCAGGACAAGTTGGTACAAAAGCAGGATGTTTCTGTCCCTACCCCTTTTGCGGAATCACCTACATCTGCCCCACAGCAGGCTGCAGTCTCCATGGTTGTGCACCAGGAGGATGTTAGGGCCACCCCTCCAGAGGATATGGATGTTCAGGTGCAGGACATAGTGGATCCTGTGTCTGCAGCTCCTCTTACAGTTGGCGCTCAGTATTTAGGTACTCCCATAAAGGATGTGGATGATTTCTCTCAGTCTAGAAGGGCTACAACTAGGAAATCACAAAAAGTTAGTGGTATCCCAACCTCTAATGTATATGAGTTATTGCATGGGGGAGGAGAGGACTCAGATGAGGATTCTGAGGCCTCTGTATTACCTTTTGATGTGGATGTACCTAGTGTCAGACCTCAGGATGTGGCTCATAAAAAAAGGATAAAAAGAAAAAGGGAGGTAAAAAAACATAAAAATATGACTACTACAGATGGGAGCAGCTGATTTCTTTTCTTTAGACACTGGCACAATTCCAGATTTCTTCCTTCAATATCTGTAGTTTTCGGAACTACAAAAAGCAGACTGCCTTTTTTCATTATGCAACTACTTTACACACTAATATTGTCTTGTTGCAAGAGTCAAGGCTTAAAACCATTTTTGAAATTAGGCAGACCTGAAGGAGTTGGGTCTGGGGACTCTCCTATTGGACGTTTGGGGATGAGGTGGTGGATGGTGTTGCTTTATAGTTTAAATCCAGGCCTTTTCCATTTCTATAAGATTATTGACATTATTCCAGGTAGAGCTTTAATAATAGACTGTAGATTTCAGGATCTTTTCTTTCACATAGTTAATATTTATGCGCCACAATCAAAGGCTGCTAGGATACACTTATTTGATTTAATTAAGCCCTTTCTTCATACTCGGAAACATGTTGTTTGGGGTGGAGACTTTAACTGTAGTTTGGATATTTCCTGAAGGATGGACATTGGTAAGAAGGTGTATTGTGACTCTCTAGCTTTGCAAAACTTAATTAAGGATGCTGGTCTCACTGATGCTTATAGATCACTGAGGTCTGATACTGGGGCTACGTATCATAGTTATATCTATAATACTAGAATTGATTATCTTTTTACCTCTCAATATTGCACACCAGTTCAGGATTTTGTGCAGCTGAATGAATTTTCTGATTATCATTTACTGACCGGGATATTTACTTTGAGTTCTATCTCCCCTATCTTTCTATCACTGGACTCATTGTGGAGACTTAATAATTCTCTACTCCTACACAGTGATATTGTATTACAGGTAAAGACCCTTTTTCAAGCTAGGATTTCTGTTCTTTGTGTTTATGGTTCCCTCTGGCTTTGGTGGAAAGATACTAAACTAGAATTCAGGTCTTTTTTTTATAAGGGAGGGGAAATGACGGGCTAAAGATAGATAGATATATGAAATATCTTGGTTATAGGGATCAGTTGCATAAACTTTTGTCTTTATCAGCCTCCTCTTCTATCAATTATACAACACAGATAGCAGAAATACGGAAATACATGTTTGCTAGTTAATATGATGGGGCACAATCTCTTCACATGGAAATGAGATTTGGTACTTCACATTCACTGTCTGTGAACCCATTCATGGCTTGTAAGGCTCGGTTGCATGCTACAGTAATGTCAGGGTTGTATGCTTCTGATGGTACCATAGATACTTTCATTGCAGGAATGCATTCTATTGCATGGTCACATTTACTGGTGCAGTTTGGTGCAGCCCTTGTTTTGGAGAAATCCCTGGCAGATGTCTTTACAGCACCTGCTCCTAAGGTGTCTTCCCTTTTGACCTCAGACTCTGTGACACTGATTACACAGGAAGAGGTTGCTCTTGCTATTGCACAGCTTAAATTAGGGGTGGTTCTGCGTTTAGATGGTCTTACACATGAATTTTATGACATTCACTGCAGATTTGACTGAATTCTTGGCAACGGTCTATAATGAAGTTTTGCCGGACGATGATGGGGATCTGGATTTTGGTCTAGCAGTTTTGAAATTTATATATAAAAAGGGAGATAAATGTTCCTTGGATAATTGGAGGCCTTTGAATCTCTTTAACACTGATTATAAGATTCTTGCCTAGATTCTCAGTAGTAGACTACAGAAGATGGCTCAAGAAGTGATAGATATCTCACAGTTCTGTGCCATTCCTGGTAGGAATATTCAATCTAATCTCTTTCTATTGAGAGAAATTTTTGAAGCTAAAATGACATATCAGATTACAGGCTTTGTCTTATCCTTGGATCAAGCCAAAGCATTTGAAAAGTACATCATGCTTTCTTGTTTCAGGTTATGGAACTATATGGTATACCTAGGGTGTTTTTAACCTGGATTTTTTGTTTATATTCCATTGCTGGATTTAGACCAATGATTAATGGTTGTCTGGGTGACTTTTTCCTCACAACATTGGTATCAGACAGGGTTGTCTGTTGAGCCCATTATTGTATACCTTCGTTTTGGATCCTATCATTAGATTAAGTGGTATGTTCAAACTATTGGATTGGCCCCATGTTCTAATTTGGGTCCGGAAAAAATATCTGCTTATGCAGATGATGTAGTTTTATTTGTGCAGAATAAAAGTGCAGGTGATAAAGCAGTTCAGATCTTTCAGAGCCTTTCAGTTATCTCTGGGGGACTCTTAATTTACAGAAAAGTATTTCTATCCCTTTGGATGTTGATTCCATGCAGGTTCCAGAAGTGGGGGTTATCAGGACAAGCACTGAACCGCAAAACATTTTGGGTGTATGGCTTAATTTCACAGATGCAGCAACATTTAATTGGGAAAAGAGATTAGTTATTTGTGAAAATAAAGTACAAATTTGGAAAACATGGAAATTGGGGAAAAAAGGAAAGGGTTATGGTAGTTAAGAAATGTTTGCTTGCTATTTTTTTATATTTAAGTTATATTTATGCTCCCCTTCATCATTTGGAGACACAGCTTTTTAGTGCTTTCTTTCAAATGGTATGGGGCAGTCGACTTTACCCAATTAAAAGGGATACTGCATATTTACCTATTAAAAGAGGTGGTCTTGGGATGATTAATCCTGTTGCTTTCTTTCTTTCTTTTTTTCTTTATAATATGTTGTGTTGTGGGAGGTATACAGCTTATAATTGGGATATATGGGTGAGTAGTTCTATGGCGGCAGTTATGGATAAATTGGATGTTTTACCTCCCAAAATTTCTCAACATTTACATATTCCTTCTTATGCAGTTGACTGTTTTAGAAAACTGAGACAATGCAAATTACAGAAATTGTCTGTCCTATAACTTACCAGGAAGCAGTTTTACCAGACATTTATTGGTATTGTGGAGCCTTTGCTTCTATTTCTGGAATGTGCCCCTTCACGAATGAGGTTTGCTTTACAGCTTCTTATTGATAAAAGAATTCCACAACATATGTGGGATGTTACATGGTTATGCTGTCATGGCAGATTGAATGTTCATGGTAATTTAAAGCATAAATCTTTTCAGGACAGGTATTGTCCCAAACAATTGTGTATCCAGATTGAAAAACCATGTCACACTTCTTTTTTGAATGTGGGGATGCTCTCTTATTTTGGAAAACTTTATCATTTAAATGGCAATGGCCTTTTTTAAGTAAAATTACTTACCAGACATTGATACTGGGTGATTTCTCTGGAATATGGGATACATTTCATAAGAGTACATTGAGAGTGATTTTTCTATTTCTAAATATTTTTTATGCCAAGCAAGATGTCAATATGTTTTACAGCACATTCAAACCTCTCCTTAGACTGTTATCTTGCACATTGAAACAGCTCTCTTTAGGCTTATGGAACTGGAATGCAGAAGTTCACCACTGGATCAATTTCAATTGCTATGGAAACATATTACTTTTCTACACTGACTTATATGGATGCACTTCTGTTTCAATGACTATTAATTTGTATTTTGTTTTAATTGGTTTCTTCTTTTTGTCTATATTTTTGTATATTGTTTTTATTGCTTTCCTTTATTGTATTTGTATTCTATTCTCTGTGTAGATTCCTCTGTTTGTATTTTGTTTTATTACATGATGCTGTGTATTGCTTTCTTAATAAAAAAAATTCCCCTCTTTTCGAGAAGTGCCATGGGATCTTTAACATCCACCTGAACTACCACCAGAACAGGCAGATGGGACCTTGGTTTAATGTCTCATCCAAAAGACGGCACCTCATTAGTGCAGCACCCCTCTCATGATGCACTACAGTGTCAGTATTGGGATATTAACCCAAGTGCCTGGTGTGGGGATAGAACCCACAGCCTACTGATCTCCCAGCCTCAGAAGTGAGTGTGCTACCTGCTGAGCCACTGACACTGACAATATATATATATACATATATATATATATAGGATATGTAACAGGGACCTGTGGAATACATGATTTATTTTCACAAGAACTGTTTGACCTTGGGTAACCACACATGTGGCTTAAGCTACGAGTGATGTGAACAGTTTGAGTGAAAAAGCATGTATTCCACAATGTCTCTGTTATGCATTTCATTTATGCAATAGGGATCCTTTAGGATTCTGCAGGGAGATTTGTTTGGAATTGTTTATTTAATGTTTAACATTAACTTACATGGACTTTTTGTGCTTTCTGAGGATAGCTCTGCTTAGCGTAGTAGTTGCTAAGGAGTTGCTATGGATGGTTCCAACTTTACATTATGGGCAGTACATAATGAAAATATTTGATGCACAATTCTTTTGTTTTTGCATTTTGGGGCGGGATTGATTAATCAAAAAAGTGAATACAAATTGAATTTTCTGCCATTTTTTGTTGATTATAATAAATCTCAAAGACATCTATAAATAAAACCTCTCATTTTGTAGATATTGTGCTGAAAAACATTTGTGCTTAAAGTGCAATGATATCAATTCTTGTTTTAAATTTATTTGTATTTTTTTGTCGAGAAAGTGTAAAAAACGTAATTTTCTGCTGTTTTTTACTAATTATAAAAAAAAATAAAAGGTATCTGTAAATGAAACACCATTTATGTTGTAGATATTTTTGTGCTGGACAACGTTTGTGCTCACAGTACCATGTTATCATTTTTCATTTTATAGTTATTTGCATTTGAGTATGATTAGTACTGCTACAGAGGCTGAACATTCTAAATTGGGCTGATGACATAGTAACTGTGTATATAAATGAGTAATGATATAGTAACTATGTACATAAATGACTGATGACATAGTAACTATGTACACATATGAAATTTATGTACACAGTAGCTCAAATATCAGGATTTATGTAATGGATATATTGTCCACACCTATGCATCAATATATATATATATATATATATATATATATACACACACACACACATAAGTAATAGATAAACTACTCTGAGGTGTACGGTCACACTCTGATATACACACACCTTAGTGTGCATTGTTACACATGAGACCGCAGGCCGACTGCGTAGACCACCCAAGGCATGCGTATATCAGAGTGCGACCACACACTTCAGAGTGGTTTATCTATCTTATAAGATGTCAAAATTGTTTTGGAGGGGGGTAAAATTGCAGGTCTGTGTTCATGCTCTGATATATGCATGGTCATGTGATGTGTTTTTTACAATCAGAACAATGGATTTGGATATGGTTGAGCTTCTCATTTTATAAATATAGATATAATAACTTTGCAACTGTTCAACAGATTTGCATGAAATTTGGAATGCATGGTCTTACATGGTAGATCTCTTGATATGCCAAGTTGTATTTTGGTCAGACTTGCAGTTTATGTGCAGCAAAATGCTGAAGAATGCATTTTTCGATTTTGTTTTAAACTTTTGTTCTGAATTTTGCTCATCAAATAGTGGCCACACCATTTGGTATTTTAGTCTGAAAGTTTCAGGGTAGAAAGAGGTTTAGTCATAGAATAATCCATCATTTCTTTGGTGAAAAAATATTAATCTATTCCAGAGTTATTTAATTTTGAAGTTTCAGGTTCTCAGCATGCTCAGTTCACTCAAAGATTTATATGTATTTTTTACTAACAGGGATTGGGCTCACAATCAAGGATTTTGTCAGCTCTCGAATGGGGATTTATAAAATTCTCATTCATGAGAAAAAATTCTTCATTCTCAAGGCGCTATTTTGTTTTCATTTTTTCTCCCCAAACAAAATGTCATAGCTTGCTCCACGGGTGACTTGTTAATGAAAAAAGGCATGGGGTTTGTTCAGGGGGATGCCTTCTACAAACCCACACCTTTGGTTTCCTTCATTTTTGGCCAAACAATTGCTGTTTAAAATTTTCAAATTCTTCATTTGTGACTCGCTTCCAATCTTCGTTCGTAAGGTGACAAAATCCTTGTTCACGAGCCAGTTCCCTTTTGCGAGCTGACAAAATCCTTGATCATCATTTTGCGACCAAATGGCCATTCTGGTGAAGGAGGATTGGCTAACAAACAGATATTTTGACACCTCACAAAAGGGGATCAGCTCACAAATGGGGGATTTTGTCAACTCAGGAAAGGGGATTGATTTTTCACTTCCTCGTTCTCGAGCTGTCAAAATCCTCATTCATGAGCCAGTCCTCTTTTGCAATCTGACAAAATCCCCTTTTGTGACTTGGAGGCCAGATGGCCAGAATCTGATAATCAATGATTACTCATGAACAGGGATTTTGACAGCTTGCAAACTAGGATTTTAAAAATGTTTCCACTGCGCTGTAAAAAAAAGGTTTGCTCTTTTGTCTTGAAATTTGCAGGTTATAAAGGGATGTCCCAGGGATGTGAATTATGCTATTTAGGTATTAAAAAGTTATTTGACTACAAAGATATGCCATCACAAAGTTGAGATTTTTCCGATAGGATAACACTGTGGTGCCCACAGCGACTTTCAGCGCCCGTATCTTGGAAACTATGTGAGATACAGATTTTTGCTACTTGCAGCTTTTTACAGTAAGCACACATGGAGGTTTCAGAGTCATAGATTACACCTGCAGTGGAATTTTTTTCATAGGTTGCATGGTTACTGAAATATTGGCAAATTAGTGTTACAAGAGTTCCTTTTAAGGCCTATAGGGCTATTGTATGGCTCCATTGTTATGTGCAAGAGGGAGCACAGGGCCTGAAGGGCCCATGCTCCCACAGACACATATCATTATGCACAAATTGGCAGTTGGTGGGAGCGCAAAGCCTTCCCACCAATACATACTATTTACTAGTTACATTACACTTTTTTTAAAAGTAAGGACATTCATTGCAAAAGCATCATTAATACATCAGTTAGGGTTAAAGCAACAAAAGTAGGGGAATGAGATGTTTGGGTTGAGCCCCTAACTTCTCAACCCACCACTCCATACTCCATACACCAACAGATGCTGGGGTGTGCCATGGGGTCATGAGGCCTAACTCACATTGCAAAAAACTCTGTTAATGCATCAGTTAGGGTTCATACTACAGTGACAAAAGTTGGGAAATGCAATGTTAGGCTTAAAAACCCTAACTCCACCCCCGACACACACACACATATGC
This sequence comes from Neoceratodus forsteri, assembly GCA_016271365.2. NCBI lineage: Eukaryota > Metazoa > Chordata > Ceratodontiformes > Ceratodontidae > Neoceratodus > Neoceratodus forsteri. Next base: position 717,512,920 of record CM028132.1, on the reverse strand, counting down.
AAGTAAGGAAAGGTCCAAGACAACACAACCAATCACAAACAACCAGCATCAGGTAACAGAAATAACATGCAACTCTCTAAATGTACTATAAGACACATCCATCATCATGGACCACCAACTGTATGAGTTTTGCTGCCATCTGAGTGCCTTGGGGTTACACATGCATACTGGGTAACCATGGCTGATGGCCCACAGAAAGTATTTTTGTGTTACAAACATTAATAATAATACCTAAGTGTGCCAGCCCAGTGATGCTGAGGGTTGAAGCACTGGATGCCACACTTTGTGCTATGCTGGCAACCCATGTTTGGGATTGGGCATAGATCACTGGGGTCAGCCAGGAGGAGGAGGATTCAGCATCCCAGGGATAGCTCTCCTTCTCCAGGGTGGGTAGGGGGAGCCTGACCACTGAGGTGCCAGCTCCTAGCTGTGGCTGGGTGCTGTGCAAGCCATAGGGTCAACAACAAAGGTCAGCACTGGAGGTGGTGTCCAATGAGTAATTCATGGAAGCGTGCATTGCAGTATCATTGACGCCATTACATGCCAGCACTTAGGTGGGCTACCTACAAAAAACAGGAAAAAAATTCTCGACAGCATGATGGCTTCCCCAATGCACCACCACAGTTGTGCCCAAGTCAGTTCCCTCCTAGGCCCACCCTCCAGGTCTCCACAGTGGAGGGTAAGTACTCACTGAGATGCTTTCTGGGAAGGACTGCAGAGGAGAGATGTAGCTCTGGCAATGACCAGGGCAGGGGCCAAGAAGACTGGCCAGAATGGGGGGAACCAAAAGCACAAATCCCCCCTCAGCTGAAGACCAGAAAAGAAAGAAATAAAAAAAATATTAAGACCAAGCAGATGGCAATATTTAGATAGGTAACAAATGATGAAACACACAGTAGGATATGCACAGATAGCTATATTGTAAATGAGAGTTTTGATAACCCTAACAAATTGCATTTGATCTTTGCATTTTTTTTGATAGAGTTAGTCAGTCCTAATAACAAAGGGTAGAAATAATAATAGTAATGTTTAATAAGGTACTGTAGTTTACAACTAACATCTAAAAGCCACAGTTGTGACATCTATAGCTGACCATTACATATTGCTAATGAGTATTTTCAGGCAATGTACAACTATAACAACATGTTGTGGTGCAAGTTTCATACCTGACTAGTGTCTGAAAAGTACTATTTATTTGTCAGCTGTGTTTTTATGTGACCACATTCCCAAGTGGTAACAGTGATATGTGTAGCGAGCCAATTGTTGAATTTTGACAGATCAATATAAAGATTTTGTTAGTTTTACACAGTAAGTTTCACTGTATGAAGAAGATCTGACAGCAATAATATGCCATCATACTGTGCTGTAAGCATAGAGTCAACCATACTGTATTTGTTTCTTCATTACATAGTTTTATGTAAATGATTACAGTGTTGTGATTATTGTGGTTACAGATGTGACTGCCTGATATACTGTATTACAATATTCAAATGAAGTTGTAACAGAGTTATGAAATTGTATTAAATACTAATGTTGTATACCATGACAATACTAATTGTTGTTTTTTTGTGTGTATGTAAGTAATACTGTTTATTATCATACTATTGTTGTGCATTTAACATATCATCATGTCAGCAATGAGATACAATGGGGTGTCTTACATAGTTGTAATGCACAGCCAGGGTGCATAGTGAAGCACAATTCTGGAGTCTGAGTCCGTCCAGTCCCCCAGCTGTGTGTTACAAATATGTAATGCACATCCCTGCAGTAGTCGCTGCACTTATAAAAAAATTCTGAGCATTCTAAATGTGGTTTGTAGCTTTTTGCTTTGCGTTAGACACTGGTAATGCATGGCTAACAAACAGACAGCTTGAAACCCTTTGGCTATTATATAAATAGCAGTAACACTTGTATTTGATTACTGATGTAGTAAATGTTGACAAACCTGACTGCATTATCACACGATACATGACAACCTGTTTACATTGATGGATGAAGATTCTGTCAGTTTGAAATGATCACACATTTCTGTTAATAATATTTATTCTTAACTATTTTCTGTCAATGTTTGCTATGAAATTATAATGACAACAGGTGTGTTACAATACAGCAATATTGTAAGTTGTGTTTTTATATTAGATATTTAAGTACAAACATTATACCCTCATTGAAGTGCATTGTACAATTATGTAACAGTAATTATATAATAGTCTCACAGTATTTAGCCATGTTCTGTGATACAGTTAGTCATGTGGTCCATCAGCCATGGCTTCCCAGCATGCATGTGTACCCCCAAGGCACTTGGATGGCAGCAGAACTCATAAAGTTGGTGGACCATGATGACAGATATGTCTTGTAGTATGTTTAAAGAGTTGTATCTTATTTCTGTTACCTGATGCTGGTTGTCTCTGATTGGTTGTGTTGCCATGGACCATCCTCTACTTGCATGTGTTTGTGGGGGGGGGATGCAGAGTTAGGGTTTTGAAGCCTACATCACATTTCCCAACTTTTGTCATTGAAGTATGAACCCTAACTGATTCATTAACGGAGTGTTTTGCAATGAATTTCCCTTCTTTTTGAAAAAGTGTAATGTAACACTTCTAAGTTTTTAGGAGCATGAGGTCTATGTGGACAGTGCAAAGCAACACTAGAAAATGTTGTACCTAGTGTTGTCTTGTAGCTGTAGTAGGAACCCTAAGTTGTCCATTAATGGAATTTTTTACAATAAACTTTCCTTCTTTTTGAGAAAGTGTTATGTATTGTTACACTGATTTACTGATGTTGCAGTTAAAACACAATAGTAAAACCTTTAACCATAACCACTATGATTTAGTTAACTGCAACAGACACATTGAAATCCAGTGTACGTCCGCTGTAAACTGTAGTTTCAAAAATGTAACATGAATACTATAACTCTTACGTAATAGATAAGTGAGAACACAACACAAGTAGGTAAGATTTAAAAATATATATTTATTTCCAATTTATAAGGTGATAAAAAAGACCGAATTGAATGTCAGTGTGAGAAACACAGTCTCGAAATGCAATATTGAAAGTAAATTGTTAAATCTGTAAAAGTGAAGCGTATACTTAATATAGTATTACACATATCCAGGAAGCATCCTTTATTGTATATCAAAGTAAACATCAGCATATCATTGCATACCAAAGATATGTGTTCACACTTATTAGTATACATTTAACTTTTACATTGATATTATCACTGTGTGACTGACAGTGTTAATGTTCCTGGAGTGGACGAAAAACCAAATGCTACATGTTTAACAGTTCATAAATACATGAATTATGACTGAAAGTCAAAGTAGAATTATAGTATAAATGTTAACATAAATAAAATATATGTGTGTATGTGTGTATGTGTGTGTGTGTGTACAGATATGAATCTGTATACACATAGATATATATTGAGATATATATATATATAGATGAATTTGGAAAATTTCCACTTGACCCCTCAATTGAGGCAATCCAGAAAAATAATCAGGAACATAAAAATCAGTTATTAGTGTAAGTGTCTGATTTGCAATAGTATCAAACTAGGTATCATATTAGTGGTATAGGACAACAGAAGGCATTAGCTCATATTTCAGAGGAGGCCACCTAAATGGTCAACTATCAGATGAAGATCCAATTTGGTCTTAAAAGACTCCAAACTAGGTGCCTGGACTACTTCTTCTGGTATTTTATTCCATTCTCTGACAGTCCTAGGTTTAAAACTATATTTTCATGAATTAGTTTTACAATGTACCTCAACTAACTGTCAAGTATTACCCCTTAAGAAGTATGTAGATTCTTTATATTTCAGGCCCAGATCTTTCTCCAATTCCTCATCCTTCAAAATTCTATATAGCAACAACAGATCCCCTCTAATTCTCCGGAACTCCAAAGTCCATAATCCTAATTTGTTTAATCTTGTTCCATATGGTAACTTTCTCAATCTCAAGATTGGTTCAGTAAGTGCTTTCTGAGGCCTTTCCACCCTGTTTTTATCCTTCATTAAATATGGGCTCCAGACAGCAGAACAAAAATCAACAAGGGGTCTTATATATGCCATAAACAGTGGTAACAATACTGACTCACTTCTAGAAAAAAGGTTTTTTGCCTTGCAATTTACTAGATACATTGTTCTATTGGAGATATTACTACTTTGTATCCCAGACTTCAATGAGGTTCCTATATACACACCCAACTCTTTTTCACATACAGATTCTCTCAGCTTCACCCCCTGCAGATACTAATCTTGATGCATATTATTCTTCCCCATGTGCAACACAGCACATTTGTGAAAACTAAATTCCATTCTATTATGCTCAGCCCATTCACCAATTGTTATTAAATACTGTCCCAGTGATAGTCGGTCCTCAAACATGCTGCCAACACCTCCATTTGACTAATTTGTTCCCACTCTCCACCACCAAATCCCCAACAAAAACATTGAACAATAAGGGACCGAGGACAGACCCATAACACACACCTCATTTGATACATGTCCCAGAACTCTCACTCTATGTCTCCTACCTGTCAGCCAAGCCCTAATCCAAGCTACCAGGGCATCATCCACTCCCATTTTTGTCAATTTCCAAATGAGCCTACCATGTTGCACCCTTTCAAATGCTCTACCAAAATACAACATAACCACATCCACAGACTCCCCTCTATCCAAATATGCCCCAACATGATCAAAGAAACATATCAAATTGGTGTCACATGATCTTTGCTTGATGAAAACATGTTGCATTTTGTCATATAAATTATCTGCCAAATATCTTTTGATTTCATCCAAAATTACCCCTTCAATTAATTTCCCCGCAATGGATGTCAAACTAACTGGTCTGCAATTTGACACTTCTTCTCATTTACCTTTCTTATATATAGGAACCACAGTAGCAATCCTCCAGTCTAGTGGTACGAATCCTTCCCTCAATGATGTATTGGCTATATCAGATATAAAAGGTGCCATTTCCCTACTTAATTCTTTTATACATTTTGGATGGATCCCATCAGGGTCTGCTGCTTTACCTACTGTAAGGGCCTGAATTTTGCTGTATACTTTCTCCACAGTAACATACTCCTTATAATAAAAGCTGCTGCTTCCCTTCACCCCACCCTTTTCTCCTATGTTCTACTTGCTGAGGACCTGAGTGAAGAAACTATTGAATTCCTCAGCCATCTCCTCAGATTTCCCCTTTACAATTTATATATGAAAAAGTTAACAAATATATATATATATATATGTGTGTGTAAATGGATAATAAATCACGTTAGAACAGATTGTTAAACAAACTGTTATATCTGTATGAGCTATAATGCTAAAATGTATACATGGTTAACTTCCAAGATAATAGTAAGCTAAATAGTAACATAAGCATATCACTATGTAGTCAGTACTGTGGACAGTATATACAACGTGCAAAAATCGTAAGCATAGCAGTGTTATTATGAATCTGAGTAAAATTCTATACAATTGAAGTACTTATGCATCCCACTGTTATAATACTGTTATAATAAACATATTCAAACTTTGTAAACTTCAGTTAAATATTCAGTAAAATTAGTATACTGAAACAAGTAACTTAAACCCTATGTGGTAAAATGAACAGTATGATGAATATCTACATATAGTATTTCTCAATGTCTGAAGACAAACACATTAATATGACAGCTTTGTAAAACATTAACACTGTGATATGTTTCATGAAAAGTATGCAATGATACAGTATATGCATGTACACAATAAGACTATAGCATAACAGTAAACAAGTAGTAGTTGGGTGTTGCTATTGTGAAGGTATGATTGAAACAACAGAGTCATATAGTTATTTGCTGTAGCTGCAGTTACAGCTCTATGTTACTGTAATAGTGGTAAGAACATTTCCATGAAAAGCTGTAATCAATAGTTCTAAGGTGTGTGAACATGTAAAATGTCACATCAACTTAGAAAAGAATTGTTTTTTAAGTCATTTAAGACCTTTGAAACATGTAATGGATGCTGAAACATGTAACAATACATCATGTGCAGATGCTTCATGTACATGTACAAGTGCAATACCTAAAGAGGTTATACTGTCAGAAAGTATGTGAAGTCACATTCCAATGATAGAATGCAACTTGTTAACAACATAATAGAATATCAGCACAGTTGAAACACATAGTTAAATTTGTATATGTTTTTCAACTATTGTACAACTATATAAGTGTGCTTTCACAAGTGATTCTAAACACAGCTGGTGCCAACTGAAGACCGCTTCAACCATGTTTACTGGATCACTGAGTCATACACTGATCTTAGTTGCATGGTTGATAAAATCATACCTATGTGCTGTAGATAAGTTACTGTGAGTTTACTTTAGTAACTAAACACATCAATCAAACAAAGGGCATAGTTTGCTGTTGTCTGAAGTTTTCACAATGGGACGGCAATGCTTGTCACATGGTGTGTGACTATTCTTCTGACTGATGAAGATTGTTGTAGTTTTTCAATATCAATACATAAGCATATTTTAACTTATGAGGCAGCCTCTGTTTAAAAATACTTATTAAGTCATTGCATTCACCCAACCTGTTGTGTACCTCAACCAAGTGACGTAATGTCCAGAATGTACAGATTGACCATGGTGGTAGATCACAGCATGAGTATCAAATAGTGTCTGAGCAAATGAAAAATCTGTGATAGGTGTGTCAACTCCTAGTGCTTGAGACTCAAATCTATGCAATACAAGGTTAAGGCATTGAGAAGTCCTAATTCGTATAGAGTACATGTCCCTCCACACCTAACACAATGGTGACCAGCTTGTGCACTCTTAATCAGCTCTCGAAACTTAACTGTTCATGACTGAGATATATACAAAGAAATTCAAAGCATATTCTCTGTAGTTTGTTGCTCTGAATGACCACAGGACAGGCTTTTATATTTGGTGACATAGTTGACAGTGAACTACTGTCACATTGGAATATGCTGATCATCCATACTATTTATGATGGCCATCACAAACTCAGTCACATCCTGTTACATGTTATCTGCAAATGTTCTGTGTCCACTGTAGGTACTTAAAACACATCAGAGAGGTGTGAATAATTGTTCATTGTCAGAATGTTGTGAAGTTACATGTATCAGTTGCTTTAATCACTTTGATAACAGAGAGTTATGAGAAAGCTGTTATTCTATGTACAAAATGACGCATGTGGAGAAATGTTTGCATTGCTGAATTTGCAAAGCAGTTAACTCCAGTACTGTTATCAAATGCTGGGACAACAGCCATACCAAGAAACTTCTTATGAGGAGGTGACTTTGTATCTGTGTGTGGTATGGTAACCTCAATAGTATTATAAGTTAATTCAAGAGTGGTTGCTCAGTTCCTCTTATTGGCACCTGAAGCTGTGACTGTAGCATTTGAATGTACTACATACATGGGTAGTGGTATTAGAGGCATGACTGGCTGGTACAGAGTACGTAAGCTATTGTACTCAACAATACATCGTTTGTCAGTGTGGCTGTTCTATGGTGTCAGAGTGATTATGTGCAAACCAGAAAGACTGCGAACATGGGAAAGTGCAACATAGCTCATGCCATCTTTGAAAATGCCAGTGCCTTTGTCCACCATTGCTGAGTCCAAACTTAAGCCCTGTGACTTGTGTATGGAAACAGCATATGCAACACATAGTGGAAACTGTTTCCTGGTTACATATATATCCTTCAAAATCTGGAACTTGACAGAAGTCCTGTCAATTTTTATGGACTGTTCAATGTTGTCAAATTTAACAACAAGTGCCTCTATGAATGCTTTCTGAACATTGTACTAGAAGTCAATAATGTGACCCATTGCACCATTGACCATGCCACGTTCATGTCAAGGTTCCTACTTAGCAAAATACATGCATTCTTACAAACAGTAAGAACAGCTTCTAGTCCAGCTGTACATGACACATCTGACTTAAGTTCAGACCATCACTCAGTCAGCTTAGCTACTAGGTTGTGACTTAAGCAAACACCATCAACTGTATCAACAACATGCAGACTGATGATTTATTGACCCTCTGTCTGTAACATGATAATATTGAATTCAACACATTGCTTAAGCCATGGCATAAGACATAAGATAAATGTACTGATTGAGTACACTTCACTAAACACATCACACGCAGCATGTATTTATGCACCATCAGCAGTGATACTATGTGTATTCAACATTGAAAGATGCGATAGTGATAGACTTCCAGTGCAAACGTGATCCAACAATGCCTTGTAAGCTAGATCACCACTCTGTCACATGTTCTGAAACAACTTGACATGTGAATAACTCGCATAGGTTAAAACCTCCAATACACCCTAGTGTCTTCTTAGACTGCTTGACAGTCAGAGCAGTAAAGACATGTTCTCCATTGATGGGTGCAAGTTGTAAAAGGTCCCCAAATACAACAATACTTTTTCCACCAAATGCATCACCATACTCACTGCCCAGAATCTCCTGTAGCTGAAGGTGTTTGAAGACAAGCATCACATTTGGGACCATGCCGATCTCATCAATGATCAGCAGCTTCATTTTAATAAACATAGAAAGAAGGTCAGATATCACCTCAAAAGACAGTTTACAATACTCTCCAGATTTCCCATGCTCTACTGGTAACATAAACAAATGGTGCAGTGTGACTCCACCAATACTGTATGCATCCAGTCCAGTTTCAGCACTGACAGCAACAGACATTACTGTCCCTGTGTGTTGCCTTATGTCAGCTGTGATGGCCACAATGAGAAAGCTCTTGCCTGTACCTGCAGAACCACTAACAAACATTAGCAATGGCTTGCACTCATCACATTGGTATTGTTTTTGTTCATGCAATATACCATGTCTACCTGCGTCTGTAACAGCAGCATAAACAATGAGCTGTTGTTCATCAAGACTTTTTCTCAGTTGACCCGTATCAACAGCACAGTGTGATCCATGCTGCATAGCACTTTGCATTTCTGCCATGACTACTTCTGAGTCATTAATATGAAGAGGTACTCCAAGTGTACCCTGTACTTTTGGATCAAGGTTGTCTTGCAAAGTAACAGGGGTATCCTCCTTAAGTCATTTCTTGGCTCTGTCAAGCTGTTCTTTCTCAAGTTCTAGTCTGTGTATGTATGTGTCTGAGTGTTCTGTTTTGAAGGTCTCATAAATGTAGTTGAATTGTTCCTCGAAGGTATCACAACCACGTTTCAATCTGGTCTCATCCCTCCAGGGTTGGAACAAGAACAGCAAAGCAAAATAATAATGCTCTCTGCTCTCATAAGTGGACAGGCTTAACTTACAATAGTCAATCAGCCAAGGCTTAAGTCTCTTAATGAGACAGCCATCCACTCCCCTGACCTTGTAAATGTCATGTGTACTATCAGGTGAAACATCCGTTTTATAGTCGTATCATTTTGCTACCTCAAATAGATACATACTGTCCATGGTACTGTGGCTGCTGGGGTAGTATGTGTGGATCAGATTGTTCTTCAAGATATGCTTTGAAGAAGGTCAGTTAAGAGACAGTTCCTCAAACTCATCATGAGGTTTTAGCAGACATTTGCATTTCTCTTTGTAGTTCACACTGAGAAACTGCACAGGATCAAATTTTCTGTACAAGTGTGTACCGATCAATCACTGGCCTCATATGCACCACAATCTCTGTGTGACTGTGTCTTTAACTCAAGTGACCACAACTGTGATGTGAGTGATTTGCTTGAACTGGCAATATCCTCCCAAAGTTCTTGCAAATTGGTCTGCTCATGCTTGGTAATGTAAGAAGCTACATACCGAACAACAGCCAATGAATTGTCGGCCACAAACTGAACATCAATGTTTGCTTGCTGCATGAGTAGAAGAGTGAGGTTGTAATCATTGATGTGCACCTCCTTCTCCTGTCTGGGTAACTCATATACCCTTTTGGTTGATTTTGCCTTCAAATTATGGTACATTGATGAAAACAGTTCATTCATGTGACCGTTCTGACAGATACGTCTAGGAAAACCAAAACGACATCTGGTGTACCAATCAGATCTACTTTTGACTGCATGTCAGCAGTATTTGGCACACATATGTCATTAGAACTTTTGCACCAACTTCTGTAGTGTAGGACTGTCATACTTGACAGGTATGTGACAAATTATGTAATGCTTGATAAAGCTTAGCACTTCTGCTGCTTCCTGTTCACCAATGTGTGGGGCATCATTGATCCATAGTAGCATATGAATATGAGGAGCACCATGTACCTGATACTCCATTCCCCAAAAGTAGTGTTCCACAACACCAAGAGGTGGATTGTCCTCCAACAAAATGAAATTCAGAATGTCATGGAATTGTTAGTGAAAATGTCTGGTCACAGACACTGGGTCAAGTGAGCACATCTCACCAAGAGTCATTGATGAAATGCCCTCAACTTCAGCATTAGCTCACTTTAAGAGTTCAATCAACTCATCCCAGCTGTATTCAGCACAGCTTAGAGTGACAAACCATGTTGCTGCATCATACTCTCTAAACATGGACATGACCTCAGAGTGCCTACGATACCAGTATTCCTTAGTACCACATAGATTTGAAAGTATAGATGACAAATTAACCTGCAGTGTCTCATCCTTTCTCTTCAATTTCTGGATAAATTCTGTGGCATTGATTCTGTCAAGTGGAGTCGTGAGCTGTGGAGTATGTGCAATGGATGAAGAGAGTATACTAAGCTCACTCTCCCACAGCAAGTGAAACAGATATTGAATGTTTCTGAGGAATTTGCCATTCTTATTCAATACTCTAGCTGAATGACAGTCATCACCTGGTACACACACTTCTCTGTTATTCAAATGACCACTTGATTCTTGTGGAAACAAATCAGGAAAGCAATGTGCTTCCAATGTGGCCTCCCAGATACTAACAAGGGCACTTTCCACCTGTTTCATCTGATAAAGGTCAACATTGTCCCCAACAGGATCCTTACTCATACAGGGTGAATTTGTGTACTGTTCATGCACACTTTCTTTTGTTTCTACATTTGTCTTCTTGATTATTGGCTTCTTTGTGTCCAACACACTATACTGAGCAGATATGCTGCTCATCCTGTCAATGTCAAGGTCTGCATAGAAGGGATTGTTGCTCTTCAAGTAAGTGAGAGCTGTTTTCACCTTCTGTACATTGACAACATCCTGCCAGATAACCTTTGACTTAGTTGGCTCACCATTAACAAGAGTAATTAGACTGTTTTCATTTGAAATTGCCTCCACATTTTCTTGTAAAGGAAGTGGCAGATACATAACGGAGCCCTTCAGACACTTGATGAGCTCTTTCTGGGATATGTTCCATGTCCTAGTATTCAGATGTTAAATAGTCTGGAATGGTTTCATAGTTTGAATAAGAATCCATACAAACATATTCAACTTAGTAATCTCATTGGGTGTGACATGTGCCTCCATGTTGTTTAGAAGTGACTTTTGTGGCATTGTGTCAATTTTCACCTTAGAAAAACAGTATTTGCACATCACAACCACTAGCTGTAGGTCAAAGTCATGCACTAATAGTAAGAATGCCAACAATCGGGACCAATTCTAAGACTGTATCTTTTCTAGATCAACTGTAACAGTTGTTTCTGGTAACAGAGCCTTTTACATGAGACATGCACAGAGTAAAATTTCTCTCTCTTTGCCAACTCAAATTTGGCAATGGATTTGTCAAAGATATTAACAATCTCTGTTTCCATGAGAGACACACTACTGTAATCAACAGCTGATGTTTCTTGAAGAATTGTATCAGTAGCATGAGTGCTTCATTGTAGCTCTTCAATAAGTTTAGTTGCACCATTCATGTCACCAGACTGCAACAACTCAGAAAGGCATGTGTACTGTGAAACAGCTCACCTTACTTCATATATCTTGCACAGAAAGGTGTGCATGCCAGACTGATGCACTGCTAGCATCTGCATATGGTGAAAGACACTGTCACAAACACCACTATCTAAGCATGCAAATGAATGACCCAGCAGTCTAGCATGTGGACGGATTTCACAATGGTCTATTGTCTGGAACAATTTATATCTTTCTTTACTATCAGTGACAACAAAAAGATTAATAAACTGTTCCACTTTATCGAAAGATGACTGCCACTGATTGCATGTAGCATCACATGTCCATGTTAGAAATTTGTGTCTATGTGGGCTTTCTGTTGTGGCATTGTCATCATCAGACTCAGTTGCTGTGTCATGACATACAGTCAAGACATTAGATACTTTGCCATCCTCATCAATACAGAAATTGCTGTCCTTCTTTTGTGTGTGATATAATTCCTTCCAGAAGTATGCCTCTCAATGTTGTGTGTGGAGCCAGCTGCCTGTGAAAACTTCATAAAAGTTGTGTTGGTTCAACTGTGGAAAGTATTGCAACTTCATCTTCACAACATACACAACTTTTCTGAAAACGTTCAAGTATGTCTGTCATTTTATGCCACAAGTGTTGTAGCAGAGCTAGTGCTCTGCTGACATAAGTACGCACTCTCAGGCGCAGCTTCATTAAGGACAGATGACTCTTCAATCTCCTACCTTCATGTTGCATGGCAGTTGCAATAAGTCTATCAACCTTAGCTTTAGCTGCTAATGATCAACAATACTTCTGCTTCTCAGATGGCTGGTAACAACAGGGACAGTATGCTGTTGTTTATTCTGTATTCATTTACATAGCTGCCCAACAGTTTTCCTGCATTTTGATGTTTTTTTAACTGTTGAGAAGTTCTGTTTTTTTCTGCTGCAGTTGAGCAACCATGTAGCATTCCAGTGGAATCTGTAAGTGTCAACCTATGTCTCTGTACAGACCAAGTGGTTTTCATATGCTTTGATGTGGTATGTGAACAGTTGTTCAAATTCTTCAGCAACACTACACTACTATGGTACCTGTTACATCATTGTTTAGCATTATGCCTCTGGTTTGATGGCATTTCTGCTGTGTTGTCAGTGAACAATGTTCTGAAATAGTTGGCAAATATCAGACTTCTGCAGAAGAAGTAAACAAAACATGCAACTTAATGATTTACATTAAATTGTCAGTAGTCTATGTCCTTATTGTGAAAGTAATATATAATATAAAAATGTAAAATTTAAAAAATCAATACTTATGTGATTAGAAGATTTGCACACATTAAATTTTACTGAATTAGCAAAACTCATAATATCACAATCAGTCTGTGAAGGTTGGGTGATTGTAGCTGTACAATACAAGTGTTTTCTTGATCTTTTGAAAACAATTGTGAATGTTTCACATTTGTGACATTAGTTTTGTGATACTTTTATGTTTGTGAAATGATAAATGCAATCTTTCATGTTTGCAAAAGTATATTTGCAAAAGTATCGTATTTGCAAAAGTGTCGCATTTGTCCTTTCTCATATCATGAAAGTTTTGTAAAATTGTGCTGCAAATAGGAAAGATTTACATATTTACTTTTGCAAATCACAAAACGTTTGCAAAATAGTGTCACAAATGTAAAGGTTTCCAAAAAACAGAAAGTTGACCTATGAACCAAGTGTTTCCCATGATGCATCACAACCAGGAAGTGATGGAAATCATGGAAAAAACATCAGCAACCTGGAAACACTGCTAAATACAGCACAACAAGGCATATAACAGCAGTATACATGTTAAACAGCTTTAAATGAATTTACCTTTAAGGTTAAATGTTATTATTTGAAGATTTCACAGCTTTTGTCCACTAAGAGTGGCCATGTTTTTGAGAAAAAAACACCAACCTAGCAAGCTTAACCAATCAGATTGTCCATAACCCTCGATTGACACCCGCTTCAGCCAATTACATAGTAGAGTATATGAATATGTCTTTATTCAAATTGATTGTGTCTGGAGATTAAACAGGTGATGTTAGATGACCAATGAAACACACAGAAAATCAGAGAAGAAACACACAGCAGCCATCTTACTTTAAACTGCAGAGCACAGTGTGAGAGAGGTGTAAGTACAGCAACTTTCTTCAATATTTTTAGCACATAAATAAACATTATATAGAGGATAATGTCTGATGTACAGGTGATAACCATGATATAATCATCTTGAGTGGTTGCTAGGGCATCAGTAAACCTTAAGAGTGCAGCTCAAAAGGTTTACAATTGCCCGAGCAACAATGAGAAATGATTACACCATGGTTATCACCTGTACATCAGTCATTGTCATTTATAGTGTATGGGACTCGACATGAGAAGCTACTCCCCCCGAACACAAGTAATTTAGCCTTATCTTATTAATGAATCTGCACTACAGCCACATGATTGTGTAGGAAAACAATCTATTAGGATACATGGACTGAATGACAGTGGGCCAAAATAGCACCAGAGTTAAAATCTCTACCAGATGTAGAGATTGCTAGACTCAGTAACAGTAAACTGAGACAACCAGAATCTTATTTGAATACTGTACTGAGGCTAACAATCACATTATAGGTATGTAGAATACTGAATAACACTGGCATTCCATTTTGTAAACCCACTGCTAAGACATAGATGAGATAGGTTTATAAGGTTCTGACATCACAACAGTGGGATTACAAGGTTGTAATCTGTTTGATTTCAATGTATAACGGTTACCCATACATTATATTAGCACAAAAATAGCAATAAACAAGCCAGTTTTTTGAGATGTACTGGGCAGTATTAACATTCAGAACATGTAACACTGTGGGAAAAAGTTATCAGTGTTTAAAGTCTAAACAGTATAGTCAACTTACCACCTGAAATGACAGCTGAAAATGGAGGCAGCACACCTTGCGCAATTGCATCATTAAAGAACTAGCAGCCAATAAATGAGCAGCACTCATTTGTTGTTGTTTAAACTGATCTATTAAGAGGATGTATTTTTCCCTCTCAGAAACTTTGCAACATTGCAGTGTTCCATGAGTATAAAGGATTTATTAGCATAATGTTAGATGCAGTTGCTGAACTGGAAGGCAGAAAAATGTAAAAACCAATAGCTTGCTTTTTCATGAATTTGGATCCAGCCCACAAAAGTGATAGTAAGTAAGGAAGGGAAAAGTTTTTTTTACTCATTCTGTGCTGACAGGACACTGCAAGAGACACACTGATTTTTTTTAGTAACATTTGTCAACTTCTCAGTTTGATTAGCTTAGAATAACAGAAAACAGCAAATGTACTGTGTGGAGGTGGGAAGCAATTTAATTAGAAGAGGTGGTGAATATGCTCGAACAGGTGAATTTGGCAGTGACCTGCAGTTGCCAAATTGTTGTTTGAAGTGGTTTGGCAGAGGCAGCATGAGGTGGGAACACCTCATGCCAACCATGTACAGGCTACCGAGTAACAAAACTCCTCCTGATATACTACTAATCCATCTTGGAGGTAATGATTTAGGCACTAAAACATGGTTAGATTTGGTGGCTGAAGCAAAATTGGACCTGGCTTCACTAAGCGAGATGTTACCCACTTATAAAATTGTCTATTCTGACATCACAGAGTGCATAGTCTGGCATGCAGAGCAGCACATGTACTTGCTTGATAGGGCAAGAAGAAAGGTAGACATACAAATTTCTGGTTATTTACATATGCTTGGAATGCACACCATACGTCACCCTCAAATCAGATATTATAAAGATTGACTATATTTACAAGATGGTGTGCACTTCTCACATGCTGTCAATTGCCTGTTTTTGGGAGACGTCTGAGATGGCATCCTCAGAGCACTCTAAGCGTCAGAGTGTGCAAATGTGTCCTGAAAAACCAAATGGTTCTTTTAAGAGCCAACTAATATCCTTGGTCAAAAAATAGATAAAAAAATACACATTACGTGCACCAACACCCTTGTGAGATAGTAGAACTAGCTGAAATTATTCATATGTTAACAGACATTTAATCATTTGTAGAAAAGTTGCAGAACATTTACTTTGCTAAGATGACAGATTCCATATACATATGAATGGACACACATTTGTTTAATTACTGCATAACAATGCCAGCAATGTGTTTAATACATAGTTGAATAGCATTTAACAATGAAACTGAGCTATGTAGTCTGTAAATGTGTAACAACAGAAGGGGTAGAACTCAATTTCATAAAGTTTTTTTTTATTTAGTTACAAGCAATTAGTTGGCCTCTTGATGTAGCCTTTCCTGCCTTCTGCCACACATCATGTTAAATAATGGATTGAGGCTACACCCACAGTGTTTTGACCACTTCCTTTCCTCCTTTGTAAAAATTTATGGTTTAAAATGTAACAATTTAAGTGCACACTCTTAGAGTATATCCATCCTCAATACCTAATTCATGTGGTGTTAAGACTCATAGTTGAGTCTTTTTATGTAATACCTATTGCTTATGGTCCAAATGTATCTGTATGTTAGTCAACATATTTCTTGTGCATTAACATTTTTAAATGTGTTTGTAATATTGTATAACAAGCTATCTATATTTGTAAAATCATAACCTTTACAGGACAACTTTGATAAACAGGGCTTTACCATCCTAAAAATTATATTCCTGTAAAAAAATAAAGATTTTTGATCTATCTATCACCGGTAGCTCACTATGAAATATCAGAGCAATGTATGTGGTGGCAGTACCTAACCCATATAACATGTGAAAAGGCTTAAAAGACCACACCATGACAGTGTGGTAAACTGCATGAGTAAACCAAAACCAATGCATGTACTGAGTTCATTTTCTGATGTCAATGTGTTTGTTTTTCAGAAGAAAATGGTACATTTCTGGTCCATTCATGAGGTGTCTCCTGGCTGAGGTAGTAGAGATGAAGGGCAAACCAAAAATCCTGATGTGCAGTACAAATCTGAGGCTGGATTGGATCTGGAAGGTAGTCAACACGTACCTCAATAAAAAATTGAAGGCCCACAAAAAGACACCCGGCATGTCTAAATGTAAATGGAAGCTGCTGAGGCAGCACTTCTTTATTTTACTAGATCACCCTGAGATACAAAATAAAGATGTGGTCTGGTACTACCTTGCCCATGAGATGTGGGAGAAGGTGGGGAAGCCACAGGCTGGAGAGCACGTCATTGATGGTAAGTAAAAAAGAAAGTTAGTGCATGCTTCATTTGTTTTGGGGTATAGGTACAGCATGCCATTAGATTGACAGTACAACACATGTTATTTTACTAGTAGTAAATGTGTTTAATAATGTTTTCAGAATAACATTTATAAGCTGTGGGTTCTGTGAGCAATAAGACATGGCTGGGTGTTGGCAGTACTGAGATTCCCACAAACCCAGTGGCTTAGTTAGGTATGAGGCCACAGGTCAAGTGGCTTGAGCCTCTGAGTGTGCTGGTATCTCAATACTACCAACACCAAGCCATGTCTTATTGTTTATACCACAAATGGAAACTCTGAATACTACTTAATTCTTTTAAATTGTGTATGTGTGTGAGGGGGTCATGAGTGTAAATAACATTAAATTAACATTAGAATCTCATTAATCATTAACATTAAATTATGAGCTTACTTTACTAAATTTAATGCACTTTTATTTTTAGGGCCTAGTAGATTTTTATATATATTAATAAATGCTGTAGCCATGTCTGGATGGAAACTGGAAAATAGGTGGCTTATGAATTATGTAAGTTGCCCTGGTTGGCAAGGACTTGTTTTAGCCAGTGGTGGCACTCTCTTACCGCAATGTCTAGAACCAAGTCTCAGCCAATGACGACACAGAGATTTCTTTGCCCATTGTATACTGCACAACATATAGCATTAACATGATATGTTTTGACCATCAAGTAAACTGAATCTGCATAACCCCATTGCTTAATATTGTGTTTATAGTGGTTTTGGTGTTGGGGGAACCCCTGCACACAATACAGTAAAATTACAAAGTGGTGAAAATAGACAATACTGGATGGACAACTATGCAGAACCATTGTGTAGTGACACAGCAGGGTGCTGTTTTCCCCTCACCTCAAGGTCCATGAGAATCAGAACCCTGATATGTAAAAACACACTGGTTGTGTATAGAGTTGTTAATACTGTGTTTTTAATAGTGCATACCACTGTGTGAAATATCTGTTTTTTGAGTTCCTTTTGTATTTTTAAATAAAACTTAATCATGCAGTCTCTAGAGGTAATAGAATGCTGTTCTTACACAATAGGGTAGACTCACATTCCATAACCTTGGAAATGTGGAGGAACAGCATTTTGAAAGGGATGGACTTCTATTCAGAACAACAATCCCATAGCACCAACAGGCATTGGGGTGTGAATTGGGGTCATCAAGCTTAACTCTCACCCTATTCTCCTATGTTGCACCACCTCAGCTTGTTTAAACATGGAATGGGGTGAGAGTTAGAGCGACGACCCAAACATACATCACAATGCCTGTTGATGTGTGGAGGGTTGGGTGGTGGGGGGGTGGTAGGGGTGGTAACTGTCATGTACTTAATGATTATTGTCATATTATATTACTGTGTCTATGTCAACATCATTATGCAGATACTCAGTAGTGATATATCAGATTATCTAGTTAGTAATCTCTATAATATACAAAATATGTATTTGATAACTTTGTCCAAGTACAACAAGGGAAAGCAAACACAGTTCATAAATGCATTGATACTGCTTCTTTTTTTGCATACTTTGTTTGTTTCAGTGCCTTTCAGAACAGGGCCAAGGCATGCTGAGGTAGTGCCAGCCCAAGGAGCTGCAGTGGAGGAGGTGGGATCTGATGACAACAACAGTGTCATCTTTGTCAAGTTAACTGGTAATTACATCACATTATTAAAATACAACATATAGTTTTAAAATAACAATGTGGTCAAAGTTAGTCATGCTGCCTAGGAAAAGTAGTAGACATCTGTGCTATGTAAGTGTTGTGTAAATAAGATACAGTTAAGTATTTATTATAAGCAATATGAATATATGTGCAAACATGAAAGCAAGCCAAGAGATGACTGTTAAAAACAGAATGGATAATTCTATAAATTCATCAGTGGCAGAGGATGGAATTTTGACAGTAAAACCCATGTAGCATTGTGATCAGGATGTATATAACAGTATGACAATGCTAAATGTATGTTCTCACTCTAGCAGCTAATCAGATTGCAGAATTGTCTGAGATACTTTTTCATAAAAATGTCTTAGTAATAACATTCCTGATGCATGTGTTGTTGCAGTGTACCATTAACATTTTATTGTTGCTAGACTAATGAGTTTATATTAGTTCCACAGGACATAATATAAGGTTATGAAAATAGAAACGCAAAATATTTTTATACAAAGTGTTTAATAGATATTCATTGTGTAAGTATCTATTTGGGTTTACTGAGACATGGTAAAATAGACAATGAGTAACTGTGCAGAACAATAGCTGTTTGGAAATGTATAAATCTAATCATTACACGGTACTTTTAATGTTACAATCTTAAGAATGTACTGTACATTTACTACAAGAATATGCAGAATACAACAAAGTTATGCAAGTAATGCAACACCACATATGAATACTATGCATATAAGTTGGTAGTATCATTTGCTTACGTCAAAAAACAAATGGCATACATCAAGAGATCTATCTATATAAATAACTCATCACAAACATATACATAAATGTGCAGAAAAATAAAAGCATAACATAAGTTATTTAATATAATGTAAGTTGACATATTTTTCATGTTTTAAATCAACAGCATCCAGGGAGACTGGAACTGAAGCCTTGCCAGCTGTGTGAAGCAGGAGCAAGACAAAGGCACTGAAGGTCAGTTTAATATTTAACATAAACATCTTGTTTTATCATTCCTTGGTGATGTCTGTACTCAGGGGAGGTACACAACAATATATTGATCATCCTCAATACATTGCACCAGTACCCCAGTGCAGATAAGTGTGCCCACCCTCCCCAGGATTAACGATAATATAACAGTAAGTAAATACAGTTGGCCCCCGCTATAATGAACCCCATTATTATGAATAATTGCATATAACAAACTCAGGTGTGGATCCCATCATGAGCTTGTTATATAAGTGTTACATAAGTGTAATCAATTCGACAGTTTCCTCAGTTTGCAGTCGAGCGAGCAGTATAAAAGCCCCTTACCTGTAGACAGTAGACAGTTTCAGTAGTAGTAGTACCTGTTTACCTTCAACATCACTCTCCTGGACTGCTGGAATGAAACACTCTGGATATTCTGTGGACACTAAACTGAAGATCTTGGACAGGCTCAAGGCTGGGGAGAGTCTAGCTAAACTGTCACAGGAGACAGGCTTTATGAAATTGACAATATGCACTTGGTGCAAACAAGAAGCCTCTCTCCGTGAATCTGCCCACAGTAGACCAAATGTCGGATGCTGAGATTTTGTCCAGAGTTTCGGCAGATGGCAAGATGCCTGAACATCAAGATTCTAGTAAGGAGGATGATGAGGGCAAGGGTGATTCAATGGACAAGCCGACAACAGGCGAGTCAGTTCGAGGTTTGGATACAGCTCTCACCTGGCTTGAATGTGAGGAAGAAGACCCTATGAAACTGGTACAGCTAAGGCAAATTTTGTCATATGCCAGAGACTTGCATGCCAAAAAAGCAGCAACACAGCTGAAAGTCACTGATTTTTTTAAACCAAAGCAGTAATTTTTTTTCACGGACAAAGGATTGTTTTCTACTGTATTTAATTAAAGTACTGATTCTGCATTAAGCTGCAATAAGCTGATGTTTTTAATAAATAAATGATTAAATAAACTACTTTTTTCTGAAAAACCAAAGTACTGTACTTTTATTAATGAAAGAGTTTTGCAATCGTTATCCTGTAGTCATATTGTGGTGTGCCTCGATTTAACGAACGCGGTAACTTTAACGAATGCACAGAATGGATCCCAAATCGTTTGTTATATCGACGGATGACTATAACTCTTACCTATTTCTCCCAGCTCCCCTCATATTTTGCCCATCTGTTCTGTTGATTTACTCCTGTTATTATATTACCTCAAATGTGTTAGTGTTGTGTATGTATTTTTTGTGTCATAGGGGCTTACAACTCCAGATAGTTTTCCACATCATGAATTTTTAGTGTTATCATACTGGGTTTAGTAGTAACACTGAGTATGGTGGTCTATCCATCATGAGTAGATGGTGACTCACTGATGGTTCTGTTGTGCTGATGGCACTGGTGTGGGGGGATAACAGCACAAGGGTTACTATTAAACACTATGGAATACAACTCACAGGTGAATCAGTACAAACTTAGTTACTGACAATCCATTGTTTTTATGGTCACTGTAAATAAATATGTAACAACAATCAAGTATAACAACTCATCATGCAGCAACAGATAACATGCCTCCCAAACATGTATTTATAGGAAAACAGTTTCATAACACATGTAATGTCTTATCGCACAGTACACACAATATCCATATCATCATGGGAGGTCAATGCACAATGTTAACATTTAAGCCCTCCACACATGTTGTGTTTGTCAGCATTGGCTAAATACATGCTGGCAACAGTCACCCTCACTACCCTACACCCAGAGACACACTTTCTTTGTCAAGGGGGATCCAATAGACATTGGTGGCAGCCCCCTACACAGTGGCTCTATGCAACTTAGTTATCTGAAGGGTCATTGTGTATGGTGATGTCAGTGGTAGCAGCAGCTGTGGTCTACATTCTGTCAGTATATACATCAATGTGTGCTCTAAAGAGACATACAGATGCACCATGTGTGTCTTACCTGCACATCCACCTACCTGGTCATGCAAGTAGAACAGACATTAGAAGTAATTAAGTAACAAGGCATGGGCAGGAGATAGATTAATATTCCCCCCCCCCCCAGTGGTGTAATGCAGCACAAAGCACAGGTAGGTGTCATATTGGCCTTGTGACTGTTACTCTAACTCCTGTGACTACCTTATTGGCATTATAACATGGCTTAATGTAAGGCAGTTGGAATCCTAACAACCAGTCAGTTTGTAACATTTCTGACAACCTTGTAATAATACAACTTAACATGGTATATTTTTTTTAATAGTCTGTGAAGGGCCAATAATAAAACCTGAGATCAAACCTTGACAGTACATTTTCAGGTAGCATGGAACACTAACAAGTGTTGCCCCCACTGATTGTGAACAAAATATTTGATCTGATATGTGATAGTGGTACAGTTCAAACAATTGTTGGAAACTGTGATTAGAATACCGGTATACCATATTTCACCATTTTATAGCTGCCCCTGTATAGTATCCATCATCAAATAGTAGCCACATGCAATTTTGAATTATATCAATAAAAGCCACCCCTGATTAGTAGCCTGCAATTGTGACTACTGAAATGTCTCACTTCATTCCTGGGAAATGTTGCTTGGGTCCACACGAGGTACTCCTTAGGTTCCCCCTTGTCCATTTCCCCATATGGTACTATAAGATATGGTACTATCAATACAGTGAGACTGAAACAGGTTGCTACTATGCAGTCTCGGTGTCCTTGGAGTCACTGTGACCATGTGATAGCAATGCGTCTGTACAACTGCAATCTGCTAGAACCAAGCAAAAATAATTAGACAGCTCTCTTAAGGCATTAATTTATTTTTATTTTTTTTTCTTTTGCAAGTAAAACTTGGTTTAAGTAAGCATTGAAGGCTTCAATCCAGTTTGTCATTGCTGTCGGGATCAGCATCTGCCTCAGTGTCTATCTTGGAGCAGGTTTCAGTGTCTTCAGTGCAGAAGTCAGATTCTCTGGTGTCTTCATTACAACCAGGACCTGAAAAAAAAACATCTGGTTAGTACCATCTATGTTAGGGTACAATACATTTCATGGTCTTAAACTTTACCATGCAGTGTGGATAACTTCTTGGTTATGTCTTCTTGTCCATTTAATGACATGCCATCTTGCCTAGTGCAGTGGATCATTTCTATATCAGTAGATGTGATTCCACAGACCTCGAAGAACTTAATAATATTGTCCTTTGTCACAGCACCCAAGCTTCTTTTACCCACTGCAGCATTTCAGCCTTGGAAGGGGGCTCTGGGGTAACCTCTTGCTGTCATTTCTCTCTCCTTGGTTGTGAGCCACATATTGTAGCATTTGTGGTAGCGAGCTTTGAAGGAAGAGTTCCACGGCATGTCTGCGGGTTGCAGAAGCTTAATGGACCCTCCTGAGATTGCTGCCATTATGGTGTTCTTCTTTTAAGCAGTTTGTTAACATCAGGTGAAATGTGGCACCTAAATGTATCCCAGACCAGGATACGCTTGCTAAAAGTAATGCCCCCCAAAATGCTATCAACCCATTTTAAAGTCAGTGCCTCACTCATCCAGCTATTATCAGAGAGTGCAACAGTGACTCCCTGGACACTAAACACCTCCTTTGGCATACATTTGCCTTTTAGTACAACAAAAGGAGGGAACTTTCTGCCATCTTCCATTGCTGCCAAACATACAGTAATGCATTGTTTTTTTTGTGGCCAATTGTCATTAAGGGCACTAACTTAGCACCAGTATCATCCTCAGTTTTCACACCGGGCATATCAACCCACACTGCAGTCTCATCCATGTTACCAATGGACTGCAATTGGATGTTGAAGTTCAATATCTGCATCATACAAAAGTAAACAAATTCTGTGACCTTAGGCAGGCAGTCATAGTCTCTGGCCCACTGTGGTGCGCGGTCTAATGGTGAAACCCCAACACACTAGGAAATGGTCAACCCATCCCCTGCTTGCCTTAAATTCAGGGTTGTGGATTAATGCAGAGGCTTTTAGGGCAATAGCTTTGTGAGTAACTCACAGGTGCTGCTTTCTCTGCAGCAAGATCCAAACTGCAAGAGTCCCTTCTTCTGATGGATAAGAAGGCTTGCAGCCAGCACTGATAAGCCATCGGTGTTTGCAGTTTGATTCTGAACTGCCAGCCTAGGAGACCATAGCCTGTAGCCTTTCCTTGTTTTTCCACCACTCATGGATCTGTTTTACATCCAGTTTCAGTGCCTCTGCTACAAGATGATTACCCTTTCGCTCAGCCCTATTAACCACAGAGAGCTTGAAATTCAAGTCGTAGCACTTGTTTGGCCATTTTACCTGACAACAACTACTGACAACTGCCAGAGACCTACTGACACAGCTCACTTACATTACATGTTAATTGTGGTCTCTGACTGATAAGGTACCAAAATGACAGTAATAGAAGCCCACGATTGAAACATTACCATATGCTTAGTAATATAAGCCATCCTGAATAGTAACTGCCCTCAAATTAAAGCCTCACATTAAAAATGAAGTTTCTAATTGAAGCCACGGCTTCAAAATGGTGAAATACAGTAACTTACTTAACAGGACATCAATTGTTGTGACTATGCAGAAATAGTTAGAACATCAACTGTTGTTAGCATTAAATACAGTAGCAATACTCAAGAGATAATGTGTGACAGGTATCCATAATGGTGCCATAATGACACGCCACACATGTTTAGAAGCACAAGTCATTTGTTAGTAAATGTTTAATATTCTGAAAACACATCACTCTTAGTTGCACCATTGTGCTATAACAGCCGTGATGAAACAAGTTGTCAGCAAATCACAGTACATTTTATTTTTCTACCCATAACATAATTTAGAAACAAGGCACAACAGTGACTGTGTTATGGTGGGACACCCTTGACATGTGTTAAATCATGATTTGTACCTGAGAGCTTAAAGTACATAAGAATGGCCTTCATCCCACCATAATACACACTCTGGAGTGTCTTATTGTGATAATAAAATGGGTAATTCTTTTTTTGAGAATTGATTGCATTTTGTTAACATAATAATTTCAACTGGCCATTCTACTGCAATAAAGGTACAACCAAAGCAGCTGTTATCCAATCATAATTCAGAATTCTACCTACCCATTTCATTGTATTGTAATAACAAGCAACAGACTGGTGTAATGACACTGGTGTAACAACGTTGTGATATGCTTGGTTGCACATTAATAATTAGTATAGTCCATAAATGAGAGTTTTCAAACTGTATGTATACTACAAAAATAATTTTATGTATTGATTGATTGACATGTTTTCTCTTTACAACTACCTCTACAACATCAGTTCCCAGCCAGGTGTGCCATGAACACTGCAGTTGCATCAACATGCTGCTGCAGAAGATTGACCAACTGCTGCAAGGTCAGCAGGAAATACTAGCCCTGCTGCATGGATGGACCTCAAGATGCAGTCAATCTTCTGCTGCAGCTTGTTGACACAGCTGCAGATTTTACCCAAGCGCTGCCACTACTTCACCACAGCCAGCATCAGCCAGTCTCCCTGAGGATGCATGAAGATCCTACCCCTCCAATGCAACCTGTATTTCAGGGCTAGTTGCCTCAGCAGCTTCCATTTATGGACTGCCTTCCAGGTCTAATCCAACAAGATCCTTCTCCACTGCCTCAATCATAGAGACACACCTCCTTATTTTTCTTTTTTTTTTCCTTTTTAAAGATTATATTTTTTATTTAGTGAATGAGACAAAAAATGTGTAAAATACTTGTGTTCTTTTATTTATTGTTTAATCAAAAAATATTTTTATAAAACTTTCATTTTGTACATTTATTATGAAAAATTAAAGTATTCTATTTTTATATTCAACTTTTTGTAGTCATTGTGCATACTTAAATATTCTAATTCTGTGTATGTGAACATATTGTGCTTCACAGAATAGTGAAAATAGTATAATTGTAAATTATGTACATCTAGAATACTGGATGGGCAAGTATGCAGAAACCAGTGTATTCTGCCACAGAGGGGTTCTGATTCCCTCTGATCTCGAGAGCAAAGCTCAAGAGATCAATGGGAATCAGAACCCCAAAGTTGCAAAACACACTGGTTGTACATAGAGTTGCTCATCCTGCATTTTTATAGTGTATAGTACTGTGTGAAATATGTGTTTTGTGAGTTCTTTTGCTTTCAAAATGAAACTGACTCATGCAGTCTGTATAGGTTCTAGAATGCTGTTGTACCACAGTAGGGTAGAATCACATTCCATGACCTTGGAACTGTGGTAGAACAGTATTTTGAAAGGGATGGAATTCTATACAGAACAACACTCTACTACACACTATAGCACTATATTGTTGACATCAGAGTAACTTATCAGGTATGTGACAGACGCAGATGTGGCCATGCCATACTTATATTTCTGCAAGGCCTTCAATTAACTGACACATGACACACAAGGGGTTAAGTAAAATGCTGTCCTATTAGTTAAAAAGATGGTGCTTCATATGTCAATGTGGCAAAGGGGTAATCTTCAGCTCATGGTGTGTGTGTCTGTGGGGCGTGGGGCCATAGCATCACACACAAGAACTGTTACAAGCATGGTACTGCATAGCACAGGACTTGGTATTATGCTGTTCAGTAGTGTATCATACTTATATTTCAATAAGACCTTTAATCTGCTGATCCCATGACACACAAGTGGTTAAATTATATGATGTCTTATTAGTTCAAAAGTTGGTATGTCATACATTACGTGGCAAAAGGATACTCTGTAGAACGTGGTGTGTGGGGGAGGTTAGTCTCACATATAAGTTCTGTGACAAGCATGGTGCTGCATAGCTCAGTGCTGGGTATTAGAAACATAGAAACATAGACTTTGACAGCAGATAAGGACTGCTTTGGCCCATCTAGTCTGCCCATTTCCCTACCTACAGGATAGGCCGCAGATCCTAGTTAACCAACAGCCTATTTCTTCCTACCCCCCACAAGAATTGTCTTATGTCTGTCCCATGCATTCTTGAATTCTCCCACAGTTTTAGACCCCACAACCTCCTCAGGAAGGCTGTTCCATGCATCTACTATCCTCTCTATGAAATAATACTTCCGCACATTGCCCCTGAACTGCCCTCCCTCTATCGTTAAATTGTGTCCCCTTATTCTTGCACGTCTCTTTTTCTGAAAGATGCTACCCTCTTGGACTTTGTTGATTCCACTGAGGTACTTAAAAGTTTCTATCATGTCCCCCCTCTCCCTTCCTTCCTCAAGGGTATGACATATTAAGCTCCTTTAGTCTCTCCTCATATGGCTTCTCTTGCAGACCCTGCACCATTTTAGTTGTCCTCCTCTGGACTACCTCTATCCTGTCTATGTCCTTGTGGAGATGGGGTCTCCAGAACTGGACACAGTACTCAGATGGTGTCTCACCAACTGTCTGTACAGAGGGATAACAACTTCCTGTTTTCTGCTGCTGATGCCTCTCCGTATACATCCCAGTATACCCCAGCCCTCCCTACTGCCTTCTCACTTGCTTGCTAACCTTAAGGTCATCTGATATGATTACCTCAGGTCCCTTTCCTTTTCTGTTGTTGTTACTACCTCCCACCATTGTGTATTCTTCCCTGGGTTCTTGTTTCCCAGGTGCATTATTTTGCTTCTTTGCATTGAATCCTAGCTGCCATACTTCTGACCATTCCTCCAACCTTGCCAAGGCCCTTTTCATCCTTTCCATGCCTCCTTGTGTATCAACACTATTGCAGATCTTTGTGTCATCTGCAAAAAGGCATACTTTTCCTTCCAGTCCCTCTGCAATGTCACTGATGAAGACATTAAAAAGGACTGAACTCAATACTAAACCCTGTGGTACCCCACTAGTAACCCCTCCATTTACAATTACCTTCTGTGTCCTGTTGTGCAGCCAATGTTTTACCCAGGCTACCACCCTGGGACCCACTCCCAGGCTGGTTAATTTGACTATTAATCTTTTGTGTGGGACTGTGTCAAATGCCTTGCTAAAGTCTAGGTAGGCCATGTCCACAGCCCCTCTCTGGTCTACTACTTTGGTCACCCAGTCAAAACAATCTATTAGATTCGTCTGACATGACCTTCCTGCTGTGAACCCATGCTGCGTTGGGTCCTGTGCTCCACTGGCCTCTAGGTACTCAACTATTCTTTCCTTCAGAAGTGACTCCATCACTTTCCCTACCACAGAGGTCAGACTGAAAGGTCTGTAGTTTCCTGCCTCTGTCTTGGTCCCACTTTTGTGAAGGGGAATCACATCTGCCTTCCTCCAGTCCCCGGGTACCACACCATCCTCCCATGATTTATTAAAAAGAGTAGCCAGTGGTTTCACTAGTTCCTTCCTTTAATTCTTTTAGAATTCTGGGGTGAATTCCATCAGGACCCATTGCTTTGTCCACCTTCAGTTTTAGGAATTCTTGCAGAACCCTTTCTTCTGTGAAAGGACTGGGATCGACCCCCTATCAAGAGTGCTTCTGTTAATTGGATTAGGCACTTCCCCCTTCTCTTTTGTGAATACTGAGCAGAAATATTCATTCAGTATCCCTGCTTTTTCACTGTCCCTCTCTGCCCAACCCACCGTTCATTCTATTCAGCCTCACTATCCCTCCCTTTGTCTTTCAACACTTGCTGATGTACCTATAAAAGGTTTTATCTCCCTTCTTAACTGAGTTGGCTATCTTTCCTCAGTTTGGGTCTTTGCTATTCTGACTTCCCTCCCTGTTTCCTGCTGCCTTAACTGGTACAGATCTCTGTCCTGCTCCTTCTGTGTTTCCTTATACTTTTGGAATGCTATCTTTTTCTTCCTGACTTTGACAGCCACCTCTTTTGAGAACCATAGTGGCTTTTTCTTTCATTTTGATTTGTTTATTTGCTTCACACAAAGGCTTGTTGCCGCTGTGATGGCAGTTTTGATGATTCCCATTGTTGCTCCACACCTCCTTCTAGCCTGTTTGCTAGTGCTTTTCGAGGCACTCTCCCATCTTGCAAAGTCAGCCCTCCTAAAGTCCAGTACCCTCTACTTTGCATGGCTGACTTGTAGCTGAGTTTAACGTGAACCACACTGTTTGATGGTCACTTGTCCCCAGATGTCAACCCACTTCTAAATCTGAGATCCTCTCACTGCCCCTGTTTGAGAGTATGAGGTCTAAGATTGCTCCCACATGAGTGGGTTCTGAAACTAGCTGTCTAAGGCCTGCCACCTGTAGGGCATCAAGAATGGCCCTGCTCTTGGATGTGGCTACAGCAAATGTGCTCCAGTTAACATCTGGCATATTCAGGTCTCCCATCAACAGTATCTCCCCTTTGTCTGCCATTCTAAGAATGCCTTCTATCATATCCTTGTCCATCCTCCCTGACATGGGGGTCTGTACACAACCCTGTACAGATTGTGGTGCCCTTTCCAGTCTCCAAGATGACCCACAGTGCCTCCTCTCTCTGTTTACTCTTTTGTTCAGTTCTTTATCCCTTCCTTTACATAGAGAGCTACTCCTCCCCCTCTTCTCCCCTGCATGTCTCTCCTGTAGGTTATGTACCCTGGTATGTTAACATCCCAGTCATGGTTCTCTGTGTACCATGTTTCTGTGACTGCTACGATATCCAGGTATCCCTCTTCCATCAAGGCCACCAGCTCAGGGAGCTTGTTGCCCAGACTGCAGGCATTGGTACTGATTACCCTCCATTTCCTGATGACCTTACTCCCTTTTTCCCCATCCCTGTCCTTCTTGCCTTTGTCACTTTCTCCATTTACCCCAGCCCTTCTCCCTATCAACACCTCTATGTTGGTGTTTGCTGCATTTACTACCATGATTATTTTGGGGGGCTAGGATTTCCCTGCTCCTTTCCAATGCCTCCCCCCTTGGCTAGTTTAAATGCTTGCCAATGAAGCATTTAAATCTATCACCTAGATCCTGGTTCCCTTCCCAGACAGATACAGCCCATCATGCCAGTATAGGCTTGCATCACTCCAGGTGGACCCCCTGTCCCCATTGAAGCCAAATCCCTGAGCTCCACACCAGTTTTTCAACCACTGATTGACTCCCATGGTGTGGAACACCCTAGCCTCTCCCATGCCATAGATGGGCAGCACCTCCAAGAAGGTTACCGTGCATGCTACTTGACTAAGGCCCTTCCCCAATTCCACAAACTCTTCCTGCACTTCTCTAATCCCTTTCTTAACCAGGTCATTTGTCCCTAGGTGAACAATGACATCCAACTCCCTCCCCTGTGCAGCTGCTCTGGCAATTCTGAGGATTCGCTCCCTGTCCCTCCAAGCCATGGCACCAGGCAGGCACCTTACCTCCCTCTCCCCTTCCTCCCCCAGTTCTACCTTCCTAACAATGGAGTCCCTCACCAGGAGTTGTTTTCTTCCCCTGCAGGGTCTCCTGCCACCCTCCTGTGGGTCTCCTTTGTGGAGGTTCCCAGCATCCTCCTTGGTCTCCACTGGGTGCCTCCATAGAGGAACCACACTTTGCCAGAATGGCATAGGAATTGTGGAGAGGTACAACTGGAGGGATGCACCTCTGTTCTACCAGCCTCACCCTCCCTGAGCCCACTGTGGTCCAACCGCTCCTCTTTCTTGGCAACCTCTGAGGCAACGGCAGTGGCACTGGTGGTCCCTGGATGGAAGAGGAGGTCCCAAAAATCCTGGCCAACTCAGCCTTGAGATGAGCAACCTCCTCCCTCAGCCCAGAGAGGTGCCTGCAGATGGGACAACAACGCATCCTCCAGAACTTCTCCCAGAAGACTGCTGCTCCACAGCCACTGCACTGCACCACTCCAATCATGGCTTATTTATGTCCCCTTAACTGTTTGCAATCCTTACTCTTTCCTCTGTTTTTTTCTCTCTCTCTCCTTACTTTTTGCCTGTGTGCCCTTTAAGCTCATGATTGTCCTGTTCTGAGACAAGAATATCCTATATTTCTCAGTAGACCACTTATTTGCTCAGAGGCAGACCTCCAGCAGCTAGAGGGGGTCAGAGAGCTACTCTTGCCCTTCTAGGATGGTGGATCTTTGGTGGTTATGTGATCACTCACTTCCTGCTCCCAAACAGGAAGTTCCTGTTGTCAGTCAAATCCTGTGCCTATAAAAATAGAACTAGCTTTGGGTGGGGAAGGAGGGCAATATAGTCCCAGCAGAGAAGTCCAGTCACACAGCAGTCCTTTCTCCTGGTGTCTTCTGCCAAGCTACTGACAGAATCTTTCTAAGGCAGTCTTTAAATGTAGCTTCCTTCTAGCTAAGTCACTCCCCCTACTTACTAGATCTTTCTACAAGTAATTTAAACCTCACAGCTATTAAGTCCTATCAATCACCTGAGATTTGCACCTAGATAACTGTTCAGATACCCATTCAGTTCAGTTAACTCAGACAAACACACACTTTTTTTGTTTTGTTTGTTAGTTTTTTTTTTACTCTAAAATAAAGGTCCAAGTAAAAAAGTTCTTCTTCTTTAGTCCCAGCAGAGAAGTTCAGCCACACAGCTGTCCTTTCTCCTGGTGTCTTCTGCTAAGCTACTGCTATTATGCTGTTCAGGTTCTGAACCATACATTTATTTCTGCAAGGTCTTCAATTGACTTACTCCATTACACAAAGGGTTAAGTTATACTGTGTTGTAGTAATAAACAAGCATTTATCAATGCTGAATGTTTGCTTGCTGGCATTAGCAGTGGAAGTGCAGGAGTTAGATGCAGCATAGGAATGGCAGTGAAGTATTGAACCAATGCCAACTTCACCCCCCGCCTCTGTAGAGATGGACAGACATTGGGGTGTGCCTTTGGTTCGTCGCCCATGATGGTGGTGACATTTCACCTCCCCCTACTCTGCAGACACTGGCAAGTGTTGAAGTGTGCCTTGTAGTGTTTGGACTTTACATTCACCTCATTCCATAAGGAAATACATTGAAATGGGTGCAGTGTAGAGAATGGGGTGAACTCTGAGGCCAGGGGGTCCAAGGCACACCTCAATACCTGTCACTGGCTGCAGGGTGGGGGTGGGGTGGGGTGGAATGGCATGAGCATTACAGTCGACAATCCCAAGACACACTCCAATGACTGTCAGCCCCTACTGGGTAGGGCATTATGGTCAAAAACCCTAATGCCCTTGGTGTTTCTTGGTATTTTCACTCCAGTTATTCAACATGGGCTTTTTGTAAACATTCTGCATGAACAGGGACACTATCAGTTTGTTAGCTTAAAGATGATTTTGCACAGCAACTGCGCCATGTGGTGCTACAAGTGCGAAAACACATTTTTGAACAGGATGCAAAAATAACAGCTGTACTGTTCATGAGGAGGTGTAAAAAAATGGCAATGCTGAAAACTTGGGAGTGAAAATATAAAAAACTGGTGAAGCCATGAGTGTGCGTAGAAACTGCACAACCCACAACCGTAATGTAATTAGTTTGAGGATTTTTTAGAGCAGATTTTCAACATAGGCATTTGGGGACCTCCACTCATGAACAGTGTAACTGTGATTTTTTTTAATCTGTCCTGAACACAGATTTCCCACAGTGACCACACTATTCTGTGCGAAAACACATTTTGGCCAGGTTGTGGAAAATGACAGCTGTACTGTTCATAAGGAGATGTGGAAAAATGCCAATGTTGAAAATCTGGACTGAAAATATTACATATTTGTGAACTTATGAGGGTACATGGAAACTGCACAATGCACGCTCGTAACAGTCATTTTATGAACTTTTGTCACCAAATTTTCAACATAGCCATTTTAAGATCTCTGCTCATGAACAGTGTCACAGTAATTTTTTTAATCTGTCCCAAACATTGATTTCACACACCGACCACGCCATTGTGCGCTACATGTGCGAAAACATATTTTGTGTGAGATGTGAAAAATTACAGCTGTACTGTTCCTAAGGAGGTGTGGTAAAATGGCAATGTTGAAAATCTGGAGTGAAGATAGAAAAACAGTCATTTTTGTAAATTTTTTCACCAAATTTTCAACATGGGGTTTTGAGGGCCTACCTCATGAACTGTGGTACTGTTGTTTCGTTAATCAGTCCTGAACGGTGGTTCTGTGCAGTGACCATGAAATCACCTTTTGGTACTGAATAACAAAATGACAGTGATGGAGTTCATGAGGTGGGGTCTCAAGAACTCCATGTTGAAAATTTGGCAAACAAATTCCCCAAAATGGCTGGAATATGCACCAAAGTTGAAAAAAAAACACTTATGCCATTATACAGCTTACTGGCATTTCTTCAGTTTGTGGTCAGCTTTGAAGAGTGCAGACATGTTCCCATTCCACTGAAGATCATTGCACTGGCCTTAGGAGGTAGGTATGGGGGTGGGGGGTGTGTGGGGAGGTGGGGTGCAGAGGGGTGAAGCAAAGTTGGGGAAGGGGCAGAAGAGTCAATGAGGACTGTTTTCTTTTTATGGGTGTTTTTTAAAGATGATGTGGGACTTTTGCCATGCTGAGGTGGGAGCCCAGCATGGCACCTGGAGAAAGTTTGTTTAGGGAAGTGGAGCTGGCGGAGATTGGGCACCCGTGGGCCATAGACTTCTCCACACTGGGGTGGGTTCCCAGTGTGACACCTAGAAGATTGTTTGGGGGGCAGAGGAACCATTGGGGGATTGGGAACCCCTGTCAGCCATGCAGTGTGGAGGGGAGCACATGAGCATGCTGGGGTGGGCTCCCAGCATGCTATCTGGGTGTTTGTTTTTTTGGGGGCACTGGATCTGAGGGGATCATGCTGTTCCATTGGAAATGAACTGTCTATGTCAGTTCAGATGCAGTGCTGATGTGTAGGTAATATGCAAATTGCCTACACATTACCATCACTGATTGTAGCAGTGGTTTTCTCTGAACTTTATGCCACTGCATCTGAATGGCTGTCATAGACAGCTCGGACATCCACTGGTGCAGTGCAGCCATACCTGCAAAAAGGAGCAGGGCATTGGAAGTGGGGGTGGCATACCTACCAAAACTCATATGGTGGCACTATGTTCCTTACACATGCATGCAAGCAAACATAAAAACAGATGTATTTTATTTATCAACATGGAAAGGGGTACTCTGTAGAAGGTGGTGTACATGGGTAGGGTGTACTATAGCCTCACAGACAAGATCTGTGACAATAATGGAGTTGCGTAGCTCAGTGCTGGGTATTTTGCTATTCAGGTAATTAACCACGTACATTATACGCTGAATACGTATGTGTGTAACTACAGACCAAGGTGGGTCAGAGTACCCAGTTTACCATTGACACCCATATGATTGAAGCAATACACGCTGAAGAGATATGTGTGCGACTACATAAAAAAGATGAAATGTCATGTGTCAATATGACAAAGGGGTACTCTGCTGAAGGTGGTGTGTGTGGGGGCACAGAGACACAGACAAGATCTTTTACAAGCATGGTGCTGCATAGCTAACTGCTGGGTATTAAGCTGCTCGGGTAACTAACCACATTAATTGCATGCTGAATATATATGTGTGTGACTACAGATGGAGGTGGGTCAAACTAGCCTGTTTACCATTGAAACCCATATGATTGCAGCAATACACGCAAAAGAGATATGTGGGTGACTACATGAAAAAGATGGGAAGTCATGTGTCAATATTGTAAAGGTGGACATTCTGCAGAAGATAGTGTGTGCATGTGTGGGGGGTGCCATAGTCTCATAGACAATATGTGTAAACTAGATGAGGCGGTACAGTATAGGGGAATGTGATGAGAGTTAGGCACAGCCACCCCAATGCACACCCCAATGCCTGCTGGTGTGTGGCATGTATGGGAGGTGGTTGGGTGGTAGGAGTGGTAATCCTAACATCACATTACCATGCTTTTGTTACTGTGCTATGAACCCTAACTGATGCATTAATAGAGTTTTTTGCCAAAAGCGTAATGTAATATGTAAATGGTATGTGTTAGTGGGAGGGC
Source organism: Neoceratodus forsteri (assembly GCA_016271365.2). Taxonomy (NCBI): domain Eukaryota; kingdom Metazoa; phylum Chordata; order Ceratodontiformes; family Ceratodontidae; genus Neoceratodus; species Neoceratodus forsteri. The sequence goes on along the minus strand of CM028132.1, from coordinate 717,478,305 downwards.
AGGCCATCTGGGCCCTGCACTCCCTTCACATTGTATATCTTTGTTGCGTAATGAAATGCATACGTGAGAGTGCAGGCCCTCCAGGCCCTGTGCTCCCACTCACATGTAAGCACAGAGCCATACAGCATCCCTATAGGGCAAGAAACCCTTGTAACAGTAATGTGAACCCTTGTAACAGTAATGTGCCAATATCTCATGAAATGTACCCACTACAAAAAAAAAATTCAAGTGTTATTGTAATCATGGCATCAAGTACCCCACATGACATACAATCGACTGAATCCGTATCTCACATCATTTACGAGATACAGGAAATGAAATGTGCTGAAAAGGCACCCATGGAGCCCTTGTAACATGTGTTTGCCAATATTTATGTAACTGTAGCCTGTTGGTGTGTGGCGGGTGGGGGGTGGAGTGTTAGGGGTGGTAACCCTAACACCACATTTAGATGCTTTTGTCACTGTACTATGAACTCTAACAGATGCATTAACACATTTTTTGCCATGAATTTCCCTTCTTTTTGAGAAAGCATAATGTAACTGCCAAGTGTTATGTGTTAGTGGGAGCGCAGGCCCTGTGCTCCTTCATATTGCCCAATTTTTGCATAATGGTATGTTCATGTGGGAGTGCGAGCCCTCTGGGCCCTGTGCTCCCACTTACACATAACAATACAGCCATACAGCAGCTCTGAAGGTCAAGAATGCCTTGTAACACTAATCTGCTACTATCTCAGCAACCGTGGCAGCTACAAAAAAATTAAAGTGTCATTGTGATTATGATAGGAAAAAGATGGGATAGCATGTGTCAATATGACAAAGGAGGTAGTTTGCACAAGGTGGTGTGTGTGTTGGTGGGGGCCATAGCCTCACAGATGAGATGTGTAAACAAGCTGAGGTGGTATGTCAATGTAGCAAAGAGGGTAGTCTGCAGAAGTTGGTGTGTGTGTATGTGTGTGGGAGGCCATAGTCTCACTGACAAGATATATAAAAAAGCTAAGGTGGTACAGTATAGGAGAATGGGGCGAGAGTTAGGCATGATGACCCCAGTGCACACCCCGATGCCTGTTGGTATGTAGAGGGTGTGGGGGGTGTAGGGGTGGTAACCCTAACACCACATTTTCATGCTTTTGTTACTCTGCTATGAACTCTAACAGATGCATTAACAGATTTTTTTCAATGAATTTCCCTTCTTTTTGAGAAAGCGTAATGTAAATGGTAAGTGGTATGTGCTAGTGGAAGCACAGGCCCGCTGGGCGCTGCACTCCCTTCATATTGCACAGTTTTTTTGTGTAATGATATGCATGTGGGTGCTGGGCCCTGCACTCTTACTTACACATAACAATGCAACCATACAGCAGTCCTTCAAGGCAAGGAACCCTTGTAACACTTATTTGCTAATAGCTCAGCAACCATAGCAGCTATGAAACAAATTAGTGTCATTGTAATTATGACAGCAAGAACTCTGCACAAAATGAATCAACTGAATCAATATCTTGCATCATTTATGAGATACAGGCACTGAAACACACTGAAAAGGCACCCTTGGAACATACTTTTGCCAATATCTCTGTAACCGTAGCAAGTAAGACAAATATTCCACTACTGGGGTAATCGAAGATTTCCAAACTTGCTTGCTGCTGGTAGAGAAAAATCCTTATCTCACTTCATTTTTGAGATACGGGCACTGAAAGGCATCACAGATGCTGCAAGGTTATCCTACATTAAATTTCACAACTTCGGAGCACTGTAATTGCCACCCCGCAAATTTCAGCCCAAAAGACCCAACTGTTTTGTTGCAGGAGGATGGCAAAGATTTGCAATTTTTTAGGCAAAGTTCTTTCACAAATCACTAAAGTTTCACAAAAAACGGCATGAAACTTTTGCATTTGTGAAAGTTTCGTGAACGTTTTTGTGAAAATACTTTGCTCTCGAGTTTAGCAGCATTTCTGGGGCTTTACCCCCAAAAAATAGGGCTGGCATCCTCAGGACCCAACTAGGTAAACCCAACAGTCACTGTTTACATACATTTTTCTGTCTCAGTAACTGAAATCAAGATGGCAGCAGCATGAAAGTAAAAGGGTCATTTGCGAAAGGAAAATTACACTTGCCAAACTTTCAAGAAACACATATCTTTTTCCCCATTGACTATAATGGGAAATTTGTTTTTTGAATAACGTTTGAACAGTTTAATATTTTTACACCAAATCTTTGAAAGGCATATCGGTGATCCAGAGTGCATCTTCAATGAAGATTTTGGACTAAACGGACAAATTTTGCGGGCTGTGGACACGAGCAAAGAAACATGCAAAAAGTCTGGGGTTTTTTTTGCATTTATTGGCATTCTGTAGCTCCACAACCATACATCCAACCATAATGTAACTTGCCCGATCTAGAGATCTATGATACCAGACTGTGCTTGCAAAATTTCAGGTAAATCTGTCATATGGTGGCAAGTTATTAGGGTGCACAATTTGAGGTTTAGCATTAAGTGCTTACTCAACCCTAACCATACTGGCTCTACTGTGCCAGTATTTTATATATATATATATATATATATATATATATATATATATATATGCATACATATAAAATAGGGCGCAGTCGTGCCCCGATAGTTAGGAGTTGAGTAGGCAGTTTAATGTTAAATACCACATTTTGTGCATGAATAACTTTGCAACCATTCGAGGGATTTGTTGTCCCAAGGAGAATATCTCTTGATGTGCCAAGTTGTATTTTGATCTAATTTGCAGTTTTCATGCAGCAGCATGCCCAAAAACACATTTTCTGCTTTTTTTTTTACTATTTTTGCTGATTTTTGCCCATCGCACTGCAGCCACACCATTTTGAATTTTGGGCTGCAATTTGCAGGGTAGAAAAAGGTTGCCCCAAAGAACAATCCTTCATTGGTTTGGTGAAAAAAATGACTCTGTTCCAAAGATATTTAATTTGGAATGTTCGAGTTCTGAGCATGCTCAGTTCAATCTTTGGAATCAGTGTATGTTTTGTGAAAATGGATTTGCCTCATGATCAAGGATTTTGTCACCTTGCATATGAGGATTCATAAAATCCCTGTTCATGAGGAAAAAATCCCTTTTTGCATGCCGCCATCTTGTTTTCATTTTTTGCCACAAACAAAACATAACTTGCCCCTTGGATGTGTTCTGAAGTAAATGATGTATGGGTTTTGCTCAGTGTGACACTCTGTACAAACCCATGGCTTTGGTTTATTCCAGTTTTATGAAAACAATGGCTGTTTTTTTATTTTCAAAATCCTTGTTCATCACTCTCTCCAATCCTTGATCACGAGGCATCAACATCCTTGTTCACGAGCCAATTCTTGTTTGTGAGCTGTCAAAATCTTATCATCACAATTTCCAGACCAGATGACCCAATCTCATGAAAAAGGATTGACTCATAAAAAGGGATTCTGTCAGCTCACAAAAGGGGATCGGCTCCCAAAAGGGGATTTTGGCAGCTTGCGAAAAGGGATTATTTTTTAAATCTTTTTTCATGAGCTGTCAAAATCCCCTTTCATATTCATTGAAAAAAACATCATTAATGTATCAGTTATGGTTGAAGTGACAAAAGTAGAGAAATGAGGCATTAGGGTTGACACCTTAACAGTCCCCCCCCACACCCTACCACCCCACCACCACTCACAACAGATCAACAGGTGACAGGGTGTACCTTGGTGTTGTCAGCCTTAACTGTCACCCTATTCCATGTGTAACAAAGCTTACATGATACAGTATAGAAGAATGGGCTGAGAGTTAGGCCTGATGACCTCATGGCACACCCTGATGCCTGTTGGTGCATGGAGGGTGGGAACCCTAACATTGAATTTCCAAACTTTTGTCAAGTTCAAGTTCAAGTTTATTGCAGGAAAACTCCATTGAGCAAGCTCATTCACAAGGAGGTCCTGTGACATAAACACTTAAAGTACAAACACAGATAGGTAATAACAGTATATACATGAAATGCAAGTTACATGATACAGGCTGGATATACATACAAGGGTACCACATAGGGTGACATGGGTGGTAAACATTGATATGAGACAGGGAAGCGACTTACAGGTTGCATACTGATAAATGAAACATGATGACTGGTGTGTGCAATACATATACAATATTTTGGCAGCTAGAACAAACAACAGTCTACAACTGATATGGGGGGAGAAGTGATTTGATAGAGTAGCAGTGGAGTGTAAGCAAAGATAAAGCCAGGAGTAGAAGGTAAAGGGAAAGCAGTTAATATGACAAATCAATTATACCTTACCAGTGGATAAATATAGCACACATGGGGAAGGAAGAGACTTAATGACAGTTACAGGTGTCTTTTATTTTGGCTGAATTTAGTGATTTGTAGAAGTTTATTGAAACTGTGCTATAAACCCTAACTGATGCATTAACAAAGCTTTTGTAATGAATTTCCCTTATTTTTGAGATAGTATAATTGTATCCTTATTTTACGATGGGATAGCAGGGTCCATTGGACCCTGCACTCCAATCCTGCAAAGTTATTCACGTGCATAGATTAAATTCAATGGACGCACATAACCTGGGCATTTTCAGGAAAATTTTCACCATATTTCCAGAATTGGCTTTTGGGGACCCCACCTCATAAACATTGGTACTGTCATTTTATTACTCTGTCCCAAATGTTGATTTTTCAAAGCAGTTGTGCCATTCTGAGCCACAGGTTCAATAACATGTTTTGGGCAGGATGTGAAAAATGACAGCTCTATACTATTTATGAGGAGGTGAGAAAAATGGCAATATTGAAAATGTGGAGTAAAAAATGAAAAATTGGAAAAGTTATAAGCATGTGCAGAACCTGTGCAACACACTCTCATAATGCAATCATTTTTGGGAATTTTTTCATCCCAAAAGTTGATTTCACACAGCGACTGAGCCATTCTGTGCCAAAGGTATGAAAACATATTTTGGGCAGGCTGGGAAAAATGACAGCTGTACTATTCATAAGGAGATGTGAAAAAATGGCAAGGTTGAAAATCTGGAGTGAAAATATTAAAAATTGGCAAAGTTGCAAGCATGCATTGAAACTGCACAATGCATATTCATAACGCAGTCATTTTTTGGAATGTTTTCACCAGATTTGCAACATGGGCTTTTTGGTACACCACCTCATGAACACTGGCACTGTCATTTTATTAGTCAGTCCTGAAAGGAGATTCCACGCAGTGACCACAAAATCATTTACGGGTCCGATTAATGAGATGACAGTGATGGTGTTTATGAGGTGGTGGTGTCCTAAAAAGCCCATGTTGAATATTTGATGTAAAAATTTGAAAAAATGGGTGAGATATTAACATAAGTTGAAACTCCCATTGATATCCATTACATGGCACTTACCTTGAATCTTCAGTTCCCAGTACGGCTTTGAAGGCTGCAGAAGTGTCCCAGTCCACAGAAGATGCCAGCTGTTGACCTCCAGAGGTAAGTATGGAGTAAATGGGGGTACTGGGAGAAGGGTGCACAGAGGGAGAGTTGGGATGGGGAAGGGGACATGGAGATGACGAGGGACCATTTTCTTTATTATAGATTTAAAAAAAAGCTTTTGGGAGATGGTTTTCTGTACAGAGTTAGGCGACAGTGTTTGTGGGCTTCCCACTGTACCATACTGCTGGGGGAGTACTTTTGAAGGATACTGGAGGTGGGCTCCCCAGTGTCAGACCCCTGGCTGGGGGGCTTACATTGCTGACACAGGGATTGGGCACCCCACTGTTGGCAAATTATGGGGGAAAAACATTTTATTTTTGTGGGCTCCCCAGTGTGAAAGTGTAGCAGGGGTGGGGGCTTACAACACCGCCAGTGGGATTGGGCACCTGCTGTCAGCAAATAAAAGGAGAATAATCATTGCTGACAGGGGAATTGGGCACCCACTGTTGGCAATGAGCTCATAATTTTACAAATATGACATGGTGTTCGAAAATAGGACACACCTGTTTTCATACACACCATGATTTGCGAAAATAAGGTACTTTCATGTGGAACACTTAACATTTCCCATAGGAAACAATGGGAAAATAAAAATTATTGTAACTTCTGAATGCATTAATATTTTTTTCACCAAATCTTCAAAAGGCACATCTGTGACCCAAAGACTTTGTACTCAAAAAATTTCAAAGCAAAACCTAAAACCTCTTCTGAGATACAAAGTGCATAAAGAAGTGTGTGACACCAACCTTGATGTCATAGTTGACATATAAATTCTTCCATAGGAAATAATGGGAAAAGAAAATGTTTTGTAACTTTTGAATGGATTCATATTTTTTTACCAAACCTTCCAAAGGCACATCTGTGACCCTAACACTTTCTACCCTGAAAATTTCAGACGACAACCTACAGCCATTTCTCAGATGCAGGTGGACAAAGAAATGTTAAACAATGGTAATTTTAGGTTGTTTTCACAGTCCATATCTCAAAAACCACAAAGCCCAGCCACACAAAATTTGGCATGTCAGGAGACCTACCCCCAAGTGATTACGTTTGCCTCATTTCATGCAAATCCATTGAACAGTTCCAGAGTTATTAACGTTCAAAATTTAGGGTTTTACATAGCTAGTGTATATATAAATACATATATATATGTGTATGTGTGTATTTATGCAACAGGTGTCTGGATAAATGAACAGTGATAAATCCATTTATCTGTGCTATTGTGTAGATAAGTGTATTTATACACATACAGTAATAATTATGTCACACTTCATTTATCCACAGAGTAAGCACATCATAACATACCACTGACTGGACCTAATTTCCCCTTTCTAAAGCACCCATGGCAACTACACATAAACCAATCAAAAGCCTTCACAAATACCATCTCATGCACAGATGGCAAAGATGCCCCTTGAATCCTTGTGGTAAACCAAACGCCAACTGCTGAACATAATCAGAGCAGCCTCCAACACAAAACAATGACCACTTTGCCTCACAGAGCAGCAATTTAAAAACCTGAAAAAAAACATTTAAAAAATGGTCACAAATGAACAACTGAACAACAGTTTTGAGTTAGAACTGGAGTAAATAATGACACAGATAGAAGAAGATATAAAGCCACTAGAACCACCCACAGAGACAAACACTGTAATTGTGACAGTATTCAGAACAAATGCAGAGCAAAACCTGCACCAACATGCCAACCCTTCAATCAGTAGTACCTTCCAACACAGTGACTCCTGCAGCAACAATGAGAAATTGTATATGAATGTAGAAGACATAGAAACCTACATTCAAAAAGCCAAAAATATAAATACTGCTAGAGAAATGCAAACGGATGGTACAGTGTTCAAACACTACCTGAAAGAGAACTTCTCAGAAGAACATCCTCTACAAAATATTCCACTAGAATCACTGAACACTTTTTTATGCCACTACTTCATAAACAGCAAAAAAAGAGATAGCTCAGACTATGAGCTACTAACATTACATGCAATATTTCAAAACATTGAGAGAGACCTTAAAAGTAAAGACTACCAACACTCACTATCTTCCTCACCAATCTTTGAAAAGGCCAGGAAAGTCTTATTATCTAAACAAAAAAACTTAAAATCAGACGGCAAGGGTTCAAAACCAAGAGTGGCACATGAGCTCAAACACAATATTTTAGAAAAAATGTATGAAGAACATCTCTTGCGACCCCACAAACCTGAGTCACTGCTTAATACAATGTGGGTAGTCACTAGCATGTATTTTGGACTCAGAGGAAACACAGAAATGGGAAGTTTAAAATGGGGAGACATATCATTAAAAGCTGATGAAAACGGCCAGAAGTACCTGCAATATGACCAAGAATGCTAAACAAAGAACTGCAATGGAGCTAACACAAGGGAGAGTAGAAAAATAAAACCCTGGGCCTACCAACTGTAAACAACCCTTACAAATGCCCAGTGCTTAACTCCTTGACCAACGAAGACCAGCGACCACCACAATATCTCACACATGAGTCACCATTCTTCCTTGCTGCAAACCATTATACCAAGCAACATCAATCAACGTTATGGTTAAAAAAACCTACCTGTGGGAATCCACAAGCTTGTAGCAATAGTAAAAACAATGATTGCCAAATCATCCATACAAACTGAAAAGCAGCTAACAAACCACTCTGTGAGGAAGCATTTAATACAGAAGTTGAACTACTCCGCCATACCTCCTACTGACATCATTCAAATCTCAGGACATACAAACCTACAGGGTTTAAATGACTGTTCTAGGCTAAATGAAGAGCAACAGCACAAAATCTTAAATATCCTGAGCTGTGAGCCCTACACCTCAAAAGTCATTCCAACAGAAACAAAAACACAAGTAAAAGCCATACCAGAAAATTATCTGAACATTCTTGGATCCTGTTTCTACCAACCCTCTATCCAGGCAAAAACATCCACTTTATCATCATTCAAGGTAAGAAAAACACCTTATCCCAAAAACTACCCAGTCCTACCCCCCACCACCACAAAAAGCACTTCAACTCAAAATTTGTCTTTCTCTTTATCACAGACAACAAATATGACTCCTATACAAGAAAGCGTCCCATGGTACTGGACTCCAAAAGTGACTCTGACTAAAAAAATTAAACATCAAGCCAAAATGTCTCAAAGAAACATTTCAGCAGCATATCCTGAGGTGACTCCCTACATGTATATTACACAAATGACAATGTGAACTGCTAAAAAGATTGACTCTACATCAGTATAAAGAAATAAGACAATACCATTACCCAAAAGACAACAGTTTTCAGAAAGATTGACTCTAAGTAAATGTTCATTGAAAATTCACTGTAAGAAACCAAAAATACAGAAAACTGTTGCAAAAGTTCTGCATTTATCTATATTGCAATACAAGGTTTCACTGTCCTACAACCTTTCCAACTCTAACACTCTACTCTACATTCCTTCATTCTTCAAATATTCAATAAACATTGCTATAAAATCTTTAAACTGTGACTATCTGTACTGTACTATTAGATTTCATGCTATTCTATTAAAAATTAGAAAATGCTGACAGTGATGTCAATTAATGTTACCTATGCACTGTTTAGTTAACCTAGCATAACACCACAAACCTTTCAATACATTTTTTGAATGTTGCTTATCTTGTTATCCATGTCTCCAAGTACAAAGCCAGTTCAGAAATCAAAGTGCAACCCCTCCCCAAAAAAACAACCCAATCCACAAAGGTAAATGGTGTGACTCTTCCAGTTGTAATCCAAAATGTAAATAAAGTGTTCCAACTCTTCAATTCATATTCTAAATCTCCAGAAAGCCACCCAAGAAAGAACAAAAAAATTCAATAACCAAATCCAGATAGTAAATCCAAGAGCCACGATCTGAACACAGGAAAAATCCACAGACGATAATCCAACAAAAATGTAGGAAGCCAAAGCCAAAAAAAACCTCCAAAGAAAGATACAAACAAAGTAATCCAACAGGGACTAAAGAAAGAACTGCCCAACAGATGCCAGATGCCAAGATCCACCATGACCATCCAGCCATCACTGAAAAAAAAACACCAAGAAAATCCAAAACAGGCCTCTGAACTCACAGAGCTCCCCATAAAAATCCATCCATTAACAGCAACTCCTCTCCAGCTCTCCTGAAGACACTACACCGCTCCCTGAAGTGCTCCTCCAACATACCACTACCACCAATCCTTTCTGAACTGCACCACAAGCCAATGACCTGCCCATCAACCATTAGAAAAGCTCCATAAAAGACTGACAAGTACACTCCAATCAGCACGCTCCACACATTAGCCACACCCTCCAACCAATCACATCACTTTCACACATGTCAATCACACCAGGCACAAGCCACACCTCCTTAAATAAAATGACTGATCCAAACCCACTTTTACAACACAACCCCCCAATCATATTACAGTACTCACCCAATCAAAATACAGAATTTCAATCCCATTCATCCTATCACCTACAACGTCGAAACCAAATGTAGAACAACTACCCACGTAAGAAAATAGCCCCACAAACATGAAAAAAACCCCACACACTTAACAGAAACACCACCACCCAAAAACAAGAGGTGCCAGTTGCATAAATCAAATATGCAGGGGGTCAGTGTGTGATAGAGCATTTATCTAGTACAGTTGACAGTGACCTCGCATAACACTCATTCATGCCTTTGGCACTCATGAGGTTACCTGAGGTCACTGTCAACTGTACTAGATAAATGCTTTATCACACACTGACCCCCTGCATATCCCATTTATACTGTGTGTGTGTGTATATATATATATAAAAAAAAACTCTGTTTAATGAATCAGTTAGGATTGTTCCACAGTGACAAAAGAGAGGAAATTCAGTGTTAGGGTTGAAAACCCTAAATGTACATCCCTCCACCCCACCACCTCCACACACACATAAATGCAAGCAGGGGAAGGAACAAGGCAACACAACCAATCACAGACATCCAGCAGGAGGTGTATACCTATGTCACTGTAGGAAGTGGAGAAATCCAACTTCAGATATGAAACATTAGTTAGAAAGCTGTTCTTCAAGGTTAGGTCACATAACAGTGAACCAAGCTGGCAGTAGCGAAAATGGTGTACCTTGCTTTGTTTTCAATGTATGGGTGGAGAAAGGCATCATGGGCACTGCAATGTGAGTCTATGGCAAATTACTTAATTTTGGAGCACAGTAACTTTGTAATCCTTAAGTATTTCAGCACAATAGCAGGAAAAAGCACATATGTGGGACCAGGTCTTGCCACCCTGCAAATGTCAGCCCAAAGGACCCAGCAGTTTGCTTGCAGGATGATGGCAAAGGTGGGCAGTCATTAGGAGCATACTTTCATAAAATACTTTCGCAAACAGGAAAGTGTCATAGCACGTTATGTCCTTAGTGGTGCATGGAATGTCTGGGATGATAGTTAGCAGTGATGACCCCATGCCACAGTCCAATGGGAGCATAGGTGTATGGTTTCATGGTTTAGATAGTTGTATGTTATTCCTGTTTCCTGCTGCTGGTTGTGTGTGATTGGTTGTATTACCTTAGTCCTTCCCCTACTTGCATGTATGTGTGTGTGTGGTGGTGATGAGGGTGGGAGGGAGTGTGCCGTTAGGGTTTTCAACCCTAACACCAAATTTCCTCACTTTTTTCACTGTGGAACAACCCTAACTGATGCACTAAACAGAGTTTTTTCGACATGAATTCCCTTTCTTTTTGAGAATGTGCACTATAAATAGTGAAGTAACGGTAATGCAAAAGCAAGTGCATACGGTAATGCACATGGTGACGCAAACACAAATGGCAATGCAAACAGTAATAGAAACGCAAGCGCAAACATTAATGAACACAGGAACACAAACACAAGTGTGTATGGAAACACAAATCGTAACGCGCACAGTCATGGTAACGCAATTGGAAATGCAAACACTTACGGTAACAGCAACGATGATTCCAAAGGAAATACAAACAGAAATGCAAACGGAGGCACGTATGCAAATGCAAATGGAAATGCACACAATGACACAAAAAGAAACACAAACAAAAACAGTAATGGAAATGCAAATGTTAACAGTAATGCAAACGCAAGTGCAAATGCAAAAGGGTAACACACACAGTGGCATAGACGAGAACGCTAACGCAAATGGTTACGGAAATGCTAACTGTAACAGTAACAAAAATGCACACCCTTTTTTTCCCCCAATAGCTGCATTGAGAAACACAGTGAATACAAAGAATGTATGCATAATAATGAGCCTCTGAGCAGAAAATGAAAACTTGGAATACTAAATTGCTTATATCTCAGGAACCATACAACATAGAAAAAGAATTAAAAGCTCATATAATTTATGACTTTCCTGGCTAGTTTTGTACTTAGTTCTCTACTGGGGGCATTTTTCTGATGAAAAGTTCGTATCTCAAAGCATTTCCAAGATACGGGCCCCAAAAGGCATGACAGATGCCGTAATGTTAGCTTATGAGAAAAATCATCAATTTTTGAGTGCAATAATTTTGCAACCCTCTAATATTTTATCACCAAACCACTGAAAGGTACATCTGTGGGATTATGGCTTTCTTACCTCCAAATTTCAGCCGAAAAGACCAAACTGTTCTTTTGCAGCAGGGTGGCAAAGATTTCTTATTCTTTTGGGCATAGTGTTGCAAAGTAGTTGTAATGATTTGCAACACTTTCGAAAAAAAATGCATGAATGTGTCGAATGTGCGACATTACTTTGCAACGCTACTGTTTACAAACATTTCAAAAACATATTTATGGGGTGTTTAACCCCCTCAAAAAGACATGGCTAGCATCCTCAGGGCTCGACTAGGTGAAAGCAGCAAGAACTGTGCCCCTAGAGGGTCCCAAATTTAAATGGCAAGCATTTCTGTGACCACCAACTGAAAACAAGATGGTGGATTTGTGACACTACAGGGGTCATTTGCGACACTAAAAACTGCATTTGCGACACTGTCAAACTTTGTTAACTTTTCCCATTGACTATAATGAGAAATTGTTTTTTGAATAACTTTTGAACCATTTAATATTTTTTCATGAAATCTTTAAAAGGCACATTGGGGACCCTGGCTGCATGTTTCCTGAATGTTTCAGAACAGTCGCACAGACTGTGTGACCTATAGGCATGAGCAAAGAATGCGTAAATACCACTTTCTATGGTGCTATGTAGCTCTGCAACTGTATATCCAATCATTACAAAACTTGGCAGATCCATAGATATATGGTTCCACTCTGCACACACAAAATTGCAGGCAAATCTGTCATACAGTGGCAAAGTTATGAAGCTGCCAAGTTTCACACTTTAAACTTAAATGGGGTACTCAACTCCAACTATAGTGGCGCTGCCGTGCCACTATAATTTATATATATATATATATATATATATATATATAGATAGATAGATAGATAGATACATATATATATTCTATGCAGAAAACTTAATTAATGCATCAGTTAGGGTTCTTCTACAGTGATAAAAGTGAGGAAATTTGATTTTAGGATTCCCACCCCAACCCCAGCCCATCCCCACCAACAGGCATTGGGGTGTGCATTGGGGTCATTGGCCCAGTCCCATGTGCGAACAAGTTCAGGTGGTGCAGTGTAGAAGAATGGGGTGAGAGTTAGGGCTAATGACCCCAATGCACACCCTGGTGCCTGTTGGTGGGGCGGGCTAGGGTGGGTAAGGGGTGGGCAGCCTAAAATCAAGTTTCCTCACTTTTTGCTGTAGAAGAACCCTAACTGATGCATTAAAGAAGTTTTTTGCATAGAATTTCCTTACTTTTTAAGAAAGAATAGAAAAGTAGAAAGTTGTGCAAGTTGGTGGGAGTCCACCAACTTGTATGTGTCAGGCCACATTACACACCCAATGACTAAAAGCACATTGACAACATCAAGGCCAGCCATCAAACAAATGTTAATCTAGTAGAGCAATAGAAAATGCTGTCCAGAAAATGTAAACTTCACCACACAATATCTCCACAAAAAATATATTGTCTGACACATATACACTGCTATTGACATCTACAGGACATGTCGTCAACACCCTCCAAATTTCAAGTAAAAAGACTAAGCCGTGTTCGAGATAATACATGTAAAAATTTGACATTTTCATTAGTCAGAGTGGCACAGTTCCATACCTGTTGACATTTAACAAACACAACAACTGAAAACTACATCCATGACACTAAGGCTAGGCACCCTATCAATTTCAAGCCACCAGCACAATCCAAAACACTGCCCGCAACACGTAAAGTGCATCACGCAATATCTCGCAAAAAAAATATCTCTGGCACATAAACACCATAATTCTCATCTACAGCACATGCCATAAACACCCTCCAAATTTCAAGTAAAAAGGCCAAACCATTGCTGAGCTATTCAATCTTAAAGATTGGTAAAATTTCCCTATCTATTCCATTATAAAAAATCTGGCCATCTTGTCCCTCCCTCGCGATCAAAGATGGCGATCAAAAAATCTCACGATCAAAGAATTTGCAGGCTCATGATCAAAGAATTTGCAGGGTCATGACCAAAGAATAAAAACTGTTTTAATTAAAAAAAATTCAAAGAACTGCAGTAAACCACTACCATGGTTCATCAGAATGAAGCCCCCTGATGACTGGTACGGCCCATCTCTCACCTTCATAGCCAGCTGCCGGCTGTGTGTATTATGAGCACTAATGCAAAGAGGCACTCTGAAATTATTTCTGACCTCCTCTTTGCATTAGCGATTGTAATGCACACAGTCGGTGGCTGGCCATGGAAGTCAGAGGGCTGTGCCAATTGCTGGCTGGGGAAGGGTTGGGGAGTTGTGGGCTGGGCTATGGCTGGGTGGGGTGGGGGGGCCACTAGACTGCCAGGAAATTGAAATCCTTATCTATTTTATTATGATGGCGGGGGGCCACTAGACTACCAGGGATAAGAACAATAATTATAATTTAATATAGATCGGGGGGCCACTCAACTACAAGGGATCTAAAAAAGCAATATTTATAAAATACACATTGGGAGGGCACTAGACTACCTGGGAATTGCAGATGGTTATATATTTTATTATGATGGGGGGCCACTAGACTACCAGGGATATGAATTACAATTATTATTTTATACACATCAGGGTGACCGCTAGATAGGGATATAAAAAACAATAATTATGAACATTGGGGGGCCACTAGAGATCGTTATATATACTATCATGAGGGATGTCACTAGACTACCAGGGATATCTAAAACATTATTTTTTTTAATCAGATGGGGCAGAAGGAAGCCCTCTGAGCAAATCCCAGCCTCATTTAAGTTTCTAGGGCACCCCTGGGCTGAGAAAAAACATTTAAAAATCTGGCCACCTTGTCCCTTGCTCATGATGCACGATCGCAATCAAAGAATCTCACAATCAAAGAATTTGCAGGCTCGCGATCAAAGATCATTAGTGAGCCACCAACTAAGATTTTAAAAGCTCAGAACTCTTTTTAGACCACTTTTGATCAAACCAAAGGCATGGCTTGATAGATCGAGGTCCCCTGAGTAAAACCCATCCAAGTTTTACTTCAGAAGTGACCCCTTAGCCGAGATATTTGTGTTTTTCTGATCAGAAAATCAAAAACAAAATGGCGGACCTCACAACCAAAGAATTTTAAAAATCCTCAGGGACAAAGATTCTTGAACTGTGAGGCTGCAAAATTCTTTGATCGCCAGGCGGGATGAAATGGCCAGAACCCTATTCTTTGTTCGCAAAACATACATATAAATTTTCCCATTGACTTATAATGGAAACTTAAAAGTGGCATAACTTTCGAATGCCTCAATATTTTTTCACCAAATGAAAAGCGGTATGTTCGGCCACCAAAGCTCTTTCAAGCAAGCCATCTTGCAGAGCAGCACACCACACAACAGCCATGCAGGGCCATGTCCAAAATCCCAAAAGCTGGCTACAAAAATGGATACTTTAGCATTTTTCAATGTTTTCGTACACAAAGTAAGTCTGACAAAAATGCAATTTGGCAAATTAAGAGATATACCATGCCCCACCACAGATTCCAAATTTCAGGCAAATCCGTTGAATGGGTCCAAAGTTATTAACGCCCAAACCTTTCACTTTAGTATGTAAGTGCCGCTGAACCCTAACTGTAGTGGCATGACCACACCACTATTTTATATATATATATATATATATATATATATATATATATATATATACATATATGTGTGTGTGTGTGTGTGTGTGTGTGTATATATATATATATATATATATATATATATATATATATATATTATATATGTGTGTGTGTGTATATATATATATATATATATATATATATATATATATATAATATATACGAAAGGGCAGGAGTGGATATAGAAAATATTCTCACTCCCGTGCGAGCTGTGTATTCATTGAGTGCCAAAGGCACGAGTGAAAATACACAGCTCACTAGGCAGGAGTGATAATATTTTCCATATGCCATGATCTGCCCATCATGTGTGCGATTTATACCACAGGGGTGAGAGCGGCAGAAACATTTTTTCTGAGTCTGTGTGTTTCCTGCTCACTCTGTGTGTGCTGTTAGTGTGTGTGTTCTGAATGGACTGGGAGTCAGAAACACAGGTAAGTGTGTTTTGCAAAGCTAATTGAGTGAGTTAGAGGCTCAGTGAGATAGACAAACTGCTGCAGGTTGAACTGAGAAACTGAACCTGCTTTGTAAAAGACTTTCATTTAGAATTCAGGTTGTCTTGAAGCTGAGATCAGCACAGTAATGGGCTAGCAATGTTAGAAACACAATGGGACATAGGTGAGAGCCTTTTGCAAGGCTAATTGAGTAAGTTGCAGCTTCAGTGAGAAAGAGAAACTTTTCTGAAGCAGTTTCCTTTAGAATGCAAGCTGCAGTGCATTTATCCTCACTCTGGTGACATCAGCAGAGTGCGGATTAATGTCGATATCTTCACTCTGCTGATGTCATCAGGATTTATCCTCACTGCAGTGGAAATAACACAGGTTATCCTACTGAGAAAACTCTCACCCTGTAGTATAAACACACACACACATATATATATGTATAGATATATATATATATCTATAGATATATATATATATATCTATAGATATATATATATATATATAGATATATAGATATATATTATATATATATATATATATATATACACACACCCTGCAATGGAACAAGTGTAATAAATGATTTATCTGCACAAGAGCAATTTGATCTTGGGTATGAGTGGTGTAATCATTTATTCCATGAGTTTTCCATTGCATATTCCATTTATGCAATAGGATAGGAGTTTTTTTTGTTTGTTTTTTATTCATATTTGCTATAGTTTGTGTTTTATTTTTGATAAATGTTTCCCAGTGTAGCCTCACTTAGCATAGTAATTGCTAAGTGATTCCTATGGACACTCCAAATTTACATTATGGTCAGTACATAATGATAAAGTCTTAAACACAATTCTTTTGTTTTTGCTTTTGGAGGGGGCATTTGTTAGTCAAAAAAGTGAATAAAAATGTTTTTTTCTGCCATTTTTGCTGATTATAGAAAATCTGAAAGGTATCTAGAAAAGAAACACTTCTCATTTTATTGATATTTTTGTGTTGAACAATGTTTGTGCTCAAAGTATCATACTATCATTTTTTGTTTTAAAGTTATTTGCATTTGTTTGATGAAAAAGTGCACAAAAATGGAATTTTCTGCTGTTTGTTTGCTAATTATGAAAAAACTAAACAGTATCTATAAATGAAACACCACTCATGTTGTAGATATTTCTGTGCTGAATAAACTTTGTGCTCACAGTACTGTGCTATCATTTTTCATTTTAAAGTTATTTACATTTGTTTGTAAACAAAATGAAAACAAAATTGAATTTTCTGCTGATTTTGTTTTTTGCTAATTATAATAAAATCTAAAAGGTATCAATAAATGAAACACCACTCATTTTGTAGCTATTTTTGTGCTGAACAACTCTCATTCTCACAGTACCAGCTATCATTTTTCATTTTAAAGTTATTCGCATTTGAATATGGTTAATACTGCTACTGAGGCCGAACATTCTAAATGACATAAGCATTGTATAGATAAATGGCTAATGACATAAGAACTGTGTGGATAAACAGCTGATGACATAAGTACTGTGTTGGTAGATGAAATGTATCCACACAGTTGCTCAGATAAATGGATTTATTTCACTTTGTTTATCTACACCCCTATAATGCGGCTATAGTTAGGGTTGGTGGGCCACTTCTATGGTAAACCATAATGTTTGCACTTTAATAACTTTGCAACCATTTGTTCAATTTGCACGGTGTCCAACCATAGCTCTCTGGATCTAGAAAGTTTAATTTTGGTTGGATGTACAGTTGCAGAACTGCAAAGTATCAAAAATGTGAAAATCCTCAACTTATGTGCATTTTTTCATCAGGCTTAACAGACTGAAAGAGGCATCTGTTTGGATTCAGAGGTGCATGTGTATATGTGGCCTGGGTCAAAGTGGTGCCTTTTGAAGATTTGGTGAAAAAATATTAATCTGTTCAACAGCTATGCAAATTTTTCATGTCCAATTTTAGGAAAATTTATATGCGCACTGCGCAAACTTTCATGAAAACATGTTTTTGTGCATGAAAAGATTTCATTCTACAGTGTAAGGGTGTCAAAAAAAACATTTTTGTTTTCACAAAAACAATGTTCAAAAACATTTCCCATGTGTTTTTTTCTTTGTCATTTCATTGTGCCAAGGTGGATTGTGCTTTTGGACTTACATTTGTAGGGTGGCAAGCCCAGGTCCCACAGATGTACCCTTTGGTGGTTTGGTCCCAAAATCTTTATCAGGCCATTAGTTACACCATTCTGAAGTTGAGAAATTTCCCATATGATAACATAGTGGCATCCGTGGTGCCTTTCAGGGCTGTATGTCAAATACAATTTGAGATATGGATGTTTTGCTATGTGGACTAAGCACGTGTGGAGGTTTTGAAGTCATAATTACAACTGCAGTGGAATATATTCCATAGTTGCTATGGTTACTGAGATATTGCCAAATAAGTGTTACAAGGATTCCTTTTCAGTACTATGGGGCTGCTATATGGCTCCGTATTTATGTGTAAGTGGGAGTGCAGGGCCCAGAGGGCCTGTGAGCCAACATACGCATACCATTATGCAATAAATGGAAAGCGTGAAGGGGTCTGTGCTCCCCCAACACATACCAGTTACCTGTTACATTATACTTTCTCAAAAAGAAGGGAATTCATTGCAAAAAACTTAATTAATGCATCAGTTAGGATTGTTAACACAGTGACAAAAGTATAGAAATGTGATGTTAGGGTTACCACCCATACTATCCTACCCCCACCCCTCCACCCTCCACACAACAGATGTCAAGGTGTGCCATGGGGTTGTCAGGCCTAACTCTCACCTCTTTCTTCTATATTGTAGTGTGTCAGCTTGTTTACACATGGAATGGGGTGAGAGTTGGGTCTGATGATCCCATAGGACACCCCAACATCTGTTGTGTGGAGGGTGGAGGGTGGGGGTGGGGTAGTAAGGATGGTAACCTTAACACCACATTTCCATACTTTGGTCACTGCGGTTATCAACCCTAACTGGTGCATTAACAAAGTTTGTTGCAATAAATACATATATATATATATATATATATATATATATATATATATAATAGGGTGTGGTCACCCTTTAGTTAAGATTGAGTAGGCAGTGTAATGTTAAACCCCACATTTTGTACCTTAATAACTTTACAGTCGTTCAACAGACTTGCGTGAAATTTGGTATGTGCTGATCCATCATGTAGAGCTCCTGACTTGCCAAGTTTTGTTTTGATCGGATGTGTGCTTTTCATGCACTGCATAGTGAAAAAAAGTGTGTTTTTCACTTTTTATTTCAATTTTTTTGTCTATTTTTGCATATCACACTGCAACCACACCATTTGGAATTTTTGCTTGAAATTGTCTGGGTAGAAAAAGTTTGACCCAAGGAACAAGTCATTGTTGGTTTGGTGAAAAATGTTAATCCATTTTAAAGTTATTCAGTTTTAACATTTTGGGTTCTGAGCATGCTCAGTTTAGTCTTCAGAATATATGTATGTTTTGTGAGAGGATTTAGCTCATGAACGTGGATTTTGACAGCTCATGAATGGGGATTGTATTCACATTGTGCATTAATAACTTAACTGATGTTATTGCAATTTACATGAAATTTGGCATGTTCCCTCACAGACTAGATGTCACTTGATATGATAAGTTTCAGATTGATTAGGAGTGCACATCTGGAGATATTCAGTTCCAAAATGTGTGCGTCTGCATGTTTTGTCAAATTCTTGCTTGGATTGTTTCACTTTGTGCATTAATAACTTTGCAGTTATTCCTGCAGTTTACATATTTGGCATGTTCCCTTACAATCAAGAGATCTAAAGATGTGCCAAGTTTCTTTTATATAGGATGTACACACTTGA
Source organism: Neoceratodus forsteri (assembly GCA_016271365.2). Classification (NCBI taxonomy): domain Eukaryota; kingdom Metazoa; phylum Chordata; order Ceratodontiformes; family Ceratodontidae; genus Neoceratodus; species Neoceratodus forsteri. Next base: position 717,458,337 of record CM028132.1, on the reverse strand, counting down.
AGATATATAGTCCCAATATGTGTACATCTGGATGTTTTGTCAAAGTCTTGCTTCAATTCTCTCACTTTGTGCATTAATAACTTTGCAGCTGTTCCAGCAATTTACAACAAATTTACCATGTATCCTCACTGATCAATGATCTTGTTATATGATAAGCTTTAGTAAGATAGGACATGCACATCAGGATATATGCAGTCCCACAATGTGTACATCCAGATGTTTTGTCAAATTCTTGCTTTGTTTCACTTTGTGCATTAATTCACTTTGTGCATTAATAACATCATAGCTGTTCATGCAATTTTCATGTACTCTGGCAAGTGCCCTTACAGATAATAATTCTTTTCACCTGCTAAGTTTCATTTAAATAGAAAGTGCAGATCTGGAGATATGCAGTTCTAAAATGTGTACATCTGCATGTTTTGTCAAATTCTTGCTTCCTTTGTTTCACTTTGTGCATTAAAACCTTTGTAGTGTTTTGAGCAGTTTATATGAAATTTGGTACCTGCTCTCACAGAAATGTTATCATTTTCTCTTCCAAATTTCAGTTAGACAAAGAGTACACATTTGGAGATATGCAGTCCCAAAATGTGTACATCTGCATGTTTTGTCATTCTTGCTCCAGTTGTTTCACCTTGTGCATTAACTTAAAAAAATGGCCATTTTTTATTTTAAAAATCCTTGCTCATCACTCGCTTCCATTCCTTGTTCGTGAGATGACAAAATCCTTGATCTTAAGCTGATTCTTGTTCTCAAGCTGTCATAATCCTTGATAGTGATTTCCAGACCAGATGGCCCTATCTCATGAACAAGGATTGGCTCATGAACAGGGATTTTGTTAGCTCATGAAAGGGGAGGGGCTTAAGAAAGGGGATTTTGACAGTTTGCAAAAGGGGATTGGTTTTTTTAATCATCTTTTGCCAACTGCCAAAAATCCCCTTTCACGAGCTGCCAGACTCCCTTTTAGTGAGTCAGTCCCCCATTCTTGAGCTGACAAAATCCTTGTTCATGAGATCTGGACAAGATGGCCAAAATCTGATAAACAAGGATTTTTTATGAAAGGGGTTTTGACAGCTCGTGAAGGGGGATTGACCTTACGAAAGAGGATTTTGACACCTCACGAACAAGGAATTTTAAAACTTTCCTGAAGTACTGAAAGTAAACGGTTTTGACTTTTGGCTTAAAATTTGCTGGGTAAAAAGAGGGTGTCCCCACAGATATGAATTATGCTGTTTAAGTACAAAAATGTTTATCAGTTTCATAGCTATGCCTTTATGAAGTTGAGATATTCCCTGTAGGATAACATTGTGGTGACTGCAGCGTCTATCGGTATCTGGAAATGATTCAAGATATGGATTTTTCACTCCAGGCAGCTTAGTTCACCTTTAGGAGAGCATGCATGGAGGTTTCAAAGTCATGGATACAACTGCAGTGGAATTTATTTCATAGCTGCTATGGTTACTGAGATATTGGCAAATTAGTGTAACAAGGGTCCCTTTTCAGCCCTATAGGACTGCTGTATGGCTTCTTAGTTATGTGTAAGTGGGACAGCCGGGCCCAGAGGGCCCACACTCTCACATACACATGTCATCATGCAAAAATGGACAACATGAAGGAGCCTGCACTCCCACCAACACATACCTCTTACATTACACTTTATCAAAAAGTAAGGAAATTCATTGCAAGAAACGTCATCAATGTATCAGTTAGGGTTGCAGTGATAAAAGTGGGGAAATGAGGCATTAGGGTTGACACTCTAACACCCCCAAACTGTTTCACCCCACCCCCACCCACCACAGAACAACATGTGTGAGTCCTTCACTCAAAGGTTGTAATTCTGAAGTCTGTTAAATCAATCAATAAATTAATTAATTAATTAATTAATTAATTAAATGATGGGTGTGCCTTAGGGTCATTGGGCCTAACTCTCACCCCATTCTCTATTCTGTAGCATGTGAGGTTTGTTACACATGGAATGGGGTGAGAGTTAGGGCCGATGACCCCAAGGCACACCCCATCACCTGTTGGTTTGTGGTGGGTGGGGGTTGGGTGGTAGGGTTTTGGGGCTGTTAGGGTGTAAACCCTAATGCTTCATTTCCCCACTTTTGTCACTGAAACGCTAGCTGATGCATATATATATAGAAACATAGAAACATAGAATTTGATGGCAGATAAGGACCTACTGGCCCACCCAGTCTGCCTATCTATCTATCTATCTATCTATCTATCTATATATATATATATATATATATATATATCTATATATATATATAGATATAGATATATATTATATCTATCTATACATATATATATATATATATATATATATATATATATATATATATATATATATATATATATATACTGGCCGTGGAATCAGTATGGAAAGTTGTATGGTCATTTCTATGTTAAATCCCAAAGTTTGCACTTTAACAATTTTGCAACTGTTTTCCCAATTTGCCTGAAATTGTGCATGCATGGTATCCAGCCATAGCTCACTGGATCTGGAATGTTTTGTTCCAGTTGGATGTATGGTTGCAGAACTGTAGAGTGTCAAAAAAGTAGAAAGTCACCAACTTTTGTGCATTTTTTAGTCCAGTTTAAAGGACTAAAGAATGTGTCTGAGTGGATTCAAATGTGGATGTCATTATGTGTGCCTTTTGAAAATTTGGTGAAAAAATCTTTATCCATTTGAAAGTTATGCAAGTTTTTCATGTCCCATTTTAGTCTATGGGAAAATTTATATGTGCACTGTGAAAACTTTCACAAAAACATTTTTTTGTGCACAAAAACATTTCATTATAAGGTATAGGGGTGTCATGAAAACATTTTTGTTTTCGCTAAAACAATGCTCAAAAACATTGTCCCATGTGTTGTTTTCTTTATCACTTCATTGTGCCAATGAGGATTGTTCTTTTGGGCTGAAATTTGCAGGGTGGCAATCCCTGATCCTACAGATGTGTCTTTTAGGGGTTTGGTCCCAAAATATGCAACAGGCCCATAGTTACAGCATTCCTAAGTCGATCAATTTCTCATAGGATAACATTGTGGAGCCTATGGTGCCTTTCAGTGCCCATATCTTGAAAACGATTCAAGATACAGATTTTCCATTACCTGCTGCTTAGGACTAAGCTTGCATGGAGGTTTCAAAGTCATGATTATAACTGCAGTGAAATTCTTTCCATAGTTGAAATGGTTACTGAGATATTGCCAAATAAATGTTACAAGGGTTACTTTTCAGTAGTATGGGGCTGCTGTATGACTCTGTATTTAAGTGTAAGTGGGAACGCAGGGCCCAGAGGGCCCATACTACTACATACACATATCATTATGCAAGAAATGGGCAATGTGAAGGGAGCACAGGGCCCAGAGGGCCTGTACTCCTGCAAACACATACCTTTAACCTTCCAGAAGGATGCACTCTTACCTACCAGTCCCCACACCTTAAGTTCCACCCTCCTACCTGGGGAAACAGGTCCTTGTATCTCTCCAAAGCTGCCTCCCACCCCCCACAGGCTCCTGAAGCCTCAGTTCTCCCCCCCCAACATCTCCAGTTTCCTCAGCATCCAGTAACCTAAGGGTAGCTCAGTTAAAGTTTCCCTAAATGATAGTAACTCTTGCAGGAAGTGATCCTCAGTGACTGAGACTGCTTGGGAAACTGTAGATGTGCTTTTGTTGACTGTAGCTCCCTTGGCCTTTGATTTTTCAGGCATCTTCTCTGACGAGGTAGGCACTGTGTGTTTTAGCGAGGCCTGCCTCATATCAGCATCCATCGTGGTGCACAGGACCTATAGCAATGCAATTTTTACTCAGAACAATTGCTGCAGGTAGACGCCAACTTTTGATGAAGTTATTACTGTCAGAAATCACTGAAAATAGAATTTAAAAGGCAGTGATGGAAAGTGGAGGGCAGGAGCTCCAAGTCCTTGCTGATGCTAGGTTTCCTGCATCACCTGATCTCCTTATTATTTATCCAATGTTAAATGTACCTCTTAAGTACACTACATGTAAGTGCACATTTTTTTTAATTTCCTATTGATTTTCAGTACAACCCAGCTTTTAAATGCACATATTGTACAGTTCCACCTTAAATAGTCTACCTTAACATGTTAATTGCAGCCATCATGCTCTCTAGCATGGTCATAGTAAGAAAATTAATTTTGTCAAAAGAAAAGACTGACTTTAGCCTTTTGTTTAATTTTGAATCCAAACAGAAACTCAAAGCAAAAGAAGATTACTGATTTTTTTAAGTAGTACCAGGATACACTATCTACAGGAGGGACAGGGAGGGTAAAAGAGGAGGAGGAGTAGCTCTTTACATAAGAGAAGGAATCAAAGTAACAGAACAAAAGGGAAAACAGGGAGGAGAAGACAGAACAAACAGAACAAAAGGGAAAACAGGGAGGAGAAGAAGCACTGTGGGTAAATTTGGAGACCGGCAATGGAACCACAATCCGCACAGGGGTTGTATACAGACCCCTTCTCAAGGGGAGGAAGTGGACAAGAAAATGATAGAAAGTATACTTAGAATGGCTGAAAAAGGGGAGATATTGCAGATGGGTGATCTGAATATGCCAGATGTTAACTGGAGTGCAGTTGCAGAAGCCACTTCGAAGAGTGGGGTTATTCTAGATGCCCTACAGGGGGCATGCCTTAGACAACTAGTATTGGAGCCCACTCAAGAGGGAGAAATCTTAGACCTGGTTCTCTCAAATGGAGATGAAGAGAAGATCACTGACGTAGAAGTGGGTAGCCATCTGGGAACTATCGACCATCAAACAGTATGGTTTACAATAAACACAGCAATAGAGTCAAGTCATACAAAGGCAAAAGTACTGGACTTTAGGAGGGCTGACTTTGCCAAAATAGGTGGGTGCCTAAGGAATGCACTAGCAAATGGGCAGGAAGGAGGGGTTGAAGAACAATGAGGAATAATAAAAACTGCCATCACAGAGGTAACAAGCCTTTGTGTGAAGCAAATAAACAAAATGAAATGATGTAAGAAACCACTATGGTTCTCAAAGGAAGTGGCAGTGAAGGTTCAAGAGAAAAAGAAAGCATTCAGGAAGTACAAGGAATCACAGAAGGAGCAGGACAGAGAACTGTATCAGTTAAAGCAAAAGGAAGCTGGGAAGGCAGTCAGAACAGCAAAGGCCCAAACCGAGGAAAAGATAGCCAACTCAGTTAAGAAGAGGGATAAAACCTTTTATAGGTACATCAGGGAGCAAAGGAATACCAAGGGAGGGATAGTGAGGCTTAATAAAGGGGAGGGAGGGTTGGCAGAGGGTGACTGTGAAAAGGCAGAGATACTAAACAAATATTTTTGCTCAGTATTTACAAAGGAAGAGGGGAGGTACATAAACAAACAGTAGAAACACTCTGGATACAGAAGTTGATACCAGCCCATTTACAGAAGAAAGGGTTCTGAAAGAACCTTAAAACTGAAGGTGGACAAAGCAATGGGGCCTGATGGGATTCATCCCAGAATTCTAAAAGAACTAAGGGTAGAACTAGTGACACCACTGACTACCCTCTTTAATAAATCATGGGAGGATGGGGTGGTACCCGAGGACTGGAGGAGGGCAGATGTGATTCCCCTTCACAAAAGTGGGAGCAAGGTAGAAGCAGGAAACTACAGACCTGTTAGTTTAACCTCAGTGGTAGGGAAAATGATGGAATCACTTCTGAAGGAAAGAATTGTTGAGTATCTAGAGGCCAGAGGGCACAGGACCCAAGGCAGCATGGATTCACAGCGGGAAGGTCATGCCAGACGAATCTGATAGATTTCTTTGACTGGGTGACCAAAGTAGTAGATCAGGGAGGGGCTGTGGACATGGTCTACCTAGACTTTAACAAGGCATTTGACACAGTCCCACACAAAAGATTAATATACAAGTTAGCCAGCCTGGGAGTGGGTCCCAAGATGACAGCCTGGGTAAAGAATTGGCTGGAGAATAGGACACAGAGAGTAATAGTAAATGGAGTCCACTCTGAAGAAAGGGGTTACTAGTGGGGTACCGCAGGGTTCAGTATTAGGACCAGTCCTCTTCAATGTCTTTATAAGCGACATTGCAGAGGGACTGGAAGGAAAAGTATGTCTCTTTGCAGATGACACAAAGATCTGCAACAGAGTTGATGCACAAGGTGGGGTGGAAAGGATGAGAAGGGACTTGGCAAGGTTAGAGGAATGCTGAAATGTATGGCAGCTTAGATTCAATGCTAAGAAGTGCAAGGTAATGCACCTGGGGAAAAAAAACCCAGGGGAAGAGTACACAATGGGGGGTGAGATACTAACAACAACAAAAATGGAAAGGGACCTGGGGTAGTCATATCAGATGACCTAAAGGTGGGCAAGCAGTGTGAGAGGACAGCAAGGAGGGATGGGGGGATACTGGGATGCATAGGGAGAGGCATCACCAGTAGAAAACAGGAAGTTATTATCCCTCTGTACAGACAGCTGGTCAGACCCCATCTGGAGTACTGTGTGCAGTTCTGGAGACCCAATCTCCGCAAAGACATAGACAGGATGGAAGCTGTCCAGAGGAGGGCAACTAAAATGGTGCAGGGTCTGCACCGGAAGACATATGAAGAGAAAGACTTAAGGAGCTTAATATGTATAGCCTCGAGGAAAGGAGGGAGAGGGGGGACATGATAGAAACTTTCAAGTACCTCAAGGGAATCAACAAAGTCCAAGAGGGTAGCATCTTTCAAAAAAAGAGGTGTGCAAGAACAAGGGGCACAATTTGAAGATAGAGGGGCAGCTCAGAGGTAATTTAAGGAATTATTTTTTCACAGAGAGGGTTGTGGATGCATGGAACAGCCTTCCGGAGGAGGTTGTGGAGTCAAAAACAGTGGTGGAATTCAAGCATGCATGGGACAGTCATAAGGCAATTCTAGGGGGTGGGAGCAGGAAGAAGTAGGCTGCTGGTTAACTAGGATCTGCAGCTTATCCATTAGGTAGGGAAATGGGCAGACTAGGTGGGTCAAGCGGTCCTTAACTGCCATCAAATTCTATGTTTCTACTATGTTGTAGGACAGTGCAGTAATGGCATTTTAACTTGAGTGCCTGGTATTTAATAAAGCACATTATAGAAACAGTGAAATGTGCTTGGAAGTGATTTTCTGGTTAAATGCACAGCCCATTTAAGTGCACAAAAAACCTTTATCCCGAGGGTGTGCACTTAAGAGGGCTCCAGTGTGTGTGTGTGTGTGTGTGTGTGTGTGTGTATATATGTGTGTGTGTGTGTGTCAATATATATATATATATTGCAAACAACACTATTAATACATCAACTAGGTTGAAGCAACAAAAGTAGAGAAATGAGGATTTAGGGTTTTGAACACTAACACCTCTCCCACCTCATACACTTTGTCTCCATCAGCAGTATCGCTGTGCCTTAGTCATTGGCCTTAACTCTCACCCCATTCCATGTGTAAGGAAGCTGAAATGGTATAGTATAGGAGAATGAGCTGAGAGTTAGGCCAGACTCCCCCAAGGCACACCCTGATGCCTGCTGGTGTGCGGATGGTGGAGGTGGGATGGTTGGGGAGGGGGATGGTAGGTTTTGAAACCATAATGCCTAATTGCCCTACTTTTGTTACTTCAACCCTAACTGATGCATTAACAAAGTTTTTTCAATGAATTTCCTTACTTTCTGAGAAAGTGTACTCTTACCTTTTTATGTTTGTGTCCCATCAGTCTATAGCGTCTTGTGGTTGTACAGGGCCTTCCATCATGTGGGAGTGCACAGCCAAGAGGGTTCTGTGCTCCCATGTAACCATAAGTGCATTGACATTGTAATCAACACTCATTTCCCTGTGGGAGTGCTCCTATCACTCCATAATGGTATCCATTTGTGGGAGCGCAGAGCCCACCATCTAGCTACAAGTGTAGAAACATTGTCATGAACTATCATCTCCCTTTGGGAGTGCAGGGCCCTAATGGAAGGTCCTGAACACCCAGTACTGCATAATGGTATCCATATCCCATCTGCCTATAATTGTAGAGATGCAGCACAGGCCTAGAGACATTCTGAATAACCCCTGTGCTGCAAATGGCTCAATATCTCAGTAACCATAGGAACACTAGAAAAAATTCCACCGCAGTTGTAATCATGGACTGGAAACCTTCATAATCATTTAGTACACTGCGCTTAGTGAAAAATCTGCATCTTGAACTTTTTTGGAGATATAGGCCCCGAAAGGAACTGCATCAGTCACAATGTTATCCTATGGGAAATTTCTGAACTTTGAAAATGTTATAAGTATGGAAGCTATGCAAATTTTATCACCAAACCAGCAAAAGTCACATAGCTGGGACAAGTCCTTTGTACCCTAAAATGTCAGCCTGAAAGTCCTAATCATTTTTTGAAGTGGCAAAGAAATAGCAAACTTTAGAAATCCTTTTTTGCGAGATGTCAAAATCCCTTTTCACAATACAAAAAGGGATTTTGATACCTCACAAAATGGAATTCATCTCATGAAAAGAGATTAAGGATAGGGCCATCTGATCCCACAAGTCCTAATCCTGTTTTGTGATATGAAAAGGGATTTTGACACCTTGCAAAAAAAGCAATAAGCATGAGAAAAGATATTTTGACAGCTCACGAAAAGGGATTTATTTGTAAAACCCCTTTTCATTAGGTGCCAAAATCCCTTTTCGTGAGCTGACTCCCCTTTTGTGAAGTGTCAAAATCCCAAAGGGATTTGGACTTGTGGAACCAGAGGGCCTGATCCTTAACCCCTTTTTGTGAGCTGTCAAAATCCCTTTTTGTATCATGAAAAGGGATTTTGACACCTCACGAAAAGGGAATTTGGCTCACAAAAAGGGATTGCCAGCAGGGCCATCTGGTCCCACAAATACAAATTCCATTTCATCATGCAAAAAGGGATTTATACACCTCAAGAAAAGGGACTGGAGTTTGTCACACCAGATGGTCCTGTGGGTAATCCTTTTTCATGAGATGACATTCTCCTTTTGTGAGCTGTCAAAATCCCTTTTCACATTGTGACAAGGGATCGAAAGCAAGTCGTGAAAAGGGATTTTTAAAATTAAATATAAGCATTCTGAGGCCACAGTAAAGTAAGCCAAATGCAGAGAACTGTATAGGGAGTCCTGATAAACAAAATCCATACTTGGATGTCTACAGAAGACATCCCTGGGTAAAGTTCTAATGTTCTGTTGGACAGGAAAAAAGAAAACAAGTTTGTGGCACGCAAAAAGTGAATTTTTTCTCATGAAAAGGGAATTAATGAATCCCTTTTCATGGGCTGTCAAAATCCCTTTTCGTTAGTCCTAAATCCTTTATCACACCATGCAGCTATCCAAAATACTGAACTCAGCATGCTCAGAACCCAAAATTCCAAAACAGAATAACTGTAGAACAGATTAATATTTTTTCACCATACTAATGTTGGCTTGTTCTTTGGGTCAAGCTCTTTCTGCCCTGAAATTTTCAGACCAACATTCCAAACAAAGTGGCCAAAATGCAATGAGGAAAAAACAGCCAAAACAGGCAGAAAAGGCAACTTTTATAGTATTTTCACTATTTGCAGTACAAAATATGCAAATCTGATTGAAACAAAACTTGGTACATCAAGAGATCTATCCCATGGGACAGTGCATACCAAATTTTGTGCAAATCCATTGAAAAGTTGCAAAGTTTTAAAGTGAAAAATTTGAGGTTTAACATTAAACTGCCTACTCAATCCTAACTAAAGTGGTACTAACGCACCACTATAATTAAGCAATAAGGCATGACAGGGTGTGTGTTATTGTGTAATAACATCACTACTGGGGTGGGTCAAAGCACGAGGCAAAGCTGAGTGCTTCCACCACCCCAGAAGTGAAGTTATTACACAATAAAACACACCTTGGAGTACCTTATTGCTATTATACAATGGCTCGTTGGGTATTGTGTGTTTTAAAAAATTGACAGACACAGTTTGGTTTTAAAATTAAGTTTACTTTGTAAAATTTTATTAATTAGCAATTTGACAGAAAATAGTCCCTGAACAGTGAATAGGACTTGTAATTCAATTGTGTTGTGCATGGGTTAAATACAATACTTCAACATTAAATATGTTTTTAAAATCAATGTCATTTAAAACTATCATTTTTTAAAATATTATGTAAAACCATCTTTTTTTTAACAAGCAAAAACTATCTTTTTTTTTAACAAGCAACTGAACAGTGTGGTTTTTAAACTGATTTGCAGGCTTATTTGTAGAAGTTGAAGACACAATTGGTGTTACCCTGTGTATTGAAGCGGTCCTTGTTTTAGGTTGATGAGAAGGAACTGTTACTGCTGGTGCTTGGTTGTGGCGTGGTTTCAGAGGTTCTGGGTTCATTTCCTGTGCCAGGTTGAAGGTGGTTTCCTGGTTCAGTTACTGTTACATTAGATTGCCTGCAGGTGCTTTGTGCCATGGCGTGGGACAGAATTTCACTCCAGGTTTGTCTCTGCTGCAATTTTGCACTCCAGTATGACTTTAGGGACATTTCATTTTTATGCCCAGTGACAGACATAATCTCCCTGGTCTGCAGTCGGCATTGGAGAGAAGCTGAACAGTTGTTGCTCGCAGGCTATAGTTTGTATATTTTGTTGTTAAGCCTGTGAGCTTGCAGATTCTTGGCAGCTTGCTGCTTAAGTAGTTGACTCCCATCGGTTCTAGGGTAAACCAGATGTCCTTGTTTTGTAGTTGAATTTGTGGCTTTCTTCGGGGGTGAATGAACAGGCACAGCAGGTTGGGCGGTAGTTTTGAGACATATTGTTTGAAGCATTTTACTGGGCAGAGCAGGCTCCCGGGGTTTTCAAACAAGGCCCCGTAGAGGTCAGAGGTTCTCTCTGTCACGCTCTTGTACTTTTGAGTGATTTTTAGTTTTGTTCATTGAATCCCATAGTGTCATAGGTCAGTCCGTCTTCAGTGTACTTTATTTTAAATGATTCTGGCTTTAGCTGTCTCTGGCCCTCGCATCCATGATGAGCGAAGTGGATTTGCAACTCGAACCAGATGCAGTGGACTAAACCTGTGGCAGTTTCAGGATTCAGGGCTTCGGAGTTTCTTATTTTCTCAAGGTCTGTTCGAGTTATCGGAGGATTGTGGGTAGCTAGATCTTTGCCCTGTCACCTGATATTTTTTAGATGACAGACGAAAATGTTGTTTGTTGCATGGAAATCAGTGGCCATGATGTTATTCATTGCCCTACTGTTAGGGGGTTCATTCATGTAGTGGTTTATTCCCGCTCTGAGACCAACATAACTCAAAATGCTGTATTCATCTCCATTTGTATTTCTAATGCTGGCATAGAACACTCGGAAGATGTTGTTCAAATTTTGTGCTGTCATGGTGTTAAAGGTGCAGTCTATGTTTTTTTTCTGTCAGCCAATCTTGTAGTACTCGTACTGACCAGGCTGTTTGCCGTCGGGTGTTCTCTTCATTGCAGTCAGTTTCTATTTTATCTAGTGTGTCTGCTTCTAGGTTTACATGCCTTGTTTTTTTTTTTTTTGTCCAGTACTCATGGCTGTGGCTGTTTCTGGCTCATTTTTTTCATCTAGAATGCTGAACATTTTGTCAGGATTCCTGTCAGACAGCATGTTGAATGTCACCTTGAAGCTCATCACAGATGTCAGGTAAGTGATGTGGTCAGTGATCTAGATGTTTACTTTGAGAGGTGATGAGGTCATCAGCATGCCAGACCTAGATACAGTGATGTTATTGCTCAATATCATCACTGTCTCTAGCTAGTAGTAGCCAATCAGATTAAAGGAAATTTCTTTGTCATTATATTGTGTGTGTGTGTGTGTGTGTGTGTGTGTATATATATATATATATATATATATTAGTTGCAAAAGCTTTTTGTTAATGCATCAATTAGGGTTGCCATGATAAAAGTAGGGAAATTAGGCATTGAGGTTTCACCCTAACACCCCACCCCTGCCGTGCAGAGACCAGGAGGCACCAAGGGTGGCATTGGAGTCACCTACCCTAACACTCACTCCATTCCATTGTAAAAAAAGATGGGCGGCTACAGTATAGGAAAATGGGGTGAGTGTTAGGTTTGACAATCCTAATGCCACCTCCTCCCCCCTGACACCTCCTGGTCTCCGCAGAGCAGTGGTGGCATGTTAGGGTGAAACCCTAATGCCTCTTTTCCATATTTTTGTCACAGAAACCCTATCTGATACATTAATGAAGTTTCTTCAACTAATTTTTTTACTTTTTGAGGTAGCATAATAGTATCCTCATTTTACTGTGGGAGTGCAGGGTTCTTCGGCCCCTGCACACCCATCTCTTGATTGAGATAGTATGACAGTATTCTTATGTTAGGTGGGTGTTCAGTGTCTGAAAGCACTCCCATCCCTCCATTAAGATAGTATAACAGTATCCTTATGTTATGGTGAGAGCACTTCCATCACTTCATTGAGATAGTACAACAGTATTCTTACGTTACAGTGGGGAAAGCTCCCATCTCTCCATTGACATAGTGCAACAGTATCCATATGTGACAGTGAGAGTGCAGGGTCCAAACCTTCCCTCCATTGACATAGTATAACAGTATCCTTATGCAATGGTGGGAGCACACGGTCCAAACCTCCATTGAGATAGTATAACAGTATCCTTATGTTACAGTGGGAGTGCAGGGTCCTTCAGACCCTGTGCCCCCATCCCTCCATTGAAATAGTAAAACAGTATCCTTATTTGACCCAAAATTTACAGCATAGCCTTCTTATGACCTCACCACACATGCCCAGTACAGAACATTTTCAAATCCCTGCCAAAACGTAATTCTGCACAACTGCAATGCCATTCTGTGCCACAAAGTGTGAAAACACATTTTGGCCCGGATTTGAAAAATGAGAGCTGTCACATACATGAGGAGGGGTAATAGCAATACTATGCTGAAAATATGGGGTGCAAATACAGAAAATTTCCAAAGTTACTAGCGTGCATGGTGAGATAGCAATGAATGCCATTTTTTTAAAGTTTGACCCCAAATTTTCAACATAGCCATATTATGATCCCACCTTATGAATGGCTCTACAATGCTGAGTTGACAACTAACTCATCAACCGGTATCACAGTGCCAGGCTCCTTGTCGACTGTGAGTTGCAGTTGGCAAGGAGACGCGTGCAGCAAAGTCTGTGTTTTTATTTGGGGTGCTTTGCCCCTGAACCCCCCACACAGGGGGCTCTGCTCCCACACCACCTGTCTCTATAAATACCAACTCTGAGTTGGAGTTGGTTCGGGGAGGGGGTGCAAGATGGGGGAAAGTGTTACTGGGTCCCAGGTGCAACTGCTACAGTGACATGGTGCTGTTGTTGGCAGCGATGTATGTTGCTGTAGGGGTTTCATGGTGGGAGGTGTATACCCTCATGAACAATATGACTGTCATTATGCAAATCCCACTGGAAAGGTGATTTCACCAATTGACTGCAAAATCACCTTTCCAGCAAGAGTTGCCTAATGACAGTCATATTGTTATGAGGTGGGGTCCCCAAGAATCCATGTTGACAATTTGGCTGAGTTATGGCTGAAAGTTGAAACCTCCTCATTGAAATACATAGAACTGCATTTACCTTAGTTCATATTGCAGTCGTTGGTTCCAGCATCAAGACATGTCTTCAATCAGCAGAGCGGGTCTCGAACTTCAGACCCCAGGAGGTGAGTGAGGGTCAGTGAGGACATCAGGGGGGAGTGGAGAGGAGGTTCTACAGTTGTAGGTTGGGTGCTGGCATGGGGGTGATTGGCAATGGATGTTTTTCTTGTACAGTTTAAAAATGAGCAAAAGACAACGAGGAATGATTTTTTTCTTTACAGGAAAAAAACTAAAAGAACTGTTACAGGGCGGATGCCACTGCCACCAACAATTACTGTGGTATGGGAGGGTTGGAATGCCACTAGACACCAGGGCTTTATTAAAATAAATAAGTGGCAAAATGCCACTAAAATAAGCAATTTTTTTTTAAAAAGATATTATTTAAATAAATAATATAGGGATTGAGCGTGGGGAGTGCCACTAGACATCAGGGCTAGGGGGGACATAAAAATACATTTATTTGAGCCCAGATGGTCCTGCAGCACTTGTTTGACAAGGAGATAGCCAAAAAGCAATTCTTGCTTGCCATCTCATTTCTTTGTTTGCCATACTGATTCATCAATCAGCTGGTGGACAAAGGTTCCCAATCTGGCCATCTGATCAACAAATTTTCATGACCAGATGGCTGAACAGGAATCCTTGTCTGCCAGATAACTTCCTTGTCAGTCACCCTGATTCATCACTGGTAGACAAGGATCCCCAGTCTGGCCATCTGATCATGAAAATGTATGACCAGATGTCCAAACCAGGGATCAGGATGCTGAACAAGAAATTTAGTGAGTGACAAACAAAGATTAAACTAAGTGAAAAAATGATTCTGGGGGCATACAGACCTGGGAAAACCACACAGCACAGCTGATCAACTCCCAATGAGCAGCAATCACATAATAATGTGTAAAACAGGAACCCCTGGTCAGAGTTATGACAAGTTTGTTCCAGACAAAAAGAAAAAAAACAAGATGGCAGCTAGTGAACAAGGAATTTTTCCTGGTGAGCCAGGATTGACAACTGACAAACCAGGATTGGCACCTGACAAACCAGGATCCTGGTTCATACCATGCAACTATCCTGAAAAATAAAAATCCAATTGAAAATAATGGGACCTTAAAAATGCTATAACTTTTGAAAGGATTAATATGTTTTCACCAACTAAATACTAATCTATTCTATGACCCACGCTCATTCTACCATAAAATTTTCAGATCAGAATTCAACACTATGTCTGAGCAATGTGGTGAGAAAAAAACCACAAAAAGTGGCGAATGTTAGGGTTTTTTCACTATCCAAATATTAGAATTTGCAAATCCAACCAGCACAAAACTTGGCATGTCATGAGCTCTACCCCAGGAGACCACACATGCAATCTTTTGTGCAAATCTGTTGAATGGTTGCAAAGTTATTAAAGTGCAAATTTTTAGGCTTAACATAGAAACTGCTGTTCGACCCTAATTTAGGGATGCTACCACACCGCTATAATATACAATAGAGGTGAGAAGAAATCTTCCCTGATAAAAACATATATTTCTACCACTGAGTAAATGGAAAGTGATGTATGCACTGTGACAATCTCTAACATTTATACATATAGGGCATACGTCACAAACTGATATTCTCACAGTGTCTATGTCAATACACCTGAATCCCAATCTACCCACATTGCAGGACTACATTCAAAGGCATCAAAATGGAATACAAATCATCTGCTTAAATTTGTAAGCTGCAGATCTCAGCCATGAACTTCTTGTGCTGTACATCAGAACTGCAAAGACACTAGAGTGAAACAGAATGGCATAGACACCTGAAAGAAAAGAACAATCACTAACAAAATATAGAATATTTGAATGCAGACATTAGCAGCATCAAAAAACAGACATAAACATGCATACAATAAACTAAAACTAAAAAAGAATCACAGAAATATGATGTACTGGATCATAATGGCACACGTATAATAGCGTATGACATTATGACAAGCCCGGACCAGTGCGCTCTCCAAGTTGGACCCCCCGGAGTTGAGAATATTTAGTGGGAGGTGGTCTTGGGGGGCATAGCCCCCCATAATGCGGATGTGGGGGAGCAGAGCCCCCCACAGAACAAAAACTACCAGAAATTGCGCAACGCGATTGTACCGCATGGCACTCTGCCATGCAACATAATGACCCTGTGCTGAAATATGAACACTGAAGAAGAACTCTGGGAAAGCTGCACAAAATTTGAGCAAGACCGGGATCCTCTACTGGATCCAGACACACAACAAGATCCATTTACAGTACCTGAAACTCAAGAATCAGATCAAATAACTGGAAAAAATAAAACATAGATGTGACACTTGGACAGCTGGTTCTGATCACTGTATCAGTTTTTGTAATATAAAAATGTGTTATGGACTGTCTCTCATGAGAGATGCTGAGACAGCATGTGAGATCACACACACACACACACACACACACACACACGCAGGTTTTAGATACAAAGTGTTACCTGGAAGGCCAAAAGCTAATTACAGGCTAGAAGATACCTAACTGCCAAGATAGATCATAAACTTTTATAGCGGTTAGAGGGAGAAGAGCAGGTTATGACATTTTAGTGTGAAGTCGTAAAAGATGCTTTGATGTCCTGGAAAGGGAAAGCTGCTCCTAAGATCAAAGAAAATCATTTGAAGAAAATGAGTTGTGCTGAGATCACAGAATATTAATTTACCTCCTGGAAAAGACAACCTGTTTTTATATAGATATGTTTTTTTATATATTCTGACAGGGAAGAGCTAGGTGACCTCATGCAAAGAGGTAGGCAAAGCCAGCTTTTAAACCATATTCTGTTTTCCATTTACACACAAGTGTTTGGACTCTGAAAGCTACAACATCTACAGCACTGTGAGATAAGAATACCTTAGAACAGACAATTTTAAGTGTACTAGTGGTAGGAATCTGCACTTTTAAAACCTTATTCTTTTAAGTGATTTGTATGTTTTGTGATATATGGTTCTGTATTTACATGTTACATATTTTTATCTATTTTAGTAAAACTCTATTTTTAGAGCCTACTTGGTCTGTCTTTGATTTCTTTTCTTTAACAAGTGGATTATATATCATTAAAGCAGACACTGTGCATAAGCTTGAATGGTGATACCAAACTGGAAAAAGGTAAGGGTTTAATCTAAGGTATTTTATTAGAGTTTTTAAGGGTTCATTTTTGCAAATCTGATTAGGTGTCCATAGGCAAAGATATCTGGCCCCCTGAAGACAGAATCATCTGAGCCTGTGCATTGGATACACTAACAAGAAGTTCACAGTTTGAATCCCTCCAAGACTTGAGACCAAAGGTTGATTTGAACCCACAAAAAGAGACAGGAGGGTTACGCAGTTTCTGTTAACTGGTCACAAGACTGCGCTCGGAGGTTGGCACTTTGAGAGTAGAGGGTTGACCTGCTGAGAGGGTTTGTGACAGATTGGTTGGCAGCGCTGTGGATAATTTTGGTATTACAAGCTTTTATTGTTAAGTGGGTCAGCTTGAGACAGTCAGCTCACTTGCAAAGAAAGAAAAAGGTAGAGTTTTATCTTGAAAGGAAACAGGACTATATCACTTTGCATACAGTTAAGTTCCTATCCGTTTTATATTTTTTCCTGAAGTGTAAGTCAGAGTAGCAGTAGTGAGGGAAGATGGCTTCCAACTACAACAGACAAACTGTAGACTACTTAAGGCAGTTGTGTGGGGACAGAGGAGTCCCATTCAAGGTGAAAGCCAGCAAGCAGAACCACATAGATGCCCTGATGGTAGCTGATTCCCAGAGCAGAGAGTCACAGACCGTGACAGAAAAGAACCAAACCTCAAGTGTGGCAGGGCTAGCAGCTAGTGCAGTGTCCAGATCCCATGAGGAAGGCAACAGGGCCACTGTCAGCAAAGGACCACAGCAGCAGGGGAAGGTCACCAGAATCCTGGATCCAGAAGTTCTCAGGCTGCAAACTGAGTTACACAGGATGGAGCTGAAGTTCCAGGAGAACAGAGAATGAGAGAAATGAGAGGCAGAGCAAGAACAGCAGGATGCAGACCATGAGGAGCGTGACTGCCAGTGAGCTGCAGAGGAGAAGAGAGATTAAGAACACTGTGAGACAGAGTGAGAATGCCAAGAGGCAGAGTGAGAACAGAGAGACACTGACCGTGAGGAGCAGGAGCACCGCAGGCAACATGAACTGGAGAAGCTACGACTCCAACCAGTGGCACCAGAGCAGGTAAGTGGCTTGGGTTTAATTGGGACTACAGGACTGGGTTACAAATTGAATTCCAAATTAATAGCCACATTTAAGGAGGGGGAGGATATGGATGCCTTTTTAAATTCTTTTGAAAAGGTTTATATTCAGGCTAAAGTTCCTAGAGAGTCCTGGAGCTTCCAGCTATCCCCGCTATCTTACCAGGAAAGCTCGGGATGCATTGGGTCAAATGGACAATAAGGACAGTGATGATTACAGCAAACTTAAAGTTGCACTGTTAATAAAGTTTGAATTAACTGCTGAATCATACAGAGCTAAATTCTGTAAGCTCAGGAGAAGCCCTGATATGAGCTGCAAGGAGTTAGCCACAAAACAACGTCAGTTTTTAAAGTGTTGGTGGGAAGGAATTGAGGCAAACTCTGTTGATAAAACTGAAAATGTGATTTTGTTAGAATAGTTTTATTGGGCATGCCCAGCAGAGCTAAAAACCTGGCTAGAGGACTGAGATCCCAAAATAGTGCAAGAGGCTGCTGAACTCTTGGACCACTATGCCAAGAGCAGACCTGTTCTGAGAGTGAATGGGGCAGGTGTGGCAGCACAGAAAGGGAAAAGCACACCTACAGGGCATCTAGAACCCTCACTGCCTCCACTGAAACCAGTTAGCCCCAGGTTTCAGAGAAAAGATTTCTCTGAAAAGAGAAGTGAAAGTTGGTTATGTAAAGAAACTGGGCATATTGCCAGACAGTATCCCAAAAGAATGAGCAATAATGCGCAGAATGGTACTAGAAAAGAAGTGGGTTGTTTGTGTGTCCCTGAAAGCATGCCTGTGAACATGAGGGAATATATGCACCCAGTCATGGTGAATGGTGTACAGACGCAGGGGTTAAGGGACACAGGGGCATCCCTAACCTTGATAAAGGGTGATCTGGTACAGCTTGGTCAGCTTATACCCAATAAATAAGTCACTGTACAGGACTTCACTGGTGAGGTGAAAACATTGCTCCTCGCTAGTGTTCTGCTAGACCGGGGTGAAACAGGGGGAACTGTGCAACAGGTGGTTGTTGCCAAAACATTAGCAGTGGATGTGATCCTGAGCAATAATCTAAAACAGGGGATGGTATGTGCAGTTACCTGTAGCCAAGCGGCAAAGAAAATTGTAGTTCTCTGAATCCCACAGAAACCATTGTGGAAACCACTGAGAGGCTGGTTCCCCAGCCTGTGTCTCTAGATGGGGGGACTAATGAAAAGGGGGTAGAAATTTCCCCAGTAGCAAGTAACCACGCAACTACAGAGTGTTACTCTGAAGAGGGAAGGGTGACCCATTGTCAGAGGGTTGGGATTGATAGTGATCCTGAGTGCCATGACACTAGTGCTAGGGACCCTAGTTTACCGACTGAAGGGGACCTGTCCCATGCCTTGGGAATGTGTGAGGGGTTTGCAGCTGCTCAGAGAAGTGACCCTAGTTTAGAGAAGCTGAGGGCTTAGGCAGACTCAGTGCACAGGAAGGTGATGGCAGACATAAGGTTTATTGGGAAAATGGACTTATGTATACTCAGGCAGTACAGACAGAGGGAATGGTGCTAGGCAGGCAGCTTGTTGTTCACCAGGGGAATAGTGAGCAGTTGCTTAAGACTGCACATGATATTCCCTTGTCTGATCATCTGGGAATCATGTGCACAATGCAGTGGTTGGCCCAGAATTTCTATTGGCCTAACTTCACCCAGCAGGTGAAGGAGTATTGCAGGTCTTGTCATTGGTGCCAAGAAATAGCGAAGGTGGGCAAGAAAACCCAAGCCACCCTGATTCCATTACCCATAGTGGAGGAGCCATTCCAGAGGGTGGGAATGGATATTGTGGGGCCTTTAAATACCCCCAGCTCCTC
Organism: Neoceratodus forsteri; assembly: GCA_016271365.2. Lineage (NCBI taxonomy): Eukaryota > Metazoa > Chordata > Ceratodontiformes > Ceratodontidae > Neoceratodus > Neoceratodus forsteri. Next base: position 717,438,653 of record CM028132.1, on the reverse strand, counting down.
AGGAAGAGATTTGTCCTGACTGTGGTGGATTATGCCACACGGTATCCAGAGGCAGTCACCCTATCCTCACTGAGGACAGAAAAAGTGGCAGATGCCTTACTTGGGATTTTCTCCCGTGTTGGGTTTCCACAGGAGGTTATCACCAATCAAGGGGGTTCCTTCATGTTTGACCTGATGAAATGTTTATGGGAGAAGTGTGGGTGGTGCAGAGATGCAAGACACCGTATCACCCACAAGCCGATGTGCTTGTGGAAAGATTCAATGGTACCCTGAAGTCAATGATCCAGGTGTTTGCTGAACAGCATGGGAGGGATTGGGAGAAATACCTTCCCCACCTGTTGTTTGCATACAGGGAGGTGCCCCAAGAGTCAGCAGGATTTTTCCCCTTCAAACTCTTATATGGATGCTGGGTACGTGGGCCCCTAGACTTAATCCAGGAGGACTGGGAAGGCAAGCATGCCACCCAAGGAACTCCCATTGTGGATTATATCCTTAGGTTTAGGGAAAGGCTGAAGGAGCTTATGGGGACAGCCCAGAGCAACCTGGCAACTGTCCAACAGAAACAAAAAGTGTAGTACAACTGCAGAGCCAGAGCTCGCTCATACAAGGTGGGTCAGGAAGTCATGGTCCTTATTCTGGTCCAGAAAGACAAGCTGTAGGCTGAGTGGGCAGGACCGTACAAAGTGGTTAGGAAGGTAAATGACATGTACTATATTGTGGAGTTACCTGACCAAAGACAGACAGAAAGGATGTACCATGTCAGCATGAAGCCATATGCAAATAGGGCTGACATGGTGTTTGCAGAGTGTAGTCCTGGGGAGGGGATGGAAGAAGGAGACCGCCTTCTGGATTTGCTGGAAGAAAGCTAGTGGGAGTCCTCTGTGGAGGCAGTAAAATTGTCTCCCGAGCTGACCCCAGACCAGATGCAGAAAGTAAGGGAGGTTTTAGCAAACTTTGCCCCATTGTTTAGCACCAAGCCTGGAGTGACACATGATGTGGAGACAGGGACACAGACACCCACATGGCAGACAGCATATCGGGTGTCAGAGGCTGTCCAAAAGGACATTAGGAGGGAAGTGGAGGAGATGCTGGATTTAGGGGTAATCCAGAGATCCCACAGCCCCTGGGCCTCACCTGTAGTCCTTGTGCCTAATCCAGATGCCTCTACTCATTTCTTTGTGAACTATCATGGACTGAATGCAGTCACAAAGTCAGACACCCACCTGATGCCCCAGACGGATTAACTCCTGGACAAGTTGGGGGAGCGACCTACCTTACGAACATTGACCTGACAAAGGGATATTGGCAGGTAGAGTTGACAGACAGAGCTAAGGAGAGGTTGGCCTTCATCACTCCGATAGGCTTATTTAAATTTAAGGTAATGCTTTCCAGAATGAAAAATACTCTGGCCACTTTCCAAAGGTTGGTGAACCAGTTGCTAAATGGTGCTGATGAGTATGCTGTGGTGTACCTGGATGACATTGCCATCTTTAGTACCAGCTGGGAGGAACACCTATCCCACCATAGGGAAGTGCTGGGCAAGATACAGAGAGCCAGGCTCACTGTCAGTGCTGGGAAGTGCCAGGTGACTATGGGAGAAGTGGCATACCTCAGGCATGTGGTAGGCTGAGAACAGCTCTGTCCTAACCAAATAGAAATAATCCAGGTGTGGCCCAGACCACAAATGCAGAAGCAGGTCAGGAGTTTTCTAGGGAAAGCAGGGTACTACAGGAGTTTTGTACCCAATTACAGTGCCCTGGCTATTCCCCTATCTGAGCTGACAAAGAAAAGGATGCCCAAGAAAATTATCTGGGGCCCAGCCTGTGAGGAAGCCTTTTCCAAACTAAAGGAGGCACTGTGCAATGCTCCTGTTTTGACAAATCCTGACTATAGCAAAACCTTCATAGTTCAGACTGACACCTCAGACAAGGGTATTGGGGCAATACTGAGTCAGACATCCAGCCAAGGGAAGGCTCACCCAATAGCCTATCTGAGTAAAAAGTTACTTCCCAGGGAGCAGGCATACTCCACGGTGGAAAAAGAATGTCTTGCTATAGTGTGGGCCCTAAAGAATTTAGAGCCATACTTGTATGGGCAGCATTTTATGGTACAGACTGACCACAACCCCCTGGTTTGGCTGGTGCAGATGGGAAAGAACAATGGTAGATTGCTAAGATGGAGTCTTGCTGTGAAAGGGTATGATATGACAATTCTACATAGGGCTGTAGCCAAAAATCAGAACTCAGATGGGTTGTCTCGTGTCCATAAGGAGTGAACTGATTTAGGAAGTTCACCAATGCAGGGGATAGAACCCCCAAATTCAATCTAGGTGGGGAGGAATTGTGACACTTGGACAGCTGGTTCTGATCACTGTATCATTTTTTGTAATATAAAAATCTGTTATGGACTGTCTCTCATGAGAGATGCTGAGACAGCATGTGAGATCACACACACACACGCACACACACACAGGTTTTAGATACAAGATGTTACCTGGAAGGCCAGAAGCTAATTACAGGCTAGAAGATACCTAACTGCCAAGATAGATCATAAACTTTTATAACAGTTAGAGGAAGAAGAGCAGGTTATGACATTTTAGTGCAAAGTCATAAAAGATGCTTTGATGTCCTAGAAAGGAGAAGCTGCTCCTAAGATCAAAGAAAATCATTTGAAGAAAATGAGTTGTGCTGAGATCACAGAATATTAATTTACCTCCTGGAAAAGACATCCTGTTTTTATATAAATATATTTTTGTATATATTCTGACAGGGAGGAGCTAGGTGACCTCATGCAAAGAGGTGGGGAAAGCCAGCTTTTAAACTGTATTCTGTTTTTCGTTTACACACAGATGTTTGGACTCTGAAAGCTACAACATCTACAGCACTGTGAGATAAGAATACCTTAGAACAGACAATTCTAAGTGTACTAGTGGTAGGAATCTGCACTTTTTAAAACCTTATTCTTTTAAGTGATTTGCATGTTTTGTGATATATGGTTCTGTATTTACATGTTACATAGTTTTTTCTATTTTAGTAAAACTCTATTTTTAGAGCCTACTTGGTCTGTCTTTGACTTGTTTTCTTTAACGAGTGGAGTGTATATGGTTAAAGCAGACACTGTGCATAAGCTTGCATGGTGAAACCAAACAGGAACAAGGTAAGGGTTTCATCTGAGGTCTTTTATTAGAGTTTTTGAGGGTTCATTTTTGTTCACCTGGTTAGGTGCCTGTAGGCAAAGATATCTGGCCCCCCGAAGACAGAATTATCTGAACCTGTGCATTGGGTATGGTAACAAGAGGTTCACAGTTTGAATCCCTCCAAGACTTGAGACTAAAGGTTGATTCGAACCCACAAAAACAGACAGGAGGGTTACCCTGTTTCTGTTAACTGTTCTCAAGACTGCACTCGGCGGTTGGTACTTTGGGAGTAGAGGGCTGACCTGCTGAGAGGGTTTGTGACAATAGATACTAAATATATAGGTGAATACATCAAAAGTGCAAAAATGAAAATACCAGAAGAAAAACTGAAGTTGATCTGAACAACTTACAAAAATTCCTTACAGAGCAAATGGACATGTGTACAAGATTCCTCCAGACCAACTGGATCCCATATTCTGCCACTATTTTATCAATTGCCAAAGACAATATGGCACAGACTATGAACCCCTCAGCCTATAAGCCAGATTTCAAAGAATAGAGAGATTATTAAAAAATAACAGCTATCCCGAATCCCTGAGCACTTCCAGCACATTCCAAAAGACAAGTACTTATCTCCACACAAAAGCACCTCAAAGAAAAAGGAAAGGGGAACAGACCACAAACAGCAGATGAAATCACAAATAATATTATAAAGCAGCTCTACATAAACCAACTTGGTCCCGATAACCCAAAAGCACTTCTGAACTCAATGTGGTTGACTGTCACATTATATTTTGGAATACAGGGCAATACCAAGACAAGAAACTTAAAATGAGGTGATATAACCCTAAAACCAGACAAGAGATATAATCAATATCTGAAATATAGCAAAGAAAGGCAAACCAAAACTTGTAGTGGCATCAGCCCCAAAGATATATGCATACCAAAACCTCGGGCGTACAAAACCAGACACAAAAAAACGCCCTGTCAGAAATTCTATCTTATATAGAAGAAAGCAACCAGAAGAAAGCAAACCATGAAGATGTCCCTTTCTTACTTGCAGTGACCCCCCGGCTCAATATCCTATGGCCAGTGTTGGGTAGGTTACTTTTTCTATTACTTTCTATTATTTATGGAAACTTGTTCCAGGAAACTCTGTGCAGTCACTAGCAAGTATGGAGTAGTACTGGGAAAAGTAATACACCTTACAGTTACAATTACTTATGTCTTTTTATACAAAAGAAATACGTAACTGTAACTTTATATTTATTTGAAAGTAACTAGTAACTAACCTATTACTTTCAAAAGATTTAATCTGTTATAGTTATTTATTATTTTTGTATAAAAAGAAATAAGTAACTATAATTGTAAGGTGTATTACTTTTCCTAGTACTTCTCTATCCTTGCTAGTGACTGCACAGAGCTTCCTGGAACAAGTTTTCAAACAGAATAGAAAGTAATAGGAAAAGTAACTTACCCAACACTACTTACGGCATAATATAAGAACCAGCCCCTTGGAATAAATGCCATCAGCAAAATCATCAAAACAATGATTGCAAAAGCAGGTATTAAAACAGAAAAAAGATTAACAAATCATTCCATCAGGAAGCATTTAATTCAGAAATTGACAGATAGCAACATTCCCCCAACTGACATTATCCAAGTATCGGGACATAAAAAAGTTTAATCACTTAATGGATATGCTAGAAATAATAAAGAAAAACAACAATACATCTCCAATGTTTTGAGCAGCTCAGAACCAAAACCATCAACCTCAAGACATACTCCACTTCCAAAACCATAAACTGAAAGTACCCTGTACTGGCAAGATAGAATTTCAGCATCCTTCAATAATTCCACCATCAATGCCACCAATATTACATTTAACATAGTGCAAGGTAAGCAATATTGTGTTTCCAAAACTACCTTGTACAAATAAATCCACATGTAAATGAGTGGCAATAAACATATTTTTCTTTTCTCTTCACAGGGTGTCAATATGACAAGCAGCCCATGTAATAGAATCAGACACTGACTCCAAGTAGCAGAACATCATCAAACAACACAGGTTGCAGCTCAAAGGGAAGAAAAGCCCCCCCCCCAAAAAAAAGAGAAAATCACTAAATTAAAACCTTAGAAATACTGTACCTGGTGAAGTAAACCAATCAGCAAACGAAAGTGAAATGATGAGTTTGAAACCTTCGGTGAAGTAAACCGGGAAAACAAAAGTCACTTGAATAATTCCAAAAAGCACTACACACACCAAAAAGCAAATAAATGAAATAAAAAATATCATACTCTAGTGGCTGGCCCAGTGGTGCAGAGGGCTGAGGCACTGGATGCCTTACCTCTCATCGCGCTGGTGACCTATGTTTGGGAACAAGCACAGGATGCTGATGGTCAGCCTGAACGAAGAGCTGGGTGACAACTGAGCAGCTGCTGGTAGCTCTCCTCTCCCAGACAGGTGAGGTTATCTTTCCTGGCCTTTGACTGCCACCATGTGGAGGTGTGATGGTGGTGCAGGCAGTGGCTGAAAGGCAAGCGCCAGGCCAGGGGTGAGTGGAGCAGAGTCAGTCAGGGCCAAGGTGTGGGTGCACGCTTCCATGCGCTCGCCAACCTTGACTAGGGACTCTAGAAAATGGCAGAAAAAGAGGATAATCAGGGTCTGCAGCTGGATGAAGACCCCCACATGGCTCCAGTGGTTCTGCTGGGCAGTGGATGAGGTGCCTGAATGACCACAGAAGTCCGGTGTCAGATGACCAAAACAAGCTGCCACCCGCCACGGAGGATGATTATCTGATGGGAAAAATACCAAACTGAAAAAATATCACATAAACCCATAGTTACCCCATAAAAATCAGTACAATCAGACAAACTTCATGATGGATGCCATGATAAAGTCCCATCCACAAATGATAAATAACTAATCAGACACCAACCAGGAGCAAAACAACCAATCACAAAAAAGCAACACCTCCCATTCATGAAATACACCAATCACAAACCACCCAAGCAAGTTATTCACAAAACCAAAACTGACTTCATGCACACAGCCAAATAACACAAGTGGAGCACAACTACAACAAAAAAACACCACTAATCAACATGAACAACAAATATTAAACAACAAACTTCACAACAATAACAAGAACCACAAAACCCTGTTGTATAAATCACTTACAAAATATGAAGGAGTGGGATACAGCACATATTTGAACTCGTGGAGAGTGACCTCGGAAACCATCACTCGTGGCTCCTCTCCACCACCCATGAAGTAACCTGAGGTCACTCTCCACTCATTCAAATAATCTGCTGTATTCCACTCCTGCCCATCACGTATCATATATATATATATATATATATATATATATATACATATATATATATATATATATATACATATTACAGTGGCGTACTATAGTTAAGGTTCAGTGGTCACTTACATACTAAAGTCAAAGGTTTGTGCGTTAATAACTTTGGACCCATTCAATGGATTTGCCTGAAATTTGGTACATGCAGTGGGATATGGTAGATCTCTTGATCTGTCAAATTGTGTTTCAGTCAGATGTACAGTCTTTGTGGATGAAAGCACTGAAAAATGCAAAATATTTTTGAGGCACCTTTTGGGATTCTGAATGTGGTCCTGCACAGCTGTCATGTGGCATGCCACTCTGCAAGATGGCTCATTTGAAAGAGCTTTGGCAGCTGAACATGCTGCTTTTTGTTTAGTGAAAAAATATTAAGGCATTCAAAAGTTATGGCACTTTTAAGTTCCCATTATAAGTCAATGGGAAAATTTATATGTATGTTTTACGAACAAAGAATGGGGTTTCTGGCCATCTCATCTCACCTGGCAATCAAAGAATTTGCAGCCTCATGGTTCAAAGATTCTTTGATCGTAAGGTCCACCATCTTGTTTTCAGTTTTCTGATTGGAAAACCACAAATATCTCAGCTCAGGGGTCACTTCTGAGGTAAAACTTGGTTGGGTTTTACTCAGGGGACCCAAATCTATCGAGTCATGGTTTTGGTTCTATCCAAATTAGTCTAAAAATAGAGTTTTCAGCTTTTTAAATCTTTGTGGCTCTCTAATGCTCTTCGATTGTGAGCCTGCAAATTCTTTGATCGTGAGATTCTTTGATCGTGATCATGCATTGCGAACAAGGGATGAGATGGCCAGATTTTTGTAGTCCAGGGGTGCCCTACAAAGGTATATAAGGGTTGGTTTTGCTCAGGGGGCTTCGTTCTGCCCAATCTGAATAAAAAAACCCTTCATTTTCATTATCCCTGGTAGTCTAGAGGCCCCCTCCCCATCATAATACTGTACATAGTGATCCTTCTATCCCTGGTAGTCTAGTGGCCCCCCCAATGAGTATTTAATGAATATGTTGTTTTTTATCCATGGTAGTCTAGTGCCCCCATGTATGTGTATTAATATTTCTTGCACATCCCTGGTAGTCTATTGCCCCCATCTGTATTTGATTATTATTAATATCCCTGGTAGTCTAGCGGTCCACCCACCCCATCACAATAAAATAAATAAGCATCTTCAATGTCCTGGTAGTCTAGTGGCCCTCCTACCCCCCACCCAGCTGTGCCAGCCCACCCAGCACTCCCCACCATTCCCCAGCTGGCGACTGGTACAGCCCACCTCTCACCTCCACGGCCAGCCGGCCAACTGTGTATAGTACGAGTGCTTATTCAAATTGGCGCTCAGAAATAATTTCAGAGTGCCTGTTTGAATTAGTGCTCATAATATATACCATTAGCATTTGCATTTTCCAATTGCGGTACCGTGAATGTGCATGTCACCAGTTGTGTTTCATACACAATTCCGTTTGTGTCTCCATTTCCGTCACTGTTGCTTTGGCGTCACTTTGTGCTTGCATATATATATCCGTTTGTGTTACCATTTACACTTGGAGCACCAAGTGCATAACTGTTTGCGCTTGTGTTTGCATTGCACTTACTATTACTATGTCACACAAAATCACGTGGTGGGAGTGCAGGGCCCAAAGGGCCCCGCACTCCCACCAACTTGTGCAACTTTCTGCTTTCCTATTCTTTCTTAAAAAGTAAGGAAATTATATGTAAAAATCTTCATTAATGCATCAGTTAGGGGTTTTCTACAGTGAAAAAAGCAAGGAAATTTGATTTTAGAGTTCCCACCTCTTGCACCCCACCCCAGCCCGTCCCCACCAACAGGCATCGGGGTGTGTGTTGGTGTCCTTGGGCCTAACTCTCACCCCATCCCATGTGTAAATAAGCTGAGGTGGTGCAGTGTATGAGAATGGGGTGAGAGTTAAGACCAAGAGTGGTTTGGTCTTTTGAGCTGAAATTTGGAGGGAAGGCAGACAGCATCTCTCAGACGTGCTTTTTGGTGGTTTGATGACAAAATATAGCATGGATGCCAAGTTACGGTACTCCGAAGTTGACCTTTTTTTCCCCATAGATTAATATGGTGGTGTTTGCCATGCATTGTGGGGCTTGTATCTCAGAAATGGTGTGAAGTATGGAATTTTTGTCACTTTTTTCGCCGTAGAAGAACCCTAACTGATGCATTAACAAAGTTTTTTCACACATAATTTCCATATTTTTTAAGAAGAATAGAAAAGTAGAAAGTTGCACAATCCTGGCCAGGAAACTAATGAATCATGTGAAATGTAAAATTTTTTTCTATGTCGCACGATTCCTGAGATATAAGCGATTTAGTATTCCAACAGCTCATTTTCTGCTCCAAGGCCCATTATTATGCATGCATTCTTTGTACGCACTATGTTTCTTTATGCAGCTGTTGGGCAAAAACAGGGTGTGTGCTTCTGTTACTGTAACAGTTAGTGTTTCCACTTGTGTTTCTGTACCCATTTGCATTACCGTTCCCGTGTACGCCTCCGTGTGTGTTACCCTCTGCGTTCTTGTTTGTGCTTGCAGTTGCATTACTGTTACCATTTGCTTTTACACTACTGTTTCTGTTTGCATTTCGGTTTGTGTTTCTGGCACCCCTTTCATTTGCATTTGCGTTTCTCTTTCAGTTTGCATCTTCGTTGCTGTTACTGTTACCATTTGCATTTCTAATTGCGTTACTGTGCCCGTGCACATTATGGTTTGTGTTTCCATATGCGCTTCCATTTGCTTTTGCATTTTTGTTTCCTTTGGTGTTATTGTTGCTGTTACTGTTACCATTTGCATTTACAACTGCAGTAACATGACCGTGCAGGTTATAGTTTGCATTTCTTTACACGCTTCCATTCCCGTTTCTGTTTCTGTTTCCTTTGGCATTATTGTTCATGTTAACTTTACCATTTGCATTTACAATTACGGTACCATGACCGTGCGTGTTACGGTTAGTGTTTCCGTAGTAAGCTCTGCGTTCGCATTTCTGGTTCGGTTCCCTTTGGTGTTATTTATGCTGCTAACATTACCATTTTCATTTACAATTGCCATACCATGACCATCATGGTTTGCGTGTCCTTACACGGTTGCATCTCCCTTTTGTGTCACTGTTTGGTTTGGCATCACTTTGCACTTGCATTTCTACTAATGTTTGCTTTACCATTTATGTTTCTGTCACCATGTGCACCAACATTTAGCACTTGCATTTCCCTTGCACTTACCATTACCATGTCAGAAAACATCGCATGGTGGGGCCCCACACTCCCACCACCACATTCCATTCACTACTTCTTCTGCACATTCTCAAAAAGAAGGGACAATAGAGGCAAAAAAACTCTGTATAATGCATCAGTTAGGGTTGTTCTGCAGTGACAAAAGTGAGGAAATTCGATGTTAGGGTTGAAACCCCCCCTTGCACCCACCCTGCCTCCCAGCCAGCATTGGGGTGTGCGTTGGGGTCATTGGTCCTAACTCTCACCCTATTCTCCTACAGTTCACCACCTCAGCTTCTTTACATATGCAATGGAGTGAGAGTTAGGGTTGATTACCCATACACATGCATTGGTGTGCATCAACCACCCAAGGCATGCATATATCAGATCATGACAGCACACCATAGAGTGGGTTATCTATCTCATAAAATGGCAAAATTTTTGGGAGTGGGTAAAAGTGTAGGTGTGCGGTCATGCTCTGATATACACATGGTCATGTGATGTGTTTTATACAATCAGAACTCTGGATTTGTTGTCAGATGATTTACCCATTTTATAAATCTCTCTCTATACAGTGTGTATATATATATATATATATATATGTGTATATATATATATATATATTTCTAGCCATACTAAAAGTAGCAGTGCAAGTAGGTAGAAAGAAAATTTATAGTCAGTGTTTGGGGCATTTTTAGACTTGTATTTAAATTTGCAACAGGTAATGTGGGGAACCTAGCCCAGGAAATTGATCTTAGGGCTGACTAGATTCAGAAAGCCCTGTAAATCAGGTGTGTGATTGGGGGTAAAGCTGCCAGAGGCTTAGTACCTTCTAACAAGAGCAGTATAAAAGACTCACTTGCCCAGCATGTCCCATAATGCTCATGTCCCAGTGCATGACTGGAACAGCACAGGAGTGGAACAGGTAACTTTCATCTTAGGCATTGGCAGGCATCAATAGGTGAATAAGTAAGCAGGGGGCTGTGCCAGACAGACAAGGAGAAAAGTAAGGTATTTTAAAGCTTATTGTGGCTTACTGTTAAACTGCATAGGTAGCTACATATTGTGGATTAGTGGGCAACTGCAGAGAAAAAAAGCAGGCAGATAACAGCTATAGGTATAAGTATAGGGGCACCCTATCTGCGGTAGAATAAAGTAGTAGTTAAACTCTGTCAAGAGTCCAGTGTGGTGTAGCCTGTGTTAAATCAAAAACATACACATGGAGGAGTCTGCACCAGAAGAAAAACCTTCAATATTGCAACCAGTTCTTGGAGACAAAAAGACTCACTCACCAGGAAATGTTTCTTGTTTTTTACATAGATACATAGAAACATAGACTTTAACGGCAGATAAGGACCACTTGGCCCACCCAGTCTGCCCATTTCCCTACCTATTGGATAAGTTGCAGATTCTAATTAACCAACAGCCTACTTCCTGCAACCCCCCACTGAAATTGCCTTATGTCTGCCCCATGCATGTTTGAATTCTGTTCATACTGTTTTAGACCTCACAACCTCTCCAGGAAGGCTGTTCCATGCGTCCACCACTTTCTCCATGAAAAAAAAATTCCCTTACATTACCCCTGAGCCATCCCCCCTCTATCTTTAAATTGTGTCCCCTTGTTCTTTCACATCTCTTTTTCTGAAAGATGCTACCCTCCTGGACTTTGTTGATTCCCTTGAGGTACTTACACATTTCTATCCTGTCCCTCCTTTCATCAAGGGTATACATATTAAGCTTTCTCAGTCTCTCTTTTCATGTGGTTTCTGATGTAGACCCTGCACCATTTTAGTTGCCCTCCTCTGGACTGCTTTCATCCTGTCTATGTCCTTGCATAGATGAGGTCTCCAAAACTGCACACAGTATTCCAGATGAGGTCTCACCAACTGTCTGTACAGATGGATAACCACTTCCCTTTTTCTACTTGTGATGCCCCTCCCTATGCATCCCAGTATCCCCCTGACCCTACTTAACGACTTCTCACATTGCTTACCCACCTTTAGGTCATCTGATATGACTACCCCCAAGTCCCTTTCCATTATTGTTGTTGTTAGTACCTCCTCTGCTATTGTGTATTCTTCTCCTGGATTTTTATTTCCCAGGTGCATTACTTTACACTTCTTTGCATTGAATCTAAGTTGCCATATGTCTGACCACTCCTCCAACCTTGCCAAGTCCCTTCTCATCCTTTCTACCCCCCCTTGTGTATCAACTCTGTATAGATATTTGTGTCATCTGCAAAGAGGCATACCTTTGCTTCCAGATCCTCTGCAATGTCACCTATAAAGACGTTAAAGAGGATTGGACCCAGTACTGAGCCCTGAGGTACTCCATTAGTAACCCCCCTTTCTTCGGAATGTGTTCCATTCACTATTACCTTCTGTGGTCTGTTGTGCAGCCAGTCTGCTACCCAGGCTACCACCCTGGGACCCACTCCCAGGCTGGCTAACTTGAGTATTAATCTTTAGTGCAGGACTGTGTCAAATGCCTTGCTAAAGTCTATGTAGGCCATTTCCACAGCCCCTCCCTGGTCTATTACTTTGGTCACCCAGTCAAAGAAATCAATTAGATTCATTTGACATGACCTTCCTGCTGTGAATCCATGCTGCTTTGGGTCCTGTGCCCCACTGGCCTCAAGGCACTCAATAATTCCTTCTTTCAGAAGTGATTCCATCATTTTCCCCACCACTGAGGTCAAACTAACAGGTCTGTAGTTTCCTGTTTCTGCCTTGCTCCCACTTTTGTGAAGGGGAATCTCATCTGCTCTCTTCCAGTCCTCAGGTACCACCCCATCCTCCCATGAGATGTTAAAAAGTGTGGTCAGTGGTGTCACTAGATCTTCCATTAGTTCTTTTAGGATTCTAGGGTGAATCCCGTCAGGCCCCTTTGCTTTGTCCACCTTGAGTTTTAGGAGTTCTTTCAGGACTCTTTCTTCTGTAAATGGACTGGCGTCAACCCCACTATTCAGAGTGTTTCTATTGTTTGGTTTAGGCAACTGCTCCTCTTCTTCTTTTGTGAATACTGAGCAAAAGTATTAATTCAGTATCTCTGCCTTTTCGCTGTCTCCCTCTGCCCATCTCCACCTCTCCTTTATTAATCTTCACTATCCCTTCCTTAACCTTTCTATGCTCCCTAATGTACCTATAAAAGGTTTTATCCCCCTTCTTAACTGACTTGGCTATCTTTTCCTCAGTTTGGGCCTTTGCTTTTCTGACTGCCTTCCCCACTTCTTTCTGCTTTAATTGATACAGTTCCCTGTTGCACTTCTTCTGTGATTCCTTATATTTTTTGAATGCAGTCTTTTTCTCCTTAACCTTCCCTGACACCTCTTTTGAGAACCATAGTGGTTTTTTTATTCCACTTTGTTTTCTTTATTTGTTTCACACACTGGTTTGTTGCCTCCATGTTGGCAGTTCTGATTTTTCTCCATTGTTCTTCCACCCCTCCTTTCTGGCCATTTGCTAATGCATTCCTCAGGTATTCATCCATTATGCCAAAGTCAGCCCTTCTAAAGTCCAGTATGCTTGTCTTTGTATGGCTTGTCTCCATGGTTGTGTTTATTGTGAAGCCCACTGTGCAGTGGTCACTTGTTCCCAGATGTCTACTGACTTCTAAATTTGTGATCTTCTCACCATTTGAAAGTACCAGGTCTAATATTGCTTCCTCCTGAGTGGGTTCCACCACTAGCTGTCTAAGGCATGTCCCCTGTAGGGCATCGAGATTGACCCTGCTCTTGGATGTGGCTGTAGTCCATGTCATCCAGTTAACATCTGGCATATTCAGGTCCCCCATCAGCAGTATCTCCCCTTGTTCAGCCATTTTGAGAATGCCCTCTATCATTTTCTTGTCCATTTCCTTCCCTTGAGATTGGGGTCTGTATACAACCCTTGTGCAGACTGTGATGACATTCCCTGTCTCCAAGGTGACCCAGAGTGCCTCTTGTCCTCCCCCTTTACTTTTTAGTTCTGTAGCTTTGATCCCTGCCCTTATGTAGAGAGCTACTCTACCTCCTCTTTCACCCTTCCTGTCCCTTCTGTAGATTGTGTACCCTGGTATGTTGACATCCCAGCCATGGTTCTCCATGTACCATGTTTCTGTGACTGCCACAAAATCCAAGTGTTCCTCTTCCATCAGGACTACCAGCTCAGGAAGCTTGTTTCCCAGACTATGGGCATTGGTACTCGTTGCCTTCCATTTAATGTTGGCTTTATCCTTTTTTACCCCATCCTTGCTCTTATTGCCGTTGTCTATTTTTCTGTTTACCCCAGTCCTGCCCTCTGTCAAGCTCTGTACCTCAGTGTTTACCCTACTACCTGCCATGTTTTGTGGGGAGAGGCTTGAACTTTCCTGCTTCCTATCAGGACCCCCCCCCCTTGGCTAGTTTAAAAGCTTGCCAAGGAAGCATTTAAACCTTTCACCTAGGAGCTTCTTTCCCTTCCTGGACAGATGCAGACCATCATGCAAGTATAGACCTTCATCTCTCCAGGTGGACCACCAGTCCCCAGTGAAACCAAAGCCCTGTGCTCTGCACCAGTTTTGCAACCATTCATTAAACTACATGGTGTGCAGTACCCTAGCCTCACCTCTGCCATAGACTGGCAGCACCTCTGAGAAGGTTACTGTGCTTGCTACCTGTCTGAGACCCCTCCCCAACTCCACAAATTCATCCTGCACTGCACTGATCTCATGCCTAGCTAGGTCATTTGTCCCAAGGTGGACAATGATATGTAGTTCCCTCTCCTATGATGCTGCTTCTGCAATCCTGAGGATTTGCTTCCTGTCCCTCCAAGCCATGGCACCAGGCAGGCACCTTACTTCCATTTTCTCTCCCTTCCCCAGGTCTACACCACAAACAGTTGAGTCCCCTATCAGAAGCTGTTTTCTTCCCTGTGGTGTCCCTTGCCACCCTTTTGTGGGTCTCCTTTGTGGATGTCCCCAGCATTCTTTTTGGTCTCCACTGAGGGTATCATCATAGAGGAACCTTGATTTGCCAGACTGACATATGATTTGTGTAGAGGTACAACTAGGGGGCTATGCCTCTGTTCCATCACCCTCATCCTCCCAGGACCCACTGTGGTCCAACTGCTCTCTTCACACTTGGCAACCTCTGAGGCAGTGGTTGTGGAACTGGTGCTCTTTTGGTGGGGGAGGCCTCCTTAGTCCTTGCCAGTTCAGCCTGGAGGTGGGCAACCTCATCCCTCACAGCGGACAGTTGTCTGAAAATAGGGCAACAACACAGGTCCCAGAATGTTTCCTGGAAAACTGCTGCCCCACAGCCAGTGCATTGCACCACTGCCCACATGTCCCTCTCCCTTATAATATATAATGATTAATATATAAAATACCTCTTTTTTTAGGTGTGTACTTACCCTTTATGTACTGTGCTGGGTTATTAAGAATATGACAGTTCTGCCCCAAGACCTGTTGAGGAAGTGATGTCAGAACCTTGGCTATAAAGAAAATGCCACAATCACTGGTGACTGTCAGAAACAATCAAATACACCACTGCTCCATCACTCTGGTGAGTACTGCTCTTTATAGTGATTCAACCAACACCACAATTTACTAGACTACTGCTCCTACACAAACCATTCTACTGAGTCCAGGAAAAAAATGAACTCACTTCTCAGCCAGCAGGACACTTCTAAAATGTTGCACAAATATCCTTCCAAATCCTAGGTCTCAAGCACAGGAATCAAGCAACTTCAGTTGTATTTCACCCCCTCTGGTTATAAAATTACTACACTTTAATGCAATCCTGCAATTCTCTTCTTAATGCCAATAAGAAGAAATGAAACTTTCTGTAGAAAGTGTAGCTTGCCTTCCTAACAAGTCCCCAACAATATTATGTCTTACCAGGTTCCCAGTTCCTCAAATTCGTTCTAGTTTGTTCTCTGCAGTATACAAGTTTCTCAGCCTCAAACAGAAGCAGACACGTCTTAACTTTCACGCTTGAAATAACAGTACTGTATTTAAGCCAGTCAATGTTTTGAGGAGAGACCCTCTTATTTAGGGCTTTACAGTAAATAGAAATTAAAATTAAAATGATAAAAACATAAATCTCCATTTCTGTATGTAATACATTTTTTCTTTTAAACCTAGTTATGATTCCATCAGATATCACATACACTCAATGTAGAACAACAAGCCTTATCATTATGCACTACATTAAACACCTTAAACATTATCTTAAATACAATCACAATTTTATCTATGTTTTTAACCTAGGAGGCAGTATAGGGCTATGGTTTTGGGCACAGAACTGCAAACCTAGAGATCTAGGTTTGAATCCCAGAGCACCCACTTGCATACTGTACAACACTGAGTAAGTCATTTAACTTTCTTATGTTCCCAGGTTGCACCTGGAAACAAGCTTCAACTTAATGTGCCTTTCCTGGTTAAACAATTTCCCCTTCCCCAACCTAATACTTTTTCTTTGTGAAACCTTTTGATTTTCTTGTATATTTATTCCACATTAATAGATAATAATTTGTTCAGAATGTCTACCTGCACCCAAGATCTTTGTCAGGCTCCTGTTCATAAATTAATATCTTCCTTTATTTCCTCTGTAAATAAAAAATGTATGTGCCAGCTTCTGCTTAAACTCTTTTGCCTTACATTATCATGCATTCAAATTGTCAATGCCTTTTCCTTTCATGGCATTTCTTATGCCCTTGGCAGTTAATGACTTTGCTATATGTTAACCACTCAGACTTAATTCAAACAGTTACAGTGGTATATCTATATGCACCTTAACAACACACTGGTTCATGTCTTGTTGGCATATCTTGGGAGACACTCTCCAGGCTGCCATGCATCTTTTTTCTGTAATTGTAGTATACTGCAACATTGCCCTTGCTACAAACAGGGTTTTAACTGCCCACATATTTCAGTATTTTTCAAAAGGTACTTACCCTTTGTCTCTGCAGGGCTTCCACACAATTGTTACCTTCTAACTAGCAAGAAACGTGGCCATTTCTCACAGAAACATAGAATTTAATGGCAGAGAAGTACCATTTGGCCTATTCAGTCTGTTAATTTCTCTCTACTGACACTTACCACAAACTATGCCCAATCCACATCTGTTTCTCCCTCTCCCATTCCTTTCAACTATGATTTTCTTGTGCTTATCCCATGAATTCTTGAACCCCACCACTGCTTTCACACCACCACCTTTGCTTTAAGGTCATTTCAGAAATCCACCACTCTTTCTGTAAAATCAAATCAAATCAAACTTTATTTAACCAGGTATCAACATCATTGAGCAAGCTCATTTTAAAAGTGGTCCTGGACATAGAACAATACAATACATAGACACAGCAATACAAAAATTGTTAACATCAGCAAAATACAGTATATGGTCAAATACACAGTATTTGAATCTGTCATAGATTCTTCCAGTTAAACATTTCCAAAACAATATCATAGGAGAGTAAAGGGATAAGGCAAGGTATAAAACTATATAAAGAGTAGAGACCACATGGGGATATGTGAGGATGGAAGAAGGTGGCATTCTAATGGTTATTAATGCTGAGGCACCAATAACTGAAGACACAGATTACCTATAGCAGCTGCAGGGTTCCTGCAAATACTTGACTAGCAGGGCTTTAAAAGTGAAAGGACTCAGCAATGATGTAAGCTTGAGTGTGCTTTGCATAGTGTTGCAAAGTGAAGGGAGTACGGAGTTGATTGCAGACAATCCATGGTTAGTTTTCATTCTGGGAAATTGGAAGCAAAGTGTAGCATATCGTCTGAGGCCATAGGAGCCATTAGCACATTTGAAAAGGCTAGATATACTTGTATATGCTGGAAGCTTGCCTGTGAGAGCTCTATAGAACCAAAGGAGCACATTTCTTTTTCTCCTTGTTGAAAGTGACGGCCATCCCGCCATTTGGTACAGAAGACAGTGGTAGGTGCGAAAAGGCAGGTTAAAGATGAATCTTAGGGCTCAGTGGTAAAGGGCGTCAAGTTTATTTAGCGCTGTAAGAGGCAGTGTTTATAGAGGAAATAGGTGTAATCGAGTAAGGGTAGGAAAGTGGTTTGTACTCATCTCTTTCTAGCTTCTATGGTAAGCAGATGTTAATATGATAGAACAGGCCGAGTCGCTGTCTTAGCTTTTTCGAGACTTCATTTAGATGGCATAGAAAGTTAAGTTTGTTGTCCAGTCAAAACCCTAGGTATTTAAAAGTATCTACTAATTCCAGGGGTTCACTCAGGAGTGTTAGTATTAATGGGATGTGTGTGGATCCAGAGGCTGCTTTTGGAGAAAGAATCATTGATTTAGTATTTTTGGTACTGAGTAGGAGTTTGTGCTTGATAAGACTATGTTGTAGGGAGGTAAAGTCTCATTGCAGGACTTCATACGCCATGAGAAGTGAGTACTGTAGCATCAGCAAATAGGTGCACATTTGCTACATGTGGGTGAAAGTCCAAGTTACTTGATGTAGGTTGCAAATAGGATAGGGCCCAGAATGGAGCCTTGGGGGGGCTCCTTGCAATAAGGATTCCTAACAAAAGGACTCTTTCTCCAGTCCCACTGCTCCCGCTCCTGCTGGTCCCCAAAAATTCCCCTGCAGCTTAGCCCCCCCACAGCTGGGCCAGTGAGGAGGCTGCCAGCTTCTCCTCCCCCAGAGACCCAATCCAGAAGCCGGGATGGCCCCTCAGGATGTGGCGGTCTATCATGGAGCCTGACAGGCTCTTTTTTCCACCATTTTCTCCCTTTATCCCATCCCCTGTCTCTACCAATGTAAGGACATCGTTACATGCCTGCTGACCCATACTGCCCTCTAGCCACCACCTGAGGGCAGTCAATGAGTGGGACAACAAGTCTCCCTCCCCCAAGAGAGGAGAGCAGTGTTCTGGATGCTCAATCCTCTCTCCCCTCTTCTGACCCCTGGGGGCCCATGCTCATTCCCACACCCGGGTCACTGGCAAGGCGTGAGGTGTAACAACCAGCGCCTCAACCTCCAGTGCCACTGGGCCGGCCGACCCTTTTTACCTTTTGCCTTCTCTCCTTCCCCCTCTCCTTCAAATGCTCCCATTCCTTTCCTCCTTTAGCTCTACCACCCTGCTTCCTTTATTACTTTGTACTCCAGGGGATTCCTCTCCTCCTCGTGTTATCCTTACTCTTTTCTTCAACCTGTGGGAGGAAGTTTCTGACTCCCAAATTTCTTCTGTCACCCTCCCTTGGCTAGTTTAAATTTTCATTGAGGTAACATTTAAACCATCCACTGAGTACTGCGGTTCCCCTCCTGGACAGATGCAGACCATTACCCCTGTATATGCCCTTATCCTCCTAAGTGGATCCCAAGTTCCCAGTGTAGCCAAACCCCTCCTCTCTGCACCATTTCTTCAGCAAAGAGTTGAAGCTCTTAGTATGGAGATCCTTCTCCTGTCCCCTATTGTAAAGAGGCAGCACCTTGGCGAAAGCCACAAGTGAGCAACCAGTCAAAGACCCTTCCAACAGCTCTTTAAACTCCCCCTTCACTATCCCAGCCACATCCCTAGCCAGGTCATTAGTCCCCAGGAGGACAATGACATCCAGCTCTCCCTCCATCCTGCTGCCCTAGTGAACCTCAGTATCCGCTTTCCATCCCTCCGGGCTGTGGTGCTGGGTAGGCACCTAACATGTCTCTCCCCCTTTTGTATTTCAAAATCTATCCCCCTCACAATTGAGTCCCCCACCAGAAGTTGCTTCTCCTCCTCTGGAGTCCTCTACCACCCTCTTTGGGATCTCCACTATGGAGGCCCCCCACATCCTCCCTGTTCACTACCACATGTGCCTCCTCCTGGCAGTCCCACCCAGCCAGAATGCATAGGAATTATTAAGTGGTACTGGGTGAGGAATGTGTCTCTATCCCAACCCACCCCATTCAAGAGCCCACCATAGTCCAGCAGCACCTTCTTCCTGGCATCCTCTGAGATAATGGTATCAGACTTGGTGGCCCCTGGGTGGGGGATGAGGTCCTCTGAATTCTAACTAACTTTGCCTGGAGTCCAGTGACCTCCTCCCTCAACCAACAGAGGTGTGTGCAGATGGGGTAGCACTGCAATCTCCAGAAGTTCTTTCTGAAAACTTCCACCCTACAGTCACTTCATTGCACTCTTCCAGCATTCCCAGCTTCTACTTTCCCTGTGCTACCTAGAAATACTTTTGTACCCTTACCCCTGATAGGGTATTTCTAATTTTACCCTTTTTGGCTCATTTCTATTTGCGTTCCCCCATGCCTTGTTTAAATCTTTTTATACTCCTAGCCTAGAATGGCATTGCTCCTATTCCCAGTTATCACCTATCTTTGACCTTCCATCATTCCCAGCAGTGACTGTTATACAGTAGTGAACAGGTGTCCCAGGCCAGACAGTTAGCATCCCCACAACAAACTTTAGGGCTAGATACAGTTCTTATAATATGGCCCTCTAAATGTGGACCACTCTGGCTGATCTCATATTTACCCTTCACTCAATAATTAATGCACTAATTCTAGCAAGTTCCACCAACTTACACCACCACATCGTCAGTGTCAGTGGGTCAGTAGGTAGCACATTCACCTCTCAGGCCAGGAGATCAGAGGGCTGTGGGTTCAGTTACCACATCTGGCACTTGGGTTAATATCCCAGTACTGACACTGTAGTGCAACATGAGGGGAGTGTTGCACTTCTGAGGTGCCATCTTTCAGATGAGACGTTAAACTGATGTCACATCTGCCTGGATTGGTGGTAGTTCAGGTGGATGCTAAAGATCCCATGGCACTTATCAAAAAGAAGTAGGGAATTGTTTATTGAAAAAAAACTCAACATCAGTAAACAAACATGAAGTCAAAACATTAAAGTAAACAAACTAAAGAACAAAAAAAGTAATCACAATAGAAAATAAAATCAGGTAAAACAGAAGGAATAACCAGAAGCATACAATATATAAATGGAATGTAAACAAACCAGATCCCCCATTGAAAATCCCAAAATTAATACAAGCAAATTAAAGCCAAAAAACATGTTTCCAATATTCATGAAATTTGTGAGAGGACCAAAAACTAAATTCAAAATCCCTCTGTTTCCTAATTGCCATTTCAATGTGTACTAACAGTACTGATGTCAAAGTATTAGAATGTAGAACTTTATACATGCAAAAACCAAATTTAAGGTACTAGGATGGTACTGAGAGAAAAACCCAGAATAATCACCAAGCACCAAACTTTCATAAGAAACATGTCTAGCAGGACCCCAACCAACTTTAGCAAATGAATCAGCCCAAAAAAAATTGGCATAACTACTGGAAATAAAGAAATGCTCCATTGTTTCTTCCAGACCAACACACTCAGTCCAAATACATTGTCTTTCAGCCAGAGCTTTATGTTTTAAATTACCCTTGACTCCCAACCTCCCGTGGAATCAAAGCCAGACCACATCACACATCTTAGATGGTATCCTTTTATCAGTAAGTACTTTTAAGGCCATGTGGGTTTTTGTAGGGAAACATTTTGAAAAATCAACATAAACCAAAAAATTCCGGTTCATAATATCTAAATACAGAGCCTTCTGGGGAAGCCTATGAACCAAAGTCTGAGTAATTTTCCATGTCCTAAGTTTAGTGGCTATCTGATAAATAAAGGAAGGAGTGCCTGAATTCACCTTAATAATGGGGGCCTCATCTAACCATTTTGACAAAAAATCTTCAACTAAATAAAAAGTCCAGAAGTACCAGGGATGAGACAAGTACTGATCTGGTGCCTTAAAAGTGAATTTAACAAAAAAGGAAAAAATAAAATACCGGGGGTTGATCATGCCAAGCCCCCCCCCTTATTAATTCTCAACTAAGCAAAGTCTTTCTTGACGGGGTTCAAATGGCTCCCCCAAAGCATCTGAAAACAAATGCTGAACAATAGAGTCTCTTAAATAATAGGCAAGGAAAAATCAAACTAAAATACAAAAAAAGAGGAAGAGTGGAATTTTTTTACAATCATAACCCTCTTTTTGTTTGGAAAACGACAACGTTTTCCATAATTGGACCTTACATTCCCCCACGTCAATTTGTGATTTCCAGTTAAGATCAGCTAAGTCCCCATTTCCAAAAATACACTCCAATATCTTAACAGGCTCAGTAGTAATGACAACCTGCCCAATAGAAGAGGCAAAAGGCCCGTCCCCAAAAGAAATCCCCAAACTTTTTTCTGGATTTACTGTGGTACCAGCTATGGCACCAAAACACTCCATAACATCAAGAGCAACCTGCTCTGAACTGGTGTCATGTAAAAGCAGGCACATATCATCTGCATAAATAGCCTATACCTGCGTGAGCATAACAGAGGGAGTGAGCCCCAAAATAATAGGATGATGCAGAAGTTCCCTAATTAAAGGATCTAAAATAAAAAAATATACAACAGGATGCTAATTGGGCACCCCTGTCTCACACTTCTATGGAATCCTAAACTATTTCCAATTAAACCATTTACCATAGGGTAAATAACTGCTTGACTATACAAGGATTGAATCCAGGACCTAAACTTCTGGGAAAAGCCATAGAGGTGCAAAACTTGGAACAAAAAATCATGGGACACTCTATCAAAAGCGTGAGCCTGATCTAGTGATAATAAATATCCCAAAAGCTTCCCCATCTGACTACATTCACAAATGTTCCTTAAAAGAGCAAGATTTTGTTGTACATTCCTGCCTGGAATAGAGCAGGTTTGCACTAGGTGAATCAAAAATGGAGCACCTTTTTGAACTCTGTGACATAAGATGGTGGAAAGAATTTTACAATCAGTGTTCAATAAACTGATCGGTCTCCAGTTAGCAATATGCTGTTTTAACCCTTTTTTTATATAAAATAATAATCAAAGTGGCAGAAAAGTCCAGAGGCATAAATATGGCATCCAAAATTTCATTATAGACATGTGCCAGGATGTCACTGATATCATCCAGCAAAAATTTGTAAAATTCCGTAATCAGGCCATTAGGTTCCAGTGAAATACCCATCTTCAAATGGGAAATTTCCAACCAAAACTCCTCTACAGTAATAGGGAGTTCCAACTCCTGTGACTGCTGAGGAGTCAGAACAGGAGGAAGGAAAGTAAGTAGGTCATCCCACTGAATGGAAGGATGAAAAGCCAGCCTATATCTGTCTAACAGAGCATCCCGAACATCTAACATTTCAACATCAGAAACCTTCAGCGTGCCCGTCGAGTCCAACAGATCATCCATTAATTTTTTCCCCCAACACTTGTTTACAGGCTGAATATGGATCTGAAACAGGTATTGTCTTCAAACCATAAGTCACTTCATCATACAAATGAAAAGTCCTGCTATACTGAAAGTGCCTCATCTGTGATTTGAGCAGAGATATCTGTACCTGAATGCAGACATCTGAAGCATTAGCAAGAGACATCAATTTAGAAAACTGATCCCTGAAACCAAAGTATACAATATAATCCGCAGCTAGGGTCTTCTTGGTAAAAGTAATAGAAGAGCATCTGCTCTCCACCTTAGTATCCATCCACCACGTGAGCCAAGAGTCATACATTCCCTCAACTGACTGTTGGCATCAAAGGACCTCTACTAGGGCAGTCTGAAATTTCACTTGGGTCATCAGATTAGGACTAAGTTTCCATCTAAAGGGTACTGCAGGAAATCAGGGCGTTAAACAGGAAAGAGTGAATCTACAAGTCAAAACCATATGATCAGAAAATTCACAAGGGGATAAAGAAAAAACAAATGGTAGAAAATGTTTCAAAGCAAAAACAAAATCAATCCTAGTAGCATAACTGCTCCGTCTAAAAGTAGACTGAGGATCCTGATGCAGGACCCTATATGAGTCAAGCAACGGAGCCTTCATGATGAGTTCATGTAAGACATGTGAATCACAATAGATCTTTTGTTAAACATGATCTGTAGCCTTGAAACTACAATTGAAACCCCCCAAAGAATAAGCCTAGGTGTAAACAGGTACAGTTCAATTTCGTGAAAAATTCAATTCTGGCAGTTTTAACTTGTGGGGCATAAACAGTAATTAAACACAAGGAAAACCCTTAAAATTATAGTCCAAAAGCAAAGCCCGTCCAGGAGCAATATCCACCAGTCGAAGCACATGGACCTGTGTATGACAAAAAAGAATCCCAATCCCATCAGCAGCATCAGCTCCAAAGGACCAAAAGGAAGGCCCAAGTACCCAGAGTTTTTTTGTTTGGACTATATCCTGCAAAGAGGTGAATCTAGTTTCTTGCAATAATGTAAAAAACCCAATCACTTTCATTATTCTTAGTGCTACTTATGATAAGGGAAACTAGTTTCAAAGAAGCCAGAATTGAAGTTTAAGGCCTATCTTTTTTCCATTTATGACCAGTTTTCTTCTTAACCTCTAATAAATCGGAACCTCCATCATCCTCACATTCCATTTCAGAAGCAGCTCCTGACCTGACAGAGACATTAGATTCAGAGTCCCTGTCCTGCTCTTGGAACATCTGAAAGGTGTTCTGAAGAGGAATGCCAATAGATTGAGAATGTTTCCTGGCATTAGACCTAGTGACCCACTTGGGGTGAGGTATTTGAAACTCAGGGGAGGGGAAGGGAGCATCGAAGGTGCCCCAGGCTGCTCCATCCCAGGAGCTGCAGCAGGCTGCATGGAAGTAGTATCTTCAGGGTGGGGAACAGGGTTCAAGCTCTGAGGCCCAGGAGAAGTAGGAGGATCAGAAGGGGGGCCACCTCAGGAGCTCCGTGTTCTTCAGTGTGAGGCCTAATTCTATCTTGGGCCTATGAATTCAGTTTCCTTATCCAGACCCCCTTGTTTATTTTGCCCTGCCCAAGGACGCTGGTGATAAGCTTGCCCTTGTTCGTCACAAAGATTGCAACGAAAAAACATTACATGTCCCACTTTCGTGATCCAGTTCCCCACACAATGCACATTTTATTTTGTCTCAAGCACTACTTGGATGTCTTGTACTACAGCACTTATAGCAGGCTTTAGGCTGTCCCAGGTAGAAACAGACCCCCCCCCGTCTTTCTCCAGAAAAAAAATATTTGGGATGTGTTGCACCTCATCCCCTACTGTGTGTAATTTGGTTTTGAATTTCCAACTCCCAGTCCAGATACCTTCACCATCAATAAAGTGTTCTGGGGGACCTAGCACAGTACATTTACTTTCCAACCAGAAAAGGATATCCCCCACATTGACCCCCTCATTACGAAACATGACATTAGCAGTTTTGAAAAGGGGGGGGTTGTAATGGGTATGGCCCAAAATGGTGCCCATAGAGGTGTAGATTTTAAAGATTCATACTTCAACCAGAATTTATCAAGTCCAGCAAAGATTTTAAAACTAACATCAAATGTGTCCTCGCCCCTAATATTAATAAGGGCATAAATGTCTGATGCCTGAAAGTTCATGGAATTCTTCAAAAGCCTCCAGGCAACATAGAACCTGTCAGGGTGCTCCTGAAGGCCCTCTCTATAACATAAACACACTGCATTACATCTAGGAGCTTGTTCAAGTTTATGTTTAAACAATTCTGAAAAACGTGATCCGGTTCTGAAATGGTCTCTGTGAGGGGAGGGAGAGGGGGAAGTACGAGGAGGTTTATGCCCAACCCCAGGCTCAGCGCCCTCAGTACATGTATGATTAGATTCAAAATGTTCACCTTGATCCTATGCAGACTGACCTGTCGGTTCCTCTTGCAGAGTGTGTTCCCCTTGAACAGGTGGCGAGTCCTGTGAAAAAGAAATCCAGGATGAATCCAGAATCCAACGTCCATCTTGGTGAACCCATCCAGCATCAGCCAAAGCTGTCTCCTTTCTCCAGTCCAAGGTCGGGAAAGACAGGTCAGCAATGCTATGCTTCCGCATTCCAGTGCAAGAAGCGTCAGCCACCTGACTCACCCGTGGAGCCTGCCCAGCACTCAGCAAATGACAGTCAGCTGGGACAGGCTGAGAAGCCGCAGAAATAGTGAGCAAATCACTGCTGCAGCAAGGGATAGCTGCTGGAAATTGTTCTTGGTCCACAGCAACAGGTTATGCTCCAGAAGCCATCACTGAAAATGGCATATCGCTAATTCCACCCGCTGCATGGTTAGCACTGTACAAGTCACCACCAAGCTCCAGAGGCAAATCACACACATGAACGGGATCCTGAGGCATCGCCAGCTCAGGCAATTCACAGGAATTCTCCAGTCCTTCACTCACCAAGACATCCTTCTCTCATGAAGTCTGAGTACAGTCTGCCATTCCACAGACAGACGCCAGCAGCTCACCTTACTGTCAGCAATGCAGTAGGGGAATTTCCCCAGTGTCCTGGCCAAATTTCCCCCTTTCACTAAAAATGCCACCAACAGCTTAACCTGGTTCAATGTCAGTTGCTTACCATCTGTATCCCCCCCCTCCTCCTCAGTCACCCCTGAAAGAGGGATTTCTAGGCCTAGTGGGCTTACTGGGTTAACAAAATTCAATAAATAAACCTGTGTTGTCTCCAAAAAACACAAGCCTTGGCTGGATCTGGGGGTGCTCCAAATCACAGTAGTGGGAGCAGAAGCTAAATGACTAATGCTGAGGAGATGGCAGTCAACGGGGAGTCCCACCATAGGGGAGCTGTTAGGTAACCTGACACAGGTGGCCACATTAGAAGGACTATCCCACTTTGCTAATGGGATACTGGACAAGTATAATTCAATCTGGCACCCCTTCCTAGACTCCAAATTTTGCAATAACACACCACCCCCTTAGCATCTCACCCAAGACCCCGCTTTCATACACAAATATTTAGATAGACTCTTCAGAGTGGATCTTAAGCCTGTTGTCACTAACTTGTGCAATGCTATGTTTAAACATATTGTCAGTATCAATATCTATGATCACTTATTTATCCAATGCTCTCAGTTTTTCTTGATTGAATTGAGCTTACCCCTTCTGTATACTGAACTGCTGCACTGTTGTATTCTTTGAAAACTAATAAAAAATGTACAACATCAAAAAGAAACACAAGCCTTTTTTGTCCTACTCGTGGCAAATGCAGGCAGACTCTGCTTAATCAAGTTTCCATTTTTACTCCCTCCAGGTTGTTGAAGCAGGCAGCCATACAGACACTGGCATCATGATGTCGGACATCATGACTTCATCAACATGGTGATGTCACAACATGCATGGACTGGCACAGACCCCCACATTCCTGCACTGTGCCACCCCTTCCCAATTATATTAATATGTCAGTTTTAAGTTTTTAAATACTGTATCAGTTCCAAATGGTAGGTAAAATTACACACCATTCTCATTTGCTATATCCTCTCAAAAGAGCTAGTGTACT
The DNA here is from genome assembly GCA_016271365.2 of Neoceratodus forsteri. Taxonomy (NCBI): domain Eukaryota; kingdom Metazoa; phylum Chordata; order Ceratodontiformes; family Ceratodontidae; genus Neoceratodus; species Neoceratodus forsteri. The sequence goes on along the minus strand of CM028132.1, from coordinate 717,411,632 downwards.
GCTTGGAATTAATTCTAATTTTCAGACGCAGTCAGCTATCACGTCCTGCACCTGAAGATTGTTTTTATTTTCTGTTTGCTAATTAGAAAATTTTCCACCTGGCAGTACTGGGGTGAGGTGTGGAGCAGCACTCTGTCTGGATGAAAATAGTCAATTCTGTTCCTCCCACTACATCATTAGAAATGAGACTAAACTCCTTGAGGCATCACAGTCCTTGCAGCAAGAGCAATGACTTTCACAAGTTACCAATCAAAATGCTGGAAACTGTGATATCACTAGTAACCAAGGAAAGCCAGTCCCTGCTGCTTCATGAGAAAGTGAAACCTAGCAGTAAGAAATGGTTCTCATTGGTTACTAGTGATGTCATAGTCAGCGTGGTTTCAGTGTTGATGTAGTGGGAGGAACAGAACTGACTTTTCTTTTCCTCCAGACAGAGTGCTACTCCAAACATCACCCCAGTATTGCCAGATGGAAAATCTTTTAATTAGCAAACAGAAAATAATAAATACTTGAGATATAAGAAGTGATAGCTGACTACATCTGAATGTTACAATTAATTGCAGGCAGTTTCCAAGCAGTACACGACCTGTTTAAGGGACCTTAATATGTACTCGATGCAGGAGAGGAGGGCGAGAAGGAACATGATAGAAACATTCAAGTACCTCAGAGGCATAAACAGGGTGCAGGGGGGAGGAATCTTACAATACAGGAGGAGTACAAGAACTAGGGGGCATGACATGAAAATGGAATGTGGCAGGTTAAGAGGGAATGTGAGGAAGTTTTTCTTCATGGAGAGGTTGGTGGATGCATGGAATGGTCTGCCACAGGAGGTGGTGGGAGCACTGTGGTTGGATTTAATCATGCATGGGATAGGCATAGGGGGACCATAGAAGTTAAGCAAGAGAAGGGTCAACAGTTGTAATCAAGTACAGGACTTACGGGCAGACTGAATGGGCCTAGCAGTCCTTATCTGCTGACAAGTTCTATGTTTCTATGAGTACCGCAGTCATGAACAATAACATTTGTGGGATACACAGCTGTATGTATTATTAACTAATGGGTTAAATAAGTGCTTTGGGAGTTTTGGTATGTGGATCAAACAAAGATAATGGGGGAGAACTTAAATTATAGGAATTAATGGAGGGGTGATTATATATTGTGCACATAATTATGGTAGGTCTGGGTCCTTGTAGCTACTCTTCTGGACTACAAGGAGGAGGAAGTAACATGGGAGTTGTAATCCCAGGGTAGTCCCTCATAGAACTACATGGCAGTGACTGAGCAGATGTTTTATTTATATCCCTGCAAAGTAGTCCCTCATTGAACTACATGGAAGCGACTGAGCAGATATTTTAATTGCAGCCCTGCAAGGCTAAGTTATGGGTGTATTTTTATCACTTTGAAACAACATTTGGCTACTCAAGTTGCCTAATTTTACAGTTTTAATACACAGTTGATTGTGACCCTGGGAGGCACTTCCAGGTCACATGTCTTAAATATTGTTGCCCCTAGCAAGCGGGGTTCCTTTGGTGAGCTAGTGCAGTCTGTGAGTCTGACGAGGATGCAGAGAGACAGACCCAGCAGCTAGCAGTATATTCCTGTGACTATATATTATGGGCATAATTGTGATAGTTCGGGGTCCCTGTAGCTACTGTAGTGCTAGACAAAAAGGAGGAGAAGGAAGTAACTTGGGAGTTGTAGTCCCAGGGTAGTCCCTCATAGAACTACAAGGCAGGGAATGAGCAGATATTTTAATTGCAGCCCTGCAAGGCAGAGCTGATTGTGACCCCAGGATTCATTTCCGGGTCACTTGTCTTTAATACTGGCACCCCTAGTGAGCGGGGAAAGCTCGGGAGGGGCACACATGGCTCCATGTGAGGAGACACAGCTGAGACACATGCATCACATGTCTGGCATGTCCAGTGGGAACGAAGGGAACAGGGCACAACATACTGTAAGTTAACTCACAATTTTAGGTTAAGATTTGAATAAATAGCAGAGCACTTTAATAAATAGAAAGTAGAAATGCTATACCCAAAATTTATTGGAGTTTGCCCCCCCTCAAGAAACATCTATAAGATAGGTCATTGGTGTTTGCTGGTTAGTGTATGACCTTAGCTGTTTCACTCCTGGACTACAACCCACTGTATTGTGACCTTGCCTGCAACTAATCTTGATTTATGAAATCCCTCATTGGACTGTTGATTAAGGGACCTACATATACCATTTCCCTAACCGTTTATTACATTACCTTCTGTAAGAAGAAGAAGGGAAAAAAAGGCTTTATTATATGCTATTTTCTTCCAGATCTCCAGAGACACTCCTGCCATCAGCTGTCACCCCAGCACCATCCCCTGAAGTCAGACCCCCTCCCTTGTGCACCCACGATTTACCTTTGTAGTTGGGTGGTGGAAAGCGACTCGATCCAACTCAATTAATGACTGCCAGGGAGGTTCCTTCTTGGGGGTGGTGCCACGGGGATAGCATCATTAATCTGGGACTCTTTTTTCCCATTTACTCACTTGTGTGGAGGTGGGGCATGCAATGACGCCAGCGGAGAGAGCGTGCATGCTTCTGCATGCACTGTCTCCAAGCATCAGCCCCATCTCTTTCTCTTATCTGCAGCATCGACACGCTGCCCCCCAGCAGCCACTAGGGGCCAGTGGAGCACCAACAACTGAAATCCCCCCCTCCTTGGAGAAGGAGTGCAGTTTCTCAGATGCTCAGTCCTTCTCCCTGCCGACCCCCAATGGCCCGTGCTTGTTCCCGAACATGAGTCGCTGGCATGGCTTGAGGTAAGGCATCCAGTACCTCAGCCCTCAACGCCACCGGGTCAGCTTAAAAAAAAAGGCTTTATAAATTTTCTATAAAGTTATGGATACAAACACATGAAACTGCCAGCAGAAAAAGGCCATTTGGTCTACTGAGTCTGCTCGATTTTGCAGCTAGCATCCCTACTCTGCAGCTGCCCCTCCCACTCTCACCACCCTCAGATGGCCCTCCCTTTTACCCTATCTCAGCCCATCTTGAAGCATCTCACTGTTTTACAGGCTACCACCTCTGCCGGTAGTATGTTCCACTCTGCTACCACTCTTTCTGTAAAGAAATGCCTCTTAATTTCCCCCTCCTAAACCTTTCACCCTCCAATCTCATGTCATGACCCCAAGTGTTTCTCCCCACCTTCCCCTTGAACAGTCCCTCTGTGCCTGTCCTGTTTATTTCTCTTATGTATGTAAAGATCTCAATCATATCCCCCCTGTCCCTCCACTCCTCCAGACAGCACATGTTCCACTCCCTCCGTCTAACTTCATATGGTAACTCCCCCAGATGCAGGATCATCTTTGTTGCTCTGCATTGCACCCCTTCCAGCAATCTAATGTCCCTCTTTAGGTAAGGGTGCCAAAACTGAACACAGTACTCCAGGTGGGGTCTGACCAGTGATCTGTATAATGGCAGAATCACCTCCCTCCTCCTAGAGGTTATACCCCTTGCAATACAATCCAGCATCTTGTTGGCCACTGCGGCTGCCTTCCTACACTGTGCTGAGTTGTTCATTGCTCCCATAATGAACACCCCCCTAGATCTTTCTCCTCCTCAGTCACAGCTAGCTGCACCCCCTTCCCCACATGGTAGCTCCTCTTTGGATTCTTTGCCCCAAAATGCAACACCTTGCATTTTTTTGGCATTGAAACCAAGTTGCCAGGTGTCAGACCATGTCTCCAGCCTTGTTCCATCTTCCTGCAATCCCTGCCACCTCCCTTGGTCATCCACCACTGCTCCCATCTTGGTGTTGTCTGCAAATAGACTGATCTTGCTATTTATACCTATTGAGATGTCTGCAATAAATACTCCAAATAACACTGGCCCCAGCACTGACACCTGTGCGACCCCACTCGTCACTGCCCTTGGGCATGATAATTCTCCTCCCACCACCACCCTCTGCTGCCATTCTTGCAGCCAGTTCCCCACCCATCCCATCAATTTTGCCCACACCCCTGTGTCCCTTAGCTTATATGCTAGTCTTCCATGTGGCATCGAGTTGAATGCCTTACTGAAGTCCAGGTACAGGACATCCACTGCATGGCCTTTGTCCATTTCCCTAGTCACCCAGTCATAGTAGTCCTTTAGAGGCTGGCCCGGTGATACTGAGGGTTGAGGCGCTGGATGCTACACCTCGCGCCACACCGGCGACCGGGGTTAGGGAATGAGCCTGGGTCATTGGAGACTGGCAAGGGTGGGAGGGAGAGGATGTGAGTAGCTGCCGTCAGGCAGTGCTTTGCCTCAGGAGGAGAATCCAGCTGTCTCGGAGCTTGGCTGCCCTCTGGTGGAGGCCGGAGGGATGGCGCCATGAGAGAGCTCAGACAAAGGTCGACGAGGAGGGTTGAGGGGAACCAGTCCGGAGCTGTGGTGTGCATGTGCACCTCCACGCGCATGTGCCACCGCTTCTGTGGGTCCTAGGGTAGTGAAGGGAGAAAACGGAGGAAATCATGGGGGCCAACATGGATGATACCCTGGACTGACTCCGGGGATCTGCTGGGGCTTGCATGGTGCTACAAGACCCCAAAAGACCCCAAGATCTGTAGGCTTGGCAGACACAGAGGTTGATCCGCCACAGGAGGATAAGAATAGTTAACAAAACAAAAATAATAGTCCACTAGGTTGGTCTGGTAGAATCTGCCCTTGACAAAGCCATGCTGCTGACTGTCCTGCACCCCACTGACCTCCAGCAGTGTTAAAAGCCTCTCCTTCAGGATTGTTTCCATCAGTTTCCCCACTATGGACATGAGACTCACTGGTCTATAGTTCCCTGGTTCATCTTTGGGACCGTTCTTATGGAGTGGAACCACATAAGCCATCCTCCAGTCTTGAGGTACACACCCTGAGTCTAGAGATGCATTAAACAGGCCTGCCAGTGGGCCTGCCAGGACCTCTACCAACTTGTTCAGTACCCTGGGGTGTACGCCATCCAGTCCCAGTACCTTGTCCACCCTCAGTATCCTTAACCCCTCTAGTACTCTACCTTCTGTGATTTCCCCATCTGTCACCATCTCCCTCTCTGATCCTATCCTCCCCCAACCTTCAGTATTCCCCCTGCCCCTTTCTCTTTAGTAAAAAAACAAGCAGAAGTAGTAATTAAGTGCTTCTGCCTATTCGTCCCCTTTTTCCACCCAGTCTCCCTCCTTCTTAATCCTTACTATTTGGTCCTTACAACCCCTTTTCTCACTGACGTACTGTACCTAAAGAAGTCTTTTTGGCCCTCTTTAATTTCCTTCGCCAGCCTGAGCTCCCTTGATGCATTTGCTGCATTTACTTCCCTGGTCACCTCCTTTGCTTCCTTGAAGTACTCCTCCATGTCCACCCCCTCCCAGTTCTCCTGTATCTCCTATAGGTGACCCATTTCCTCCACACCCTGTCTATGACACCCTTGCTCATCCAGCTAGGTTTCTTTGCCCTAGGCTTTTTACTTTGGGCCTTACTGCAGGAGTGTGTTGCCTCCACTATCCTTAGCTTAATGAATTCCCACCTCTGATTCATGTCTATATTTTAGGCTGAATTCTGTCCAGGAACCCTTGCACCACTTCACCCATCTTTTTGAAGTCAGCCTTTCTAAAGTCTGGCACCTTTGTGCCAGATGCCCCCCCCTCACTGCCCAGCTGCAACTGGAACCGTACTGTCTGGTAGTCATTCCCCACCAGTGGTTCGTCCACCCTCAGATCCCTCACCCACTCCTGTTAGACAGTATGAGGTCAAGGGGATTCCCTTCCCCAGTTGGTTTGCTGACCAACTGCATCAGGAAGTTATCCTGGAAGGCATCTAGCATTATCTGTTCCCTTCTACAGTTGGAGGCAGGTGTCCCCCACTCCATTTCCAGCAGGTTGAAGACACCTACTTTCACCCCCCCCTTACAGCTCCTCTGGATCTGTTCCACTAGTACCTTATCTGCCTTTTTCTGATTGGGAGGACGGCCTGTACACCACCCCCAACTATAGTGTCCTATTTTTTGGATCTTGGAATTGCATCCATAGAGCCTCTGTATCTCCTTCCCCCCCCCTTTCCTAACACACTTTAGCCACTCCCTCACATAGAGCGCTACCCCCGCTCCTTTCCCCTTAACTCTATCCTTGCGGAATAGTCTGTAACCTGGAACTGCCAGGTCACAGTCACGGTTTTGGGTGGCCCATGTCTCGGTGATGGCTGCCATATTCACACTTTCCTCCACTATGAGAGCCTGTAGTTCTGCATTTTTATTCCCCAGGCTTCTAGCATTTAAAGATACCACCCTCCATCCCCTTTCTTTCTCCCCCCTTCCTCCTCTCCCTTTATGGGCCTCCCTCATCTCACTGTTATGGGGGGTAAGCCCATATGGTTTCCTATTCCAAGGCCTCTGATCACCTCGATCCCTTCTGCCACCTCCTCCTAGTTTAAATTCTCCTCAATATACTCCCCAAGCTTTTGCTTCAGTACTTTCCTCCCCTCTTTGTTTAAGTGCAGTCTATCTTTAGCATATAGATTGCTGTCCTCCCAGGCCACCTCCCAACCTCCTACCAGCCCATACCCTTTTTCCTGACACCAGGTTACCAGACATTCATTAAACTCCTGAAGTCTCAGTTTTCTTGCCATACTTGCCCTTGGGACTGGAAGTACCTCCGTGATGGTAACTGATCTTCCTGCCCCCTCGTAAACTGGACCTCAATCCTCAGACCTCCTCTTCACCTCATCTACTGTCCCATCAGCCAGGTCATTCATCCCCAGGTACAGAATTAGATGTGTTTTTTTCCCGTCGTTCGGCATATTTTAGTACTGATTGCCTCACCCTTTCCGCCCTCATTACTGGCATGGCTTCCACCCAGACCCGACTATGCCTCTCTCCCTTGCTACCCCAACTGACTCCTCTCAGTATTGGGTCCCCTAACACTAAGATCCCACCCCATTTCTCCCTTGTCACCTCTTCCATCCACCCTTCCCCTTCCTGTCCTGACTCCTTCTTTCTCCTGCACATTGTTCACCCCTTTTGCCCCTGTAATACTGCCCTCATCAATGCTCCCTCCTGTGCTCATTCTATCTTGACACACATTAGGTTCTTTTCCCTTCTCACCCCAGTCCTATTTCTCTATATTACCTTGGGCTGTTCTTCCACAGCACCTTCTCCCCATCCATCAGCCCCATCAGTGGTCAGTACCTGTTTGAGCCATTGTATTGTATGCCTATGTGCAGTACCTTTGGCCCCTGTTCCTTTCGGACCCCTATCTCCTGTACTTGTATCTCCCCCTTTTGTCTCCAGTGTGGATTGTTCTCTCCATCTCCAGTCCCTACCTCTATTCCTCCTTCTTTTTACCAGGTTACAGTCTATGCTTCCCATTTCCTCTTCTCTTTCTGTCCAAGACATTTCTTTCTTTAACCTTAAAATCTCATCCTCCAGCCTCCCCAGCCTTTGACAAACTGGGCACTCCCCCAGCCTCCACAGTGTTCCCATGAATATGTCTGTTTCACTCCCCTCCTGCCACTGATCCCCCTTCCCTTATGCTGCCACTGTCCCTCCCCCTGGTACATCACCCTTCCTTGTCCTTTCCACTGACTTCCACAGTCATTTTCCCCTATCCATTCTCTCCTCTCCCCTCTTTGCCACCGTTGCTCCCTGCCCACAGCTATTCTACCCATGTTGGCCTTCCAGGTGTCCTGCTGCCCCCTGGCCCACCTACCTTTCTGCTGTCCCCAGCCACCTCACAAGTTTCCATACCCCCCCTAGTACATCCTTCCCTGTCCTGCTCCATTTCCTTCTGCGATGCTGCCCTAGCCATCTTTATTATTACAATGGTATAAGAGTTAGAGTTATTGTTACTTGATCAGCTTCAAATTCCAAGATTTCTTGTCTCACAGTACTGATTCCCTGTACCTTGATTCCACTTACTCAGACCCAAATCCCCAGAGTCATAGTTCCTTGATCCCACAATAATCTACCTCAGATTCCCAGAGTTACGGACATCGTACCCCAGTAACAGTTCTAGAATCACATTACCTTGGTTTCACTTGATCAGTCCCAAAATCACAGAGCCACAGTACCTCAATTTCACCCCAAAGATCCAGTATTTTCCTACACAGTTCAAAAGACACAGTACTTTGATTCCAGAGGGAGTCCAGACAAATTTGGTGATCACAGACCCTTTAAGACTGGTTCCTTCTTTTCTGCACACCTTCATTGCACCCCTGGATATCAAACAGCACCATCATTTACTTCATGACCTCACCTATTCAGTAGTTCACAGTAAAGTCTCCACTCAGTTTGTCAGGGTGTGGTGTGTGGCTATGTTGTATACTGAAATGAGATGGCTAACAATGTGTGTATGTAATCAGCTGGTGTCACAGGCTAATGTATAAAGGAAGTGATGTGCTGGGGGGCTGGGTGTGGGGGGGGGGGTGGTCCTCTCCTGAACTACAGAGACAATCAGCTACACCAGCAACACCCCCCCAGAAACACTCAGCTGCACCACAAAATCCCCAAACAGGTACCTTTCCAAATGAAGCTAGAAAAGCAACCTGGTACTAATTGAAATATTCACTAAGCTGGAAAAGAAACAATAAACAGCAGTAATAAAATCAGCAAAAATCACATTCATTTCCCTAAAATGAGACTGATTTCATCCCCCTTCCAGCTCGAGGGCTCAGGGCTCACTACTTTAAGTACAGGGGAGATTGCACTGGCATGTATTCTTTGTAATAAGTACAGTCTGGCTTCAGACAATAGTAATGATCCATTGAGATGTAGCCAGTGCCATGATCTCCAGTCTCTGAGAGACACAATTTCAGATTTAAAGAGGGAAATACAGAGACTAATGAAAATAAAAACCAGAGATGAACCCAAAATAGATCAGATAGCTACTCAGCCTAAAGGTAGCACAATAAACAAACCAAATGACTGCCCAAATAAAAGACTAAGAGAGGAAGACGGTGATGAAGGCCCAGATTGGATCACAGTTCCTACCAGGGAAATAACTAAAAAAGGGAGGAGGGCGATGGAATTTGATATACCAATTACCAATAGATTTAACCCACTGCACGATTAAGAGAGAGAGAAAGAGATACAAATAAGAAAACTGAATTAAATTCACCACATAAAGGTGAGAGGGGTACAAAAGGAAATAAACAGTTAGATAGCCCAAACTTTGTAAAGGATTATATTCAGGAACATCCAGAAACATTGATCTAAAGATTCTAATTCACCAAACTCAAAGACTAAGAAAAATGGTCCTAATAATTCCCAGGAAAAAAACAATGAAACTGAAAATATAAACCCAGAAATAAATAGCCAAATCATAAACAAAGAAACCTCAAAGGAAGGGGGGCAGTCTAGAAAATGAGATCAAATCAAAAGACAAATCCTGGTATTAGGAGATTTGATTATCAAAATTTCTAAAGAATTCATCTGCAACCCTGAGAAGTACAACCAAACATGTTCCAGCTATAGAGGGGCTAGGATTAAGGACATCGAACATGTGGCACCTCTTTGTTTTAAAATGGCACCTGACATTTTAAAACACACAGGAGATAAACCACTGGTAATATTACATGCTGTGACCAATGACATCAGCAAGACATCTGTAGAAGAGATTAAGGAGAACTTCATTTCCTTAGCAAATGTATTAGAGAATAAAGGGTGCAAAGTCAATATTTCAGAAATTCTTCCTGTCTCCAGGGCAAGTAATGGTAAAATGGCACAAATAAAAATAGTCAACAAATGGCTTAGGAAGTGGGCCCTGAGAAACAATATACCATACCTCACATACTGGGCAAAGTTCTCTAATAACCCTAGTCTCTTCTGCTGGGACAGAGTCCATTTAAGCAAAGGAAGTAGCACACGCCTAGACAAAGCCATCGCCTTGCATATTGGGAACTGTTTAAAGCAGAAAAAAAGTGGAAGCAGGGGATCAAAAACCTAAGGCTTTGACGACAGGAAATCTAGACTATAGGACACTGGTAGCAAATGCAAGGAGCCTAAACCTAGTTAAAATCAGAGAATTAATGACAACCTCACATCAACAAAAAGTAGATATTGAGGCCATTAGTGAAACGTGGTGGGATAACTGTTCTGACTGGACTGGAGAAATTTCAGGCTATTCACTATATTACAAAAACAGAGACAACAAAAAAGGGGGATGTGTATATACTGTACGTTAAGGATGAAATTGAATCATCATTATTATAGGAAATTACCAGAGACCACCATCAGCAACTAAGACATTGATGAAAATTTGTTCAGATATAATGGATGTCACTAAGGACTCTAAAGCAATCATAGTAGGTGACTTTAACATGCTGGGGATAAAATGGGATCATTTAACTGCTAGTACACCACAAGAATCCATATTTCTAGAGACAGTGCTTATGGCAGGCCTCGAACAACTGGTGATGGAACCAACAGGAGGAAAGAACATCCTTGACCTTGTTCAGACCAATTCCCAGGATATATCAGAACTAAGTATTCATGGTTCAATAGGCAACAGTGACCACTTTACTATTATATTCACAAAGAAAAATCAAATGTACAAAGTACCTCACAATATTACAGATTAAACTACTCACGGGAGGACTATATAAAGATCAATGCAGTACTACAGTCATTAGACTGGGGAACCTTTTCGAACAACTTGAGTGTGGAAAATGTTTGGGAATTAATTAAAAAGGTCATTAAAGAGCTAGAACATAAATATGTCCCAAGTGAAAAAATATATAACAAAAAGGTATGGTGCCTCCGTGGTTGACCAAAACAATTAGGTGCAAAATCAAATGCAAAGAAATGGCATTTCAAAAATACAAAAAGAGTGACAACAATAATATTAAGTCCAAGTACAAAATAGAACTGAAAAAACTAAAAACTGTTTTAAATTGGAAAGAAGAAAATTGGAATTTAAACTAGCAGCATGTAAAGATAATATGAAAAATTCTTTGCATACATACTGTAAACAGTTCCCATAAAAGTACTGATAGACTTGGACCACTGATAGAAAATGGGGTAGAAATACACGAGCTGAGGCAAATAGCAAAAGTATTTAACAAATATTTTTGCTCAGTGTTCTCAAAAAAAGATTAACAAGTGGGCAGTATAACTATTACTGAGGAACACTTTAAATATTTTTCTGTTGAAGAGGTCAAGAAGGTTGTGGAAGGTATAAAATCAAACTCAGCAGCAGGCCATGATGATATAAACTGCAGATTCCTGAATGAAACAATCAAGTCTCTGTCCCTTCCCCTTATGGTAATATTTAACAAATCATATCAAACTGGTATGATTCCCGGTGACTGGAAAAAAATGACCATTGGCCCAATATTTAAGAAGAGTAATAAATCTTTTGCAAGTAATTACAGACCTACAAGTCTGGCCTCTGCGATCTACAAGACTATGGAAAAACTAATAAAAAAAAAAGATTAGAAAGTGAGATAGAAGAAAAAGGATAGCAGGAAGATACACAACATGGTTTCAGATCAGGCAGATCTTGTACAACAAATATGATTGCCTTTTATGAACAAATAAGCAACAGCACAGACAAAGGAGCACCTGTGGATATACTTTTTCTGGACCTCCAAAAGGCATTCAACACAATCCCCCATTAAGAGTTGATTACAAAAATGCTAACACTAAACTTAATTGTCTTATCAATCAGGTGACTAGAAGAATGGCTTAAGGGAAGAACTTGGCAAGCTAAAATTCATAATACATTTTTGGGGGAAGTAGCTGTGACAAGTGGGGTCCCTCAGGGCTCAGTACTGGGCCCTGTGCTTTTTGGTTTATTCATTCAGGACTTACATGATAACATCCAAAGCAATGTAATAAATTTCGCAGATGATACCAAACTAAGCTTTGAGGGTGACAATGAAGAGAAGATCTAAACACTAATACAAGATATTCAGTATATTGAAATGTGGACAAATTAAAATGAAATTCAGCATTAGCAAATGTACTGTGATCCACCTGGGAAGAAACAATCCAGCGAATAGTAACACAATAAATGATACAATAACAAAAACAGTTACAACTGAAAGAGACCTGGATGTTACAGTAAACAGTGACTTATCACAAGGTGTCCATGTTAGAAAGACAACACTAACTTCTAGCAGAATCACAAGATGCAATTCGTAAAGCATTTGTAACCAGCAGTGAAACCTGTAGAATACCACTTTACAAATCACATGTCTGCCCACACTTAGATTATGCCGCATCATTCTGGTCCCCATAGTTAGTAAAAGATATAAAGGTACTAGAAGGAACACAAAGAAGTGTCACTAGATTAATTACAACATTAAGAGGTGTGTCCTTTGAGGAGAGATTACATATGGTTAACCTTTACAAGTTAGAGACCCGAAGACATAGAGGGGACCTACTGATGTAACATACTATACTAAGGAATCAACAGTTAGCTAAAGATTGCAATATCATGTATGCCTCAAAACCAGGTACCTAAGATCACATAATAAACAACTAACCATCAAGAGAGTTTACACAAATAAATGGGATCAATATTTTACTGTTGGAGGTTGTAGATCATAGAATTCAGTTCCACAGCATCTAGTGGACATATGGGAACCAAATAAATTTAAAGTAGAACTGGATAAAAACCTTTCAGGAAATTAATCTGCCCCACAAGGTGTGGGGAGGCAGTCTCGATGGGCATAGAGCCCTCTTCTGCCTTAAAATACAGAGTAATACAGAACAATTTAAATTTGTCTATCCACCAGACATCTCTGTATAACAGTTTTTCTCTCTCTCCTCCACAGCGGAGTGGTGATTTATTTTTTCAGGTCAAAAAAACATAAAATCGGTATCTCATGTCCCATCATCATGAAGTGCCTTGCAACCGATGATTTGTCATCTCTTCTAACGGCACTTTTGTGCTCCAGAAACCTCTTTTGTAAAGTTCTCATGGTTTGCCAGATGAGTACTTCAACAAAAAGACTACACAGCTACTTTGACATGTAATGAAATAGGAACATAGAATTTGACAGCAGATAAGGACTACTTGACCCACCTAGTTTGCCGATTTCCCTACCTGATGGATAAGCTGCAGATTCTAGTTAATCAATAGCTTACTTTCTCCTACCCCCACTAGAATTGCTTTATGTCTGTCCCATGCATTCTTGAATTCTCCCACTGTTTCTGACTCCACAACCTCCTCAGGAAGGCTGTTTCACGTATCCACAACCCTCTCTGTGAAAAAATACTTTCAAACATTACCTCTGAGCTGTCCCCCCTCTATCTTCAAATTGTGCCCCCTTGTTCTTGCACATCTCTTCTTCTGAAAGATGCTACCCTCTCATTCTTTGTTAATTCCCTTGAGATACTTGAAAGTTTCTATCATGTCCCCCCTCCCTCTTTTCCTCAAGGGTATACATATTAAGCTGCTTTAGTCTCTCCTCGTATGTCTTCTGGTGCTGACCCTGCATTATTTTGGTTGCCCTCCTATGAATAGCCTCCACTCTGTCTATGTCTTTGTGGAGTTGGGGTCTCCAGAATTGCACGCAGTACTCCAGATGGGGTCTGACCAACTGTCTGTACAGCGGGATAACAACTTCCTGTTTTCTACTGTTGATGCCTCTCCCTATGCATCCCAGTATCCCCCAGCCCTCCTTACTACCTTCTCAAATTGCTTGCCCACCTTTAGGTCATCTGATATAATTACTCCTAGGTCTCTTTCGATTTTTGTTGTTGTTATTAACTCACCCCGTATTGTGTACTCTTCCTCTGAGTTTTTGTTTCCCATATGCATTACCTTGCACTTCTTTGCATTGAATCTGAGCTGCCAAATATTTGACCATTCCTCCAGCCTGCCAACTCCTTTTTCTTCATTTCCACCCCACCCTGTGTATCAACCCTGTTGCAGATCTTTGTGTCATCTGCAAAGAGACATACTTTTCCTTCCAAGTGCTCTCCAATGTCACTTATAAAGACATTAAAGAGGACCAGTCCCAGTACCGAACCCTGCGGTACTCCACTAGTTACCTTCCTTTCTTCACTGTGGATTCTGTTTACTATTACCCTTTGTGTCCTCTTGTCCAGAAAGTTTTTTATCCAGGCTACCACCATGGGACCCATCCCAAGGCTAGCTAACTTGTATATTAATCTTTTGTGTGAGACTGTGTCAAATGCCTTGCTAAAATCTAGGTAGGCCATATCCACAGCCCCTCCCTAGTGCACTACCTTGGTCACCCAGTCAAAGAAATCTATTAGGTTCATCTGACATGACCTTCCTGCTGTGAAACCATGCTACCTTGGGTCCTGTGCCCCACTGGGCTGTAGGTACTCAACAATTCTTTCCTTCAGAAGTGATTCCATCATTTTCCTTACCATTGAGGTCAAACTAACTGGTCTGTAGTTTCCTGCCTCTGCCCTGCTCCCACGTTTACCCTCCTCCAGTCCTCAGGTACCACCCCATCCTCCTATGATTTGTTAAAGAGAGTAGTCAGTGGTGTTACTAGTTCTACCCTTAGTTCTTTTAGAATTCTTGGGTGAATCCCATCCTCATTGCTTTGTCCACCCTGAGTTTCAAGAGTTCTTTCAAAACCCTTTCTTCTGTGAATGGTCTGGTATCAACCACCCTATTCAGAGTGCTTCTCTTGTTTGGTTTAGGTACCTCCCTCTCCTCTTCCATTGAGAATGCTGAGCAGAAATATTCATTCAGTATCCCTGCTTTTTCACTGTCACACTCTGCCCACATTCCCTTCCCGTTATTAAGTCTCTGCATCCCTCCCTTGGTCTTTCTTCCCTCCCTAATGTACATATAAAAGGTTTTAGCCCCCTTCTTAACAGAGTTGACTATCTTTTCCTCAGTGTGTGCCTTTGCTATTATGACTGCCTTCCCTGCCTCCTTCTGCTTTAATGGATACAGTTCTCTCTCCTGCTCCTTCTGTGTTACCTTATATTTCCTGAATGCTATCCTTTTCTCCTTAACCTTCCCTTCCACCTCTTTTGAGAACCATAGTGTTTTTTTTCTTAATTTTGTTTTGTTGATTTGCTTCATGCAAAGGCTTGTTGCCTCTGCGATGGCTGTTTTGATTATTCCCCATTGTTCCTCCATCCCTTCTTCTTGCCAGTTTGTTAGTGTTTTTCTGAGACACTCTCTCATTTTTCCAAAGTCAACCTTCTCAAAGTCCAGTACTCTTGCTTTTGTATGACTTGATCCTATGGCTGCATTTATTGTGAACCACACTCTTTGGTGGTCACTTGTTCCCAGATGGCTACCCACTTCTAAATCTGAGATCATTTCTTCTCCCCCATTTGAGAGTATCAGGTCTAAGATTGCTCTTCCTGACTGGGTTCCAACACTAGCTGTCTGAGGCATGCCACCTGTAGGGTATCAAGAATGACCCTGCTCTTGGATGTGCCTGCAGCAAAGGTACTCCAGTTAACATCTGGTTTATTCTGGTTCCCCATCAACAATATCCCCCCTTTTTCTACCATTTTAAGGATGCCTTCTATCATTTCCTTGTCCATTTCCTCCACCTGAGATTGGGGTCTGTACACAACCCCCATGCAGATTGTAGTGCCATTTCCTGTCTCCAGGGTGACTCATCAACTTCATGTTTACACGTTAGTTCTGTTGCTTTAATCCCTTCCATTATATAGAGAGCTACTCCTCCTCCTTTGTTACCCACCCTGTCCCTCGTGTAGACTGTGCATCCTGGTACGCTGACATCATAGAAACATAAAAACATAGAATTTGACAGCAGATAAAGACTGCTTGGCCCTCCTAGTCTGCCCATTTCCCTACCTAATGGATAAGCTGCAGATCCTAGTTAACCAACAGCCTACTTCCTTCTACCCCCTCACTAGAATTGCCTTATGTCTGTCCCATGCATTCTTGAATTCCCCAACTGTTTTTGACTCTACGACCTCCTCAGGAAGGCCATTCCATGTATCCACAACCATGTCTGTGAAGAAATACTTCCTGACATTACCTTTGAGCCATCCCCCCTCTATCTTCAAATTGTGCCCCCTTGTCTTTGCATATCTCTTTTTCTGAAAGATACTACCCTCTTGGACTTTGTTGATTCCCTTGAGGTATTTGAAAGTTTCTATCATGTCCCCCCTCTTCCTCCTTTCCTCGAGGCTATACATCTTTAGTTCCTTTAGTCTTTCTTCATATGTCTTCTGATGCAGACCCTGTATCATTTTGGTGGCCCTCCTCCGGACAGCCTCCACCCTGTCCATGTCTTTGTGGAGACAGGGTCTCCAGAATTGTACACAGTACTCCAGATGTGGTCTTACCAACTGTCTGTACAGAGGGCCAATAGCATCCTGTTTTCTACTGGTGATGCCTCTCCCTATGCATCCCAGTATCCCCCTAGCCCTCCTTACTGCCTTCTTGCATTGCTGGCCCACCTTTAGGTCATCTGATATGACTATCCCCAGGTCCCTTTCCATTTTTGTTGTTGTCAGTATCTCACCCCCTATTGTGTACTCTTCCTATGGGTTTTTGTTTCCCAGATGCATTACTTTGCACTTCTTTGCATTGAATCTAAACTGCCATACATTTGACCATTCCTCCAACCTTGCCAAGTCCCTTTTCTTCCTTTCCACCCACTTTGTGTATCAACCCTGTTGCAGATATTTGTGTCATCTGCAAAGAGACATACTTTCCTTCCAGTCCCTCTGCAATGTCACTTATAAAGACATTAAAAAGGACCGCCCCAGTACTGACCCCTGTACTCCACTAGTAACCCTCCTTTCTTCACTGTGGACTTCATTTACTATTACCCACTGTGTCCTGTTGTCCAACCAGTGTTTAACCCAGGCTACCACCCTAGGACCCACTCCCAGGCTGGCTAATTTGTTTATTAATCTTTTGTGCAGGACTGTGTCAAATGCCTTGCTAAAGTCTAGGTAGGCCATGTTCACAGCCCCTCCCTAGTCTACTGCTTTGGTCACCCAGTCAAAGAAATCAATTAGATTTGTCTGATGTGACCTTCTCACTGTGAATCCATGCTGCCTTGGGTCCTGTGACCCACTGGCCTTTAGGTACTCAACAATTTTTTCCTTCAGAAGTGATTCCATCATTTTCCCTACCACTGAGGTCAAACTGACAGGTCTGTAGTTTCCTGCCTCTGTCTTGCTCCCACTTTTGTGAAGGGAAATCACATCTGCCCTCCTCCAGTCCTCAGGTACCACCCCATCCTCCCATGATTTATTAAAAAGGGTAGTCAGTGGTGTTACTAGTTCTTCCCTTAGTTCTTTTAAAATCCTGGAGTGAATCCCATCAGGCCCCATTGCTTTATCCACCTTCAATTTTAAGAGTTTTTCCAGAGCCCTTTCTTCTGTGAAAGGACTAATATCAACCCCCCTATCCAGAGTACTTCTATTGACAGGATTAGGTATTTCCCCCTGCTTTTCCATTGTGAATACTGAGCAAAAGTATTCATTCAGTATCCCTGCTTTTTCACTGTCGCTATCTGCCCACCCACCTTCCTCTTTGTTCAGCCTCAGTATCCCTGTCTTAGTCTTTCTTTGCTCCCTAATGTACCTATAAAAGGTTTTATCCCCCTTCTTAACTGAGTTGGCTATCTTTACCTTGGTTTGGGCCTTTGCTATTCTGACTGTCTTACCATCTTCCTTCTGCTTTAATTGGTACAGTTCTCTGTCCTGCTCCTTCTGTGTTTCCTTATACTTCCTGAATGCTATCTTTTTTCCCTTACCTTCCCCGCCACTTCTTTTGAGAACCATAGTGTTTTTTTCTTTTGTTTTGATTTGTTTATTTGCTTCACACAAAGACTTGTTGACTCTGTGATGGTGGTTTAGATGTTTCCCCATTGTTGCTCCACCCCACCTTCTTGCCATTTTGCTAGTGCTTTTCTGAAGCAGTCTCCCATTTTGACAAAATCAGCCCTCCTGAAGTCCAGTACCTTCACTTTTGTGTGGCTTGACTCTACAGCTAAGTTTATCATGAACCACACTGTTTGGTGGTCACTTGTTCCCAGATGGATACCCACCTCCAGATCAGAGATCCTCTCTCCATCCCCATTTGAGAGTACCAGGTCTAAGATTGCTGTCTCCCAAGTGGGTTCCAAAACTAGCTGTCTAAGGCATGCCCCCTTTAGGGCATTGAGAATGGCTCTGCTCCTGGATGTGGCTGCAGCAAAGGTGTTCCAGTCAACATCTGGCATATTCAGGTCCCCATCAGCAATATCTCCCCTTTCTCTGCCATCCCAAGGATGCCTTCTATCATTTCCTAGTCCATTTCCTCCCCCTGAGACAGGGGTCTGTATACAACCCCTGTGCAGATTGTGGAGCCATTTCCAGTCTCCAGGGTGATCCACAATGCCTCCTCTCCTCCCTGTCTACTCTTTAGTTCTGTTCCTTTGATCCCTTCCCTTACATAGAGAGCTACTCCTCCTTCTCTTCTTCCCCCCCGTCCCTCCTGTAGATTGTGTACCCTGGTATGTTGACATCCCAGTCATGGTTCACCATGTACCATGTTTCTGTGACTGCCACAATATCGAGGCAACCCTCTTCCATCAAGGCCACCTTTCAGGGAGCTTATTACCTAGACTAAGGGCATTGGTACTCATTACCCTCCATTTTTATGGCTTTATTTCTTTTTGCCCCATGCTTGTCCCTACTGCCTTTGTCTTTTTCTCCATTTACCCCTGCCCTTCTCCCTATTGATTGCTCTATTTGGGTGTTTACCTCACTAATTACCCTGATTTTGGGGGGGGCTAGGATTTCCCTTCTCCTCCTCAGTGCTTCCCCCCTTGGCTAGTTTAAATGCTTGCCACTGAAGCATTTAAACCTATCACCTAGTATCCTGGTTCCCCTCCAGGACAAATGCAGGCCATCACACCAGTATGGGCCTGCATCTCTCCAGGTGGCTCCTCAGTCCCCAATGAAGCCAAAACCCTGAGCTCCACACCAGTTTTTCAACCATTCATTGAATCCCATGGTGTGGAATACCCTTGCATCATCCTTGCCATAGACAGGCAACACCTCCAAGAAGGTTACCGTACATGCTACTTGTCTAAGGCCCCTCCCCAACTCTACAAACTCTTCTTGCACTGCTCTGATCCCATTCACAGCCAAGTCATTTGTCCCTAGGTGAACAATGACATCCAGCCCCCTCCCTCATGCAGCCGCTCCCTTGATTCTAAGGATTCACTTCCTGTCCCTCTGAGCCATGGTACCAGGCAGGCACCTTACCACCGTATCCCCTTCCTCCCCCACTACCCCCCAAATGATCGTCCTCCACCAGGAGTTTTTCCTTCCCCGTGGGGTCTCATGCCACACTCCTGTGGGTCTCCTTTGTGGAGGTTCCCAGCATCATCCTTGGTCTCCACTGCAGGTGCCTCCATAGAGGAACCACTTTTTGCCAGAACAGTATATGAATTGTGGAGAGGTACAGCTGGAGAGATGCACCTCTGTTCCACACCTTCTCCCTCCCTGAGTCCACCTTGGTCCAACTGCTCTTCTTTCTTGGCAATCTCTGAGGTAGCGGTGATGGCCCTGGTGGTCCCTGGGTGGGGGATGAGGTTTCATGAATCCTAGCCAGGTCAGCCCGGAAATAGGCATCCCCCTCCCTCAGGCCAGAGAGGTGCCTGCAAACAGGGCAGCATCACAGCCTCCAGAATGTCTCCTGAAACACTGCTGCCCCACAGCCATTGCACTGCACCACTCCCATCTTGACTTATTTTGTGTCCCTTCTCCTGTTGCTTTGTACGTTTACTGTCTTCTCCCTCTATGTATTTCTACACTTAGATTCCTACTACCTATGTGCCCTTACAACTCTCTCCCTTCCTGTTCTGGAACAGGAACTTCCTGTAGTCTTCAGTAGTCTCCTTCTTCCGTGCTTGGATTCAGACCTCCAGCAGCTGGGGGGGGAGAAAGAGCTATTTTTGTAGGCTTCTTCAAGGTTGATGAAACTAATGTGTCTCAGTGATCCTTCCCTTCTTACTGCCAAACAGGAAGTTCCTGTTGTCAGTCAAATCCAGTAGCTATAAAAGTAGAACTGGCTTAAGGTAGAGGGGTGAGAAGGAGGGCAATTAGCAAAAAAGCTGTAGTTCTAGACTGCTGTTATTTGCTCTGAAACCAAAATTCTCCTCTGTCAAAAACAGCAGGAAACTGTAATTGGAGACTCCTGCTTTTGTACTCCTTAGCTCCTAAGCTGCACTCCCAATCAGCTTCACCCTCTGCTCTTGACTCAGTAAATTAAGCTGATAGAGCCCCCTTCCTCAGAGAAATACACAGTAACTTTCTTTTTTTTTACTTAAATGAGACCCCCTTCTTCTAATAAAGTATATGTTTGCTTAATCCAAACAGGCACTGATTCCTGCTGAGATAGAAGTGATTTATCAGTAAAAAGCTATAGTTCTAGACTGCTGTTACTTGCTCTGAAAGCAAAATTCTCCACTCTCAAAAACAGCAGGAAGCTGTAATTGGAGACACCTGTTTTTGTACTCCTCAGCTCCTAAGTCACACCCCCAATCAGCTTCACCCTCTGCTTTTGACTCTGTAAATTAAGTTGATACAGCTCCCTTCCTCAGAGAAACACACAGTGACTTTCTTTTTTTGTTACTTAAATGAGACCCTTTCTTCTAATAAAGTATATGTTTGCTTAATCCAAACCGGCACTAACTCCTGCTGAGATAGAAGTGATTTATCAGTAAAAGAGCTGTAGTTCCAAACTACTGTTACATGCTCTGAAAGCAAAATCCTTCTCTGTCAAAAACGGCAGGAAGCTGTAATTGGAGACACCTGCTTTTGTAATCCTAAACTCCTAAACCACACCACCAATCAGCTTCACCCTCTGCTCTTGACTCAGTAAATTAAGCTGATACAACCCCCTTCCTCAGAGAAACACACAGTGACTTTCTTTTTTTTAACTTCTTTTTTACTTTTTTTTTTACTTAAATCTCTCAGTTCTACTCTTTCATTTTGGCTATTTTATTTATATTCTTGAGTCGATATATATACTTGTACAGGCACTACAATGGGTGCATGGGAAACTTGCTTTAATGTCAAGTGTGTTTTTTACCATGTCATTTGGAACTTTATGTTGGGTATGTACTACCCTATCAGGGATATTTCTTGCTCCATCATTGGCCAACAAAATTTCCCTCCTGTGGTGTTGCATGTAGAACTGTCTAATGCCTATTAATAGCCTTTTTCACCTCTTGAAATTTATCAGAGAATGTAACTATGCACATTGAGGCTATGCACAAAGGTGTGCAAAGTGCGTGCAATTCACATGTAATAGCCTGTGCATCCATGCTCCCCTGGACAGGTGCACATGAGCTAGTATTTACAATTGCCAGCCACCTGTCTGCAGCTCCACCTCACCCCCAGCATATAGCTGCATGATGGTTGCTCAGAGCCACACAAGGGAGGAGTGCAGGGCACAGGCGGGCATCCAATAGGATGCCTACCCTGGGTACCATAGTGACATAGAACAAGGAATCCTAGGAAGGTGCACACACTAGCTAGGAATAAACAATGGATTTTGCTTGAATGGTCACTCCAAGCCCTCCAAGGCAGCTGTTGAGCTGTGGCAGATGTGTACTAGGGGATCCAGATGCTGCCGCACCCTGCCAGTAACCTTCAGGGGGGTGCATAAATAGTTATGGCAGGATCCCCCCCACATATGCCACTTACCACCACAGCCCTGCATGCAGTGCCATCATGCATGCCATGCTGCATGGGCTCACCACCTTGAATGCCCCCAGACTATCCCCGAACTACCCGCTGCACATAGTTGTGGGATTGGCAGGGGGATCATGTGCACAGGTGGCATGCTTACCTGTCATGAATGCCATCGGGGCTGCACCAGATCCCTGCTGTGCAGCATTCTGACACAGGATTGCCTACATACCTCAGCCACATGGTGAATAGGCAATCTGCGCTTTTGTGCATAGGGCCCATTATGCAGTTTTGTTCTGTATTTTTAACCTATAGCTGTAAAGTACAGTAGCCTCCCTTGTAAGTATCTGACTCCTACTGTCTGCTTCTTTTACCACTCTATTCGAATAACCCCTTTCCTGAAATCTTTTAATTCATTACATGCCTCATTTAAGTCTTCACCCATTGAGTAGTTTGTATGTGCCCTGGCAAACTGCTCATAGGAAATGTGATTTTTCTGTGGTGTGTGGTGGAAGCTGTCACCTCTTAGTAAACTATTCCTTTCCTTACCTTCCCAGTATAGTTTACTATTTATTTTTCCTTTACTTTAAAAAAAATCTTTATGTTCAAAAATGCCATCTTATGTTCTGAATATTCCATACTAAATATATTATACTCACTTTCAAATTTAAAGTACTTTTTGGACAGTACTATTTCTGTCAGCTTTAGCAAGAAGCTATTTTACCTTCCTCTGAGTACTCCCTATATTGACGGAACTCGTTGAGGTTATTAAGTCTTGTTTCATGACAGATTGCTGTATATAGATTTTATACATCAAATGTAGCTAATGTTATTCTGTTCCATTCTGTGTTATTATTCATGTGTTCTAACATATTCAGTATATGTCCTGTGCCCTTAATGTATCCATATTGCTCTCCCACTAAATCCTTAATGTGGAAATCCACATAAGTGGACAGGGGCTCTAACACCGAGCCTATCCCTGCCACTATGGTTCTCCCTGGAGGTTTGTGACTGTCTTCATGGATTTTTGGGGATAATATAATATACCGGATAACCCTTTTTTTGTTCATAAGAGCTTTTCTTTCCATTCATTAATATATCCCTGTGTATAACCTTGTTCTATGTGGTCCTCTACCAATTCTGCTACCTCTGGTGTTTGGTTGTACATCACCCATCTGTAGTTATTTTCATCAATGAGTTGTTTTAGACATTCAGTTTGGTAGCCATCATAGTTTTGTATTGTTACTGCTGTACCTTTATCTGCCAGTTTGATTATTATTTTGTGATTGGTTTCTAGTCTCTTAAGTGCTCCAAATTCCTACGTATGCAGACTAGTTCTTCTATCATAGCTCTTATCTGTAGCTATCACATTTTCAGTTTCCTTTTCTGTTAACCTGATGTAAGTGTCAATTGGTGCCACAGTTTGGCCTGGTGGTACAAAGGTAGACTTTATTTTCTTAATTTTGCCTGCTTATTGAATACAGGAATTATGAGCACTGGTGTTTCTGAAGAAATCTGTTTAAAATCAAAATAATGACACAGAAGTATCTTCCTGAACATTCTCTGTGTATCCAATTTTAATTCAAAATGATTCACTCTTTGGTGGGGACAATATGTTAATACCATCCCCAAAACTGTCTCTTCCTTTGGTGTTAGATTATAGTTTGATAAATTAGAAACTGTTTTTGTCCTTTCATCAAGTAGTAATAGTAGAGCATTTTATTTTAATGCAATTAAACATTGGTATAAAACACTGTTAGAGCTACAAAATACTATTTACAAGGTGGTCCTGTTTAAGCTTACATTTACAGTTACACATATAATTTAAATGGGCATAGAATTACAGACAACATATTAAACAATAGAAAACTTAAAAAGTAGGCAGTGTAAATTTGACTTGTGAAGGCTCATTTTATACAAGTACAACATGTTTTAGTTCCAGTTTCATGGCAGTTTTAAATACGTTTGGTTTAGAAGTCAATAGTTATTTAATTTGGAGATCAATATCATTCCAAAATGTTACTACTGCTTGTAAGAATAATGTATTCTCGTATCTATTTTTTGGTATGGATTCTTCATATATTCTGATTTTATTAAATCCCAGGTTATACTGTATGTTCAACCTTTTGCAATCTCTCTATTAAGTTTGCTGGTTTGTTTTGATTTAGTATGCTATTTACTAATCCAGCCCAAATCACAAGTCTAGCCCAGATGGCCTACACCCCAAGCTTGTCTGTCTCTCTTCTCCAGCCACAGCCACTCCTCTCTCCTACATTGTCAATCTCTCTTTCCTTGCCAGCACAGTCCCACACCAATGGAAACAAGCTAACCTAATCTCATTACCCAAAGGAAGTGATCCCTCATCCACAGGAAACTACCACCACATTTCCCTGCTCCCCTCACTGGCTAAACTCTAGAAATCCCTAGTCCTCTCCAGACTGGCAGACTTCCTCTAGTCAGTCAACTTCTTCTCAGCCTATTAATCTGGTTTTCAAAAAAAAACATTCAAGTATCTCCTCCCTACTCCGTGTTACAGACTCAATCCTCACTGCAATAAACAAAGGCCACCTCACAGCACCAATATTTATCAACCTCAACAAGGCCTTTGACTTCTTCTCTCACCTGCTACTTCTCAGGAAACTGCACTCTGCTGGACTTGCTTCCTTCACTGTCCATTAGTTCAAATCTTACCTCTGTGACTGATATCAGTTAGTCCGAATAGGCAACTCTGTGTCCACCTCCTCCCCATCCAATTAGGAGTACCACAGGGCTTCATCCTCGGCCCCATCCTCTTTTCTATATTTAAAACAAGCTCCCCAATGTTTGCTATCAATCTAAAATATATCTCTATGTGGAAGACACCACCATCTATGCCTCAGACCCCACCAGTGACTCAGTCCAGCTACCATTCAAGTCTGATTTCAACTATGTACTATCATGGTTCCACGACAACAGCCTAAAAGTGAATGCAAATAAAACCATTTCCATGAACTTCAGCTCCCCCCAAAACTAGCCAAACTCCCTTCCCCACATTATTTCACCACCCTGGACAACTTCACTCTTGAGACCATTACCTCTTACAAATACCTTGGCCTCTGGCTTGACCAACATCTTAACTTTGCTGTCCACATAGACTCCCTTTGCTTGAAACTGTTCCCCAAACTAGGCATACTCTTCCACAACAAGCAAGCCATCGCCCCCACACATTTGCTGTGACTTAGTTCAAAAGACAATCTTCCCAATTTTCGACTACAGGGACATTATCTATTACTCAGCCTCTGCATCCTCCCTCTCCAAGCTCGACACCCTACTCAACTCCTTTTGCAGATGCACCACAAATTCCCCACCTCACACTCATCATTGCACACTTCTCTCCTCCCTAAATCCCTCCTCCCACAGATGATGCGTTCACTCACTTGCAATTAGGTTCAACCTTCTCCCTCCATACCGCTTTTTTGTCCTCTCCATTGCTGCCAATCCCTCCTACTCCCTTAGATCTTGGCATCCCCGCTCCTTCTCCATTCCCCACCGGGGATCTGCAGCCAGAGCCTCCACCTTCTCCTTATACCTACCCCACCTCTGGAATCAACGACTCACCTCACTCCACAAAGCCCTATCCCACCCTGTTCTTAAACACCAATTTAAGCTTATCCCCCACCACCCTGCCTTTGCCCCATCTCCCCCTGGCATCCTCTGTTTTTTCTCCTCTGTAGTTTCCACCTAGTGTGTCTACTCCCTATTAAATACTTTCAATATCTTGCTCCTCATATATGTTTCTACCTACCCAATTCCATCACTGTCTGTATTATAAGTGTGACTTAGTTATCCTACTACTCAGTGTAAAATTATCTAGCCTTCAGTACTGCCTTATCTGCTACTGGTACTTGTAAACTCCAACTGGCACTTGTTTGTGAATGTGTATGCATTCCTCTGTAATTGTTACCCATGTCCCTGGGTCACACCTGGAAATGAGCCTCGGTTCAGTGTGCCTTTCTTGGTTAACAAATTTTAAATAAATAAAATACATAAAAAATCAATTTATGTCTGTTTTCAATAGTAAGCCAATCCAAGTCCTCATGCATTTTACAGTGGTGAATTTTATAATCACAACGTAGCACAAATCTGGCCAATTTATTGTAGGTCATCTCTACTTTCTTTAGAGTAGTTATACTTGCATAACTATAAATATGACACCCATAGTCTAAAATCGGTAATAAAAATTGCATTACAATTGTATGTCTCATGTTTTAATTTATACAAAATGATGTGTGCCTGAATGCTACAAGTTTTTAATTTACTTTATTAATTACATTACTAATATGTTGATCAAAGCTCAAACTTGTATCTGTTTCTCCTGTTGGTATCTCATCTGCATTCTCTCCTCTTACTCATTCTGTGTTTTGCTTTGCTTGGTCCTTTGTTCTATGTCACTTCCTCCTGTAGCTCCCTCTTCCATGTCTTGATCTGTTTCACACAGTTCTGCCACTGCCTTGTGTTCTCTCCTGCCCTGATTGTGACCTCTGTACTGTGGCTAATGTTGTCCCCTTCCTGTTCTCCATGGTCTGTCCCTGCCATGGTACCCCCCAACAAAGTTCCTTTCTGATTACAACATCCAGTGTGTCTGGGTTCCTGAACAGAATCACTCCAGTATAAAGAATTTTTAGACTCTGGGTCATATACTCTTCTAAATAGTGATGTATTTTCTTTTGTCCAATGTTATGTTCTGTCCCCCTTTTAATTATTTGGGTCCCTTCTAAACACATGTAACTTAGTCTCCTTAATCCCCTGCTCATATTCCTCTAACGTTTTTTTTCTAAAAAGTCACTTAGCTCTGCCTCAGTAAATTTAACTTTTACTTGATCTAAAAGGGTGTTGATCTCATCTGTTACACTCACTAAGTCTGTATTTATGGTCTCTATAAGGGCAACTGTGAAATCCATGGGACATTGGTTACATGTTCAATCACATTTCTTATGTAATATTTGATTTGTGAAACCTACATTAGGTTGTACCAAAATCCTAAATCCTCTAGGGATTCTTTTTTTTAGTTTATATATTCATGTAATGTGATGGTGTGTCATTCAAGTTGTATTTCTCTCTATCTGAATTGATCAAGTCTATTTGTTATACTACTCTTGCTGTCAGATGCTGAAACATTTCTAGTGTTGTTTTATGCCATTTTAAATCCTAGCCCCTTCTTATCTGAGTTATGTTTAAAGGGCCCAATCTATTGTCTACTTGTGACCCTAATTCTGCAAATGGATTAGTAATCATTCATCTGTTACCAAAACTGATGGGAAGTATGAAGCAAACCACTGTGAAGTAGTAGAGATATAGTTCAAATTTTACAACTGGAAATATATAACCAATAAAAACTATATGGATGCCATTTACCTAGAAATGGCAACCATTCAAAGAAAAGGCAGAAAACACCCTAGCTATGATAAAGAGTTTTAAGTAGATCCTGATAGAGGGTGTAGCTCTGATGGAATGAGTTAAGAGAAGGGACAGTAGGGGCAGGTTACATTTGGAAATCAGAAGGGGTGACTGATATTAGCAGACGTGGGAGTGGTGCAGTATAATGGTTGTGGAGCTGCAATTTTTCAGGAGACACTCTGGAGACTGAGGTGCTGCACCATTTGTACCAAGCTAACTAGGACCCATATGACTTCTTGCCCCACCCAAGGACCAGTTAGTCTCCTGCCATTGCCCCAGAGGCTGCCTAGAGAGAGGAGGGATGTCTGTACCTTTGTGGGCTCCAGGAGGTTAGGGGGTAGTGTGTCAGGGGCATATTCCTCAGCCTGTGCCACTACTGAATTATTTCACCATTCTTTCTGGATTGGACTGATGTAAGCAGATGCCCATAGCTGTGGCAAGAGAAGACGTAAGGGTCTTCTGAAAGGGAGGCCCCAGGGGAGGAAGCAAAGGACCCCAGTAGAAGAGAAAGTAGCTTCTGCTGGGTTACTCATTGTCAGGGGAATATATTCAGAAGTAGGAAGGAGTGGAGAGAGGAAGGTTAGGTGGCTACCTGGTGCCTCAGCTTGGTGGGATGGACAGCAGAATATAAGGGTCATTAGGGTGGCAGGACAGGGTGGGGAGCAGGATATCATTGTTCGCCTGGGGACAAATGACCTAGTGAGGGATGGGACTAGGGTAATATAGTGAGAGTTCAGGGAACTGGTGCGAGGCTTAAGGCAAGTAGCATAAATAGTGGTATTCATCAAGGTGCTACCTGTCTGCAGCTATGGGAAGGATATGGTGTGAGATATGGGAA
The DNA here is from genome assembly GCA_016271365.2 of Neoceratodus forsteri. Lineage (NCBI taxonomy): Eukaryota > Metazoa > Chordata > Ceratodontiformes > Ceratodontidae > Neoceratodus > Neoceratodus forsteri. Next base: position 717,383,748 of record CM028132.1, on the reverse strand, counting down.
GGATAAGGTGCTTCACACCAGGAACTTCAACACTTGATTGAAAATATCAGGCTGAAGGAGGTGTCTGGCTTCACTGGGGACTGGGAGCAAATCTGGAAGGACATGGGTCTGTACAGAGATGATGACCTGCATCCATCTGGGAAGGGGACTGTAATTCTCAGTGGAGGGTTTTGATGTTACTTTGGTAAACATTTAAACTGGCTGAGGGGGAAGGAAGAAACACAGAGGGAGGCACAAACTTTCCCCCTTCCCCACAGACTATAGCAACAGCAAGAAAGGGCACGAGGTAAGGAAATGTCCCCAGGGTACAAGTTAAAGGAAGCAGAAGTATAGTAAGAGACAAGGGGGACAAAAAAGAAGAAGTGGAAAGGGAGGGCTTAAAGAGGCAAGGCATGAAGATGGTAATGAGGGGGAGAGAGTGAGATAGGGAAGTTTCAAGTGGCAACAAAAGCAGAAAGGGGGGTTGTAGACAGAGTGGAAGCAAGGTGTGGAGTGCCATGTGTATCAAAGCAAGAAGTCTTGGAAATAAAATTCCTGACATTGTTGGTAGAGGCAAACCCAGATCTTGTGACCATTACTGAGTCATGATGTATAGGTAACCATGACTGGGGCATAGCCATACTAGGCTACATTCAGTTCAGAAAGGATAAGAAAGGAAGGAAGGGTTGAGAGGTTGTGCTGTACGTGATGGATGGTATCAGAGCAACAGAAATGATTGGGAACCCAGGGGTAAAGGATAGGTTGGAGGTGCTGTGGGTGATCCTGAAGACAGGAGCTGGAGCCACTCTTTCCACTAGGGTGATATACAGGCCTCCAACACTGGGGTGAGAAATTGGATAAGGCAATCAGGGAATCCATCAGCACAATGGCAAAAATGTAGGAGGTGCTACTGGTAGGGGACTTCAATCTGCTGGATTTAGATTGGAGCCTCTCTGCCATGGCCCTCTGTACAGACAGCTGGTGAGACCCCATCTGGAGTACTGCGTCCAGTTCTGGAAACCCCATCTCCATAAAGACATAGACAGGATGGAGGCAATCCAGAGGAGGGCAACTAAAATGGTGCGGGTCTGCAAGAGAAGCCATATGAGGAGAGACTAAAGGAGCTTAATATGTATACCCTTGAGGAAAGGAGGGAGAGGGGGGACATAATAGAAATTTTTAAGTACCTCAGTGGAATCAACAAAGTCCAAGAGGGTAGCATCTTTCAGAAAAAGAGATGTGCGAGAACAATGGGACACAATTTGAAGATGGGGGGATGGCTCAGGGGCAATGTGAGGAAGCATTTTTTCACAGACAGGGTGGTGGATGCATGAATCAGCCTTCCTGAGGAGGTTGTGGGGACTAAAACTGTGGGAGAATTCAAGAATGCATGGGACAGACATAAGGTGTAAGTGGAGGACTAACGACCTTCTTTGTTCACTGTGCAAATGATCCCACAGTACTGTGGATCATGCATACACTATGCTACTCTACCATGATACCAGTAGCAATCACAGAGTAAAGAAATGGACACTCTACCCAGTTTAACAAAAGTCTGGGAGTGTGGGGGAATAGCCCTTATTCTTAAAATAAACAACTGATATGTTTTTGGTTGCATGGGAGTTCCGCTCTCCTATATATATATATTTTGACTTTGTAAATTGTGCCTCCCCAAACACCTCATTATATCATAGTGGTGTGCTTCTACTGTGGTATGGCTTAATGGCAATAGTAGGGTCCGTAGTGCTCCACTTACACTGTAAATTGGAGGAATGAAGAGAAGTGAACTATTGGAGCAGATGGTGAACTCAGGAGGCTTTATGCCTATGAAATTGTATAGATCTAGGAAAATAGCTATGAACATATCCAACAGGAATGTGTGGCATCTTTTGATCAGAAAAGGGGAGAATAAATTATTCTGCACTCAGGTACTTTCTATTATAGAAACATAGAATTTGTCAGCAGATAAGGAGTGCTTGGCCCACCTAGTCTGCTCCATTTTTACCTGCCTATTCTGCCACTGCAGACAGTATCTGGTCTCTGACCACTTCCCCCCCCCCCAGTGCTTTGATACCATTTTGTCTTTATAACTCTCCCACGCATGCCTGATGACCACCACTGTTTTCACCCCTCCCATTAGAAGATTGTTCCAGGAATCTACCACCCACTCTATAATGAACTACTTCCTCACATCCCTCCTAAATTTCCCCCTCCAGCTTCATTGCATGCCTTAGTTCTTGTACACCTTCTTTTCTGAAAAATGCTTATTTCCTGTACCTCATCCACCCAGTAATGGACTCTATTATGTCCCCCCCTCCTCTCTTCCAGGGTGTACATGTTTAGATCCCTCAGTCTCTCCTCATAAGTAGAGCCAGTGATTTCCAAACACTGCTGAAATTGCCGCAGTTTTTTTCCAAGATTGCTTAAAATTAGATAGTATATCCAACATTGCCAATTTGAATAAAATTTCATCCATTTTGCCTTTTTCAGCCCATAAATAAAACCTATTTCACCTTCTACAATACATTTTATTCAGATTTTTATATTTTATAAGCAGGTGCATTTTAAATGGTCAGAGAGGCTGTATTGAATTAATAGACACATTTCAAAGTTATCTAACTTCAAATAAAACTCAACACTGTTGCACTGTATTTAAATGGTCAAAAGACATTGACACTAGTGCCTCATTAAGGTGAACAGGAATTAGTTCACTCCTTTGCTCTAGTCCCATTGTGTCTGTTCAGACAATTTTATAATAGTCTGGCTTCCTGCATTAGTACAAAAGGAATCATGCTTTAAAATGAATGTGTAGATGCTGTGGAATACATTTAAGGAAACAATGGACCTGAATTGTTTAATGTCTGCCTCCCAAAATGTAACATTCACATACACACTCCAATATTAACTAGACTGTGGTAACCTAGTCATTGGAATTCTGTACTCTGGCACTATATAGTCTTAACTGCTGCAGTATATTGATTATTTATAAGAATCCTGTGCTAATTATTATATCCATAATTATCTGAAACTGCATCTTTTTTATCACTGAAATTTGAGACATTCCACATTCAGAAATCATTGGCCCTACTCATAGGACTTTTGGTGCAGCCCCTGTACTATTTTTGTTGCCTTTCTTTGGATGGCCTTTACCGTCTATGTTCTTTTTGAGGTGTGGTCTTCAGAACCAGACACAGTATTCCAGGTGTAGTCTCAACAATGACCAATACAGTGGCAACACCACCTCCCTCCTTCTGCAGATGATACTCCACCCTACGCACCCTGGCATCCTACTGGGTTTCCCCTCTGCTTTGTTGTATTGCCAGAGTGACTGTGGCATAAACTGAACTTAAACACAAGTAAGAAGGTCTTTTTAGAGACTATACCAATGAAACTGTACAAAATACTGTAATATTAAATGCACGTTGAAGATAGAAAATAAAGTTAGCATTGACATTTTGACAGTAGATCTTCTTCAGGAATTATCTAAAACAGAAAAAAGGCAGTTAGTTATGTTTGTTTTTTCTGGGGAGCTGAGGATTTTGGGTCTACCCAAGTGTTGTGTTACTATACCTCTCTGGCCTTCTATTGGAACCTGAGGTGGACCAGGGATATCAGCATCGCCCCATGCATTCATTAATTTATTTATTTATTTAGTTTTTGTTAACCAGGTAGGCACACTAGGCAGAAGCTGCCTGTTTTCAGGTATAATCAAGGAGAGTGATGGACAAGGATGATGCAACACCTGACAGTAAACAATGTACAGCAATAAGCAGCATGATTACAGAGAGTTACATGAAGGGTGATGCAACACCCGACAGTTTACAATCTACAGCAATAAACAACATGTTCATAGGTAAGGGTAATAACAGGAAGGACGTAAGCAATAGTCAGGGTAAGCAAGAGTGGTACACAGTATATATCACAACAACAGGTGAAGTGTTAAGTACTATAGCAGAGGGTTGCATGGCAATAGAATATCATCATCTTAGACACACAGCATACAAAACATTTATATCATCCATGGGCAAAACAGAAAAATACCATAGTGTCATGCAGAATCAAGACTGGGTTAGGACCCCATTAACCAGTTGACCTCTTGGGGGAGCATTTGCATGTGGATGTATCTAGGAGATACTTATGAAGGGATTTGAAACTCTCTGCAGTGTCACAAGCACAACATTCAGTTGGAATGTTGTTCCACAGCTTGGGAACAAAGTGCTGAAATGCTGCTAAACCAAGGTAAATTCTCAACTTAGGGACTGCAAGCTGGCCACAGTCTGATGATCTTAGTGGATATAGACTGTGATGTGGCTGAAGCCACTCAGCGAGCTGTTGGGGTTGCTGTTTTCTTAACATGTTGTAGACAATGCTTCCTAGTGCATGGTCTCTCAAGGCTTTGGGAGCAGCCATTTTAATTTCTCATATAGCGTACAGTGGTGGACAAATCTGCTGTTGGGAAGTACAAAGCGACATATTCTATTCTAAGTGACATCCCACCATCTCAGCGTGAGCTTGGATGCTGAGGGTACATATACTGTGACATTATACATGAGCTTAGTAAGCAGTAAACCCTTGCAACCAACAGGCAGGCATGATGGGTAAGGTTGTGTCTAATTCTGAAGGATAGGTCTAATCTAGAGTTAACAGCTTTACAGGTTGTCAATATATGCAGGTTAAAATCGAGTGTGGGATCCAGGGTAACTTCAAGATAGTTGAAGGACTGCACCACATCCAGCAAAGTGCCTTCTAAACAGACAACCTGGAATGGGGCTTGGCAATTCCTTATTTTTAAGGGGAACTGAACAGCATGGCTTGCGTCTTTACCGCATTTATGAGTAGTCTGTTCCATAGCAGCCAGGTTTGTATTTCTGCAGATCTTTAGACAACATCATGTTTATGTCACTAATATTTTTGGAGCTGACAGTAAGTACGAGGTCATCCACACACCGCATAGGTGTACAATAGTTCAGTCCATCATGCAGCCACTCAGATGTACATAGGTTAGGGGCACCCATTTGTCCTGAATCTCCTCTGACATCCTATCCCTTACTAAAGCCAGAGACCAGGTGTGGAAGTTGTCCAAAGCCTCTGGCTCCCCTGTGGACCAAAATAAATACCGCACCCTATGAAACATCTCCACTGGACAAATCAGGCTAGCTGAAGCAAACTACTTCAAAGCCTTCTTCCAGGCTAACCTAAATTGCCCATTGAAATTCTAGAAGTTGGTTAAATCCCTTTTTTCACCACCCTCTCAACCTACCAACCTCACACTGATAATAGGCGGGTCCGTCGTAACGGACCCACACACAGTTGCCTCTGCATTCAATTCTTCCTTTATCAACTGCACCTCAGTCTTGATCTCCACTCTCCCCACCTGGCCTCCCTGCTCAGCCTCCTCTTCCTATTGCTCCCTCTTTCTCCTTTTGGCAGGTCACCCCAACAGAAGTCTATCATGCCTTGCTTTCCCTAAACCCAAACAAAGGCAAATGCCCCTCAGGGCTGGACTCAAAGATGCTCCGCCTGGCTGCCCCTGCTATCGCCACCCCCCTGGCTGACTTTACAAATCACTCATTCTCCTTAGCAACAATCCCTATGGACTTGAAGCACATAACAGTAATCCCACTCCATAAGGTTGGTGATACCTTGGCCCCTTGAAACTACAGACCCATTTCCCTCCTACTTATTATAGCTAAGCTGCAGGAACATTTAGTCCTCTCTCAACTCTCCACATTTCTTAACTCATCCTCCTTCTTCTCACCCTACCAGTCTGAGTTCAGAAAAATCTCACTCCACTGCCATCTCACTCCTCAGGCACACAGACTCCATGCTCAATGGCATGGACATGGGCCTTATCACCACAACCATTTTTGTCAACCTGGTGAAAGCATTTGACATGGTCTCCCATGGCCTCCTCCTTGACAAACTCTCCTGGGATGGGCTCTCTACCTTGGTCACCAGCTGGTTCCTCTCCTACTTCGTCAGCTGATCCCAAGCAGTTAGAATTGGAAGTTCCATCTCACCTCCCCTCCCAGTAACCTCCAGGATCCCTCAAGGTTTTGTCCTTGGACTGCTCCTATTCTCCATATTCCTAAATTATCTGCCCTCCACCTGCCCACACACATCGATTCATATGTATGCAGACGATACGGTCTAGTATACATCTGGCCAATCATCAGCTGATGTTGTGACCAGACTGAAGCAGGATTTCAGTGATGTTCAGCTCTGGTTCTGTGCAAACCAGCTTTTTCTCAATGCCAAGAAGACAGTCTCCTTGACCTTTGGCATGAGGCAGAGACACTCTCTAGGCTCCCTGCAACTCCTTCCTTCCACACCCTGGATGGGACTATTCTGGAGGTCTGCACCTCCTTCAGATATCTCAGGGTGTGGCTTGACCAACACCTCAGCTTTTCTGTACATGTCGATGCCATCCACAAAAAGCTCCACCCCAAACTGGGTGCCCTCTATCGGAGTCATAGTTGCATCCCTCCACCAGCTCACTGTGCACTCGTACAGAAAATGATTCTCCCAATATTTGACAATGGAGATGTAGTCTACAGTGCCGCTCCCAAGTCCATCCTAGCCAGACTGGACCCTCTCTTCCACTCTTTCTGCCACTTCACACTGGATAGTCCCCCCTCCACTCACCACTGTGTACTCTACCGGTTTCTCACTCTTCCCACACTCCACGATCACTGATCATCCCACTGTGCCAAGCTTACTGCCAAATACTGATTCCAGTCCTTGCCTCCCTATCTCTCCTCTGTGATGGCTGTTCCTAACCCTCCTGTGCATTCCTTCAGAAACACAGACACATGAACCTTGGCTGGCCCATGAGTGTCTTCCTCAAGTGGTCAAGCATCCTTCAGATACCAGATGTTCAAACTGTGGAACTCTCTCCCTACCATCTTCTGGCATATGCCTCAAGAAAGGCATTTCAGCTCCCTCATCAACTCGCATTTCATGTCATTGTGTGCCTGTGGGTAGGCTGAGACTAAAACAATAAAGTAAACTGTGGAGTCCTACTATTAGTTGATATACTCTCCCATGCAGTGCTTAGACCCTACTACATGGTTGTGCTGCCTGAAATTTTGTTCTCTGCCCTTATTGTCATGCTCTTCTCTTCATTCTACTGGATGTACTTTGTTGTGATTAGTCTGCTCTGTATATATACTACTTCTGTATAACTTGTACATTCCTGCTAATTCATGTACGATATTATCCCATGCTCTATTACATGTATGGTTTGTTCTATTGCCGATGTGCATGTACTGTTTCCTATGCCCCTTCCACCAGGATGGACCTGGAATCGAGCACTAGTGCTCAGTGTGCCTTCCTGGTAAAACTTTTAAATAAATAAATATTGGTCAAGAATAGGAGCAGTCCCAATATTGAACCTTGTGGGACCCTGATTCCGGAAGACAGTGACTCAGAGAAGGTAGCACCTAGTTTTACTAGCTGCTGTCTATGGTGTAAATAATTGGCAAACCAAACTATGGGAAGGGGGCACAAGACCAATGTCTTTCAACTTGTGGATGAGCATGACATGATCCACAATGTCAAAAGCCTTAGTTAAGTCTATGAAAACGGTGCCTGCATATTCTACTACACAGGACCAGATATGTGAATGGACGCGTTCATTCACATATCTGGTCCTCGGTGGTACAGTATGGTCTACAAGCCCATTGGTCCACACTGTTGACTGATAGGTGTACAGATCACACTGTATGCTTCCATTCGGCCAGCGGCCAGGTGGTATGTGGGTGGGGTGCTGCCATCCTCTGATGGGGGGTGCCGGGTGGTCAGGGGTCCTCTGTGGGAGGGTGAAGGGGGGTACCACTAGACCACCAGGCTACATTCTGCAATTACAATAGCCCATGATTGGGCAGTGGGGGGGGACCACTAGACTACCAGGAGATTTTTTTTAATACTGATGCCCGCGATCAGGCTGCAGGGGGCCGCTAGACCACCAGGAAATGTTTTTTGTAATACAGATGCTTGTGATCAGGCAGTGGAGAAACTGCTAGACCACGGGGCTAGTTATTTAATACAGAAGCCTGCGATCAGGCATACAGGGCAGGGGGGTCCACTAGACTACCAGGGGGGTCCAGGTGCTTTTGGACGGTGTTCCCGCTGGGCTGGTGGCCACCCATGATTGACGGCTGTTGTGTTGTGCCTTGCAATACAGCTGCCCACCTGTGGGTGGCCCGCTTTTGAAGCTATATTTTATGGCTCAACTTTGAGCATCAGTATGCGGTGCATGTAGGGGCTGTGCCAGCATATGCTCTGCACATCCCAGACTGAATATCGGATGTGCCTATGCATGTGCACCCATCTCGTCACATAGGATTACATTAAGCCCGTCACTGGGATTTGAGCTGCATCGGGCAGCTCTTTCAATATCCCACCAGGGGGGCATAATGCAGGGTAGCGCCAGGTGCAACCCCTTTGATATCCTGGCCCCTATCTATAAATGTCTTAACCTTCTCCTTTTCCATTTCTTCTTTTCAGATAACAGAGATCAATGGATTGCAGAATCACCTTGGACTCCAATCTCTGAATTATTGCTTATGTGAGAGCTACACATTTTGTATGCCCATTTTGTACAGAATTAGTTCAACAAATATGAACTAGGGGTGAGGTACTTCCTCGCAGTACCCTGTCAATTGAGCGCTACCAGAATAGCACCACACTATACGGTGCTAGTCTGGTAAGTGCACACATGGACAGTGAGTAGGGTTTTATAGCACTTGCTATAAGCACTCCCCTGGTCTCTGTCCATGGTCATGTACAAGGACAAGTGCAGGAAGAAACAGGAGGCTGGCAGAGCTGCCCCCAGTGTCATGGAGGGCTGGGGCATGGGTCAGCTCGGCCAGCGGCAATGGAGACCAGGTTTCTAATCCTGGTCTCTGACATTTTTTTGCAGATTGGGGCTTAGCTTTTTTTTTACATGGGGCCAAGGAAACAGTAAAAACAAATGGCGCCATTTTTAGCATGCACATCATGCCGATGTTATTATTATCGGCACTGTTTGAACACAGTGCCCTTCCTTGCAGTACGGATCCTGCCTCTGACAACTGTTCCTGTACCTGATTTTCTTTTCCACAGTTCCCCTCTCTTCTTTGCTACAAAACTAGATTCCTAAACTCCCCCAACCTCCCCCACCCCTGTTTTTTTTATATGGGGTCTCTGTGCCAAGGTGACCCCTCCTTTTAGGGGGTATAATGTTTTGGGGGGGATTAAGCCCAAGCACGAGCCAATACTGATTAAATAAAAAAAAGATTGTTTTCTTTTCTTTAAATATTAATAAGAAATAATAAAATTGTAAAAATATATATTTTTCTATGTGCCTTAACAATTTAGTTTTTTCTAAGATGCCCACTTTGCCTAGCTTTATTTTTATCTGTCCACATGTGCCTGGGAGATCCCCTCCCCATTATAGCTTGCCTTCCTTTAATCCATAGTTTATTATTTAGTTAACCAGATATAAGCAGTCACATTGTGTGAGGCCTGACTGAGTCACTCAATAAAGTCATAGGCATGCCGTTGGAGCAAAATCAGTACATGGGTTCAGTCCAGTAGGGCAACACCAGATGGGGGTTGGACTCCCATTGGCTTAGGACTGTGAAGCCATTCACAAATTTCAAACATGCAGTCTTCTGCTATGACAGAGAGCAGTAAGTGTTGCAGAAATATTAAATGGAATAGGTCAAGGAGCTGGTCTGCATTTTCCCACCAGCTGAGTGCTGTCACTGATCTACCACTCCAAAAAATGGATAGCTAATTACTGGTTGCGGCACAGTGAAGCCACTACTGAGTGGAGAGGAAGCCAGAGAGCAAGCAAGGAAATAAAGTGCTGTTTTGGGGACTGTGTTTCTGTGTGGGTTGCTTTCTTTGCTTTTACATGGGGATTGATGTCTTAAACTGTGTGCTGGGTGAGGGATTGGGAGGTAAGAGGACATTGTATGTGGGAGGCTGAGGGAGTGTTTGTAAAGCAGACAGATGCTGGGACCATGTGACATGGACCATCCAATAGGGCAGCCATACTCCAGAACTACATAAGACACCACTGTTGTAGTCTAGGCCTCACAGTGAAGCTGTCACTGAGTGAAGAGGAGGCAAAACAACAAGTAGGGAAGTAAAGTGCTATTTTGGGGACTGTGTTTTTGTGTGGGATGCTTTCTTGCTTTTACAGGGGGATCGATGTCTTAAACTGTGTGCTGGGTGAGGGATTGGGAGGTGGGAGGACATTGTGTGAAGGGAGGTTGAGGGAGAGTTTGTAAAGTAGATGGACACCAGGACCATGTGATGTGGACCAGCCAAATGGGTGGCCATATTCAATATATATTTCCAAGGGGGTCAAGCCACCCCTCACTTGAGTAATCCTGTCATGTGAGTGCCACGATGCAGGTGTATGGCATTTGACTAGGTGGCATCTGCAGGGTGACCACAGGGAGGACCAGAAGCTGCATGCCACACTGGATAGGGGAGAGAAGGAGTCAGAGGGGTAGATTCTACAAGGGGTGGGCTGGCTTGATGTAGCAGACAGATTCAAAGATGTAGTAATACATGGAAGGGAAAAAAAGGAGGATGGGGGTCCTAGGGATTAGGGCAATAAGCAAGCATGGGGAGCAATGGTGTTAGCGGGCAGTCAAATGGGAGGGGAGAGGGATATGTGGCAAGTTGTAATGGTTGTGGGGCAGCCATATTCTTGGGAATTGCATAGAGGAAAGGGGTGTATGGTGTTAGGTAGATAGGGCAACTTAGGCTTGGATAGTTGATAAGGGAGCTGAGTAGAAGGGGAAGCAGGGTTGGGGGGAACACCAAGTGCCAGGGGACCTGAGGGGGGCTTTCCCAGATGTCACAACAGGTGAGCAAAAGGGTAAACAGAGTGGGAAAACAAGGGGAGCAGACACTCAGGAGCAACTGAGAGTAGGTGCAGAAGACTTGATGGTGTTCAAGTACCAGGGGAAAAGTTGAACAGGGCAGAGCAGGAATGTAAGTCACAGGGAGGAGCAGCTGGAGTAGCTCAGACAACAGAAAATGGCTATAGAAACAGGCTCTTAATTTTTGTCTAGCCTGGGGGAACAGGAGGGTCAGGCAAGGGAGTAGGCTAATAGGAACAGCAAGGGTTACAACAGAGAAGTGGGAGACATGATTAGTAGTCCTAATGGCAGCAGCAGCAGCAGTGGGGGAATGAAGGTAGGTGGCAGTGCAGCAGGTAGTGGAGGGGGGAGAGAGAGGCTGGTAGAGAATAAGCAGGGGTGGGCACAGCAGACAGTCCAGATAAGGAAAGTGCATGGGGGAAGGGGTTACAAGGAAGAGAAAAAGCACAGATTGGGGGGTCACTGAGAGCCAGTGGCAAGGGGGGTGTTATGGTAGAGGGAGGGGTAGCAGATACAGGAAGGGGAGAGGAAGAGCAGATGGGTAAAAGCAAGAGGGAGAAATCAGACAGACCAGTCAGGTGTGTTAGAGGGGAGAGGACCTGGCTAAGAATAGGGGACAAGTAAGGTTTAGGAAAGCCACAGGACTTCATAAGCAAGGAAGAAGGAGAGGGGGATTCTGTCAGGGACAGAGGGATAGCAGGCAACAGGAAAGTGAAAAGGATAAAGGAGAGAAGGTCATCATTTTGGGGGACTCATTCCTTAAGGGTGTAAGATGGGGGGGCAGGGGCACCAGGAAAAGCAGCATTTGGGTGGAGTGCATGTCAGACATGATGGCAGGTAGAGTAGGACAGCATAGTAACAGGTTCATGGGGAAGGGAGGGGGAACCACACATTGTGGTGCACCTAGGCATGAATGACCTGGAGGGGAGAAGGGTAGAAGAGGTGCAGGATAGTTTTAAGGAAGTGGGGAGGCTATGCAGCAAAGGGGGGAGGTCAGTAGCTTTCTCTGAAATTCTGCCAGTACCAAGAGTGAGTACAGCCAAGAAGCAGAGAATCACAGACTTCAACAAATGGCTGGGGGCATGGTGTGGGTCTGTGGGGTATGGATTGGTGGGGCAGTGGGGCAGCAAATGGGAGAACAAGGACCTGTACATACAGAATAGATTGTACCTTAGCAAGGAAGGCTCACAGGCACTGAAGCAGAAGCTGGAGGAGTTTATTCAAGTTAATTACAGCTTAAACTAGGTGGGGGGTGAAGGGATGGGCAGTCACCAGGAGAGCGGGTTCTTGGGACCTCTCCCCACAGCAAGACTGGAGCCAAATAGGAGAGGGGATGAGGGAGGATAAAGGTGCAGTGGGGATAAGATCACACTGGAGGGTGGTGTTATTTAATGGTAGAAGTCTGGGTAACAAGACAGCAGAGTTGCAGGCAATAATAGTGGAGGTGGAGGTGGACATAGTCGCCATCACTGAGACATAGGCAACCCAAGACCATGACTGGCACCTAGCTATCCCAGGATTCAAACTATACTTTATGGACAGAGAAAAAGAGTAGGGGTGACCAACTATGTTAGGGAAGAGGTAATGTGTAGCAGGGAGACGGGGAGGAAGGTTAGATTGGGGGTTGTGCATAGGCCTCCAACTCTGAAGGAGGAGATTGACAGGGAGCTGGGAGAACAGTTAAGCAGGTTTAGTGGCAAAAGCAGGACTGTGGCGGTTGGAGACTGCTAACCTGCCTGGGGTATTTTGGAACATCCCAGCTATCTCATGTGCCAGGGAGAAAATCCTCCAGGATGCCATCCAGAATGACTTCCTGACACAGGAGGTAACAGAGCCAACTAGGTAAGGGAACATTTTGGACATGGTGCTAATGGACAGTGAACAAGTGATAGACATTGGGGTGGAGGACCCCCTGGCAGGAAGTGACACAACACAGTCTGGTTCTTAATCTAGGAAATAATAAAGGCTAAGGTCCTGGACTTCAAAAGGGCAGACTTTAGCAGGATGGGTAGTATACTGGAAGGGCACATAGCTAACATCTGGCTACACATGGGCACCAAGCAGAAATGGGCAGTCATCAAGCTAGGCCTTGCTGAGGCCACTAGCACATGTGTAAAGAGCCAGAGCAAGAAAACCAGGACCAAGCAGCCAAGCTGGATGAACAGGGTGGTTGAGGAGACAGTAAGGGAAAAAGAGAGCTACCTTTAGGAACTATAAAAGATCCAACAGACAGGAGGACAGGGAGGAATATGTGAGGAAATCCATGGAGGTGAGTAGAACAGTAAGGACAGCCAAGGCATCAAGACAGCTGAGTCTAGCATAAGGGATCAGAGAAGGAGAAAAGGATTTCTTCAGGTATATATGGGAGAAGAGGAAGGATCAGATTGTTAGGTCAAGAATGGTAGTGGATGGGTGGAAAAGGGGGCAGAGCAGGGAGAAGTACTCAATGAGTACTTCAGTTCAGTATTTACCAGGGAGAAGGAAGGGGCCCGTACCTAAGGGGAAGAGTTGGGTGGGAGTGGGGGGAGGAGGTTATGGATATGGAGATTACAGTGGGTAAGGTGATAGAGGACCTTAATTCCCAAAGGGTAGAAAAGGCACCTGGGCCAGATGGAGTTCTTCCTAGAGTCCTAAGGGAGTTGGCAGAATTCCTGGTGGCAGACCTGTTCAATACCTCCCTGAATACAGTGTGAATGACCAGGGATTGGAGGGTGGTGCATGTGGTGCCTCTAAGAGTGGTTCCAGGGACAAACCAGGGAACTACAGACCAGTGAACCTAACCACAAGTGTAGGAAAGCTAATGGAGACTATCCTCAAGGAAAGGCTGGTACATGTTCTGGAGGATAATGGTCTCCAGGATGGGAAGCAACATGGGTTTGTCTCTGGCAGATCCTGCCAGATGAGCCTGGTTGACTTTTTTTGATTGGGTGACACAGGCACTGGATAAGGGTCATGCAGCGGATGTCCTTTACCTGGACTTCAGCAAAGCCTTTCATGTGGTGCCTTTATAGAAGGCTGACCAGCAAGTTGGGTACCTTGGGCACAGGAAAGAAACTGGTTAGATGGTCAAGAGCTGGTTGCAGGATAGGCAGCAGAAGGCAGTTGTAGGGCTGAACTATTGGAGCCCAGAGTGGTAACTAGTGGGGCCCCACATGGCTTGATGCTGGGACCAGTGCTGTTTAACATTGTCATTGTTGACATATCAGACAGGATAAAAAATAAGATCAGCCTCTTTGAAGATAATGCAAAGATCTGTGCAGAAGTGGATGGGGGGTAAACTACTCCAGGAGGATTTAACAAGACTGGAGGGATGGTCAAACACATGGCAACTTGGGTTCAACACCAAGAAGTGCAAAGTCATGCAGCTGGGAGCCAGAAACCTCAGAAATAGTTACTGGTTGTGGGGAGTGAAATTATCCACATCAGCAGAGGAGAAGGATGTGGGTGTACTAGTAACTTGGGAAATGAACCACTCAGCCCAGTGTAGGAAGTCAGTGACAAAGGTCAACAGAATCCTGGGATGCATTTCAAGTGGAATCACTTCCAGGAGAGAGGAAGTAGTCCTGCCCCTGTACGGGTCCATGGTGAGGCCACACCTGGAGTACTGTGAGCAGTATTGGTGACCCTAACTTGAGAAAGGGCATCAAGCTACTGGAAGGGTTATAGTATAGGGTAACAAAAATGATCCTGGGATTGGGGAGATAAACCTTAAGAGGAGAGACTGAGAGTGCTCAATATGTATATTCTGGAGGATAGAAGGGAGAGGGGATATGATTGAGACCTTCAGGTACCTGAAGGGCATAAACAGAGTAAACACAGAGAGTATTTTCAAATTAAAAGGTGGGAGGGAGACGAGGGGGGCACAGTCAGAAATTGGAAAGTGGAAGATTCAGGAGGGAAATGAGGAGGCACTGTTTCACAGAAAAGGTGGTTACAGGATGGAAGGTGCTGCCAGAGGAGGTGATATCACTAAGGTCAGTGAGCAGCCTTAAGAGGGTATGGGACAGGATCAAATGGAGGATCCAAACTGAAAGTGGGGGTGTGTGATGGAGGCAGGAGGACAAGCGGGGGCAGCTGCAGTCTAAAAGTTTGAAGTGCTGCATACTCAGGCAGACTAGATAGAGAGTAAGGCCTGTGTCTGCTGGCAATTTCGTATTTTTACATGATAGAAAGTTTCCCCCGGTTATTAAACCTAGGGGAAGCTAGTACATTGGCCCATATTGGAAGCATAAAACAACAGGCATTTGCCAATGCTGAAAGTTCACTGTTGGTATTGCTATTGTACTGGGTGGTACGTTTGGCAGGACTACAGTTCCCAGCAGCCTTGGCTGCTGATTTATTTACATGTGCTTGTTAGCGCTTTTAAAAAACAACTTTGCGGCCCTTCAGGTCCCTCCCTGGTGCCTCAGGACCATGATTAGGTGATTCGGGGTCTGGGAGTAGGGAGATCCTCCATTTGCTGCAGGAGCAACTTTAAAACAAACATGTGCTTTTTGCACATGTGACCTACTCATCCGCACTGAGTTGCAGCTGCACAGCGGTCATGCGTCTGTGCTCCTCCAGCCTTCCATTTTCCAGGCCTCCAGCTGGAAGTTTCAGAAGGTGGTACAGGACCCGGAATGGTGGCAGTAAGCAGCAGTAGCCTTCGGGGACATGAGGTAAGCCCCATACTTTGGGGGGGGTGACAAGTGTAAGATTGTCCCATTCTGGAGTGGCAACAATGACAGAAGGAACTGGTAGGGTGGTGAGAGGGGAGCACAAGCAGACTGAAAGTGGGTGATGTCAGCCAGGATGATCAGGCCACTCAACAGCTGTTTGCTGGGTAGTGTCCTGCAGATCAAAGGAAAAAGCTTGCATATGATTCATTCAGCTTTTTCTTTTGAACTAGATGAAGTTTCTGCCCATCAAGGTAAAATGGCATCACGAGCAGCCTGGCTGATGATTGGTGTGGCACTGTCTCATCCCTTGCAGACCACTGTGCATTGGACAGACAGTATCACACCCTTCAAAAGCCACTCTTATAGCAAGAAGTTTGCTGCACATGCACGCACAGTGAACTTAAAAATGAGAGGGTTATCTATCAGAACGACCTCCAGCTGACACAGTATATAGTGACTCATTATGGTGACAGCCCAGTTGATTATAGAGCAATCTTGATGCAGGGTATAAATTAGAATTAGCCTTGGAGAAGCAGTGAATTCTGGGGATAAGCAAGAACTATCCTGGGGTGTCCCTTCCTCAATCATTGGGTGTTTGAATGTCACTTTTAATACTCTTGGAAAGTTAATCCTATTACCTGCAGGGCATATAAATGAATAATGTTGTTGTTCTTATGAGTATGGAGAAAGTTCCTTTTCTTTGCCTCTGCTAACAATTAACATGTGATAAGAAGGGTAAAATGAAGGCTTTCTTACTAATTCTGAATAAGTAATTTTGCTTTTTTAAACTGCAGGTTTTTATGAGGATTTTACTATCAACTGTTTTATGATTAAGAATTAAGACACTTAAGGCTCGGGAAATTGCAAGCGTACTTTTATTATCAAAGCAGTATAGTATTATTAGAGCTATATTAGATTAAGTTATTATAGTATGTTAATGGTTTGCATAATTATTTACTTTTACTGTATTGTAATCAAGAAATTGTAATAGTTTATTAACTGAACAGTAAACCTGAACTGAAGTGAAATTGTGTAGCAGTGAAACTCCACACTGTACTGTCCTATGATTTTACCCAGTGGAACCATATAAATTGAAAATACCATGGGCAACAGAACAGATCCCTGATGGACTCCAGTCAAGGATAACAGGGCAGGGCTGGAATGAACAGAATACTACCTACTGCTCTCTTCCACTCAGGAACAGTAAAAAGCCATTCAGGAAAAGTCTGAGACAGACCCCCATGCTCCTTGAGTCAGTCCAGCAATTTCAAATGATCCACAGTGTCAAAGGCTGATGATAGGTTGAGGGTGATCCATATGGAATCCTCACCTTAATCCCTTACTAGATGCATCTCAATAAAACCTCTGATCAGGATCATTTCCATGCAGGTTTACTAAGAAGACCAGACTATAATGACTTAAAGATGTCATTTCTCTCAAGGTGATCCACTAGCCGAGCTTACCTCACTTTCTCAACAACCTATGCTAAAAGGGAAGGTTGGAGATTGCCCAATAAATGGTAAGGTCATCAGAGTCTAATGATGCCTTCTGAAGCAAGGGTCTTACCTCTGTCTCCTTCAGAGGCACCGGAAGAGTACCTTCATTCACAAAGGCATTGATGATATCTGCAAATACTGGTAACAGTGCAGTCAATTAAGCCTTCAGCAGCTGAGTCAGTGCATGATCATAACAGAAGTGGTGCAGCGCAGACCAGAAACCACTGAAAGGTCATCCTTTTAAACCAGCTGGCATAACTCTTCCCCATGATTAAACATGCCATAAATCTGCTTGGTTCTATCCCTGCTTTCCATAGCTTGAGAAGTGGAGAATATGTGATCCCAGATGCGCACTATCTTGGCATTGAAGAACCATTAAACCAGCCATACCTCTCAAAGGAGACTAGTTCCTTGCACTGCAGACAATGAAGAGATAATACATTGTCTGCTATATGGAAAAAGGCTGCTGGTCAGTTCTTCTCAGCTGTGATCATGGCAGAGAAGAATGTTTTTTCTCTTCCCCAATTGCCTCCTAGTAGATCCTCATTTTTTCCCTCCAGAACAAGTCTGTTAGCAACTATCCACAACTTCCTCCACATGCATTCTAAACTTCTTTCTTTGACCATCATACACTGAAGCTCACATTGTACCACACAGTCACATGGACAGACATGAGGTACAGTTTGTGTTAACACACATGTTGCAGGCAGGCCACTCTCAGTATGCCTAGTGGGCAGTGTCTGCCTACTATACAGACTGCTTGAGAGACAGACAGTGACAATGTGGAGTGGATCAATTGACTGATAAGAAATAGTAGTGAGTGACTTGTCACTATATTGATTACTAAAATAGTTAGTACTATACTTGGTAGTTGAGATGAAAGGAGGCAATAATGCCCAATGTGTCCATCCCCCATTTCTCATGGTAATATTTATTAATAGTTTCCATAATAGTAAGCCTCCTGTGTTCTAAATTCAGTTGCAGTACCTGTTCTGGTAATGTGTTCTATATCCTAGCTATCCATTGCATATAGTAGAATGCATGCACTTCATTTCTGAATGGTTTTGTACCCAGTTGGAAATTATGCCCTTTTATGATGTTTGGTACAGTATATTTATAAAGGCCATATTAAGATCAATCAGTAATGTGCTATCACTAACTATTTTATTAATTATTATGAAATGGGTATAAAGAAAGCTGGCTCCTGTTTACTCAAGAGGTACTTTCAGTGCGGTTGTTATCCCAGCACAACACCCCAGCTGAAAGTACTGTAGCTCAATAAAAATATGTTTAAAGAATACATCCAACTTACTATACAGTACCCATTTCATACCTGCAATAAGGTTTCCAGGGGTGCATAATGGTGGAATAATGACCCTTCTTGGGAGGTAGAAGCACTCCTCTTCACCTTGTGCTTCAATCCACCCAAGGTGGGTCATTATCCCACCATAATACATCCCATGTCATGCCTTATTGCTTAAGTAATATGCTGCCCCTTATTCATCTTCTCTCAATATTGTAAAGATCTAATTTCAGAGTTTCATAGTTTAGTTCATTATTTGTTCCACCATAGATCATTTCAAGTAATTAGTAAAATGAATTGTACATTAAGATTAAGAAAGCATTTATATACGGTATACATGCATATCTGAAAAAAACAGTCTTAAGAGTTATTACATGCATACTGTATATACATTTTAAAATGAAGGACTTGCAGCTGCAACAATGTCATTCATTTGTAAGAGGTTTAAATGCTTCATTGGCAAGCATCTAAACTAGCTGGGGGCACTGAAAAGGAGCAGGGAAATCCCAGCCTCCCCCCACAAAACACAGTAATTAGTGAGATAAATGCCAAGGTAGAGAAGTCATTAGGGAGCAAGACAGAGGTAAATGTAAAAAAAGGCAAAGGCAGTAAGGACAGGAATGGGGCTAAAAGGGGTAAGGCCTTCAAAAAGTGGAGGGTGATGAGTACCAATGTCCATAGTCTGTGTAACAAGCTCACTGAGCTAGTGGCCTTGATGGAAGAGGGTTGCCTGGATATTGTGGTAGTCACAGAAACATGGTACACAGAGAACCATGACTGGGATATCAACATACCAGGATACACAATCTGCAGGATGGACAGGGAGGGTAAAAGAGGAGGAGGAGTAGCTCTCTATGTAAAGGAAGTGATCAAAGCAACAGAACTAAAGAGTAAACAGGGAGCAGGTGAGACACTATGGGTCACCCTGGAGACAGAAAATGGTACCACAGTCCGCATGGGGGTTGTATACAGACCCCCATCTCAGGGCGAGGGAATGGACAAGGAAATGATAGAAGGTTTCCTTAGAATGGCAGAAAAAGGGGAGATATTGTTGATGGGGGACCTGAATATGACATATGATAACTGGAGCACCCTTGCTGCAGGCACATCCAAGAGCAGGGTCATTCTTGATGTCCTACAGGGGGCATGCCTCAGGCAGCTAGTATTGGAACCCACTCGGGAGGGAGCAATCTTAGACCTGGTACTCTCAAATGGGGACGGTGAAAGAATCTCACATTTAGAAGTGGGTAGCCATCTGGGAACAAGCAGCCACCAAACAGTGTGGTTCAAGATAAACACAGCCATACAATCAAACCATACAAAAGCAAGAGTATTGGACTTTAGAAGGGCTGACTTTGGGAAAATGAGAGAATGCCTCAGAAAAGCACTAGCAAACAGGCAAGAAGGAGCAGTGGAGAAACAATGGGGAGTAATCAAAACAGCTATCACAGAGGCAACAAGCCTTTGTGTAAAGCAATTCAACAAAACACAACGAAGGAAAAAAACACTATGGTTCTCAAAAGAGGTGGCAGGAAAGGTTAAGGAGAAAAGGATAGCATTCAGGAAATATAAGGAAACACAGAAGGAGCAGGACAGAGAACTTTATCAGTTAAAGCAGAAAGAGGCTGGGAAGACAGTCAGAATAGCAAAGGCCCAAACTGAGGAAAGGATAGCCCACCCAGTTAAGAAGGGAGATAAGACCTTTTATAGGTACATAAGGGAGTGAAGAAAGACCAAAGGAGGGATACTGAGGCTTAATAAAGTGGAGGGAATGTGGGTAGAGTGTGACAGTGAAAAAGCAGGGATACTGAACAAGTATTTCTGCTCACTGTTCACAAAGGAAGAGGTGGGGGAGGTACTAAACCAAACAAGAGAAACACTCTGAAGACAGGGTTCGATACCAGTCCATTTACAGAAGAAAGGGTTCTGAAAGAACTAAAAAATTGAAGGTGGACAAAGCAATGGGGCCTGATGGGATTCACCCAAGAATTCTAAAAGAACTAAGGGTAGAACTAATGACACCACTGACTACTCTCTTTAACAAATCATGGGAGGATGGGGTGGTACCTGAGGACTGGAGAAGGGTGGATGTGATTCCTCTTCACAAACTGGGAGCAGGACAGAGGCAGGAAACTACAGACCAGTTAGTTTAACCTCAATGGTATGGAAAATGATGGAATCACTTCTGAAGGAAAGAATTGTTGAGTACCTAGAGGCCAGCGGGGCACAGGACCCAAGGCAGCATGGATTCATGATGGAAAGGTCATGTCCGATGAATCTAATAGTTTTCTTTGACTGGGTGACCAAAGTAGTAGATCAGGAAGGGGCTGTGGTCATGGCTTACCTAGATTTTAGCAAGGCATCGATACAGTCCCACACAAAAGATTAATACACAAGTTAGCCAGCCTTGGAGTGGGTCCCAAGGTGGTAGCCTGGATAAAAAATTGGCTAGACAACAGGACACAAAGGGTAGTAGTAAATGGGGTCCACAGTGAAGAAAGGAGGGTTATTAGTGGGGTACCACAGGGTTCAATACTGGGACCAGTCCTTTTTAATGTCTTAAAAAGTGACATTGCAGAGGAATTGGAAGGAAAAGTATGTCTCTTTGCAGACGACACAAAGATCTACAACAGGGTTGATACACCAGATGGAGTGGAAAGGATGAGAAGGGACTTAGCAAGGTTGGAGGAATGGTCAAATGTATGACAGCTCAGATTCAATGAAAAGAAGTGTAAGGTAATGCACCTGGGAAACAAAAACCCAGGGGAAGAGTACGAATTGGGGGTGAGGCACTGACAACAATAAAAATGGAAAGGGACCTGGGGGCAATTATATCAGATGACCTAAGGGTGGGCAAGCAATGTGAGAAGACAGTAAGGAAGGCTGGAGAGATACTGGGATGCATAGGGAGAGGTATCAATAGTATAAACCTGCGAGTTGTTATCCCTCTTTACAGACAGTTGGTGAGTCCCCATCTAGAGTACTGTGTGCAGTTCTGGAGACCCCATCTCCACAAAGACATAGACAGAGTGGAGGCTGTCCAGAGGAGGGCAACCAAAATGGTGCAGGATCTGGACCAGAAGACATACAAAGAAAAACTAAAGGAGCTTAATATGTATACCCTTGAGGAAAGGAGGGAGAGAGGGGACATGATATAAACTTTCAAGTACCTCAAGGGAATCAACAAAGTCCAAGAGGGTGGCATCTTTCAGAAAAAGAGATGTGCAAGAACAAGGGGCACAATTTGAAGATGGAGGGGCGACAGCTCAGAGGTAATGTGAGGAAGTATTTTTACAGAGAGGGTTGTGGATGCATAGAACAGCCTCCCTGAGGAGGTTGTGGAGTCAACAACAGTGGGGGAATTCAAGAATGCATGGGACAGACATAAGGCAGTCCTAGTGGGGGGGTAGGAGGAAGTAAACTCTTGGTTAACTAGGATCTGCAGCTTATCTGTTAGGTAGGAAAATGGGCAGACTAGGTGGGCCAAGCGGTCCTTATCTGCCATCAAATTCTATGTTTCTATGTTTCTATATCTCATAGCAGCATCAACAAATTTAAACAATTTCCTAGAATTATGTACAGTATATTCATGGGATTTAAAAGAAATTTCCTTACAATCAGATAATGAATAGCTATATGGCTTATTTGACATCTGAATGATACATGGTTCTCCATTTCTCATAGAGAGGGTGGACACTTGAATGACATGTGATACAAATTCTACTCCTGCCCCTTTTTACATTATCATTTGATATTTCCTGACTTGATTTGTGACATACCTATATTCAACTACTTTTAGGCTAATAGATTCAACCCTACATTATGTTGTTATACATCTGTTATTTGATAATAATGACAATTTTAAGTAGGGATTGCAGTCACTTCAGAATTTATGTTTGGCATACCATGCCATTAGTTTAGAGATTAACCAAAAGATATATTTCTGTATATACTGGATATACTGTATCAAGTTCTTAATATATGATGTATTACTCTGTGAAATAGTAATATCTTTCAGGGAGTCCTTCCACATACCCCATACAGTATGTTATTATTTTTTAGAGTGTTCTTTAACATATCTAGCCACCAAGATTTAATTGAAAATTCTAGCCTCTTGATTTTTCTGATAAACAGAGTTTATGCCATAAATTTAATATATTGATGAGTATACAGACCCAATAACACAACAATATTCATTTTAATATTGTTTCAAGGGGAACTCTGCCTAGTTCTGCTCTGATATGCTTCTCAGGCCCAGATCTGCCTGCTTGGTAAAATAAAGAAAGTTGCACTTCAGCTGAGTGAGAGCAGTAATGACCCCACACCTCTGATACATACAGTAACATTAATGGGTTAAGGTTGGCTTCACTAGCCTGTGAATCAAGAATAATGGGTGTCCCAATTGCAAAAATTAAATGTCAAAATAGCTTGCATATTTTGTCTAGTTCTTTATTTGTGTTTTTAAGACACTTTGGCCATTTACCATTCGATGTGAAAATCACTCCTTAATATGTGTATTTCCTGTAATACAGAAATTGTGAGATTTCTTTCCATTGAAATTCAAAATCTTTGTTTTATCAAAATTCTGGAATAATTTCTAGTTTGTACAAACTCCAAAAAAAAAAGGATTAATTTTTGCTGAAGACCAGTTGGTGAAAGTGAAAATAATATGATGTCATCTGTACATGTCAAAGCTAGACAAGATTTATCTAAGATGTTTGGGGAATGAAACTTGAACACCTCAATTGTTTCTCAGATCTCATTGGCATAAAGATTGAAAAGTAGAGGAGCATGTAAGCAGCCTTACTTTACACCACAATTAGATGGAAAGGAGCTAGTAAGATTACTTTGTATGTCACGTTTAATTAGTGTTTTATTTGCAGAATAAAATTTTATAATGGGACATAACAGATTAGCATTTAGGCCATTCTGATTCATTTTTGCCATAATATACATGTATTAATTGAATCAAAAGCTAGTTTGGAGTTAATAAATGCAGTGTATAGTTTAAAGTAGTTGTAATTCCCTTACATGACTATATTTTTCAATAGGGTGTGCCAGAACATAAATATGAGCTATAGTTAAAAACTTATGCCTAAAATTTGCCTGTGAGCCAGACATGATCTCCTTGTTATCAAACCAGGATTGAAATTTGTTTAAAATCATTATTGAGTACCTTTTTGAGATTGCATTTAACAGATTGTTTGGTCTGAGGTTTTCTTGGTTCCTTCCTATGCTCTTTCTTATAAAAAGGTACAATTACATGTGTTTTCCAGCTATCAAGGATAAAGCAATATTTTTTCTTTTCAGCTCTGTTTCTGGCACTCAGGTCAGGGCAGAGACATACCCCCTAAAGCTGCCACATTCACTGGCACCCCTCCAGCTGCTCAGTCTGGAAGGACCATGACTTACCCTTCATGGAGGGATAGGGAGAGACCAGAATCACCCTGGAACCCCAGTCAAGACTTATACCTGCCATGATTTCAGAGGAGAGGTGACTAGGAGTTCCAACATCATCATCCTGCTAGCTTGCACAGAGGATTCTTCCTTGTTTTTGTTCCCCTGGAGCCATAACTATGGAATGATGGCAAGCATGTGACCATGCGTGTTCCTACACATGGCACACCTCCATCTGCCAATGCCTCTGACCCACATTTTGCATGTTCCCTGGCTAGTGCACTCAGTCTCCACTGAGAATAACTCTTCTGCTGCACTCCATAACCCACCCTCCTCAGAGGAGGAGAGCTGTCCTGCAAACCCTCACCCTACTTCCCCAAGCAGGCCCTTTGACACTGTGGGTTCACTTACAAGTTCAGGTCACCTGTGCCACAAAAAGTAACACTACCACTGCACCAGCAGCTGGCCTATTAAAGCTATATTTAAGTCATTTGTTAAAGAGATAGGGTAATACTGGTACCCTTATGTTCAGATGACGTTTATATACATCAGATAGAATACCATCTAAAACTGGTTCCTTATTGAGTTTACATGAAATTATGGCTTCAACAACATCAAAAAATGAAAAATACAATTGGAGAAAGTCCAACTCCGTACCTGTTTTGAATACAGAAGCAACATTACTGATAGAAGGGTCATAAAAGGTACTGCCAAAATAGTATGTCCATTTTGCAGCAGGAATTAGGACTGAGGGGTTACTCTCATAGTTAACCATTCCATTAGCCACTATAAGCCAAAATGATCATGAATCTTTGTTAATAATAGCCATATTTATTAATTTCCATGACTCCAGTTGAAACTTTTTCCTTTTTCTAACCTATTATTATATTGTGTATATTATTATTATATTGCTTATGGGCATGATTAAGTTTTATTAATTTCTTTCTGCATGGATTTTTCTTGGTTACCCTTACGACGCTAGTTAGTTTCTGTTTTTGCTGTTTTACAAACTTGAATAAACCATGTTCTATTTTTGGAGCATACCTTTTTATGACTGTACAGAACGGATGAAGCTCAGAGAAAAGTTTAGAAAGACATTCAGCTGATTTCTGAGGCTATATACATGTCTTTACATTCTCAATTATTACAATATTCTGAGGAGAGAATAGCAATTCCTCAGATTATCACTTACTGTAACTATTGATTCTAACCATAAACATCTTTTAGCAAAATCTTCTAACAAATGATTTTTACCAAGTGTTCTACTGCTTTATTTAGATTAGAAATAGTTGCCAAATTAAATGTGATTATTAAAATAGTGTGATCAGTTTCAATGCACCAATCTATTGCTAAATAAGCAAAAAGGTCAATACCTGACACTGGTGTAATAGCAAAATCCATAACTCTTCTACCACTGCTAGAACAAAATGTGAAATGACCCTCATTATATGTCTTTGTTTGCCAGTTCAGTGTAATTATAATTATCTAGCAACATTTTTAATCTAGTACCATTGTCATTTATATGTGTATCTTTACATTGTTTATCTAAATTAATGTGTGGTGGGCTACAAATAGAGGAATCTATACTAGTGTTAGGCAGGGCAATTCTTGAATTAAAGTCCCCTTCAGTCAGGAATCTTGCTGTATCACTTATCTCAATGGCTTCTATTACTTCGGGTTTTAAGGTTTTTCCATATTTTGGTCCTATAATAATTTGATGATCTAGAAGGAATGTAAACACTCAGAATAATGATTATATTATCCTCTAACAACATTTGTATCAATTGAAAATTATGACCTTGCAACATCTTAATTGATTTGAGCTGGGAGAGATTTTAACATATGATATATAGCTAGACACCCCACCACCACCACCCCCATCAACCACACACAGAGCGAGCAGCCATTGTTAGATATTTTTAGCAGGTGAAAAAAAATCCATTGAAAATCATTTAACTTTCACTGTTTGAATAACCATTTTTTTTGCAGACAGCTTAAATGAAAATCATTAAGACAATCTAGCCACTCATGATCTGTAGCCTTCATAGTAAGACAAGCAATATTCCATTAAATTAATTTAAGTTTATTAGAGGTGATTGCAGGACTATCGGGTTCTTCAACTAGGTCAGTTTCAGTTGAGGAAAGTAACTGGAAAAAAATAGCTAATTGGTTATTGGTCTAATTCTGTTCTCTGCTCCCCATTTAGGGCATCATGGATCTTATTTGTCTAAACAACCAAATAATTTAAATGAAATGGGGAGCATATACCCTTTGGGAACTAGTAGTAGAATCAAACATACTAATTAAATCAACTATATGAATACCAAGGTTATCTAAATTATTAGTCTGAACTGATAACTGCAAGGCCAGCACTTTATCTCAGACCAATATATCAACTTAATAGCTTATAGAATCAACATTAGATCTTTGATCTTTTCAGTGCCCCATACGCAAATTTTACAGCATGAATTTTAGCAATCAAAAAAACAAACAGAATGCATTAAGCAAGTGTGACTTTCATTCATGTGTGATTCTAAGCCAAATAAACTGAGGATAATTGGTTCATTAACAACAAACTTATTTCCTTGGTATAAATTTGGACTTCAGTAATCCAAATTAAGTAAACAGACAAATTCAACAAAAGTATCCAAACTAACATATTTTGGTGTCACCTTAAGATCTTTTTCACTACTCCTGATGATTGACTGCCAGGAGACAGGAAAATCTATTTTTAGGCTCAGTTTGTCTAATCTTTTTACAGATCCCCATGCTGACTTGGCTATTTCCAGATTTTGCAGCAACACATAAACTGAATAAGAAAATTCAGCATATCTCTGAAAACACAGAGGACAGAATCTCTGCCTTGTGGGAGTTCTAATTCAGCCATTAAAAGATGTTGTACCAAGGCTCTTCATTTTTGGGGGGAAGGGAGGTTCATAAGGTTTTTTATACACGCCAGACATTCTTACCACTTCTATCCCCCAAGCAGTATTAAGATCTAATTTGGTTGTCAATGCAGCTCATACTACCTAACCCATGGGACATTTTATTTATTTATTTATGTATTTATTTGTTTTTTGTTGACCAGGTAAGTGCACTAGACAAATCCTGCCTATTTCCAGGCACAACCTGAGGAGGAGAGGGGATACAGATGAATGCCAACTGACCTTGAACACGATTAGGATGTTGGTGGTATTTTTAGTGAATTTTAGTAGTGTGATACTAAATACCCTGTTTCATTGTATTGTATGGATTCCAAAGCTATGAACAATCATCAAGGTGTGGTCTAACATGTTTTATACAGTAAGATGACACTGAGTAATCTGCTATTAAATGCCTTTTTTAATGCATCCTAGTATTTTTCCTTCTTTGATAGATATTTTTGTTTATTGTTTATTTAGATCTAGGATTACAATTACCTTTGAGCCAAGGCTCTTTTACAAAGGTTCCAAATCAGGAGAGCACATACATGTTAAACATGTTTAACAAGGGCATATAACATTAAAGAGAGCATACAACAATATTCATCAGTTTGGGTATGGCATCATAGTAAATAGGATACATGAATGACACATACAAGGAATCATTTCAGAAACCTAGAAGCAATCAGGGAGGAAAGGTGAGAGAATGGGGGGTGGCAGCCAAAAAAAGAGACTAGAGCAGCTCACGGCATTGTCAAAGAACATCAGAGGGTGATGGTTGATCTCAATAGGGAAAGGGGAAGTTAGGGGTGTCAGTCACATGAGCTGGAGGCCATAAGATGATGATGGAGGCTTGATTTGAATATGCCCAATGAGGAGGTGGAGGTGATGTGAGTGCTGAGGACATTCATCCAGCTGGGTGCATGGTGTGCAAAGGATCTTTGGCCCAGAGTGGTGTGGCATTGGGGGACCTGTAGAAGTTGACATTCAGAACCTCTGGTGTTACAAGGATTAGTGTTTTGGCACAGGAGGGCTTTGACACTAGGTGGAGTAAGGCCCAAAGTAGTTTTTTTCACCATCAAGCAGGTAAGGCACTTTATGCAGGTAGTGAGTTGAAGCCATCCCATTTGAGCGTAAAGCTCACATATATGTGTGAGTTGGTGGGATCCAGTAAGCGATCGACAGGACTTGTTTAGGGAGGTTGTTATGCACCTGAGGGTGGTAGTAGAGGCAGAGCCATAGATTTTGAGGCAGTAGTCCATGATGGAGACCACAGAGCTCTGGATAGCAATCTTCAGTGCTGCCTGGGTAAGATGCTGTCTATTTTGGTAGAGAATTTCAATGCATAAGTTTACCACTCTGGCAACACTATCAATGTGAGTCACATAAGACAGGCAAGGGTCAAGTAAGATTCCAAGGTATTTAAAAGATGACACTTGTTTGAGGGTATTATCAGCACTTATATTGATATCATGGGGGTATCGCCTGTGTTGTTTTGCGAGCTGCAGAAAAGCATAGATTTAGTCTTTTTGTGTTTACAATGTGTGTGTGGCTTTTTAAACTCCTGGTCTATAAATACTCAAAAGACCTTTTTAGAAGTTTTGTTATTTGGTACCATTTTTAGGAAGTAATTTACTCAATCATTATTCAATGGCAGGCACATCACAACACATTTATGGAAGTTTAATGTCATCCTATTATCTTCAACCCAATTTGAGATCATATCTAGCTCAGTTTATAATAAACTCCTACTAATGCTGTTATCCACAAAACCTCCTAGTTTAGAGTCAGTCGCAAACTTGTTTGTCTACCCTATTACTGGTTTTTGTCATGTCACTTGTGTAAATTGAGAAAGGAGTAGGTCCCAGGACTGAACCTTGGCACCCCACTAGTAACTCTTCCTCAGTCTGATAGCTATGGAATCACACTTTGTGTGATAAAAACTAAAATATCTTCACTAGATGATTGAAGTTTATATTAAATAATATGCATACATGACACACACATGGCACCATGAACTGTCACACAGACAGACACAACATGAGTTGAATTGACACACATAATGCATGCACCCCACACTAGGTGGGTCTGGAAAGTGCTGCTTGTCAGCCACCTCTAGGCAGATTAATGGAGTTTGCCCTTTAAGGGGCAGACCAGGTTGTCCTGGTGCACCCTTTCCCTCCTGCATAGAATGGTTGTGTTTAGAAGGGGAAGGGGAAGGAAGGGGAGGGGCTAAGGGCCAGAACAATGGGCAGGTAGCAGGAAGGGAAGGGGCGAAGGGAGGTACATAAGGGACAGCACAAGGGGGCCTCAGCCACTTTTTGCTGGAGTTTTGATCTACATCAACTGCAGCACGTCGGATTGGCAAAATTATTTGAGGTTTGTTCACCAAGAGAGAGAGGTAAGGAAACAAACAGTTGATATTGCAGGACGAGATGTGAAGTGTTTAAAAAAAAGGAGAGGAAGAATATATATACAGTATTAAGAGTAAACATGTTAGAGTATATAACTGAGCAAATATGGGGGGTCTTGAGTAGCGATGGAGATCAGATTGTGGATGAGAGAGAGACCCAGGACCACGTGGGGGCAACACACACACACACCTCGTGGGGGGCTTGTTGGAAGGCCTTTGCTTGGTTTTGATGCTTTGCAGTATTTCTGTGGACTGGTTTTGCTGGCTGGTAGGAATTTTGTATGCCTGGAAGAGCTCCTGAGGCAGGGGAGAGATAGCATGAGCTGAGACCACATGGCGTGGTGCCATGAACCATTTTTTAGGATGGCTAACAAAGCCTTTACTTGATTGTGGTGTTTTGTGGCATTTTGTCCCCTTTTGGGGCTGTTTGGCATGAATAGTGGGCCTGGAAGAGGCCGTGGAGATGGGGGGAGTGAGCATAAGCCAGGACCACGTGGCGTGATGCCACACACCATGTGGGTGGTTGTAAAAAACCCCTTTTTCCTTTTGCTGGGGTGCTGGGGCTGTTTGGTGGCCATTCTTGCTGAGAGAAAGCCTGAGGAGGAAGGGTATAGCCTAGAAGAGTCTCTGAGGCATGGACTATGTGGTGTGATGTCACACACCACGTGGGGGGTTGCTAGAAAGGCACTTGCCTTTGGTTCTTGGGCTGGGGGGGAGCTGTGTGGCTGTTTTTCTTGGCATTAAGATTAGAAGGCCGAGAAGAAGCCTTGAAGCTGGGAAGAGCAAGCGCAATCCGGGACCACGTGGCATGCATCACATGCCACGTTGCGGGGTTGTGTGAATACTTTTGGGCTTGATCTTATGCTCTGGTGGCATTTTTGTGGCTTTTTGGGTGCCCTGGATGGATGGTAGGCTTGGAAGAGGCCCGATGCATGTACCACATGGCGTGACGTCACACGCCAGGTGGGGGTGTATAAAAGAGCATTTTCCTGGGCTTGGGTGGCTACTGGGGTGGGGTGAAGCATTTTTGGTGGCTTCAGTAGGGAGAATAGGCCTGTATAAGGGGCCTGAAGCAAGGGAGAGTGAGTGCAATATGGGACCATGCAGCAGGACGTCACACACCACCGGGGGTTGGGGAAAAAAATTCCCATGTGCTCAGGCTGTTTTTCACGGCTCTGGGGACCTTTTGAGGCATACTGGGGAGGGAAAATAAGGTGTCTGGGAGAGGCCAGGGGTGGAAAGAGAGAGATAGTGACCCGGGATCTTGTGAGTAATGTCCCACGCTGCGAGGTGGTTGCATTGGAAGCCGTGGCACTCACTCTTTGTGAGACTGCTTCCTGTTTTGGCCCTTCACCTCCTTTTTGGGTACTGTGAGGGAGAAAAGGCTTGGCAGAGGCCTGAATATAAGGGGAAGGTGACCAATTATTGGACCACGCAGTGCAATCGCTTCTATGGTGGGAATGCTGACTGCGGGGTGCCTTGGTCAGCCTAGGCAGGCAGGGAGACCAAAAAATGACAGCAGGCATAAGGGGTAACTCCTAGGGAGGCCAACACAGTGCAGCACTGCTGAGGGATGGCAGCAGGATGCCGTTAGAGGCTCAAGGCCCCCCCCCAAAAAAAAGGTCTCGGTAGGGCACAGCAGAAAACAGCCAAGGGACCTGGTGACCTGTTAAGCAGGATGGGGGCCATCACTGGTGGTCCAGTCTGTTTTATGTGGGTGTGTGGTTTGAGGGACAGGAGGAAGGCACTACAAACAGGTACAGATATACAAATAACCCTGTTTTTCTCTTCCTGTAGTTGTCTTCACGGAGCAAGGAAAGGAAGGACATGGCACAAAAGAAGAGCAGGCCATCAAAGGAAGATGCTTACAAGGCTATCATTGAATTGGCAGAAGAGGCAAACAGAATGTGGGAAATGGTGGAGGGGGAGGAACCAGGGAGACCCGGGGAGAAAAGAAAAGCGGGCCAGGGAAAAGGCGGCAGGGGGAAACGACCAGCCGAAGGGCCACATAGTCCCACTAGAGTACCACCGGAGATAGTGGGGCCCACCAAGGCAGTTGATCCAGTACCTCTGTGGCCTGTGGACCCGGTGATGCTAGTACCCCCCGATCAAGGTGGGATCTCCCCAGTCACGATGCCCAGAACATGGGGTTCCCCCCGCAGACCCCAGTAGTTCACCCTCCTCCTCAACTGCAGGGAGAAGCAAGGGGAAATTTGGAAGACTCCAGGCAGCATGGACCGGACAAGGTTACAGGTAACACGTCCAGTGCAGTGGGTGACGGTATAAAAGAATACATAGGGCAAATAGTGGTGGCACTGGGGACAGGAAGTCTGGGACAGATGGAATCAGCTCTGACAGAAATTAGGACGGAGAAAGAGGTGCCGGAAAAGAATGAAAAGGGAGCGGAGAGAGAAGGAAGAGGTACAAGGGAGATAGGGGTACTTGAGATGAGGATAGGCAAGCATGTGCCACTGGCCACAAAGGAAACAATATGAAAAGGGGAATATGTGGATATATTTGCTTTGGTGAGTCGGGAGGTGGCAGCCAAGTACGAGGAAGCTGAGGGCATAGCTAAGAGTGAGATGGCAGCGGCTATAGTGCTTTTAGGGAAAAAAGAGGATGACAAGTTCACAAAAGGGAAGACTTGGGATGGGTGGTTCATGGGTTTTGCCACTTTCTCAGCAATCATTCTGGAAAAAAGGCCGGAGTGAGGCATCCCGCTCATTACTTATTCCTTGATAATACGGAGAGCAAAGGCAAAAGGCGAGGTGGGATGGTTATACTACAATGAATTTTTTTGGCAGAGAATGGCAACATTTGGGGACATGAGATGGGACACCAAGCAAATAGATTTGTGGATGGATTATTTAATAGATCAGTCCACACCCAAAGGTGAGTGGAGTAAAATGGGTTTAAGCCCCAGAGATGCTGTTGGGCTTACAACAGGGCTTTTTGCTCATGGCCTCAATGTCGTTTCAGGCATGCTTGCTCAAAATGTGGAGGAGGGCACCGGGCAAACAAATGTAGAATGACATGGGCCCAAGGGGCACAAGGGCACGGGGGTCAAGGATCAGGTCAACAGTTTTTTTGAGATGACCAAAGGTTTAAAGGGCAAACATGGAACAGGGGAGGGTGGGGTAGGGGGAACATGAATAGAGGGGGTCAGAGCCACTGAGCAAAGAAAGGTAGGGCAAAACAAGAGAGAGGGGTCAGGGAGGAGTGGCAGGGGGCATGACAGGGAACAGTTTGGGATGGCCAGAACCCCCATCAACTTGAAGGTATAGATAGTTTGCCTGCACAAATATCCAGACACGAGCATGTGGGATATGATTTTAAGGGGTTTTAACACATGGTTTTCACTGCAGTGTAGGGGACCCAGGCAAGTGATGGAGGCGAGCAACCTTGGGTCAGTAAAAGAAATGGAGGAGATGCTAAGACAGAAAATAGAGAAAGAGAAGGCAGCAGGTAGGGTAGAGGGCCCATTTAACACTCCCCCATTGCCGAACATGCGGATTTCACCATTGGGTTTGGTACCAAGAAACAAGAGGGGGAGTACAGGGTGATCCACCACCTGTCCTATCCGGAAGGGGAGTCAGTGAATGATTTCATCAGTGAGGAGCATAGTAAGGTGACATATGCGACACTAGAGGATGCAGTCCAGATAATCCGGGCCACAGAGAATGCATGGATGGTAAAAATGGACATTGAATCCACTTTCAGACTGCTTCAGGTTAGGAGGGAAGACTGGGATCTATTGGGTTTTAAAAGTGGGGGAAAGTATTATTTCGACAAAGCAATGCCAATGAGTTGTTCCACAGCATGTGTTACATTTGAGGCATTCAGCACCTGCTTACAGTGGATATTCAAGAAAAAACAGGTTATAGGATGGTCATCCATTATCTGGATGATTTTCATTTCATTGGGAAGGGAAGAAGAGAGACACAGAGGATGCTGAGTAAGTTTCAGGAATTGTGCCGGGAGCTAGGGGTCCCACTGGCACCAGAAAAAACAGAGGAGCCCAACAAGGTTATGGAATTTCTAGGGACTGAGATAGATTCCCCAAATGAAGTATTTAGACTACCGGACAAAAAAGTAAAGAAATTGAGGGAACTAATCCAAGTACATACCAGCAGGAGATGGGTACAACTAAAGCTAGTGCAGCAGGTACTGGGGCACCTGAACTTCGCATGCAGGGCCATCGGACCAGGAAGGGCATTCACAAAGAGGTTAGCTAGGGCTACAGCAGGGGTCACCAGACCACATCACTGGGTGGACCTGAAGCAAGGGGTCAAGGAGGATTTTAAAATTTGGTAAGAATTTCTTAGGGAGTACAATGGGTGCTCTTTCCCTGGTCCCACCCAAACTCACTCCCCCCCCTTTTTTCCTGTCCCCTCTCACTTACTCTCCCGCTCACCACCTTTCCCTCCTCTCTAGCCTCCTTTTGGTGTCTAATGATCACCCTTTCCCTGGAAGTTTCCTTAACCTCGAAATTGTCTACTCACTTGAACCTGTTATAGCTTGTTTTTCTATGAAACTTAAAAATGTTACTGCCTTAAACTGTTAATAGCAAATTTATGATGTAACTTTCCTGTCTGGTTTTACCTGC
This sequence comes from Neoceratodus forsteri, assembly GCA_016271365.2. Classification (NCBI taxonomy): domain Eukaryota; kingdom Metazoa; phylum Chordata; order Ceratodontiformes; family Ceratodontidae; genus Neoceratodus; species Neoceratodus forsteri. Next base: position 717,350,092 of record CM028132.1, on the reverse strand, counting down.
AATGTGTATCATGCTTTGTTAAATGTTCTTTGTGACGTGGAACCTTTGTAAAAGAGCCCTGGCTCAAAGGTATTAATTCCTAGACTAATAAACTAAACTAAACTAAACTTTCTAGCAAGAGGAGTGGCTATACAACACAGACCTCGACCTCTACACAGATGCTGCTGGGGGGCTAGGCATGGGGGGTTACCTGAGGGGTAGATGATTCACAGAAACCTGGCCTGCCAGTTGGGTGAAGAATATAGAAGTGAGAGATATAACATTGCTGGAGATCATGTCCATATGGGCATGTACCCTGGTCTGGGAGGAGGAGGAATTACAGGATCAGAAGGTGACATTTTGGTGTGACAATAGAGCAGTGCTGGATGTTCTGAACAACATGGGAGCCAGATCAGGCACAGTCATGCAGGCATTATGACTTTTAGTTTTAAGAGCTCTGCAGCTGAACATGTCGTTTAGAGCACAACACATAGAAGGGGTATACAATACCCTGGCTGACAGCCTTTCCAATCTGCAGCTGGACCATTTTCGGAGGCTGGCACCGGCAGTGGAAGAACTAAAAACACCCATACCAATGAACATCTGGGACACTGGCAAGGAGCAGAACTGTTGTTTCGCACCTCATGGGCGCCTTGGACTCTGTGGGCCTACGATGGGGCCTGGCGAGTGTTTCAAACATTCAGGGCAGAGCACCAGATGGAGGTAAGTAGGCCACTCACAGAGGAACAGTTGGGAATGTTCACCATGGATCAGTGGCAAAAAAGCACAGCCCACACCACAATGGGAGTCTATTTGGCAGGGATTAGTGTTATCTGCAGTCTAAAAGGGTCTTTAATCTCTATTTAATGCCTCAAAAGTAGGGAAATGTTATGGTTTCCAACCCTAACTCCCCATCCTCATTCCTCCAAGCAGCAAAAGGGAAAAAAACATTAGGGTTTGGGGTCTCTGGAATCTTAGTGAATCAGTGGTTGGGTCTTCCTTGGGGTTGTCAACCCTAATGTGCACCCCTTCCCCAAGCCTGTAGCCTCCTGTCCAAAGCACATGGTACAGCTCCAAGCCAGTGCTTCATACTGATACACTCTTTAAAGGTAGAGAAGTATGTCTCATCACATGTTGCCAATACAACATGTTGTAGCTTCCTTCACATAGGGGCCTGTGTGAAAGAAGGAGATCACATCTGACCTTGTTTACTCAGAGAACAGGGTGGTCATTAAGGATGACAACCCCAAGGAAGACCCCATTACTGATTCACCAAGACTGCAGAGACCCAAAACCCTTTTGCTGCTTGGGAATGGGGGTAGGGAGTTAGGGTTTGAAACCCTAGTGCAACATTTCCCTACTTTTGTGGTATTAACTTGAACCCTAACTGATGCATTAATTAAGTTATTTGCAAATAATTTCCTTTCTTTTTGAGATAGTGGAATCATATCATCATGTGTGCAGGTCCCTTTGGGACCTGTGTGAAGACATGCAGATGTGCATGGCCCACGGGAAGAAAGGGAAGACTCTGTTTGCCTATGGAAGTGTAGGGTCCCTGCATTCCCTGCAGTTCTGTGCAGCAACAGATGCCAAGAATTCATGGGGCTGTTAGCTTGGCTGCATAAGCACAGGGCTGTATGGTCTCTGCACTTCCATGTAGCTGCAAATACAGACACACAGGGAAAGAGTCCACCTGTCAGCCAATGCACATGTCTCTCTGCCATCTACAGGTACAGATGTGCAGGGCCCTATGCCAAAGAGAACAGTTGTCTTCATTATATGCACAATCAAATTTCATGGTGAGAAACCAATTTTAGTCATGAAATCAAAAATTATGATGTTTAGTCAAATTTCAAGTTGAGCAAATTTCATGTCAAGTAACCAGTTTTCTGCCACAAAACAAAACATTCTGTTGTGTAATCAAATGTCATGCTAAGAAACACATTTTCTGTTGCGAAATGAAAACTTGTGGTGTGCAGTCCCAGTGCACCCTGAAAAATCATTTTCTACTGCAAAACCAAAAACTGTGATGTGCAATCAAATGTCATAGTAAGAAACCAATGGTCTGCTGTGAAATGAAAAATCATGTTATGCAATCACATTTCATGCTGAGAAACCATGTTTCTGCTGCAAAATGAAAAATTCTGCTGTGCAATCAAATTTAATGCTGAGAATCCAATTTGCTGCTGCAAAACCAAAAATCATGGTGCGCAATCAAATTTCATGCTAAGAAACTAATTTTCTGCTGCAAAAGGAAAAACAGTGATGTGCAATTAAATTTCTTGCTGAGAAACCAATTTTCTGGGGTGAAACCAAAATTTATGATGTGCAATCAATTTTCATGCTGAGAAATCAATTTTCTGTTGAAAAATGAAAAAGTATGCTGTAAAACAAAAAAATATGGTGTATAATCAAATTTCACGCCGAGAAACCAATTGTCTGCTGCAAAACTAACAGTAATGCTGGGCAATCAAAATGTGTTTCCAACAGACTTTTTCTGAATCACAATTAAAACAGTTTTGTAAGTCAATTTTAGTTTTGCACCACCTTAAAGGTGCGACACAAAAAAGTAAGTCATGATTCAATAATCAGGAAAAACATTAATATGGCCAGGAGAAATACGTAAAAGAATATTCATAATCATGATTGACTGAAACAAGCCTCAGAATCTGAATTAACATGTTCTAATGAGGCATATTAATTTTTTTGATGATGGCTGTTGCAGTAAAAGTTTGAATTAGTATGTCAGTGAGGTGAGAAATAAGATGGCGGCTGTCATGAAGCAAAAAACATTTTTGGTGTCATAAGCACATCTCACAAAATCAAAAATGGTCCTGTGACATCAAATTTTTGGTGTTGAATTGGAACATTATCCCAAAAACCCGATTGAGCATGCTTAGTACAGAAGAGCATAAGAATATAAGAATTTGCCAGCAGAAGTGAACTGCGTGCTCCATTTAATCTGCCCAAGATGTCTACCCCCATCTACTGCTCCTGTTGAGGTGAGTACATTGACTGTCCCATTCCCATTTGAATTCTCTAACAGTCTTAGCCGCCACCACCTCAGGTGGCAGGCTGATCCAACGGTCCACGACCTTCTCTGTAAAAAAGAACTTCCTAACATTGGTTCTGAATTTACTGTCAACCAATCATAAGTTGTGCCTTCTTGTAAGCGCAGTCCTATTTTCCTGAAAAAGTTTTACTTAGTTTCATTAGTTGTGAGAGCAGAAAAAGGCAGAGGCCCAAGAATAGCTCCATTATGAGAGAATAACTTACTATCTATTTCCCCCTTCAGAAATATATTTGTCCAATCTATTTTTAAATTGCTCTTTATTTCAACTTAATATTACTTCTAATGGTAGTCTGTTCCATAAATTTGCAGTATGCGAAGTATACATTTTTTTTCTTTTGGTTGTTTTAAATTTGTCTGTTTCTACTTGAAGAGGATGACCTCATACACTGAGAAAATCATTTCTGTATTCAATGCTCAATACAATCATTAACAATGGGTCATTCATATTATCATAATAAAGTAATAGATCTCCTCTTTGCCTCCTTGTTTCCAAACTATGTAGTCCTAGCTTACACAGTCTTTGTGAATAACTATCATGTTTTATAGCTGATATTAATTTTGTATAGCATTGCTGGACCTTCTTCAATCTATCTATTTCAATTTTTTTTGTAAGGTGACCACACCTGACTGCAAAAATCCAGTAGGGGGGGTCTAACATATAAGTACAAGGGGAGGAGGACGTCCGGTGCTCTGCTTTTAATATTTCTTTTGATGGACATAATAACTCTATTTGCCTTAGAAATTATTGATGTATGATGTTCTTTAAACAGGAACTGATTATTTAGAGTAATACCTAAATCCCGTTCCGATATCCTTTGTGGTATAACTTCTCTATTTAATTGATAACTATGTTGTTCATTCCTTTTACCCATATGAATAGTATAGCATCTATTTGTGTTTAATTTCATTCCCCAGGTCATTGTCCAGTCTGCTATGGAATTTGTATCTTTTTGTAAGGACTCCCTAGCACTAAATGAATTACAAGGGGTGCACACTTTCATGTCATCAGCATATTTTATTATTTCATTACTGATATTATCATCTAAATCTGCTATAAATATATGGAATATGATGGGTCCAATAACTGATCCTTGTGACACACCACTGGTCACCAAGCCTTCAGCTGAAAGATGACCACATACAGATACTATTTGTTTTCTATTTTGTAGCCAGTTTTACACCCATCTTATAATGCGTGAATTTATTTTGTATTTAGAAAGTTTTTCCCTAATTTCCCAGTGTGAAATAAAATCAAACGCTCTGCTGAAGTCAAACATTACCACATCTACCAGTATTCCTTTATCCAATATTTTGCTAATTTTATTATAAAAACATATCAGGTTGGTGGTACATGACCTACCCCTCCTGAAACCATGTTGGTTTGTGTCAAATACTGGGTTTTTATTAAGGTGTTCTATAATTTTGTTTTTTATGAGTGTCTCTAAAATTGTACCTGGTACAGAAGTAAGGCTTATTGGCCTATAGTTAGAGACATCTGTCTTAATACCTTTCTTAAAGATAGGTTTTATTTTGGATATTTTCCAATCTGTTGGAATAATTCCCTGATTTATAGATCTTTAAATAGTATTTTCAGTGGTATCCAAATATGATCTTTCATTATTTTCAACATTTTTTATGTAATATTATCTAGACCGGGTGCAGTGTTTTCTTTAAATTTGTTGATTTGCTGGAAAATATCTTCCTTTGTAAATTCAAAGGTTCTATATCATTAATATTTAGATTGTTTATTTTATTACTAGTGCTGTTAGAATATACCAAGCAAAAATAAGAATTACATTTATTGACAGTTTTTGTAGGATTTGTAATACATTCGTTTTTTTCTATTATTGTTAATGATTCCCCATTTCCTTTTTTCAAGGAGTTTATATAACCGTAAAACTTTTTCCTATTTGTTTTGTTTGCAGTCATTGCCATATAAATTTCATACTCTTTTTTTGCCTTGCATATTTTATTTTTACATTTTCTTTGTATCCTCTTGAAAGCTAGTCAATTTACTTCTGTCTTAAATTTCATATATTGACCATATAACTTTTTTTTTGTGTAATCACTTTGAACAAGCCTTTATGTAACCACTTTGGTTTTTGACCCTTCCTGGTGTATTTCTTTGCAGATCTCACATGATACTGTATAATGTTATGAATTGTGGATTTTATATTTTCCCAGCACTCGTCAATTGATCTGTTTTTTTTTAATTTGAATTTTCAGTCAGTATTCACAAGATCATTTTTATGCCTTCTACAAACATATGAACATATGAAATTTGACAGCAGATAAAGGCCTAGAGGTCTATCAAGTCTCCTCGAATGTGCAGCTAGCACCCCTTATGCTGCTGCTGCCCCTCCCTTCCACCTTTCCCCTGCATTGACCCTCCCCCTTGTCCTGTTCCATCCCCTTTTGAAGCAGTCCACTGTTCTACTGGATACCACTTCTGCAGGTAACGCATTCCACCCAGCCACCATTCTCTCTGTAAAAAAGTGTCTCTTCATCTCCCTTCTGAATCTTCCTCCCTCCAGTCTCATATCATGACCCCTGGTGTCCCTCTCCTCCCTTACTTTGAACAGCCCCTCTGTGTCTGTCTTGTTTATTCCTTTCATGTACTTAAAGGTTTCAATCATGTCCCCCCTGTCCCTCCTCTCCTCCAGTGAGTACATGTTCAACTCCCTCAGCCTCCTCTCGTATAAGTCCCCCAGCCCCTTGATCATCTTTGTCACCCTGCGCTGCACCCCCTCCAGTAACTTAATGTCCTTCTTCAGATACGGGTGCCAGTACTGCACGCAGTACTCCAGGTGCGGTCTAACTAATGACCTGTACAGTGGCAGAATCACCTCCTCCCTTTTCAAGAATATACCCCCTTGCAATATAACCCTGCATCTTGTTGGCCTTTGCAGCTGTCTTCCTACATTGTGCTGAATTGTTCATTGACCCTGTAATAAGCAGTCCCAGATCCCTCTCCTCCTCTGTCTGGGCTAGCTGCACCCCCAGCTGGTGACTTCTCCTTGGGTTCTTCATCCCAAAATGCAGCACCTTGCACTTTTTGTCATTAAACCCCAGTTGCCAGGTGTCTGACCAGGTTTCAAATTTTGCCAGATCATCCTGCAACCCCTGCCATCCCCCAGGTCATCCACCACTGTTCCTACCTTGGTATCATCAGCAAACAGACTGATCTTGCTCTTGTTGTCCAATGATATTTCTGCAATGAATATCCCAAACAACACTGGTCCCATCACCGAGCCCTGTGGAACACCGCTCACCACTACCCTTGGGTGTGAGAGCTCCCCACCCACCATCACCCTCTGTTGCCTTCCCTTAAGCCCATTCCCCTACCCATCTCACCAGCTTTGCACCTGCCCCTGTGCCTACTAACTTACTTCCCAGCCTTCCATGTGGCACCAAGTTGAATGTCTTACTGAAGTCCAGATACAGGACATCCACTGCATGGCCCCTATCCAGTTGCCTAGTTACCCAGTCGTAGTACTCCACCAGGTTGGTTTGGCAGGATATGCCCCATATGAAGCTATGCTGTCTGCTGTCCTGTAGTCCTTTGGCCTCTAGGAAGGCCACCAGCCTCTCCTTCAGGATAGTCTCCATTAGTTTACCCACGATGGATGTGAGGCTCACTGGTCTGTAGTTTCCCAGTTCATTCTTGGGGCCACTCTTGTGGAGGGGCACCACATGAACCATCTTCCAGTCCTGAGGTATACACCCTGACTGTAGTGAGGCTTTAAATAGTCTGCCAAAGGTCCTGCAAGGACCTCTGCCAGCTCCTTCAGTATCCTGAGGTGGATGTCATCTGGGCCTGGTGTCTTATCCACCCTCAGTGCCTTCAAACCCTCCCGAACTCTGCTCTCCATGATTTCCCCATCTGTAACCCCCTCCCCCCCTGTTTCCACAATTTCTCCCCCCTTGGGTGTCACCCTCTTTTCTCTTTAGTAAATACTGAGCAGAAGTACTCATTTAGTGCTTCCGCCTTATCACACCCAGCTTCCACCCAACTCCCCCCTTCCTAATTCTTACTATGTGGTCCATACAGCTCCTTTTCTCCCTAATGTACCTAAAGAAGTCTTTCTCCCCTTCTTAATGTCTTGTGCAAGCCTGAGTTCTGTAGATGCCTTGGCTCCCCTTACTGCCCTTGTCACCTTCTTTGATTCCATTATGTACTCCTCCCTGTCCTCCCCTCTCACTGTTTTGTTGTGCTTCCTAAAGGCAGTTCTTTTCCTCCTTACCTTTTCCATGACCTTTCTTGCTCAACCAGTTCAGTTTCTTAGTCCTGGTCTTCTTGTTCTGGGCCTTGCAGCAGGTTTTGGTTGCCTCCACTATCCCCAGCTTTATGAGCTCCCACCTCTGGTTAGTGTCCATACTAGATTGAATTCTGGCCAGGTACCCTTTTACCACTTCCCCCATCCTCCCAAAGTCAACCCTCCTGAAGTCCAGCACTCTTGTGCCAGATTCCACTCCTTCCTTGCCCATATCCAATGTGAGCCATACTGAGTAGTGGTCACTCCCTGACAGTGGTTCCTCCACTGTAAGTTCTCTCAAAAGTCCCCATTTGCCAGCACAAGGTCAAGGGTATTCTCTAACCTGGTTGGTTCACTGACCATTTGCAGCAGGAAGCCATCCTGGAAGGCATCCAGCAGTACCTGCTCCCTTCTGTTCCTGGTTGTTGGGGTACTCCAGTCCACTCTTGGTATGTTGAAGTCCCCCACAATCACCACACTACCCTTCTCACAGGTCCTCCTGATCTGTCCCACTAGTTCCCTGTCTAACTCCTCCATCTGAGATGGCGGCCTGTACATCACTCCCATTCTAAGAATCCTATTCTTGGAATCCTGGATTTGCATCCAAAGTGACTCCATACTACCCTCCTCCTCTTCCTCCCTTGCACACTTCAGTCCTTCCTTCACATATAGTGCCACACCTCCTCCTTTCCCAATCACCTTGTCCCTACAAAATAACCTGTACCCTGGTACAGACAGGTCCCAGCCATTGTATTGGGTGGCCCATGTTTCTGTGATGGCTGCAATGTCCACCTCTCCCTCTGCCATGAGTGCCTGTAACTCTGCAGTTTTCCTCCTAAGGCTCCTAGCATTAAGAGAAACCACCTTCCACCCTTCCCCCCTCCCATCCTGCCCTTCTTTACTAGCATCCACCAATAGTACTTGCCATTTGTCCTTTGTCACTGTTATGGGGGGTAAGATCATATGGTTTCCCAACCTGTGGTCTCTGCATGTCTCTTGCCTAATTGCCACCCCCGCTCCTAGTTTAAATTCCCAACTTCCTCTATGTACTCCTCCATCCTCTGTTTCAGTACTTTCTTTCCCCTCCTCACTCAAGTGTAGTCTGTCCTTGGCATAGAGACTGCACTCTTTCCCAGGTCCTCCCACCCCCAACAGCCCATACCCTTTAGAACAACACCAGGTTCTTAGCCATCCATTAAATTCCTCTATTCTCAGCTTTCTTGTTGTGCATGCCTTGGGCACTGGAAGTATCTCTGAAAAAGTTACTTATCTTCCTGCCCCCTCACATAATTGTCCTAGTTCCTCAAACCTCCTCTGGACTATATCTACTGTCTTGTCAGCCAGGTCATTCATCCCAAGATGTATAATTAAATCACACTTGTCCCTACCCCTTCTAGCACATTTCAGAACAGATTGTCCCACCCTTTCCACTGTCATTCCTGGCATGGCCTCCAACCAAATGTGGCTATGCCTCTCCCCCTTGCTACACCATCTGACTCCTCTTAGTATTGAGTCCCCCAGCACTAAGATTCCACCCCTCTTACTCCCTGCTTGCTTCCATTCATCTCTCTCTCTCTCCTTTCGGCTCCTCTTCTTCCTCCTGCACATTATTTCCCCCTTTTGCCCCTGTTGCAATTCTCCCAGCAGAACGTCCCCCCACTCCAGTTTGGTCCAGGCATTTATCAATTACACTTCTAATTTCATCAGTTCCCTCCTCCACCTTCTTCCCCTCTAGCAGTACAAAACTGTTTTCTGAAGACCCTTCACAAATACCTGCTCCCTCTCTCTTCATAGTAACCTGTTCTCTCCTTTCCACTCCATGACTTTTGCCACTTCTTCATCTCCCCTCACAAGTCCCTATCTCCTCCTTCCATTTGTCTTTTGTCTCCTAACCTGGTTTCTCCGGCAATCGTTCTTCCTGGCCTGGGCCCCCTTGTCCCTGCTTCCCTTCTTCTGACCCTCTCCTCACCACTGTTGGCTTAAATCACCCTCCCTCATCTTCCATTCTTCCTCCCTCCAGTATTGGGCTAAACCCACCCCCGGTCTGCCTTGCCAGTCTTAGTTCCTCCTGCAGACCCTCAATCTCCTTTCTAAGTTTCTCTGAGTGGTTGCACACTAAACATCCTCCCACACTCCAGGCAATTTTCAGAAAGATTGGTGCATCGCAGTTGTTGCAGCCTACCACCCAACCATTGCTGTCATTGCCCACCAGGCCCCCTACCCTTCCAGTTGCAGGATACCAAACACTCCCCCAAGTCTCCCCTCTCCCCCCTCTATCAGTGCAAAACATTCTTTTCTTGATTTCCCTTACCCCTTTGTTGTACACGTTTAGATAGATTGAGCAACTGCTTTATATTCCTAACCTTCCTATCCACACTCAAAGAGACTTTAAGTAGCTATTGCACAACCTTCTTCAAACTCCTACTCCTCCTTTCCACAATGCAATAACAATGCAAAGAGTAACAATGAAAGCTCTAGATTTGCAGTTACTTCCTTCCACTGAGATAGCAGTCACCTCTTCACTCGCTGCTGTTCCATTCCTGGATGTCTGCTTCTGCTATTACAGGTGCATATCCTTTGCCCGTTTGAGGAAGTGATGTCAGAACCCTGGTATAAAGGAAATCATGGACCAGGGGTGGGTGGGGTGAGGGTTTGGAGGTGGGACCAACCCAAGTCTTCCAGAAACAATCAGGTAGCTGAGGCCCCTGGTCATATTATTAGCACCCTTCCCGCACTATGCACTAACCTTTGCAGCTAGTGAAGCCAGCAAAAATGAATCACAATTCCACTCAAAGCCCCCAAAATAGGTTTGCTACCAAAAGAAACAGGTCTCCAATTCAAATAGCTTCACCAACAACACATCAAAATAGGCTTGAAGTTAGAAGTTATAGGTCTCAGATTCAAAGAAACAGCCCCCGTTAAATCACACTAAATAGGTTTTAAATCAGAAGAAAGAGGCCTCTACAAATGTAGCCTGCTATACAGTGAAACATCAAACAAATGAGCCCACTTATAGCCAGCAAAACAGTTTTCAAAATTCCAACAGCCCCAAAGCAATACCCTGCTAGCCCCTTAGAAGTAGTAAGAAAGAAAAGAAATAACTTTCTACCAAGTAAAATCCAGACGAAACAATGTAAAAACATTAAGAAGCTACTGTACTGTAAAATATCTGCTGTTTTATATAAATAAAACTCAGTACAACCTTCAAGCCATTGTCTTTCATTTTTTATTTCAAAGTACACAATATTATGATCACTGTTACCAATCGGTGGTTCTGTCTTACACGTAAACAGTGTACTGTCTTCAGTAGTAATTATTAAATCTAGTATATTTTCCAATCTTGGGGTATTTACATGCTGTACTAAGTTATTTTCTATGCAAAATTCCAGAAAGTCTTTACTTTGTTTATTTACTGCTTCCCCTGTGGCCCATTTAATATCTGGGAAATTAAAATCACCTACTAAGATAACTTGTCCCTTTTCTAGTGCTTGATGTGCTTCTTCTAGAATTTTTAAATTAATGTCTACACTAGTATCTGGTGGTCTGTAACATAAGCTCAAAATATACTCCTTTCTGTTATTATTTATGATTTGTAACCATAACGTTTCTGTGTTGGTGTTTTTATTTCCTGTGTTATTTCCACATATTTTATACTTGATGACAAATAAATGGCAATACCCCCTCCTTTCTTATGTTCCCTATCATGATGTATTATATTGAATCCTTGAATATTTTTCCCCAGTTGTCTTTTTTATCTAGCCATATTTCAGTCAATAATGCAATATCAGTTTGTTTATTAAATTATACAGTTTGGAACTCTTAAAATTTATTTTGCAGACTTCTCATTTTACTAAGGAGAAATCTAGTACTGTTATCTTTATTACATGATTTTCTTTTATTTCCTGGTAGTGTGTTACATACTATTTTCAAACCATTCCCCTAAGTACTCAGTTTAAAACTGTTTCTTCCATTTTATGTTTTATTAAAGTGCCTAATAAATTTGCACCAGTGTTATTCAAGTGAAGGCCATCTGTACTATAAAGGTTCCTTCGCCCATTGAAATCATTCCAGGAATTAATAAAACCTATCTGTTCTTGGTTACACCAGTTTTCCAGTCTGGTGTTAATTCTTGCAATGGTTCTATTTTTTTCCCTTACTGCTCTTAGCACTGGAAGGATCCCTGATATGATGACCTCTCATCACAAGGTTTTTATTTGTTTTGCTGTGTCTATGAGCTCAAAACAGATATTTTTCCTCATTACTTTTTCCCACATCATTAATTCCTACATGGATAGTAATGATTTGTTTGGTGTTGGCTTTTTCAGTAAAAACCTTATGTGCCTCCCTCAGTATGTCTGCTACCTATGCTCCTGGCTAACACAGTGCCATAATATTTTCTTTATCATCCCCACAGAGTTTTGAATCTCACTTTCTAATTATGGAATTGCCCATAATGATAATTTCGGACTTGGTTGGATGATCTAATATTGGCTCAGTTTTAATCTCATTTTCAACTGGTAGACTACTAAATCAATTGTGTAACATTATTTCCTGTATAGATAAGACCCTTCTACCCTTTTTTATACCCTTTCCTTTGTTTATTTTACATCATCTATATAATAAATCCATTTCGGTGTGTTTTTGTCTCTTATTACATTTCATTACTTGTTCTTGTATGTCGTTATTTAATATTTGTACATTAGAGTCCTCCCTTGCCTTTTTTTTGACTGCTGTAATTGGTCTTCATTTGGGCTTACTTTTGTGCTTCTGTGTGTAATACTGCAATCCTGTTCTAAGTTCGTAATGTCTTTTAAATTCTATATTTCCCTCAGGGCATTATTTAACTTATATTCCATTATTTCATATTGTGTACATTTGTCACACTCAAGCATATTTTCAGGTTGCTTGCTCACGGAAAAGTACTTATCACATTTATTACATTTGGATACCTCCCTTGCTTCCCACATTTGTTTTAGAATGACACTACTGTCCAGTTGCTTCTCCATGTTTATGCTATTTAGCCTATAGGATTGATTTATTTTTTATTTTATTTAATTTTATTGAAATCTAGGATTACAAATACCTTTGAGCAGGAACTGCTCATTTACAAAGGTTCCACATCTAAGGAATGGGGGTATACATACATACAAAGGTCAACATAATAATACATAGAAAATACAGAGGTTCTTTGTCTTTTAAATAGTTTTTTATTTTAATGGGTTCACCACAATATATCCCAGGCACACTGCCCTAGGGGTAGCTGGTCCATTCCACTGGGGTGTCAAACAGACGAGGCATACTGATGAGTCCTGGTAGGATGAAACACATGTCTATGTCTTCTGTTAGCACCCTTTGCAAACTGTGTGAGAGGCCTTTCGGCACCATGCAATTCTGCTTAAAGTTGGACCAGCATAACATTCTGTGGTGATTTGCATATGCAGCCCATGATGCTTTGCATTGTGGGGGCATGTGTGGTTTTGTATTTTCTTGAAACTCGGCTTCCTAGCCAAATGCCCTTTGGGGTAACCCTTGCCTCAGTGTTTACGCACAGAGGTTCTTTGTCTTCATAATAATACATAGTTACACAATGAAAAGAAGTAAGTGACTGAGGCTTAGGAAATTCCAGTAATTCAAAATGTGCCAAATGTTAGGTAGCATGACATACCAGCCAAGGGCAATCTTGGAAATAAGCACTGCAGGTGAGAGGGAAGGGGGTATGCAGGCCATTAGCCAAGGCATATTTCCACAACAAAGGAGTAGACACCAGCCCTTTTACAAAAGAAAGGGTCCTTGAGGAGCTGTCTAAATTAAAGGTGTACAAGGCAATGGGGCCAGTTGGAATACACCCAATAGTTCTGAAGGAACTATGGGAGGAACTTGCAGTCCCACTAGCCAAACTATTTAACAAGTCATTGGAAAATGGCATAGTGCCACAGAACTGAAGAAGAGCCACAGTTGTGCCATTACACAAGAGTAGTAGCAGTGAGGTGGCAGGAAATTACTGCCCAGTCAGCCTGGCCTCAGTAGTGGGTAAAGTAATGGAGACATTGCTTAAAGAAATGGTAGTGAAGTACCTGAAAGAGAGAGTGGAAAATGTGTCCTGAAGCAGCATGGCTTCATGGCAGCATGCTCATGCCAAACAAATTGGACAGAATTCTTCAACTGGGTTACAAGAGCAGTGAACCATGGTGTGGCTGTGGGCATAGTATATCGGGATTTTAGCAAAGCCTTTGATATGGTTCCACACAGAAGGCTAGCAAATAAATTGGAGCAAACAGGTGTAGGTCAGAAAGTGGTCAACTGGATTAAAAGCTGACTATTGGAAGGCCACTGTCAGAGGGTAGAGGGTGAGGGTAAGAGCTCTAAAGGGGAAGGGAGGGATAAAAGTCAGGAAATGCCTGGGGGAGGAAAGGGAGAGGGGGCAAGGGGATAGGTAGGTAGGAGGGGGCAAGGCAGGGAGAGGTAGCTGTCAAGACTGAAGTGGAGGGCAGTGAGTGGTGGGCCCCTGATTAGGTGAGGCAGTCACAATGACTAGTTGAAATGAGATGAAGTCAGAGTTGTCTCTTATAAGGGCCAAGAGCAGCAGCAGTAAGAGTTTCTTTGTTGAGAGTATTGTACCACTGTGGTGCTCTGTGGGGACCTTTGTAGTCCAGCATCTGGGGACAAGGAACGTTAGTTGTTGTGAACTTCTAGTTTGCTGGGTGCTGTGGTGGTCAATGAGGAGCTTTTCAATGCCCAGGGGCATGACCCGAGGAGGACTTTTTTGGCTAAGAGGCAGGTTTGATACTGTATCTGGCTGATGAGAGGAAGCCATCCTGCCTGAGTGTACAGGTCACAAGTGTGTGTAAGTCAGTCAGCCCCAGTTAGTTGCCTGCATGCTTTGTTGAGTGAAACTGTAATTCTGTGGAGGGCAGAGGCAGAGGCAGAGCCATAAATTGCTAGCCCGTAATCGATGATGGAGGTGACAGAGCTGTTGTTAGCTAACTGGAGAGTGTCAGGAGTCATGCAGTGTTTGTGCCTGTAGAGCAGGCCTATACGGATGTTGGTGGCTTTGGCGACAGAATCTATGTGCCGATGGTAGGAGAGTGAGCTGTCCAATGTGACACCTAGGTATTTAAAATCAGGAACATGTTCAAGTACGGTCTCTGGTTTAGGATGGTGAGGTCACAGCATTTGTACTTGCTCCTAGCATTGTAGAAGGTCATAACCTTTGTTTTGCTGTAGTTCATGACCAGTTTGTGTGACTTGAACCATTCTTCGATGCGCATGAATTCAAGCTGTAATTGTCTCTCAAGGAGCTCTGCGTTTTGGTGGTTGGTGAACATGACGGCATCATTGGCATAGAGCAGTAATTTCTGGTGGCAGACACTGGGAAGGTCATTGAGGAAGAGGCTGAAGAGTAGTGGCCCCAGGATGGACCCCTGTGGGACCCCTGAAAGGACTGGCTTTTCTTCCGAGGTGACACCGGCAATCATAACCTGCTGGACCCTCTCCCCAAGGTAGCTTGAAAACCAGAGCAGTGCTTCATTGGAGAGCCCAATGATTGATAATTGCTTGAGTAGGAGTGGGTGGTTCACAGTATCAAAGGCTTTCATAAGGTCGATGAATACTGCCCCTACACAGTTTCCTTGATCGAATGTGGTGTGGATGCAGCCCATGAATTCTAATAGTGCAGTGGTGGTACTGTGTCCTTTTTGGAAACCATGTTACTCAGGACACTGGATGTCATATTTTTCCAGGTACTTGACCAGTTGGTCTGAGGTGATGCGCTCCAGGGTCTTAGACAATGGAGGGAGGATGGAGATAGGTCTGTAGTTGGAGTGCAGTGATTTGTCTCCACTTTTGTGTACCGGTGTGATGGTCACCTGTTTCCAGTGAGATGGGAAATGGGACATCCCTAGTGATAGATTGAGGACCTTTGTCAGGGGTTCAAGGACTTCTTCAAGGACAAGTGCTAACAATTTTAGGTCAAGGGAGTCACCGCTGTAGCCTGCATTGTGAATGGCCTTCTGAATATAGGTTCTGGCTTCATGCACTGGGATCTCCTTGAAGTAGAATTGTGGGGCAGGGTGTAGGAGAGGAGTAGTTGCAGGAGGGTTACTACTAGTGGGGGCATCAAAGAAATTAAAAGGGAGGACACTATCCAAGTTGGAGAATGCATTGTTAAAGGTGGTGGTGATTGTGTACAGGTCAGATGTTGGTGTTCCATTTATGTTGAGCATGGTGGGTGGTGACTTAGGGTCCTTGCCTGTAAGGTCTTTCAAGTTACTCCAAATTTTTTTTCCATCACCCCAGGAGTTGGAGAGAGCTTCCTTGAAGTATTTGCTTTTGGTGCTCCTAACTGCCCATGTGCACTCATTTCTGGCAGCTTTATACTTTTGAATATTCCCAGGGTTGGATGTTGCATGGGCACAGTGCCAGAGATGATCCCTATGTTAGAGTAAAGTGATTAGATAGGGGGTTATCCAAGGGTTAGCTCTGCTCCTGACCTTCAGCTTTTTGAGAGGTGCAAAGATATCTGCAGGCTGCAGTGAAGCAGCTGATGAAAAGGTCTAAGGCTTGGTTTACATCAATGGCAGAGTCGATTGGTGTCCAGTCCAGGTGGCTTAGGTGTGTCTTTAGTAGCTCAAGGTACCCCTGCTTTAACACTCTGGTGTAGATTATTTTAGGGGGATTAATTAATTTCTTTGTCCAGGTACATGTGATCGGTGAGTGGTCACTGATCCCATCAGGGAGCACTGAGACTTTTGAAATTTGTTCAGGGTGAATAGTATGGATCCAGTCCAGAAGTGTGTGCGACCCTGTCCTATAGTTGCATCTGGTTATCCCTCATATCCCCACTCAATTGGCTCTTAAAGACCTTATGAACACCATGGGCCTTGTTGATCCATGGAGGATCCTCTTTCCCTCTACCCGAGATTACTCATTTCATTCCTTGCCCCATAATACATTTTCAAGAATTGATTTCTTTCTGTTGGGGATTGAGCACCTAGCGAGGGTTCAAAGCTGTGTCTATCTCTCCAAGGTGATTTCTGATCACCACCCAACTCTGTTGCAGTGGTCTACACCCATTTCTGTTAACCAAGTTAAAGTCTGGAAATTTAATCCCCAACTACTAAGGTCCCAGAACATAGTCGATCTTCTTCAAAAGTATATAGAAAACTTCCAGAAGTTTAATGCCCCGTCCATGCCAAAGTTAGATGTGTTATGGGGTGCCCTGAAATGCTCACTAAGAGGCGAAATTATTTGGCTGGCCTCTATCAGGAAAAAGAAAATGTCATCAGATTCTTTCTTACTTTTACAACAAATCAGAGCTTTAGAACAGTCCTTAACTTCCCAATCCCACTCTATGGAATTTGAAAAATTAGAAAGCCTTCGATTTCAATACAACACCCTTCTTGGCGATAAGGTTGAGTATCTTCATTTTAAGTCAAAAGTCAACTACTTTGACCAAGGGGATAAGGTGGGGAAACTCCTAGCCTTAAGGCTTAGGGCACAAGTGACAGACAGGATAGTAGTAACTATTCAGGATCCAATAGGTAAGTTCCACACCACACCCAATGAGATAGCTTCATGTTTTAAATCATACTATCAATCTCTCTACTCATGTACCCCTCCACCCCCTAAAAATACCGCATTAGATCTCTTTCTACAAGGCATAGATCTTCCACATTTATCCCAGCACCAAATAGCCACCTTACAAGCCCCTCTGAACATAAATGAAATACACAAAGCTATTGAGACTCTCCCTACTGACAAAGCACCAGGCCCAGATGGCTATACAACCAACTTTTATAAAAGCTTTTAGATCTCAATTGGGTGCAATTTTGCTTGACACATACAATTACATAGTCAAATACGGGTTATCAGACCTCAGCCTCACCGAGGCTACTATCGTAGTGCTCCCTAAACTGGATAGGGACCCTACATTACTGCTGAATTATCACCCAATATCACTTATAAATGTAGATATGAAGATTCTAGCTAAAATCCTGGCTAATAGGATGGCCAAGGTTTGGCATACATTAATAAGTCCTGAGCAAGTTGGTTTTGTGGCCGGGCGCCTTTCATCAGATCATTTACGTAAAATTTCTCTTCTCATTTCTGCATCCGAGGATTCCCATACTCCAGCAGCTTTGGTGTTCCTGAATGCAGAAAAAGCCTTTGACCGGGTTTCATGGGAATATTTGTTTGATTTACTTCCAAGATATCGAATTCTGAAGCAATTCATACAATGGGTTAAAATACTTTATTCACACCCCTCCACCCGGGTATTATGCAATGGGGTCCTGTCACCACCTTTTTCCCTTCAATAGGGTACAAGGCAAGGTTGCCCCCTCTCCTCCTACTTATTTAACTTATTCTTAGAACCACTCATTAGGAAGATTAACCAATCCATAGCAATATCCGGTATTTCGATCAACCAGTTTCAATACAAGCTATCGGTGTACGCCGATGATATTATGCTCCACATTACAAACCCATTCATATCTA
Organism: Neoceratodus forsteri; assembly: GCA_016271365.2. Lineage (NCBI taxonomy): Eukaryota > Metazoa > Chordata > Ceratodontiformes > Ceratodontidae > Neoceratodus > Neoceratodus forsteri. The sequence goes on along the minus strand of CM028132.1, from coordinate 717,332,290 downwards.
TACCAGCCACCTTCACCATTATTCAAGAGTTTGGGGAACTCTCTAACTACAAATTAAATGTTGCTAAAATAGAAGTAATGCCACTAAATAACTACACCCTAAAAACGGATATTGAACAACTTGGGCTCACCTGGGTAAGGGACAAAATAAAATACTTGAGCATATACTTGTCTCAATCTAATAGCAAAATGAAGCAACATAACTTGGACCAATTACTCACAAATATTAGGACAGATCTGAATCGCTGGGCACTACTCCCTGTCTCCCTTTGGGGACATATTAACATTATAAAAATGAATGTTTTGCCCCTCTTGTTATATCCCCTTCAAATGTTAAATAATTTCCTTCCTTAATCCTGATTTCTCCAAGTGCACAGCACCATCTCAAAATTCATTTGGAAAAATAAGTCACCTCGAAGAGCAATTGTTAAACTACAGAGACCTAAAGAATAAGGTGGGCTACAGGTCCCCAATTTCTACCACTACTACCTGGCTTTTAACTGTGCCATAATTTCATGATGGCTAAAACCCACAGAAGATCCCCCATTGTGGTTACAAATAGAAAAGTCAATATGTAATGCAGCAGGAGTAGATATTAAGAGTCTTCCCTATCTGAGTGCCAATAAAGTCCCTATGCAGTGTAAAACCACGCCTAACATGGCTTCTATTCGGATACATGCGCAGATGAACAAAACTTTTGGGGATTTATTAACTAAGGACTTATCACAGCCCCTCCTTAAATACCCTAACTTCAAAATAGGGGCAAAGTTATCACCACATCTACTTGGCCGGTGGGTTGTGGAGATATGGTGGCAGATATAACCGAAAATCACAAATTTCTTGCCTTTTCAGCTATTAGGACAAAATACAAAGTACCAGCTTCCTTCTGTTTTAAATATCTTCAAATCTCCCATGTCGTAATACAGCATTTCGGCAGTGGTCTTTGGTGACCGGTACATGCTCGGCCCTATACTTGGTTCACTTCCCAGGAGACCATCATCCCATTATGTTGCCTTTTACTATAAAGAGCTTCAGGCAAGATATAGTGAACTAGAAGGTGCCCCCTGTTACATGTGGGACAGGTCCCTTCCTTCTACTTCTCAGGTACCCCGCCAATGGCGACAAATCTGGAAAAGACTGTATAAAGATGTTAGATGTGGACGGTATAGACTGCTTCAATTTTATGTACTGCACGACCTATATTACACACCTGTAAAACTCAACAGAATGGGGCATTATCCAACAGAATTGTGTACCAGATGTGGATCCCAGAGGTACACTTCTTATATTCTCTGGGAATGTGATAAAGTTACCCCATTGTGGGCTGCCATTCGATCCAAACTGGACCCCACATTGGGGCTACAGAGTGCTTTCCAACCAGAAATTTGTATCTTGGGAGACTCAGGAGAAACTCTAATAGGAAACCAAAGGAAACATATGTCCTTCATATCTCTGTGTGCCAAGAAAATTGTACTACGCCATTGGTTAGATCAGCAAAATTCCCACGTACACAGAATGGCACAAAGAAATTCTTTTTGCTTTACCAGCAGAATACTTTATAGCAAATATATCCAAACATAGCAATAAATACCAAAAGGTATGGGCACCCCTACATACTCTATTATCCATCTAGGAGAGCCCTAGTACAGACTTGGACCTGATATAGTTCTGTGCAGGTTAACGATCAAGCTCCTTTTATTTTCTTATTTGCTTGTCTGACTATTCCTTCCATTATCTCGGAAGGAAACTACCCCTTAGCTATATATTGTAGTGGCAATGTGGGAGGGTCGGGAGGAGTGGGAAGGGGAATAAAGGGTCTTATTAGTTCTACTATATTACAGTATGTTTTAGTAGTTAGATATTCTTGTTAGACAATCTAATAGTACCTCTACTTTGTCAGCTCTGGTCACCAATGTTGAAGACACCATAACCTATAACTTCACGTACTAATGGAGATGCACAATGTCTAGTTATATACTATGGTTGTTCGCTTAACCATCTGTACAAGAAGACTTGTATAACATACCATAAATGTACTGTGACTCTAGTGTTATAATAATAAAGCATATTAAATATAAAAAAAAAAATAGTTGCATCTGGTGGGGTGGTAACAAGCTGGGTGAGGTTCTGTGATGTGACAGCATCCTTGTAGTTTCTGGCCTCCAGCGATAGCCAATTTATGTTGAAGTCGCCTAGTACTATGAGTTCAGAGTTATGGTGTAATCCCTGTAGGCTTTCCAATATGCTCATAAATCCATTGGGCTGATCTTTAGGGGGTAGGTACACAGAAGCAATGGTGAGCTCCTTGTTGTGTGCCCCAAGTAGAACTTTAATAGCGAGAACCTGCGAGGGTGGTTTAGGGTTTGAGAACGGGAAGACTTGACCCAGATAGGAATTCCTCAGGTAGATGGCACAGCCTCCACCTCATTTGGAAACCCTGTCCTGCCTGAATGTAGAGTATCCAGGGATGGTGACTGCAGCATCTGGTATCTTGGGGTTAAGCCATGTTTTGACAACAGAGAGTACATCAGGGCTATGTTGCTGGACCCAGGTTTGGAAGATGTCAAGTTTGTTAAGGAGGCTGCCGACATTGATTGAGGCTAATGTGAGGGACCTCTCCCACCTTTTTGTGGCATGGGGTGCTTGGCTGGTAGGCCCCGGGTTAGGAAGAACATTTCCAGATATCAGAAGTAGCATAAGTAGTATCCTAAGAAGGTGCGCTTTAATCATTTTGCAGACTAGTGTTGTTGTAGGGCATCTAGTCCTCTTGGCCTTGATGGTCTGTGTTTGCCCCATGATATTGCAGAGCACAATATATAAAGCCTTGTGTAACACTGATGTTTTAAATATCACCGAGTACACTTATTATATTGGGGGGGCCTCCTGTCCTCCATCACTGCTAGACATGCCAGATAGGCGACGCATGTGTCTCGTGTCGCATCTCCGTGAGTAGAAATGTGTGCTCCCTACTCTGCTCACTTTGCTCACAGAGAGTTGCAATTTAAGCCCTAGGAGACCTGGATGTGCTCCCTCAGGTCGCTTGTTTCTCCAAAGTACAGCTACAGCTGTTTTCAGTATATTTAAAAGTAGTGTTTAAAAGCCCCTCATGCGGAGCACTTGCAAATAAAGATTTAAATGCCACAAACGTACAGAAAACCCTACTATGTCCCCCAATAAATTGTCTTTCACTAGTTCAGATAGCTGAACTCTCCACCTGTTTAATATATGACTATCCAATAGGGTCAGGAAAAAAGTACAAGTGAGTGCAGTTGACACTGAAAGCACCATAGTCTAAGAACACAAACAGTGCTTGGCTCGCAGAGAGTTGCAATTTAAGCCCTAGAAGACTCGGATGTGCTCCCTCGGGTCGCTTGTGTCTCCAAATTACAGCTACAGTTGTTTTCAATATATTCAAAAGTAGTGTTTAAAAGCCCCTCATGCGGAGCACTTGCAAATAAAGATTTAAATGCCACAAACGTACAGAAAACCATATTATGCCCCCCCATAAATTGTCATTCACTAGTTCAGATAGCTGGACTCTCCACCTGTTTAATATATGACTATCCAACAGGGCTCAGAAAAAAGGTACAAGTGAGTGCAGTTGACACTGAAAGCACCATAGTCTAATAACACAAAACCAAGAGGTTACCGGTATGTACTGCGTTTATCCCTGTAACAAATTTAATGTTTCTATTATGTCTCCTCTGTTCCTTCTCTGCTCTAGGGAGAATAGAATCAACTGGCTGAGCCTATTTTCATAAGATTTGTGGTGTAGTCCCTGCACCACTGTTGGTGTCTCTCCTCTGCACAGATTCCAGATGATCTATGTCCTTTTTTAGGTGTGACCTCCAGAACTGCACACAGTACTCCAAGTGAAGACTCACCAAGACCTATAGAATGGGATGATTACCTCACACTTTCTGCTAGTAAAACCCCTACCTATATATCCAAGGATGCCACTTGCCCTTAGTGCTGCTTTTTTGCTTTGCTTTTCTACCTTTAAATCGCCCAATATCATAACTCCTAGATCCCGTTCCATCTTTTTTATTTTTATTTATTTAGTTTTTGTTGACCAGGTAAGTGCACTAGACAAATCCTGCCTATTTTCAGGCATGACCAGGGGAGGGATACAGATGAATGCCAACTGACCTTGAATCAGATTAAGCTGTTTATCTTTGTCTTTTCCAATTGCTGCCCTTCCAGGACATAGTTATTTCCTGGGTTCCTCTTACCCAAGTGCGTTACCTTACCCTTTTTGGCATTGAATCTCAACTGCCAGTTCTTTGACCATTCCTCCAGATTTCTTAGATCTACTTCCATTCCTTGAACCCCTTCCTGTGTGTCCACCCTGTTGCAGAGTTTTGTATCATCTGTGAACAGGCAGACTTTCCCTTTCAGTCCCTCAGTGATGTCGCTGATGAGTATCTTGAAAAAGGGATTGGGCCAAGCACTAATCCCTGTGGAACCCCACTGGTTACTCTCTCCTTCTGTGACAAGGTGCCATTTACCATAACTCTCTGAATCCTGTCCAATAGTCAGCTTTTAATCCAGTTGACCACTTTCTGACCTACACCTGTTTGTTCCAATTTATTTGCTAGCCTTCTGTGTGGAACCATATCAAAGGCTTTGTTAAAATCCTGATATACTATGCCCACAGCCACACCATGGTTCACTGCTCTTGTAACCCAGTTGAAGAATTCTGTCCAATTTGTTTGGCATGAGCATGCTGCCATGAAGCCATGCTGCTTCAGGACACGTTTTCCACTCTCTCTTTCAGGTACTCCACTACCATTTCTTTAAGCAATGTCTCCATTACTTTACCCACTACTGAGGCCAGGCTGACTGGGCAGTAATTTCCTGCTACCTCACTGCTACCACTCTTGTGTAATGGCACAACTGTGGCTCTTCTTCAGTTCTGTGGCACTATGCCATTTTCCAATGACTTGTTAAATAGTTTGGCTAGTGGGGCTGCAAGTTCCTCCCATAGTTCCTTCAGAACTATTGGGTGTATTTCAACTGGCCCCATTGCCTTGTGCACCTTTAATTTAGACAGCTCCTCAAGGACCCTTTCTTTTGTAAAAGGGCTGGTGTCTACTCCTTTGTTGTGGAAATATGCCTTGGCTAATGCTGGACCATTACATTTGTCTTCATGGGTGAAGACCAAGTAGAAGCATTTGTTGAGTACTTCCGCCTAGTCTTTGTCATTCTCCACCAGCTATCCCTCTTTAGTTGCTAACCTGGTTATTCCTCCCTTACTCTTTCTTTTTTGCTGTATATAACAAAAGAATGTTTTGTCCTCCAACTTCACTCTATGTGCTAGTCTTTCCTCCATCTAGGACTTGGCTACCCTAATCGGCTTTCCTACTTCCTTGAGTTTAATCCAGTATTCTTCTCTATTTTTCTCTATGCTTCTCAGATTTGGTCTCCTTGTACTTTCTATAAGCTTTTTTTCTTACATCTAATTACAGTTGACACTTCTTTGGAAATCAAGAGTGTTTTTTTTTTTTTGGTTTTCTGGATTTGTTTATTTGTTTTGCGCATTGTGCCGAGACTGTAGTTACAGCATTTTTCAGTTTTATCCAAGTGTCTTCCACATTCCCTGTGGCATCGGTTACCAGCAGTTCTTTAATACGTTCCCTCATTCTTGGGAAATTAGCTTTTCTGAAATCGAGCACCCTGAGTTTGGTGTGACAAGAGTTCTCTGTGTTGTTAATTGAGAGCCAGACTGACCTGTGGTTGCTGGTGCCCATGTTGATTCCTACTTACATGTCTGACATCCTGGCACTATTTATGAGTACAAGGTCCAGAATAGCAAATTCCCTAGAGGGTGACTCTACCGATTGATTAAGTTCCCCCCATAGCATGATTAGGAATTCTCTACTCCTCCTCTCTGAGGAGGCAGCAAAGGTGGACCAGTCTACATCTGGTAGATTGAAGTCCCCAGCCATTAGTAACTCACCTTTGTTGGCCATCCTCAGTATGTTTCCCAGTAGGTCATTATCCTTCTCAATTACCTGGGTGGGGGTCTGTAGATAACTCCTATCCGGATAGGGTCCCTGTTACCAGCTCCCAGAGTGAACCATAGGGCCTCTGCATCACTGTGCAGTCTCTGGATTTCAGTTGCATTGATCCCATCTCCGATATACATAGTCACCCTCCCCACCTTTCTTTCACTTGAGTCTCTCCTGAAGAGAGTGTATCCAGGGATAGCAACATTCCAGGTGTGGCACTCCCTGAACCAAGTCTCTGTGATAGCAACCCAATCAAGGTGGGCTTCAATCGTTATGGCAGTGAGGTCTAGGATTTTGTTTGGAAAGCTATGAGCATTAATGCACATTGCCTTCCATCCCTGGTTAGTCCCACTTGCTGCATGATTACTCTGTTTACATTTTGTGTCCTTAGCGCACTTTCCATTTCTAATGCATTTGGAACATCTTTGTGGAATTCCAAAACCTTTGTCACATGTGGTGGTTGTGATGTAGTGTCCTCATGTATCGACATGTTTGATGAAAAGGGAATGACATCAGTTGGTTCATAAGATGCAATGATTCCTGATGCCCCTTCCCTTCCTACTAGTTTAAATGACTGATGAAGATGTCACATTTTTGACCAAGTGTGCATGTTCCCTCCTTTGTAAGGTGAAGGTCATTAAACTTCTCTTTCTCAGAAATTCTGCCAGTTCCCGATGTAGCCAGGCCCCTTATCTAGACACCAGTTTTTAAGCCATGTATTAAGCTCATAGATGTCCCCTTCTCTAATTTTATGCCTGCTTTCCCACAAAGGCAGAATCTCTGAGAAGGAGATGCTGGACAAAAAGGAAGTTATTTTTTCACTGAGTTTTGTTAGATTTTTTCTTAGTCTCCTCCACAAACTGACTAGCTAGGTCATTTGTGCCAATATGGATCAGAATGTGTATGTCCTGCTTGCTGTTGCACACAATGCCCTTGTTGTGGTCTGTGTCCCTCCATGCCGATGTTCCTGGGAGACATCTTACTGCAATCTCCGATTGGCCACTTTGGTGGATGCAAGACTCTACTCCATGTATCATACAGTCTCCTGTTATTAGTGCTTTTTTTTGTCTTTGGTGACCTTTGATTTGGTTAGCGTCTCCATTCGATGTCTGTGGTCCTCTTCCACTGGTTTGCCTGCCTCAACAGTAGGTATGGATACCAGTGGGGAGAACCTATCTGACCTGTGAATTGGTTTTGGAGTCACCATGGCACTGCGGTTTGGCTTAGCTTTGCTGTTTCTAATCAGCTGCTATCCCCTTGATCTGCTAGTTTTCTGGTGAAGTGGTGCTGTTGGTCCCCAGAAAATACAAAAACTTTAAATCCCTATAACTCTGGAACCATTTAATATTTTTTCACAAAACCTTCCAAAGGCACTGCCTTGCACAGCATGCTTCAAACTGGAAAGTTTCAAGTAAAAGTTCCTTTCTGTGTCGGCTGTAGTTGAATGCAAAAAAAAATCCCATGTTAAGGATAGGAAACAAATCTGATGTCTACAAGAAAATAACATATGCAGATCTCAAAAAAAGCACAAGCTGCCATCATGAAACCTTACATAGATCTAGACCTTGCCTATTAGATGACACATGCACATTTTTGGCTAATTTCATCAAACACTGCCAAAGCTATTAATGTGGAAAGTTAGGAGTTTAACATTGAATACCCTACTCTACCCTAACTATAGGGACGCTAACTGTACCCCTATAATTCAACAGTAAGAACATTGCTGTCTAGAAGAACTAAAAATGAGGGCATTGAGAATGCAACCCATTAAGTAATCCCATAATTTTCCTTTGAAAAGCCTGAGGTGAGAAAATTGCCTAATGCTTTCAAGGAGGGCATTCTAAATAGATAGTCCAGAGAAGGCAAAAGCTAGAAAGCCACATTTTCCACTGGCTATTTGTACAAGACCCTGGTCAACACTTCTGAGAGAGATTTCGGAGGTGATGTGAGATATGCTAGTGGAGTCAAAACAGACAGACAGTAAAATAATACAACTGTTAAGAAGTACTCAGTTGTAACTTTTTATTTCAGAAGTATTTTTCTTTTTCCTTTTGCTCATCAGAAAGTCTTCTGTGTGATAAGTATTGTGCTAGATGTATGGAACAACTCTTTGCCTAGCAACTGACATACAGTATCTAGTTCTATCTCCCTCCCCACATCATCAGTATTGTGATCTCACTGACAGTGACATCTCAGGTGACGGACCTTGCAGCCACTGATTGGCTGTTCCTAAGCAGCTGTAATGTCACAGTCAGTAAGGTTGTAGTGCTGATGGTGTAGTGGGGGGGGTATAGATAAATATGACAGCTGGCAAGCAGAGTGTTTTCTCACACATCACTCCTGTAACATCAGGTAAACATTCCTCTAATTAAATGAAGAGAGAAAAACATACCTCAGATATCAAAGATAATGGTTGATGGCATTTAAAAACAAGCATTTGTCAATGCTGAATGTTTGCTTGCTGGTATTGGCATTGGCAGTGTAGGAGTTACAGAGCTGCATAACAGGAATGGTAGTGAAGTATTGCACTGAAGCCAACCCCACCACCACCCTGCAGAGACTGACAGGCATTGGGGTGTGCCTTTGGGTCATCAGGCATAATGGCCATGCCATTTCACCACACCCTACCCTGCAGACACTGACAAGTGTCATGGTGTTTCTTGGGGTCTTTGGCCCTTATGTGCACCCCCTTCCATCAGGAAATATAGTGAGATGGGTGCAGTATAGGACAATGGGGTGAACTTTGGGGCCAAAGAGTCCAAGGCACACCTTGATGCCTCTCACTGGCTGCAGGGTGTGGAATGGTATGAGCATTACAGGCGAGAATCCCAAGTCACACCCCTGATGCCCGTCATTCCCTACAGGGTGAGGCGTTATGGTTGGAAACCCAAACACCTCAAGCATTCATTGGAATTTTCACTCCAAATTTTCAATATGTTTTTTTTGTGACCCCACCTCATGAACAGTGGTAATATCAGTTTGTTAGCCGAAAGCTGCTTTTGCACAGTGACTACAGCATTTAGCACCACCGGATGTGAAAAATTACAGCTGTACTGTTCATGGGGAGGTGTAAAAAATGGCAATGTTGAAAATCTGCAGTGAAAATATTAAAAAAACTAGTGAAGTCATGAGCGTGCGTAGAAACTGTGCAATGTACACCCATAATGTAATTAGTTTGGGGATTTTTAACAGCCGATTGTCAACACAGGCATTTTGGGACCTCCGATCATGAACAGTGTCACTGTGATTTTCTTCATCTGTCCCAAACAATGATTTTCCACAGCAGCCACGTATTTCTGCACTGAAAGTGTGAAAACACATTTCGGCCATGTTGTGAAAAATGACAGCTGTACTGTTCATAAGAAAGTGTGGAAAAATGCTACTGGTGAAAATCTGTACTGAAAATATTACAAATTTATGAATTTATGAGGGTGCGTGGAAACTGCACAATGCTCACTTGTAACACAGTCATTTTATGGACTTTTGTCACCAAATTTTCAATATAGCAATTGTAAGACCTCTGCTCATGAACAGTGTCACTGTAATTTTCTTAATCTGTCCCAAACATTGCTTTCACACACCGACTGCACCATTGTGCACTACATGTGCGAAAACACATTTTGGGTCAGAAGTGAAAAATGGCAGCTGTACTGCTCATAAGGAAGTGTAATAAAATGGCAATGTTGAAAATTTGGCATGCAAATATTAAAAATTCGCAAACTTGCAAGCGTGCATAGGAACTGCACAACATGCACTCCTAAAACAGTCATTTTGGGGAATTTTTCCACCAAATTTTCAACATAGCCATTTTAAGAGCTTTTCTCATGAACACTGTCACTGTGATTTTCTTAATGTGTACCATACATTGATTTCACACACCGACTGTGCCATTGTACGCTACATGTGCAGAAACACATTTTGGGTGAGATGTGAAAAATGACTGCTGTACTGCTCATAAGGAGGTGTGGTAAAATGGCAATGTTGAAAATCCAGAGTGCAAATATTAAACATTTGTGAACTTATGAGCGTGCATAGGAACTGCGCAACACAAGCTCGTAAAACAGTAATTTTTAGGAATTTTTTCACCAAATTTGCAACATAGGCTTTTTGCGAGCCTACCTTATGAATACTGGCACTGTTGTTTCGTTATTTAGTCCCAAAAGGTGATTTCACGCAGTGACTGTGAAATCACTCTTCAGGCCCAATTAATGCCATGACAGTTCCATATTTCATGAGGAGGGGTCCCAAAAACCCCATGTTGAAAATTGGGTGCCAAAATTCCCCAAAATGTCTGAGATATGTATTAAAGTTGAAAAAACCCTATTTATTGCATTATACAGCTTATCGGCATTTCCTCAGTTCGCAGTCGGCTTTGAAGAGTGCAGACATGTTCCCGGTCCACTGAACATTGTCGTGCCGGCCTCTGGAGGTAAGTATGGGGTGAGGGGGGGTGTAGTGAGGTAGGATGCACAGAGAGTGGTCAGGGAGAGCGCCGAGGGAACTTTTTTTGTTTACAGGTTTTGTTGTTCTTAGGAAGTCGACGCGGGATGTTTGTCACACTTGGGTGGGCTCCCAGCATGGCAGCTGGAAGGCTGTTTGGGGGGGCCTGGAGCCAATGGGGGATTGGGCACCCCCATCGGCCATAACAATTTTTGCCACGCTGGGGTGGGCTCCCAGCGTGGCACCTGGAAAGCTTTTCTGGGGGGTGGCGTGGAGCTGACGGGGGATTGGGCACCCCTGTCGGCCATACAGTGTGTGCATGAGGGAAAGCACATGAACATGCAATATGCATGCGTGCATGCGTGTGGAGGGGGGAGCGCTGCTCACTGAAGCAGAGCTCTCCCTTTAAACTGTATGGCACTGCATTTTCAACTGCTGCTATAGACAGTTGCAGCATTCATTGGAGAACTGCGGCCACACCTACAAACACACTGACTGAATTGGAAGACGGGTGCCACACCTCCGAAAACTCAGATGATGGTACTATGTTTCTTGCACATGGGTGCAAGCAAACATAATGAATATTAGTTTTAGGCAGTGCACTAGCTCTTTAAGTAACTAGATGGAGATTTGACAGAAGCCGTATAAAGCCTTATAGAAGTCTTATGAATAGAGCATAAAACCACTGTCTGTAGTTCCGGGGAAGTCAGTTTAACCTGGTATATAGAAGTCAATTATTTATTTTATTTATTTATAAGCAAATCAGCATTACAACCCTTTGAGTCATAGACTCATTTCCAAAGGCTCCACATCATGATACAAAGAGAAATATACAGATAGTAATGACAATCGAAGGAACAGGTAATACATATGATGGAGAACATTGAACACAGTTAGCAGTGTGAAAGTATCATCCAGCAGATGAGCTTCAGTCCTATACAAATAGTTGCTAGGCATCTGTTAATATGTCCATCAGCAGAATGAGCTGTAGTCCTATACAGTCAGTAGCTAGGCAGTTGCTAATGTACAAGCACACTAACATTTTATGAGGTACAAAGTGTGCTGTCTCAGGAGAGACTTTGTCAAGGCTGGCTAGGCTCTGACCCCTGAAGAGAGGCACCTAGAGGCCTATGTTTTGGAAGTGGACACTCACAGTTGCGGGTGTACAGAATGTGATTCTTGAGTGCAACCTTGAAAGGCCCTATTTTGGTGAGAGAGGTGATGGTGGGAGTGGGGAAAGCATTGTACCAGGAAGGTGCTCTGAAGGGGAAGGATCTTTGTACTAGTAAAGTCCTGACCCTAGGGATCTGTAATATAGTCTTGGAGGCACTGCAAGTGGCAAAAATAGGGGTGGCAGGGAGAAGGGGTGTGGAGACCCCGGGGGGGGACATACTCTGTTGTATTTTTTTTGACAAGGAGGCAGGACTGATATTGAAGTCACTCCTCAAGTGTGAGTATGTTGGTTAAGGAATAAAGGGTGCAGATAAGTGTCCAATTATTGGCTCTGGACATGAGTCTGCATGCCTTGTTAATGGAAATTTTGATTTTGTTTAGAGCGGTGGCATCGGCTGCTGCATATACTGTAAGTCCACAGTACAGAGGATATGACTGCCAGGCAGAAGGCTTCAGGTGGCAGGCAGTCCTTATGTCTGTATAACAGGCCAACACATGCAATGGTGGCTGAGGTGAGCATATTGATGTGAGTGTGAAATGAAAGGGTACAGTCAAAAGTGGTGCCCAGGTATTTGTAGGTGAGGACTTGGTCCAGTAGATGGAGCAAGCTGGATAGGATCAGGAGGGGGGAGTCCTTGGCTTTGCTTTGGCAATGGGCAAAAAGCATGGATGTGTTTTTTTTTTTATATTTACGATAAGTCAGCGGTCCATGACCCAGTTCTCAATTTGACTGAAGAAGTGCTGGAGGGAGGACTGGAGTGCAGAGGGGTCATAGTGGGAAGTGAAGAGAACTATATTGTCCACATAAAGAAGAACTCTGCCTGAACAGAAGCTGGGCAGGGTGTTTAGATAAAGACTAAAGAGCAACGGGCCCAGGAAGGAGCCCTGAGGGACACCAGAGCAATCAGGCTGGGTACTGGAGAGGGTGGTGTGAACTGTTACACATTGGGACCTTGAGGAAAGGTAGCTAGAGAACCAGGAGAGGGGACCATGAGAGAAGCCAAGTTGGTGGAATGTGTTCAGTAAGAAGGGGTGTGAGGCCGTATAAAAGGCCTTGGAGAGGTCAATAAAAATGGCACGGTGAGGTGGCCCTTGTCTATGGCAGAGTAGAGGAAGTTAGAGAATTCTGTGAGGGCAGTGATCATGCTATGGGCAGATCAGAAGTCATGCTGCTCCCTGCATAGCAGGCCATGGGTGCAAGGCACTCTGTGAGTTGATTGGCCAGTACTTTTTGAGAGCTTTGGAGAGCGGAGTGAGGATGGAGATTGGTCAACAATTGCTGGGGGAGGAGCTATCCCCACCTTTCAGTATGGGGATAATGACTGCTGTTTTCCAGGCAGTTGGGAACTGTCCAAGACACAGAGAGTGTTTGAGTAAGTCTGTGAGTGGGACAAGGACGGAATCAAGGACCAGTCAAAGGAGTCTTATGTCAAGGGGGTCATTGCAGAGGCTAGTGCCACTGAGTGCTTTGGTTAAGTAAGGTTTGGCTTCTTGTGGGCTAATGACCCATAAGTGGAATAGTGGGCAGTGGAGAATAGGTGCTAGATAGGATGGAGGTAGGTCAAAAAAGTTCCCATGGAGGACTGCACTGAGATCAGAAAAGGCAGTGTTGAGGCAGCCAGCGATGCTTTTTGGGTCTGTGGAGGTGGTGCCATTAATGTTGAGTTGGGATGGGGTGGAGAGCAGGATTTCCCATTAAGTTCTTTTATATTGTCCTGGAACTTGCAGGTGCTCCCCCAAGAGGCAGCCAGTGAGGATCTGTAGTATCCTGCCTTGGCTTTACGTATGGCCTAGGTGCATCTGTTATGCTCAGTATTCTAGACTTGTCTATCTGTCTGTTTGCCAGAAGTGGCTTTGTGCCAGAGGTTGCCCCTCAATTGCAGTTGCTAAAGAAGCATAGGAGTGACCCAAGGTGCATTATGCTTCTAGGTATGGGTTTTGACAAATGGGGTGAGTGTATCACAGGCCTTGTTGAGGGAGCTAGTGAAGTAGTTGAGGGACTCATCTATGTTCTGGGCCAGTTTTATGGGGGACCAATCTCAGTAGGCTAGGTAGTGTTTGAGCTTACTGAGGCCTTGCAGAATTTAAAGCAAACATAGCAGTCATGTGATAAAGTGTGTCTAATTTACTTTCAGTGTGACTCTGTTGGGCAAAATTTAATAATAGGGCAAGAGTAATCTAAACATGGTATAAATTGCCGGCCCGGTGGCGCTGAGGGTTGAGGCGCTGGATGCCTGGTCGCATCACGCCCGGCGGCCGGGTTCGGGAGTGGACTCGGGTCGCCGGGTGGGTCAGCCGGGGGAGATAGGCTGGAGCATCCAATGACAGCTCACCTTCTCGGGGAGGATCCAGCGATGCCCGACACTTGCATGACCCCGAGCGGAGGCTCGAGGAACTGCAAGCTCCATTTGGGGATGGGATGCTGCCATTGAGCAGCATGGACGTCGGCGCATGCATCATGATGTCGGGGGAAGTTACTTGCTGCTCAGGGAGGAAGTAAACACGGAAAAACAAGCCTGCCTCAGCTGGGAAGATGGGAGGACCATGGCCGTGCCCACGATTTGCCTGTGCCCGCCCAGCAGACCTCAGACTGATGAAATGTAAGTTACGGGGTCTGAGTCCCCCACCTTGTCCCCGCCCGTGGGGTAATCCACGGCTCCATGGGGCCTAGGGGTCTGCTTGGGTAGGGTTCCGGGCAGTGGGATGTCCAGTTGTCCCCCCTGAAGGGTCGGAGGTGGCAGGCTGGGGAGGAGGAGGAATAAATAGTAATTTCAAAAAAAAAAAAAAAAAACATGGTATAAATTTTGCTCCACCAAGTGAAGCAGTAATCTGGTATCTCCTTCATTTTCTTTTAATTCACCATCAAGCTGGACCCTACAGCTATCAAATGTAAAGGCTTCAGTACATAGCCATTTACTGTTTTTAAGTCTAATGCTTATGGGCCCAGTTCTAGAAGGGTTGGCACAAGCCATGCTAAAGGCGACTTGCACCAAACGCCATTGCGCCAAGGACCCTGCGCCCAAAATCTCTATTGGGCTGGATCCCTTTGGCTAAGTCCCGTGACTTGCACCAACCCAAACTGTATGCCAAAGGGAGGGTGCACCTGACTGGGTTGGTGCAAACTGCAGCAACCATAGTGGAAGGGCACAAGAGCCCACCTCCACATGCCCCGATCCCCCATAGAAGTAAAAATGCACCACAGGGCTATTGATCCCTCCTCTGCCCCTGATTCCCACTGTTCAGTAAAGAAAGTCCCACATGGTTAGCAGACGCCCCCATGCCCTGATGCCCCATAGAAGTAAAAATGCCCTGCAGGGCTATCAGTCCCCGCAATTCCCTGAACCCCACCAAACGTCAGTGAAATAAGCCCCACAGGGCTAGCTCCTCCCCCCAGCCCTGATCCTTGAAGACAAGTCTGGCCATAAATGTCAAGAATGAAGAAAAAATAGTAACCTCATTTTCCTTGGTAGTCTACTGGCCCCCCCACCTGGCATTGCCAGACCACCCCGCTCCCCTGACCTATACCCAGTCAGCGACTGGCACAGCCAACTTCTCACACCATGGCCAGTCACTGACTGAGCTCTGTATGAGCGCGTACTACTGTAAATAGTATGTGCTCAATGATTGAGCTGTCATTCACTGAATGCCCATATTAATGGTGCTGTCCAAATTTGTAAACTTAAGCAGAAAGTTCTGAGGTAATTTTCTTTTCAGGTAATAAATATTTATGTATGTATGTGTAGCCTCTCCCCCCCAATCTGGGATTTACTTGTATTGGGCTATTGCCCCATTGCTTCATTGTGTCCTGTTTCTGTCTCTGGTTCCCTGGACTGTGAATTGGGACTGCAGGGCTTTCCTGAGATTTGCAGCACCTGCCACCAAGGACCTTTATGCTATTTTCACCTCCAGGCACTAGGGAAGCATTCTGCCTGGTCTGGGAGTAGCCTGGGACAGGCCAGAATATTAATAAATATGACCACGTGCATGCAGAAGTTCAGCGCAAGCATGGCTGACCTTAAAAGAGCCACAACTCCCAAGAATATATTTGTCCATGCAGTCACTTTTAAAAGACATTCCCAGCTACTGGGCAGGCAGCGGAGCCTGGGGTCAAGTAACGGATGCCTCCAGGTGCAGAACTAGTGGTATTTGACCCTAAAGTGGGCTGGGATTAAAATATATGAGCTGTTAGGATTAAAAGATATGAGCTGCACAAGCAATGCAGCAATACGTAAACAATCATGGTGGCCCCTAGTAATCTCCTTACAGCAGGGTCCTCTGGGAAGGGGAGAAATGGCATCCTCAGAGCCTGAGTACTGTCTGGCCAATCGGATGGGGAAGTCTGGAAGTATATAAAAGTTGGTGGCTCTTTGAAAGAAAGATTACCCAGGGAGCAGTAGATAGAGAGAGAGAGAGAGAGAGAGAGACTGTGAGAAAGGCTGCACCAGTCTGGAGGCAAGCCTGGGTGCGCAAAGACCCCTCTGAGTCCTAAAGAAGGAGTTAGGCAGAGTACCTGTGTGATTATTTAGCAAGCTGGGAAGAAGTGGGTCTGCTGATCTGTTTCCCTGGGGAAAGTTACCTGAAATATTGTTCTGTAGTGTTGCAGCCTGTAACCATAAATAGACTGTTTGAACTGTTCCTCGAGCCTGAATGAAAAGGAGGGATTGGGGCTGAGTCAGAGATTGTTCAGTAGCCCAATTGTGTTTGAGTTCCAGTGGATGTTGAGGGTGATTCTCAGCCTGCTAGTATACACTGGTCCAACAAAAGGCTCGAGAGGTGAAAATGACAAAAGGCCCGAGGGGCGAAGATGATGGAAAGCCCAAGGGGTGAAGACAACAAAAGTCTCAGGGGGCAAAGACGACAAAAGGCCTGTCAGGTGAATATGCCAGTTTTGCTACATGTCCACAGCTGGTTGATGTGGTACGTAGAAAACCTGTTTGCTGTTATCAGAGTGGTACCACTAATCTGTGCCCTTCCTCAATATCCCCTGAAACCTTTAGGAACTGTGAGTACATCCGGGCTATAGCCCTAAGGATTCCTTCTGCAATCTAGTTAGTTAGATAGTCAAAGGGGATGAAGTCCTGGATAGGACTTTGTAATTTGCAGAATAAGCCCAGACAGCAGATTGGAAAAGATACTGTTGTGCTTTTGTGAAGTACTATTGGGTCCTTCACATAGTTCTGCAGTTCAAAAATAAACTGCTGCCCATGGTATCCCAACATCCACTGTGCACGGATCCTGAGTTCTCTGGTTGGCCAACAGCAATTCAGTGAGGTACCCACTGCAACAAACTGTTACTATCAGTACGGCCATTGGGGTAAAAAGCCAGGTGCACTTGTGGGGTCGCACTGGGACTTTGTGGGGTATAACTGTTAGACAGCAGTTGTTTGTTTTTTGTGGCTTTTTCCCATTTACCCCATCCATGAAATAAATCTGAAGTTAGTTTATCTTTTCATTTATATTCATGGTTATTGCTTGGAAGTCTATTATTGCTGTGTGGGGAAAGAATCACTATGTGTGGGAGGGAACTAATACTTATTGCTGGGGGGTGGTAACCTGGGGCCCGATTCCAAGATGCGTTACACCTGGTGCAGAGAAATTTACGCCAACTCCCATGGTGCAAATCGTACCTTACACCAGGCATGACGCAAGTTGCAGTTCCAAAAGGTGCCTTGCCCCATGCCGTATGTAGGTTACACCAAATGTGAGTTATGCCACCCACTACGCCCACAACCCACAGTGGCATGGCGCAAGGGTGGGTTATGGCAGCAACTGCATCCTATTCCAAAAGGGTAAGTGCCATAACCAACTGATGCTATTCCAAGAGCCACTATGGTGTAGTGGAGTTAGACCAGCACGGAAATGGTATAAGGGCCATCCATCCATGCCAACCAACAGATGCCCACTCCGCAGCACCACAGCACGCACACTGCCAGCCTCTCCGTAGCCCCCGACACAGACATGCCCCCACCCCCCCGAATATCAGGGACCACTGGGGTCTGTTACACAAAGTGCTCCCCAAACACTAGTGCCACCTCACCAGCCCCCCCAATGCTGCCTGATGCATGCGGTGGTGTTCTGGGTGGGGGGGAAGGGGGGGCGGTTAACTGTGGGTTGCGACTTGTGGCACCCAGGTCCATTACACCATTCCTGTGGCACTAGCCTGTGACTTCTGCAAGTCACAGGACGTAGGTGCCGGGGACCCTGCCTGTCTTGGAATATGGCACAGGGTCCCCAGCATAGTGCAGCATGGTGCAACTCGCATACGCCTGTGGATTGCACCAGCATGTTTTGGAATCAGGCCCCTTGTGTTTTCCCTGGCAGATACTCCATACCACTACCCCACGTGGAGGCACCGTACTACTCTACTTCAGTGTAGCACACCTATTAGTGTACACGAGCCAGCCCCCTTGGGAGGTGAGGTTAAGTGAGACCCCAAAGGCCCCAGTAAAGGCAAGTGGTAAGTCGGTGGCTGTTACACATGTATTTATTTACACAATTTTGGCCAGGAAGGCACACTGAGCCAGTTTTTGGCCAGGAAGGTACACTGAGCCAGTGACTGATTTCCAAGTGTTCCTTGGTGCAAGGGAGTGGGGGTAACAGTAGCGGATATGAAACAAAGGCAATTATTATGCAGCATATAGAAGTTAATACAATATGTACAAGATTTCATTGGACCATATAACAAGCCATGCAAAAAGCACTCAAGAACAGTGGAAGAATATGAAATGAGCAGGTACACACCAAAAAATAGAATGTGCAGTTTAAAAACATTAGTTTGCAGTTCAATGCATATATACAGGTCAACAGTACGAAAGTACAGTACAGTGAATTTAACTCAGGTCAGGTTTTTCTCATTAATTTTCATGTAGATAAAATGAGTAGAAGTTTGTTTTCCCATCTCCAATTGCAGTACATAACTACAACAGATTGAGCTTTATCTTTGAATGTACCTATGTTTTTATTGGCAGAGACAATTATGCAGAATATCAGTGGAGGTAAGAGAACTGGGTAGTCTTTTGTATGTAGCAAAAGTACAGTAAACGGGGCCTAAAATGGAACTTAGGGATGCATTCTAGTTTGAATTCTAACAGGTCAAAAAATTGTAATCTGTCTGACAGACCAGAAAGTTATTTATTAATTTATTTGTTTTTATTTTTATTTTTATTCGTATTTTTCCATTTATGCATTTTAAATGTAACTAATGTAGTACTGTATATGAGTTCAAATGCAACTGAAGATCACTCTGGGGGCAGATTTCACCAAACTAGAAGCCTGGTTAAAAGAAAACAGCATGTGCTCAATAAAAAGAAAACCAAAGCCATGCTTTGAGGATTAAGGGCCAAGCTTAGTAAAATCCAAAATTCAGTCCAAATACTGGCCAATAACTATACTCTAATTGAAGTGACTGAAACTTACAAAAATCTTGGTCTGCACCTTAAGCCTAGCTTAACCTGTGAGCTCCATCTAGCCGAAATCATCATGAACAGTCACCGCAAAATAGGTTCCCACTACATGATAAAAAGATTCATGACCAGGATCACTAGACCTCAATAGCTCAATCCAGTCTACTTCAAGTGATGGGCCATGGATCCCTTGTCTGTGACATTGCATCAGCCAAGAGCCAATGTGGTAGATCCATCCTGTGCAACCTGGATGATTTGCCTTGGACGCCAAACCAGATCACCACCACTGTGACTTGCAGTGTCAACTAAACTGGCTTCTTTGGAATCCTTGACTAAACTGAACTTTGCCACATTTATATACAAGGTACTATCATACTATCCTGACTACTTAACTTCTTCATGCCCACAAGCTCTAATTAAACCTGAGGCCACAAGATAAAAAACTCTGTAACATCCCATTGATAAAAACAAACAGGCTAGAAATCACTCACATACTGTATCAATGGCACCACAATCCGCACAGGGGTTGTATACAGCCCACCTTCTCAGGGGGAGGAAATGGACAAGAAAATGATAGAAAGTATACTTAGAATAGCAGAAAAAGGGGAGATATTGCTGATGGGTGATCTGAATATGCCAGATGTTAACTGGAGTGCAGTTGCAGCTGCCACTTCGAAGAGTGGAGTTATTCTAGATGCCCTACATGGGGCATGCCTTAGACAACTAGTACTGGAGCCCACTCGAGAGGGAGCAATATTAGACTTGATTCTCTCAAATGGAGATGGAGAGAGGATCACAGATGTAGAAGTGAGTAGCCATCTGGGAACTAGCGACCATCGGACAGTATGGTTCACAATAAACACAGCAATAGAGTCAATCCATACAAAGACAAAAGTACTGGACTTTAGGAGGGCTGACTTTGCCAAAATGGGTGAGTGCCTAAGGAATGCACTAGCAAATGGGCAGGAAGGAGGGGTAGAAGAACAATGGGGAATAATAAAAACTGCCATCACAGAGGTAACGAGCCTTTGTGTGAAACAAATAAACAAAACAAAACGATGTAAGAAACCACTATGGTTCTCAAAGGAAGTGGCAGTGAAGGTTCAAGAGAAAAAGAAAGCATTCAGGAAGTACAAGGAATCACAGAAGGAGCAGGAGAGAGAACTGTATCAGTTAAAGCAAAAGGAGGCTGGGAAGGCAGTCAGAACAGCAAAGGCCCAAACCGAGGAAAAGATAGCCAACTCAGTTAAGAAGGGGGATAAAACCTTTTATAGGTACATCAGGGAGCGAAGGAAGACCAAGGGAGGGATAGTGAGGCTTAATAAAGGGGAGGGAGGGTGGGCAGAGGGAGACTGTGAAAAAGCAGAGATACTAAACAAATATTTTGCTCAGGATTTACAAATGAAGAGGGAAGGTACATAAAACAAACAGTAGAAACACTCTGGATACAGAAGTTGATACCAGCCCATTTACAGAAGAAAGGGTTCTGAAAGAACTCTTAAAACTGAAGGTGGACAAAGCAGTGGGGCCTGATGGGATTCATCCCAGAATTTAAAAGAACTAAGGGTAGAACTAGTGACACCACTGACTACCCTTTTAACAAATCATGGGAGGATGGGTGGTACCGAGGACTGGAGAAGGGCAGATGTGATTCCCTTCACAAAAGTGGGAGCAAGGCAGAAGCAGGAAACTACAGACCTGTTAGTTTAACCTCAGTGATAGGGAAAATGATGGAATCACTTCTGAAGGAAAGAATTGTCGAGTATCTAGAGGCCAGAGGGCACAGGACCCTAGGCACATGGATTCACAGAGGAAGGTCATACCAGACAAATCTGATAGATTTCTTTGACTGGGTGACCAAAGTAGTAGATCAGGGAGGGACTGTGGACATGGCCTACCTAGACTTTAGCAAGGCATTTGACACAGTCCCACACAAAAGATTAATATATAAGTTAGCCAGCCTGGGAGTGGGTCCCAAGATGACAGCCTGGGTAAAGAATTGGCTGGAGAATAGGACACAAAGAGTAATAGTAAATGGAGTCCACTCAGAAGAAAGGAGGGTTACTAGTGGGGTACCGCAGGGTTCAGTATTAGGACCGGTCCTCTTCAATGTCTTTATAAGTGACTTTGCAGAAGGACTGGAAGGAAAAGTATGTCTCTTTGCAGATGACACAAAGATCTGCAACAGAGTTGATGCACAGGGTGGGGTGGAAAGGATGAGAAGAGACTTGGCAAGGTTAGAGGAATGGTCAAATGTATGGCAGCTTAGATTCAACGCTAAAAAGTGCAAGGTAATGCACCTGGGAAACAAAAACCCAGGGGAAGAGTACACAATGGGGGGTGAGATACTAACAACAACAAAAATGGAAAGGGACCTGGGGGTAGTCATATTAGATGACCTAAAGGTGGGAAAGCAATGTGAGAGGACAGCAAGGAGGGCTGGGGGGATACTGAGATGCATAGGGAGAGGCATCACCAGTAGAAAACAGGAAGTTATTATCCCTCTGTACAGACAGCTGGTGAGACCCCATCTGGAGTACTGTGTGCAGTTTTGGAGACCCAATCTCCATAAAAACATAGACAGGATGGAAGCTGTCCAGAGGAGGACAACTAAAATAGTGCAGGGTCTGCACCAGAAGACATATGAAGAGAGAGCGAAAGGAGCTTAATATGTATATCCTCGAGGAAAGGAGGGAGAGGGGGGACATGATAGAAACGTTCAAGTACCTCAAGGGAATCAACAAAGTCCAAGAGGGTAGCATCTTTCAAAAAAAGAGGTGTGCAAGCACAAGAGGGCACAATTTGAAGATGGGGGGCGCTCAGAGGTAATTTAAGGAAGTATTTTTTCACAGAGAGGGTTGTGGATGCATGGAATGGCCTTCCGGAGGAGGTTGTGGAGTCAAAATCAGTGATGGAATTCAAGCATGCATGGGACAGTCATAAGGCAATTCTAGGGGGTGGGGATAGGAAGAAGTAGGCTGCTGGTTAACTAGGATCTGCAGCTTATCCAGTAGGTAGGGAAATGGGCAGACTGGGTGGGCCAAGCGGTCCTTATCTGCCATCAAATTCTATGTTTCTATGTATACTGTTTATGTCCCACTAAAAAACTGAACTTTCCACAACAGTAGCTTTTAATTGTTGCATCACTTAAAAAGATCCACCAAGATAAAACTAGGAGCCCCTGAACCATATATATAGGTGCCTTACCGCCAGAGAAGCCCCATATTGTACATATCCCTGAAAAGTGTTCAGTAGATTAAATGTAATTTTCTTCACAAAATCCTATGCACCTGATCCCAAGGACTTCCTGTTTTTTTCTGCTGGCCATATAGCCCCTACACTCACAGGCGTGATGGCGAGATGCAAGTGAGCACATAGAGCTGCTCCATTATATCAATGGCGGCAATTTTTTCTCTATTTTTACTAATATAATCGACACTTGGCAATGAACATGGTGCCGGTTTACTAACAAGGACCTTGTTAGTCAACCGTGCCCACGCTTACCAAGCCAAGGCCATTATATTAGCAAAACAGATCAAAAGTCGCCCATTGAGTATAATGAGCATGCACCCATGCTCTTACTGGCATCTCATCATCATGTCTGTGAGCATGGGGGTGGAGCGTGGGTTGAACTTATGACTGGGAAGTCCTTGGGACCCAATATATGGATTTTATGAAGGAAATTACATTTTATCCACTAAATACTTTTTCGGGATGTGCATAATATTGGGCTCCTTTGGTGGCAAGGCACCTATATATATATGGTGCAGGAGCTCATTGTGGTGAGTCTCTTTAGCCTTGTCACTGGTTGTGATGACACACTGTGTCTTGTATGATTCTATGTGGTGCACCAGGCTGAGTTGGTTGGAGTATTGGCAACCTTTACCCCCACCCAAAGGCCACCATGTCTGCAGCCACTAGTGCAGCAGTTGCCCAGGCAGAGGGCTGGCTGGACTATGGTGGGTTCAAGGAGGTTGAGGGAGAGAAGTCAGAGGCACAGGTGCTGGGGAGGTAGCAAGGTCTGTGATATTCTCAGAGTTGCTGCCTGTCCACAGCAGTAAGAAGGCTAGGAATCTCTGCATCAGAAACTTTAACACTTGGTTGAAGGGCTGGTACAGTGAGAATGGTTTTGGCTTCATTGGGGACTGGGGACCTACCTGGGGGTTGTGGACTGTACAAGGGTGATGGCCTGCACCTGTCCAGGGAGGAGACATCAGTCCTCAATGAATGGTTTAAATTCTTCCTTGGCAAGCATTTAAACTAGCTGGGGGGCAGATGGGAGCAGGGAGACTTAAGCAGCCCACCACCACAGATTAGAGCAGCCAAAGGGAAAGATCAGGTAAATAAGTTGATGACAGGTAAACTGAACTTATTAAAAGGGGTATGACACAGAAAGACAGGCAGCAAGAGGAAGAAAAAAAGAGACAGGATGGCAAAAGCAGGAATACAGGGCTCCCAGATCTACAAGGATTCCTGTGTTTCACAGGGATTTGGAGACATCTACAGAGAAATTCTTCCCATAGATTTGCATAGGTTATACAGGAAAACAGAGCAATTTGGCTTCCATAGGAAATAATGTAATCTACAGGAAAACATAGAAATATTGCCTTGGAGTTATAAGGAAAATGCCAAATCAATCTAGGAGCACTGGGAATAGCAGGGAGCGATGCAGTAAAACATGAAAGGCAATGTATACAAATGCCACAGTCTTGGAAATAAAATCCCAGAACTAGTGGCCCTGATGGCATAGGCTGACCTGGACATAGTGGCAATAATAATAATAATAGTAATAATAATAATAATAATAATGATAATAATCTGTATTTATATAGTGCTCTTTACTGAGTACCAGAGCGTTGTACAATGAACAAAACCATAAAATGCTAAAATACATTTTCCAGTAAATAAATACAACTCAATAATGAAAATCCAATTACAAGAAAGTGCCAAAAGCAAGTTCAAATAAATAGGTTTTCAAGGCAGTCTTAAAGCTCTCCACTGTCAGGCACTTATGTATCCAATGAGGCAGAGAATCCCATAGGGTTGGGGCTACAAATGAAAATGCCCCTGATCCAGATGTTTTTAATTGTACCCTGGGAATCTCCAGTAATCCCTTATCAGTCAAGTGGAGTGGTTGGAAAGGACAATAACGTTTCAGGAGATCTTGCAGATAGCTCGGTCCTGGTCCATGCAGGGCTTTGTAGGTCAGCAAACTGACATTGAAGATGATTCGCCGCTGAACTGGCAGCCAGTGCAGTTCGCACAGCATAGGCATAATGTGACTGGATTAGTATGATCCAGACAACAGCCTGACTGCCACGTTCTGCACCAGTTGTTTATTTATTTGTTTTATTTAGCTTTTGTTTACCAGGTAAGCACGCTAGACAGTCAAGTGCCTATTTTCAGGTGTGACCCGAGAGAATTACAAAGGCAAACAACACATCAGAGATAAAGTAACAATTAGTTGATATGGTAGTGCAGGCAGGGAGCCCAGGCAATAACATATCATGGAACAAGATAGCAACAGTTTAGCATGGTACAGACAGGAATAGGCAGCAGACTGCAGTCAGGTGCAGGCAGAGAGTGAATACATAGTAAGTGCAGTGATTAGGGCATGGCGACCACAGGAGGTGGCCAGGAGGCCAACCAGATCTCAGCAGAGCTTTTTTCGAAGAGCGCAGACTATACAGTTGCTCATGAGCTGTCAAAGGGACATCAGGACACAATGGAGGGGAGGACAGTTAGGAGCAGAGGCAAGCCAAGGCTTGTTTTAGGTGGTCCCAGAGGGAGGACCTGAAGCTCCTGTGGGAGGGGGCGATCCTTACATAAGCAGGGAGTTGGTTCCAAGCTCTGAGGGCCAGGACTCCAAAGGCACAGTCCCCAGTGAGGGAGCAAGTTTTTGGGACCACGAGAGCTTGGGAGTCGGTGGACCTCAATCAATAGCCAGAGGGGACAGGTTTGAGCAGATTGGCGAGTGCAGGAGGAGTTGATGATCGGAGGATGCTGTCTGTAAAGTTGCCCAGGATAAAGGATCGATGGTTACTAGGGGAGAACCACCCCAACCTAGCATAGAGTTGACAGTGATGGGTGAGACAGGGGACTGATAGGGCAAAGCGACACACACTGTTGTACGTTGTGTCCCATTTCATGAGCCAGGTTTTGGGGGCATTCACAAAGGAGATGAGCCCATAGCAGAGCGTGGGAGAAGCAACCCTTTTGCAATGGCAAGATGTACCGTGGGGGTAAAAGCAGCAGATATCAATCCCCTGGAAGCCCTAGGTAAAGGGACTTACAGTAGTCCAGGTGTGAAGTCACAAAAGCTTAGATCAAAGTTGAAAGGTCACCGGTCGGAACTAGGTGTTTAATCAGGGCAATATTCCTCAGATGGCAAAAAGAGGACTTGACCACAGCTGACACCTGAGAATGAAGTGTCAGACCTTCGTCAAGTATTGCCCCTAGATTTTGCACTTATTCGGAGGTCAGTAACTGGGACCCCCAAGCCAAAGCCCTGAGAGACAATCCATTCCTGACCCCTCTATCTGGCAACCAGGATCCACCACCAACATCTCAGTTTTGTCGGAATTCAGTTTTAACCAGCTGGTATTCGTCCAGTCCTGTATTTCTGCCAGGCAGTTGTTAAACACTGTGAGAGCACTATCCTGGCTGGGTGCAAAGGACAGGTAGAGCTGTGTATCATCTGCATAACAGTGAAACCTCAGCCCATACTGCCTCACAATGTCTCCTAACGGTGACATATGCACCGTAAACAGCATGGGAGGCAGCACAGAGCCCTGCGGTACCCAACATGGCAGAGAGAATGCCTCAGAGGAATTAATCCCCAAGACCACTCTCTGATCTTCCAGTGAGGAAAGAATGGAACCATCTGAATACCATACCAGATAGGTCACAGATGACATGCAGGCATTCTAGCAGCACCCCATGATCCACGGTGTCAAAGACTGAGGAGAGATCTAGAAATACTAACATGGTATGGGATTTCTGGTTTCTTGCAATCAGGAGATCACTGAGCACCCCATCCAGTGTGATTTTGGTGCTCTGCCTTTTATAAAAAACAGATTGGAGAGGATCATAGATGTTATGGATGGTAAGATGGTTCTCCAACTATAGAGCCATAACCTTCTCAATAACCTTCCCCGCAAAGGGAAGATTAGAGTTTGGTCGGTAGTTGATGGGGTAGTCTGGGTCAAACAAAGATTTCTTGACAAGGGGAGGCACCACTGCTTCCTTCAGGGAGCAAGGAAACTCACCCATCTCCATTGAACACCAGACTGTCTCCGCAAGGACCAGGCCGATGACATCAATACAGCCTAACAAAAGGCAAGTAGGGCCCAGATCTAAACTACAACAGGTTGGGTGGATATCCCTGAGAATCCACATGACATCCTCGATCTCCAGCCATTCAAACTCCATCCAGCAGAACTAAGGTGTAGCAACATTCCACTGACCACAGTACTCCCCCAGAACAAGCTGAATGGATCCCAGACCTGATGTCTACAACCTTATCCTCAAAGAAGTGAGCAAACTCCTCACACTTTTTATGAGAAAATGCTCTCTGAACTTGCAGACAGGCTGGATTGTACAGTCTGTCCACAGATCAAAAGAGTGGAGCTGGTCGATTCTGAGCTGCAGCAATCTCCCTGGACAGGAATTTTGCCTTCTTAAGGGAGACTGACAACTAATAGTCTCTAAAATGTCCCATCAGTCTAAGTCTGTCAGCATCAAGGCCAGTTCTTGGCCAGCTACATTCTACCCGTCACCCCTCTCTCTTCAACTCCCTTAAAGTCCCATCAAATCAAGGGGACCAAGGGTGGAGGGTGAGAGGGCGAACCTGGACAGGAGCCAAGGCATCCAGAGCCCCCACCACAGCCCAATTATAGGCTTGTAGAAGGTTCTCGGGACCATTGCTAGCACCCGGTAATCCCAATAGGTCCAATTCTGCCAGGAGACCACCTGGGATCACACCCTGCAAAGGGAAGTACTGAACCATTTCCATAGGAGGCAGTCCTATAAGGGGAAGCAAAGAAATTGAACCTTATGGTGTAGGGATCAGACCATAACTGACCAATAAATGAGATGTGGTTCACTGGGAGCCATGACTGAGAGGTAAATGTACCAGGGTATCCTCTATTCAAGAGGAATAGAGAGGGTAAAAAGGTAGGGGGAGGTTGGCTCTTTATGTCAAGGAAGGCATAAAAGCAACAGCAGTACAGAGTAGACTGGGGGAGGCTGAGACATAGAGGGTCACCATTGAGCCAGGTAACAGCACAGCAGTTCACACAGGCATGATCTACAGGCCTCCAGCACAGGGGAAGGAGGAGGAGGAGGAGGTGGATAGGGTGATGGTGGAAGAAATTCACAAGATGGTAGCAAAAGGACAGGTATTACTACTGGGTGATTTTAATATGCTAAACATGGATTGAACCATTCTGGTGGCTGCCTCCACCAGGAGCAGAGACATCCTGGAAGCCATACATGGGGCAGGCCTTAGGCAGTTAGGGCTAGAACCCACCAGGAACAGGGCAGTTCTGGACCTAGTACTAACTAATTGAGACAGAGTCAAGAAAGTCCAAATGGAAGGACACCAAGGGTCCAGTGACCATCACACAGTGTTGTTTAATATGGGTGCAGGGTCACAGTTAAGCCACAGAAAGGCAACGGTCTTAGAGTTCAGGAAAGAGGACTTTGCTAGGATGGGGATATATATCCAAGAAGCCCTGGCAAGGAAGGTAACGGGGGGACAATGGGCACTCCTAAAAAGAGCCATAGTGGAGGTAACAAACCAGTGCACTACACAGAGAGATGAAGGTAAAAAAAGGAAAAGCCACTATGGTTCTCTAAGGTTGTGGCTAAGAAGGTAAGGGCCAAAAAGTTGGTTTTCAGAAAATATATGGAATCGTAGAAGGAAGAAGATAGGAGGTGTACTTAAATAGACAGGGAAGCAGGGAAAGCAGTTAGGAGTGCAAAGGCACAAATGGAAGAAAGGATAGCACAGACAGTAAGGGAAGGGGACAAGACTTTCTATAGTTACAGCAGTGCAAAAAAGAAAAGCCAGGGATGTGATTGTAAGGCTCAAAATATTGATTGGATACTTCTGTTCTGTATTCACTGAAGAAGGGGAAAGAGAGGGGCCAAAACTAGGCACCACAAACAAAAGAGGGAGGGAGGTGAATACAAGTTATTTTACAGAAGAGAGAGTCCTAGAGGAACTCATGAAGCTGAGGGTGGACAAAACAATGGGTCCAGAGAACATACACCCTAGGATATTAAAGGAACTAAGGATGGTGTAAGCAGCACCACTGACAGACCTGTTTAATGAATCCCTCAATACAGGTGTGGTTCCACAGGACTAGAGGAGGGAACATGTAGTCCCTCTTCATAAACACAGAAGCAGGGAGGAGGTGATCAACTATAGGATGGTCAGCCTCACCTCAGTAGTAGAGAAGATTATGGAGACACTTCTTAAGGAAAGGACTGCAGAACACTTGGAATCCAGTGGAGCACAAGATCTGAGGCAGTATGGATTCACAGCGGGGAGTTCATGTCAGACAAATCTGATAGATTTCTTTGACTGGGTGACAAAGGAGGTGGATCGGGGGGAGCGGTTGATGCCGCCTACCTCAGTTTCAACAAGGTCTTTCACATTGTTCCACATAAGAGGCTAGTAAACAAGCTGGTGAGCTTGGGTGTGTGCCAAAAGGTAGTAAATTGGGTCAGAAATTGGTTGAGGGACAGAAAGCAGAGGGTGATGGTACTGTAAATGGGGTCCAATCCGAGGAACTGGGGGTGACCAGTGGGGTACCAAAGGGATCAGTCCTGGGGCCAGTCCTTTTTAATGTCTTTATTAGTGACATTGCTGAAGGACTTGAAGGGAAGTTTTGCCTATTTGCAGATGACATACAAACATATGAACATACAAAAATGCCAGCAGAAACAGGCCACATGGTCTGTCAAGTCTGCTCAAATGTGCAGCTAGCACCCTTACTTTGCAGCTGCCCCACCCCCTTCCCCTCATGCTTACACCCCTCCCACCTTGTCCCATCCCCTTTTGAAACTACCCACTGGGTCTGTTCATGAAAAAGGGTTACCAATGCCCACCATAGAGTGCATAGCACATTTTTAAAAATCAAGAACTGTCAGTCATATGCTTTTGACTAAATCCGAAAGTTGGCTATGTGTACAGATAAATAAGTATAGAATTCTAGGATATCCGTATTTATTTTTGATGGGGTGTTGTGCTCAATGTTGCTGTTTTCTTTACCTGAAAATGTGCATGCAAAAACATGTTTTAGTAATTGTTTTTGCAAGCTTTATTTACTGTTTTCCCATAATGAAGTAAATCTGTTTACTAATTTGGAGTTGTGTTTTTTATTATCTACATTCTTTAGCCCATTGTAATGCTACATTTTTAATTTATGCAGCTATTTATTTAATGTGATGAATGTAACAGTTGGTGTCACAGCATGTAACATTCACACACATGGCCCCAAATCCGTAATTGTGCTATTAGTACTTTAAATGATTTTCTAGTTGCTCTCCCAATTTGCCTCCTTGTGATATTGACTGTCTTACTGCCTGATCCAGCTCTCCCACAGAAGGGAGAGCAACCATTGACCCTCACTCTACTTGGCGTCACATCAGGCCCAATGTTTGCCAGTCAGTCTGTGACAATTGCAAAATCATAACCTGCTCCTCAGAACCAAGCAGCAGCCATAGAGGGAGGAGCTGAGCTGTGGTTTAAAACCTATAGTTTGCATGTGGCTCCTCCATTTTGTAGGGCTACATTCCATTAAGATAAGCACTGCATGCAATAACGAGGACTGCAGTTACATTCACCACAGGTAGGCTCTGGTTACCATCATTCACTGACTATGGGGCAAATGTTCAGAGAGCAAATTCCAGTGACAACTGTATGTCTAGGGAAAGTGCTGGGCATCAATTGTAAAAGGGATTCCACTGTTTATATGGGGTTGGGGATTAAAATAGATTTTCTTTGTGGTATCACTCATTATATTCACCACAATATGCGGTGTCAAACAGTACACCTGCCAGTACTGTTATTATTGTTAAATTTATCCAGGTAGCATTATGTCAGTTATTAGTAGTAGCATGTTAGCCATGAGGCATGTTCAGTAAACTTTTTAAAACTGAAACAAATGTGTGGTGTCACTTGTTACATTCACTATGGTATGTGGTGTTAAGCATCACAATTGCCAGTAATATAATTGTTGAATTTTTCATCTTTTATAGCAGTATGTCAGTCTGTAGTAGTAGCATGTTATTTGTTAGAGAAGTTTAGTACAGTTTTAGTAAGTCAAACATAAGTGTGGTGTCACTTGTTACATTCACTATGGTATTTGGAGTCAAACATCACACCTGTCAGTACTGTTATTGTCAAGATTTCTTCAGATTTAGTAGCACTCTATCAGTTATTAGTAGTAGCATGTTAGCCGTTAGCCATCTTCAGTAAACTTGGTAAAGCTGAAACAAATGTGTGGTGTCACTCATTACTTTCTTCACAGTATGTGGTATTAAGCATCCAACTTGCCAGTAATGTAATTGTTACATGTTTTCATGTTGTATAGCAGTATGTCAGTCAGTAGCAGTACTATGTTAGTTGTTAGGCATGTTTAGGCATTCTTCCCATAGATTTGTATAGGTTATACAGGAAAACAGAGCAATTTGGCTTCCATAGGAAATAATGTAATCTACAGTTTTAGTAAGTGAAACATAAGTGTGGTGTCACTTGTTGCATCCATCACAGTACGTGGTGCAAAACATTAAATCTGCAATTAATGTAATGTAATTCTTGTAAATATTTGTTTTTCATGTTTTAATATAGCTCATTACATTTGTTTATTAAAGTTGTTACTACTAAAACAAATGTCTTGTGTCAGGTGTTACATTCACCACGGTATGTGGTGTCACTTGTTGCACTCACCACAATACAGCTCTTTTATCTCAGCAACCTGTGAGGCTTTTATCTCCCAATATGTTTCTTTTTTCATACTTGGGTCATAATATATTGAAACGCATCACAGACATAATCTAGAAGTAATTTGAAAATGTGATCCTCATATCACACTTTGGTAACCCCTTTTCATGAACAGACCCCACTGTCTTACATGATACCTCTTCCTCTGGCAGAGTGGTCCATTGCGCCACCATCCTTTCTGTGAAAAAGAGCCTCCTTATTTCCTTCTTATATCTCCCCCCAATCTAAGACCATGATCTCTCATGTCCCTCCCCATCCTTAGCTTAAATATATCTTCAGTATCTGTCTTGTTTATCTCCTTGAAGTACTTAAAGGTCTCAGTCATATCCACCCAATACCTCCTCTCCTCCAGAGTACAAATTCAACTCATTCAGCCACTCCTCATATGGTTTGTCCTCCAGTCCCTCAATCAACTTTGTCACTCTGTGCTGTACCCCTTCCAATAATCTGACATCCTTCTTTAGATATGGGCACCAGAACTGCACACAGTAGTCCAGGTGTGGTCTGACCAGTGACCTGTAGAGAGGCAAAATCACTTCCCTGCTCCTTAAAGAGATTCTTCTCACAATACATCCCAGTATCCTGTTGACCTTTGCAGTCACCTTCCTGCACTGCTCTATGCTATTCATTTTCTCCGTTATAGCCACCCTCAGATCTTTTTCCTCCTTGGTGGTACCTAGCTGCACTCCTCCCAGCTGGTAACCCTTCACTGGGTTCTTTACTCTGAAGTGCAGTACCTTGCACTTTTTTGCATTGAACCCCAACTGCCACTTTTCTGACCACTCCGTTAGTCTGGTCAGGTCATCCTGCAGCCCCTGCCACCCTCCTATGTCATCCACCACTGCCCCCAACTTGGTGTCATCAGCAAACAGACTGATTTTATTCCTGACCTCATGTGAGATATCCACTATAAATATCCCAAACAGCAGCAGAACCAGTACTGATCCCTGTGGCACCCAGCATGTCACAGCCCTTGGAGATAAGAGATCCCCCCACCACCACCCTCTGTTGTCTCCCCTGCAGCCAGTTCCTGATCCAGTTGGCCACCTTATTCCCCACCCCCACATATCTCAGCTTTCCACCAACCTCCAATGTAGCACTAAATCAAAGGCCTTGCTGAAGTCCAAGTAAATTATAGCTACAACATGGTCCTTGTCCAATTCCCTCATTACCCAGCCATAGTACTCAACTAGGTTGGTCTGACAAGACCTTCCTGAGACAAACCCATGTTGACTGTTCTGGAGCCCATTGTCTTCCAGAAAGATCACCAGCCTCTCCTTCAGGATTGTCTCCATTAGCTTTCCCACAATGGATGTTAGGCTTTCTGGTCTGTAATTGCCTGGTTCATCCTTTGGGTCACTTTTTAGAGGGGCACTACATGGGCCATCCTCTAGTCCCATGGTACACACCCTGTGTCCAGGGAGGTACTGAACAGGTCTGTCAGTGGCCCAGCCAGGACCTCTGCCAATTCCTTCAGCACTCTGGAATGTATGCCATCAGGTCCTAGTGCCTTATCCACCCTCAGAGCCCTTAGACCCTCCAACACCCTTCCCTCCATTATTACTCCATCTGTCACCCTCTCCCCCAGCCACCCTCACCACCCCCTGCGGTAGTTGCCTGCCCTTCTCCCTTGTAAATACAGAACAGAAGTACTCGTTTAGTGCCTCTGCCTGTTCCACCCCTTTTTCTGACCCCCCATATCTCTTGATCCTCACTTTCTGGTACTTGCAGCTCCTTCTCTCCCATATATATTTGAAGAAGTCATTTTCCCCATCCTTGATGCCCTGTGCCAGCCTTAGTTCCTGGGAAGCCTTAGCCACTCTGACTCCCCTTGTAACTTCTTTGGACTTCTTCATGTACTCTCTCCCCATCTCAGACTTCTTGTATCTCCTAAATGCTGTTTTTTTCACTTTCACCTTTTCCAAGACTTCCCTACTTATCCAGCTTGGTCTTTTAGCCCTTCCCTTTTTTCTGTGATTTGGTACAGATCTCAGTTGCCTCCACAAGCTCCAATTTGATTTTTTTCCCATTTCTGGTTAGCATCAAAGTGTTCCTAAATTCTTGTCAGATGCCCCTCTGAGATCACATCCATCCTACCAAAATCAGCCTGTCTGAAGTCAACCACCTTGGTCCCTGTATCCACTGCTTCTCTGCTCATGTTGAGCTTGAACCACACCAACTGGTGGTCACTCCCTGCACACCAAAAAACAGAACAAAAAAAATTAAATTAGATATGATATACCACGTACTGTGTGCATTCAGGGTGGACATTAAACAGCTGTACTCAGAAATACGCAGGGGTATGCAGCAATTGGAACAGCCAGCAGACGATTCGGAGCACCAAATTACAGCAACAGAGAATTGAGTAGATGACTTGGGAAATGCAATGCAACAAATACAAGAACAACAAGGCCTCTCAGAAGCACTTCAAGAAGATGCTGTGAATATAGCATGTGGTAAAAATATTTGTCTTTATTGTATCCCAGAGGGAAGTGAGGGCTCTAAAATAAAAGAATTCATATCAGGCCTACTCCGCTCAGCTTTAGACCTTCCTGAGGACTATCAATTTGATTTTGAGAGAGTACATAGATCTTTGGCTCCAAAACCCTCCACGGCGACTGCTGCACCCAGATCCATAATTGCCAGAATCAATAAATACGCAGTGAAAGAATATATATTGCTGACAGCTTGGCGCAAACAAAAGATCTTCTTTGGACAAACCAGATTCTATGTGGTTCATGATTATGCACCTCGGACAATGAAACAATGAAGGGCCTACCTCCTGTTGCTCCCTACGATGAAACACCAGGGCATCAAGTTTCAGACCCCTTATCCAGCGAAGCTCATTGTCTTCATGCCTGAGGGAAAGATGGAGTTCTCCAATGTTGAGGAGGCCCATGAGCTACTAACGGCGAAGGGCCTGATGTTCCCAAAAAGGCAGCAGCCTGGTGCATCCTTCTCCTTGCAGCCGCCGCACTGGCAAACAGCACAATCAAAACTGATTGCCATTGAAGAAAAGAGAAACCAGATAAATATAAGGGACCCTCGACAGCAGTTGGCAAAGTTTGTTTGGGACACCACTACTATTCCTGAGAAAGAAGCCTGAAATTTTTTGAAGATATTTTTTGGTGACATCATTCACGTTTAGTCACGAGTGGCCCTGGGAGGGGTGTGGGGCTGGAGATGAGATGGAAGCAGTGAGGAACTAATTTGAATACCTCCAAACTAGGTCTGGTGTCTGCCCTTGACTCTAGCTCCTAGTGTTTAGCCCTCTAAAATCTTGGCGACATTTGGACACTTTATTTATTTCAATTATAGGATTACAATTACCTTTGAGCCCAGGGCTCTTTTACAAAGGTTCCACATCAAGACATAGTTATCACATGACAATATACAAAATTGTTACACAAATAAGGGTAAATGATATCAAATTAATTTCGAACAGACAGGGAGAGGGTAAAGTGGAAAGGAAGAGGACAATAGGGGGGTGGTAGAAAGAAATGAGAGAGGCAAGGGGGAGGTAAGAAAATGAGAAGAGAGGAGAGGTGGGGGGTAGGTAAGGATAAGGAGGGGGGTGAGGTGGAGCTGCCAGGAAGCTGGCATTGTCAGGTGCTGTAGAGCATGTGGGGCAGAGGCCAAACCAGGGCAAGTGTGTTATGTAAGGAGCTAGATATAGGAAAGAGCGGTAGTGGAGTGAAGTTGCATAGACATTAACCATGACAGTCGCAGATGCTGGAAGCAACCAGGGTGTTACAGAGCCTGGATTTGAAGGCCCCAGCCCAGTGGTATTGATAGTATCATTGGCAAGACCACTAAACCAAGTGGGTGCCCTGTAGACAAATGAACGCTGGCAAATGGCTGTGCAGTAGTGAGGGATATGGAAAAGTTGTGGCTTTGATCCCCTGGTAATTCTGGAGCTGGTTTTCATTTGAAGGAGTGAACAGACCCCGGGAGGGACAGTTCCCAAATGTATTTTATTAGCAACCACGCAGGTTTGGTACTGAATTCTATTATCAATTTGAAGCCAGTTAGCTTGTGAGTAGAGGTCACAGGTGTGTGTGAACCATTCGGCCCCAGTGATGAGTCGACAGGCCTTGTTTAGGGTGGTAGTAATCCTTCTGAGTGCAGTGGTGGTGGTGGCAGTGCCATAGATGACAAGACCATAGTCAGTCTGGGAGATGATGGAGCTTTGAACTGCGGCAAAGAGGGCCTCTTTAGTCAGGTGCCAACTAAGCTGGTAGAGTCAGCCCAATCTAGTATTCACAGTTTTAGCAACATTGGTTATATGGGTTCCAAAGGACGGGTGTGGGTCTAGGATGATTCCTAGGTATCTGAAGGAGTCAACCTGCTCCAGGGAGTCCCCAAGGCAGGTGTTTAAGGAGAGCTGATGGTGTTTGTGCTGGTTTTGGTGGTTGTTGAAAATCATAGTCTTCGTTTTTTTCTGGTTAAGGATTAACTTATGTTCTTTGAACCAGCTTTCAACACAGGTGAAGCTGTGTTGGAGGGTTTGTTGCAGGTGGCTTGGGTCATGATGAGAGGCAAGAATCACTGCGCCATCTGCATAGGGTATGACTTGCTGAGAGGTGGAGTCAGGGAGGGAGTTAAGGAACAGGCTGAACAGCAATGGGCCCAGGATGGAGCCTTGGGGGACACTGGAGCGAACCTGTTTAGTGTCGGAAACCATGCCTGATATTTTTACACATTGGGACCTGTTGTCAAGATAGCTATTGAACCATTTCACTGATTCCACAGAGAGGCCAATGTTCAGTAGCTGATGAAGCAGGAGGTGGTGGTGGACAGTGTCAAAAGCCTTTGACAGGTTGATGAATGTAGCTCCCGTTAGGCGACCCTGATCAAGGGAGTTTTGTATGGCTCCCGTAAACTCAAGAAGTGCCGTGGCAGTGCTATGCCCTTTTCTAAATCCGTGTTGCTGCCAGCAAAGGATGTTGTACTTATCCAGATGATCAGTGAGCTGGTCTGCTACTATCCATTCCAGGGCCTTAGAGAGGGGTGGCAGGATAGAGATAGGTCAATAGTTCACATGGAAGGTCCGGTCACCACCTTTGTGGATAGGTGTGACAGTCGCTGCCTTCCATTTGTCAGGGAATTGGCTGAGAGAGAGGGAGAGATTCAAGATTCTGGTGAGAGGCCCCAGAACCTCGTCTAGAGTGAGGGACAGAAGTTTGAGGTCCAGTCTGTCATCACTTGCTCTAGTGTTTTTGATGGCTTTGGAAATGAATTTCCTGACTATTTTTGCTTAATGCTCTGAAGTAGAAAGGGGAACAATTTTTTGGTGATGACTGATGGGTGGGAAGAGGGGGGTCACTGTTGTTGAAAAAGTCAGGAGGAAGAATGCTGCTGAGGTCGGTGAAGGCATCATTAAAGGTGTTGGCAATGACTTTTAGGTCCAGGATAGTATTCCCATTTATTGTGATTGCAGTAGGGGGTGATTTGGACTCCTTCCTGGTAACATCCTTAATGTTATTCCAGAATGCTCTTGCATTTCCCCAGGTGTCAGCGAGTGCAGTCTTGTAGTATTCAGATTTCTGTTGGCGTATGGATTTGGTGCAATCATTTCTAGCTCTTTTGAAGTTTTGGATGCCCACCAGTTTTCCTGTTTCTCTGGCTATTTCCCAAAGGTGGTCCCCGTGTTTCAGCTTCTTTAAGAGGGAGCCCGTGAGCCAAGGATTGCAGAGAGGTTTAATTTTTCACTTTTTTGGTGAGGCAAAGATGTTACAAGCTTCATTGAATGAATGATGAATTGATCAAGGGCTGTATTTGCATCGGGCGCCAGGTTGATGGGGGACCAGTCTTGATTTAGTAGGTGAGATTTTAGGTGGGTTAGCTTCCCACAGGGTAGGACTCTGCTCAGGATGACCTTTGGTGGAGATTTCCAGAATTTGTTTGACCAGGTGCAGCTGACGGGGGAATGGTCACTGAGAGAGTCAGGCAGTATGGCGAAGCTAGTGATACGGGAGGGGTGAGTAGCCAGGATCCAGTCCAGTAAAGTGCCGGTGCCGGTTTTGTAGTTCATTCTAGTTGTGGAGTCCAATATCTGTGTGAGGTTTGCTGATGTGACCATGTCCCTGGTGTCACCAGCATCAGGTCCCAACCAGTTTGTGTTGATATACCCAATGTGATGACTTCGGAGTCAGGTGGGAGTGATTTGATGTACTCCAGTACTGCATGGAGGCCTGGTCCCTGTTCTTTTGGAGGGATATAAACAACGGTGACCGAGAGGGCTTTGTGCTGCACTCCAAGCATGATTTTGATATGCAATAGCAGGGCATTTGGTGTTGGTAGGTCAGTGTGGGCAGTGTGCCATATCAGGTTGTCTTTTAGGTAAAAGGCGCAGCCCCCTCTTCGTTTTGATTTTCAGTCAAGCCTAAAGATAGTGTAGCCAGGGATGGAGATTGTATGATCAGGAACCAAAGGGGTGAGCCAGGTTTCTACTACTGCCAGGATATCAGGCTGGTGAGCATTTGCAAAGGCTTGTAGTTGATCAAATTTAGACAATAAGCTGCAGATGTTCAGGCAGATAATGGAGAGAGTACCAAGGTGCTTGGTTTGGGTGGAGTTCATGGCAGCCTGAGGGCCAGGGTTGGGGTGAATGTTTCCAGATAACAGCAGGAGTAGGAGAAGGAGTTTCAGGATGGCCAGGTGCAGTTCCCTGCGGGAGAACTTGTGGTACTTGATTGAGGAGGGTTTGACACTTCTCAGACATATGCGGACAGCCTTGGTTCCCGCTGGAATGCTTTTCCCTTAGCCCGCCCTTCCCCAACGGACCCTGGGAAACAACATAATTGAGCCCTGAAGTGGGCATTCCATGCTTTCTGATGAACTCTCTGCAAAAATTGATGCCACGCAGATTCAAAAGGAGGCACAAATTACGGCTACCACCTGGAACTGACTGAGTCCTGCCTCTCTCCCTGTGGGAAGCACATATGACTGAATTATGCCCATATCTATGCTTACTTATCGGACATATCAACTAACTGTTATGGGCAAAAGAATGCTTGAAAACAGATCAGGAGTACTGTTAAAGATTGGGACTAGAATATGAAGACCCGAAGTATATTGATTTTCTTTAGGGAAAATCCATGCAGGAAGGGGATTGGTGTTTGAGAGTTGGACTTTGTACAATATTCTTATGGGATGACAATCAATTTACTTTTATAAATTGGGACATAGTGTTTACCATTTTTTTATTTGTTATTACATATTTTGTTTCTCTTTTTATTTGTAGGCCTTAACAGCTCACGGAGGGCCCGAGGCAAAATATGCCCTGATCTTAACCCTCCCACTGGGTTTAAGTCTTATTGCACCAATACACACCCAGTACTTACAGGGAAATGGGTAATAGTTTCCCCTACCTTGGAAGCTTATACATTTTTTATATTATTTGTAAGAAATATGGCAAAAGAGATAACTGCTTTTGAACAGTCTGTGAAAGCCCTAATAATATTGACCATACTAAATTTTTTTTTTTTTAGGGTTAATGAGGTTCTTAATGTTTAATCATGCCCTGTTGGCATGCGAGTTATGGCTTAAGATTCGACAATATGCAACACAGCTTATTAAGGTGTCAGCCAAAAGGCCTAATATTTATATCCTGCTCAAAAAGAAATTGCTAGGGGCCAAAGTGATAAAAAAACAACTTCCAGAAGATTTAGATCTAGGCCCTATACACATCAGAATAGTCAGGATTGTGGATCCCTGTTAGAGCTGGAGAGACAAAGAGGGGGAGTTCCTGTTCAGAAAAAGATTACTTTCTTTATAAGTAATTATGGCTAACTCTTCTCTTATCATGTCCTTTAATGTAAAATGGCATTCACAATCCAGTAAAACATAGAAGATTACTACGTTATTTTAAACAAAATAAGCTGGATGTGATTGTGCTTCAAGAAACTCATCTTTCTCAATTGAAACATTCAAAATTAAGGGTGTGGGGGTTTGATAAAGTGGTAGCCTCAGCCCATGCCTCTGGATGGAGGTGAGGTACTGCAATCCTAATTCTACATAGTACACAGTTCCAAATGCAAAAACAGATCATAGACACAGATGGAAACTATGTAATTGTTGTTGGTCAACTTTATGCGAGGCAGATCACGTTAGCCTCACTCTACCTTCCCCCGGGGATTTAAGTGACAGTGGCATGAAGATTCCTGGATACCTTATTGCCAGCCATTCAAAGCATGTGTGTTATTGGAGGGGACTTAAATATCACCCTGAATATTAAGTTAGATTCATCTAATCCCACTAAACATTGGCGATCAGCTATCCAGAAATATTTAAGACAAACCCTCCCTGAATTGGGGTTCATAGATACTTGGGGCCACTTTTTCCCCTCAGTAAGGGCTTTGACACATTACTGGCCCAAAACTAATACCTCAGCACGACTAGATTATGTTCTATCTATGAGTGAACACCTTGAGTATGTTAGGCACATATATATAGGGGCATCCCTTTTATCAGATCACACTCCTGTTTTCTTAAAAATAAATGTAGAGAGACCTAAAAAACAAAACTTTTGGAAGTTTAATATAACCCACTTAGAGGATCCAGAATTCATTCAACTGGTTAAGTCCTGCATATCGATTATCCAGGCAGATAATGCTTCTCCTGATACAACAGCTACTATTAAATAGGACACTCTCAAAACTGTGCTCAGGGGTGATATTATCAAATATGCTTCTTTGAAAAAAGAGGTAGAGAAAAAAGAGAACGGGATTGCAAGCGGCTTTATCACAGCTACAAGCTAAGTTATGTCAGGGTGATAACTCTGTCAAACCTGAGATGTTAATAATTAAGCAAAAACTTCAAAAAATAACTGACCAAAAAATAGAGCAACAACTGCTGTACTTGAAACTAAATTCAGTGGAAGGAGGGGCCCTGGGAAGCCAGGAACTTGGCGAGACATCTTCAAGGATCCAGAGGCAGAGCTGTGGTTGCCAAACTTCAGCATCAACAAACTAAGCAAATATTGTCCCATCCCACTGCCATCAGACAAGCTATGGCTGATTATTACAAACTTTTATATACTGAAGATATTTCCCCGAGCCCACATCAACTGACCACATACCGTCAGAGCACTAAATTACCACATCTAAATGTTCACCAAGCTGAGTCCCTGATACACCCTATTACCGACCGAGAGATTATAGCCACCTTTAAGTTGACCAAAACACAAAAGGCCCCGGGACCAGATGGATACCTGAATGAGTTTCTTAAACAATTTCAGAAATTACTCATACCCATTCTGTTACTGGCTTTCAGAGAAATACAGGAGGGAGGGCTCCCCCCCACCCCCATTCTAGCGATATGCTGAAATTACAGCTATTCCAAAACCTGTAAAAGACTCAACTCTGGCCACTTCCTATCGTCCCATATCCTATATATTAAACTGTGACTATAAAGTTTTTATGTCTATTCTGGCTCACAGATTAGACAGATTTCTACCTCAGCTAATTGATAGAGATCAAGTGGGATTTATTATGAAGCGCCAAGCCCATGACGCTGTACAAAGGGTTCTACTATTAGCTGAACATGCCACTCAAAGAAAAATTCCTTTAATTTTACTCGGGCTCAATGCCAAGAAAGCCTTTGATAGTGTGTTGTGGCCCTTCTTATGGGCTACCCTTAAAGAATTTAATTTCCCTGAAAAGTTTATATCCCAAATCCAGGCCATGTACCACTCCCCAGTGGCCTATCTGAAACTAGATGGCTTGATTTCTTCACCATTTACTTTATACAGAGATACATGACAAGGGTGCCCTCATTCTCACTTCTTTTTGCACTTTATTTGGAACCCCTGGCAGCCAAATTAAGGGAAAACGGTAACGTTCAGGGGATCTTACTAAGAGGCAAAATGTTTAAATTATCCCTTTTTGCAGACAATATTTTGTTGACCCTGATTTCCCCAGAGATATCTGTCCCGGCGGTATGGGAACAACTTCAGCTTTTTAGCACCTTATCTGGCTACAAAATAAAATGTTCAAAAACAGAAGTACTTAATTTTTTCTTCTCCCCCTCCAGATAAATGAAACTGGAATGTCCCTTCCACTGGCACAGACTTGATGTGAGGTACCTAGGAATAAAAATCCCAGCCAAGCTAATACACCTTGAAATGGTGAATATGGAACCAATTACACAGCAAATCACTTCGGATATGTCTAGGTGAACACAACTCCCCCTGGATCTAATTAATTGAGTGGAAACAATCCAACAAAATATTTTTCCTGTTCTATTATTTTTCCTACAAACATTGCCAACTGTTCCCTTGGACTTTTATTTTTGATCCTGGGATAAGCTCATCTCTAGGTTTATCTGGGGAGGAAAACCCCCAAGGGTAAAATACACCTTATTACAACTTCCTAGGACACAGGAAGGGCTAAGTTTACTTAACCTGAAAGAATATTCCAGAGCAACTCAAACCCATACAGTCCTATTACTCATTAATCCTTCTTGCAAGTCACACTGGAAAACAATAGAGATAACCTTAAATGGACTGGAATCTTTATTAACGTACCTAATGGGAGACCTCACCAGGTGCTATCCCCTGACCCAGTTTCTGAAAATGACTACAGAATTATTAAAAAACTGTCTTTATGTGACTCTGTATAGGTTAACCTCTCAGGAGAAATACTTTTTAAATGCCTTAGCTTCTAATAAAGATCTTTTTCCTTCCTCGCTGAAGACCGATCTACTAAGATGGGAGCATTACTCCATCAGATATGTATTCCAACTGGTGGGCCCTTCGGGAATTCATCCATTCACATATTTACAATCCTCATATGGATTACCCCAGAGAGAGCTCCCAACTTATGGGGCACTACATGCTGCTCTATTTCAGATGATTGACTCTTTAACTGGAATAGCAAAAGCCCCGTTTAAAAAGGTACAATTGATTATCCAGGCCATAGAAGGTAGATCACAAGAACACAGTATTAGTAATATATATCAGGCAATGCACCCTATGTCCACACAGGAACATGACCAAGTGAGAGCTAAATGGGCAAGGGAACTTAAATTAGAACTAGACCCAGATAAATGGTTACAATCCACCTACTTTTATTCTAAGAATTCATCAACGTCTTATTGGAGGGAATTTGCCTGGAAGACCAGGGTTAGATTCTTTAGAACTCCAGATATCCAGGTAAAATTGGGTGCACCAGATGGAAGTCTTTGCTGGAGAGGATGAGGGTATTCTCCTGCAGGCCAAGAACATATATTATGGGCCTGTCCCCTCCTATCTGATTACTGGAGGGATATCATAGTGGAACTTAACAACATTTTTGGCAGCCCTGATCTATTTACCCCAGGATTTATCCTGACAGCAATGCCACCACCGGATATACAGATCAACTGGTCTCAATATAAACTTGTCACACTTTTAATTTTAGTAGATAAAAAGTTATTACCAGACTATGGCTCACTAAAATGGCCCCTGATAAAGCCACTTGGAGAAATCTCACCTATGAAGTATATAACTTGGAACATCTCTCGTATAAGATAAACAGCAGGATAAACACCTTTAATACTAGATGGGGACTATGGGTTGCACATCAATTAGAGACCTATCCAGATTTTGTACCATGAAACAAAAGGATGAATATCTTATGATTTTCAAGTTAATCATAGTTGCGATAGTCTTGGAGTCCTTGCTGATAAGGGGAAGAGACCCAGACAGAGAGGAACATTGATCTGGAAAACATGGGAGGGGGAATCTAGGGAACAATATTTATTTAAGACTACCATTTATGAGATCTTATTCTGGTCTCCTTACCAAACAGAGAAAGATAGTAGGATGCTACTAGAGGGATATATTAAACAGTCCTATGTGTATAAATTAAGTGCCTGTAAATTAATTGCCTGTATATACTGTAACAAGGAACCTCAACAACTAATATGTTGCATAAAATGTGACTATGTATGTGATATTCTATCTCAAAATAAAATAAAAAGCTATATTAAAAAAACTAAGAAAAAAACACTATGGTTCTCAAAAGAGGAGAAAGGGAAGGTTAAGGAGAAAAGGACAGCATTCAGGAAATATACAGAAACACAGAAGGAGCAGGATAGAGAACTTTATCAGTTAAAGCAGAAGAAGGCAGGAAAGGCAGTCAGAAAAGCAAAGGCACAAACTGAGGAAAAGATAGCCAACTCTGTTAAGAAGGGGGATAAAACCTTTTATAGGTACATTAGGGAATGAAGAAAGACCAAGGGAGGGATACAGAGACTTAATAAAGGGGAGGGAATGTGGGCAGAGGATGCAGTGAAAAAGCAGGGACACTGAATGAATATTTCTTCTCAGTATTCACAACGGAAGAGGAGGGGGAGGTATCTAAACCAAACAAGGGAGAAACTCTGAATAGGGGGATTGATACCAGTCCATTCGCAGAAGAAAGAATTTTGAAAGAACTCTTGAAACTGAGGGTGGACAAAGCAGTGGGGCCTGATGGGATTCACCCAAGAATTCTAAAAGAACTAAGGGTAGAACTAGTAACACCACTGACTACTCTCTTTAACAAATCATGGGAGGATGTGGTGGTACCTGAGAACTGGAGGAGGGTGGATGTGATTCCACTTCACAAAAGTGGGAGCAGAGCAGAGCAGAGGCAGGAAACTACAGACCAGTTAGTTTGACCTCAGTGGTAGGTAAAATGATGGAATCACTTTTGAAGGAAAGTATTGTTCAGTATCTACAGGCCTGTGGGGCACAGGACCCAAGGCAGCATGGTTTCACAGCAGGAATGTCATATCAGATGAACCTAATAGATTTCTTTGACTGGGTAACCAAAGTAGTAGACCAGGGAGGGGCTGTGGATATGGCCTACCTAGATTTTAGCAAGGCATTTGACAGAGTCTTACACAAAAGATTAATATGCAAGTTAGACAGCCTTGGAGTGGGTCCCAAGGTGGTAGCCTGGATAAAAAACTGGCTGGACAACAGGATACAAAGGGTAATAGTAAACGAAGTCCACAGTGAAGAAAGGAGGGTAACTAGCGGGGTACAACAGGGTTCAGTACTGTGACCGGTCCTCTTTAATGTCTTTATAAGTGACATTGGAGAGCACCTGGAAGGAAAAGTATGTCTCTTTGCAAATGACAAAAAGATCTGCAATAGAGTTGATACACAA
Organism: Neoceratodus forsteri; assembly: GCA_016271365.2. NCBI lineage: Eukaryota > Metazoa > Chordata > Ceratodontiformes > Ceratodontidae > Neoceratodus > Neoceratodus forsteri. The sequence goes on along the minus strand of CM028132.1, from coordinate 717,288,112 downwards.
GGCGGGGTGGAAAGGATGAAAAGGGACTTATCAAGGTTGGAGGAATGGTCAAATATATGGCAGCTCAGACTCAATGCAAAGAAGTGCAAGGTAATGCATCTGAGAAACAAAAACCCAGGGGAAGAGTACACAATGGGGGATGAGTTAATAACAAAAACCAAAATTGAAAGAGACCTAGGAGTAATTATATCAGATGACCTAAAGTTGGGCAAGCAATGTAAGAAGGCAGTAAGAAGGGCTGGGGGATACTGGGATGCATAGGGAGAGGCATCAACAGTAGAAAACAGGAAGTTGTTATCCCTCTGTACAGACAGTTGGTCAGACCCCATCTGGAGTACTGTGTGCAATTCTGGAGACCCCATCTTCACAGAGACATAGACAGAGTGGAGGCTGTTCAGAGGAGGGTAACCAAAATGGTGCAGGGTCCGCACCAAAAGACATACAAGGAGACTAAAGCAGCTTAATATGTTATCCCTTGAGGAAAGGAGGGAGAGGGGGGACATGATAAAAACTTTCAAGTAGCTTAAGGGAATTAAAAAAGTACAAGAGGGTAGCATCTTTCAGAAGAACAGATGTGCAAGAGCAAGAGGGCACAATTTGAAGATAGAGGGGGGATGGCTCAGAGGTAATGTTAGGAAGTATTTTTTCACAGAGAGGGTTGTGAATGCATGGAACAGCCTTCCTGAGGAGGTTGTGGAGTCAGAAACAGTGGGAGAATTCAAGAATGCATGGGACAGACATAAGGCAATTCTAGTGGGGGGTAGGAGGAAGTAAGCTGTTGATTAACTAGAATCAGCTGCTTATCCATCAGGTAGGGAAATGTGCAGACTAGGTGGGCCAAGTTGTCCTTATCTGCTGTCAAATTCTGTGTTTCTATGTGTTACAAGTATGTATTGTACAGTTTCAAAGCACACTCATAACTTCAAGAATTTTTTATATTTTCACTCTAGATTTTCAACATTGCCATTTTCCACACCTCCTTATGAACAGTGTAGCTGTCATTTTTCACATTCTGCCCAAAATGTGTTTTCGCACATCTGGTGCACAATGGCACGGTTGCTGTGGGAAATCAACGTTCGGGACAGAGTAGAAAATCACAGTGACAGTGTTCATAAGGAGAGGTCCCAAAAAGCCCATGTTGTAAATTTGGTGAAAAAATTACAAAAAATGACTGCATTACCAGCGTGCATTGTGCAGTTTCTACACACGTTCGTAATTTCACCAATTTTTTATATTTTCACTCCAGATTTTCAACATTGCCATTTTTGCACACTGCCTTCTGAACAGTACAGCTGTCATTTTTCACATCCCAAAACATGTTTTCGCAACTATGGCACACAATGGGTATGGTTGCTGTGCAAAATCAATGTCCCAAAATTCCTATGTTGAAAATTTAGTGTCAAAAATCCCCACAATAATTGCATTATGGGAGTGCGTTGTACAGTTTCTATGCATGCTAGTGACTTCACAGTTTTTTTTATATTTGCACTCCAGATTTTCAACATTACCATTTTTTTACACCTCCTCATGAATAGTACAGCTGTCATTTTTCACATCCTGTTCAAAATGTATTTTCGCACCCGTGGCACCAAATGGCACAGTCACCGTGCAAAATCACCTTTCAGCTAACAAACTGACAGTGTCACTGTTCATGAGGTGGGGTCACAAAAAACCCATGTTGAAAACTTGGAGTGAAAATACCAAGAAACACCCAGGGCATTAGGGTTTCTGACCATAACGCCCTACCTGTAGGAACTGACAGGCAACAGGGGTGTGACTTGGGATTGTCGACAGTAATGCCCAAGGCATTCCACCCCACCCCCACCCTGCAGCCAGTGACAAGCATTGAGTTGTGCCTTGGACTTTTTGGCCCCAAAGTTCACCCCATTCTCCTATACTTCACCCATTTCAGTGTATTTCCTTATGGAATGGAGTGAGTGTAAAGCCCAAAGACCCCAAGGCACACCTCGGCACTTGTCAGTTGTCTGCAGGGTAGGGTGAGGTGAAATAGCATGAGCGTTATGGGCAATGACCCAAAGGCACACCCCAGTGCCTGTCCATCTCTGCAGGGTGGGGGGTGGGGTTGGCATCAGTTTAATACTTCACTGCCATTCTTATTCTGCATCTGTCTTACTCCTGCACTTCCACTGCTAATGCCAGCAAGCAAACATTCAGCATTGACAAATGCTTGTTTTCCATCTGGATTCTCACAACAATGGAAAGAGACTGTACCATTCCCTTTCTGACATCACTGTGGTCACACCATGAGCCAGTGGCTGTCATGGAATTCAAGCCTAGGATTTCCTGTTTCACAGTTTTATATGCTAACCACCAGAGGAGGCTTTACACCAAAATGTGTGTGTTTGTGTGTGTGTGGGGGGGGACTAAGCTAATAAAAAATCATTATTGGTAAGGTTTCCACCTGTCCTAATTTTCACAGGACAGTTCTGATTATGGCAGCTGTGACCTGCAAAAAACATGAAAAATACTACATATCCTGATCTTATAGTAGAAAAAATTAGTTTATTTCTTCTAAATGCTGCAGAACACAATAATACCTTAATTATAATACATTAAAATGATATGAAACAATAGAAACAACTAAACAATTACAACACTTACTCTAAATTCTGATTTTTTGGAAAAACTAAGTCTGTTGCATTGGTTTAGGCTACATATTGTTCCACGAAAAGTAATTGTTCAGTAAGAAATGTCCCAGTTTGGACTTCTTAAATGGTGGTAACCATAACTGTTAGTCAAGATCAGTGGGCTAATTTAATTAAAAAATTGAATTTTAGAGGGACTTCGGCATCCCCTTCAAACTGCTCCTGTCAACCACCAAATTATGTTGCCTTCTTTTTAGGTTTTGGCCATACATTGTACAGTATTTCTAGTTTGAGACCACCACAGTTGAAAGCTGGAAGTTATGCTTTGCCTAAGGGCAACATTATGGTTACAAGGAATTGCTAACATTCAATCATTCTGAGTGGTAGCCATCTCAGAGTAATTGGTTGTTCATCAGGACAGAGTAAGTGAGTAGAAATGTAAAGATATAATCCATAATAAATATTCTTAAATTTATGAGAACTTCTAGTTAAATTCAAAATAATTTTACTGTGACTAAATTATTTTTTAAGAAATCACAATTACCTTCACACTTCCTTTTAAATGTATTAGATATTTAAGATTTGTTTTGAGCAATGTCATAATGTGTACTACTAAGGACACATGTTGAAAACATTTATGTTAGGTGCAAGACAAAGGTTTACAACAGTAGTGTGGTTACTTTGTATGCAGCTTGTCAAGTTTTAAAGAGTACCTTTCCTAAGAATGTTTTCTTGTTTCAACAAAGACTAGGGAGCTTCCTAGTCTGAATGGGAGCTCCTCTGTGGTCTTCAACATTTTTTTTGCTCAGCCCCCAAAGGAAGGGAAGGGATCATAATTTGCCCCTAAGGGGCTGGCAGCATGATCCCTTTTCATGTCTTACTAGCCTACTCTGCCTCCATGCCCCAACATTTTATGATATCTGACTGTATAGGGTGAGCACGGGGTGCACTCCATCCACTTCTATGGAATATGTTTTCTGAAAAAGATTTACCAATTTTAAATCAAGTTTTGGTAAACATTGATGTCAGGGTTTGACTAAAGAGCCTTATTAGTTGAACCTTGGCATTGGTCTTCACCAAAACTGGATTTAATATTGGTAAATCTGTTTTAAAAATTATGCCCCATCTAAGTGAATGGAGTATGCCCCAGCGCTCTCCCTATACAGATGTCGAAAAATATTGGACATACGTTGGAAGGGGGGCTAGTAGGAAATGAAAAGAGAGCTTGCTGTCAGCCCCTCAGGGGCAAATTACAATCCCTTCCTGGCATTTGTGGAGGATGTTGGACCGATCAAGTGCTTTTCTGGAAACTCCACACACTACGGTGGAGGCATGATCACGCAGTGGGTATGCTCATGTTGCTTTCAGTTGTGCACCGGAAAACACCAAAGTCCAATGTTCTCCACAATCACTGAAAACTCCACCAGACAAGTAAAATAAAGCCATTACTATTTTCTCTTTTTGTCACAGCAATCACAGAAAGGCGTTTAGCAATAACTAGTTCAGTGTTTCATTATCACTATCTCTGTTTTAAGCAGTCATTGGAGCCGCAAGTAAATGTACATTTAAAGCAATGCTTTCAGTTTTTTATGGTTTCTGGTCTTGTGTTTTGTAATATTCCATGATATTATTCTTTCTGTGGGGGTGCTCCATCCTCAATATCCCCTGGGTGTACTGATGAAGTTGTATTATTTACCTGGGGGGTGTGGGGGCAGTGCCCCACAGAAAGAATAATATAATGGAATATTACAAAACATAAGAACTCTCTAACTTTGACAACAGAAAGCAACCTCGCACAGAAAACATTAGGGCGCATTTAATGTTTTACTATAAGAACTTTTTCAATGTTCTGCATGCAAAACTATTAGCTAGTAATACTTGGAAACCGCATCAAGAGCAATGCAACACCATAACTGCACCATAGTATGTGTAGTTGCTAAAAAAGTGTTCAGAGTCAGGTTAAAGTGCTTGATATTTGTATGGCATGTACATTATTGTAATTCTTGTAAATGGGGGGCTCTGCCCCCACACCTCTCATCAATAATTAAACTGATATTTCAGTATGTTTATATGGCATGTACACTATTGTAATTCTTGTAATTGGGTAATACTAATGGGGGGTGTGGGTGACGGAGCCCCCCCAATTACAATAATGGTCAAATATCATTAATAACACCCCCTGTCCAACACAACAAGCAGCAGGCAGCTATTATCTATCTGACATCACTCTTTGTTTTGGGGAATGTTGCGTTTGCATTTCAGCAGGTTACTGTTAGTAATCTAATAAGCGCCGCCAGTCTAATATCCTCCACAATCACCTCCCTTCCCTTCCTTTGGAGCTGCACAAAAAAATTATCGAAGTCTGCAAAGGAGTTACCACTACCGTTCTTTATTGAAAGCACCAAGAAAGGTGCTCTTTAAAAAATGTCCTCAGACACCTGCCAGCTGTGTCTGAACCACCTATAGGAAAAGCTAAAGCTCAAATTAAACCTTGGGCTGGAGTTTCCAAACCAACCACGGGAGCCTTGGGATGCTGTCATAGCTTCAGTGCAATTACAGCTGCAGTTTTCAGCAGATTCCCCAGCTATTGTCAATGAGTGCTTCACCGTATGGCACAGTCAGGCTTTATGGTTGCTTCAGGGATCATTTTCCTACTAGTCACCACATTTGTTTGAGATACAGTGCATGTTTCAGGATAAGGTGAAAATCTGGTGTCTACCAACACCAAAGTTCCACACTGTTTTCCAAAGAAGTGCTTGAAGAACTTGGCTAGAAATTGGAAAATCTGGTCATGTTACTGGCTACTTAATGAGTAGAATGGTTTTCAGAAAAAAATATAAAATAACTACCTAATAACTCTTAGAAGGCATGCCTACATGTGATATTTTTTTCCATTAGTACTTTATACAATTATGCCCCAGGGAAGCCCCCTTCTAATGGACCCCCGCCCCGTACCACACCTGCCCATTCTGGGACTCTTCACAGTAGGGTGTTCTCAGTCATTGGTGCGGGGCTGGGAATCCTATTATCATTCTGTGGCCAGAGAGGTTTTCCTTCATATTTCTTCCCTTGTTTTCCCCCCACAGCCATCCATGTGCAATAGGGTAACGTCCTCAAACATTTGTGTTAGGTGGCTATGCATGTGCCTGAAGCAGCTCTACTGCTTGGACACCTCCAGGTAGCAGCCAAGCTGTGGGTCACACAACCCCCCGGGGGGAGAGCAGTCTGATGGAATTCTCAATCCTCCCTCCCCCAGCCAGCCCCTGAATAACCCAACTCAGGGCAGGATTCACAAAGCTTTCTGAAGGTGCAAAACCTTCTCTAAGTCCTCAAAACCTCCGTAGCTATGGGAAAAAATGGGAAATTGCTCTGAGTGCTATTCACAAAAGCCTCCGCAGCTGTAGAAAAAATACACTGCTTACTGTGGAAAAAAGGTGCAGCTGCAGAAGTTCCTGAGGAAAAAAGGTAATTGATAAGTATGGTACAGCCCCTGAAATGCACCGGGTCATAATGTTGCATGCTTAATAGCATACGACATTATGGCAAACCCAGACTTGTGCACTCTCTGAGTTGGACCCCCCCCAGAGTTAAGAGTCCTTAGTGAGGGGGTCCAAGGGGGTGCAGATCCCCATAACAGGGGGTGTGGGGGTGGAGCCCCCCACAGAACAAAGACATATGCCTCATGGCATAAATCAAGCAACGTGATTGTGCCATGCAACAATATGTCTTGCGAAATAATGACCTCGCGCCCCCCTCAAAAGCTATTCTCAGCCAGGTTTTTTCTGCAGTTGCGGAAAAAATGTTACACACATTGGAGTAAGGCATAACAATCTCTCAGCAAACTGCAGCAGTGCCCCAACAATTGAAATACAATTAAAGTGGAAGTCAGTCACAGGTAATAGCATCCCAGTGAGCATATCAGTGGCTGAAGTTACAGCAACATTAGCATACATTGCCATTGAATGGCAGCAAACAACAACCACCAGACCCAGTGCAGCCCATGAAAGAGCCCCACAGGCAGTAGAGCCTGAACAGCCTGCAGTGAGTGTTACTCCTGCAGGTAACAGGAACACTCCAGGGAAGGACGATCAGCGGTGACAGACAGCCACTGTGGTGCCATGGTATTGCTGGTACCTGCAGTACTGCAGTGGTCCCAGTTGAAGGACTAGTTGCTGGTCTCTGTGTGGGTGCTTTCAGCTTCATGCTATGGCACAAATGTTGTAGTCTGCTGCTCCAGCTAATTAAGTTCACTGTTGCTGTGCATCCTAAGCCATTTCCACAGTTGCAGATCCGCAGTTGCAGATTTTCAGCACTTGCTCAATTTCTGCAGCTGCTGAATTTCCGCAACTGTGGAGATTTTTGTGGTATTCCTCACTTGCGCAAGTTTTCCTTTAGAATATCGCACAACTGCATTTCCGAAGTGCTGCAGTCTTTTTCCCCACAGCTGCGGGATTTTTGGTCTTCTTTGTGAATCCTGCCCTCAGTTCCCAAACTCAGGTCACCCGTCTTCAGGTCTGAACTACACACTCTGGGTCATATTTTCAAACCAATTTGACCTTTGTGACAAGGTACCTTTGTAAATGAGCCTATGGCTCAAAGGTTTTCCAAACTGCTGTTTAAATAAAATAAAAACCACTCACTCTGAATTACAGCCCATTTTAAAGTGGTCTTGAATTCAGATTCAGTTGCCGTGATATGAGGGAAATAACTGTACAGTGCCCCTTGTAACATACAACATTTTGGATGCAAGCTGTCACAGATCATGAATATTATCATAAGTCAAACCTCTTTAAAAATAAGGCACCCAAGTTTTGGTGCAGTTTGGAGGATGTAGATTGATGTGAAAATTGTATCTGCATCTACAGTCTCTACATTTGAAAATCTGGCCCACTAAAGTTCTGAGAAAAAAATATCAAAATACTTGCACATTTTATGATCTGACATACAGTATACTCTAGCTTTCAAGTTACACAAAACATTCATTTGGGTACTTTAGTACACCTCTAAATTTCAAAGCAACTCAAATGTTTGCCTGCATTTCAGCATATATTTCTTAGTGCTTTATTTGGCAAAATAATAATAATGAACTGCATATAGTGACTGCACCTGTAATAATAATCAAATTGAAATGAGATCAGTTCACAGTAGCTAACATATTTACACATACTATATAGCTCAAGTATTTTAGTTCTAAAATATTTTTGAACAGCTTAATTTAGTTTCTTGCACCATTGACCCTTCATAGCTAGTAGTGTATTTTACATTTAAGTAAATTTAGCTTTTTGTTATGTAATCTGTCAATCAATAATTTGTATACATTGTCCATGACCGAAATGCAGTAGACACATATAAACATTATGTATAATCAGACATCATTCGCTGTGTCAACACAAATGTGAATATTCTATTCAGCAATTTGTGCATTCTGTAGTTGATTATTCATTTGTAAAAACAGTATTGTTATCAATAAAAAGGGTGCTAAATCATCCCCACTTGTTTTGTTTCCCTTGAAAACATAAATTATTAATTTCTCCCTTCCAAGTATCTTATAATCTCAAACTTTGACTCCTCTAAATTGATCTGCCTTTAAGGCAAAAAAACTATAGCTAAAGAAAGCTCCTCATTGGAGACTCTTAACAATTTAAACACTAACTCGACCTTATCCTGTAATGTAAGGAAAAGGGTACATCTGGGTAAATTTCAAGGCTTGTTAACTGTTTACTTAAGTCGACAGTTATTCCTCATGTTCAGCAACTGAATTGTGAAGAAATGCTATGTTTTGTACTCCACTGGTGATTTCTGACCTCCACAGTGAAGATCTGAGCCTGAACTTCTGCTCATGGATGACTAATCACAGCAGTTCCACAGCAGGGCCTAAGACTGAAACTACAAATACATCACCCTCAGCATTGTAAATCAAAGCTTCAAAGCGCATCATTTAGCCTGCAGCTAAAATTGCTTGTTTATCAGATGGTGCCTCAGTCTAAAATGGAGCAGTTCCTCGTAAATCTCAGGGACCTTTTACGGCATATACTTATGCAGGCATGTTGGCTCCATGGAGACTTTCAGAGAGCTTTAATGACTACGGGCTATTCAGAGAACCAGTTATTGGTTTAGTAAAAGTAGTTTTCTCTTACAGTTTGACTCCATTCTGTAAACTAGCAAAGATAAGGAGTTTTTCTTATCTAAACGAAAAGGCAAAGGTAACCAGATTAGAATTGCTCTCTCCCAAGTTCTAATGCTTCTGTGGTATTTGGTGCCCTGACCTTGCCTGTTAAACTTTTGATTTACTGTGGAAGCCGGGTTTTCTCAATCTTTAACTTACCTTTTGTTTCACTACAACCCTATAGGAGAGTCTTAGTTCTTTACAAATAATTTTAAAAATGGTTTCTGTTATTTTTGTGATATACTGTATACAATCAATGTGTATAGTCATACAGTGAGTTTGAGTGTTGTAAAACAAAATATTAAATTTGTATTGAACAGAACATTGAGATCAACAATGGTAACATAAGAGCACATTTTGGAAGTCTTGAGGGTTATTCATTTATTCATTCATTCAATTATTTATTATATATTTATATTTTGATAACCTGTAATAACCTGTGAGGCAGCACTTATTTCTTGTACATGAGTGGCCTAAGAGGAAGTAGGCAGCATCATGCAAACACGCATTCAAGTTCATATTCACTACAATGTTCTAAAGACAACAGAGAAGTACTATGAATGATATTCATTTATTTTAAAGTTTTCACCATTATGACATACTGAGCTAAGAACGGTTCATTTCCAGATGCATCCTGGGGAAATGGGAAGGGAGTAAAGCAACATTACAAGTCAAAAACAGAAAAAAACAAGGTACAGGTGTAAAAGGTGTAAAAATATAGTTATAGGGCTGTGTAAAGACTTTACAAATGACATGTGACACTTCTGTGTGTTAATATCATGTTAAGGAATATCACGGCACAACACACTGTGGGCAAAATAATGTGGATCACAATAAAGCAAGGGAATAATATCGCAGGACATGACTGTGCAGACTACCACCATGTACATGTCATGGTCCATGGCGGTGGTGTGGAGCACTCCATAGTTTGGAAAACATCACTCATGTTTGGGACAGCACTTTGTCCCTGTGTCCACAATCGCCACGTATTCTACGCCTGCGGCAGTTTCCTGACTATGGGACAGACACTTGACTGGGGCTGCAATGGTCCTGAGCTGGGCACTGTGCCACATGTCACAAGCAGCAGGATGACAGGACAGCTTCTGGTGAGGTAGGCATTCTCCTTCTGGCAGGGTTGCATTATTCATGGCAGGGGTGGGCAGGCACTCTGTTGGGCAGGTTCAGGGGTTGTGGGTGAGCCATTGTTCCTGGGGCTCATGGGGTGGGGACTAAGGAAGTGGGTCTATCCACGGGGTTTGGGCACCAGGAACCACTATGTCCTCCTCCTGCATGGCTCCTGTGCATCTGGCCGTCTTGTCCATTGACTGCTGTTGGTGTGGCATGTTGTGGCTGTTTTCCACCAGTACGTGTGGCACTGCCTGCACTCCTCATCTCTCCCAGTGCCATTCTGACTGGGTACTGCACCATGTCTGCCGTCATTGCTGTCCCTCCATCCTTGGTTGGGGTCTGGCGCTGAACTGCTGGCTGGTGGCATGCGATGTTGTGAGCCACGATATTTTCCCCTTGCGGTATTTCTGATTGCAATATCATGCCTGCGATGACTTGTCCCATTTTATTTTACAGGTGATATTTACACCCAGAACCCATCTGACTACTGTATGGACTGTGTAAAGACATTACAAATGACATGTGATGCTTCTGTGTGTTAATATCATGGTAAAGAAAATCACGGCACAACACATTGTGGGCAAAATAATGCGGACCACAATAAAGCGAGGGAATAATATTGCAGGACATGACTGTGCAGACTACCACCATATACATGTCATGGTCCATGGCGGTGGTGTGGACCACTCCATAGTTTGGCAAACATCACTCATGTTTGAGACAGCACCTTGTCCCTGTGTCCCACACCGGCTACGGCATTCACGTTCATGGCAGTTTCCTGACTATGGGACAGACACTTGGCTGGGGCTGCAATGGTCCTGAGCTGGGCACTGTGCCACATGTCACAAGCAGCAGGATGACAGGACAACTTCTGGTGAGGTAGGCATTCTCCTTCTGGCAGGGTTGCATTATCCATGGCAGGGGTGGGCAGGCACTCTGTTGAGCAGGTTCAGGGGCTGTGGGTGAGCCATTATTCCTGGGGCTCATTGGGTGGGGACTATGGAAGTGGGTCTATCCATGAGGTGTGGGCACCAGGAACCACTAAGTCCTCCTCCTCCTCCTGCATGCCTCCTGTGCATCTGGCCATCTTGTCCATTGACTACTGTTGGTGCGGCATGTTGTGGCTGTTCTCCATCAGTACGTGTGGTACTGCCTGCACTCCTCATCTCTCCCAGTGCCATTCTGACTGGGTACTGCACCATGTCTGCCATCATTGCTGTTCCTCCATCCTTGGTTGGGGTCTGGCGCTGAACTGCTGGCTGGTGGCATGCGATGTTGTGAGCCACGATATTTTCCCCTTGCGATATTTCTGACTGTAATATCATGCCTGCGATGTCTTGTCCCATTTTATTTTACAGGCGATATTTACACCCAGAACCCGTGTGACTACTGTATGGACTGTGTAAAGACATTACAAATGACATGTGACGCTTCAGTGTGTTAATATCATGGTAAAGATAATCACGGCACAACACAATGTGGGCAAAATAATGGGGACCACAATAAAGCGAAGGAATAATATCGCAGGACATGACTGTGCAGACTACTGCAGTGTACATGTCATGGTCCATGGTGGTGGTGTGGAATGCTCCATCACTCATGTTTGGGACAGCACCTTGCCCCTGTGTCCCACACCGGCTGCGGCATTCATGTTCATGGCAGTTTCCTGACTATGGGACAGACACTTGGCTGGTGCTGCAATGGTCCTGAGCTGGGCACCGTGCTGCATGTCACAAGCAGCAGGATAACAGGACAACTTCTGGTGAGGTAGGCATTCTCCTTCTGGCAGGGTTGCATTATTCATGGCAGGGGTGAGCAGGCACTCTGTTGGGCAGGTTCAGGGACTGTGGGTGAGCCATTGTTCCGGTGGCTCATGGGGTGGGGACTATGGAAGTGGGTCTATCTGCAGGGTGTGGGCACCAGGAACCACTATGCCCTCCTCCTGTATGGCTCCTGTGCATCTGGCTGTGTTGTCCATCGACTGCTGTTGGTGCGGCATGTTGTGGCTGCTCTCCATCAATACGTGTGGCACTGCCTGCACTCCTCATCTCTCCCAGTGCCTTTCTGACTGGGTGCTGCACCATGTCTGCCATCATTGTTGTCCCTCCATCCTTGGTTGGGGTCTGGCACTGAACTGCGGGCAGGTGGCATGCAATGTTGTGAGCTACGATATTTTCTCCTTGCAGTGTTTCTGACCGCAATATCATGCCTTCGATGACTTGTCCCATTTTATTTTACAGGCGATATTTACACCCAGAACCCATGTGACTACTGTATGGACAGTGTAAAACAGTGCAGTGACAAAAAGAATATACAAAAGGATTACAAGGTAAATGTTATGCTTGGCAAGAGTAGAGACCAACAGCCACATCCTTTTGTTAGCCATAAGAGTAAATTAACAGTGGGGGTCAGGAATATGAGCAGACATGAGTAGTGTGATTTGGAGTAGGACCATCAGGGTGGAGGAAGAAGAGATGAGGAGGAGGGTGTAGGAAAAATGAAATTAGGCTACAGCCAAGAGAGACTGTATGAGAAGGTGGCTTAACCAGCAGCAGTTTTTACACAGCAGAAAGAAAAAGAGAGAGGCATGTGTCAGAGGTACACAGACAATAAGGGGAGAGAAAGGGGCAGGACAAAAGAGAGTTCCTTAGCTTGCACACATAATGGGAGATTTATTTAATGTCTGTAAACCATGCACTTTTACTAGAGTTTTGCATAAGTCTAGCATTCGCACCTTGCCACCAGGGAGTGTGTTTTTTTTGGTTTCATGTACTTTCTGTTAGTCTGCATGATTATTGGCACCACTAATATATAGTTACAGGTGAATATTTTTCTTTGTGTTTTTATTTGTAAAGGTCTGATGTCAAGGTTTTTTTTTTTTTTTTTGGCCTTTGCATTTCATTGCTTTTCTTCCATATCATCCTGTGATGCTGCTTACCTTTCCTACTCTTTCCCTCTAAGGTCTACCTAATCCTGGATGTGCTATATTAACATTGTCTGGTACACAGGACAAGACTCTGCTTACTGTAGGCCATTATCAAACCAAATGGTAACCTCCAGCCTTGAGATATGTACCTTGTTCTAATCTAAAGAGACTCTTACATGCCCCTTTTCTATAGGTAATGGTGATCAGCATCTCACCTTTGTGAGGAGGGATGACTTAAGTTTTCTGCTAGAACAAATTCTGTCCTGTGAATATGTCAGAATTGGAGGCTACAAAATGATTGCTGAGATAGCCCCTTACTAAGCATGCATTCATGGTCAGGGTGGTGGTAAATGGCTCTCACTCAAGGACAGGAAGAGTAACCAGTGGGGTACTGCAGGGCTCAGTACTATGACCAGTCCTCTTTAATATCTTCATAAGTGACATGGCAGAAGAGCTGGAGGTGAAGTTATGCTTCTTTGTAAATGACAACAAAAATCTGCAACAGAGTTGATACTCCAAAGGGGTAGAGAAAATGTGTATAGACCTGAGAAAACTCAAAGAGCAGTCAAGGGAATGGCATCTGAATTTCAATGCAAAATGTTCAGTCATGCACTTAGGGCACAGAAACTGAGAGGCAGAGTATAAAATGGGAGAAGAGATGTTGACAATCACAAAACAGGAAAGGGACTTTGCAGTAATCATATTGGATGACCTCAAGGCAACAACGCAGTGCAATGAGGCAGTAGGTAGGTAGGGACAGTGGGATGCTGGGGTGCTTAGGGAAGGGTATCACCAGCAGAAAGAGTGAGGTGGTGTTACCATTGTATAGATCAAAGGTGAGACCCCACCTACAGTACTGTGTCCAGTTGTGGAGACCATATCTTAAGAAGGACATAGAGATGGTATAGGTTGTCCAGAGGAGGACAACTAAAATGTTGCAGGGGCTGCATCAGAAATCCTAGGAGGAGAGACTGAAGGTCCTCAATATGTACACTCTGTAAGGGGGGAGGGAGACATGATAGAGACAGAACAGTTACATAAGAACTTACAGTAACAGTAGATCTTCCAGGAGATCTCAGTCATTAGGTCACACATATGGAACCTCACTGAAGCAGGATCCACATGGAAGATTTTCAGCAGTACAACTGGGGCCGCCCACAGCAACATTGTCTGCCGATGTCACCAACCCTATAAAGGTGTGAGTGGTCCCACTCCTCCCTCAGTTTTTTCTCTCGGAGACTAACACAGAAACATAGAAACATAGAAACATAGAATTTGATGGCAGATAAGGACCACTTGGCCCACCTAAACTGCCTATTTCCCTACCTAATGGATAAGTTGCAGTTCCTAGTTAACCAACAGCCTACTTCCTACTATCCCACACTGGAATTGCCTTGTGGCTGTCCCATGCATGCATTCTTGAATTCCCCCATTGTTTTTGACTCCACCACCTCCTCAGGAAGGCCATTCTATGCATCCACAATCCTCTCCATGAAAAAATACTTCCTCACATTACCTCTGAGCCGTGCTGAGTCAATCTTCAAATTGTGCCCCCTTGTTCTTGCACATCTCTTTTTCTGAAACATGCTACCCTCCTGGACTTTGTTGATTCCCTTGAGGTACTTGAAAGTTTCTATCATGTCCCCTCTCTCCCTGCTTTCCTCAAGGGTATACATATTTAGCTCCTTTAGTCTTTCTTCGTATATCTTCTGGTGCAGACCCTGCACCATTTTGGTTGCCCTCCTCTGGACAGCTTAGATGCTGTCTATGTCCTTGCAGAGATGGGATCTCCAGAACTGCATGCAGTACTCCAGATGGGGTCTCACCAACTGTCCATACAGAGGGATAACAACGTCCTGTTTTCTACCGGTGATGCCTCTCCCTATGCATCCCAGTATCCCCCCAGTCCTCCTTACTGCCGTCTCATATTACTTGACCACCTTTAGGTCATCTAATATAACTACCCCCCAGGTTCCTCTCCATTTTTGTTGTTGTTAGTATCTCACCCCCCATTGTGTACTCTTCCCCTGGGGTTTTGTTTCCCAGGTGCATTATTTTACACTTCTTTGCATTGAATCTAATCTGCCATAAATTTGACCATTTCTCCAACCTTGCCTAGTCCCTTCTTATCCTTTCCACTCCACCTTGTGTATCAACCCTGTTGCAGATCTTTGTGTCATCTGCAAAGAGACATACTTTTCCTTCCAGACCCTCTGCAATGTCACTTATAAAGATATTAAAGAGGACCAGTCCCAGTACTGAACCCAGTGGTACCCCGCTAGTAGCCCCCCTTTCTTCAGAGTGGACACCATTCACTATTACCCTCTGCGTCCTGTTGTCCAGCCAATTTTTTACCCAGGCTACCACTTTGAGATCCACTCCAAGGCTGGCTAACTTGTATATTAATCTTTTGCGTGGGACTGTGTCAAATGCATTGTTAAAGTCTAGGTAGGCCATGTCCACAGCCTCTCCCTAGTCCACTACTTTGGTCACACAGTCAAAGAAATGTATTAGATTCATCTGACATGACCTTCCCACTGTGAATCCATGCTGCCTTGAGTCCTGTGCCCCACTGGCCTCTAGGTATTCAACAATTCTTTCCTTTAGAAATGGTTCCATCATTTTCCCAACCACTGAGCTCAAACTAACTGGTCTGTAGTTTCCTGCCTCTGCCCTGCTTCTACTTTTATGAAGTGGAATCATATCCGCCCTCCTCCTGTTCTCAGGTACTACCCCATCCTCCCATGATTTGTTAAAGAGAGTAGTCAGTGGTGTCACTAGTTCTACGCTTAGTTCTTTTAGAATTCTGGGATGTATCCCATCAGGCCCCATTGCTTTGTCCACCTTCAGTTTTAGGAGTTCTTTCAGAACCCTTTCTTCTGTGAATGGACTGTTTCTATTGTTTGGTTTAGGTACCCCCCCTTCTTTTGTAAATACTGAGCAGAAGTATATGTTCAGTATCCCTGCTTTTTCACTGTTACCCTCTGCCCACATTCCCTCCCCTTTATTAAGTCTCAGTACCCCTAACTTGGTCTTTCTTCACTCTCTAATGTACCTATAAAAGGTTTTATCCCCCTTCTTAACAGAGTTGGCTATCTTTTCCTCAGTTTTGGCCTTTGCTATTCTGGCTGCCTTCCCTGCTTCCTTCTGCTTTAACTGATATAGTTATCTGTCCTGCTCCTTCTGTGTTTCCTTATTTATTTATTTATTAAATTTTGATGACCGGGTAGGCCCACTGAGCCGTGAAGGTCCCTTTTTCAGGGGCGACCCGGGATAACAATACAAGATAAAATACAGTGTAGAAAAACTTTTGATTACATAGGTTGTTCAAGCATAAGGTAGTTACAGACAGTGGTTACAGACATGGTTATCATCATGACACAGTTTTGCCTTGGTACTACTTGGCATAGTGATCTACATGAGGTAGCATTGGTCCCTAGGTGTCCAGATACTAGAGGGAGGTACATGAGGGAGGTGCATGGTCCATTATATTTCCTGAATGCTATCCTTTTCACCTTAACCTTCTCTGCCACCTCTTTTGAGAACCATAGCGTCTTTTTCCTTTGTTTTGGTTTGTTGATTTGCTTTACACAAAGGCTTGTTGCCACTGTGATGGCAGTTTTGATTTTTCCCCATTGTTCCTCCACCCCTTCTTCTTGCCTGTTTGCTAGTGCTTTTCTGGTGCACTCTCCCATTTTGCCAAAATCAGCCCTCCTAAAGTCCAACACTCTTGCTTTTGTATGGCTTAATTCTTCAGCAGTGTTTATTGTGAACCACACTGTTTGGTGGTCGCTTGTTCCCAGATGGCTACCCACTTCTAAATCTGAGATCCTCTCTCCATCCCAGTTTGAGAGTACCAGGTCTAAGATTGCTCCCTCCCAAGTGGGTTCTAACACTAGCTGTCTGAGGCATGCCCCCTGTAGGGCATCAAGAATGACCCTGCTCTTGGATGTGGCTGCAGTAAAGGTGGTCCAGTTAGCATCTGGCATATTCAGGTCCCCCATCAACAATATCTCTCCTTTTTCTTCCATTCTGAGGATTCTTCTATCATTTCCTTGTCCATTGCCTCCCTCTGAGATGGGAGTCTGTAAACAACCCTGTGCGGATTGTGGTGCCATTTCCTGTCTCCAGGGTGACCCACAGTGCCTCCACCCCTTCCTGTTTACCCTTTAGTTCTATTGCTTTGATTTCTTCCCTAATGTAGAGAGCTACTACTCCTCCTCCTCTTTTACCCTCCCTGTCCCTCCTGTAGATTGTGTACCCTTGTATGCTGACATCCCAGTCATGGTTTTCTGTGTACCATGTTTCTGTGACTGCCACAATATCCAGACATCCCTCTTCCATCAAGGCCACTAGTTCAGGGAGTTTGTTACTCAGACTACGGGCATTGGTACTCATTGCCCTCCATTTTTTGATGGCCTTACCCCTTTTAGGCCCATCCCTGTTCTTACTGCCTTTGCCTTTTTCTGGATTTTACCCCTGTCCTGCTCCCTATCAAGGCATTCTACCTGATGCTATATCGGATCACACTCCCACCTACTGCATATGGGGCAACTCCCCTCCCAAAATCCCCCACAAGGTGATACAAATGAGGGACCACTCCAAACTCAGAGCTGGAGATTTTCTCGCTGACCTGCGTCATGCCGACTGGTCTGAGGTCATGGCCACAAATGACCCCTCAAAACACTTGACAACTTCCTAAAATCTTACACCCCACTTCAAAACAAGGATGCCCCCCTCACAAGAAGGAGAGTGAGGGCACTGCAATTAAATGGCTCCATGGAGGCCTGTATTCTATCATGAAACAAAGGGATTAATGCTGGGCAAGGTATAAGTGATCATTGTCCAGCACAGACCTCCAGGATAACAGGCAGCTGAGGAACTCATGCAAGGAAGCCATTCACACCACAAAAAGTGAGTTTTGTCAGTCCATCCTGCTCTCCACAGCCAAAAATCCAAGGTCATTCTGGCAGAGCATTAAGAATGTGGTAGGTGGGTCTACTAGAGCTCAGGTCATGGAAATGCTCATTGATGTGGTAAACTGCAACAACCCCCTCACTATTGCCAATGCCTTCAACTTTCAGTTCACTGACCTGCCAGTTCTCCCCAAACTGCCTCACTACCCCATAGATCGGGCCTCTCCACCCAGTGTGACAACTCCTCTCCTGCCCTTTTACCTCAAGGTAGTATCAGACATGGAGGCCCAGAAGCTCCTTGCTGGCCTCTCCCCTCACACTGGTGCTGGGCATGACTGCCTGGTGCCCAAGTTGCTGAGGCTAGGGGCAACTATACTAGCCCGACCCATAGCCCATGTCTTCAATGCATCGCTTACCTTGGGTATAGTCCCAGACATCTGGAAGATGGCTAAGGTCATCCCTGTGTCCAAGCAAGGGGACCCAAAAAACTTTAAAAACTACTGCCCCATAGCAATTCTATCAGTGATCAGCAAACTTCTGGAAAAGGTAGTCGCCTCTCAGGTCACCCATTACCTATGGACCCACAACCTACACTTCCCTGCACAGCATGGGTTCAGAAAGGGGCATAGCACCTCCACGGCCCTAGCAGTTGTTACCTCTGAGATCAGGTCTGCTGCTGACCGAGGCAAACTGACCGAGGTCATCTTTGTTGATCTCTCAAAAGCCTTTGATTGGGTAGACCACGCATTACTGTGCTCCTCTCTCCTACCACTTGGCTTCCTCCCTGCATTTGCCTGGATCGTGTAATGATCTCACGGGCAGGCAGCAGTACACCAAGTTCAACAAGGCCCTGTCTGAGCCTGCCCAGACAAACTGCGGAGTCCCCCAAGGATCTTTCCTGGGGCCTCTCCTGTTCTCTCTCTTCGTAAATGAGCTACCCTCAGCTCCGGCTCTTGGGTCCTCAGTGCTGTACGCAGATGACCTAGTCATCATGCCCAGTTCCCAGGACATCTCTATCATCAACACCAAACTAAACTCGGACTTCGACCAAATCCAAACTTGGTTGCAGGACCATAAACTTATGATTAACTTGCAGAAGATGCAGGCCATGCTCTTTGGCTCAGCAGCCAAGTTAAAAGCTGCTCCAGACTCACTACAGATTTCTGGGTCTGATGGGTCCCCACTGCTAGTTGCAGACTCAGTCAAGTACCTGGGGGTGACTCTTGACCCACAACTGGATATGAACATGCACATATGCAATTCATATAAGGCCTCAAACTGCAAGTTGGGACACACTTACAGAGCAAAAAGTTGTCTCTCTCTCCAGCTGCCCATCTCGCCTTAGCCAGGGGAGTCCTCCTACCTACACTCTGCTGTGGACTAGTCACCTTTGCTCACGTTGCAAAAACTAGTCTAGTAAAGTGGTACTCAGCATACAACAACATATGCCATTTTGAGCTTTCAGCCCCCCGCCTCACTCACCGCTGTGAGCTCTACACCCAGCTTGAATGGCTCCCACCGGAAACTCACCACTCCTATGTCGTGAGAAACTTCATAGACAGTATTGTCAGAACTGCCACCCCCTTAAACATGCAGAGTCCCTCATTCTAGCTACTTCCTCCTATAGCCTGTGATCCACTGACTCTCATGCCCTCCTGGTACCAAAAACTCGCACACAAATGGGTGACCGAGCCTTCACTGCATATGCACCCAAGGTTTGGAACTCTCTTCCATCAAGCACTCGCTCCTCTCCCTCCCACCAGAGCTTTAAAGCCTCCCTCTGGGGCTTTCTCAAAACGGCCTCCACCTGTCTCTGCACTAGACAAACCCTCTCAGCCTGTGATGCACAAACAAACTGAGATGCTACCTAAACAATATGACTTGGGTAGAGTACATCTGCGCTTATGCATCTCCTGTACTCAGCTTACTAGAAAAATAGACCACTTTGGCCCACCTGCCCAACAGGGTGAGCATTATTACTGTGCACTCCCTTATCTTGTTCTGGGCCCACTCTATCCCAATGTTACTCCTCTTTGCCTACCTGCAAGTCTTACAACATTGCTGCCTGGAATGACGAAACCACACTGTACTTCTTCCTACTGCCTGCAATGTAAATCCCTGCTGGTTCTGTTGTTTGTATTGTCCTTGTGTGCTAATTCTCTTTAATGTAATCCTTCACTTGTTTTTGCCTGATGTTCATGTATGTACCTTGTAATCTCCCGGGTCGCACCTGAAAATTGTTCATGTATGTACCTTGTAATCTCCCAGGTCATACCTGAAAATAGGCACTTGGCTGTCTAGTGTGCTTACCCGGTTAACAAAAGCAAATAAATAAATAAACTTCTCTACCCTTGTGTCTGCTTCGCTAACTACCCTGTTTTGTGGGGGAGGGTTGGGATTTCCCTGCTTCCCTTCAGTGCCACCCCCCTTGGCTAGTTTAAATGCTTGCCAATAAAGCATTTAAACCTATCACCTAGGATCCTGGCTCCCCTCCCTAACAGATGCAGATCATCATGCCAGTATAGGCCTGTATCCCTCCAGGTGGACCCCCAGTCTCCAATGAAGCCAAGTCCCTGAGCTCTGCACCAGTTTTTCAACCAGTCATTGAACCCCTTGGTGCAAAGTACCCTAGCCTTACCCATGCCATAGACAGGTAGCATTTCTGAGAAAGTTACTGTGTGTGCTACTTGTCTAAGGCCCCTCTCCAACTCCACAAACTCCTGCTGTACTGCTCTGATCCCTTTCCCAGCCAGGTCATTTGTCCCTAGGTGGACAATGACATCCATCTCCCTCCCCCATGAAGCTGCTCTCTCGATCCTGAGGATTCACTTCCTGTCCCTCCAAGCCATGGCACCAGGCAGGCACCTTACCTCCCTCTCCCCATCCTCCCCCAGTTCTACCCCCCTAACTATTGGAGCAAAGGAATAAGGGAGGAAAGCTCTTGCCATAGGGGACCAAGGGGGGAGAGAGAGGTGCCCAGTCCTAAATAAAAGACTGGATACACCAGTTAGCCAGTTCTGAGAAGGAGCCCCAGAAAGGGGGATGGTGGGAGGGAAGGCAGACCTGATGACTGAGATCCCCTCGGAGATCTACTGTTATAGTAAGTTCTTACATAACTGTTCTATCTTCATCAGGGGTATCTCAATCATCAGTCACACATATGGAATGAGTCCCAAGCAGTTACAGATGTGCATAAACAGTCTGGGAGGAAGCCCATCCATAACCTTAAGACAGAAGGCCCTGCAGTACAGCCCTGACAAAACCTGCTCGGGCTCTAAAGGCAATGTCCACACTGTAGTGTTTGGTGAAAGTATGGATGGTACTCCAGGTGGCAGCAGCATAAATGTCAGTGGCTGAGACCCCTTTGAAACAGGCCATAGAAATAGCCATGCCTCTTGTGGAATGGGTTTTCATCACCCTTGGCAACTCCTTGTCATGCTTGTTGTATCAGAACACAATATAATGGACAGACCATTTGGGCAAACATTGTTTAGAAACCTGAACACCCTCTCTTCCTGGGGTGAAAGAAATAAAAAGCTGCTTCAGATTTCTGCTTTCCTTAGTTCAGAGCAAATAATACTTCAAAATTCTGCGCATGTCTAACGTATGGAATAGTGCTTCCCCTGGATTGGCACACTCAAGGAAATAAACAGGCAGGTGGATAGGCTGGTTCATGATAAACTCAGACGCCACCTTAGGAAGAAACTTAGGACTCATGCACAAAGACACTCTGTCTTTGTGAAAAATCAAATAAGGCTCATCACATGAGAGGGCCTAAAGCTTGGAAATCCTTCAAGTGGAAGTAATTGCAACTAAAAATAATGCTCTTCAGTAAAGAAGCGTAGCTCGCAAGTCATGGCTGGCTCAAAAGGAGACAGAGTCAATTTCTCCAAAACAAAATTCAGATCTAAAGCTGGGTCAGGGGAATGGATTAGAGGTTTCAGAGCAGGATGCCCCTGAGAAAGGTACAGGAGACATCCAATTGAGCCACAGTGTGGCCACCCACATGCTCATGAATGGCTGAGATAATCAAAAGGTGCACTTTCAGGGAGGAGTACTGGAGGTCTGAATCTGACAAGGACATCAGGTAATCCTGGATCTGACTCACTGGATAAGCGAAAGGGTCCAGATGATACTTGGCAGCCCAGATGGCAAACCTCTTCCACTTAATAGAATATGTGGCTCGAGTGAAGGGCTTCCAAGTGGCCACAAAAACACCTGCCACCTTCTGGGAGCCCCCAAACCGGGTGATGGTTATGTTGTCAGAATCCAGGCACGCAGACAAAGGGACTTGAGACTGGGATGGACCAGGGTCCCCGAGCCCATATCAGCAGATCCCTGCAACGAGGCAGAGGAAGTGGAGGTTCCTCCGTTAATTGTTACAGTAATGGGAACCATATCTGCCTTAGCCAGAATGGTGCTACTAGGATCATGCTGGCCTGCTCCATCTGTAGCTTGATTAGTATCTTCTGAATCAGAGGAAATGGAGGGAAGGCATAGAGGAACCTCCCACTACAGGAGAGGGACAATGCATCTCATCAGAAACTCCAGACCCTGGATTAGCAAGCAGAAACTGGGCAGTTTTGCACTGAGTGGTGAGACAGAAAGATCTAACTCTGGAAGACCCCATCTGTTAAACAGATCTTCTGTGATGGATGATAGAAGTTTCCATTCATGCGTGCTGGACTGAGTCCAACTGAGGCTGTCTGCCAGGGTGTTTAGCAAGCCTTCAGCATGTACTGCCAATAAAGCTAAACTGTGCAGCAGTGCCCGGTACCAAACTCTCATGGCCTTCCTGCATAGGGGATACAAATGTGTCCACTCCCCCCCATTTGTTGATATAGTAGATGACACTGAAATTGTCAGACTGAATCAAAATCTGACCCAAGAGGAGATTGTTCTGAAAAGCCTGCATGGCATTCAGGATCGCCCACATCTCCAGGGCATTGATATGCAGCGAGGTTTCGATCTGAGACCAAGAGCCCTGAGTTTGAAAGGGACCCAGATGAGCCCTCCAGCCCGAATTGGAGGCATCTGTGGTGAGGATCTGCTTGGGGGAGGAGATCTGGAATGGGAACCCTTGAAGCAGATTCTGGGGGTCCATTCTCCATGGGCATACCTTGCGGAAGAGGAGGAGACCAGCACTAACAGCTCTAACCCATCCATGCATTGGTCCCATTGCACCCTGAGTGTCCACTGGAGGACCTGAATGTGCAGTCTGGCCAGTGGAATCATGGAAATGGCTGTGGCTATCAACCCGAACAGCCTCAAGTATACCCTGGTTGTAGCATAATGGCTCTGGGTGATCTGCTGAGCTTGGACAATAAGGCACTCCATTCTGTTCTGAGACATGAAGGCCTTGTCCTGTGACAAGTCCAGGACTGCCCCTATATATTTCAGCCTTTGGGAAAGGGTTAGGACTGACTTAGGCAAATTGATGGTGATGCCCAGGGATAGAAACAGTTGAAGGGTTCACTCCAGAGTCTGAAGAAGCTGTTCCCTGGACGGGGCCTTTAGGAGCCAATCATCCAGCTAGGGGAAAAATATACAGTACCTCCCTTCTGAAAGCTGCAGGTACTGCTGCTAAGCACTTGTTAAAGACCCGTGGCACAGAGGATAAGCCAAAGAGTAATACCTTGAATTGGTAGTGCTCACTCTGATAGAGAAACTGAAGGAATCTCCTGTGTGGTGGAAACACAGATATGTAGGTAAGCATCCTGCATGTCCAGGGAGCACAGCTAGTCACCATGCTTGAAAAGAAGCATCAAGCCTGGCAGGGTTACCATGCTTAATTTTTTGTATTGGACATACAGATCGAGGTCTTCATGATCTAATATGAGCCTCGGATCTCAGGTTTTCTTGGGGATGAGGGAAAACCTGCAATAAAATCACATTTCTTTGGTGCCTGGGCACTAGCTCGATGGCCTTTTGTGCAGAAGAGTCTGTACCTCTCCCGGAGAACAGATAGATGGGCTGGGGAGTCAGTGGAAGGTACCGGAGGGGTCTCTGGAGGCAATTTGATGAATTCCAGAGTGTGAAATCTCTCTCTATGACCTAAAGAATCCAGGCATCTGAAGTGATGGCTTTCCATTAATTGAGATGAAGGGGAAACCAACCTCCAACTACCACTTCTTGGTTGAGCATCAGAAGAGGGAGGAGGTCTGGCAAGGAGTCAAGTGAAGGCAGATTCAGCCACTGGGGCTGGTCCATCACCCCTAAGGCACTTGGCTGCAGCACCAGAGGAGGAGGGAGAGGGCAAGGAGGTGGAGGCTCTTCTCTTGCCTTGAGGATGGGAGGCTGCTCCAGACTTGTGGGACACCTTGTGAAAAGAAGGGCACTTTCTGCTCTTAGACTGAATGTGATAGAGTGAGTGGACAGACTCAATGGCCCTTCCAGATACCTGTAGCTCATTTATGATGTTCTGCACATCTGGACCAAACAGTTTGGAGTCATTAAAAGGGGCATTAATCACCTTTTGCTGGACATCAGTGGGGACGCCTGAGACCCTCACCCAGAAGTGCCTACAAAGACAAATGGCTTTGGCTTCAGCCCTGGCAACAGTATTCAAAATATTGTAGAGGGCCCTCAGGAGGTGCTTGCTAATGTCCTCAGCACTCTGCAAGCATTTAAGAACCTCCTGCTTCTGAGAACAATCAGAAAAGGCCTGGGCCGTGGTCTTGCCTTCTTCCAGATAGCATTCTGGTACCTGACCATATGTAAGAAGTAGCAGGCAATCCTCAGCCCTAGGGTGGAGGAGGCATAAACTCTCTTGCCCCAGAGATTAATTCTTCAGGATGCTCTGTCAGGGGAGGGAACGGAGGTGCTTGAGCACCTTCGACCAATCATGAGCAGCTTTGATAACCACGGAGTCGGTTTCAGGCTGGGTAGTATAACGCGGCAGGTCCTGGGGGGCATAATCCTACTTATCAACCCTGCAGGGCATGGCTGGCACCATATCAGGTCTGTGGCAGGCCACTGTAGTGGCATTCCTAAGAGCTTGCAGGATAGGAGAAATGACCTTGGGAGGAGACTCTGGGATCTCCAAGAAGTCCACCAAGTCCCTTCTGGTGGCATCTTCCTCCTCAGTATAGAAGCCCATGGCTGAGGACAGCTGTTTCATGACATTGAAAAAGGTAGGGTTCTCTGTAGGAGACTAGGAGTAAGTTTGACAGAGTTCTTGCTCACAGAGGGGGCAGTGGACCTGTCAGAGGAAGGAGACTCTTCCTCTTCCTCCTCTTCCTCAGGCAAAATGAGGTCAGGATGGAACTCCACTTCAAGGTCAACCTGCTCCAGCTCAAAGTCCAATGAATTAAGGACTGTCGACTGCCCACAAGGAGCAGTCCACAGAGGCTGAAGCGGTAGCAACAATGACGACAACACAGGTGATGCAGGCCTGTATGCGCCCAGCTGATGGACCAAGACTGTAGTGAACGTGGTTAAAATGTCATTAAGGTCAATGACAGTGGAAGGCTGTGTCAACGGAGATGGGGCCAATGGTACAGGGAGCGATGACATATCCAGTGGGCCCTGAGAGCCCGAGGAACTTGATACTCGAGGGCCTGGAGAAGCATCAGGCCTCAACAGGAGGACCATCGAAAAAGAGCCCATCATCAACGGAGCAGGAGTCAACCACCCAGAGGTAGATGACTGGCCACCTTGAGCAGTTGGTGGTGGTGCTATCGGTAGGGGTCTGGTAGGTATAGAGAACTGGACTGCAGCAGGCGTCAGTACAGCTGCAGCTGACAGAGTGCCACTGGACAAAGAAGAAGAGGTCATCGGGGAGTGGTAACACTGCCGGGGGTCCAATCCCAATCATGGTCCTTTTTATGACTTTTCCCTTAGTGCTTGTCTCAGGCCTTGGCAGCCTGGGATCTTTACAAATCCACCAGCGACTGAGGAGAAGGGACCCCCGAGGACCCCTGCCCAGAACTGGCTACCTGTTGCTCCATCAAGAATTTTTTTAGAGCCTTTTGCGTTGCCTGAGGGTGGTTTGATTAAACTTCTGACAGAGCTCATGGTCCGAGACATCTTGGTCAGGTCCAAAATAGCAGACACACAGACAGTGTTCATATGAAGAGGCAATCTTCTTTTCACAGCAGCAGTGATGGAAGCGAGAAGTTGAAGGATTAACTCTCGACATAAACAAAGAAAAGGAATCTCTTTGGGAAAAGAGATTCAAAAAGGCTATGTATGATAAAAGCCACAGGCAAAAATGGCGCAAAACTGCATTATAGGTTCTGTGGAGATCCATGCAAACAAAGGCGAAGGCAGGAAAGAACAGAGTAGGACCACTCACACCTTTATAGGGTTAGTGACGTTGACAGATGACGTCGGCGTGGGCGATCTCAGTTGCACTGCTGAAAATCTTCCATGTGGATCCTGCTTTACCAATGGTGAAGTTCCATATGTGTGACCTGATGACTGAGATACCACCGATAAATACATCACAGGAGTGAATAAAGTACAAGAGGGGAGTATTTTTCAGAGGAGAAGGTGCACAAAAACAAGGGGGCATCAATAAAGCTGGAACGGGGGAATTTAGGAGGGATGTGAGGAAACACTCTTTACCGAAAGAGTAAAAGATGCCTGGAACAGTTTTCCAGCAGAGGTAGTGGGAGCAAAAATATTGGTGGGCTTCAAGCATGCATGGGACAGGCACAAAGGAACCTTGGTAGGGAAGCAGTTGGGGGGAGGTAGCCAAAGGAAAGGTAGGGTCTACGTTGATGGTATAGACAGTGAGAAATGGGCAGGCTAGTTGGGACAAGTGGTTCTTATGTAACCCCTAGATGGCGCTATCCCAGGGGCTACTACCCCTGCCTGATTTGCCACTAACAGGTTGAGGGGCCTGGATCCAATGGCGGGTGCCTCCACCCAGAGGTCAGGGTTTGCAATAGTTAAACTAACTTGGTCACAGCCCTCTGGGACACTGCACCCCCCCTTTCTTCCCACTAGTGGCCCACACAATATATCAGAATTACCTTCACAGTATACACTTACCCCCAGGTCTGGTTCGGCACTGGGACCTCCTGTGAAATGAGATACAGTGCAACAATCACAGTACAGTACTTTAACATAGAACAAATACACTAGGCAGTATAACTTTGCTGAAACAAGCAGCTCTGATTTATTTAGGGGATATAACAAGGACAGGGAAATCAGGTTAATTAGCTTATCACTCTAATAATCTACCTATGGCTCTGTGCACAGGCCTATCCCTATCAGTTACTGTCCCTGGGTACCCAAGCCCTAGTGGCTAGTCAAACCAGTGGCAGCTGGTAGGGGCCCTTTCACACAGAGAAAAGGGAGAATTAAACAGTCAGCAGTACAGTAATTCCATTTGGATTTAATGTGGCAATTCAACAGGGAGCGACCTGAATTAGTACTCACGACCTCCAAATAAGATAGGGTCCTTCAATGTCAGCAGGCTCACTTGAGGTACACAAACCTCTTCACACATCCATATAAAAGAAAGCACTATACCAGGCAGGCTGCATCTGTCGATACTTAATTACTGCAATACCGGGAGAACACACAGCAGATTCAGTTCCTGACAGACAGAGTGCAATTTTTCAACAATTCCTCCAGTCTTCTACAAGGGTGAGCCTGGTTTCTACTCTTCAGAGATCCTTTGATTCTTTTCACAGGACGGTTCAGTCTAACAAGCTGTTACAAGCTGCAGAGACGGAACTCTGGGCCTTACACGTTTTTTGACTAAAACTGCACACTGAAAAAGCACAGGGCTCCTTCCTCTTCACTGCCAAAGCTCAACTGAAACCCCAACTGACAAAACCGGCACTTCCTTTGAGTTCCTCCCAGTTCTTGACTGGATTGGCTGTCACTCACAATAGACTGCTGCTGTTGGTCAAAAGGTGCTGAAGTCTAAACTACATCTCCCAGAGTCACTGCCCATACAATCCTCTTGTGGCTGGCTCAGATTATGAGTCCAAGTTCTGATTCGTCAAGGCACCATTTTAGAGCTAGCTTACCCCACACTGATTGGTCCAGTTCAGCAGTTCAAAACTAGAATGGGGAACTAGCAGACACAGTTCTGACTGCAAAGAAAGCAGGTTAGACAAACTGTAACTTCATCATCACTCTAAACAATTTCTGGCAAACAGTTACATCTTTCAGATAGGTTCCCTTTGCACTCCCAGTGACTGCAAATATGAAGTGAATTGGCAGCAGCTCGAGTGGTACTCAGAGAAGCACACAGTCCCCCCATACAAACTAATTATGTCTGCAAGCAGACAGCTCTTAAAGAGACAGTACCAGAGGCTCTAAAAACACTCACTGATAAATGGCTTAAATGCCAAACACCATTCAGGCTTGGAGCATTCAAGCAAGCTCCTGGAGTCTTTTGGGAACCCCCATTTGCAGGGGGTTACCCTTCCTGGCCTGGGAAGCTTGGCGTCCACGTCAAGCAAGTACCATAAGTTTCAACTGCAACCATATACATTTGCATGAGGCTCGCGTATGTAATCATCAGTCAATATCATTTTACCAAGAACACATTTCTGAAACATTGCAGTCGTCACTCTCTACACAGTATTACATACATTATAATGTACCATAACTGTTATTACCTCTTGTACATGAAACCTGAAGAGAGGGGCCCTTCCTATCAGTTACCTTGGGGCTGGATGGGCAAGGGCACCATACTTAGAGGGCAACACAAGTAACTTGGAGTTAGCACTGATGCTCAGTTTGGGCAATGAGCTGGGGACACATACACCCTTTATGGACAACATTGAGAGGCAAGTCCACGGCCTCCCAAGTGAATCATAACTGAGGTGCACCACAGGCTTTACAGCTCGACCAGTCTTTCTAGGGGAACTGTTATAGTCTCTGCACTCTGAGCCTCATTTTCCAGCATTGTCCTCCTTGTCAGGAGTCTCCATGGGGTAGAGGCTAGAACTTGGGGCACTTTCAGCTCCAGGTGTTACAGTTTCTGAGTCCACAACATTTGGCTGCATGGAGAGCTTTATCACTGGCAGTGGACTGTCAGGGCACTCAAAATACTCTTTTTGTTCGGGTGTATCACCAGTCTGCCCCAATCTATTTTCCTCCTGAAAGCTCAAACAGTTCAACCATGCACAATGATTCCATTTCATCTGATCTGATGCTTTGCACTTCACTTTCTGGAGACATTGGCTCCAGGGATGAAGCTGGGGACTCCAGACAGTCCAGAAGGCTAGCTTTGTCTCAGTATTGACTAGGGGATTGCCCAGACAAATTGACTCAGTTCTGAAGAAGGATAGTATCCAAGTCACTCTCACTTTCTTCCGATATGGACTGACAGTCATGCTCAACTGGGACTTGTGGAGGGAACACTTAACTTTGCTTCTGTAGGTGCAGACTTTCTTGATCTTTTCTTAGCAGCAGCTCTAGTCACTGGTCCAGGGGCATCTTCTAGAGGCTCAGACTCAATTAGATTTGTCCAATGGGCAGTAAATGATTTCTATGCATTGTTTTACATCTTTTGAATTATTCTCAGGCCTTACTTTGTACACTGTAGATCATCTAGTTTGCCCACTACAATGAGGGAGATGGTGCCATCTATCAGCAATCTTGTGCTTGCCATGCAGTCCCAGATTTCTTAGCAATACCGATCTCCCTCCTGGAGTTCCTGTGCTTTCACCTTTTTATCATACCTTTCTTTGTGGCGATTTCCTTTTGGCAGCCAAGGTTTGAGCCAGGTTGGTACTATGAGTTAGTTGGGCCTTTAACTTTTGCACATACTGTAAATAGTTGTCAGCTTGAACCCCATCAGGAGAGACCCCAAACACACATCTACTGGGTAGTCGACTTCTCTTCCAAACATCAGGCGTGAGGGGAGAATCCAGTGGCATCACTTTTGGTGCAGTTATAAGCATGTACCAGGGTGCTAATTTGTTGGCTTCATCTGAGGCTTGTCCTTTGGTGCAGGGTGCCTAGCATATCTCCGCGAAAGTGCGGTTGAAACGTTTAGGTTGTGGGTCCCCTGGGGTGTAAGGAGTGGTTCTGACTTCTGACCCCCACAGAGAAAGCATCTCTTTGATCAGGACGACTCTCAAAAGTCTCTCCTTGATCAGAATGGATTCTTTGTGGAGCCCCATAGTGAACAAAAAGTTTTCTACAAGTACTTTGGCCACAGTGGATGCTTTTCTGGTCTTTGGTGGGAAAGCTTGGGCATATCTCGTGAAATGGTCAGTGACCACCAGCACATTACTGATATTTCTTTGATCTGACCCAAACTCAGAAAATCTCAATACAGACCAGCTCCATGGGTGCACTGGTGGTGATGTTAACAAGGGCAGCCCTCTGGGGGCAAAGCTTTCCTCCTGTAAGCAGCGACTACAAGTTCGAATGTGTTGCTCCACATCAGCCCCATCTTAGGCCAATAGGATCTGGATCTCACTGTCAAGTGTTCTGTCTATACCAGGTGCCTCATGTGGTTGTGCAAGGACCTCAGTACTGAGTCTCGAAAGGCAGTGGGCAGCACTAGTTGTTGTTTGTCTACTTGTCCCCTCTGTCTACTGTTTCTCTGTATAACAGTTTATTGATCAGTTTCAACTTAGGACCTTCTTTGTATAACAGTGCAGTTCTCAAATCAGTGGAGGCGTAATTTGGACACATCTTTTCTGCATAGAGGGCTTCTAAAGCTGCTTTGATCATGGGATCGCTGAGGATTGAGCCACGAATACTGTCATTGTCCAGCTGAGCCCAGTGCACCAATGTCTGTGTGCAGAAAAGTGGCAATAAGCAGCAGGTATGCAATTCAGAGGCTCCAAGCAATCCACCATGCAGTCCACTGCGTCCGTGGACATTTGTTCCTCCCTGTCAAACTTCGGCAGAGTGCCGAATGTCGGTTCTGCCAATGGGACCCAATCATTCTGGGGAACAGGCCTCGGGGAGAACATCAACATCTATGTGGTTCAGAGCCTGCTTTGTATTCGAGAGCATAGTCATATGTAGATAATGCAGAAACTACCTATGGCCAGTGGCATCCAACTTAGCTGAGGTCTGCACATAGGTCAAAGGATTATTGTCAGTTTTTACTAGTATTTTAGCCCCCATACAAGTACTCATGGAATTGGTCAACAATAGCCCACTCAAAGCTAGGAACTCTAACTTATGTACAGGATAGTTCTTTGGGATGGGGTCAGGCTTCATCACTGGCAAAGGCCACTGGTCTCAGGCCATTCTCGTGCTCTTGAAGCAACACAGCCCCCAACCTGTAGCTAGCATCAGTGTGCAGGGCGTAAGGTTTTCTTGGATACGGCATAGAGCCAGCACTGGAGCATGGGTAAGTTGATATATGATCTCATGAAAAGCAGTCTCACAATCAGAGTCAGCGGGTCTCAAATACTTCTACCGGATGAAAATACACTCTTTCAGTCTTGAGGGCGCTGACTTTAGTATTTTTGTGGTTGGGGATACCCTTGAGTAAGGTTAGGTAAAGGCGGATCACTCTTGAATAGTCCTTGATGAGCGCCGATAATAACCACAGGTCCAGGAATCTTTTGCAGTTCTTTTAGATTTTTGGGCTTGGCCAGGTGGTCACATGCCTCAACTTTACTTGGGTGGGTCTTCATTCCTGGTGAATACTATGTCCCACATACTTTACTGATGTTTGAAGAATTGACACTTATCAATGGACAGTTTAAGGCCAAAGTCCTCCAGTCGGTCAATACCTTAAATAATCTGCTCTCATGTTCCTCCAGTGAGCTGCCAAACACAATAACATCATCTAGGTATACCAGGCACTCCTAGTAAGTTCATGTCCCCACTGCACCTCAATCAATCGTTGAAAAAAGTGTTGGGGCACACAGAAATCTCTTGAGGCATCCTCATGGATTCATAGAAATAGCCGAGGACAGATAAAGGCACATCTTCTCACACACCCCGGTCACCTCTGGGGCCGTCGGGATCTAGTAGTACCCTCTTGAGTCCAGCACTGAAGAGCCCTGCTCCCGTTTAGGCGTCAAAGCATCCTGAATGCGGGGCATTGTGTACTGATCAGGGATAGTCCGCCGGTTTAAGGTGCGATAATCACACACATCCTTACTGTTCCATTCTTTTTCCTCTACTACAATGAGTGGAAACGCATAAGGGCTTCTGGATTCTTGTATTACACCAGCAGCTAACATCTCTTGCAGATGCCGTCTCACATCATCTATGTCAGGAGGTGCCAGGCGCGCGAGACCTCTCGTGAAATGGTCTTTCGTCATGCAGCGGATATTGTGCTCAGCTCCTTGCATCGCATCTACATCCCATTCCTTTAAAGAAAACACCTGGTCTCTGGGCAAGCTTCTCACTGATCCTCACTTTCTATTCAGCTGTAGCGGGAGTCGGAAATCAAACAAGTCAGGCGTTACTCTGTCATTCTTCCTTGAACTCTTGCTGTGAGTAGCACTGCAGTGTCTGCACAATGCACATTAGCCAGGATGCAACCTCTGTTTACTCGAATGTCTTTCAGACACATTATGAACTTGGACCATTACCCTTCTGGCATAAGCATGAGCTCTAGCGGGCAAAATACTGAAGCTTGACCAGCAATCCCTCTGGCAATTTTTCCATCGCCTGGTGCATCCAACATTAATATTTTATTCTTAACATCCTTTCTGATACGGA
The DNA here is from genome assembly GCA_016271365.2 of Neoceratodus forsteri. Taxonomy (NCBI): domain Eukaryota; kingdom Metazoa; phylum Chordata; order Ceratodontiformes; family Ceratodontidae; genus Neoceratodus; species Neoceratodus forsteri. Next base: position 717,255,757 of record CM028132.1, on the reverse strand, counting down.
CCTCTCCTGTAAGGTACACTGGGCATTTAGGCGCCGGATCAGAGACTCAGGATCCTTCTTCCATACATCCCGACCGTTCCTCTGGTCTCTCATTTCTTTTTTCATCTCTCTGTGCCTCGTAGGCCTTCTTAATTAAAGCCGGAACTCTTAGCTCTACTAGTCTTTGACCCCTGTTTTCACTAACACACTGTGCCAGCCTTCCATTGCTTATGAGCATTTGTTCCAATCAACAAAGGGACACCATCTTACAGTCCAGTGGGGGGACACACTAAGGCTAGGGTCTCTAATCGTTCGGCTACTCCAGCCACGGAGGTGGGGAAAGACAGCCAAATTCAGATATACCGGAATAGGGGTGAGCCTTCTCACTTAACCCCCATACATGCAGTCCTTCTAATGGTTGTAAGGGTACATCTGACAAATGCTTCTGATACCAATCCTGGAACATAATTGTCACTTGGGGCCACTGTCTAATACAGCTCTTGTAGACACTCCATTCACCTTTACAGTGGTCTCCATGGAGGACCCACTATTCTGGACCAGTCTGGAGAGGCGGTAGTGAGGGCCTGGGCAGCAACCTTGCAAAGGATGTGAATTAGCATTTTGGTGCCCTCACTGGGATTATGTCGTGCACCTCTTAACCACTGATTTCTTCTCTGCCTCCTTGTAGCCTATATGCAACTTGTCAGTGTCTTTGAGGGACTGGCATTCCCTTTTCTATGCCTATCTTTCCTGCTACAATTATAGCAAACATACTTGGAGTTTGAGCTGGCCGAGGCGCCACACTGGGGAGCCATAGGCGGGGTACTATTAACTGGAAACCTGGTTGCCATCTCTGTCTGTGGCGTGATAAGCATTTGGAGACATCTCATCAGTTTCTCCACTTCCATGGTCAAGGAATTGAGTTTGGAGCTGTTATCAGCAGGAGATACATGGTGGGTACCCCCACCCCTTGAGATGCAGTCGGATATAGGTCAGGGCTGTACTTGCAGGCGTGGCCTTCATAAAGGGACTGTTTGAATTCCCGGATCTCTCAACAGTTACCCCATTGTGGCATATCTTTTCACTTGTCAGAGCACTCATTGACTGTCAACCTCTGCCCCTGAACTTCATGATGGGTCACCCCTCAGTCCCTCGGGTAGTAGCCACAGCTGTTGGTGCAGAGTGCCTCCCGAGGTCGCCTTTTCTCAACTCCTGAATTTCTCTCATTAACTCATCATAGGAGGGTGGGGATTCCAGTCCGATTTGCCAGGCGTAACTGGAGCAACAGCAGTTCTGAGAGGGGGAGACTTAGGATTCTGTCCAGTCTGATTCGGTCCAGTTCAATGGCTGGCAAACTACCCTTTCTGAGGCATTCTTGCAACAATTTTTCCAGCCGAGAGAGACATGCCCACAGACAACAACTCCCTTGGTACTGTTGGCATTTCTTACTCTCCACCATAGGTCCTCTATCAGAATCTGGGCTCCCATACACATTCTCCAAGGCCTCAAGATGGGCCTGTGCAGTCGCTTCAGGGTTACTGGCCCGTTTAGCACGGATGGTAGCCAGGGCAGGACCTCGGGGCTCTCACTAACCCTCTTTGCTTTTAGCCTTCTGAGCATTGCCATTCTAGCACTTGAGGGCAACATAGTCTATCAGGTCTCCCAGTCATCCTCCTTGGGGGTGGGAGAGTGAGAAGATCCCTCAAGCTTCGGTGAGTCGTAATGGCAGGTGCAGAAATAGGGTCTGCATTGGTTCAGCCACCATTATGGGCACTGGAGCAGGAGAGGGTGTTGGGGAGAACACCCCAAGGTGGCAGAATAGTTTCTTCAAGTCCTCCACAGTTTCCCTCTCCCAGCAACCATTCAGCAAATTTCTCCTCAAAAGTTTCAGATAGTGGTGGGGCTGATTCCCGGGTCTTTACTGTCATTAGTTATCACTCTCCAAGCAGTGAGGGGTCCCTCTGGGGTAATGGTCTGTGGTACTTGGAGCTATCTATGGGATCCTTAAACTCTACTAGGGCCAGGAAAGTGTGGGTGAGCAGATTAGCATGCCGACCCACCACCACAGGGTTTGTAAACCTTCCACCTTGGAAAGTACTCCCTGCACAGTGTCCATATTGATACCCAGGGGATGTCCAGGATAACCATAGCATTTTGGGGGTCGATCTCCTCCCCAGTACACCACTCCACCAGCCGGTGCACAGCCACTTCTGTCTGGGTACCATTTTTCTTAACAGTGGTTCACAGAGTGTCCACTAGAGGGACACACAATCCCAGCGGTGAGCCTCCAAGATGTAACCCCTAGATGGCGCTATCCCAGGGGCTACTACCCCTGCCTGATTTGCCACTAACAGGTTGAGGGGCCTGGATCCAATGGCTATGCCTCCACCCAGAGGTCAGGGTTTCTGTAATAGTTTAACTTTGTCACAGCCCTCTGGGACACTGCAACCCCCTTTCTTCCCACTAGTGGCCCACACAATATATCAGATTACCTACAGGTATACCCTTTTACCCCAGGTCTCAGGTTCCGGCACTGGGACCTCCTGTGAAATGAGATACAGTGCAACAATCACAGTACAGTGTGCTAACATAGACAAATATTCTCAGGCAGTATAACTCCCTTGCTGAAACAAGCAAAGCCTGATTTATTTAGGGGAGAGCACAAGGACAGGGGGAAATCAGGTTAATTAGCTTATCACTCTAATAATCTACCTATGGCTCTGTGCAGGCCTATCCCTATCAGTTACTGTCCCTGGGTACCCCAAGCCTCAGTGGCTAGTCAAACCGTAGCTGGTAGGGGCCTTTCACTACAGAGAAAGGAGAATTAAACAGTCAGCAGTACAGTAATTCCATTTGGATTTAATGTGGCAATTCAACAGGAGCGACCTGAATTAGTACTCCGACCTCCAAATAAGATACAAGATTCCTTCAATGTCAACAGGGCTCACTTGAGAGTACACAAACCTCTTCACACATCCATATAAAAGCACTATACCAGGCAGGCTGCATCTGTCCCGATGTAATTACTGCACAATACCGGGAGAACACAGCAGATTCAGTTCCTGACAGACAGAGTGTAATATTTGTAATTCCTCCAGTCTTCTACAGGGTGAGCCTGGTTTCTACTCTTCAGAATCCTTTGATTCTTTTCACAGGACAGTTCAGTCCTAACAAGCTGTACGGCTGCAGACGGAACTCTGGGCCTTGCACACGTTTTTTGGCTAAAACTGCACACTGAAAAGCACAGAGTCTCCTTCCTTCTTCACTGCCAAAGCTCAACTGAAACCCCAACTGACAAACTGGGCACTTCCGAGTTCCTCCCAGTTCTTGACTGGATTGGCTGTCACTCACAATAGACTGCTGTTGGTCCAAAAAGGTGCACTGAAGTCTAGCTTCCACATCTCCCAGAGTCACTGCCCATACAATCCTCTTGTGGCTAGCTCAGTTATGAGTCCAAGTTCTGATTCGTCAAGGCACCATTTTAGAGCCTTAGCTTCTCCCACTCGATTGGTCCAGTTCAGCAGTTTCAAAGCTAGAATGGGAACTATGAACACAGTTCTGATTGCAAAAGCAGGTTAAGACAAACTGTAACTTCATCATCACTCTAAACAATTTCTGGCAAACAGTTACATGTTGAATAGGTTCCTTTGTACTCCAGTGACTGCAAATATGAAGTAGATTGGCAGCAGCACAGATTGGTACTCAGAGAAGCACACGTCCCCCATACAAACTAATTATGTCTGCAAACAGACAGCTCTTAAAGAGACAGTACCAGATGCTCTAAAACACTCACTGATAAAATGGCTTTCAACGCCAAACACCATTCAGGCTTGGAGCATTCAAGCAAGCTCCTGGAAGTCTTTTGGGAACCCCCATTTGCAGGGGGGTTACACTTATTTACAGAGAAATTCTATGTTTCTGTATTTCTTTGCCTAACAATTGTTTTATTTTCACAAGAGAGATGAAACTTAGACATTCATTATTCATTCATAAAACATGTGACAATGTATTGTATTTAAGACAATGCCTTAAAATTTCTATTTTGCTAAAATAAAATTTTAAAATAGAAGAGTTCTTTGTTTCTTTACTCATATTTCTACATGGTTACTCAGCATGGAAATATTCAGTGGTGTGGAGTACGTTTTTATTTAAGTTCTATGAAAACATAGGAAGACAAATAGTTTCACAGTATTCTGGGGATGGTAAACCCCATCTCCAGGGGCGGCATAAACAGAGTGGAGGCCGTACTAAGGAGGGCAACTAAGATGGTGGGTGGCCTACACAATAAACCCTATAGAGACAGGCTGAGGAGACTGAACATATACTCATTGGAGGAGAGGAGAGGAGAAGAGAGGAGAAACAGAGTGCAAGTAGATGAAATTTTCAAAAAAAAAAGTGCTCAAGAACTAGATGCCACAACATGAAACGGGGGGGGGGGCTCAGAGGAAATGTGAGGAAGTACTTTTACATAGAGAGGGTGGTGGATAGATGGAACAGTCTGCTGACTGAGGTGGTGGGGGCAGAAATGGCTACAGGCTACAAGAAGGCATGGGGCAGGCACATAGGAAGCCTGAGGACACTAAAGGAGTAACCAGTAGGCTAATCTAGGATTCACTAGATAAAAAACAGGGCAAACGTGGTGGGATTGTGGCCCTTATCTGCTCCTGCTGTCAACTTTTATGTTTCTGTAGTGGGGCCCTATTTTGAAGCTTAGTTTTCCATATGCACAGAATGGGAGGAATCCTTTTGAAAACAGAGCCCCTGAAGGCTCTACTGTTGTGTTTCTGTACACCATACTTTTCTACTCATTGCTTATATACAGAAGATGGCCACCAGGCTGAGCAGCTGTTCGGGAGAACTCTGCAGTCTTGTGCTGATTTCTTTTAGGAGAACTCAGCACTGACTGTTTTTTTTTCTTTCATTATATTTTATTTAGTTAGCGATGGTAGTAGTGGATTTTAGCATTAGTGAAGGAGATTCAGTGAGCTAGTGTGAGGAGGTAGTTTTGTTATTTTTATGTTTGCTTGCACACATGTGCAAGAAACATAGTGCCATCATATGAGTTTTCATAGGTGTGCCTCGCCCACTTCCAATGCCCTGCTCCCCTTTGCAGGCACAGCTGCACCAAGCCAATGAATGTCTGAGCTGTCTATGACAGCTGTTCAGATGCAGTGGGATACAGTTGTAAGGAAAACACCGCCACAGGCAATTTGCATACTGCTGGCAGTATGCAAATTGCCTACATTGGCACTGCATCTGAATTGTCATAGACAGTTCTTTCTCCCCCACGAACACATATATGCATGCTGGGAGCTCACCCCAGCATGCTCATGTGATGCTCCCCCCTACACCGTATGGCCAACGGGGGTGCCCAATGCCCAGTCGGCTCGGCTGCTCCCCCAAACACACTTCCAGGTGCCACATTGGGAGCCCACCCCTGCGTGGCAAACATCCGTCTGCTGCCCCCAAAGACACTTCCATCTGCCATGCTGGGAGCACACCCCCAGCACAGCAAAAGTCCCGCGTCATCTTGTTAAAAAAAAAAACTATAAACAAAAAACGGTCCCTCGTTGACTAGTTTGCCCCCCTCCTCCAACCCACGCCCACCCTCTGCGTACCCACCTCCTCACTATACTTACCTCCGGAGCCTAGCGCGATGATCTTCAGTGGACCGGGAACACGTCTGCACTCTTCAAAGAAGACCGTGAACTGAAGAAATGTCGATAAGCTGTATAATGGCATAAATGTTTTTTTTTCAACTTTGGTACTCATAAGGAGGTGTGGTAAAATGGCAATGTTGAAACTCTGGAGTGAAAATAGTAAAAATAGGGGATGTTACAAGCGTGCATAGGAACTGCACAACACACACATTCGTAAAACAGTCATTTTGGGGAATTTTTTTCACTAACTTTTCAACATGGGGTTTTGGGGGCCCCACCTCATGAACCCAGTCACTGTCATTTTGTTATTCGCGGTCCCAAAAGGTGATTTCGCGGTCACTGTGCGGAACCGTCTTTCAGGATAGAGTAACAAAATGACAGTGTCACAGTTCATGAGGTAGGCCCCCCCAAAACTCTATGTTGAAAATGTGGTGAAAAAAATTCCCAAAAATGACTGTTTTACCAGCGTGCATTGTGCAGTTTCTACGGCATGCTCGTAACTTCCCATATTTTAATATTTTCACTCCAGATTTTCAACATTGCCATTTTACCACACCTCCTTATGAGCAGTATGGCTGTAATTTTTCACATCTCTCCCAAAATGTGTTTTCGCGCAAGTAGCGCACAATGGTGCAGTCAGTGTGCGAAATTAATGTTCGGGACAGAGTAAGAAAATCACAGTGACATTGTTCATGAACAGAAGTCTTAAAATGGCTATGTTGAAAATTTGGTGACAAAAGTCCATAAAATGACTGTGTTACAAGCGTTCATTGTGCAGTTTCCACGCACCCTCGTAAGTTTACGAATTTGTTATATTTTCAGACCAGATTTTCAACACTGGCATTTTTTCACACCCCCTTATGAACAAGTACAGCTGTCATTTTTCACACCCTGTCCGAAATGTGTTTTCATACTTTGAGTGCAGAAATGCATGGTCACTGTGGGAAATCATTGTTCAGGACAGATTAAGAAAATCACAGTTAACACTGTTCATGAGTGGAGGTCCTAAAATGCCTGTGTTGACAATCTGCTGTAAAAAATCTCCAAACTAATTACATTATGGGTGCGCATTGCACAGTTTCTAAGCACGCTTGTGACTTCACCAGTTTTTTTATATTTTCACTCCAGATATTCAACATTGCCATTTTTTACACCTCCCCGTGAACAGTATAGCTGTCATTTTTCACATCCTGTTTGAAACCAGTGGTGCCAAATGGCATAGTCGCTGTGCAAAATCAGCTTTCCGCTAACAAACTGATATTACCACTGTTCATGAGGTGGGGGTCACAAAAACCCATGTTTAAAATTTGGAGTGAAAATACCAATGAACGCCTGTGACATTTGGGTTTCTGACCATAACGCCCCTCCCTGTAGAGACTGACAGGCATCAGGGGTGTGATTTAGGATTGTCACCTGTAATACTTCTGCCATTCCACCCCCACCCACACCCTGCAGCCAGTGACAGGCATCGAGGTGTGCTTTGGACCCTTTGGCCTCAAAGTTCACCCCATTCTCCTATACTGCACCCATTTCACTGTGTTTCTTATGAAATGGGGTGAGCATAAGGCCTAAAGACTCCAAGGCACACTGTGACACTTGTCAGTGTCTGCAGGTTAGGGTGTGGTGAAATGGCATGTCCGTTATGCCTGACGACCCAAAGGCACACCCCAGTGCCTGTCAGTCTCTGCAGGGTGATGGTAGGGTTGGCTCTTCAGTTCAATACTTCACTGCCATTCCTATTATGTATCTCTCTAACTCCTACACTACCATTGCCAATGCCAGCAAGCAAACATTCGGCATTGACAAATGCTTGTTAGTTAGGCTCCCTGTAGTACAGTATTCATGTAACTCTGTTTGCACACTTGGTTTGCTGGCATGCGCCGTGTAGCCTTGGAAGTACCTGCTGCTAAGAGGACTGACTGGTGACCCAGCTTCAGGATCAAAGGTTTGGAAGATTCTGTGACTGATGTCTGGCATCCAGAGAATGGTGGAATAGCGCAGAAGTATTCCTGTTTCCAATACATCAATAGGTGTAGCACGTGTCCCATAGTCAATTCACCAACCTTTTTAAGCTGAGGCGGTGGGAGAGTAATCGGGTGGGTGTAAATTATAATCACCACACAAGGGAGACCAGAATGCCTTCTCCTCCCCAAAAGTAGTTAGGAGTGGAGGGGGAGTGTAATAAGGGGGGGAAAGCAAGGGTCTGAGAAGGGGAATGGAGGGGCAGGGGTCACATTGGAAAGTAGTATCCCTTAACACAATGAGTTTGGCGAACAAGGTAGTAGAGTTCCAGGCTATAATGCAGAGGTGAGGTAGATATTGTGGCCATTACATAGACTTGGGCCACCCGATACCATTACTGGGACCTTGTGATCCCTGTGCACAGGAGAGAGGGGTGGGGAAAGGGGGAGGGGTAGTTATTTATGCATGGAATGGGATTCTATGTACCAGGAGGAAGGGGGGGAGGAGGAGGGCAAGCCAGAAGCCTTATGAGTACAGCTCCAAAACCCCAAGGGAAGGAAAGTTAGATTGGGGTGGTGTACAGACCACCCCAACATAATGTGGAACTGGACAGGGAGTTGGGGGAGCAAATCAGAAGACTCAGTGGCAAGGGTAGCACTGTCATAGTGGGTGACTTCAATTTGCCTGGGGTTGACTGGAGCACCATGTCCACCTCTAATGCTAAGGAACTGGTACTTCTGGATGCATTCCAGGACAGCTATCTTGTGTAAGGGGTAACAGAGCCAACCAGGGAGGGTAACATACTGGATCTTGTGTTGTCAAATGGGGACTAAGTCCAAGATATAGTTGTAGGGGACTCCCTAGTGGGCATGATCACTGCACAGTGCGGTTCTTCCTTAACATGGGCAAGGATGCAACCAGGACCAGGACAAGAGTGTTGGACTTCAGAAGGGTGGATTTTGCCAAGATGGGCAGCATCCTGGAGGGGCATCTTGCCACAGTCTGCCCAGAAATGGATGCAGAGCAGAAATGATCCATCATAAAGAGGGGTCTGACAGAGGCCACTAACACTTGTGCTAAGACCCAGAGTAAGAAGTCCAGGTCTGAAAAACCGAGCTGGCTCTGCAGAGAGGTAGCAGAGAAAGTGAGGGACAAGAGAGTGGCCTTTGACAGGTTCAACAAAACTAGGGGAGGGTAGGTCAAGGAACAGTACTTGAGGAAATCCAGAGAAGTGAGTAGAGCAGTCAGGGTGGCTAAAGCTTCAAGGGAGCTAAGGCTGGTTCAGGGGATCAGAGAGGAGGAAAAGGATTTCTTTAGGTACATAAGAGTGAAGAGGAGCTGTAAAGAAGAGACTGTCCGGATCAAGAGAAAAGGTGCTGGGCAGAAAATGGAGTGGACCAGACAGAGGCACTTAACATGTACTTCTGTTTGCTATGTCACAAGAGAAAAGGATGGGCCAATACCATAAGGAAAAGGAGGAATGGAAAAGGGGGGCAGGAGCAACAGATGGGGTCATCCAGATGGACAGGGTTCTAAAAGGCCTTAAAGTCCTCTGTGTGGACAAGGCCCCAGGGCCAGACAGAGTGCATCTGAGGGTCCTGAAAGAGTTAGCAGAGGTCCTGGTGCGTCCACTGACTGACCTGCTCAACACTTTACTGGAGACAGGGAAAGTGCCCCTGGACAGGAGGATGGCTCATGCGGTACCTCTCTACAAGAGTGGTTCTAGGGACGAGCTGGATAACTATATACTAGTCAGCCTTACTTCCGTTGTGGGGAAGTTAATGAAGACCATTCTAAAGGAGAGATTAGTAATCTTTCTGGATGATAATGGCCCCCAGAATGAAAAGCAACATTGATTTGTCTCGGGGAGATCCTGTCAGACCAACCTAATTGACTTTATTGATAGAGTCACAAAGGCGATTGACAGGGGCCAGGCCGTGGTTGTCCTATATCGGGACTTTAGCAAAACCTTCGACTTGGTGCCACATGGAAGGTTGCTGGGCAAATGGAGAAACTTGGGGCAGATCAGGAGCTGGCTGCAGAATAGACTGCAGAGGATAATTGTAAGGGAAGAGCCCTTCAAGTCAAGACCATGACCAGTTGGGTACCTCAAGGCTCAGTGTTCAGTCTGGTATTATTCAACATCTTTATCGGGGACATAGTAGAAGGGATCAAGAGTAAGATCAGCTTGTTTACTAATGACACAAATATCTGTGCGACAGTGGACAGTGAGGAAGGGAGCCAAGAATTCAGGGAGGACCTGGAAAACTCAAGCACTGGTCAGGTATATGGCAATTGGCCCAGGTGGCACAGAAAGAAATCAGACTGTGCATTTCTGTGTTTGTTAGCTCTGTCAGCAGTGAGGGAGCGAGTCACAGTCGTTGACCAAAGAAAGGACCTAAACCTGACCCAGGGACACCCACATGCAATCTACGACAGGGAAGTATGCATCCTAATGCTGAAACCACCTCCATGCTGCCCTTGTTAAAAGGAGAGCTGAGAATATTATCACTCAATATAAACAGCTTCCTACCTAAGTTACCCCAGATCCAAGCATGGGTGGAACAGCTAAAACCGGACATCATTGCCTTTACAGAGACCTGGCTATCACCCAAAATCACAGATGCATCCTTAACACTGGAAGGTTTCAACTCTTTCTGCCAAGACATGCTCACTAAACGGGGTGGCAGCTGCCTAGTCTATGTCCGAAATTACATTAAAGTGTAGATGATGGACTGCAGCCTACACACTGGTGAGGTGCAAATCCTCCACCTCAAACTTACCATTGGTCAACAAAACAAAATACTGCTGCTAACAACAGTCTACATACCCCCAGGGAAGCAGGCTACAGGGCTCAAACTCTGAGGAGAATCTGCAGCATTTGGGAAAAGAGTGGGAGCAGGTAGTTGTGGGGGATTTCAACATTACTGTTACTGGCACTCTAACAAGGAAAATGAAGCCAGGGACCTAATAACTGGCTTATATCTTATGCAGATGGTTACCCTTCCCACCAGGCATAACTACAAAACATGCACCAGTACCCTCATTGACTGGCTACTCTGCTCCAACCCAGATCACATACTAGATGTTAAGGTTCTGCCTGATAGTCTGAGCGACCACTCACCAGTCATGTGCACCTATGCAAGCAAGTTCACAAAGTGCCCGCTGAAGGTCACTTCCAATCGGGTGCTAAGACCTGGATTACTAAATGATTTCAAACTCCACTTATCCCTGATCGACTGGTCGCCACTTGACCATGTAACTGATGGCAACATTACCTTTGAGTTCTTCTGAAATTCGTTTACTCGGGCGTGCAATATTTTTGCCCCCATAAAAACCAAAAAAGTCAAAGAAACCCACACCCCCTGGCTTAATACCTCACTCCTAGGTCATATGCATAATAGAGACAACCTGTGGCACAAAGCTAAAGATTCAGGAAAGCCGCACGATGTATCTGCATACAAAGCTGTAAGGAACTCCTGTACCAGGCTCATTCACTTGGCAAAAGCTAGCTATTTCAAGGACCTCTTCAACAAAAACTGGGGGTCCTCTAAAGGGTTCTGGAACACACTAAAATCCCTTACTGTAAGGACCTCCAAGGCATCACTGGACCTATTAGCCACTGCCTATGGGTCTCTCCAGGAACCCCTAATTATTACCAATGAGTTCAATACCACTTTCACTGATGTATCAGGGGTGCTTCCCAGTGAGTTCCTAAACCCAATAGATAACCAACCTCATGGAAACACCATACCCTCTTTGGAGAGGGAAGGGCTGCCAGCCTTCTATTTTAGGCAAGTCTCAATCTCTGAAACCATCAAGCAAATAAAGAGGGTCCTCAGACAGACCAGAAGGGGGAGTGATTTAATAGATATGAAGTCGGTTGCCATAATGCTTGAGGTACTAGCAGACCCAATCTCCAAGGTTTTTAATGCCTCCCTAAAATCTGGTGTGTTCCCAGATGCTTGGAAATCCACCCTGGTTACACAAGTTTTCAAATCTGGGGATAAAACACTCACGGCCAATATCCGTCCTCCCACCCCCCTCTCCAAAGCTCTAGAGACAATAGTCTCTGAACAACTTATTGACTTTCTGGACAGTCACCAACTACTCTGCAGCAATCAGCAAGGTTTCCACAAAAAACACTCTACCATCACCGCACTGGTGGACTACACCACTCAGCTGTACAACGCCTTTGACCTAGGGATGGCGGTGGGGTCAGTCTTTATTGACCTTACAAAAGTATTTGACTCAGTTAATCACCAGCTATTACTGAATATACTGCTCTCCATGGGACTGGCCCCTGATACTGTCACCTGGTTCGTAGCTATCTGACACAAAGAATTCAACGTGTTAGAATCGGCAACTCACTCTCCAACCCTAAGGTAGTGGCACTTTGAGTACCGCAAGGGTCTATACTTGGACTGCTTCTTTTCAGCCTGTTAATTAACCCCTTCCCTGAAGCCTGCCCAGCTAGCATCGTTTTATATGCAGATGATGCCGTTATATCAGTCACAGGTAGGGACCACTTGACCATCGAGGAAGGCCTACTCGATAGTTTCCACAAACTTGAAACCTGGTTCTGTCAACATAAACTGCTACTAAACCATAAAAAAACCAAAAGCATGCTGTTCTCAGTCCCACAGAACAAAAGGAATTTCTGCCCCCTTTGAATTCTGAACCAAAAGGGTGTCACACTTGAAAAAGTCTCCTCGTTTAAATATATGCGAGTTTACCTTGATGACACTCTCAATTTCTCTCACCATGTTGACCAAATTGTCAAAACCACAAACATGAAACTGGGCATCCTCTACAGAAACAAGCACTCAATGACACCTACGGCCCTTAAATTAGCCACAGTCAGCACAGTATTATCATGTGTGGATTATGGCTTACCAAAATACATTGCAGGATCAGATACTGCCCTAAACAGGATACAAAAGCTTGTGAATGGGGCTTGCCGTCTGGCACTTGGGGCAGATTGATGGACCCACACCTGTGCACTCTACTCTGAGATGGGCTGCTTCCCACTGTACCTAAGACCCCAATACAAAACATGCCTGATTGTAAAAAAAGCGCATCTAGGCCTCATGCCAGAATCCATAAGCAGTCTGTTCAAGAAGGCTGTGCACACTAAACAAACAAGAAATGCGACAAAAGGAGGACTACAAGTCCCTTTCAAGTGCACAGCACTGGCCCAAAAATCCATTACTTTTAAAGGCCCCAAATGGTTTCATGAGCTGCCCGAAATGCTGACAGGAAACACAAAGCTGAGCCTGTTCAAAAGGGGACTACGGTCCCACCTTAAGAATGTAACCACCTGTAACTGTGCAAGAAAATAATTCAACATATTCCTCCTGCCTTATCCCCTGCCTCCTCACCTCTTCCCCTCCCCACTTCCCCACCCTCCTTTGACTTACAACCCACCTACACTACCTTTCCCCTTTACTCCTGTCCCACACCACCTCTAGCTACTTTGACTATCCCAATCTGGCTGCTTACCTTTTCCGCCATCATCCCCAAAGCTTGACACAGACCTATTATTGACGTGTCTCACTATTCCCAGTGTATCCCTACCCTGCAACAACTTGATGTAATATAATTTACTCTACTTTTAAGATGTATCTGAAACTAGCAAGTCTTGTACCTCACGTGCCATTTTAATGATTTTCATGATGCCTACCATGTTTTCTTTTTTTCACTGTCATCTTAAGTTGTACTTATTGTATTCTATTGTATTTGTATTGCTCTGCTTTGTCCCTGACTTGGAACCTTTGAAAATTAGTCTTTGACTCAAAGGAATTAATCCCAATCGAAGTAAATAACATTGGTGTTTAATGTTAAGAAGTGCAAGGTCATGCACCTCAGAGCCAGAAACCCCAGAACCAGCTGCTGGCTGGGGGGAGTGCAGGTATTTATTTTGGAGGAGGGGAAGGACCTGGGGTGCTAGTCACAGGAGACATGAAGTTTTTGGTGCAGTGCTGTACGGCAGCAGCAAGAGCCAACCAAATGCTGGGGTGCATAACCAGAGGAATCACCTCTAGGAGGGAGGAAGTCATCCTGCCACAGTACAGATCACTGGTGAGACCACACTTCAAGTACTGTGTACAGTTCTGGTGCCCCTACTTAAAAAAGGATATATGTTTGCTGGAGGGGGTGCAGCATAAGGTGACAAAGCTGATTCTAGGACTTGGGGATAAACCCTATGAGAGAAGACTGTGGGAGATTAACATGAAATTCCTGGAAGACAGAACATATCCAGAAGCAAATGGTTTGATACCTTTTATTGGCCCAACATAGGTGTTAGAAAAAGAAAACAGTGTTTAAGCTTTCGTACCAACCAAGTCCTTCCTCGGAGACTTATGACAATTGTCATTTGACAATTGCTAACATGCTAACATACTAATTTCCAGCAGATTAGGCCTTATGGTCTGTCGAGCCTACTCGAACTTCAGATCCTTAGTTTGGTACTGAGGTCCCCACCTTGTGTTCCAGAAACCCCTATCATCCATCCCCACCCCACCCCGGTCCAGGCCATCATCTGATACATCTGCTTTCTGTATCTGTCCCACCCTCTCTTGAAGCCCTCCACTGTGGATATCTGAACTAGCTCCCCAGGCAGTGCATTCCAGGGATCCAACACCCTCTCAGTGAAAAACCTCCTCCTCTTCCCCCCTCATCCTTCCACCTTCCAACTTCAAACCATGCCCTCTGGTGATACATCCCTGCTTTAGTCTAACGATCCCCTCCGTGATTACTCTATTTATTCCCTTGAGGTACTTGAAGACCTCAATCATGTCCCCCCATATCTCCTCTCCTCCAATGAAAATAGGCTGAGCTCCTCAAGTCTGTCCTCATATGACAAATCCCCTAGTCCTCATATCATCTTAGTAGCCCTCCTCTGTACCCTTTCCAGGAGCTGTATGTCCCTCTTCAAGTGTGGTCTCCAGTACTGTACACAGTACTCAAGGTGTGGTCTAACCAGTCCATTGTACAGCAGCAAAATCACTTCCCTGCTCCTAGAGGTGATCCCCCCTCTGATGCATCCCAACATCCTCTTTGCTTTGCTAGCCACTCTCCTGCAGTGCTCAGAGTCATTCATACATGCATCCACCATGACCCCTAGGTCTTTTACCCCTGTTGAGGCCTCCAGTGCCTCCCCTCCCAGGGTGTACCTGTGTTTAAGGTTTCCCCACCCAAGATGTAACACCTTCAACTTGGTGATATTGAAATTTAATTTCCAGGTTTGAGCCCACCTTTCCAGGGTGTCCAGGTCCCCTTGCAGGGCCAACCTCCCCTCTTCCCCTCAACTACTGCTCCCATCTTGGAGTCAATAGCGAAGAGACTCATTTCACACTCTATATCCTCCCTGATGTCAGATATGTATGCATTAAACAGGATCGGACCCAGGACCGAGTCCTGCGGTACCCCACTACCGACCTCTCTAGGGTTTGAGAGCTCCCCACCGACCACTACTCTCTGAGTGCATCCAGCTGGCCAGTTTCCTATCCATCTGACCATCAAAGAACCCACTCCCAACACCATCAGTTTCTCCACCAGATCATTGTGGGGGACAGAGTCAAATGCCTTGTTGAAGTCCAAGAATAGTGCATCCAGAGGTCTTCCCCTGTCCAGTTCTGATGTTATCCATTTATAGAACTGCACAAGATTGGTTTGACATGATCTACCTGGCACAAACCCATGTTGCTGACTATCCAGACCTCCCACCTCCTCCAAGTACAACCCCAATCGGTCCTTTAGTATGCTCTAAATTAATTTTCCCACTGCCAAGGTCAAAATTGATGGGTCTATAGTTACCTGGTACTTCCCTCGACCCCCCTTTATGAATTGGCACCACATGTGACTCTTGCCAATCCCTAGGTACCCATCTGTCTCAAGAGACCTGTTGAAGAGCTCCACCAGGGGAGTAGCCAGTATGTCTGACAATTTCTATAGTACTCTCAGATGAATTCCATACAGCCCAAGAGATTTAGGGCCTTAAGGGCTTGCCACACCCATTTGGTGGGGATAGCATCATCCGTCCACCCCACCTTACTGGCCTTTTTATCCTCATCCTGATATGACACCCTTGGGGTACCTCTCCCTCCGTCATGCTCCATTTCTATTGCTCCCCCAGTCCCACACACTACCACTTCTATCCTCATTGTGCCTTGCTTTGTAAATATCCCATCCCCCTCCCTAGTGAACACAGAGGCGAAGTACTCGTTTAATACCTCCGCCTGGTCCCTTGCCTCTTCTACCCACCCACCTTCTGATCTCAATCTGCTGTGCTGGCCTTTAGTTTTTCTCTACTCTCCAATGTTCCAGAAGAACCCCTTTTCCCATCCTCATATCCCCTGTGCCAGCTGTTGCTCTTTATTGGACTTTGCCCCTGCATCATCTGGGTGACTTTTCTAGATGCAAGACGGTATGTTTCCTTTTCCCTATCCCCTCTCATTGTTTTATAATTTTTGTAGGCAGCCTTCTTTTCTCTGACTGCTACCTGAATCTCACTGGACCACCAGCACGGTTTGCTCAGTTACGCCTCACCTTAGCGCAGGTCCTGACTGCCTCATGAAGTCCCCCTTTTATGAACTCCTATCTCTTTTCCACATCTGTCATTGTTGTAAACCCCTTCAAGTGATCCTTGAAAATATTTCCCATGCACACAAAGTCTTCTCCCCTTAAGTCCACAGCCAGTGTCCTAGATCTCTCCCCCCCCCGCCCATGCTTGTTTGAAACCAGACAGTATCGTGGTCGCTCCCAGTCAGAGGATACTCTACAACCAGGTCCCTTACCAGAACCCCATCCACCAGAACCACATCCAGGACATGCATTTCCCTTGTGGGCTCCATCACATGCTGTGTTAAGAACTGCTGGATGATAGAAGAGAGAGAGAGAGAGGGGGGACATGATAGAGACCTTCAAATACTTAAAAGGCATAAACAGGGTTAGTATGGAGGGTTTGTTCAACTTAAAAGGGGGGGAGGATCACGAGGGGACACAGTCTGAAATTGGAAGCGGGAATATTCAAGATGGAAAAAAGGAGAGACTTCTTTACAGAAAGGGTGGTGACTGGGTAGAAGGAACTGCCAGAAGAAGTGATCTCGCTGAAGACAGTGGGCAGTTTTAAGAGTGGGTGGGATAGGGTCAAAGGAAAGGTCAGTGCAGAAAGGAGCCTACAGAGAGTACAGGTGGCAGGTAGAGACAATGGGGGGGACTGTGGGGGGCAGCAGCAGTAAAGGTATACTGTAAGCTGCACACTCGGGCAGACTTGATAGACCTCTGGTCCTTTTTTGCTGACATTTTCGTATGCTCGTATGTTTATAAGTTGTTGCTGCTGCCGTTGCCGAAAACCATGTGTTGTGAGTAACTGCCAGCTGGCAGGCAAATTGGTAGATCTGTGCTGCAGCTGCTACTGTTTCAGGTTTTCCGTGCTAACAGAAACCCTCAGCCAGAGAGTAAGGACCTTCCCACACCAGACCTTGATGACAGATTGTGTTGTGGTGAACTCCTTGTCTTGGCTACGAGAGTGGTGAGCGAACCCTCAGGTTCAAAACATTTTTGTTACTCTGCAAGTGCTGACTGAGCTTAAAATCTATAAAATCTTTATAATTTGTTAACCTGTGGCAGCAGTGAGAGGATTGCCTATCCCTCTGAATGACACCTTTTTGGCTACTCTGGTGAGAGCAGAAACTGACCAAGTCTGAACTGTGTAATAACTGTATCTTTCTTGGGTGACAGCAGGGAAATTCTTAAAGCCTTGAATCACAATTTACTTTTAACTGGACTTATTTTGGATATTTTAGGCCAAGAATCTCATTGCTTGTAACAGTTCCTTACTGGACTGTACTCTTTTGAATCGACTAACTTACAGTTATTTATATTTATAGACTGGATTAATTATTAACTGGATTTTATTGGACTCTGGGTTCTCCTAGATTCACTTTAGTTTATGTTCATTTTCTGGGCTGGGTTGGGTTTTTAGATGTTATGTTGTGTGAGTGGAGTGTGGTAATTTTGTATATTTAAGTTGATTATGTGTGATTGAGTGTCCCCGGTTCTGGTCGGTGAACAATAAGTCTGCTGTTATAGGGGATCTTGTTTCTTCAGTCAGCCTGGCTTGCATCACAGAGGCCTGGCTGGGGGATGATTCTGGTCCAGTACTAGAGCTGGCGGCCCCAGTGGGGTTCCCAGTGGTTCACTGCCCAAGGAGGGATCACAGGGGAAGGGGATAGCCATCTGTTTTAGATCTGAGCTGAATCTGGTGGTGCACCCAGTAGGGAATACCTCATCATTTGAATGTATGGCCATGCATGGGGGTCTATGATCTTCCCTGAGTAATATCGCCCAGGGCACAAGGGGGAGTTCCTTCAGGAAATTGTGGCCTTTGTTACCAATAAGTTGATTGAGTTGTCAAGGTGGCTTATCCTTGGTGACTTTAACACCTGGGTCAACAACGAGGGCTCTCTCTTTGCTCAGGATTTCCTCCAGAACATGGAAGCTGGGGGCCTTGCATAAGTGATTACTTCTGGAACCCACCTACATGGTCATGCCTTGGACCTGGTGTTCTCACTGGGGCTCAAGATTAATGATCTTGAGATTGAGATGGTCATTTGGTCACATCATAGCACTATCAGATTTAGTTTCAGGGTCCCCCTTGTAGTCTATCCCCTGTGGAGGTTTTCTGGTTCTGCCCTTTGAAAGGGCTTTGTCCTGAGGGACTGTTGGCAGCACTGGACACTTTGGAAGTGTTGAAGGCATGAGCTAGAGGGTCGAAGATAGAAGTGGCAGTCTATTATTTGGCAATCACTGCAGCTTTGGAACTCCTAGTGCCAGTCAGTGTACACCCATTGCTGTTATGGCTTGGCTCACCTTGGTTCGATGGGGAGTTAAGGGTGATGAAGACTAAAAGGTGAAGGATGGAGTGTTGTTGGAGAAAGTCCAGAACCCAGGAGGATAAGCTAATTCTGTTGTTTTATTACAGTGAGTATCAGAAAGCAATCACTCGCAAGAAGGTGGCTTTTCTGTCTAGGAAGATTACTGCTGGGAGGAAATGGCTGGCTAACCTCTTCTGGACAGTAGACAGGCTTTTACATCCAGTCTGTCTGGAGCCCATTAGAGCTTTTTCACCTGCAAAGTGCAAGGAGTTTGCTCGGTTCTTTTTGGACAGGGTGTCCTCCTTTAGGGCTGGGATTTCTCCAAGTGGGTTGGTACAACCTACTGGGATAGAGCCTTGGAGTCATGAGCTCAGTGGTCCTGGGGAGAGTTTCAATCGGTGACAGTGAATGAAGTATGTGAGGTGATCTCTGAGCTGAGGCCAACCTTCCATAATCTGGATCCATGCCCATCATGGCTATTAGTGAGTTGCAGAGAGTATCTGGGTCCCATCCTCAGGGCAAATGCAGAGCCCAGGCTCCCTTGCCCACCCCCTCCAGTGCTGGAGCGGTGGCCAAGTGCCCCAGAAGTGAGGGACCAGCTGAAATTGTCTGGTGTTCCTTATCGGAGGTTTTCTTCTCTGAAGTCATTGAAAAGTGTTTTGGTAAAGCCTCTACTGAAAAAGTCATCTTTGGATGCCTTGGCGAACTAACATCCTCTCTCTAACCTTTCCTTTTTGTGAAAGGTTATTGAGAAGGTGGTTGTCCTACAGCTCAATCCACACCTTACTGCCTTTAACATCTATGGGCCCTCCAGTCTGCATTTAGGGCAATGCACAGCACAGAGACAGCACTGGTCTGGGTGCTTAATGATTTGCTCAGGGTGAGGGATGTGGAAAATGGTCAATTCTTATTCTCCTCGATCTCTCATCAGCGTTTGATACTGTGGACCATGGGATGTTACTGGACTGACTCAGGAATATATAGGACTCACTGGCAAGGTCATTGGCTGGTTCGAGTCCTATTTTAAAGGAAAACACCAGTTAACACTATGTAACAATGCTATTTTCCCTGGTGCATTCCTGTTCCTGTTCCTGTCCATTGTTTTTTTCTCACCAAGGGGATAAGTATTTCTTTAAAAAATCATTCTTGTAATCCCCCTTACACTTATGGCATTCTCCACCATGCCGACTGGCAGTTCTAGCCAGAGCCAGACCAAGAAAGTAAACATTGTGAGTGGGCACATTCATGTGGTGCCATGCTCAATCAAGCCGCGCTGCTATCTTCCCATGTGCAAAGGACCACGTACTTCCGTGACCGTGATTCCCATGTCTATGTTGCCTAACTCTATCAGTGGAGCCCCATAATCTCTTTATTTTTTTATTTATGTTTCACAGTGCACTGATATAAGCATTGCATTGTTTGAATGAACTGCATGTCTCTTATGCAGTCTCTGACTTCAAAACTGCATAAATGACTTACTTCTGTAGTCACTAGCCTCTAAAGAGGGCATGGGCATTCAGAGGTGTTTCTTTAGTGAGGCGCTATTATGTTCACTGTATTTACTTGTCTCTTGACCTCTCACGCCTGCGTGAGCTTTCATGCCTGAACATTATGGCACCTCACTGAGATCCTCAGACCAACTATAGAGGCTAGCATCTACAAAGGTAAGTCATTTATGCAGTTTTCAAGTCAGTGACTGCACAAGTAACATGCTGTTCATTCAAACAATGCCATGCTTGGAACAGTGCACTGTGAAACATAACTAAAAAAATAAAGAGATTACAGGGTATAGCAGGCAGAGTTAGGAAACACAGAAATGGAGAGCACAGTCATGGAAGCAAGTGGTCCTTGCACATGGGCAGATAGCAGCGAGGCTTGAATGAGCTTAGCAGCACATGAATATGCCCATTTACAATGTTTACTTTCATGGCATGGCTTGGGCTAGTACTGCCGCGTGGCATGGCGGAAAATGTCCTAAGTGTAAGAGGGTTTACAAGAATGATTTTTTAAAGAAATACCTATCCCTTTGCTAAGAAAAAATAAGAAAGAAGGACCAGAATGCACCAGGTAAAACAGCATTCTGACACATTGTTATCTAGTGTTTCCATTTAAGGACAGGACACAGAGGTTTGTGATGGGGGCATACTCCTCATGCCCAGTGGCTCTGTTCTGTGGGGTACCCCAGGGTTTGGGTTTGTCACCTATCTTGTTTGCAGTATACATGCTGCCCTTGAGTGAGATCTTTAGAAAGTATGGGCTTTGGTTTCATTGCCATGCAGAAGATACTCAACTCTACCTGTCCTTTAAGCCTGGGACACAGGGTGCAGTCAAAGAGCTTAATAAGTGCTTGTCTGAGATCCAGTCTTGGATGTCATTGAACTGGTTAAGACTGAAACCTAAGAAAACTGAGATACTAGTGGTGGAGCCAGGTTGAAGGATGGGAGTGGTGGTTCCTAAGGGGGAGACTGGGCTTCGGCTTGGCCCCTCAAGATTATTAGCCCCACCAAAGTGAAAAATCTGGGAGTCATCCTGGACAATACGCTAACACTGCAGGCTCAGATGGTGGCAGTTGTTTGGAGTGGCTTTTATCATTTACGTATTATCAGCCAGATTAAGTCCTTTGCCCCGCCTGATGACCTGGCCATGCTGGTACACATATTTGTGACCTCAGGTCTCAACTACTGCAACACTCTATATCTTGAGGTCAAGGGAGGGGCACTGCGATGCCTGCAGCTGCTGCAGAATGCTGCAGCCTGGCTGCTGACAGGCCTCTCGAGGTCCTGTCATGTGTCACCAGTGCTGCGCTGGCTGCCAGTAAAGTTATGTATCTCCTTTACAGAGGGTCTTCTGACCTAAAGACCTTGCACAGACTGGCTCTGGCTTGCCTGTCAGAGCTCCTGCATCCTCACATTCCTAGTCACCATCTCCACTCCTCCAATGAAGGCCTCCTGGTAGGCCTTCTGGTAGTCCTGAGGGCAAGATTAAAATCATCCAGGGACCAGGCATTTGAAGTGGCAGCAAATCCAGGTGGGTGTGCTCGTGACCAGGCAATGCTGGGCCAGTGTTCATGATAAGTGGGGTGGCCAGCCCCAGTAACTCAGGAAACCAGAAACAATAGTGGCACACAGGAGTGCAGTTAGAGCACAATTAAATCCATTTATTGCAGCAAAAAATGCATCAAAGTAACAGACAAATAGCAGTCCAACAGCAATACTGCTGAGCTGACACAATGACCCAACATTTCGATTCAGACCAGCGAGGAAGACTCTGGTATGAGTCGAAGTGCTGGGTCATTGTGTCAGCTCAGCAGATCGCTGAGGTAGCTTGTGATGATGTCGACCGCGATTGAGAGCTTTCAAAAAGGGCGACTCAATCACGGCGCCTGTGCACAGACCTACCAGGCAGGGAGGGTGACCAGATTGGGGGGGCAGTGAATATAGTGACAGGATGTTACAATATATACACACGTGGGGGGAGGAGGGACCACGCTGTGCAACAGGTGGAAGGGGAGGAAGGGTTTGTGGGATGTAGTGTGGCAGTGGGCTGCTAAGCTGGCCATGTGGCATGGTGGGTTGGTGGCATGCTAGGGTTGGGAGGGTGCTAGGTTCGGTTCTGGGCGCGCACGTTTTTTGCGCTGGTCTAGGAATATTTTGTTTGTCGTCTTTTGCACCATTTCTCTTACAAGCACCCCTTTAAGCTGAGAATCCTTTTAGTAGGGAGGTGCGTAAAGGTAAAAAATCCAAGTCTCCGCACCCTTTTCAGGTGTTAGTAGTGTACATCGCTGAAACTGATTTTCAGCGATGTACACTCGCCCTATCGGCGATCATCTTTCCGCGATCACCTTTATGAAATGGAACCGGTTGCTAATAGTTCATTATTTTTACACTGATGCTGGGGTTGAAAGCACAGTTCTGTCCAAACAGCTGCATGGCATTTTTCTCATTTGGATCTTGGCTTCCTGTTGTTGGCTGAGGTGCTGTTGCGCTTCTGTCATAGGTCATGGGTGCTTCAGCTCTCAGGTTGTTTTCACTGGTCAGATGTTGTAGTGGGCAATGGTTCAAGACTGAACGTGGACAGGAAGAAGATGTTGAAGCAAAAACTGCAGAATTTCTTCATTTGTTTGTTTTGATTCTGACATCACAAAGCAAGAGTTGATTGGCTAGAGACTTTTATATCCTGAGACCTGTTGTACTATTGTTGGGGGAATGTCTGCATCTATTAGCTTCTGGATGGAGGTCTTGCATGTGGAATGGTTTTTAATTCCTTTATTGTCTGGTAGGCCAGTGTCCACCTTCATGGTTTTCATCATTTTTCTTGGCTTATTTTCTCCTATACACATAGCCATGTACCAGTATGATACACCAGGCTTATAGTTTAGGTTGGGTTCAAGATAGAACAAAGCATCATTTTGCAGCAGAGCTGGAGGCCATTTTTCAGAATACTTTTTGTATGCTACCAGTGGCTCTTTCTCTGGTTCTGACAGTCCCTCATTCAGTCATGGTTTTGTGGGTCTGATGCCCCAGAGATGCTCTCCCACCCATGCCTTTGTCTAACGCTCATTATATTTGAGAAATTCCTGTCTCTCAGAGTCAGTGCTGAGAGTTAAGTAACTCCACTTCAGAGAACATTGTTCAAAGGTTTGAAGTGCAAAGAACAGGCCTGTGTTGGCAAAAACCATGTTTAGAAGGGATGTGGAGTTTTGCAAACCCATGGTGCCAGAACTGTATAGAATATGTAGTTCACTGTCTGTGAGAGACTGTGCTCTGCTGAGTTTATTTCCTTTGCCCAACATTTTAAAGAATTTCTGCTTTGCTGCCATGTTATGGACAGTTTCAACGAACATTGTGGGTTTGCTCTGGTAAATTGAATGTGGGTAGTTTTTTGTTTTTTTTAATGTGGCATTCTATGCTGCCAAACTCTCCATGAAGGGTAGTTGGTTCATATTCATTGTTGTTGATTCTTTTTATTGTGTAGACACATTCTGCCAGTAACAGGTCTAATTCTGATGCAGGGATTTCTGATATGTCTCTTGCCTAACCTTTATTGAGGAGAAACATGGTGACCAACTGCATGTTGATGCTGTTTTTTGCAGCATCCATTTGTTTTCTTGTTTAAACTGGGTCTTTATACTGGGAGATAAATGAAAGGTAGGCAAAATGCGCATAAATAGCATTCACCCACATCAGCGGGTACAATTAGTCCTTTTATTTAATAATATTGTATCTATTTCCTTCTTAAATGTCTCCAAGTTTTTAGTTTTTGTTCTAAAATAAAAAATTGTCTGTTGGATATCTCTTTGGAGAATATGACTGCTAACTTTTTTATCTGTGGCTACTTTTTGAAGTTTTAATGAGTGGGAGTTTGGGTACCGTACGGAGATTGGCTCTGTGGTAAGAATGGAACTGAGAGCGAAAAATAGTGTGGGATAGTGGAGGAAGGCAGTGTGAGGCATAGCCTGGGTGAATTCACAATTGCTGAACATGCAAAACAACTTTTCAATCATACATTACAACGTTTTACTCATCCATAACAAATTTCAAACCATCCATAACAACTTTTTGCTGGAGACTGATTTCTATACATAATAAGCCATAGCCACATATCATAAGGAGATTAAAGGCAGGTGCAGGTTTCATGTAAAAATAGCAAGCGCTTAATAGCGCTGTACAAATCGGCAAAGTTTTCATAGCGAGTGTTCAAATCACAATTATACATAAAGGCACTGACGAGTATAGCTATTAGGTATAATTAGTGATCATTGTTATTGAAGCACTCCTTGTGTACTTTGTTTACCTTAAAACTTCTGTATGTGCCACGATGTTCCAAGGTTGTTACACTGCTTCCTGTTTACACTACATGCTCCTCCCTTCTTCCTGCTTTAAATGGTAGCTAGGCTTGCTCGGTTCTGGTTCTGGTAGATGTGGTGGATTACAGCAATGGAGTTTGAGCTGATTCAGAGCCAGAAAGATAGGCTACTAGCACTGTATAAAGGCTATGTCTACCGTAAAGACAAGGAAACACAGGATAAGATTTATTGGCATTGTGTTGATTCACATAAGTTTCAGTGCTTGGCAAGAATACACATGGTGGACAACCAAGTTTCTGCACTTATTAAGGAACACACACATGTCCCCAATGCAAGTGATGTTGGGGCACAGAAAGTGATGGCAGAAATCAGTGAGCATGCTTGTAACAGTGTAGAGACAACATCTCAAGTGATGGATCAATGTACCAGTAGTGCCCCTGATAGTTTAGCTGACCGTCTCCCTGCTGTTCCTTTAATAAAACGGACGGTGCAACACATCAGACAGGTGGATAAAAGGTGTCCAGCCATGCCTGCTACAGTTCAGGAGATGACTATTCCACCTGAGTTTATGATAACAAAATCTGGAGAACCCTTTCTGTTGTTTGACAGAGACAGTGAGTCTGATTGGTTTCTGATTTTCACAACACATAGCAATCTCAAGCTATTACAGGAGTGTAATGACTGGATGCTTGATGGGATGTTCAAGTCCTGACCATTGTCATTTGATCAGCTATACATCATTCATTGCCCCCCGGTCAGGTTGCATAGTCACAGCAGTATATGTGCTGATGTGTTCAAGAAAGAGCAGCTTGTACTCATGACTTTTTGCAAACTGCATGAATTGTGCTCAGCTTTAACACCTGCCTCTGCAATAATGGATTTCAAGAAGTTGGCTTGGAAATCTTTCTCTGCTGCATTTCCCAACACAGAGGTCAGAGGCTGCTTCTTCCATTTCTTGCAAGCAGTTTGGCGAAGGACCCAAAAGTACCCTGAGGTCCAGGAGAAGTACTGTGCAGGCCCTGACTTTGCACTATACCTCTGAATGCTCATCTACTTGGCTTTTGTACCAACATGTGATGTTGTTTCATCATTTGATGAAATGAGGGAGTTGGAGTTTTTTTCTGCAAATGAAGAGATGTTAACACCACTTCTTGACTATTATGAGTCAGCATGGGCGGGGAGACTGAGGGGTCATGCCAGCCGCAGAACCGCAGCATTCCCACCAGGACAGTGGAATTGTTACGATGCCACAAGCTGAGGTATTGCACACACAAACAACGCTGTTGAAGGTTTCAACTGCCACCTCGGTGCATGTCACCCTAGCATTTGGAAAATGATTGGATGTGCTCAAAAAAGAAAATACAAGGACATGAACATCCACGTCGAGAAAATTGTACCCCTGTATTCTACAAGGAGCAAATATGACTATTTGCATGGATTAGCTTATAATTTCCAGTTCAAAGTGTGAGTTGAAGTGAAGATGGTGCTTTACTTTGCTTTTGAGTGTACTGTGTGTGCTCAATAAAGATTGACTTCTAATGCTCCAACAGACGTTTCCACTGATGTCACAATCATTCTGATTGTGTTTTTTTCCCCATTCCAAAAGTCACTATTTTGATTCATCCAACTGTCTGACACAATTTGACATCTTAACCTCTTAGTAGACTGCCATTTAAGAGGGTCACTATTTTTTTATTTTGCCATTGTTGTTTGTTCAATATCACTGAAGTTGCTTTATTAGTGAGTCGCAGTTGTAATTTTAACTTTCGCTATACTGTATTCACTAAAATTGAGTCGTGATTGTTGCATCGCTAATATCACAGGATACCATGTGCATGTGGAGAGGAGCTTTCACAACAGCAGTAGTAGAAACAGCACAAATAGTGGATGGGAGGGAGGATCAGAGATGAGGGAGTCTGTGAGAGAAAGCAGACTGCCCAGTAGAGGTCTTGGAATGGGCAATGGAGTAGTAGTTGGCATCAGAAGAGTAGAGGTGGTAGTAGGTAAGGGAGTAGGAATGGAGGGTGGAGAGGCAGAAAGGAAGCATACCAAATGAGAATTTAGTGATGAGGGAAGTGCAGAGAGAAAGGTGGCAACCTTCAAGAGAAGAGAAAGACAGGGAAGTATACAAGGTGCATTGATGAGTTTGCAGTGTGAAATCCAGAGCAAAGTGACAGAAGGAGTGGAATAAGGGGTCCAGTTCTGCCAGTGCGGATTTGGAGGCAGCACTGTAGACCACATCACCAAAATCAAGGCAGGGAGGATAATTTTGGAAACTACCTCTAACCTGGCAAGGTTGCAGGATACA
The DNA here is from genome assembly GCA_016271365.2 of Neoceratodus forsteri. Lineage (NCBI taxonomy): Eukaryota > Metazoa > Chordata > Ceratodontiformes > Ceratodontidae > Neoceratodus > Neoceratodus forsteri. The sequence goes on along the minus strand of CM028132.1, from coordinate 717,229,162 downwards.
GGCTCTATTCCTGTAGCGTGCTCCCAACTTAGGAAGAAGCTTCAAGTGGATTGCATCAATGTGGGTTGTGAAATTAAGATGTAAGTCAATCTAAACTTCAAAGTACAGTACTTCATAAGGGACAAGTTCAATATTGACACCCTCAAAAGTTGAGAAGACAAGGGGAGAGTTGATGGTGGCAAGACATTGCCAGGAGTCAAAAGTCACAGAGACTGTCTTTTGTGAGTTAAGTGACAGCTGCTTTTCTCAGAACAAGGAGATACGGGAAACCACATGCTGCACATAAAACTGGTGTGCTGCGATAAACAAGGCAGAAACACTGGTATAGGCGAAACATAATGGTGCATGACAGTATAATGCAAAACATATAAACTTTAATTAACTCAGCAAGGTGTAACTTCCTCGGCACATCAGTGTCAAAGTATCTCTACATCAGGTCTAGACCCTTGAGAAGTAAAGCTGGAGCTGGGCTGAAAACTCAGTGGCCAAGGGGCCAAAGGCCAGTAGGACTGAATCATCAACATATAGCGGAATATTAGATGATATACATACCTTGGGGAGGTCTTTCAACAATACTGAGAAAAGGAATTGGCCAAGGATTGTGCCTTGTGGTACCCCAGACTAGATGGAGAGAAAAAGTGCTAGAATGCTACCAGCAGAAACTGACTGTGACATTCCAACCAGACAAAAGTGGAACCAACTGACTGCTGTGGAAATTAGGCTTGCAGAGACAAGTTTGGACAGCAGGAGAGGGTGAAAATAGTGTCAAACATCTTTACCAGGGCAGTAAATATAGGAGCAGTAATGTGGTTTCAGTAAATCCCATTACAGACTGAGTCAGTGAGGGGAAAGAAGAAAGTGATTGTGGAGCAGGATTTGTAAAAGCCAGACTGATAAAGGCTAATGAAGATAGAGGAGTCAAGAAAATGAGAGAGCTGAGAAAGAATTAGATATTCTTGAAGCCTAGCAAGGAAAGAAAGAAGAGATATGAGACAGTAGTTCCCGGGAGTAGGTAAGGAGGATTACTTTAGCAACCCTCCAGGCTGTAGGAACTGTGCCCAATTGAAAGGAGAGATTAGAAAGGTCAGTTAGAGGGGAAGCATTAGTAGGAGCTGATAGATAGAGGAGTCTGGGTCAAGCCCATCAGGGCTGTGATCCTTTAGGTGATTTAAGGAGAGCAAGGAGGAGAGGGTAACAGAGATGGGGGTATGACAGAAATGGACAGCAGGTACGGTGGTAAGGGGGAGGACTGGGGAGGGAAGGGGAAGGAAGTAGTGAATAAGTGCAGGTAGAGAAAAAGCAGTTGAAAGTGGAGGCTACCTCCAGAGCAGGGGAGATAAAAGAGCTATCTACAGAGAGTGAGGAAGGGATGGGAGACCGGGGGAGGGTTAAAGAAGAAATGGACAACTGTCCAAAATTTTGAAGAGGAGTTTAAATTTGTTTGGTATTTGAGGTGAAGCAGTTGGCGTTGACCCATCTAATAGCATAAGTGTAGGTATTTCACAGCCTTTTATATCTTAGGCAGTCAGCACATGAAGCCATAAGCATATGTCAGGCAGTCTCTGGCTTGTGGACAGGAGATATGTTCAGTAGCAACCCATGTGAGATGGGAACCCCTGACCCAATATTTTCAAAGTGGGGTGTGTATATCCCACACTGAGGAGAAATTGGAGTTAAATTTGGTTAGAGCTTTGTCTTCATCATTGGATGAGGAAACAAAAGACCAGTCAGTGACAAAGAGGTCAGTTTAGAAGACAGGTAAGTTGAATGACCTGTATTACATAAGCTGTACAATTGTGGGGGGCTTTAGTGCAGTGGAGTTTCAGCACACAGTAAACCACACAGTGGTCACTCAGAGCATCATGGAAGTGGCCTGCACATATAATCATTGAGGGTGGGAGAGAGAACCAACTGATGAAGAAATGGTTGGTGGAGGAGGGGTTGAAATGACTGGGCTTAGAGATATGCTGTGTGAGGTGGAGCAATCTGATTTGCTGTGTAAGTCTATTAGTCATGGGAGGACCAAATGTGATTAAAATCACTCAGGATAAGGAATTCTCCATTGACAGCAATAGTGGGGAGAGAGGTAAGAACATCAATGAGGGAGTCAGATTTGGAGCCAAGATAGAGATGATCACCAGAAATAAAAATAGGCAATGAGAAAGGGAGGGGGAGTTTGCCAACCAGAAGTTCATGAGAGGAGGGTGAGGAATTTTGGTCCACAGTTTGGAATTGGAGAGGACAGCAACAAAGATGGCAGCCCCACTACTGTCTTTACACCAGTCATAATGAAAAACAGAGTAGCTAGCGATGACAATGTCAGAATCAATGACCCTGGGTGAAGGCCAGGTTTCCATGATGTCAAGCACAGATGGCTTAATAGAAAGTACCCACAACCTCAGCATCAGGGAGTTTCAGGACTCTGTACTCTCTAACATCCAAGATGGCTACTTAGATAGCTTCTTGCTGAGCTTGGTCACAAGGGGAGCCCAAAATAGCTAATGTCATGAGTCTGTGCAGCTTAAACATGGAGAATTCAATTTCTTAATCACTCCATATTTGCACAATAACATTAAAGGAGAGAGGGGATAAAAACAAACAAAGGTAAGTAAGCACAACCAATTGAGAAAACTTACAGCAGTTCTTGTCAAAATCAGTTGAAGGGTCTGACAAATGACTGACCACTTCCTTCCAGAATGTCAATATACCTGTATGAGACAACCTCATTCTCTTAGCTTGCCAGAAGTGATGTTATCCCAGCAAGACACACACCCTGGAGTGCATTATTCCTATTATACAATGGCTCCTGTGTACAAAAAAAAAAAGATAAAAGAATGTATTTTAAAGTAGGTTTTTTGCTGGTTTTTCAATGGGGAAGTATTCTTTAAAAAAATAGTGCTGACTGACAGCCAGTCGGTGGAGCTGCTATTTCTGTGACTCTGCAATCTGTCATGCTAAGCTCTCTTGGTGCTACCCCTGTGTGTGAGACATTGTCATCCCCCCCTTCTACCAGGATACTCTTTGAAACTGAAATCTGTTGCTTTTCTTGTTGGACCGTAACATGTAACTGAATTTATCTGCCCACCCGACCACATAGGAGTGAGCTGAGTGAGTACAAAGGGGTCTGTGGTGTTTAAAGATTGTGAAAGTTTCATTCAATTTTGAAAGGTCACCCAGTACAGTTTCTTATATTAAGTGTTTGTACTGGGAGACCAGAAAATATAACTTCAAGCTGGTCTTTTTGTGATAGCCTGCTCATGTTTTATGAAAGAGAAACAGGCTTTTGTGCTGAAGCACGTGCCGAGTCTGCCAGCACGGTGTAATAGATGGTTGTGAAGCAATCTTAATATCAGCTTTTTATGTTTGCTTGCACGCATGTGCAAGAAACATAGTGCCATCATCCGAGTTTTCGGAGGTGTGGCACCGTCCTCAATTCAGTCAGTGAGTTTGCAGGTGCGGCGCGAACTGCTCCAATGACTGCTGTATCTATGACAGCAGGAAAATGCAGTGGCATACACTTGAAAGGAGGCGCCACTTCAGTGAGCAGAGCTCCCCCAACAGCACGCATGCATATTGGCGTGCTGACACATGCCCTCCCCCACGCATAATTGTTTAGCCCACGGGTGCCCAATCCCCGTCGGCTCCAACCCCCAAACAGCCTTACAGCTGCCACGCTGAGAGCCCACCCCAGTGTGGCAAATGTCCCAACGTTGTCTGAATAATAAAAAAAAAACAACCTGTAAATTAAAAATGGTCCCTACGTCTCCCTGCCCCCACCTGCACCCACCACTGCGCACCGTGCCTCCCCACACCCCTCACTCCTTGCCCCTCCGAGGTCGGCGACAATCTTCAGTGGACCGGGAACACGTCTGCACTCTTCAAAGCCGACCTGAACTGATCAAATGCCGGTAAGCTGTATAATGTAATAGATAGGGTTTTTCAACTTTGCTACATATCTCAGGCATTTTTGGAATTTTTGCACAAATTTTCAACATGGGGTTTTGGGACCCCTTCTCATGGGTGCTGTTACTGTCATGGCATTATTCAGGCCCGAAGGGTGATTTCGCAGTCACTGTGCGAAGTCACCTTTTGGGACCGATTAATGAAACAACACTGCTAGTGTTCATAAGGTGAGCTCTCAAGAAGCCTATTTTGAAAATTTGGTGGAAAAATTCCTAAAAATTACTGTTTTACAAGCGTGTGTTGCGCAGTTCCTCTGCACAATCGTAAGTTCGTGAATTTTCAATATTTTTACTCCAGATTTTCAACATTGCCATTTTACCACACCTCCTTATGAGCAGTACAGCTGTCATTTTCACATCTCTGCTAGCGTGTTTCTGCCATGTAGCACACAATGGAGCAGTCGATGTTGAAATCAATGCATGGACACATTAAGAAAATCACAGTGACACTGGTCATGAGCAGAGGTGTTAAAATGGCTATGTTGAAAATCTGGTAAAATTCCCAAAAATGAGTGTTTAAGGCTTGCGTTGCGCAGTTCCCTACATACGCTGGCAAGTTTGAGAATTTGTAATATTTGCACACCAGATTTTCAACAGTGCCATTTACCACATTCCTTATGAGCAGTACAGCTACCATTTTTTACATCTCACCCAAAATGTGTTTCCGCACATGTAGCGCACAATGGTACAGTCGGTGTGCGAAAATAATGTTTGGGACAGATTAAGAAAATCACAGTGACACTGGTCATGTGCAGAGGTCTTAAAATGGCTATGTTGAAAATTTGGTGACAAAACTCCATAAAATGACTGTGTTACGAGTGAACATTATGCAGTTTCCACGCACCCTGGTAAGTTCATGAATTTGTAATATTTTCAGTCCAGATTTTCACCAGTGGCATTTTTACACACCTCCTTATGAACAGTACAGCTGTCATTTTCCACAACATGGCCGAAATGTGTTTCACACTTTCAGGGCAGAAATGTTTCACACTTTCAGGGCAGAAATGCATGGTCGCTGAGGGAAATCAGTGTTCAGAGCAGATAAAGAAAATCACTCTGACACTGTTCATGATCGGAGGTCCCAAAATGCCTGTGTTAACAATCTCCTGCTAAAAAATCCCCAAACTAGTTACATTACGAGTGTGCGTTGCACAGTTTCTACGCACGCTCATGACTTCACCAGTTTTTTTACGATTTTCAACATTGCCATTTTTTACACCTCCCCATGAACACTACCGCTGTCATTTTTCACATCCTTTTCGGAATGTGTTTTTGCACCTGTGGTGCCAAATGCTGTAGTCGCTGTGCAAAAGCAGTTTTCGGCCAACAAACTGATATTGCCACTGTTCATGAGGTGGGGGTCACAAAAAGCCATGTTGAAAATTTGGAGTAAATACCAGCAATGCCTGAGCGTTAGGGTTTCCGACCATAACGCCCGCCCTGTAAGAGAATGACAGGCATCAGGGGTGTGACTTAGGATTCTTGCCTGTAATGCTCATACCATTCCACCCCATCACACCCACCCTGCAGCCAGTGAGAGGCATCAAGGTGTGCCTCAGACTCTTCAGCCCAGCGTCACCCCATTCTCTATACGCACCCATCTCACCCTGTTTCCTGATGGAATGGGAGTGCGCATAAAGCAAAGACCCCAAGGCACACCGTGACACTTGTCAGTGTCTGCAGGGTAGGGTGTGGTGAAATAGCATGGTCGTTATGCCTGGCGACCCAAAGGCACACCCCAATGCCTGTCACTCTCTGCAGTGTAGTGGTGGGGTTGGCTTCAGTTCAATACTTCACTGTCATTCCTATTATGCAGCTCTGTAACTTCTACACTACCAATGCCAATGCCAGCAAGCAAACATTCGGCATTGACAAATGCTTGTTAATTTATCAGTGAGGAGTCTGGTAAGGAGGTGGAAGTGTGACAAGTGATGTGTCAGGATCGGATTTTACTGTGACAATTCTTTCTTTTGAGTAAAAAAATGGATGTTTCGGGAGCAGGGAGTGTAAGTGCTGCAGGCGGTGAGAAGTTGATCAGAAAACTGGCTTTCACGTCTCTTGAACATATGAGGTGCACTGATTTTTTTTTTCTTGGGTGAAATTATCATTTTTGTGCTGGGACTAGGCCTGTGATGTTATGCCAGGATAACATCAGTGTCAGTGGCTCAGTAGGTAGCACACTCGCCTCTGAGGCCGGGAGATCAGAGGGCTGTGGGTTCAGTTTCCACATCTGGCACTTAGGTTAATATCCCAGTACTGACACTGTAGTGCAGCATGAGAGGGGTGATGCACTTCTGAGGTGCCGTCTTTCGGATGAGACGTTAAACCGAGGTCCCATCTGCCTGGATTGGTGGTAGTTCAGGTGGATGTTAAAGATCCTATGGCACTTATCGAAAAGAGTAGGGGAATTTCCCCGGTGTCCTGGCCAAATTTCCCTCATTCACTAAAAATACCACCAACAGCTTAATCTGGTTCAAGGTCAGTTGGAATTCATCTGTATCCCCCTCCTTCCCCTCCCCCGGGTCATGCCTGAAAATAGGCAGGATTTGTCTAGTGCACTTACCCGGTCAACAAAAACTAAATAAATAATAAATAAATAACATCACAGGTCCAGGCTCAGACTGACCAATCGCAGCCCCACATTCTTTCTTGCCATGGTATACAGGTGGTTGGACATGAGGCTGTAGGCTGAGTGCATCCAACACCTATGAAGTGATGTTATCCCCACGACACAAACTCTGGATAGCACTATTGCTATTATACAATGGCTTGTTGTTATACAGAATAAAAAAAATATTTTAAAGATTTTTTTTTGTTAGTGTGGAAAAATATTTTTGTTTCTTAAGAGAAGATGCAACAATGCAACAAATGCAATGCAAATACAATGCTATCAGTCAGGAGGTTCACAGTGCTGAGACTAGAACCATGATGTTATACTGGGATAACATCACTGTGCCAGGCACACACTGACCAATCAGAGTCCAGGAAATGTTCTTGTCATCGTGAAATACATGTGAATATAGTGTTTATTTTATTTTAAAAGAAGAGAACAAAAAATGACTGCAAAGCAGGCTCAAATGCCCCATACAAATTTAATTCACCCATGCAAACATACATACATACATACATACATAATAACACATACAATTCCATGCTAAAATGTTGGACAGACACAAATACATAAGTTATATTCACAAGAAAGAATGTCACATTCAGACTCCTAAATAGACCCAAAATGCGTGATGAATAGGCAAGTTTCTATAAAGTTGGATTAAATTAAAAAAAAACATTCCAAGCTTAATCAAGACAGGATTTTTCAAATCCCATTTAAATAATTAAAGCCTATCTCCCTCTCACATATTTCAACATACCAAAATCAAATGCTCAGAATATCTCTGGATAAAGAAGCCATCCATACATTCATCCAAAAACATCAGAGAGGATCTATGCGAAAATGGCGATCGCAGAATAGCAATCTCCATTAGGGCAAATGCACATCATTGAAAAAAGCTTCAGCGATGTAGTCCCCGGTGTACAGCCCCCCACTCCGCCCCCACACTTCCCGCTACTGAAGAATTCTCAGCTCCAGAGGGGTGCATGTCGGGGGGTGGCAAAAGAAAAAAAATGTCAGGCCAGGTGCAACAAAAGGTGCCTGCGCCCAGCCCCAAACCTGGCACCCTGTGCAATTCAGCCCTGTACCCACCCACCACACTATGGGAGCAGCTCGGCAGCTCGCTATGACACCACCCCTCACAATCCCTCCCTCCGCCCCTTGCTGTGTGTGCTCGCTCCCCAGCATATATACATGTAGCAATAGGATGATGCTATATGAGCCCATCCCCCAACCTGGTTGCCCTCCCTCCCTGGTTGCTGAATGTGAGGCGCTGTGATTGAGTCACTGTTTCGGTAGGCACCTAATCGCAGTAGCCCAACTAATGGTATACCCATCAGGGAGAGGTGCAAAATTCAAAAACCAAGAACATAAATATTAACAAAATATATACAGTCTTTAAGCAATTTATTTAAGGCAGAACAAGAAACCAACCTATATAATATCAAATCCAGTCACAAAACAACAAGTCCATTGTGGCCTCCCTAGACTTTAGCAAGACATTTGTCACAGTCCCTCACAAAAGAGTAATAAACAGTTAGCCAGCCTGGGAGTGGGTCCCAGGGAGGTAACCAGGGTACAAAATTGGCTGGGCAACAGGACACAGAGGGTAATAGTAAACGGAGTCCATTCTGAAGAAAGGGGGGTTACTAGTGGGGTACCGCAGGGCTCAGTACTGGGACCGGTCCTCTTTAATGTCTTTATAGGTGACATTGTGGAGGGACTGGAAGGAAAAGTATGCCTCTTTACAGATAATACAATGATCTACAACAGGGTTGATACACAGGAGGGGTGGAAAGGATGACAAGGGACTTGGCAAGGTTGGAGGAATGGTCAAAAGTATGGCAGCTTAGATTCGATGCAAAGAAGTGCAAAGTAATGCACCTGAGAAACAAAAACCCAGGGGAAGAGTACACAATGGGGGGGGGGTACTAACAACAATAAAAATGGAAAGGAACCTGGTGGTAGTCATATCGGATGACCTAAAGGTAGGCAAACAATGTGATATGGCAATAAGGAGTGTTGGGGGATACTGGGATGCATAGGAAGAGGCCTTACCAGTAGAAAACATGAAGTTGTTATCCCTCTGTACAAACAGTTGGTGAGACCCCATCTGGAGAACTGCATACAGTTCTGGAGACCTCATCTCTGCAAGGACATAGACAGGATGGAGGCAGTCCAGAGGAGGGCAACTAAAATGGTGCAGGGTCTGCACCAGAAGCCATAAGAAGAGATACTAAAGGAGCTTAATATGTATACCCTCAAAGAAAGGAGGCAGAGGGGGGAACATGATAGCAACTTTCAAGTACTTCAAGGAAATCAACAAAGTCCAAGAGGGTAGCGTCTTTCAATGTACAAGAACAAGGGAGCATAATCTGAAGATAGAGAGGGGACAGCTCAAGGGCAGCGTGAGGAAGTAATTTTTAATGGACAGGATGGTAAACACATGGAACAGCCTTCCTGAGGGGGTTGTGGGGTCAAAAACAGTGGGGGAATTCAAGAATGCATGGGACAGACATAAGGCAATTCTACAGGGGGGTATGAGGAAGCAGGCTGTTGGTTAACTAGGATCTGTAACTTATCCAATAGGTAGGGAAATGGACAGACTAGGTGGGGCAAGCAGTTCTTATCTGCCATCAAAGTCTATGTTTCTATGTATCATACATAATATTTAAAATCCAGGATTTCATTCAGCCCTGTTGGTAACAGGCTTCTCAGGTGAAAAATACACCATGATTCTTGTTTCAATAATATCTGAAGCCTGTCCCCCTCGCCCAACTAGTTTGGTCACATACTCCAGGGCTGTGACCCTAAAACTTTCCAGATTTTGTTGGTGGTGCACTTTGAAATGTGCACCTATTGCACTTTTTTCAAACCATTTCTAATTGCTCCAGTATGTTCACGTATTCTAACGTTGTACTTTCTGTTAGTCCTGCTAACATAGGGCCCTATGCTCAAAGGAGCAGAGTGCTTTTGCACCTCATATTTGAGGCATGGAGACACTCTGCATCCATTGTGCCTCCAGCATAGAGTTAATAAAATGGGGAGCGCAGCCCCAATGCACTCAATCCCTCACTCGTGCGGATCACAATGCGTGGGGTCAGACAGGGGGCATACCAGCACTACTCAGTATGCACATAGCCACATAGAGCTGCTCACTGGGGCACATAGGGGGGCAGCCAGTATACCAGGAAAACCATGACATAAGCCCACTATGTGCCCTGCACCTCTGCCTCTGTCCATCAACAACAGGACCCACCAGATGTACACTGAGACAGTCCGTCCAGGGGCACCCACCTCTGCAACCAGCCATGCAGCCCACCTCCCCACTGCAGGCCAACCGCCACACACAGTCACACACTTGGGGGCACTGGCTTCTGGACTGCAGCCCCCCTGCAACTCCCCACCAGTCGCACCCTGCATCACTGTCCCAATGGTGTGATGAGCAGCATGAACTCTTACCTCCCCCCAACACACACCCTCATGCCAGTGCCCCCCGCCCCCATTCCTCCACGTCTGTTTTGGGGCATTGTATGACTGACAGCACATCTCACCTCTCACCTCCATGGCTGCCAGCCATGCGGACATCCATGGGGGAGCACTGCCAATGCGCCCTCCACCACTCAAGGGATCTACTGTCAGACCCAGGATGGCATCCGATTGGATGCCTGCCCTGGTCCATGACTCCACCCCCGTCCAGCCCATGGAGTGCTATGTGCCGGGGGGGCTGCAGGTGCAGAGCTCCGCAGGCAGGATACGCACCTCAGGCGCGTAAATCCCACCCATTGGAGCATGGATTTTATGGCAAGAACTCCCAGCTGCATATACTATGTGTTAATATGTCCCCAGGAGCCACTCATTGCTGAAAACAAGTGGTTTCATGCACCTTCAGTTAAGCAAGAACAGCAAAGCGAAGCTGAGCTGTTCTGGCTCAAGCTGAAGGCAAATGAAACCTTCGTTTTCAACAAAAGTGACTTAAAGGAGATAACTATATTATTGACCGAAGTGATCAATAATATATATGTATTTTAAAAAAACTCCCCCGAACCTGCCCATTTCCAGGGCATCTTCACGTGAGATGCTCGTCACAGAATAAGAGCGTCTCTCATGCGGAAGAAAGGAGCATTCCAATTGGTCAGGAGTGCTCCCTCGATTTATAATGCAAATTCAGAAAACGCAGCTGGCAAACTTATAAATATCAACTGGTTTTACTCAATTTCCCACCTGTATCATACTTCCATTTACTGCAAATTCACAAGCAGAATACTTGAATGACTTCACATCAATTTATTGATGACATCATTGTGGTTTGGTCTGGATCAATGGATGGTACTGAATTAGGAGAAACTGCTCCACAGAGGAGAGTTCGAAAGACAAGGCCAGGATTTAAAGTCTCGGTTTAAGGTCAGGGGATATTCAATCTCAGTAATAAATAAAGCATATGAGAGCAAAGAAGAGAATCCTTATTGAAACCTATGAATTTGACAATTTTAGAACAGCCAAAGGTAACTTTAGTTACAAAAAATACACATATGACCACAAAAAATTAAGGAATTATCTTATAGCATAGACCAGTGTTGATTTCTGATGGTCCAAGACCCAGAGTGACATTTTTATAGGGTCAATATTTAGGTGATAATCTAACCAGAAATCATTATTCTGAGCCTAGAGTAGAACATTGGCTTTAAAATAAACCAGTTGGTTTCTTTCCCATGTAAAAGATGTTCTGCTTGTGAATATGCAGTAGATGGGAATATGATAAAGGTGGGAAGTCGAGTCAAATCAGCAGAGATTTGTCAATTTGTCAGTTGCTTTTCTGAGTTTGTAGTTTGTGCATCCTGGGGCCCGATATTCAAAAATGTGCAAAGTGGAGTGCAAAAATTTTCACTCCGTATTGTGATAACCTGTGTGCCCAAAGATGCTATATTCAGTGGAATAGTGCACTGGAGCTAATTGACTGAATATAGGGCCATGTTGGCCCAGCACTAAGCCACTTAACACTGTCCCAACATGGCTCCCGATGTACGCTGCCACAATAGCTTGCGCCAAAGCGCAATTCGCAATATTCAAATGGACCCATGCAAATGAGCCCATTGGGCATACGAGCCACTAAGGGGCCATTTGCATGCCCAGAATGGGTTCATTTGCATGGGTAGCTGGGTGACTTAGCACAGCTCCATCCCCCAAATTGCCCAGTCCCAGACATGGAGCTATCCCTGGTGCTACTGGTCCCAAGCAATCCCTCACCTGGTACATGCACAACATTTCCCTGGTGTCCAGTGGTTCCTCCACCCTCTTGCACCCATTCCTGATGTACACACAAGTTCCCCAGTGTCCAGTGGTCCCTCCCACACCTGCACCCATGCCTAATGTGTGATTCCAATTTCCCTGGTGTCCAGCGGTCTCTCCCCCCACCCACACCATTGCCCAATGTACTTACACAAGTTCCCTGGTATCCACTGGTCCCTCCCCCCCAGTCCCATTGCCAATGTTTGAAACCTGTTTCATTGGTGTCCAGCAGTCCCCCCCCAATCCCATGCCAGATGTTTGAAACCCGCTTACCTGATGCCCAGTGGTCCCTCCTTCTGAGTATCTCCCTCCCCAAGAAGTCACTGTGACAGCCCAAAGGCCATTCATGTGTTCCCTCCCAAAGGTTGCCAAGGCAGGCATACTGAGGTGATGTGCCCACCAATCGGTTTGCAATCAGTACCAGTAGAGTGCCCACATCTTCCAAGAACCCTCCCTCACCCAGCGATTCTCATCCCCATTTCAACAGCCACACCCAGTCTCCTGCTACATGGTGTGGATTGGGGACTGGTGCAGTGCCACACAGTGGAATATTCAGTTACCAGTCACAAGAAATACCCCCCCATATGTACCACAGGTCATGGTCCAGGTCCCTGGTGTCTAGCAGATCCACCCCTCGTGGCACCAAACTTCCAACCACTATACTCCCACCTGCCCCCATCCCTCAAACACTGGAGCCATGGTCAGTGGATATCAAATGACACAACCCTCCACACACCCACCTTGGCTGCCCGCCATCTGACATAATCAGAAAGCATGCTGCTTATTTATAGGGTGAGGTGCAGCACCCTTTCCTTATAAATAAGCAGCATACTCCCTGCTTATGTCAGATGGTAAATCAGGGTGTGAGAAGGGCTGTGTTACTCATCATACTGACCATGGCACTTGTGTTTGGGGGACAGGGACATGGGTGGGGTGGGGTGGGTGGGTGAGAGAGGTTGGATGGTTGGTGCTGCCGGGGGTGGTCCACCTAAATGCAAAATCCTGGACAGCAACCTGTGGTACATTGGGGGAATTTCTGTGACTAGTAACTGAATACTCCACTGTGTGGAAACCACACCAGTCCCTGTCTGCACCCATAGCAGAGATTGGTTGCAGCTGCTCAAAGGGGGTGGGGATGCGGTGGGGGGGGAGGGTTCTCGGAAGACAAGAATGCTGCTACATGTACCAGTTGCAGATGGTTTGGAAGACACTTTACCTCAGTATGCCAGTCTTGCCAACCTTTGTGGGGGCACACGAATGGCATTCAGGCTGTTACAGTGGCTTCTTGGGGACAGGGATACTCAGGCAGACGGACCACTGGACACCAGGGAAATGGGTTTTAAACATTGGGCATGGAATTGTGTGGGGAGAGACTGTTGGACATCAGAGAAATGGGTTTCAAACATCAGGCATGAGATTGGGTGGGGCAAGGACCACTGGACACCAGGGAACTTGTTTGTGTGCATCAAGCATGGGTGCAGGTGGGGAGAGGGACCACTGGACACTAAGGAAATGGGATTCAAACATCAGGCATGGATGAGGGTGGGGAGGAACCATTAGACACCAGGGGACTTTTGTGTGCACATGAGGCATGGGTGCAGCTGGGGGGAATTACTGGAAACCAGGGACACTGTTTTGTTGGCTCAGGGCCAGCATAGGGTGGGGCCACCACACTTCCTGTACCAACCGCTAGGGTTGCATGGGAGTAAGTCATGGTCTCCAGTGGCAGTGTTTGTGCTGCACAAGGGGATCATGCAAAATTATCTTGCATGGCACAAATACTATGAATATTGGACTGTGCCAATATTCAGGTCCCCACCCCTCCATTTGCATTGTGCCTCCATAGTTTTCCTAGGCACCAACCCTGTTTACACATGCAAACCAGGATTTTGAATACTTTATAGAAAATCCAAGCAAACCAGGATTTGCATCCAGGCAAACTTTTGAATATTGAACCCATAGTGTTCCTGCTATAAAATGTATGTTGGCAGGACCACCAGCAAGTTTAAAGTTAGAATAGTTAGAATACTTAACATATTGGAGCAATTAGAAATGGTCTTGAAAAAGTGCAATAGGTGCACACTTCAAAGTGCACCACCACCAAAATCCAGGAGGTTTTAAGTTCACAGCCCTGTGCCCAAACTTGTTGGGGGGGGGGCAGGCCTCAGAAATTGTTAAAATGAAAATCATGGTGGATTTTTCATCTTAGAAGCCTGTCTCCAACAGCGCTGCATGAAATCCCAGATTTTAAACCTTATCTTTGATGGACTTGTTGTTTTGTGATTGGATTTGATATTATGTGGATTGGTTTCTTTTTCTACCTTAAATATATTGCCATAAGAGTGTGCATGGGCCAGATATTCAAAATTTTGCACTGCTCACAAACCGTTTATGCTTGGTTTGTGCGGGGTTTGTGCAGGTCCACTATATTCAAAAAGCCAAACAGCACCGGCAAACTGCATTAACACCGGATAAAATTATATTGTATGCAAGGGGCAAAAAGAGGGGGCATGTACATGAATATAAGAGCAATGTTATATTTAGTGAATTAGCACCATGCAAAGTGTTGTTGTGTGACTTAGCGCGACTCTTTGCGCTGTGCAAATTACTGTCCAGGAAAAGGTAGTCTTAACTCCTGGCAAACCAAGTTTGGGGGGTGTGGACAGAGCAGCAACAGGGAATAAGGCTGTCTGCAGCCAATTAGAAGGTAGTGTGGGCAGACTGCCTCCCTAGGCCACTCCATATGCACAGGCACCCAAACTGTGGAATGCAATGCAGTTATATTGCTTAGAAGTCAACCAGCCAGTCAGTGACAGAACTACACTGAAACAGCACCTGCAGCAGTAATGGTTTGCAATGTGACAATATGTTGCACAGTGTGAAGTGTGTGTTGTGTTAATGGTCTGTGTCTAGTGTACTCTGTATCATCCCAGCTGCACATGTGGCTCTGGGAGGTGCCTGGCACTGTGCCTCAGCCCAGTGTACTATCCGGACAACAAGGTAATAAATAAACATAGAAAGGCACCAGACAGGGTGTAAACATGCTGCACACAGATGGCACCTCCTATGTTGCCATCATCTCTCACCCATCACAACTATGCCATTCATTAATTGGTGATCTGGTGCCCAGTTAGCACCATGGCAGTGTGTCCATACAGCATATGCCTGCAGACCACCCTTCAGTGGACACCAACAGAATCCAGCACATACACATGCAGCACTGGGGGCATGGAGGGTGTTCAGGGAAGGGTGTTCAGGTGGCCAGGCTGCACCACAAGGCTGGGACAATCCATGCAGTGCAGTGGTCCAGTGTAGGGAATACCCCAACACCAGTGTGCCTATATGATGGTATGTGCCTCCCCAGTCACATACCGCACATCTGAACAGACACCACAGCACACAAAGCCAGACATGTATATGTCACTGTGAGTATCCCATGCCAGTGGTGCAGTGTCTGTGGATTGCACAACAGCATAACAGTAATGTCCACTGTCAGTACACACCTACAAGATGGGCCTGACACTGTGTAAAGTGCAGCAGTCATTGATGCCCTATGCACCATATGCATTGCTGTGTCACTCACACTACTGGCCCCCTTGTTACTGTAGTGTCTACTGTGCACTGTAACAGGAATTACAGTTTGACTACTGCATGCAGCACCACCACCAGTGCTTGTGCTGTGTAGTCCCCTGGGGCACAATATCCTATGTGGTTCTGTACAAATGTAGCCAGCAATTACCACCATGCACTTCAGACTGCCCTACAGGTGGAGCTGTGGGATGACCCAGCCAGCCCCTATACTTCCAGACTGACCAACAGGTGGAGCTGTGGGCAGACTCAGCTAGCCCCTGTACTTCCAGACTGCCCTACAGGTTGAGTTATGGGACTCTGCAATAGCGCTGGGCAAACTGCATGTAAATCAAGCCGTAATGAGATGCTAATCTGGATGTTTGCCTACAGACTGCTGAAGTAGGCTCATTTGCATGTCACTTTTGAGTATAGCAAACTTTTGCCCAGGGAAAATGTGATAGCACCTGGCAAACATCTCAGCTCCGCATTAAACTTGCACAAATGTGTCTGCACCACACAAACGTTTCAGAAACAGTTCATTTCTGCAGAATTTCACATGTGCTGGTGCTTGCAGCTTTAATGAATCCACTCCTTTGCTAGCACACACATTGGCCACATAGTTCACCTTTACCTTCCTTCATGTCACTGTGCACTAGGCTGCTGTTGTGGTTTGTACTTTCTGGTTGCTATATTCAGAGCTGTCTTATTTCCCGGGCTATTGTAGCACTGCACTCCCAGTCCAGTTTCCCAGCTTCCTTAGCATGCTATATTCAGTAGGTTTAGCACCAGGGCTAACCCTTTTGAAAATAGCGGGCTATTGGTTCTGGGCTAATTTAGCCCACTGGGCAGTGCTAATTTAGCCCCAGGGCAAAGTTCTGAATCTCTGACCCTATATATTTTGTTAATATTTATATGTTTGTGGTTTTTGAATTTTCTGCCTCACTCTGATGTTTTTGGATGAATGTATGGATGGATTCTTTATCCAGAGATACAGTACTCTGAGGATTTGAGTTTGGTATTTTGGAATACGTGAGAATATGAAAAAACTCATCTTGATTAGGCTTGGAATGATTTCTGGATTTAATCCATCATTTAGGAACTTGCCTATTCATTATGTATTTGAGGTCTATTTAGGAGTTTAAATATTACATTCTTTCCTGTGAATATAATTAAGCATTGAGGATACTAAATAATGCAACTTTCAAAAACCTAAACTCTGTAACTTTTAATCATATAGTATATCTGAATTAAATACAGACTCTAACTGTATTGTATGTTTTTACTGTGATTGCAGCATTGGTTTTAAATTGTCTTAACTGTGTACTGCGCCTTGACATTTGAAAGGCGCATTAAAAATAAAGTTTGTTATTATATTATATTATTATTATTATATATATGTAACCCAAACAATGGTTTGTAATGGAATGCCAATATGATAATAATGATTATAAAATGGTCTTAAGAAATGCAGAATGCTGATTGACTAAAACCTAGTTTTAGCCGTGTCCTTATCAGCATGTACTGTGCCAACCGGCACTAATTCTCCCAAGCTAACCACACCACAAAAAATTGTCACTGTCTCCAACACTGTCCAATCTGAAAAAATGACCTGCAGCTCCATGCCACACTAACCAGACGTCCAACCACTGTACATAGTCCCCCCAACCTACAAACCACTCCCTCGTGTTGCACTGTCCCCTCACCCAAGGCACTTCCAACAGAATCCCACACATTATTTTTTTTACTTGAAAACTCAGTCTCACATTTTATCTCTTCCTTCCCAAGCTTCCTTCACTGCTGACCAAACCAACTAGCAAAGCTCACTAAACCAGCAGCATGGCAGTCGCATCAGCACAACAATAAATTACAGACTGCCATTGAGGTCCACCTTCAAAGCAAAACGGCACTTGCAGCAGCACAACCCCCAAACATGTAATTCTCTTCAAAACTTACTTTCTTTTACTGAGTAGCTGTTCCTTCTCCCTGTCTCCAGCTGTAGTTAAAACCAGTAAATCTGTACTGTCCGTGCATGCAATACGAGGCTTTCCAAATCAAACCCCATGCCCATATTCGTTCCTCCACAACTAAACCCATCTGTTTCTGTTGTGTTTGGTTTCCTACCATTTACAAACAATTACTTTTCAATCTTCCCACTTTGAATTTTAATATCCCCAATTCACAAACCCGGAAACAAAACTCTATGGTGGCCGCTGAGGGACATGCTCAGTCCCAGTAAAACCAACCATAAAATAAAACGTAAAAGCCAAAATGATTGTAAGAACAAAAATAAAATGATACAAACTAAATCCTACCTTTGGGGAGGGGCACAACACAAAAGGACACCTGTATCTTCTACTATATTAATAATAAATCTGCATTGCAAACAATTAAGAGGGACTGTTTTTTCATTTTTTCAAATCATAATCATATTTCTTCATTATTATTTTTTTATGAACATATATCCATTTTTTTATCAACTTCTTTACCAGTGGCCCATTTTATAAGTGCAATAACACACTCCGAGGTGTGGGTTATGTGCTGATAAGAACACACCCATGTGCATAAGGCACTCGGTGCAACCACCTCGTGCCGTAGTACACCCCTGGGCATGTTCTTATCAGCACATAACCCACACCTCATCATGTGTTATTGCTTGCTTATACAATGGCAAGAAAATTTCCTGGTCTCTGATTGGCCAGTCTTGGGCTGGACCCATGATGTTTTCCCAGTACAACATCACAGGTCCAGTCTCAGCCTCACTGTGAACCTGTAGATGATTTTTTGGATGATGAGCTAGATGACCTCTTTTTTTGCATCTCCTCATAAGAAACAAAAATATTTTTCCACACTAAAAAAACATTCTTTAAAATTATTTTTTTATTTTACATATAACAACGAGCCATTGTATAATAGCAGTAATGCCCTCCAGGGTGTGTGTCATTTGGGATAACGTCACACCTTAGTTGTTGGATGCCACCAGAGGTGTGACGTTACCCTAGCACAACACACACCCTGTCGGGCATTATTGCTTAATTGTTTTATCTACCCACATTTTGGTACACAAAAAAATTACATATTTATGAAAAGGTCTTGGGGTTATAATTATACCACGTGATGCCATCATGAAAGGATATGATACCTAATGGTAAATACATTATGATCACACAGTGATACCTGCCCATAATCTTGTAAGCATCTTTTGTAGTAAGGATGGCTTGCAGAAACATGAACAGAAGGACTCAGTAATGATCTCTATAAGCCTTACCAAGCCCCATCTTCTTGTAATGAATATAGCATAGTATAATGATTCAGAATATATGTGCTGTGTATTACATTGCCATTGCTACATGATATTTGATCCTTTATACCTGCAATCCTAGGCAGCTGAATGCATGACCCAGCACATTATTATCCAAAGGAAATTAAATACAGGAATGAATCTACTTCTGACAGTATCACAATATTAAGAAAAAAATTATTGCTGACCGCCTCATCCTTTATCTCTCTTTTTTACAAGACTATTTGACACAATATTGTCCAAAATCTTGGATTTCAGGAGGGTGGACTTTAGAAAAAAGGGTGAAGTGCTAAGGAGCCATCTGGTGGGCATTAGAGCAGATTTGGGGGTGGACCAAAAGTGGTCCATCATTAAGGAAGGAATACTGGTTGCCACAGATGAGTGTGTTAGGCTCGGGGGTAAGAACACAAGGGTTAAAGTGCCCAGCTGATTCAGTTCTGGGGTTGCCCAGGCAGTAAGGGAAAAGAGGTTGGCCTATAGAAAATTCAGGAAGACCAAGAGAGAGGTGGATAGGGAAAATTACCTAAGGTTGGCTACTGAGGCAAGTAAGAAAGTCCGTCGAGTAAAGGCACAGAAGGAGCTGCAAATTGCTGAGTGAATTAAGAAGGGGAGAAGGCTTTCTTTCACTATATAAGTGAGAAAAGGGACAAGAAGGAAGGGATTGTTAGGCTTCAGAAAGGGGTGGAGTGGGTGGAGGATAATGGGGAAAAGCAGAGCTACTAAATGAATACTTCTGTTCCATCTTCACCAGGGAGAAGGACAGACCAGTGCCTTCAGGAGGGAAAAGAGAAACGGGCGGAGGGGGAACAGAGATATACAGTAGTGATAGAGGAGGATAGCGGTGAGAGAGGAGTTGCTGGCGTTGAAGGTGGACAAATCACCAGGCCTGGATGAAGTACATCCAAGGGTACTAAAGGAACTGGCTGAGGAGCTGGCAGGGCCACTGGCAGACCTATTTAATAGTTCACTAGAGACAGGCATAGTACTGCAGGACTGGAGAACAACACATGTAGTGACGCTCCACAAAAACAGTCCCAAGGATGATCCAGGGAATGCGAGGCAGAAAGGATTCATGGGGGGGGAAATCATGTCAAACAAATCTCATTGACTTCTTTGACTATGTCACTAAGACAATAGACAGGGGCCAAGCGGTAGACATCCTCTATCTTGATTTCAGCAAGGCCTTTGACTCTTTGCCTCACAAAAGGTTGATCAGGAAGTTGGTGGATCTCGGAGTTGGGGAAAAGGTGGCCAGATGGGTGGAAAACGGGCTGAAGGATAGAACCCAAAGGGTGATTGTGGGGGGAGACTTATCTGTTACAAGACAGGTAACCAGTGGGGTCCCGCAGGGCTTGGTGCTGGAGCCAGTGTTGTTCAGTGACTTTATCAATGACATTGGAGATGGCATTAAGGGCAAAATATGCCCATTCTCAGATGATACCAAGCTGTCTGGAAGAGGACCTACAGGAAGAACTGGAAAAGCTAGGGAGGTGGTAGGATCTGGCAGCTTGGCTCCAATGCCAAGAAATGTAAAATTATGCATATTGGAGCCAAGAATCCTAGGACAGGCTACTACCTGGGTGTAGTCCAAGTATCTGCATCAGAGGAGAAGGACCTGGGAGTGATGATCACTAGTGATCTAAAGCAGTCCACGCAGTGCAAGACAGCAGCCGCAAAGGCAAAAAAGATGCCGGGATGCATATCTAGTGGGATCAGTAGTAATAGAAGAAGGTTATACTGCCCTTGTACAGGTCACAGGTAAGGCCACATCTAGAGTATGGAGTTCAGTACTGGTGCCCACACCTTAAAAAGGACATTAACCTGTTGGATAAGTTCCAGAGGAGGGCTACAAAGATGATAGCTGGTCAGCACAGTAAGGCATACAAAGAGAGGTTGAGGGCCCCGAACATGTACTCCCTGGAAGAAACGAGACAGAGAGATAGAGAGAGGGGGGACATGATTGGGACCTTCAATTACTTGAAAGGGATAAATAAGGTTGATAAGGAGAGTCTCTTTAAGCTGAGTGGCAACCATAACACAAGGGGGCACAGTCTTAAGCCAGAAGATGGGAGGTTTAAGAGGGAGGTCAGGAAGCACTTCTTCACAGAGAGAGTGGTAGACACTTGAAATGTGCTGCCAGAAGAGGTAATCTCATTGAAGACAGTGGGCAGCTTTAAGAGAGGCTGAGACAGGTATAGGGGGAAGGTAAGGGTCATGGGTAGGGAGGGTCGAAGGGGTGCGGAAAGGGAGAAGGGATAGTAGCTCAAGCTGTGGACCCTGCAACACGAGTAGACTTGATAGACCAAATGGCCTTCTTCTGCTGGCTTCTTCATATGTTCATATGTACATATACTAATAAAACCATTATATTATTCAACCTCAGTTGGAGACATACCTATTCCTTTGATATGTCAAAGAATAATTCAACTGAAAGAAAATGACCTAGGATGTATTCCATACAAAAAGTTCAGTTAGAAATAATGGTAAAATTGAAGTAGACTTAGTGCTGGCAAATATACAGCCTTAACTCTATTCTGCATACTAAATCTGTGTGTTTTGATTTTAGTTTTTTTAAATGTATTTTCTAGGTACAGAACATGGTAGAGCAAGAAAAATTTTCACCCAGGCACCACAGACATACGAACATATGAAATTTTCCAGCAGATAAAGGCCTAGAGGCCTATCAAGTCTGCTCAAATGTGCAGCTAGCACCCCTTATTCTGCAGCTGCCCCTCCCTTGCACCCTTCTCCTTCATTGACCCTTCCCCTTGTCCTGTCCCATCCCATTTTGAAGGAGCCCACTGTTCTACTGGATACCACTTCTGCAGGTAACACATTCCACTCAGCCACCATCCTCTGTGTAAAAAAGTGTCTCCTCATCTCCCTCCTGAACCTTCTTCCCTCCAGTCTCATATCATGGCCCCTGGTGTCCCTCCCCTCCCTTACTTAGAACAACCCCTCTGTACCTGTATAGTTTATTCCTTTCATGTACTTAGAGGTTTCAATCATGTCCCCCCGTCCCTCCTCTCCTCCAGCGAGTACATGTTCAACTCACTCAGCCTCCTCTCGTATGATAAGTCCCCCAACCCCTTGATCATCTTTGTCACCCTGTGCTGCACCCCCTCCAGTAACTTAATGTCCCTCTTCAGATACGGGCACCAGTACTGCACGCAGTACTCCAGGTGCGGTCTAACTAATGACCTATACAGTGGCAGAATCACCTCCTCCCTCCTCGAAGATATACCCCTTGAATACAACCCAGCATTTTGTTGGACTTTGCAGCTGTCTTCCTACATTGTGCTGAGTTGTTCATTGACCCTGTAATAAGCACCCCAGATCCTTCTCCTCCTCTGTCTGGGCTAGATGCACTCCCCCCAACTGGTAACTCCTCCTTGGGTTCTTTATCCCAAAATGCAGCACCTTGCACTTTTTGGCATTAAACCCCAGTTGCCAGGTGTCTGACCAGGTTTCAAGCTTTGCCAGATCATCCTGCAACCCCTACCATCCCCCTAGGTCATCCACCACCGCTCCTACCTTGGCATCATCAGCAAACAGACTGATCTTGCTCTGGATGTCCAATGATATGTCTGCAATGAATATCCCGAACAACACTGGTCCCAACAAAGAGCCCTGTGGGACATCGCTTGTCACTACCCTTGGATGTGAGAGCTCCCCACCCACCACCATCCTCTGTTGCCTTCCCTGAAGCTAGTTCCCTACTCATCTCACCAGCTTTGCACCCGCCCCTGTGCCTACTAACTTACTTCCCAGCCTTTCATGTGGCACCAAGTTGAATGCCTTACTGAAGTCCAGATACAGGACATCCACTGCATGGCACCTGTCCAGTTGCCTAGTTACTCAGTCGTAGAACTCCACCAGGTTGGTTTGGCAGGATCTGCACCATATGAAGCCATGCTGTCTGCTGTCCTGTAGTCCTCTGGCCTCTAGGTGGGCCACTATATTGAATCATACTCATTCACTGAGTAGAAACTTACCAGGTGATGGTTTCAATTCCATTGACTCTCTTCCTGTATGAAATAGTAACTAGATTCATGTCAGACATGCAAAGATAAGCACCTAACCCAAGCAGGTAATTTAAAATAAGTATTAATAATAGATGGAAGGACTATGGGTATCGGGTATCTAGTTTACCAAGCTTGGGAGGGGTCACAAATCCACAGTGAGCATATCAGTAGATGACATTAAGGTTGTCTTTGTTAATTTTCGGGGGCGGTATTAAACAGGCATTTCAGTGTGTTTGGAATAATAGGGATAGAATGGAGGGGCACAAGATTTAAAGAGATAGTTACATCAAATGCATTTTCATTGGTATACACTTTTAATACACAGGCAGGGAATCAGAGTTCAAAAAAGAAAAACTGAGAACAGATAAGTCATCAGAAGATGACAAACTGTAGTAATAAAAGTAGCAACTATGTATTTTATAGTGTGAGTTTTAGAGAACAGGCTGGCATTACTTATGTGTTGAGAGGAACTATTAAATTCAACTGTATATTCTCCCGTGAATGGAATAATTAGAATAGCAACGTGGAATGAGAGGGGTCTTAGAAATAAAACTAAAATAAACAAAATACTAACCTATGTTAACAGAAAATATGTAAATTGTATCATGATTCAAGAAACTAATTTCCCAGAATATTTATTTATTTTACAATTTTTGGCCAGGATAGATACACTAAGGCAAGGCTTGTTTCCAGGTGGTTCCTGGGAGCACAGGGATGGTAAGTGACTTGCTTGTAGTCACACAGTATGGACGTGGTGGCTGTGGGATTCAAACACAGTTCTCATGCTGGCCCAGTGGCCCTGAGGGTTGAGGTGCTGGATCCCACACCTCGTGCCACGCCGGCGACTGGGTTCGGAAATGGGCTTGGGATGCTCAAGGGTCAGCCAGGGTGAGGAAGGATGGAGCATCTGTAGACTGCTCTGCTTTCTCAGGGAGGGGGGACAATGCTGTGCGCTGTAGCCTGATACCCAACAGTGGCTGAAATCAGTTCATAATTTTTTTTCTATTTAGCAGGAAATTCACCTTTGACAACTTCCCCTTATCAAAATGAGGCTACTGGTAAACAAGTGTTTCAAGGTCACATGAAAGAGCTTCTGCAGGTCACATGGTACATCTCTATACAGTGATTCCACTTCACTTTCAGTTTTGCAGTGCTAGTTAGTTAGTGGAGGAAATAGGAGCCTGATAACTTTTCATAGCAACTTTGAAGATATAAATCTACAATTTGTATAATTTTAACAGCTTCATATGATCCTTTTCTCATTCTTATTTAATTATTTGACTTCTTAGGAGTATTTCAGTTTTTGTTTCCGTTATATTTTGTCTATATTTGTGCAATAATAACCTTTAGTTAGAGTCTGTTTTCCCTTTCTCTCTCTCTCTCTCTTTTTGCCTTTTGCATTCTCTCACTCTCTTTCTCACTCTTTTGTCTAGTCTCACTAGTCTTTAAGTGGTGGAAGAGAGGGCAAATCGTGTTGATGAAGAGTCATATGACTGTGCGGACAGCACCAGGTGCTGATGCAGGAGCTAGGGGAAGCAGAAAGGTGATCCAGCAGCCCTTCATCACAACACCAGAGCAGTAACCCCCAGAAGCACAGCAGCCCCATGTTATTTCTTCTTCATCGACTCAGCCTGAACCCCTTGTGCCCCCCATGGTACCACTACTGCCATGAGCTGATCCCTTTGAGGAGCCGCATGCCAGATTATCATATTCTAGCTGTTCTTGGCGCCATTCTAGGAAACAGCCTGAGTCTTCCCTTGGGTGGAATTTTCTGCCACCCAGGACCCTAATGATGACAATGTTGTGAAGTGTAAGCTATGCAACACTCTTGTTTGATGCAGGAAGAACAGCAGCCATTTAGATACCAGTGGGCAGCATTCCCATATGAAAATCTGGCAGCAAATGGGAGGCAAGAAAAAAAGAGACTGCAAGTAGTGGTGGTGGTGGTAGTGGCGGCAGTGGTCTTTCTGCACTGCTGAGGGGGCAGCGTAGTGTTAGATCACAACAGTCATGTGGGCAGTTGCTGGCAGGGGTGCACATGGGTCTCTGCCCAGTAACAGCAACCAAAGTGAGAGGCAGAGGACAACACCAGCACTGGCACCACCAGCAACCACCCGAGGGGAACTGATGCAACTCTGAGTGAAGATGGAGGACCTCTGCCACAGACTTTCTTTAAGAAGGAAACTCTACAGAAGCTGTTTGAAAACCAACAAGTTCTTCTGGAGGAAATATCTGAACTCCATCACAACAGCACAGATTGTCTTCTCTCTGATACCTAAAAATATCCCTGAAATACTGCCTTTTCAATCATTCCTTCTCCAGTCCTCTCACTGATCCTCCCTCTGTTCACCCCATCCTTAGCTCTAACGATAAGATACTCCCCTCTGTCTCCTCTGAGCTTTTCTTCATCCCTTTTTGCTTATGAGGAAAAAAAATATGTTTTTGAAAACCAAAAAAAAGTAAACTCTTCCTGTATTTACCTTTTACCTATTTAACTTAATCCTTTCTCATCTTGATTTCTGAGTGCTCTCCTTCAATAAAAAAAATCTATTTTATATCTATATTTTGTTAAATGAGCTGTTTATGTGCCATAACATTCTGTTATCTTACAACTGTTGCTGAAATACGCTGTTTACATATATAATGCAGTTGAAAAGCATTATATGAAAAATTGTCTGATCCCCAAAGTTTTCTATTTTTCATTCATTCCAACAGTTCATGCTGCACTGTATCAGTCACTGATTAACCCTGTTGTCCTGATTCCTTTCCTCCACGGCCACTTTTTTCCCTGTCCTCACTTCTCAAAATGTTCTCCTAAACAAGAAATTGTTAAACTGTTGTAGCTACTTCTACACAGTTTAAGTCGCCCTCTCAGACAGTCTGTATTGTAAGGCACTTTAGTTGACACAAGTGCACAAGCACAGTATATAGAGTTCTCACTGAGTCACTTCTTGAAATTTTCTCCCAGAAAATTACTAAATGGTGGTAGCTATTGATGTGTTATTCAATTCACCCTGTTGGACAGTCTGTGTTGTGAAGCACTTTAGTTGACATTAGTGTACAAGCACAATATATAAATTTCTCACTTCTTGACATTTTCTCCCTAACAAGAAATTACTATCTGGTGTTATAAACTACATAAATTCTGTGCTCCTAGAATTGGTATCTCCTACCAGAATAAATATGTGAGGCTGATCATGCTGCTACAAGGAGCAACACCATGTGTCAGTCCCCCATCACAGCTCTTGTAATACACTTTGGTGAAAATTCTGCAAAAAGCACAGAATACATCAATTCTGTGCTCCTAGAATGTTTCTCAACTACCAAAATAAATATGTCAGGCTATTGCATGCTGTTACATGGTGCTACGCTGTTTGTCAGTCCCCCCACCATAGTTGTTCTTATAGTTCTCATAGTTTTTGTATGAGCTATGGAGGTCTTTAAATTGCTGCAAATCGGAGCTACCCACCACATCTGCTATAAGACCATTCCATGACTGAACCAAGAAGCTCTCCTCCTTGTTGAGAAGGTTTCCCCCTGGTGTTGTAAACAATGGGATCTTGTATTATATGTTTGGTCTTTAAGTTTGATATCCAAACATTCCCATAAGTTATCATTAAGAAAGCACCTATGTAACAGCCAAAGATCTCCTTTCAGTTTTCTATATGCTAGTGAAAAGTGTCCTAGCTCCAATAACCTATGTTCATAGCTAACACATTCCAGGTCCTTAATCATTTTAGTTGTTCATCGCTGCATTCCTTCAATGGCCTTTATCTCTGCCCTGTTACATGGGGACAAGAACTGTGAACAGTATTCTAATTGAGGCATGACCAAGGAAACAAACAATGGAATCACCACTCTCCTATCCCTGCTGATAATATGTCTCCTAATGCAGTTCAGTATCCCTGTTGCTTTTTTTATACCCCAAAGGCTGTGCTATTTAAATTTTAAATCACCTGTTACTTTGGCACAGAAGTCCCTCACTTCCATTGTTTCCCTAAGGAGCTGCCCATTCAGTTTATACCCTGTTTTCTTATTGGGTCTTCCCAAGTACATGATTATGCATTTATTGGTGTTGAATCTAGGTTTATGTCAGTAGCCTAGCTTTCTAGTTGTGTCAGTTCCCTCTGCAGAGTTAATACCCCTTTTGTATTTTCTACAGATCCATGTTTGACATCATCGGTAAATTTGGCCACCCACATACTGTCTCTGCATTTCATTGATGAAATACAAAAGTTGACTAGACTGGGTCCCAGCACTGAACCCTGTGGCACCCCACCAGTGACAGAAGCCCATTCTGATTGTTTACCTCTGTTGTGGATTGCTGTTGTCTATTATGTAGCCTAAACTGATACAGGCTACTAAATTACTATTGACCCCCAGCTTAATAATTTCCACTAATAATTCCTGGTATGGCACAGTGTCAAATGCCTGCTATACTCTAGGTATATTATGTCCCCCAGTGAACCCACATCAAAAGCTCTTCTCACCATATCTATGTTGTTGTAGCACACTTTAGTGGAAATTGTGTGTAATGCAGGGCATACATAAATGCTGTGCTCCAAGAATTCTTCTGAACTACCTGAATAAATATGTCAGGCTTATTCATGTTGCTATATGATGCTACACTGTATGTCAGTCCACCCATCACAGTTCTTTTAATGCACTTTAGTGGAAATTGTGTGAAAAGAACTATATACATAAATGTGTTCCCACAATTTTTCTTGAAGTACCACAATAAATATGTCAGGCTGCTGCATGCTGCCACACAACGCTATGCTGTGTGTCATTCCACCCACCACAGCTCTTGTAATGCACTTTTGAGGAAATCATGTGAAAAGCACAGCAATATGCGTAAGTTCTATACTCCCAGAATTTTTCTCAGCTACCAGAAAAATATGTAAGGGCACTGCATGTTGCTACATGGAGCAAAGCTGTGTGTGTCACTCTTTCCATCTCAGCTCATGTCCTGATGAACTCTAGTATCCAGAAATTCTGAGTCTAATAAATTCTCATGTGTGGAAATTTTCACACTAGGCCCCAAATGAGAAGGGCTCCAAGAACTGATATGCAATCTCTGTGCTTTGTGAATCTCCCACTCCAGCACTTGTCCTGATGAACTGTAGTGTTCCATAAGTTTGGAAATTTTCTCATGAAATGATAAGGTCTGTCTGGGGTGCAGATCCAGATTGCAAACTTCTAGTATCTCTGTGTGTCCTACCAGCAAAGGTATAGTACATCTCACATTAAACTGTTCCACCAATGAGTTGGTTTAGCATTGTTTTTACTGTTGTCAATGCATTGAAAACTCATATTGCATTATTTTTCAGTTCCTAACCTGCTCAAAAGCAATGTTTGTAAAATGTTTTTGAAACTTAGTTGGAATGCATCTTCTATCCAGTCATAATGCCATGCAAAACTGGGTTTTAACTCTTAAGAAACAGTTTGTGCACATCACTGAACTGGATCCAGCAACACTTTAGCAACTCAGTCAGAAATGCTACAGCAACTCATTGGAGGAACAGTTTAATGTGACTTGTACTGTAAATATTATTTTGTTTTCCCTTTTTAGCTGTGGGTGGGAAGGGGTGGAAATAGTGTGTTTCTAACCTTCTTTTGTTCCTGTTTCTCTCTTGTTGGGTATTTATCACTCAGGTGATCAAATCCTATTGCTGTATTGGCATGACCTAGTTCTGGTTAATTAACTGATACTCAAAGATATTAGAAGAGCAGCTAGATATAGAGGATGGGTTGACTTTAAAATGACCATGAATGGTGGTGGAGAAGCTGGAGGAGGAGGAGGAAGTCCAAGCATGAGGCTGTAGCATTGGCCCCATCCATGATATGATTGAGAAGATAGTGATAGCTTACTTGCTGGAAGAGAAGGAATTCGCATCAGAATGGTAAGAGACCTGTGAATGCGAGAGAATTATTTAGGTTTTAATACACTCCTTGTTGTGTTGCACCTGCAAGAGGAAACATAAATAAGGAATTAAAAGTAAAAAGAACTTTTGGAAAGAACACTTACCATCACATTGGTGATGACCATGAAATGAAGTGGCCCTAGATGGAGGAGACAAAGGAAAAGTCTTCCTTGCTTGATGAGGAGGCAGCAGGACAGATCTGTAAAGACATGATAATATTATTTATACTATTCAATTGGCCACTGTGGGTGTCCACTATGCTTTGTCCACGTCCAGTACCAGTCTTACTATATCCACATGTGAAGAAAAAAGATAAACCCTCTTAACCTTGAATCTTTGTTTAAATAAATTGAACAAGATTTAAGGCAATGGAGATACCTTCCCCTGTTGCTTTGGGGCAGAGCGAATATTTTAAAAATGAATGTACTCCCTCACCTGTTATATCCGATGAGGATGTTGAATATTGCTCTCACTAAAGCTTGGTTTCATAAATTACAGGTATTGTTTGCAGAGTTCCTTTGGTTGGGGAAGCCACCCTATAGGGCTTTCTTGAAATTGTACCACCCTCGCCAACTGGGTGGTCTTTTCTTTCTCATTGTTTGGGATACTATTTCTCATTGCATGGCTCAAAATACTTCCAGTGGGGTAGCCCTACGGAGTCAAGGTCTTTTTTACCGATACAGTTGCAAATTGAGAGAGAGACTTTGCTGCAGTCCACCACATTTCTCTTCCCTCATTATTGTACATGACATTGTTACGTTTGCTGAGAGCTGTAAAGGATATACCCATTGGTTAGTCAGTACAAGCCCATTCCCGATTGTGTACATTTTTAAGAAGAAGAAGAATCAGCATTTATATAATGCTTTTCATACATTCAAAGCACTTTACTAGCAATGCTAGACTGGTAGTGAAGTGACTGAATATATGGTGGCAGCCATATCGCACATCATCACCCACACACAGCCTGGATAATTGCATGAACCAGTTTATGGGAAGGGGAATGTTGGCCAGGACACCAGGAATGTTCCCTACTCTTTGCAAAGAGTGCCCTGGGTTCTTTTACTTCCACCTGGACACCCACCAGGACAGCACCAGGATGGGTAGAAGGGACCTCGGTTTAACATCTCATCCAAAGGATGGTACATGCCAGCAGTACAGCACCCCCCAATACTGCACTTGGATGCCAGCGATTTTTAGGTGCAAGTCCAATCCCAGTGTGGGACGAGAACCCACAACCTTCTGGTCCAGAGGCAGATATGCTACCAACTGAGCCAAGCTGCCATATCAGAAAGACCTCAATTAACCTTTGTTCCACAACTAGAATTTCTGTTCAGACAATAGACCTTTTTTGTTGTAACTTTGGAAAGGTTCTCCAGTTGTTAAATTAGTAGACATGGTTAGTGATAATTCGATACTTTCGTTTAGTGCTTTCCAGTCAAAATTTGGTCTTTCCCCTGCTTCTTTTTTATTATATGGACAACTTAAGCATAATCTATACCAGTTTTTAGGTGCACCTCCTTGGTCATCTGTGGCAGGTCTATTATTTGGCAAACTGTTCTCTCTCTCTCTTTACAACTCTGCACCATCTCTCACTTATATCATGAATTAAACCAATTATTTAGGAGTAAATACCTCTCCATCAGCTTTTCTCTTGGCTATTTATTTTCAGTTAGACTGACCACTTAGTTTCTGGACACAAATCTGGTCAAATTTATCAAGCAAGATCTTCTCTGCCTAGTACAATTTAATATTCTCCACAATTTATATTATTCTCCACAATAGCTATTTCAAATGTGTGGAGTTTTGTCACCAATTTGTTCTGTTTGTGGCCAAGATGACGGTACACTACTACATATGTTATGATCTTGTCAGCAGATTAAGGGCTTTTGGGATGTAGTTCAACAATGTTTATCTCCCTTTTCTGGCCATTTAAATTATTTTACAGTAGCGATATGAATATTGGATGACTATGAGGTCATATTGACTAGTGTGGACGAGGCCTGCATGACACTGGTATCAGCATCATCCAAGTTACTTACAATGCATCATTGGAAAGATACCTCTGGACTATCACTGGCCAAATGGGTACAAGACCTATTTAATGCATTAAATGAGGAGCGATCTATAGCCTTAGTTTATTATGCAGTTCATTAATATAATGCTCATTGGCTAACCTTTTATCTTTTTTTAGTGAGCGATAGCTCAGCTGGGATTTTTTTTCATCCTCCTGTTTATTGTTGTTTTTTTTTTAATACCATGCATGAGTTTGCTCAGCACCAAATACTTAGACAGTTCACTATGTTTCTGTTCTTCATAAGGCCTGCACAGGGTGCAGGAGAGGAATGGGGGGAGGTTGTTTAAGTTGTCATGGGGTTTGTTGTACTGTTGTTTATGTTGTTATTTTTTGGGGAGAGGAGTTTATTGTTACAGTGTTGTTGTTTTTTTTCCTTTTGTTTAATGAATTGTTGGTATTGTTTTTGTTTTGCACACTGTTGTAAGTTTATTGTTATCATTTAATAAAGTTTATTTAATTGCAAAAGAAAAAGGAAAAAGATACTATTTATCCTCACTTGGCCACTGTGGTGGCTGCACAATATGCTCATTGTTCACTCCTAGTCTTACTGTACCTGTCACCTGTAAAGAAAAAAGATAAATTATTAAGCCTGTCTTGGCCAATATGTACCTGTGAAAGGAAAAGTTATAGTAGAAAATAAAATAAATCATGTGATGATACTTACCACCCAATCAGTGAGGGTCATGCTGTGTTTTGGCATGATGGTGCAACAGACTGAGTTGGTGGAGGAAGAGGCAAATTAAGTCTGTGCCTTGAGGGTTGTCTGGCTTTGTTACTGGTTTACCAGTTGCCCCTGTGAATGGTGAAACCTTCAGTGAGAGGGAGACAAAAGGAAAGAAAGGAACACACAAGCAATAAGGTGGAAGCCCCTCCTGTGCAACAATGGAGTCACCACCACCACCAATTAGGATGAGGAATGTGAACAACAGTGAAAGTAAAATACACTTCAAACATAGCATACAAAGATAGGCCTTGTTGGATCTTAGGTCTTATGGCCTCAATAGGCTGACTGACTGGAGGCTTGGCTTGAGAGCTACCTGACTGGAGGATTGTCTAGCAACAGTATTTATGATGGATTAAGAATCAAGGTTTCTCAGTCTGGATGCATGCAGTGGAGGTGGTGGTGGCCCATGTTGTTTGTGGATGTGGAGGACACAAGCAGACCTGAGGAGGAGGAGGAAGAGTAGGAGGAGGCAGTGTCTTGCTTTCTGGAGGAGGCATGGTCGATGTCTGGAAATAGTTTTTATGCAGGATTAACAGTTGGGGTTTCTCAGTCTGGAGACTTTGGAATCTGGATGCATGCAGTGGAAGCAGCGGTGGCCAATATACTTTGTGGATGTGCAGCACACAAGCAAGCCAAAGGAGAAGGAGGAGGAGATGGTATCTTGATTGCTGGAGGAGGCCAGATTTCTCAGTCTGGATGCATGTGGTGGAGGCTGCAGTGGCCCATGTTATTGTTGGCAAACTTGGCATTTAATAATAAAGTGTTTAGTGATTTTCTAGTTTGTCTGTAGGCATCACATTGAAAAGGGTGGAGGCAGGTAATCAGATGGATGCAGGGAACTGCAGTAAAACCTAGGTAAAAATAAAATAACATAGGAAAAAAATGTGAATCATAAAGAAAATGGTTCAACTGATGAGGAAGAAAGCATGGACAGGATACATATTTTTATGCTTCATCCTCATGAAGGAAGCGGCACTTACAGTCTTCCAGACTAAAGTTGTCCCCACATGAGAATTATTTTTCCATCCATGCTTCTTGTACTTTAGTAGAGATCAATTTACCAGTGCTGACAACCATAGGCTCTTCAGGTTCATCTTCACCACACCACCACCTTTATGTCATAGGAACACCGATATGATTGTGTTGTGTAACATGGGCCCCACATTCATTTTTAAAAAAGTTAGCATGCCAACATTTCTAGGGGACACCTGTCCCACACAATGGCCCCTGCCAAACTGAATACCCGCTCCACAGTGGCACTTCAAGTAGAGATGCAGCAAAGTTTAAATTCACTGACGAAGTTCCAGTGAAATCGGAAAATTCACCTCATTGGAGCAATCAGCAAAGTTTTGCTCATAGGCTAAACGTTCACCTATCTGACTTCACCAGATTTTTTAGGTGGAATTTCACCATGAAGTGCAGAATTTTGCCCATAAATTGCAGAATTTCACCCACAAATGTTGAAATCCCACTGTTCATGGTGAAGTTCTGCCATTCAAGGGTGAAATTCTGTACTTTGTGGGTGGAACTTCACAATGCGTGTTCACGAATTAATTCACAAATTGCACTAAGTTCACAGAATGATTTGTGGAGTGAAGTTTTCCATCTTTGCCCATCTCTAACTTCAGGGCAGACAGTTCAAGTATTTGAATGCTGCTGAGGTCATTACTGGCCAATTAGTGACCTTACCACTCCAGTACAGCAAGGGGTCTTCCATGAGGGCAAGGTGCCTGATGTCTACAGAAACAAAATCTAGAGATGGTTGAACTCCTGAAATCTGTTCAGTTTTCTTTCATTGTATCTTCCACCTTATGACAAATCAACATTTTGTCATATTGTGGAACATAACATAACATTTTGCAGATTTTAGGAGTCAAACCTTTTTTACTTTTTCTTTCTGTGGATTTGTTCTTGCATTGAAAAGTTCCTCCAGACTCCACTTTTTTCATTACCCTTCCAAGCAATGGGCATACTAGTCTTAATAGATATATATAAAATATATAAAAGGTGCCTGATGACTGCCAAATATGCATCCACCATAGATTGTGTTGCCTTCAATCCTGATGCCTCATCAGCCTCTTCCTTTTCCTCCACATTTTCAATTCCCACCTGATATAAAACATCACAAAGTGGATTTGTGTATTTTTCATGTACACTGTAAGTTTTCTCAGCCTGTTTGTCATATGAGGTAGCAGAAACACCCAGTTCTGTTAAGTTTCATGTTGTGCTTTAGATAACAGTGATTTTAATATCCATACCCGGTACACCCGTCTTATTAAAAGATCAGTTAAATTTTGGACCTGATCATGTCCACATTCAAGTACTGATGACAGGCCATGTTTATAATGTGGGTCCAGCATGGTGGCAATCCCAAAATCTAGAGACTGAAGAATTCCAGAAATATGGGTTTTGCAGTCCAAGACATGGTGTATGTGTTTAACTAAGGTACAACTTCCCGTATCACCACCTGCCTTCAGCACCGGCTGTACATTCAATACTGCCTGCCTCAGCATTCGTAGAAGTCAATGGCCTGACTGATACAGGCAGTATCCCCACTCATTGTCTGTGTATCATGTTTGAATAGCCTTAAAATCATGATCAGATCATCCATTAATAGTCAATGGGCTGTCTTTGCAGGTAACACAAAATTAGGCCATGTAGTTGATATAGCTGAGCAAGTGGAGTCATTACAAACTGAACTAAATGAACTGCATGAATTGCTGATTAGAAATAAAATGGGAGTCACACTAGATAAGTGTAGAGTCATGCATTTCGGACATAGAAACCATAAGGCAGATTACAAGTTGGGGAACTGAGAGTAATTGTTACCAGTGACATGAAGTTTAGTAAGCAGTGTAACTAGACAATCTCCAGTTGTAATAAGGTTATGAGCTGTATCAAAAACACATCACTAGAAGAAGCAAACAGGTGACATTGCCAATATATAGAGTGTTGGTGAGACCCCACCTGGAATACTGTGAGCAGTTTTGGTCACTGCAAAATCTGGGTGACATCAACAAGCTAGAGAGGATACAGAGGAGATTAGCAAAGATTATGAAGGGTCTGGGAAACCAGTCATATCAAATGAGATTAGAAAACCTGTGTTGATATCTGCTGGAGATGAGAAGATTGAGGGAGGATCTCATAATGATGTATAGATCCACGGCACAAGAGTACTTCAGGAACTGCTTGCACTTAGAGTTAATAAACTTAAATAGGGATACAAGAGGGCATAAACTTCAACTAAATGGAAAACATTTTAAAGCCGTCAAGTTGGTTTACTGAAAGGGTGGTTCAGACATGGAACAAACTGCCAGAATTTCTGGTAACTAGTGGAAGTCTGAATAAATATAAATCTAGGTTGGATAAATATCAAATTGAGGGTGGGTTTATTGGGTGGTATCATTGAAATAAAAGGTAACAGGCCAAATAGGCATCATGCTTCCTCCTCTCTTTAGATACTACGTATGTAGTGCCACAGATATGGATACTCCAGCACTGTCAGGGCTTGTATGCAGTAGCATAGAAACATAGAATGTGTCAGCAGATGGGGATCTCCTGATCCATCTAGTCTGCCCATGGAAACTACCCCCCCCATTTAACTAGTTTGTCAATTGCCCAGTATGCCTTTGTGCTTGTCCCAAGCTCTTTTGAATAAGTTTACCATTTTGCTCCTGCCACCTTCTGTGGGAGATCATTCTAGGCATCCACCATCCTCTCTGTAAAGAAACTTTTCCTCATGTTCCCCCTGAACTTACTTTCCCTGAGTTTTCATTCATGTCCCCAGGTTCTTGTGTTGTATCTCAAAAAGAAACAATCTGTCAACCTGTGTTCTGTTTATACCCTTTATACACTTGAACGCCTCCATCATATTACCCCTCTCCCTGCATTGCTCGTGGGAATACATTTTGAGTTCTCTTAACTTCTCCTCATAAGGCTTCTCTGCAGTCCCCATATCATCCTTGTTGCCTTCTCTGTACTGTCTCCAATATATCAATGTCCTTCCTAAGGTGTGGCCTCCAGAACTGCACACAGTATTCCAGGTGTGGTCTCACCAGGGATCTATAAAAAAAAGCCACTATGGTTCTCAAAAGAGGTGGTGGGGAAGGTTAGGAAGTAGAAGATATCATTTAGGAAGTATAAGGAAACACAGAAGGAGCAGGACAGAGAACTGTACCAGTTAAGGCAGAAATAAGCAGGAAAGGCAACCAAAATAGCAAAGGACCAAACTGAGGAAAAGACAGCCAATTCAGTTAAGAAGGGGGATGAAACCTTTTATAGGTACATTAGGGAGCATAGAAAGACAAAGGGAGGGATAATGAGACTGAATAGAATGGATGGTGGGTGGGCAGAGAGGGACAGTGAAAAAGCAGGGATACTGAATGAATACTTCTGCTCAGTATTCACAAAATAGCTAACATTTTTCAAGTCAAACTACCTCTGGCTGGAAGCTGCAATACTGAACATAGGATTTGCAAGAAAGCGAGTTCTGCTCACAACAGAGGGAGGTGAACCTTACAATTGTCTTTGGTTTGGAGCAGATATTCTGCAGGTGGAGGCTACTTCTAACTGAAAGGAGAAATAAGGAACTTAGAATTATCAGGAAAAGACAGTCTTTCTTACAATTCTTAAGATTTTCAGTGCAGGAAGAGTTTAAACCTTGGGCTAAGAATTTGTCATAAATCCTGAAATAAGTGCAGGTACAGGTTGTGTATTTGACCCAGACAAGTGCCCTAGGGGGTGGAAACTGTTTTTTGTGTTTATCTGTGTATGTCTTAAAAGGAAATTCCACACTTTAGCAGGAATGCTTACATCATAGCTACTTATCAGCCAATAGCTTTGGTAACAGACCTGAGAACAAATTGTATTATAAGCAAGTGTTTTATAGCAAACTCATCAGAACAGCTAACATTTTTCAAGTCAAACTACCTCTGGATGGAAGCTGCAATACTGAACATAGGATTTGCAAGAAAGCGAGTTGTGCTCACAACAGAGGGAGGTGAACCTTACAATTGTCTTTGGTTTGGAGCAGATATTCTGCAGGTGAAGGCTACTTCTAACTGAAAGGTGAAATAAGGAACTTAGAATTATCAGGAAAAGACAGTCTTTGTTACAATTCTTAAGATGTTCAGTGCAGGAAGAGTTTAAAGCACAGCTGCCTTATTTTGGGGCTGACTGCTTTCAGAGCACAAACCACCGGGCTGTTTTGGGGCTGGGGAGGTTTTACCTGTGTCTGACTTGGATATCTGGATTTATCTCTGTTTGATTAACAGGGTATTTTCTCTGTCAAATTGTTGTGTAGGGTATCTTGCTGACAGGAAGGCACTCATCGCAATAGTGGGTCAGAGCTCTTAGCTGATTGTTTTGTGAGGGCACAGTTTAGGCCCAACCTCTTCCCACCCCTCACCCCAGCCATCCCTGGAAATAGTTCCTTTATACCTGGGGTTCTGACATCATTTCCTCAAGAGTGCAAGGTGCATATCACTGTCATATCCTCTCTAGCACACTGCACTGACAATATAAGCATACACATTTTATAATATATACAGTATATATTTCTATATAACAAACCAATCACACACACAAACACACACACACACAAAAAAAGTAGATAAACATGTGGGGAGTAGTGCAATGTAATGGCTGTGGGGCAGCAGTCTTCCGGGAGTCTTTCCAGAGGCTGAGATGCTGCCCTAGTTGCAGACAACTCTCTGTCCTGAGGGAGGAAGTTGCCCATCTTCGGGCCACACTGGACAGTAGTAAGGGAACCTTCCCCCAGGCCACACTGGACGGTAGGAAGGGAACCTCCCCCATCCAGGGAGCACCAGAGCCACCACCACTACCTCAGAGGTTGCAAAGAAAGCACAGCAGTTGGACCACAGTGGGCTCAGGGAGGGTTAGGATGGTAGAACAGAGGCACACCCAGTCAGTTGTTCCACTCCACAATCCATACACCATTCTGGGGGAGCATAGCTCCCCTATGGATGCACCCGCAGAGGAGACTAAGGAGGCTGAGGAAAACTATCACAAGGGAGGCCCACAGGAAGGAGGCAGAAGACACCACAAGGAAAGGAAGCAGCTCCTGGTGGGGGACTCAGTTATTAGGGGGATAGAACTGGGGGGAGCATGGAAAACTGAAGTAAGGTGCCTGCCTGGTGCCATGGCTTGGAGGTAGAGGAAGCGCATCCTCAGGATCATGAGAACAGCTGTACGGGAGTCTGAGCTGGATGTCATTGTCCACCTAGGGACAAATTACTTGGCTCAACATGAGATTAGAGCAGTGCAGAAGGACTTTGTAGAATTGGGGAGGGGCCTAAGACAAGTAGCACACACAGTATCCTTCTCAGAGGTGCTGCCTGTCAATGGCATGAGTGAGGCGAGGGTACTTTGCACCATGCAGTTTAATGAATAGTTGAAAAAATGGTGTGGAGAACAGGGGTTTGGCTTCATTGGGGACTGGGGTTCCACCTGGAGGGACACCAGCCTATACTGGCAGGATGGTCTGCAACTGTCCAGGAAGGGAACAAGTCTTTTGAGCAATCAGTTTAAATGCTTCATTGGCAAGCTTTTAAACTAGTCAAGGGGGGAGGCACTGATAAGCAGCAGGAAAATCCCAGCCTCTCCCTACAAAACAGGGTACTAAATGAGAAAAAGACCAAGTAGAAAGGTCAGTGGGGAATGCTGCAACAGAAGGTAAAGCCATCAAAAAATGGAGAGCAATGAGTACCAATGCCGTAGTCTGAGTAACAAGCTTCCTGAATTAGTGGCCTTGATGGAGTAGGAACATCTGGATATCATGGCAGTCACAGAAACATGGTACACAAAACCATGACTGGAACGTAAATATACCAGGATACACTATCTACAGGAGGGACAGGGAGAGTAAAAGAGGAGGAGGAGTAGCTCTTTACATAAGGGAAGGAATCAAAGCAACAGAACAAAAGGGAAAACAGGGAGGAGAAGAAGCACTGTAGGTACATTTGGAGACAGACAATGGAACCACAATCCGCACAGGGGTTGTATACAGACCCCCTTCTCAGGGGGAGGAAATGGACAAGGAAATGATAGAAAGTATACTTAGAATGGCAGAAAAAGGGGAGATATTGCTGATGGGTGATCTGAATATGCCAGATGTTAACTGGGTGCAGTTGCAGCAGCCACTGAAGAGTGGGTTATTCTAGATGCCCTACAGGGGCATGCCTTAGACAACTAGTATTGGAACCCACTTGAGAGGCAATCTTAGACCTGGTTCTCTCAAATGGAGATGAAGAGAGGATCACAGATGTAGAAGTGGGTAGCCATCTGGGAACTAGAGACCATCGAACAGTATGGTTCACAAAAACACAGCAATAGAGTCAAGTCATACAAAGGCAAAAGTACTGGACTTTGGAGGCTGACTTTGCCAAAATGGGTGAGTGCCTAAGGAATGCACTAGCAAATGGGCAGGAAGGAGGGTGGAA
This sequence comes from Neoceratodus forsteri, assembly GCA_016271365.2. Taxonomy (NCBI): domain Eukaryota; kingdom Metazoa; phylum Chordata; order Ceratodontiformes; family Ceratodontidae; genus Neoceratodus; species Neoceratodus forsteri. The sequence goes on along the minus strand of CM028132.1, from coordinate 717,190,225 downwards.
GAACAATGGGAATAAAAAACTGCCATCACAGAGGTAACAAGCCTTTGTGTGAAGCAAATAAACAAAATGAAATGATGTAAGAAACCACTATGGTTCTCAAAGGAAGTGGCAGTGAAGGTTCAAGAGAAAAGAAAGCATTCAGGAAGCACGAGAATCACAGAAGGAGCAGGACAGAGAACTGTATCAGTTAAAGCAAAAGGAAGCTGGGAAGGCAGTCAGAACAGCAAAGGCCCAAACTGAGGAAAAGATAGCCAACTCGGTTAAGAAGGGGGATAAAACCTTTTATAGGGACATCAGGGAGCAAAGGAAGACCAAGGGAGGGATAATGAGGCTTAATAAAGGGGATGGAGGGTGGGCAGAGGGTGACTGTGAAAAGGCAGAGATACTAAACAAATATTTTTGCTCAATATTTACGAAGGAAGAGGGGGAGGTACCTAAAACAAACAGTAGAAACACTCTGGATACAGAAGTTGATATCAGCCCATTTACAGAAGAAAGGGTTCTGAAAGAACTCTTAAAACTGAAGGTGGACAAAGCAATGGGGCCTGATGGATTCATCCCAGAATTCTAAAAGAACTAAGGGTAGAACTAGTGACACACCACTGACTACCCTCTTTAACAAATCATGGGAGGATGGGGTGGTACCCGAGGACTGGAGGAGGGCAGATGTGATTCCCTTCACAAAAGTGGGAGGCAGAAGCAGGAAACTACAGACCTGTTAGTTTAACCTCAGTGGTAGGGAAATGATGGAATTACTTGAAGGAAAGAATTGTCGATTATCTAGAGGCCAGAGGGGCACAGGACTCAAGGCAGCATGGATTCACAGGGAAGGTCATGCCAGACGAATCTGATAGATTTTGACTGGGTGACCAAGTAGTAGATCAGGGAGGGGCTGTGACATGGCCTACCTAGGCTTTGAAAAGGCATTTGACACAGTCCCACACAAAAGATTAATATACAAGTTAGCCAGCCTGGGAGTGGGTCCCAAGATGACAGCCTGGGTAAGGAATTGGCTGGAGAATAGGACACAGAGATTAATAGTAAACGGAGTCCACTCTGAAAAAAGGGGTTACTAGTGGGGTACCGCGAGGGTTCAGTAGACCAGTCCTCTCAATGTCTTTATAAGAGACATTGCAGAGGACTGAAGGAAAAGTATGTCTCTTTGCAGATGACACAAAGATCTGCAACAGAGTTGATGCACAAGATGGGGTGGAAAGGATGAGAAGGGACTTGGCAAGGTTAGAGGAATGGTCAAATGTATGGCAGCTTAGATTCAATGCTAAGAAGTGCAAGGCACTTGGGAAACAAAAACCCAGGGGAAGAGTACACAATGGGGGGTGAGATACTAACAACAACAAAAATGGAAAGGGACCTGGGGGTAGTCATATCAGATGACCTAAAGGTGGGCAAGCAATGTGAGAGGGCAGCAAGGAGGGCTGGGGGAATACTGGGATGCATAGGGAGAGGCATCACCACTAGAAAACAGGAAGTTATTATCCCTCTGTACAGACAGCTGGTCAGACCCCATCTGGAGTATTGCGTGCAGTTCTGGAGACCCAATCTCCGCAAAGACATAGATAGGATGGAAGCTGTCCAGAGGAGGGCAACTAAAATGGTGCAGGGTCTGCACCGGAAGGCATATGAAGAGAGACTTAAGGAGCTTAATATGTATAGCCTCGAGGAAAGGAGGGAGGGGGGACATGATAGAAACTTTCAAGTACCTCAAAGGAATCAACAAAGTCCAAGAGGGTAGCATCTTTCAAAACAAGAGGTGTGCAAGAACAAGGGGGCACAATTTGAAGATAGAGGGTGGACAGCTCAGAGGTAATTTAAGGAAGTATTTTTTCACAGAGAGGGTTGTGGATGCATGGAGCGGCCTTCCGGAGGAGGTTGTGGAGTCAAAAACAGTGGTGGAATTCAAGCATGCATGGGACAATCATAAGGCAATTCTAGGGGGTGGGGCAGAGAGAAGTAGGATGCTGGTTAACTAGGATCTGCAGCTTATCCATTAGGTAGGGAAATGGGCAGACTGGGTGGGCCAAGCGGTCCTTATCTGCTGTCAAATTCTATGTTTCTACGTTTCTATGTTTAAGAGGAGGAGGGGGAGGTACCGAATCCAATTAACAGAAGCACTCTGGATAGAAGGGTTGACCCCAGTCCTTTCACAGAAGAAAGGGTTCTGAAAGAACTCCTAAAACTGAAGGTGGACAAAGCAATGGGGTCTGACAGGATTCACCCCAGAATTCTAAAAGAATTAAGGGGAGAACTAGTAACACCACTGACTACCCTTTTTAACAAATCATGGGATGATGGTGTGGTACCTGAGGACTGGAGGAGGGTGGATGTGATTCCCCTTCACAAAAGTGGGAGCAACACAGAGGCAGGAAGCTACAGACATGTCAGTTTGACTTCTGTGATAGGGAAAATGATGGAATCACATTTGAAGGAAAGAATTGTTGAGTACCTAGAGACCAGTGGGGCACAGGACTCAAGGCAGCACAGATTCACTGTGGGAAGGTCATGTCAAATGAATGTAATAGATTTCTTTGACTGGGTGACCAAAGTAGTAGACCAGGGAGGGGCTGTGGACATGGCCTACCTAGATTTAGCAAGGCATTGACACAGTCCCACACAAAAGATTAACAAACAATTTAGCCAGCCTGGGAGTTGGTCCTAGGGTGGTAGCCTGGGTAAAACATTGGCTGGATAATAGGATACAGAAGGTAATAGTAAACGGAGTCCACTCTGAAGAAAGGGGGGTTACTAGTGGGGTACCACAGGGTTCAGTACGGGGTCCAGTCCTTTTTAATGTCTTTGTAAGTGACATTGCAGATGGACTGGAAGGAAAGGTATGCCTCTTTGCAGATGACACAAAGATCTGCATCAGGGTTGATACACAAGGGGGCATGGAAAGAATGAGAAGGGACTTGACAAGTTTGAAGGAATGGTCAGAAGTATGGCAGTTTGGATTCAATACAAAGAAGTGCAAAATAATGCACCTGGGAAACAAAAACCCAGGGGAAGATTACACAATGGGGAGGTAGTAACAACAACAAAAATGGAAAGGGACCTGGGGGTAATCATATCAGATGACCTTAAGGTTGGAAAGCAATGTGAAAAGGCAGTAGGGAGGGCTGGGGATACTGGGATGTATAGGGAGAGACATCACTAGCAGAAAACAGGAAGTTGTTATCCCTCTGTACAGACAGTTGGTGAGACCCCATCTGGAGTACTGAGTCCAGTTCTGGAGACCCCATCTCCGCAATGACATAAGCAGGATGGAGGCAGTCCAGAGGAGGGCAACTAAAATGGTGCAGGGTCTGCAAGAGAAGCCATATGAGTTGAAACTAAAGGAGCTTAATATTTATACCCTTAAAGAAAGGAGGGAGAGGGGGGACATGATAGAAACTTTTAAGTACCTCAGTGGAATCAACAAAGTCCAAGAGGGTAGCATCTTTCATAAAAAGAGATGTGCAAGAACAAGGGGATACAGTCTGAAGATAGATGGGGGAGGGCTTAGTTGCAATGTGAGGAAGTATTTTTTTCACACAGAGGGTGGTGGATGCATAGAACCACCTTCCTGAGACGGTTGTGGGGTTTAAAACTGTGGGAGAATTGAATAATTCAGACAGACATAAGGCAATTCTTGTGGGGAGTAGGAAGAAATAGGCTGTTGGTTAACTAGGATCTGCAGCTTATCCAGTAGGTAAGAAAATGGGCAGACTAGGTGGGCCAAGTGGTCCTTATCTGCCATCAACGTCTATGTTTCTATGTTTCTATCTATACAGTGGCAACATGACCTCTTTCTTTCTACTGCAGATGCCTCTCCCTATGCATCCCAGAATACTACTGGCCTTTAGCACTGCCTTTTCACATTGACTTCCCACCTTTAATTCATCAGAAATAATTACCCCAGATTCCTCTCCTGCTCAGAGACAACCATTTTCTCCCCTCCCAGGATGTACACCTCCCTCCAGCTGCCACTTCTCAGATGCATAACCTTGCACTTTTTAGCATTAAATTTCTGCTGCCAGGTCACAGACCATCTCTCCAGTTGCGCTAGGTCCTCTGCCATTTGTTTTACTCCATTTGTGGTGTCCACTCTATTGCAGAGCTTTGCGTCATCCTCAGACAGACACACCTTCCCTTTCATTCCATCTGCTATGTTGCTTAGGAAGACAGTGAAGTGGTGGGGTCACAGCACCAAGCCCTGGGGAACCCCACTCGTCACCCTCCTCTCTCCTGACAAGCTACTATTTACTGACACCCTCTGAGTTCTACCAGCTAGCCAATTTTCCACCCATTTTACTACTTTGTTCCCCGCTCCTAGGCTATTCAAGTTATTTATCAGTCCCCTATGTGGTACAGAGTTGAAGGCCTTGCTGAAATCAAGGTAGACCATGTCCACAGCCTCACCCTGGTCCAGTATCCTGGTTACCCAATCAAAGAACTCTATCAAGTTTGTTTGACAGGATCTACTAGGGTTGCCACCTGTCAGGTTTTTTACCTGGTGATCAGGTTTTCTGGGTCCCTAGCAGGTACTCCGGTTTTGTTCTGTGGAGGTCAGGTTTTTGGACCACTTTGAGTGCTCACATACTTTTAAAACATATTCTGTCATCTTATTCATTGTTTCAGTTACATATCCAGGTTACAAACAAGTTCTGTTGTCAATATAGCCTTTTGTTTGTGAAAGCTGTTATCCTGGGGGGTATAAAATATGGCCATTAACACCATTAGCACTTACTTAACCTACTCTTTTCCACTGCATCTTAATGTGACATAGCAGCAAAGCTGCCCCAACCTTTTGTAACAACACAGCCAGTTGTCTTCTACTTTCATACATTTTCATTTCTAACAGAATTTAGGCATTTTAAATGTTTTAAATTATTTTTTTCCTCAAGAAAAAAGTATGGTCACCACTTTAACTTTGAAATAGTACTGTGGACATGAAAAGGAAATGGAGACAGAAAAATATGTAAAGTACACACATTATAAGAAACAATTTATTTATTCTGTATTATTATAAACCATGTGTACTGTTGTATGCTATTTACAGTATTTCCCTTGTCTCCCCCCAGATTATATCTGCAAATGAGATTTTTTTTTATCTCTGTATGTTTATCTGGTAAACCAATGTCAATAAATAAATACACACATAAGTAAATAAATAACGAAGAAGAACCTGGGAAAGTAATTTTAACAGGTACAGTATCTTAACATTTTTGTTGAACTACTGCTTTGAGTGTTGTCTTTTATTGATATAACAAAAGGCTTTCTAAGAGAAGCAATGCATGATGAGCCATGAAAAGGGGTGGGGCTGGGGGCGGAGATTAGGATCTGTTTTTTGCCTCATCCAAAGGTGGCAACCCTAGGATCTACTGACCATAAACCCATGCTGCCTTGGGTCCTGCAGCCTGCTGTTTTCCAGGAATGCCACGATCCTCTCCTTTAGGACAGATTCCATAATTTTTCACACCACTGAGGTCAGGCTAACTGGACAATACTTCCCCACCTCCTCCTTGCTCCCAGTCTTATTGAGATGGATCATGTTTGTCTTTCTTCAGTCTTCAAGGACTTCCCATTTCCCAAAGACAGATTGAAGAGCTCAGCTAGGGGAGCTGCAAGCTCATTACCTTGCTCCTTTAAAATCCTCAGGTGGATGCTGTCTGGGCCCATGGCTTTGGTCACATTGAACCTGTTTAGCTCCTTCAGAACCCTTTCTTCTGTGAAGGGACTCACATTGACCCTGCCTACTAAGAAACTTCTCCCACTCTTTTGGGGCCCATTTCCTTCCTTTTCCAGTGTGAATATTGAGGCAAAATAGTTGTTGAGGCTATCAGCCTTTTCCCTATCATATTCTGTATGCCTGCCCTCCCTTCCCACCAGCCTGACTATCCCTACCCTAGTCTTTCTCCTTTCCATGATATACAGTATCTGAAGAAGGTTTTGTCACCCTCTTTGGTATCTTGAGCAATCTGCTCCTCTATCTGTGCCTTTGCTGTTTTGACAGCTTTCCCAGCCTCCTTTAGTTTATCCCTGTAGGACTCCAAGTCCTTTTCACATTTAGATATCTTAAATTTAGTGAAAGCCTCCTTCTTCTGTTTGATTTTAGCTGAGACCTCCTTAGTGAGCCACATGGGTTTTCTTTTTCCTTTATTTTTGCTGACTCTTTTTAGACAGTTTTCAGTGACTTTCAGAATCACTTCTTTTATTGTTTTCCGTATTCTTCCACCCACCACCATTACCTTGTTTTAGTTCTTGTTTTATATTTCTGTACATTTGTGGGAAGTTGGCCTTTTTGAAATCCAGGACCCTCAACCTGGAGTGTCTGCCATCCTCAGTCATTTTTACCCTAAGCCACACTATGCTGTAGTCACGTGACCCTAGGTGGGATCCCAGTTGGACATCAGTCATTCTGTCACTGTTCATAAATAATAGGTCCAGAACAGCATTACCCCTACTGGGTTCTGTCACAAGCTGTTTGAGGCCTGCCTCTTGAAAGGTTAACAAAAATTCCTTACTGTGCTCTGCCGACGCCAACCAGGAACCCCAATTTACATCATGTAAGTTGAAGTCCCTCATCAGAATCACTTCACCTTTTTCTGCCATTTCTCTGATGGAGTCCATGAGCAACATGTCCTGCTTCACCCCCTGTGTGAGGGGTCTGTAGATCACCTTCACCCATGTGGATTACCCTTTTCCTGTTTTTAGAGTGATCCACAGGGCCTCAATCCCCATATCTGTCCCCTGTACCTCAGTTGCTTTAAGATCCTCTCTGACATATAAAGCAATCCCCCCTTTTTTCCCTTCCTGTGCTTACGGAAGAGATTGAAACCTGGCATTGCCACATCCCAGTCATGATTGTGGCTGTAAAAGGTTTCACTTATGGTGACCCAATCCAGTTTAATTTCCATCATTGTGGCTGCCAGATCGGGTAGCTTGTCTGGCAGGCAACATGCATTTGTACTCACAGCCTTCCAAATCCTGTACATATTATTGCCTGCCTCTGTTTTAGAATTGCCATGATTATAGTTTACATCCGGTATAGTGTTGCAGGCTGTGTTGGGTTGGATTAGCTCCTGATGTTCCATGTCTTTTATAGGGGGAGAAGTTACGTGTTCTTTACTAGATTATGCAACACTGCTCACAGATAATCAGAGATGGCTTTGTACTGCGCTTACAAGAGCTCAATCATGTACAGTATTCAGTTCTATCTGATGATGATTTCCAGCTTCATACGGTGCTGAGATAGTTTGTTCTGGATCTACAGGTGTCTGAGATGGTCACGTTTTTTTCCAGAACAGGCAGAGTGTGCACAGATGCAACAGGCCCCAGTCAACATGAACTTTATATCAGGATATGCTAGAAACTCCTGCACAATGAAATTAAGACAGTGTATCAGGCATGGCACCCTGAGAAATACTCCATCACTGATGCATTTCATTACGCTTCCACTTGCATACTGTGTGACCCTGAGCAAGTCACTTAACCTCCTTGTGCTCCCAGGTTGCTCCTGTAAAAAAGCTTTCAGCTTAGTGTGCTATACCTGGTTAAACAACTAAAATAAAAAAAAAAAAAACATTTCAGCCATTATCACTCACAGTTAAATCCTCTTTCACTGAATAGAGGTGCAGTAACTCATCAATCTCGGCAGAAGTAATTCTAGCATTTTCTGACCCACGTGTGATCCAGCAGCACTCTTCATTGCCAGTTTGGTATGCTGTGAATACTCAGCATGTTAATACCATCACAACTGGACACAGTACAATTATTACCCCAGCTAGAGTCAAATACTACCCCAGGTACCTGTGTTCAATGTGCTGTAATACACAGATAGGAGCTACCAGCTGTTTGGCCACTGGTACACATATCCATACCGAGATGTACAGTATGTATGGTGATGCTGAATGCAGCAGGGTATGGATTACCATATGTAACTCTGACCCATAAAATTCAGGAATGGCACGTATGTAGAAATATCTTCATGAGGGAATCTGCCATTTAGGACAGGCATGAACCATCAACCTTCTAAATCTCACGTTCTCCACAAAAGAAAATAGCAGTATATTAATTGCCAGCATTTCAGCTGTTGTCACACTCAGTTCACATAAAGTCCTTCGTGGGACACGCCATCCCTCTTCCTAGACTGGGATCACCATCTCAGGTCCTCACTATCAAAGTTCTCCTTGGGGCCCACAACAAAACCTCACTATAGTCTCAGTTTACATCCCCCCAAAGGACCTGGCTAATGGCTTCAATAATGTCATGGAATGCCTCAAGGGTCTATGCCATAACTCAGAGTCCATCATCCTGGGAGACTTTAACATAAACTGGCTTGCACAGGAGGCCTGCACCTACAAGGATGCAGTTACAGCACAACAGTTCACACAGCTACTCCCCTCTTCTACGAGGTGTAACTACAGGACTAGGACCTACACTCTTATTGACTGGAAACCGTCCAACCACCCTGAAAGAATATCTAAGGTGTCTGTTCTCCCTGACTCCTTAAGTGACCATTCACCCGTTATCTGCACTTGGGCTAATAACTACAGCAAGCCTCCTCCCCTAAAATAATACACACCAGGATACTCAAGAAGGGTCACCTATAACTACTAAAATCCCATCTAAACAGACTACACTGGTCAAACATGGACTCACTCAAGGATGTAAACAAAGTGCTAGAACTGTTTATCAGATGATTCACTGAGGCTTGTGATATCCATGCACCGCTAAACAAAATGAAGGTTAAAGGTAGATCTAACCCTTGGATTACCACTGAGCTTATCACACAGCTCAAGCAAAGGGACCACCTTTGGCACTGTGCTCGAGCCACAGTGGCCTAAGCAGACATTCAAAAATACAAGCAAGCAAGCTATAGCTGCACCCATGCTATACGGATGGCTAAAAGCAAATACTTTAGAGAAGCGCTTTCCAACTCATGCATGGGATGGGAAAAATTCTGGAACAACCTTAAGGACCTCTCTGGCAAAGACTCCAAGTCTCCACCCACCATGCTCAACATCAATGGCACTCCAACGTTGGACCTAGTTACCATCTCCAATATATTCATCAATGCTTTCTCCAACCTAAGCAGTGTCCTCCCACCTGATTTCTTCAATGCCCCCACCACCAACCCCACCTCTGCCACAGCATCCCATGCTCACTCAGCTCCACAGTTCTTCTTCAAAAGGATCCCAATGCACTTAGCCAGAACCTATATTTGCAAGGCTATCAGCAAAACTGGCTATAGTGGTGACTCACTCGACTTGAAGCTGCTTTCACTAGTCCTAGATGAAATCCTTGAACCCCTGACAATGATTTTCAACCTCTCCCTAAGATATGGCCAATTCCCATCACTCTGGAAAAAGGCTACCATCACACCTGTACATAAAAGTGGAGACAAGTCACTGCACACCAATTATAGGCCCATCTCCATCCTCCCCCCATTATCCAAAGCACTTGAACGTATAGTGTCTGACTAGCTAGTAGAGTTCCTGGAAAAGGATAATATTCAGTGCCCTGAGCAGCATGGCTTCCACAAAGGGCATAGTACCACCACAGCACTGTTGGAATTTACCGGCTGCATCCATGATGCCCTGGATCAAGGGCTCTGTTGGGGAGCCATATTCATTGACCTTACAAAGGCCTTTGATACAGTTAACCACCCCCTCCTACTCAGACAATTGGCTGCTCTTGGGCTCTCCAATAATGCACTGCCCTGGTTTGCTAGCTATCTTGGGGAGAGAGTTCAAAGTATTAACATTTCTGGAGTCTCATCAGCTGAAAAAACAGCCTTTTGGGTGTCCCTCAAGGGTCAATTCTGGGCCTCTTACTCTTCTCCTCTTCCTTAATAACATCCCCATCATCTGCCAACAGAGGATACTACTCTATGCAGATGATGCGGTCCTCTTTTCAAGCAACCGGGACTTTAATCTACTTGAGAGTCAACTGCAACATGATTTCTGGCTGGTGGAAAAATGGTTTGGCTCATACAAACTTGTCATGAATTATAGCAAAACTAAGGTCATGTCTTTCTGCAACATATGTAGCAAGTATAAAACACTACCCATCACCATCAAGAATCAATGTGGCAATGTGGGACCTCACTTGATTAGGTTCATGAGTTTAAATACCTCGGCATCAGTCTGGACAGCTCACTCTCCTACTCCCAGCATATTGGGCGGTTGTAAAGTCTGCCAACATATGCCTTGGCCTGCTCCACAAGTACAAACACTGTATGACTCCTGAAGCCCTAAGACTGACCATCCACAGCTCTGTTACCTCCATTGTCGATTACGGTCTAGTCAATATGGATCTGCCTCCCCTACTGCCCTTAGGAGGATATCTGTGGCACTCAACAAGGCCTGTAGACTTCTCACGGGGGCTGACCAGCTAACACACACACCTGTGACCTATACACCAAGGCTGGATGGTTTCCCCTCATTAGTAGAATACAATACCAGACCTGTCTGATAGCCAAAAGAGCTCTTCTAGGACTCATGCCACCATGGTGGCAAGATTCCTTACTACCTGCAGCAGCTCCCAGCCAACATGCAGTTCTCAATACCAGACTTTCCAGGTCCCCAGGTGCCAGACCTCGCTGGGTCAGAGATCCTTCCTGCACAGGGCTCCTCAGTGGTTCAATACCCTTAACAAAGAAACTCTTGCTGCTGCAATGCTAAGCCCCTTTAAAAGGCAGTTGCATCTATTCCTCCCCACTACCTCACTTTGTGACTGCCTCCCCTAAGCCATGGTCATCACCCTCTACCCTAGTTGTAACTGTAACCTGCAATTCCAGCCTTGCATCCTTGGCACCAGCCCCCACCCTCTCACCCTTTGCCCCCCCTCACCCACCCATCCCCTCTGTATGGACTCATTCATATCAATGGCCATCTGGTGCCTATCCCCCTTACTCCTCTCATCCTTATCTGACAATGGCACCTATCTGACGACTTCCTCCTGACCTTTTCCTACCAAGTATACTGTTTTTACCATGAACTCTGATAGAAGCTACTGTAGCTTGGTTGGTTCTACTGCAGCTTATTTGTCTGAACACTCTATGTACAAGTAATCTATTTTGTTATTATTGTTACCATTGTTTACCATTGTTGTATGTTTCCCCCCATCCTCTGATGTGGAACCTTTGTAAACGAGCAGTTCCTGCTCAAAGGTACTTGTAATCCTAGAGTTTAATAAATAAATAAATAAAATAAAAAATAGCATGATTGGGTGAGTACTTGATGTCACAAACCCACTCAGCAGGTTAGGCCCTCTACTCCCAAAGTGCCAACCTCTGAGTGCAGTCCTGTGAACAGTTTAACAGAACAAGGTAACTCTCTTGTCTGTTTTGTGAGTTCAGATCAACCGTTGGTCGTCTTGGAGGGAATCAAACTGTTAACCTCTTGCTAGTGTACCCAATGTATAGGCTCAGATATTTCTGTCTTGGGGCTAGATATGTTTGCCTATGGGCACCTAACCAGGTATACAGAGTTGAACCCTTAAACACTTTAATAAAGACCTCAGATTTAAAATGCTTCTCTTTCCGATTGGGTATCACCATTCAAGCTTATGTCTATTGTCTGCTTTAACCATACAGTATATACTTTTCTTACAACTAAAAGAAATTCAAAGATAGACCAAATATGTTCTAAAAAGAGTTTTACTAAAAATAGATAAAAATATGTGAAACACAAAATACAGAACTCTTATATCACAAGACATACAAATCTTTTAAAAGAACAAGGTTTAAACAGCACAAATTCCTACTTACAGTACTTAGATTTGACTCTCTCTCTAAATACCTGTTTAAAAGTGCTCACGAGCTTTCCTTGTCAGAGTCTAGGTAAAAATGTGTCTAAGTAAAACAAAATTATTCCTTAAAGTAAACTATATTTGCCAACCCCTTTTGTGTGAGGTCATCTAGCTCCTCCTCTGTCAGATTATATATATAAATATATCTTATAAAAAAAAAACAGGATGTCTTTTCAAAGTATTACATTTTGCAACCACAGCATAACTCATATGTTTCAAATGACATCTCTTTGATCCATGCTGCATCCTCCCTCACACAGGCTTCACAGGAGCATTTACAACCTTGCACCAGTTTGCTAACCCTGGTTTCCCCTTTGGAGCATCATAAAAATGGATATGCTTAACTCAAGCTTCTACCACCCTGTAATTAGGTTCAGGCCTTCCACATAACACCTGGTATCTAAAAACTGAGTGTGTGTGATCTCACATGCTGTCATCATCAATTTTCTCACAGCTTTCATCTTTCAGCTGAAACCTGGGGGGGCAGGGGATGAGTGAGGTCATTCTAAGAGCACCAGATTTTTCAGCAGAGACAACCAGTAATACATTTTTATATTTAAAACAAAATGATACAGCGCTCAGAACTGGCTTTCCACGTCACAAATTTCTCCCCACCTAGACTGAATTTGGGGTTCTATCCCCTACATATGATGAGCTTCCCAAATCAGTTCACTCCTCATAGACCCTAGACAGCCCATCTGAGTTCTGGTTCTTCACTCCAGCCCTATGTATGATTTTTAGATCATACTCTTGCAAAGCAAGACTCCGTCTTAGTAGTCTGCCATTGTTTTCCCCATCTGCGTCAGCCAAATCAGGGGGTTGTGGTCAGTCTGCACCACAAAATGCTGTCCATACAACTATGGCTCTAATTTCTTTAGGGCCCACACTATGGCAAGACACTCCTTTTCCACCATGGAGTACGCTTGCTTCCTGGGAAGTAGCTTCCTGCTCATGTACCCTTCTGGGTAATCTGTCCCTTGGCTGGACATCTGGCTCAGTACTGCCCCAATTCCCATGTCTGAGGTGTCTGTCTGAACTGTAAAGATTTTGCTATAGTCAGGACTTGCCAAAACAGGAGCACTGCACAGTATCTCCTTTAGTCTGGTAAAGGCTTCCTCACAGGCTGGGCCCCAGGTAATTTTCTTTGGCATCTTTTTCTTTGTCAGGTCAGATAGGGGAGGAGCCAGGGCACTGTAATTGGGTACAAATTTACTGTAGTACCCTGCTGTCCCTAGAAAGCTCCTGACCTGCTTCTGGGTTTCTGGTCTGGGCCTTGCCTGGATCACCTCTATCTTTATTTGGTTAGGACGGAGCTGTCCTCAGCCTACCACATGCCTGAGGTATGCCACTTCTCCCATGGTCACCTGGCACTTCTCGGCTTTGACAGTGAGCCCGGCCCTCTGCATCCTGCCCAGCAATTCCCTAAGGTTGGATTGGTGTTTCTCCTAGCTGGTACTAAAGATGGCAATGTCATCCAGGTATGCCACGGCATACTCCTCAACACCATTTAACACCTGGTTCACCAACCTTTGGAAAGTGGCCGGGGCATTCTTCATTCTGAAAGGTATTACTTTAAACTCAAATAAGCCTATTGGAGTGATGAAGGCTGACCTCTCCCTAGCTCTGTCTGTCAATTCTACCTGACAATACCCCTTTGTCAGGTCAATAGTCGTAAAAGGTAGGTCGCCCCTCCCAACTTGTCCAGGAGTTCATCCATCTGGGGCATTGGTGGCATCGGACTTTGTGACTGCATTCAGTCCATGATAGTCCACACAGAAATGAGTTGAGCCATCTGGCTTGGGCACAAGGACTATGGGTGAGGCCCAGGGGCTGTGGGATCTCTGGATTACCCCTTAATCCAGCATTTCCTCCACTTCCCTCCTAATGTTCTTTTGGACAGCCTCTGACACCCGATATGCTGTCTGCTGTATGGGCGTCTGTGTCCCTGTCTCCACATCGTGTGTCGCTAAGGGGTTTAGTCCCATCTTGTCACTAAACAATGGGGCAAAGTCTGCTAAAACCTCCCTTACTTTTTGGATCTGGTCCGGAGCCAGCTGGGGAGACAATTGTACTGCCTCCACAGAGGAATCCCGCTTACCTTCCTCCAGAAAATCCAGAAGGGGGTCTCCTTCTTCCGTCCCCTCCCCATGACCACACACTGCAAACACCATGTCAGCCCTATTGGCATATGGCTTCATCATGTTGACATGGTACATTCTTTATGTCTGTCTTTGATCAGGTAACTCTATAATGTAGTTCACATCATTTACCTTCCTAACCACTTTGTACTGTCCTGCCTTCTCAGCTTGCAGTTTGTCTTTCCAGACTGGAATAAGGACCATGACTTCCCGACGGTTCCTTGTTAGAATAGCGATAATAAAATCGCGACTTCAATATTAGCGTCTTTTTTTCGACAACCCAAATTATAGCGCTCTGCAACTTTAGTGCCACACATAATTAACTACCCTGTAAAAATAGTGCTTGGTATCAATACACAATTTTCAGCTCTGGTTGTTGTTACCTCTGCAATTTTGATTTCATATGGCATAATTTCAGGAATTAACAAGCCCCAGATTTCAGATCCGAATAATGCTTGTTTATCCATTTCAGTATTAGAAGTACTAACTAGTAAACCATAAACTGAATACACATCACATCATACAGTCTGTAAAAACACAGTAAGCCTGAAGCAGATTGGGAAGCTTAGCTACTTACTGTAAATTTGTAATATGAGTATTCCATTTGCCTTTACTGGCGAAGTCTATCCACAAAAAGCAATAGTGTTAAGCTACCTCTGGTTCAGCAGTATTTATAGACCATTGGGATGATCTTGCTTTCAAGGTAAAGGTAAATACTTTTTTAGGGTTCAATTCCAGTTCTAGTTTAAGACAATGTAAGTTTGAAATACATCAAGATGTGTTGAAAATAAGAGTTGACCATCTAAGCTGATAAAAATATCATTATTATAACAATAGAATAAGATATGGGGCAGAAGCCAGTCTTTTTTGACACTACACTTTATCTAGGAGGCATCAATGTGTTCACTCGGAAGTCTAAAGCTGACCTTTATCCATGACTGATCAAGCAGATTAATAACCGTTCTTAAAAGAGAATGCTCTAATTCTATTAATTTCTTCAAAAGAATATTATGTGATTATAGAGTCAGAAGCTGAAATCAATAAATATGATGTATGTATATTTCTCCAGTAAGTGAAAAACTACAAAGCAAAGGTCAGTGGTTAAAAATGATTGATGAAAACCTTCTTGATAAGAAGATTGCGTATTTTTGCTGATATCCACCTTTCTAGAATAGTTAGAATAACTAAGGTAACTTTTTTTTTTTCGCAAAATAATCATCTAACCCTAGAGATCATCCTATCTAAATGCCGGTCACTATTCTTTACATGGGAGCTCACTGTTAGTCGCCATTTCGGACCAATCGCTCAAATGAGCTAGTCGCTCACATTGCAGTCACTGAAAAAAAGTCGCGATAATGCCGTCACTATTATGTAGTCGCCGTTTTAACGGGTAACCCTTCCTGACCCACCATGTACAAACGAGCTCCGGCTCTGCGGTCGTACCACACTTTTTGTTTCTGTTGGGCAGCTGCTAGGTTGCTCTGGGCTGTCCCCATAAGCTCCTTCAGCCTTTCCCTAAACCTAAGGATGTAATCCACAATGGGAGTTCCCTGGGTGGCATGCTTGCCTTCCCAGTCCTCCTGGATCAAGTCTAGGGGCCCATGTACCCAGCGTCCACATAAGAGTTTGAAGGGGGCAAATCCTGTTGACTCTTGGGGCACCTCCCTGTATGCAAACAACAGACAGGGAAGCTATTTCTCCCAGTCCCTCCCATGCTGTTCAGCAAATGCCTGGAGCATTGACTTTAGGGTACCATTGAATAGTTCCACAAGTCCATTGACTTGGGGGTGATACAGTGTTGTGCATCTCTGCACCACCCCACACTTCTCCCATAAACATTTCATCAGGTCTGACATGAAGGAACCCCCTTGATCAGTGATAACCTCCTGTGGAAACCCAACGCAGGAGAAAATCCCAAGAAAGGTATCTGCCCACTTTGTCTGTCGTCAGTGAGGATAAGTTGACTACCTCTGGGTACCGGGTGGCATAATCCATCACAGTCAGGATGACTCTCTTCTCTGAGAAGCTGGGGGCATTTAAAGGCCCCACAATATACATTCCCACCCTCTGGAATGGTTCCTCCACTATGGGCAAGGGGATCAGGGTTGCTTGGGTTTTCTTGCCTGCCTTCCTTATTTCTTAGCACCGGTGACAAGACCTGCAGTACTCCTTCACCTGCTGGGTGAAGTTAGGCCAGTAGAAATTCTGAGCTAACCACTGCATAGTGCGCATGATCCCCAGATGACCAGACAAGGGAATATCATGTGCAAGTTTGAGCAACTGCTCACGATACCCCTGGGGAATGACAAGCTACCTGCCTAGCATCCCTCCTCCAGTCTGCACTGTCTGAGTATACATAAGTTAATTTTCTCAATAAACCTTATGTCTGCAGTCACCTCCCTGTGTGCCGCCCAAGTCTGCCCAAGCCCTCAGCTTCTCTAAACTAGGGTCACTCCTCTGAGCAGCTGCAAACCCCTCACACATTCCCAAGGCATGGAACAGGTCCCTTTCAGTCACTAAACTAGGGTCCCTAGCACTAGCATCAGGGCCCTCAGGATCATTGTCAATCCCAACCCTCTGACAATGGGTCACCCCTCCCTCTTCAGAGTAACCTTTTGTAGCTGTGTGGTCACTTGCTACTGGGGAAATTTCTACCCTCTCTTCATTAATCTCCACATCAGGAGACACAAGCTGGGGAACCAGCCTCTCAGTGGTTTCCACAATGGCTTCTGTGGGGTTCATGGAACTACAGTTTTCCCTTGCCGCTTGGCTACGGGTAACTACACATACCATCCCCTGTTGGAGATTGTTACCCAGGATCACATCCACAGCTAACGTTCTAGCTACAGCCACCTGTTGCACAGTTCCCCCTATTTCACCCCAGTCTAGGAGAAAACTAGCCAGTGGCAATGTTTTCTCTTCAGCCACAAAGTCCTGTACAGTGATGTATTTATTGGGTATAAGCTGACCAGACTGTACCAGATCCTCCTTTACTAACATCAGGGATGCCCCGTGTCCCTTAACCCTTGCATCTGCACACCATTTACCATGGCTGGGTGCATGTGTTCCCTCATGTTCACTGGCATGCTTCCATGGACACACAAACAACCCACTTCTTTTCTAGCACCCTGTTGTGTATTATTGCTCATCTTTTTGGGACACTGTCTGGCAATATGCCCAGTTTCTTTACACAACCAACAGCCATTTCTTACTTCAGAGAAATCTTTTTGTTGCAACCTGGGGCTAACTGGTTTTGGTGGAGGCAGTGAGGGTTTTAGCTGCTCTGAAGGTGCACTTTTCCCTTTCTCTGCTGCCTTCCCCACCCCATTCACTCTCAGAGCAGGTCTGCTCTTGGCAAAGCGGTCCGAGAGTTCAGTAGCCTCTTGCACTGTTTTGGGATCTCGGTCCTCTTGCCAGGTTTTTAGCTCTGCTGGGAAAGCCCAATAAAAGCTGTTCTAATAAAATCACATTTTCAATTTTATCAACAGAGTTCACCTCAATTCCTTCACACCAACATTTTAAAAATTGATATTGTTTCATGGCTAGCGCCTCATAGCTCATATCAGAGCTTCTCCTGAGCTTACGGAATTTAGCTCTGTATGATTCAACAGTTAATAAAAATTTCTTTAACAGTGCAGCTTTTAGCTTGCTGTAATTATTACTGTCCTCACTGTCCATTTGATCCAGTGCATCCCGAGCTTTCCCGGTAAGTAGCTGGGATAACTGGAAGCTCCAGGACTCTCCAGGAATTTTAGCCTGAATACAAATTTTTTCAAAAGAATTTAAAAAGGCATCCATTACCTTCCCCTCTTTAAACTTGGATATTAATTTGGAGTTTAATTTGTAACCCAGTCCTGCAGTCCCAGTTAAACCCAAGCCACTTAACTGCTCTGGTGTCACTGGTCAGAGTCGTATCTTCTCCAGTTCATGTTGCCTCTGGTGCTCCTGCTCCTCATGGTCTTTGTCTTGGCATTCTTATTCTCTCTCTTCTCCTCTGCATCTCATTGGTGCTCATGCTTCCTCACGGTCTGCATCTTTCTGTTCTCACTCTACCTTTCGGTGTTCTCGCTCTGCCTCATGGTCCACCTCTCTCTGTTCTCGCTCTGCCTCTAGTTCCATCCTGTGCAACTCAGTTTGAAGCCTGAGTACCTCTTGATTCAGGATACTGGTGACCATCCCCTGCTGCTGTGGCCCTTCACTGACAGTGGCCCTGCTGTTCTCCTCACACACAGCACTGGCTGTTAGCTGTGCCACACTCAAGGTCTGGTCCATTTCAGTCACTGTCTGTGACTTGCTTCTCTGGGTATCTGCTAACATCAGGGTCTCTATGAGGTTCTGCTTTTTGGCTGTCACCTTGAATGGGACTCCTCTGTCCCTGCACAACTGTTCAAGTAACCTACAGTGTGCCTGCTGTAGTCGTAAGCCATCTTCTTCCCTGACTACAGCCACTCTGACTTGCACTTTAGGAAAAAAAATAAAGCGGGTAGGAACTTGACTGTACGTCAAGTGATATGTAGTTCTGTTTCCTTTTTAAAATAAAACTCTGTCTTTTTCTTTCCTTGCAAGAGAGCTTACGGTCTCAGCTGAGACAGAACAATAAAAGCTTGTGATACCAAAATTATGCCACAGCTGCCAACCAATCTGTCACAAACCCACTCAGCAGGTTAGGCCCTCTACTCCCAAAGTGCCAACCTCTGAGTGAAGTCTTGTGAATAGTTTGTGAGTTAGGATCAACCTTTGGTCTCAAGTCTTGGAGAGATTCAAACTGTTAACCTCTTGCTAGCATACCCAATGTACAGGCTCAGATATGTCTGTCTTCAGGGGGCTAGATATCTTTGCCTATGGGCACCTAACCAGGTATACAGAGATGAACCCTTAAAAACTATAATAAAGACCTCAGAATTAAAACACTTCTCTTTCCAGTTTGGTTTCACCATTCAAGCGTATATCTATTGCCTACTTTAACCATATATACTTTTCTTACAACTGAAAGAAATTCAGAGACAGACCAAACATGTTCTAAAAAAGTTTTACTAAAAATAGAAAAAAAAATGTGAAACACAAAATACAGAACTCTTGTATCACAAGGCATACATATCTTTTAAAAGAATAAGGTTTAAACAGTGCAGATTCCTACTTACAGTACTTAGATTTGACTCTCTCTCTAAATACCTGTTTAAAAGTGCTCATGATCTTTCCTTGTCAGAGTCTAGGTAAAAATGTGTCTAAGTAAAACAGAAGTATTCCTTAAAGTAATCTGTATTTGCCAACCCCTTTTGTGTGAGGTCCTCTAGCTCCTCCTTTGTCAGATTATATATAAAAAGATATCTAATTAAAAAACAAACAGGATGTATTTTTAAAATATTACATTTTGCAACCACAGTATAACTCATATGTTTCAAATGACATCTCTTTGATCCATGCTGCTTCCTCCCTCACACAGGCTTCACAGGAGCATTTACAACCTTGCACCAGTTTGCTAAACCTGGTTTCCCCTTGGGAACATCATAAAAATGGATATGCTCAACTCAAGCTTCTACCACCCTGTAATTAGGTTCAGGCCTTCCACATAACACCTGGTGTCTAAAAACTGAGTGTGTGTGATCTCCCATGCTGTTTTCAGCAATTTTCTCATAGCTTTCATCTTTCAGCTGAAACCTGGGGGGGGGGAGGATGAGTGAGATCATTCTAAAAACACCAGATTTTTCAGCAGAGACAACCAGTACTACAATTTTATATTTAAAACAAAATGATACAGCTCTCAGAACTGGCTGTCCACATCACACTTAGCAAGTGTTCAAAAATGCTATGCAGTGTAGACTGGACCTTTCTGAATATTGGACTACCAAACTGCTGGCCTCAAAGTGATGGTATGGCTGGTGGGTAGTATTTGACTCCTTGGGATTCATGGGTTCTGCTTATATGAAAGCAGGGATTTGTAGTGTTTAATGCAATGAGATTGCTGGGGTTTGGTGCCTCTGAGTGGTACTATTCAACCTACTACAGCTGCTACAACCACTGCTAGGCACTCCCACAGACTCCTCCTCATCTCTGCAGCAGTCCTCATTACTCAACCCTCCCTACACTAGGGCTATGCCCCTGGCCCTTCTGAATACCTTGGTAAATGATGATGAGTTTTCTGGGCAGACTAGATGGACCTTTGGTCTTTTTCCACCCTCATTGTTATTTTCTGTGATGGGGGAGAGGCACCACCTGCACTGGCTTCCTTTTGGTGTTGAGTCCAACATAACAGGTGCCTAGACTTTAGGGCTATGTGTGTGTGTGTGTGTTGCCCACCAGTGCCTAGGTGGCTGCCCTTTTTTTCCTATTAACTCACACTTGACACAGCTGGCAGATAGCAACTGTTTCATCTACAGGATCCAGCACACACAAATCACCAGCTAGGGATTTGGCACCCTTGATTGTACATGGTGGTGAAATTGGGACTCGGCAGAGGTGGAAATGGGTGTTTGTGGGGATGCTTTACATATTTCAATACTGGGTGATTGACAGGGTGTAATGGGCTCTTCACTAGTAAAAGGAACAACTGTTGTAATATTGGAGGGACTTTGGTAGTTGTACTGAATGACAGTGGTGTGCAAACCCCTGCATGTTCAGCAGTGACACTCTTCCTCTTTTTCCTTTCTGTTTCCCATAGGATATTCAAATCATCATCCCTACCACCACTGATCTAATTCTCCTCCTCCTTCTCAGCTCTGTCCTCATTTTCACCTTCTCCAGGGTCTCTCTCCTTCTCATCATCCAGAGGCGGAGACACATTTTTCAACTTAGTCATTCCTAACTACAAAACAGTCAGAAATCCCCACTCAGGCCCTAACTCATGGTCAAGCTCTACAATCTCATTTTGGATTGGGAAACTATCATCAAGATCACAGTTAGCACAACAACCATCACCAGGAGTCACAAGGACACCAACAACCTCTTCCTCAACCACTGTGCCTGAGCCAGAAATTATGATACCTCTTGGACTGCTTCTCTTGTTGCCACCTTGCCCAGCCCAAACAGCTTGGATGCCACAGATGTGGCAGAGAAAAATTTGGCCAAAGTAATGTCACCATGACTGACGTACACAACTCCTTTACTGCTGTTACCAGTCCCGGAGCCCATAGAAGGCATTGCTGTGGGAGTTAATTGTTGTTTTGTTTTTTCATTCTTTTAAGCTGCAACACCCTTTTGCCCCACAGAACTTCTGCACCTCTTTGCCACTTCCCTGGCACCTTTCTGTTGGTAGCATGTCTCTTCCCAGTCATTTGATGTATTTAAATTTATAATAATGTGAGGGGGGAAAAACTACTGTATAATTAAATAGCAGCAAGCAACACCTCCCCATGAGGGATTAGCAGTGTGATCTGAACAAAACAGTCTACTGAGCTAATAGTAGCTACAATAAAACCACAAAAATTTTTTTATTTGCATTTATTTTTTTAAAGGAAAACTAAACCCTGATATCTTGTAAATGTTATTTGTTTCTATGTCAACAGACAACTCTTTTCCTGTAACTCTTTAGGGTATATATGTTTTTGCTTTAGTATGTTTCTGCTGTTAATGCTAGTCCCCTGTAATTATCCTGGGGGTCTCCATGTTATGGTTGTTGAAATCTCATTATCCATGAGAGCTGCATTAGCATAGGAGAACATGGTGTCACTTCACCCATTTATACCATGTATCGTTAGGCCAAAGCTACAAATATCCTTAAAAACTCTCTGGAAACTTACAAATGTAATGCAATTTAAAGCAAAAACCCTTGCATTACAACTTGGACAGTTTGCAAATCTAACTGAAGGTACAGTAAATGTGATAGTTCACACCTTGCTGCAACTTGTTGAACTATAATTAAGCAGACAGGCATACTGTGGAGTCCAAAGGGTGCTGACACATCATGTTCTCATATGTTAATGCAGCTCTTGGGGACAATGAGATTTTCACAACAAGAAAAGGGAGACTCCCAGGATAGTTACTGGGACTAGTGTGAAGAGTGAAAACAAACTAAAGAAATCACATGTTATCTCTAACAGCTACATGAAAAGTGTTGTCTGTTGGCATGGAAACAAATACAATTTACAAGGTATAAGAGTGTAGCTTTCCTTTAATGCGACAGAGATTAACAAAACACACGTGACAAGAGCAATTTAGTATGAGTGACAGAACACTGTCACTTTAAGAACTAAACTAAACAACTAAAACTAATACAGAAAGAGACTGACACAATGATTCACTTAACTGCACCAAACTAAACTACAGAAATAAATGAGAAATCACAGACCACAAATAAAAAAAATAATTAACAAGAGAGACTGAGGAAAACAAATATGAGATATCTGCTACACACAGAATAGTGCTTACAGTCAAAAAGGCTCCGTCCTAGGGCCCAATATTCAAAACCTTGCTTCTGCACAAAGTTTGCACTGTGCAGTAGATTGCACTACTGCTGGGACTATTGAGCCTCATATTCACAGCTTTACCACACGTGCAAAGCATATTGAATATAATACACAATGATACATGTGCAAAGCACAGCACAAAGCGCAGTGCAAACATTGCCAGCCACTAAATATAGCAGTGGCCAGAGCAAATGTGCAGACCTGACTATGGCAGCAGCCTAGCGCAGAAGGGTAGAACACAGCCCCCCCCGACCTGAAGTGGTGACTGCATACCTAGGGACAGAATGGGTGGTGTCTCAGGGGAGGAAGGCAAGAACACCTACAAGGGCATTGCAACACACTAATCACACACAGAGGCTATCCTGCCAGACAAGAGAGGATGGCACTATTCTGAAGGACAGGTATTGTTCTGGTGACAATGTTCAGGAATAGCCTGGACATAGGCTGTCCCGAACAAGTGATGTGCAGGGTGACATCTGTGGGGCTCAACATGGCAGCCAAAATGCCAACATGTCTGCTGACACTGGAGCCTTGCATAGGGGGAAACATAGCCACAGACACCAGTTGGACCAGCAGGGGAGACCCTGTGCTGCAGGACCAGCAGAGATCCACCCAAGGGAGCAGTGGGCACTAAGGGCACCTCAGCAATACTAAAGCAGAGGACAATGCTGCCCAAGAAAAGACACAGTACACAGGGGTATCATAAACAAGAAAACTTTAATACATATTGTACACCCTGAACATAAAAAAGTTTAATACATACAAACTGAACTGAACATAACAACACAGCAAACATTAAGAAAATGCATACTGTTTACAGAGTCAGGGACTAAGGACCAAGGAAAGCTGGGGATGAGAGGTTCATAGGTCTGAACATGGGAAGGGGGTGGGTTAGGGTGCAGCCAGAGGTGGTGTTCTCTCCAAAGTCATGGCAATCTGGTTCAGGGCATTTACTATTCATGTGATAATGGCATCAAGGGAAATGCAGGTGCTCTAACATTGCATGCTGCTGCTGGACCAGCCACCTCAGGAGGTCGTCCTGTCCTTCTGACAGCTCCGGCCATCGGGCAGATGCAGGTGTCCGATGTGCACCTGTGTGGAGAAAGATAATGCCATGAGTTATGTGAGCAGATGCTGTAGACCATGAAGGATGAGGTAGCACACATAGCCAGCTCCACCCCCCACAGCATAGCCACCACCATGGCATACATGGAATACAGGTGGCATGGCTGCCATAGAGACTGTAGACACAACTGCACACCCACACGGGGGGACAGAGTCAGTTGGCACACATACCCTGCAATGCAGCACAGGGGCTATAGGCTGGGCTGGTGGCCCTGAATGTGGAGCATAGGCCTTGGATGCTGCCCGGGGGAGTGGGCTGGGCAGCAGGGACTGATGTGTTGGTGGCCAGTATGGTAAAGGAAAACCATAGCAGCATATCATGATGGTATACTGCACTGAGTCCAGGAGGCCTGGATGGTAATGAGGGAGTCCTTCCATGCCCACCACATGTGGCCACTGCTACAGAAGCACATCACAGGCCTGGGGGCGGTGCACATCCCAAGCCCACAGTGGCACATAGCCACATCTATACTAGTATGGACACAACAGTGTGTCCAAACAGGCAGTGTCATTGCACCATGTCGGAAGCACCCATGCTGGACACATGTACCTACTGTTGAAAGATACCAGTCACCAGAGTGTGCCAGTAGGACAGCTGACTGACACGGTCAACAAGAGTCTGTGGCTGGAGATGGCAGTGTAGGCATGGGGTATGGGTACCACACCTGCTAAGCAGGAAATGGTACAATGTGATACAATATCACATGGCAGACAGGCACACCCAGGCTGACACAGGATACAAGAATAAGACCATGTGTTCGTGTCAGTTGGTCTCTGGTGGCCTTGGTTGTCCACCACTGAGGGTGTGTGTGTGCCATGACATGTGACTGCAGTGCACCACTGGGGTTGACTGATTGGAACTGCACTCTGTGCAGCTGGTGTCATGGGAGAGTAACCCGGTCCACTACTGCATGTGTCACCTGTCCCATGGCTCAATGACAACTGCTGCCAGACCCATAGGGCAGGTAGCCATGCCCTAGGAGCATGATACCCCAAGAAAGGACGGTTGATGGGTGCGCCGCATGACATGCAGTGACAGAAAGCTGTATGCAAACAGTTGTAAACCAGCACAGTATGAGACACATATGTACATGGGGGAGTGCTGTTTTCAACCGTGTGGACCATGGAACTGTCCCACCAGCTATGCAACTGCACTGCATACTGACAGAACAAGGGATATATGTAGTTGTGCAGAGATGGAGACATTGGAAGCCCTCTATACATGGTAGCACACCATCCTTATAAGGCCAGCAAGCATACCACAAGGATACACTGGGCAGGCTGCAGGGTGCGCCCTGCATCAGGGATTATGACCCAACACCCAGGAAAGAGGTGGCCCTAGGGTTGCAAGAGTAACACAATAGCCATGGCACAGCAGACCAGGACCCCACAGGAGGTCATCCCTGGGGGTCACAGGTAGTGGCACACCCCTGTGCTAAAGCAGGCATGGTCTGGTGCTGTGTGCAGGACAGGGAACATGTGGTCCATCAAGGCAACACAGCTCACAGGGAGTCCTGGCAGTGGGTCCATATGGCCATATTACATGGGATACACTGGGTGTGTGAAGACCACAGCTGTAGTGCTATTGTGGTGACTGCAATGGCCCAATACAGGGTGCCTGGGCAGCACACCACATGCCCCACCTGCCAGGGGTACCATTTGACCAGGGTCACCGGTGGTGGTACCGCAGTAACAGTGGCAGTCTGTGAAAGACAAGACATTAGACAGTGGCAGCAGCTGTTTTGTGGCCTGTGTGGGGCACACCTGCCATTGGCACAGCCCCATGTGAGAGCTGTTGTGCAGTATTGCAACAGTATGACACATGCAGTGGGCATGGCGAGCAGTGCAGAAACCCTGTTGTACATTCACCCATGGAGAGGATGGGTGGATGGAATCAAATGCATACTCATGTGGCAACTATCCCTGGGCTGTACCTGCTGGGGCCCCATCACAGCCCTGGTCACAGTTTGCCCGTTGTCCTGGGCTTGGCACCACAGGTGGGCACTGCTGTGTCCTCTGTCCTCTCATTGTTCAGAGTGTAAGAAAAGGCAATGTCAGTGTAGACCTGCACAACATATTGCCCCAGTGTAACCCACCCACAGGCCACAGTAACTGGGAGGTAGAATGCAGTCAAGTGTACTGTGCACAGTCAACCAACCTGTGAGTGGTGTTGTACCACACTAGCTGCATGCAACCCACTGTAGTGTCATCGCTATGTATGACCCCCCTTGTGCTGTCACCCCAGGTATAGGACAACTAGCCATGCACAAGGTGGACATGAGCCACTGCCCTGCTGCATATGGTGATGGTGAGTGAACATAGCACCCCCACACATATCTTTATTTATTTATTTATTTAAAATTGGGTGACCAGGTAGGCCCACTGAGCCCCGAAAGTCCCTTTTTCGGGGTGACCTGGGATAACAATACATATTTTCATACAGAGAAAGACTTGGGTTACAGAGTAGTTTCAGTTATGTGAGCAGGTTACAGCCATGGTTATCATCATGCATCAGTCCCTACAAATATGTTGACAGTAGAATTAACAAAAGGTGCAGAAGAAATGTAATTTTACATGGTAAGCTCATTGTTTACTACTGGCATGGTTCAGTGGAAAGTTAGCTGTGGTACTATCCTTGGCATCTGTTGGATGTATTGGGTTGAGATGCCCACCCAATGTGTGACAGTATCGTACAGAGAACTGGAACTACAGACTCATAGTGGTCGGTGTCATTCCACACCTGTGAGGGAAGTGCTGTGGCAGTGATGCCTTATACTCAGAGCAGGCAGGCAGACAACCAGCATGAAGACACCTACACAGCAATCCCTGCAGTGCAAAACAGATGTAGATGTGTCACAGTACACCCAAAGGATCGCAGGGGCATGCATTGGTGTGTGAACCCAGGCATACATCATGACACACAGGGCATGAACCACTCAACAGACCATGGTATGCAATGGCATGATTTCCAGCATGGAGATGCATTTGGGGAGCCATATGGTGCAACCTTCCATGAGTGGCATGTGCCACCGACAGCGTCTGCAGTGCAGGGTACACTACAGGGAGGTTATATGCCCCTGTGGTGTTTGCAGCCATGTGCATGGGTAGTTGGACATCAGACATGTGTAGCAAGCCTCTTGGCACATTCTGTACCAGGGCAGTGGCATGTCACAGTGCCAAACATGCCCTATGCCGCTATGGTATCCTGTGATAAGAGCAACTGCAAAATCATGACTCCAATAATGGCAATGGCAAAATGAATGAAAAAGAGCAACCGGGAAAAACAGTGAGCACTGAAACAGTGACCTACGGGTTTCTCCCCTTCCCCAAGTTTTGTCCACCCCCCGGAGTTGATTATATATATAAGGGGGTTACAGGGGGTGAAGCCCCCAGTAGAAACACAGAACAGTGTTGTCACCCTTTCTGAGATCTCTGTTTATTCATGGTCGCCCTTTGCAGCCTTGTTCTTTTGCCATCACTGTTATGCCTTCACCCTTGTGCTTTCATCACTATCACATGGAACCTGCCACTATGCCACAACAGGTATGCTGAGCACAGCTGTTACATAGCAAAGGCTATTAATTGATGTGCAGAAGCAGCTATCCACCTGGCATGACAAAGCCAGAACCATCACATATAGCAGATGTTGCCCTTGGGAGGCTACACACCTGGTCCACAAACAATACCCTGCATAACCCATGTCCAGTTACTCATATGTTACTCACAGAAGAACACTTATTGGGCATTGGGGCAGTACCATTCCACACCATCCTGCAGTTCCACACAACTTGGATTTACTTTTCATTAGAATTTGTAGTCCAAAATTTTGTAACAACTATTACTAGCAGTTCTTCATGTAACTAACATTGTTAACAACACTGTGCATACATAAATGTTGTATTGAGGTTGTTTTAGTCACAAGAGCACCAACAGTTGTGTACCTCACTGCACATAGTCCCTGTGACAGTGACACTGTTGTTCTGACATTGTGGAAGGTGAAGTGATCTTGACACACTCTGCTTGTTGATGTCTTTATGGTTGTTGCTTGCTGGCACATTTGTCACTCCGAGTGATGTGACACAATATCAAGAGATTATTTATGCAGATAATGCAAGTCACAGTCCATGTGCTTGGCACTGAGTAATGTTGGTATGAAATGTAGGAAGGGAGGTGAAGGTGATACTATCCATTGTGCTGGGTGACTTTGTGGGTATTGTTTGACATGGTGGTGGATTGATCATCATTCTTGTAACAGGCGATAACAACATAGGTCACTGCTTTTACTCTGAACAGAAGCCATTGTGGTCAGCTTGTCATCACTAAGTGGTATGGCAGTCTGGGAGTGGAAGGTGAACGAAGCATGTTTAGGTGTGGAGGAGTGCCAACAATGGACACCATGTGGAGTTCGTAGGAAGTGATTTTTCTTGACACAACATGGTGGGAACACGACAAAGACAAGATAAAGGGTATGAAGTGAAACAATATCAGACTACCTCTTTACAGGGGATTTATTGTGTTATTTAGGGTGAGGACCCTCAGCACTACCCACACATCGTACAGCTGAGGAACAGACTCATACCACATGCCATTTTTGGGTGTAAACCAACAATAGCATAGCAGAAAGATAATGGTCAAGTAGCAATGGGTGATGCAATGTAATGTGGGAGTATTCTTTTTCTATTTTTTGGAGGGTGTCCTGAATGGTGGGCAAGTGGGAATTCGGGAATGAACAGTAATGCAAATGGATTTTGTTTCTAAAAGAAAAAGCTAGTAGTAGGAAAAATGAACAATATAGGCGACACATGACAGTACACACAAATTGTTTTTTTCTGTTTGTTTTTTGTCAGTTTCAGTACAGGACAGGGACAATGTCCGCACAATTTTATTTGTTTTTTTAACATTTTCTTTTGAGGAGGGGGACCTAAAGAGAACCAACTCGGACACGTAAAGATAAAAATACTGCAGTGTTCTAACTACACAAATTTTGGTAATGTCAGTGTGAATATTCAGAATTAATCTGGATGTAATCATTTGCCTGTGGCCAACATTTTTTCTAACACAGTAGCTGATGACTTATGTATTGCACAAACTCCTGGTGACTTGCATCTTTGTTCTGTTAATGTAACTGCCAACACAAACAGGCCTCCCAGTACCTCAACAAACAATTCCGATGCACACCTGACAAAGACAGTAGTGCAACACATGTTCTGTCTCCTACTCAGGAGAACTCAAAATCCTCAGCTGTGTCTTCATCATCAGATGGCACTGATACACTCTCCTCTTCCTCTGATGATTCCTGATGTACATCACCTTCTTCTGCAGGATCATGGTATCTTGCAGTCGACAAGTTTACTGCTTAGGGAAGAATTGTGAGCTCATTTTTATAAAAGTGAGGTACTCAACATTCCTGTCAGACAGGCAGCTTTGCCAGTCAGTCACAAAGACACCAGCAGCACTGAATACCCTTTCTGAACTTACTCTGGCACAGGGGCAGGTTAGGTACCCAATGTTGACAGCTGAAAGAGTAGGCCAGATTTCAAGTTTACTTTGCCAATACTCCAAGGGCTCATCATCTATGATCAGCTCCAGTGTGTCATCCAGGTATGACTGCACCATATGGTGTGCAGACAGCTGCACTGGTGCGTTGGACTCAGGTGGCTGATGCATAGAAACACCAGTCTCCTTCAGCATGGACCAGAGAGGATTTGTGCCACTGCTAAGTGATGATGAGGGGGCAAAACAGATACCATACAGAAGGAGGATGAGGAGGAGATGGATACTGGGATGCATAGGGAGAGGCATCAGCAGCAGAAAACAGGAAGTTGTTATCCCTCTGTACAGACAGCTGGTGAGACCCCATCTGGAGTACTGCATCCAGTTCTGGAGACCCCATCTCCGCAAGGACATAGACAGGATAGAGGCAGTCCAGAGGAGGGCAACTAAAATGGTGCAGGGTCTGCAAGAGAAGCTGTATGAGAAGAGACTAAAGGAGCTTAATATGTATACCCTTGAGGAAAGAAGGGAGAGGAGGACATGATAGAAACTTTTAAGTACCTCAGTGGAATCAACAAAGTCCAAGAGGGTAGCATCTTTCAGAAAAAGAGACGTGCAAGAACAAGGGGACACAATTTAAAGATAGAGGGTGGTGGTTCAGGGTCATGTGAGGAAGTATTATTTCACAGAGAGGGTAGTGGATGCATGGAACAGCCTTCCTGAGGAGGTTGTGGGGTCTAAAACTGTGGGAGAATTCAAGAATGCATGGGACAGACATAAGGCAATTCTTGTGGGGGGTAGGAAGAAATAGGCTGTTGGTTAACTAGGATCTGCGGCCTATCCTGTAGGTAGGGAAATGGGCAGACTAGATGGGCCAAGCAGTCCTTATCTGCCGTCAAAGTCTATGTTTCTATGTTTCTATACTGTCAGAGGGGCTGCTGCTCCTTCAGGTTTGTCTATAGCTACCAATTTTTTGACCCATTGCTCTAAATGCTTCATCCAATGTTCAATCTTGCCATGCAGGATTACAACATAACGATCCAGATTAGCCTTCCTACCTGCCAGAAGTTCCATCATACTGTGCTTGTATTGTGGATCTAGCAGGGTTGCCAGGATGTATGTCCCAGAGTAATTAATATAAATCACCCTGAGACCATCATCACACAGCTGCATGATTCTGTCAGCCACTTCTACTCCAACAGTCTGCTGCCACTTGAAATTGGTCCCTGACATTGACCAGTGCCTGATGGAATACAAGCAGCAGTGGTACAATCTGGCTCAAGCATGCATTTTCTGAGCCAACAACCTGTGTAGTCTGTTCAAGTGGATGAAAAATTTGGATGACACTGTCCATCAATATCCACTGGGATGGACTCGGTGACATGGCTGACTATGCATCACAATCACTCATCTGCATAACATAGTCATTGATTAGCTTGTACTGCTTAAATAGCCTTTCAAGCATGTAGAATGTTAAGTTCCAGTGTGTCACTACATCAAGCTTTAGGCAGTGTTGTGGTACTTTATTAGCCTTCTGTAGAATCATGAACTCTGATCTTGCCAGTGCCGAGCAACTGAAATGGCTGCAGATTTTGTGACTGACAGTCAACTTGCTACTAACTGCTTCATGTTCCAGAAAGGTCTTCACAATCAGGTTCAGGACATGTGCAAAGCATGGCACATGATAAAAACAGCCATCACTAATTGCTTTAATGGCATTCCATGGATTGTCACTTGCGATGAAGCCAGGCTGGAATCCATGTGTCTTTAGCCAGTGCATACTGGCCTTATTGATTGGGGTGAGTATTCTGTCAGATGTATGTGACCTATGCATTTTCTGCTCCAGGTAGGGGTGGTAGACATCATCTACCTACTGTAGATTTCAGCAATGCCTTCAACACCGTCCAACACAGAAGGCTGATTAACAAGATGGGTAGTCTGGGCATGGGAGACAAGGTCATGAACTGGGTTAGCAACTGGTTAACAGACAAGAGACAGAGGGTGGTGGTAATCTGTGGTACAATCTGGGGAGGGGGGTGAAAAGTGGGATACCACAGGGATCAATACTAGGACCAGTCCTGTTCAATGTCTTCATTAGTGACATTGCAGAGGGGCTGGAAGGAAATGTCTGCCTATTTGCAGATGACACCAAGATCTGCAACAGGGTAGATACTCCAGAAGGGATGCAAAAAATGAAGAGGGACCTTGAGAAGCTTGAAGGATGATCAGAGATGTGGCAACTGAGGTTCAATGCAAAGAAGTGCAAAATAATGCACCTGGGTAGAGGGAATCCTGGGGAGAGCTACAGTTTGGGGGGGGAGCTGACTGTCACCAAAGAGGAAAGGGTCCTAGGCGTTATCATCTCTGATGAACTGTAGATATCAAAGTAGTGCACAAAGACAACAGGGAGGGCCAGTGGTATGCTGGGGTGCATAGGCAGGGGTATCACTAGCAGGAGGCGGAAGGTGGTGATGCCATTGTATAAAA
The DNA here is from genome assembly GCA_016271365.2 of Neoceratodus forsteri. Taxonomy (NCBI): domain Eukaryota; kingdom Metazoa; phylum Chordata; order Ceratodontiformes; family Ceratodontidae; genus Neoceratodus; species Neoceratodus forsteri. The sequence continues at coordinate 717,158,769 of CM028132.1, read as the reverse complement.
CATTGGTAAGGCCGCACCTGGAGTACTGCATGTAGTTCTGGAGGCCACACCTGTGCAAGGACATAGATAAGGGTGAGACTATCCAGAGAAGGGCAACAAAGAAGGCGCAGGGCTTGCACCACAAAACATATGAGGAGATCCTAAAGGATCTCATTATGTACTCACTGGAGGATAGGAGACAGCGGGGGGACATGATTGAAACTTTCAAGTACCTCAAGGGCATAAACAAGGTACAGGTGGGGACCTTTTCCAATGTAGAAAAAGTACTAAAACAAGGGAGCACAACATGAAATTGGAAGGGGGTAGATTAAGAGGTAATATGAGGAAGGTTTTCTACACAGAAAGGGCAGTCGACGCTTGGAATAGTCTGCCACAGGAGGTAGTGGGGGCAAGCACAGTGGAGAGGTTTAAGCATGCCTGAGACAGGCACAAGGGATGCTTGAGAGGGAAGGGAGTGATGCAAAGCCATTGATCACATAGGGTCAGTGACCACATACAATGTATAGGGCATACAGGCAGATTGGATGGGCCTAGCGGTCCTTATCTGCTGACAATTTCTATGTTTCTATGCATACTCAATGTGGCATGCTGATTGAGGGCCACCACTAAAACTGCTGCCACTAATCAGGAGCCAAATAGATGATGGGCATGGGTGCAAGGCATACACTCCAGGAAAATAGGCCCAGTGTGCAGTAATGCACATATAACTAACAGCCAACAATGAGACGCTTGTCCAAATGTCTGTGGTGAGATGGATGCTGGCTACTGCAGAGTGGGAAACTGCATGTGACACAATGCAAGCAAGGTCATTAGAAAGTGCAAGAACATCCTTAGTGCTGAAATATGTGTGACTGGGCACTTTGTAGTTTTTCATGAGTTCTATAAACCCAGGATTCTGAACAAAAGAAAAAGGCAAAAGGTCTGCTGTCAGCATCTTTGCAACAGCAGTGTTCAGCTTTTTTGTCACAGGGTGTTTATGGTGGTATTTGGTGTGCTCTGTTATAGCAGATTTAATATCAGGTTGCTTAAGTCTCAGAGTGTGCTGCACTGTGGAGCAGGCTGTGGCTTTGGCAGTTATGATCTTGCTACTTTGGCTGTCTTGTTCGACAGCAGGGACACAATAGAAAAAAACTCTATATGGGAAGGGGACACTCCGATTGACTACTACCAGCTATATCTGCACACCTAGGGATGGAACACAGTAAAGGGTCAAATGGTACTACATCAACACCAGGACAGAGACCCTCTCTTTAGACTGTTCTGGAATGTCAGAAGTGAGCACTGCTGCCAAATGCTTATGCTGTGCCCAGTGAATGGGGTGCTTAGTTTGCATATGGCTATGCATTACAGTTGTCCCATCATGTGTTCCTGGCCTACCCCTGCTAATTTTTCTGCATATATTGCACACAGCCACACTGTCATTGACCTCATCCACTGTGAAGAAATCCTACCTAAATCATTGTTGGATACAGAAAATTTAGAAACATTCAAAATAAACCCTGATAAATTTTTATTAAACAAGGTATAGCTATATCCAAGTTCTGGAGATGTACTAATACGGGCTACGGCCTTCTGTACATCTATTACTCTTAGTCTGTAACTTAGTATGTAACAAGTGACGTTCTGCTGACACACTAGATCTTTGTGGGTGGGGTAGATGGGGCAAGGGATGTAGGTGTGGGCAAAATGATTGTCTGTTGCTGCTCCTGCTGCTGCTTATCCCAATGCACTCTTTTTTCAACTAGAGGTCCCTTTCTCCTGACATCAGATTGTTGCTTGGGGAGCAATGTAAGAGGGACTGCTTTCTCTTTACCCGTGACACTTTTGGGTGCTGTTTGGGGAAGGGGTGGCTGCCAGTTAGGGTCTAGTACTGGGTCATCACCTCCCTCATCACTATCATCCTCACTGATTTTTGACATTTCTGGCTCTGATGGTATGGACTGACTATCCCCCACCTCCTCTTCCTTGGTAACCTTCTCTTCCACATCAATGGGAGCAGTAGCAGGATGTTCAGACTGAGGATGTTCTTCCTCATCAGCCTCCATCTCAAGCATACTCTGCTCCAGTTCCTTCTCCTCTGCCAGGACAGCTAATGGTTCTGGACCACCCTTAATGTCATCCTCTCTGATACTGACTGCCACTGGATGCACACCCTTGTGACTCCTACTCCCTAGCAGCTCCTGAGTCAATTCTTAAGACTCTTCTGAATGTGACTGTTCCTTCTCCTGAGACCCATTTGACTCATACAGTAGTGCAGTGACATCCATGGCAGTCTTTCTAGCCACTTTTGCACTCTGAGCAACAGCTGCTGTGGGATTGGGAATACTATGCAACAACCCAAAGAAACTGGAAGTTTTCATGCCAACTGCAGCAGACACTGGCATAGCATGTGGCACTGCTGACACTGCACTGCCACCGAAAGTACAGTAGCAGTGCCACTGACTGTGCTGTTCCTGCTCTGTCAGCACCTTCCCCCGTGCACTCTGCACTTCCTAGTGACACCTTTCTCACATATCTCCTAACAACAGCACATTTTTCACATCCTCCAGGCTTTCCCTTGGCAGACATAGTGTGATTTCTGTGTTTTACTCAGTCCTTAAATACCAGTTATTCAAAACCAACACAGTACTACTGTAGACAGCAGAACAAAGACTACCAGAATATTGTGAGTGACAAGAAATTCAACAGAAATACTGCAATGTCTTTGCCTCCGCACTACAAGTATGGATAGTAGCACTTTATTTCTTGTATTGAATAAGAAAACTGCAAATTATCACTTAAAAAGCCAGTCTTGTGGAGCAGAACAGAACTCTTCCCTCTTCAGAAATCTCTTCACAAGTGAGTAGCTACGAAGTAAGAAATGTGTGCAGTCTCCTGATACCTCCTTCTGTACCTCATGTGACTGTAGAGTAGCAATCCATATGACTAGAGTTAAACATGGAGTAATTTGAGCTTTGTAACATCTGCTATGGAATAAAAAAGAATGCAATCCTTGTGTTGTGTGGAATTCAAAAGAAAGCCGCACTAAATAAAACCAGTAAAAGGAGGAAAAAAATTTACCAATTAAAAAAAACAAGAAAAGGTTGATTGCTGACATCACAATTAAGGTACTCTACAGGTAGTGTGGTTAGCTTCAAATTTAGAATACCACCTGTAGAAAAACAAATATGGCCATACATTGCTGGCGTAAAAAGAAATCCACAAAATTATATTGCAAACTGTGGATAAAGGATCCAGCAACATAAATGGCAAGAAACTTTAACTCTGCATTTCATAACTAAAATTCCATAGTTAGTAAATAAATAATGTAATATGAAGTGAAAATGTGCAGTAAATTTTCAGAAGTTTGGAATTTTGCCACAGGTGAAAGGGCAGAAAATTCCGCGAAAGATTCCAAATTTTACATAACTTCTGCAGAAGCAGAATTCGCTATTTTCGCACACCTCTATCAGAAATTATTCCTAAAGCCCCTTTTCAATTAGCACATACCTTTGTTCTGCTTGGTCTAGGAATGAGACACATCAGCTATGAGATTTTCACTACCATCTAGAATTTTTGACTCCCGTGTCCACCAGATCTCGGGCCAGATGTTGCAGGGTGCAAAACCCCACTCAACTGTGACTTCTGTCATTACTTTCAACTGAGTGCTGACACCATATGACAACCTTCTCTTGGCACCAGGCAGGGACCAGGAGCATAGCCCAAGAATACCCTCCATTGCTAGGGGTAAGGTGGCATCTGCTTGCCAGAGAGTTCCCTGTGACAGTCAAATAAAAGTAGAAACTATTTACAGGCCCACACTTCCCTTCACTCTCAGGTATATGCATTTTTTTAATGTATCAAATTGCCAGCAGAAGAACGCCTTACAGTCTATCGAGCCTGCTAGATGCAGGGCTCATTTATCTTGTGTTATGTGGTGTAGTGTCCCCTTCCCTGACATTCTTACCCTTCTCTTGACTTTATCCCACCTCTTGTTGCATACTGCAACCATTTATACATCTTCTGGTGGCCCATTCTACCCTGTTACCACTCTCTCCATGAAGAAAAGCCCCCTAGCCTCCTTCCAGAGGCTTGCTCCAACCAGTTTGCAGCTGAGTCCCTGAGTGTTCTTGTTTTCTTAAAATTATCACCAAGATTGACATTGTTTATATCTTTGCAGTACTTGAAGGTTTCTACTATGTCCCTTCTATGATTGAATGAGTGCAAGTTGAGGTTCTCCAGCCTCTGCACATATGAGAGTTCCTGCTAGCCCTGACTAGTTTTCATGGCTTCTCTCTGTACTGTCTCCAAGTTTCCAAGTTTCAAATGCAGCACTCCACCAAGAGGAAAAAAAACAGAACAAATATATGTTTTAAATGGCATTCGGTTTATTCAGCAGAGCTCCGAAGATACAGCAGCACTAAACCCCTGTACTTTTTTTCACCCGGTGGAGTGCTGCATTTTGGTGTTTGTGTTCTGATTTATTGGCTAGTAGCAAGCACCCTCACAGTCAGGCCAGAGTGCATGGAGCTTGTGTCTGTATCTCATAAATTTTCTTAGGGATAAGTCATTGAGCCAAGGCTCATTCACAATGTTGCCCCAACACACATTCAGCTTGTAGATGTCCTTCTTATGGTAGGCACTCTTGTGCTGCACATAGTAACATAGAAAAACATAAGAATTTGATGGCAGATAAGGGCGGCTTGGCCCATCCAGTCTGCCCATTTCTTTCTGCCTATGCTATTACCATAGACTGTGCCCAACCTACTGCTCTTTCTGTCTACCTCCTCCTTTTCCAATACTATTCCCTTATGCTTATTCCATGCATTCTTGAACCCCACCACTGTTTTTGACCATACCACCTCCACTGAAAGGCTGTTCCAGGAATCCACCACTTTTTCTGTGAAGAAGTACTTTCTCACATCACTCCTGTATCTACCCCCTTCCAGCTTCATAGCATGTCCCCTTGTTCTTGAACACCCTTTCTTCTGAAAAATATTTCCCTCCTGTACCTTATTTACCCCTTGTGAAGTATTTAGAGGTCTCTATAATATCCCCTTCCCCATGCTCTGTTCCAGGGTGTACATATTGAAGTCCTTTAGTCTCTCCTCACAGGGCTTTTGATGCAGACCCTGCACCATTTTAGGTGCCCTCCTCTGGACTGCCTCCACTCTGTGTCCTTCCAGAGATGTGATCTCTAGAACTCGACACAGTACTCTAGGTGGGATTTTACCAGCAATCTAAACAGAGGCAACACCATCTCCCTCTTTCTGCAGGTGATATCTCTCCCTATGCACCTCAGCATTCCACTAGCCCTCCCTACAACCTTGTTGCACTGCCTAGTCACCTTTAGGTAATCTGATATGACTACCCCCAGGTCTCTTTCCTGCATGGTGGTTCATCAATACCACTCTGCCCATTTTATTCTCTGGCCCTGGGTTTCTGTGCCCTAAGTGCATTATTTTGCATTTCTTTGCATTGAAACCCAGCTGATATACCTTTGATCATTCCTCTAGTTTTCTCAGGTCTCTGATCATCCTATCCACCCCCCCCCCAGAGTGCCCACCCTATTACAGATTTTGGTGTCACCCACAAAGAGGCAGACTTTTCCTTCCAACTCCTCTGCAATGTCACTTATAAAGACATTAAAATACTGCAAATGTGACTGCACCATCGATCTGTGTAGCGGCAGTATGACCTCTTTCTTCTGTTGGTAAATCACCTAGTTATGCAGCTCAGCATCCTGTTTGCCATTGCCACTGCCTTGCTGAATTGCATGGAGGACTTCAAATTTCTTATGATTGCAATCCCCATGTTTTTCTCTTCCATAGACACTGTTATGAACATGCCCCCCTAGCTGGAACTGCTCTGTGTCCCTTCTCTGTCAGAACAGTAATAAATCATTCCACTATGTGTTTGGTTATTGTCATGTTTACTAACATGTTTACTAACATATTAACAGTTACACACATATTGGAACATGGTCCCTGAATCACTCTCCTGGTCAGTACTTTCTGTAGCCCATATAAGGAGTGTGAGTTTCTTATGCAAGTCTACAAATCCTCAAAGAGTAAACCTCTAGTCTAAGGAGAGGGCTGGATCAGCTGGTCTGCATCAGAGTTCTAAGGGGAAGAGCCAACTGGGTGTAGCTGGAGAGTAGCAGCCAGCTGCTTGCAGTCTGGGGGGACATGTACACATCGCTTGTTGTGCCAGACTCCCTCTTGAGTTCCTCATTTCCGGAGAGTGTAACCCAAAAAGACCTGCAAGAATCATGGCTGCTGCCATTTCCAGATAGCCTCAGTGGGGAAACCCCCAGCATCCCAGAAGAAAGTAGCTGAGAGAGGGAACTTTGCTACAACAAAGTATGAGATACTTGGAGACCAAACTACAAATGCAGAGGTGTGAACTATATATCTCTCTCTAAACAAGTGACTGATTCAAGCACCAAACAGTACCCTCTCTCGCTGTACCTAGGCAGGAGAGGGTTAAAGTATGACCCAGTGAGATAAATTCAGCCTGGGACCCTCCGCTCATGGGGTTCATTACTTGGCAGAAGGCAGGAGACAGCACCTGTGGCACCCGCAGACCCCAGGGGATGTCTGCCTCTCCTTGTCCATCTAAATGTGTGGAAATCCACACAGATCCCCAGAAGCAGGGGCATAGCCAAAAAATTTAATGTATTCAGACTCAGATCCTTTACCCATGGGGGTCAGTACTTGGGAAAGGGTGGGAGGTAGCACCTGTGGTAATTGCAGACCACCAGAAGTGCCTACCTCCCCTTGCCATTGTAAATTGTGGGGTCTCCCCCTCTGGTTTCAGGCCTCTGTGTCTGTATAAGATAACTGGTGGAGTATTTGTAGGTTCAAGGGCCTGGAGCTTGCTGCCATATGTCCCCATGTGGCAGGCAGTCAGCAACTAGTTCTGGATCTAGGGAATGGACAGATGGAGGAATTTTCCGGGCAGCTCTTCAGAGCCATATGCCCCTTTCTGTGTCCTGGAGTCTGAAACAGTGGAATGTCTCTGAGACAAATACCTATGAAAAGGCACCTCTGTAATGACTGTAGGTCGGGATGACTATCTCCAGCAGTTAATGGAGGGTCAAAGTAAGAAGTATCAGCTACATTTACCACAGCAGATCAGGACAAGTCTGTTTTGGGAAGAGCAAACTGTATAGCTGCATTGTGCTATTCATAGAAACCTTAGAGTTGTAGTCCACTGGGGTGTCTGCAGCCTGTATATCAAATCTGGACTGCTGCATAGGAAACGTAAAGCAGACTAAATGTTTATGTTGCTGGAGGCTACCAGAGGACAAGCCAATGAGTTATATTGTTCTCACACAGCTGCTGCAAGTAATGGACCCCTGAGAAAGCTCAAGCGAGTGAAGTGCTGGGGCAAGTGGGTCATGATTCCTGCTTGTTTTGGGTGAAACCTTGCAGCAAATGAAGGTTTATTTAAACCTATTTTATTTTTAAGTAGTTGTCTGTTCTGTTTGTCCTGGTACTTCTGGAGGATGCATGACAAATAAGTGTAAGACATCCACATCCTGTTCAAGTGCTCTGAGATTTTGTTCTTTTAGTTTCTGACTATAGGAGATGGGTACCACCTCACAAAGCATTGCTCCAATTAACTGTTTACATGGCTGAACCCTTGTGTTGGAATTTAGGGTGGCACAAGCTCCCTTGCCAACCTGCAGAGGTCACTGCATGCCAGAACCCACCACCATCATCCTCTCCTGTTAAGGCGCTGCCCTCTGGCAGTAGCCTGCAGCCTGGCCTGCTTCCTGGTATGGCTGATAGAGTCAGTTCCTAAACTCCGGTTGTCTGCATGACAGTGAGATGTGCCGCTGCTGGACCATTGCAACAGACTAACACACTTTAAATTTTTAACACACATCCCTGCTCCCTGCAATTTTCTAATAGTAGTTTCCAGATCATGCAATTGCTACTCTGTAGTGCCACCTATTATTAAAATATCATCAAGGTAGCATATCACACCTGTCAGTCAACTGTGTGGCTAATACAGGGGCACAACTGTTAGATGCCAGAATCTCAGTGTCTGAGGAGCCAAAGTTTACAAAGTCCCACCACATCTCCTCCAGTCCTGACAAACATACTGCCTTGTACCTGTTTTGGACACGTTCATCATCTCTCGCCACAATCTACATTTTAAACAGCTCACGTCCTTCCATCCTTCTGTTCCTACATAGTGCAACTGTCGGCCACCTGCCCGGTATGTCTCAAACTCCAACCTGTAGCTGAAAGCAGCAAGCAATAAATGATTTGAAAAAACATTAATTTTCTAAAGAGGTCCACCTTGCCATTGCTCCAGGTAACCTGCTGCCCCTCATTGACTACTGCTCCCCTGTTTACTCTACTATGTCCTCTTCGTTACGCTCTCATCTAGTCATCACTTACAACTCCATTTGTTACTTTGTCCTTCAAGCCCCTTTCTCCACTCACCACTGCTTGCTCTACCAATCCCTAGGCAGGCTCTCATTACAGGATCATTTCAACTTCACCATGGACAGCCTAGTAGACAGCTCACTCAGGAACTATCAGTTGTTCCCCTATTCCTCCCTTCTCACTGATAGGGCAGTCTCCCTGAGCCTCCAGGCTTCCTCCATTCCTCCTCTGGAAGTTTCTCATACTTTGACAGCCATGGGCAGTAAAGTCTTTTCTGTCTCTGCCCCTTCCCTTTGGAACAGACTGCCTTTGTCTGTCCAGTTATCCCTCTACCATCAGTCTTTCAAACAAACCTCAGAGCTTGACTCCTGACCGAGGCCACTTGTATCTGTAACTGATCCCTTGACAGTACCAGAGCCCAAAACATACCCCAGCATGTTTTGCTCATCCCACCTTATGCCACCGGTACCCTCTTCTATGCCATGCACTCTAAGCTGTCCTCCTGCACTGTATGCTCTCTATTTCATCTGTGTAACACCTTCCTGTCTTACTGAACTATTCGTTTAACTGCAGGTTCATAATACTTGAAAATGATGATGGCTATATACTGTACTTATCATTCCTGTTAACATGTATACCATTTATATCATTGTATTAGTGAATTCATAGATTGACATATTTCTGTTTATAATGTCTGTACCTGTTGAACTTATGTAACTTCCTGGAAGCTGATTGTTCACTGTATGCAACACTCTACTACTATTAGCTTGTGAAATCTTTATATTAAGTATCTATTTATCATACCTCATTTGCACCAGTATGTACTGATTGGCCTATTTTATTTTTTGGTATTACTGTACTGTATTGTTCTTGCTGATGTGTTATGCCTGCCACCTGTGTGGCCAGGGTCATAACTGAAAACGGTCCTCTGGATCAGCTTGCTTACCCAGTTAATAAACAAACAAACAAATAAATAACTCATTTAAATCCTGTGTCTAGTGGGGGCTGGGTGTGTGTGCGTGTGAAATAGTTGTCATGACAACAAGTATACAACTCATGACTATAGAGACTTAAGTGGGACAAAAGCCCCTACCTTCAAAAAAAAGACAGCATTGTAATGAAGCAGGCAGAGGAACTACTTTATTACAAAACAAAACTCTTAAGGGTTTTAACATTTTAACATAAAAAGTACTTTTTTCAAACATACATATTAAAGTTTGCCCATTTTCTAAGCGCAATAATATCCTCCAGGGTGGGCGGTATTGGGAAATACTGGATCTGTTAGGGGCTATAAGGCCCTCCGCTGCCCCTGGGTGGTCTGGCATTTCTCAATACAGCCCATCCTGTCAGGTATTATTGCTTACTTAACACACAGTCCAAGCATGCAATAAATCCTTGTAGAGTCTGTTTAAGACTAGAGAAACAGAAGGCAGGGTCCACAACGCTTAGTAGCAGTTTATTCTCATGCAAATTGAATTTATAGCACTCACTCTCAATTTCAATGCCTTTTATATCAGTCTTGTGTTGGAAGACCCTGGCTAGGGTTTCCATGCTTTGGACAAATAACAGTTGGTGGGGAACATCTCTGTCTAGTACGTCACCAGAACTAAACTGTTGAGGATCAGTGGAGATTGTTAAGGATGGAGGCAGAAGGGTTGATATACAGTGTCCAAACCCACTGCTGAAAGACTGGCTCAACTCCAAAAGCTTGCAGCACTTGATACAGATACTGCCGCTCAGTGGAACTGGAGCCTATTCATAATGCACCAGAATATGCTTCTTTTGGGCCCCAGATATTTGGTACACCACTCAAGGTTTACTGGGGTTTGGAGACTGCAGAGCTGTAAGCACCTTTTCAACACAGCAGTCAAGGATTTTAGTGATGATCTTATCAGTATTAATTAGGACTGTGCAGACCCCCTAAAGTTCAGTCAAGCAAACTTTGACAGTCAAACCCTGTAAAGTTCACCAAACAGCAGACTGGTTCACCTTGATTCACCACCCACGGCCGTCTTGCACACACTAGGTGGCTTCCGGCATGTGGGATATGCTAATGAGGGCTACCAACTTGCCATTTGTTGGCAGCTCTCATTAGAATATCCCACACAACAGAAGCTGCCTGGTGTGTGTGATATGGCTGCAGATGGCTCAATGACATGGTGCGGCAGGTTTTTCAGATCAATATGGAATGGAATGGACTATAATATTAAAATTCTAACTCTTCACTTATACCAGGAGAAAAATGGCAACAAGAACCAGGGAGGACCATGGTTGGACTGAAGGTGAGGAGAAGGCAGGGTGTGATGGGGCCAGAGACCAGTCCTGATGCACTCTATTGGAAGTTTTGGGTGCTGATGGCAAAGCCAAAGTGATCAGGAATGGGTCTGTTGCAAGTGGTGCAATCACTAGAACTGAGAAACATAAGAAGGGGGTTGTGGTGCACAAAGTGAAAAAAAAATAAAAGTGGTCTAAAATATAATAATTGAGCTAAATAGTCAGAACACAAAATCCCTGGCACTTTGACACTTATAGATTTTATTTCAGGTGGAGCCCACTGCAGTAGAATCTGTGAGATTAGAAGTGTTGTTGATTTTTTGTTCTATTTGGCTCAATTAATATATTTTCAGCACACTACAGTTTTTTGTTTTCATTTTTTACACACCACAACCTCCTTCTTCTCTTTCTCTTTGGCTCAGGCTGCAAACTGTAACATGGCAATGGGTGTGAACTACAGTCTGCAGTTTGACTGGTTCATCTGCTCAGTGCCATTTGGACCATGGTGAACCAATTGAACCAAAAGTCCACTTATCTTCTTTAAAAGTGAGCCATGGTCTAAAAGAATTGAACACCTGAAGTTCAAGGTGTTCAATTCTTTTGTAGAACTGAATTTGCAACCCTAGTATTGATAAATTATATTGACCTAGAACTGGTGTAATACTGAAAATCCTTCCCTTTTGGGGGCAGAACTGTAATAATCACCTCCCTTGTAGTGAGAGGCAGGGATCCCTTCTAACTGGCATAATTGTAGATATGGAGGAGAAGGAGTTGGTCAATATTGACTGATAAAAAATGTATTCTGAAATTATCTCCTCATGAGACCATGCCTGGCATAAGGGCTGCAACAGTCTCTTGCACTTCCCCTATAGTAATCAACTAGATTTTGATTTATAATTATGGAATACAACCAGCAAGGGGAAGTTTATATAAAGAGTCAATAAAAACAGCAGCATTTTTATTCATTATTCATTTCAACACAAATAATCTCCAAGGCTAAAAAAACATATAATTAGTAGATTTAATAACCTACTAGATTTCACATTGTACATATTTTACAAAATAATTATGCATATGTTCAAATTTAATTTATCAAATTGAAGTGTTATATCATTTATTTCAGATAACATTACAATATGTGTGCAGTGTTTCACAAATGTTCTTTTACTATCACGAACAATAGTGTCTTCATGGTTTAACTGAATGTCTGTATAGCCCCTGGACCAAAACATTTACTACTATGTGTGGCCCTTAATAATACACCATTGCTTTTGCTTCCTAAGGTTAAAGGAAGAGCTGATGTTGAACAGATCAGCTTAGCTAGTATAGTAGCTGGTATACATTGGTATATTTTGAGAAAAGACATGTTGCACTGGCCCTCAGGTCTGACTATTCTGACTGTTAGCGGCTCTAAGCCATATTTAAGCATTGTTTCATTGTAATTTATAACCATTTTTAAAAATGCAGTGATTTCTTTTCTGGAGATTTGCTGGTCTCTCTTGGCCATATACTTGGAGTCCATTATGCCATACTGGACGGGCATATTATAGCACAGATCTATTAGAGTTTTGAAGGCAAGTACTAACCAATTTTAAAGCATTTTGAAACCACAGCCTTCTATTACCCTAGCCACAGTGTGGTCCACATCCCAAAATGTTAGAAACCCCTCAATATTTTAATGTCTGTGGCCCAGTCAGTCTACACAGTTGTCCAGCTTTTCTGCTTGTTTATTCCTTGCAAAGTTAATGTGCTTAATTTGTGTTTTTGATTCATTTATTTTTAAATTATGATCATTGGTCCAGTCTGATAGAAGGTTTATATTTTGCTGCAAAATACTTTAAGCACCCTTTCCATGATGACAATATAATGTGGTGTCATGAATGTAGTCTGCTTGTTTGCAGATTACTGGCATGTCATTCATAATTATTAAAAATAGAAACATCCCTAGCTTTGTTCCTTGGAATACTATATCTCATTTAGTACCCATTCTGATCAAATGGAGTTCAGCTTACCCTTTGTGTCACTTACATTAGAAAGGCATAAAAATTAGTTGTGTTACCATAATGGTCCTTGTGATAAAAGATCCAGAAAAAAAGATGATTTAATACCTTCTATTGGACCAACATAGATGTTACAAAAGAAAACAGGTGCTTTAGCTTTCGGACTATACCCAGTCCTTCATCAGAAACTAATGCCAGTTGTTTTGGAAGAATACATTCTATTAACACTCAGATCATACATAAGAAACAGACAAAGAAATTGCAAAACATACTATTGACTTAAACTCCATTCAAAAAACAACTGAGAACCTTATAGAAAGCACATAATCTGACTGTTTTCCAGGATAGACTTTTTAAGGTCAAATGTCAACAGAACAGATAACACCATTCCTGAAATAACTCATAAAACATAACTGAGTTTCATTTTGAACTATGCATGAGTGAGTGTGTTAGTGTATGCACACGGAACTAAATCACATTAGCTTAAACCTGCATTTGACAATTAACTTAAAAAAAATAGTCCCATCAAAAAAGGAAGGCATTTCTAGGTCAAAGTTATTGAATGAATAACCCTTTATCTTGAGAGAAAAAAAACAGAGCACCTTCAATTAAAACAAAGACCTGTGATTTAAACCCCAAGTAAGAATATTCTTAGAATTCCATTTTACACGATGTCAAAAAATCCTCTAAAGAAGAAATTTCCTTTGTCTATGATAATTAATGAGTTTAAAGATAAGCTGCCCTAGTGTGAACAATAAACATTCACAAACTGTTTCACACATTCATACAGTGTTAGACCTATCAGGAGATGCATGTCCTAAGATCCATGCTAAAAAAGTCAATATTTTCTATTAATCTTAAAACTCACACTGCTGTAACATAATCTTTCTACAATATTGTTTTGAATGCCAAATGTTAATGCACAATTAAAAATCAAATCTAACAAAGACTCCCTAGTAAATGAGATCTTTTATCCTGGTCATTGTTTCATAATGTGCCAGTATATAGTCAACCTGCTGTATATATAGCAACAGTCCTAGAAATCTGAAGCAAAACCAAAGGAAATTACCCCCCCCCCGTATAACTAGTCAGAAGGAATCATATATCCACTATGTATGTGAATAAAAAGTCATAACACAATGTCACCCCATTATGTCATGGACTGGATGTCAAGAGTTTGTGCATATAAATGGAACAAGCAGAACACTGACTACCCAGTAAATGAGATGCTGTACCTAAATGTCCAAGTATGAACATGTGTCTGTATATAAGTCTTACCACATACCACCAACATCCCCCCACCCAAATCTTGGGGGTGAAACCAACATATTGATAACCAGTTAAAAGGGATCCTATATCTGCTTAGTATTAAAACATACACCAAAAACACAACATACTCCCATTGTAGTATATGTCCATTCATTTTTCCTGAAGCTGGTGAAAGTTTAAGTAGTGTAATGTAACATAAAACCCAAATCAATGTTCAAACCATCTCCCAATATATTGAGAAGTACAATGAGCTTGACCTCAAAACCTGTCTGTTGTGTATTTTTGAAATGTCCTTTCAAAACCAGTATCAGCATATCTGAGATGGAGTGATCAGACTGAGTGAAGTGTTGTCTCACTGGTTTTTCAGTCATCTTCATTTTAATAGTATGTCTGTGTGAGATCATGTGGGTGTGGACAGGTTGTCCTGTCTCTCCCACATGCCCTATTTGTGGACATCTCTTGCATTGAATGAAATAAATAATATGATGAGATGCACATGTGTAATTCCCCTGTATCTTGAATTGTCTGTTTTGTGGAGTATTGATACAATCAGAAGTGGAAATGTGCTCACAAGTCTTACACCTACTGAGATTGAAGGGTCTTGTACCATTTAGTGTAATGTTGCTTTGTTCTGGTGCAAGTTTACTCCTAGCAATCAGGTTGTTTAAATTAGGATGTTCCTTAAAATACAGTAGTGGTAGTTCTTGAAAAATACATGGTAGGGTCTCATCCTCACTGAATATTGATTGGAGTTCCTTAATAATTGTACGTAGAAGCTCAAAGCCAGGATGATATGGGACTACTAAGGGTATTCTGTTGGTGGAAGTCCTTTCTTTATACTAAAGTAGTTGTTACCTTGGTACCTGCATTGCACATTCTACCACTCTGTCAAATTCTGTGGAAGAGTGTCCCTGCCCAATAAAGATTTTTTCAATGTGGCCAAGTGCGTATCTCTGTGTTCCTCACTTGAACATATACAGTGATATCGAAGTGCCTGACTGTACATTACAGATTTTTTTGCATGGCTTGAGTGATTACTATTTCTATGCAGATATCTTTGTCTGTCTGTGGATTTCTTGTAAATGCATGTCTGCAAGGTTCCATCCTTGATGGTGACCGTGGTGGCCAGAAAATTAACAAAGGTTGCAGAATATTCCAGGGAACGTTTTATGGATAGGTGGAGGTTGTTAAGTTCCTGATCAAACTCTTTGAGTGGGTCTGCACCCTCTGTCCAAATTATAAACAAATCATAAATATAACAGAAATAAGCAAGTGGTTTGTGTGTACAGTAGTGGTGGGTAAAGTGGCTAAAATTTGCAACGCAAAGTATTTTGCTTATAACCCAAATTTCATGTAATACTATGCAACTCGAAGTGAATAACTACGCATCTCGAAGTAACACAAAGTCTCCATTTTTCTCTATGGGCTTGGCATTACTTTGCCTTATATTTTTGCTGTTTAAGGCAAATTTTGCAGTGATTCATGGGGTGTAAGGTCATATGGGCTCTATATTGTCTTACATAGCCTTAGTTCATCATAGTGTGTGTGAGTGTGGCAGAGTTGCCCCTCCCCCCCGAACCTATAGTGCACTTCAGGACAACTCCTCTTATCTATTCCTTGCCTTTTTGTTTACTGCAGTAGCACCTTTCATCTTTTCTGGGTCTGTCTTGACCTGTTTCCCTTTTTCCCATTATGATGGGGTGGCCTCCCATCGTAGTTTCTTGAGTTTATTCTTCCCCTCTGTTTCTTTTCATTTTCTTGTCCTTGATAGTGTGGATAAGTAGGAGATGGAACAGAAATACCTCCGAAGGGTAATTACAGTATTTGGGAAGCTGCTCACAAATGTGCATTCCTTAATGTGCAGTAAAAGCCCCTGTAATGGTTGTGAATAAATAAAGGAATGTGGTAATAACGTACAGGGATGCCTGTACAAATGTTTTGCTTAAAAGAAGAACAAAAAGGCTCTGCTATTCACTTGAATTAAACAGGGCTCTACTAGTTAGAGGTGGGGTTCTTTCTCTTTTGTAAATGCACACAGACAAGAGCCGCTCACTCCTAGCTACACCTCACAGCTGTACAATGCACAGTTTTGCCAGCGAGTGTACGAGGGGAAGCGAGCGGAGGTTATTTTCATTAGCACTGCAGTCCATCCGTGTACAGCAAGAGAAAGGCTCTTACGGGGACAATAGTTTTGGAAGAGCCAGAAAGGCTCTTACATTACAATATAGTTTTCCTAACACTGTTAAGTTAAATGCAGCAGTCTTGCTGGTTAAACAGCACAGGACTTTCTTCTCCTGATGTATAAACAAGACACAAGAGATATTAGTTAAAGTTACAGTGGGCCCAAATGAAAAGACAGCCATCAGCTGTATGAAATATATATCTGGCCTCTTGCACGGTGTCCTGAGGTTGGATATTGTCAGAGAAGACATATACTGTAGATACTGCTGTTGTACATTTAATTAACATTTACTTTGTTTTGTTCCTTACCTGGGTATCTGTTGTGGATCTGCACCTTAGGGAAAAGCGGGGCCAAACAGAGGCTTATTTCTAGACATAGTAAAGGTCAGGGACAGTCCATAATACTGTCCAGGGGGTGTAGCCATGACACCCTGACACCCAGATGACCCTTAAGTGTTTATCCTACTAAATACATGAATCCAAAGACTCTTATGTGATAAAAAGGAGGTGTATGCTTTGTATGGCAATGTTTTCATGTTTTGGTCTCGCTGAGCCCCCAATTGCATGTATTAGCATAAAGTTTTTGTTGTTTATTATTATGGGGTGGATCAGCTGACCCTGTGAAATCAGAGGTTGCTGGTACTTAAGCTCCTCTGCAGGACCATTGATCAGATGAGTCTCGGGTAGCAGTAGGGACAAGTACTGCAGAGACAGACAGCACAGAAGATTGTGGAAACACTGAAGTTCCAGGTGTAGCATTCCACTCTGTGGCAGTACAGCTAAGAGAGAGAAAGCTACGCTGAAGCTGAACAGCTTTATTATTTTCTTTTTCTTTCTTATTTTGTTTGTTTTCTTGAAAAGTACATAAGTTATTGGCTTTAAAATGTTTTCTAAAAATAAAATTCACACTGAAGACAATGTAAGTTTTAAAGCCAAATTCTATGTGTCTGCATTGTTGATTACCCACACCCTTCCACAGTGTGTAGTGAAAAGCTGGAGACAGTTTGCTCTCAGAGCTCTAAGATTCAACCCCTCTTCAAACCTTTAAAAACGCCTTTTTTGTCACAAAATGTTGTGACAAAATTTAGTAGATCGATTGTACTAAACCCTTATGTAGTGATATCATCAAGAATCTATTGATTTTTTGTGAATATTGAATGTTAATTTAGTTGATTCAGTCTCTGCAGTGACAGGCACTTGTCAGTGTTAATCATAACTCTTTAAGTCTCATTTACTGTGTTGCATCCCCTACCCCTGAACTAAGTTCTCATCATAGTATTTGGGGGGTATTTCCACCATGCATATTAGTCTTCCAATCTGCCTAATTCCAAATCTAACCCTTGACAACAACAAACAACATGAGCTGCACTACTCTTCTACTCATTGCTATCATAATTGGGTCAGTGGGCCCAGACACCCTTCAGGTCACCTGCCCTCTTCAGTCTACCCAGAACACTGTCTCAGAACCAGCCGCTGGCTAACAGTACCAGGAGCAACCTCCACAGAGGGGGCATACCAACAGTCCTACTACAATGGGACCACAACAGGGGAGAATGCATCCGACACACACTATGGCTCCACCAGGCTACCACCTCTCACACACACCCCTCAGAAAGTGGGGAAGCCTCTCCAAAGTAAAATAAGGACCTGCAAGTTACGAATCTCTATAACCCTATGCATCACAGTGAAGAAACTTATTCTAATGCTCCTCCTGTTATCTGGGAATGTTCACCCAAATCCTGGCCCTCCACTGCCACCTGGATCTATGGGTATCAAGACAAAGGGCCTGACAATAGCTGCAATGAATATTTGCAGCCTAACAGCAAAGTTTACACAATTACAGGCTTGGATGGCCCAACACAAACTGGACATAGCATGCCTAACTGAGACTTGGATGACAGGCAATATGAAAAACAGTGAAATAGCGCTACCTGGATACCAGGTATTCAGGAGTGACAGTCATGGCAATAAGGGTGGGGACTGTCCTATCTACACGAAAGACTCCCTCCAGGGCTCTAACCTCCCTATCTCCAGGATGGCACAGACACGAGCTCCTTGTCATGAAAATACAAGTTGGAGAGCTGGGTAAGACATTGACCATTACATCAGCCTACCTGCCCCCCAAAAAATTACTGGATGGTGTGCCCAAGGTCCTGGATGCAGTGGTCTCCCTACCCAAGCATAGTGATTTAATTATCATAGGGGATTTCAATATAAACTGGGAAAGCGACAACTCCACGTCACTCAAGGATACTGTGGCAAGCGCATACCTCACACAACTAGTCACGAAACCAACCAGAAGGAACCATAAGACAGGCAAGAGCTCACTTATTGACTGGATCCTCACAAACTCCCCATCACGAATATCTGAGGTGAAGATGCTACCAGATACACTGAGCGACCGTTCCCCTGTCACCTTCAGATGGTCAAATAAGTTAGGATTGCTTAAAAATTCCCTATCCCACCATGACTGGTCGCCCATTGACACACTGCCAGACCTGGACCAGGCCCTGAAGTACTTCACAGATGGAGTGAACAATATTTACGACCAATACACACCGCTAAAAAGGAGGAAAATATGGGGATTCACTAATGGTTAGATCGCAGGTGAGCTCCTAACCATGATAAAGGAGAGGAATAACCTCTGGTTAAAAGCCAGGGCCTCGGGTAAAGACCATGACCACCAGCTATACCAGGCAGCAAGAAACTGCTGCACACGTGTAATATGGAGGGCTAAAGCAGATCACCACAAGAAACTGCTCGATAAAAGCGGGAGTGACAGCAAAAGGTTCTGGGGAAACCAAAAGAATCTCTTGGGGGAAGAAGAAAAGAGAAACCTACAGCTGCGCCACATTAATGGCTCTACTACCATGGACTCATGCCTCATCACAGAGTCCTTCAACTCTGCCTTCACAGATCTAAGCACAATACACCCTCCTGACTACCTATACCCCGTCAAGGTTCCCCCAGATGACAAAGCACCCAATACATCTCACCCTACCTTCTACCTCAAGACAGTTACTATAAAGGAGGCAGCATTCTACATAAAAAAAGTGCTCAGGAAGACCAGAATGGGTAGCGATGGAGTAAACATGAAGCTGATGTCTCAAAGTCTTGATGTGCTCATCAAGTCTATTACAAAATTATTCAACAAATCCCTGACCCATGCACAATTCCTAGCCACCTGGAAGCAAGCGCTGGTCACTCCTGTCCACAAAAGAAGGGACAGGACCAATGTGTCCAATTACAGGCCAATCTCAGTCCTCTCCCCCCTATCCAAGGCCCTTGAGAAGATTGTGGCAGATCAACTAAAAGACTACATCAACAAATACCAACCGCTGTGCTCCAACCAGCACGGGTTCAGGCAGGGGTATAGTACCACGACTGCCCTTGTAGAGTTCACCAACTATGCTCACAAAGCTATGGATGAAGGCAAACTAGTAGGGGCGGTATTCATAGACATAACAAAAGCCTTCAACACCATCAACCACACCCTCTTACTGGCTCAGCTTCAAAGCTTGGGGGTGACTACCAATGCAACACTCTGGTTCCGAGACTACCTGTCCCTCAGGTCACAATGGGTAAAAATAGGACAAACAGTGTCTGACCCCAGGGATGTCATGCTAGGGGTTCCCCAGAGATCCATCTCGGGACCACTGCTCTTCAGTCTGTACCTAAATAATCTCCCTCAAATCTGTGATGCCAAGATAATCCTATATGCGGACAACACTGTCAACCTCAACAGCAACTGTCGAATTGAGCCACTCCAAGCAGCACTTCAGCACTCCTTCAGTAAAATAGAAGACTGGTTCTGTGCGCACAAACTTCTGCTCAATTACAAAAAAAACAAGATCATGCTCCTATCCAGCCCCCAGCTCAAGAAAAGGTTCCCCACCATAACATCACCAACAATGTACTCACTCATTTGGAACAGGTACACTCATTCAAATACCTTGGAGTCACTCTGAATGACACCTTATCTTACACTCAACATATCGACCAGGTGGTCAAGACAGTCAACACCAAGCTTGGTGTGCTTTACAGGCACAGAAAACACCTTACCATGGCAGCCATCTGCCTATCAGTCACGAGCTCCATCCTCTCCACCATTGACTATGGCCTGGTTGTCGACAGTGCAGCATCAGACTCTGTCCTCAAGAGGGTGCACGTAGTTCTCAACAAGGCCTGCAGGCTCATTCTGGACAGTGATCGAATGACCTACACCTGTTCAGCATGTCAGTGTGGCTCAGTTGGTAGCACATCCGCCTCTGGATCAGGAGGTCATGGGTTCTTGTCCCACACTGGGATTGGACTTGCACCTAAAAATCACTGGCATCCTAGTGCAGTATTGGGGCGTGCTGTACTGCTGGGGTGTGCCGTCCTTCGGATGAGACGTTAACCGAGGTCCCATCTGCCCATCCTGGTGTTGTCCTAGTGGGTGTCCAGGTGGAAGTAAAAGAACCCAGGGCACTCTTCGCAAAGAGAAGGGAGCATTCCCGGAGTCCTGGCCAACATTCCCCTTCCCATAAACCGGTTCATGCAATTATCCAGGCTGTGTGTGCGTGATGATGTGCGATATCGCCACCACCACACATTCAGTCACTTCAGTACCAGTCTAGCATTGCTTGTAAAGCACTTTGGGATACCATGTATGAAAAGCACTATATAAATGTGGATTCTTCTTCTTCTTCTTCTTCTTTCCTAAATGAACAGACACACCTGCTGTCTCTTGGGTGCAGGACTAAATTCCTCACATGCCTCCTAGGCAAAAATGCATTTCTGGGGAAGCCCCCCCCCCCATGCATAGCAGGCATCTTCTCCCTCCCAGGCTCAGGCTATATAACCAGAAACAGAATGCAGGGGGCCCTCATGGTGCAATTCTGATGCACAACTCTCGGACAGCGCATCTTCTCCTACAGAGCCCCTCTCTGGCTTAACGAGGTACCCTAGTCCATTCTGAACTCCATGAGCCTATCCGCTTCAAATCAGACCTTAAGCACTACCTGACCTCCAGCTCTGTATGCACCTACTTCTCCAACAGCTGATAGACTCTGTATGAAAAGGCCTGGCTCTGCTAACAGCAATTATTCTCAGCACAACACAGAAGCCACCCTCCCACACGCTCCTTGACAATGCCTCTGAATCACTCTAAGGGGCTGCTCCTGTACACCCCCCCCCCATCTCCACACTAGGATGGGTCTAGCCTCCCTGGCCTCAGCCCTGCCTCCTTGAGCACTTTACTAGATGCTCCCCCCTACCAAAATCCTGTCCTTCCTGACCCTCTGCCCAACCTACCTTAACCTAACCTAACCTAACCTGTAGTGCCTCTGCACGTTACCTGCACTTATAATCAACTAAAGTTGATGTCCATATGCTGTGTAGTGTTTTAAATGTATAAGAAACTCAGTAACCTTTTCCTGATTGTTGTGCTGTTCAATGTCTCAAATGTCCTAAACCTCTCTAACCTTCTTGAATGAATGTCTATACTCTGTTCACATGACGTGGAACCTTTGTAAAAGAGCCTTGGCTCAAAGTTTATTTTCTGAATACCAAATAAATAAGTAAAGACACTGTAGAAGTATGCTTCAGGGGAGGGGCAGATCTGTAGAAGGCAGATTAGTGAGAAAGGGAGTTTTTCCCAACTGTTGTTGGCTATTGTTTAATTATTTTTGTGTTCCTGTAGACACAGCATAACTTAACTGAATTGTTTCTAAATATTTTCTGATTGCTGAGCAATTTTTCAGTCTTTTTAGAGGACTGTCTGTGTTGTACATACACTGAAAAGTTACAGTTTCTGTGCCTGACTTTTAATCTGCCTGCGTACTGCCTGTCATTTGATACGTATATCATTGTGTCACCGCAGTAGCAGTACTCTGAATCTGTAATCCTATCTGCAATATATTTCCTGCTTCTGTAGCTAGGTACTGCTCTTCCTCCATAAAAACAAGGTATTGTTTTATGAGTGTCTGCTTTTGAACATTGGCTCAGTATTCAATGACAGGTATTTTGTTGTGCCTGTGTGGCTGCAATTACTATTTTTCTTCCCAGCCACCCAAAAGTGCTGAAATATCAAGTTGCTGTAAATTGCCTGTGCCATCTGACAAAATGCCCACAAAGAGACAGTCAGGAAAAGCAGTTTCTGTATGTGGCGCTGCTGCCAAGAATAATATTAGCAGGGGTTTTTGTGTTCAAGATGAGTCAGGTTCATTAGGGTGTACCAAGGCTAGCAGTGTTAAGTGTGGTCATGATCACGGCAGTATGCAGCAGAAGGGCAAGGTAATAGTTGGTACAAGTAAAGGGATTTCTCCAACTATGTTTTTCACAGCGAAATCACTCACTTCAATGATAGTTGGAAATAGTGTTGTCCCTGCTGTTAGTAAAGTTAGTAAAGGCACAGTTGATAACAACATGAGTTTTGCTACAAGTTCGACTCTGTTAAACTTATCATGTGGGCAAAATGTAGCTGAATCTGCAGGCTTGAGTGTAGTTGATGTCCCACTTCCAAGTCTGACAGCACTAGAACATGATTCTGTTTCTGATCATGCTGAGTCACAGTCTCATGTTTGCACTGATGTTGAGATTAGCCCATCCAAACATTCAGACATTGACAAAAAAAGTGTGGATGTTAATACTGAGGCAGCTGTTCAAAATGGAATATCTCCACAGGAGGACAGCATCCAAAGTTAAGTAGAGGCTGATGATTATGATGATGATGCTAGTGACCTTGTTTGGGAACCGGGAAAAAAGAAAGGTAAGGTGGCTGTTTCTAAACAATCTGTTAGTCTTTCCCCCTTCCTCAAAGTTCTGCTGTACCTATGTCTGTTGATGATGACCCGATGTTAATAGTCAGCGATTGTGATGTTCAGTCAAGGTCACATTGTGGTGAACAGCAGAAATCATGCATTACACCATTTCATCAGCACCAAAAGTGCAGTTGCATATGCAGCAGTGACATGTGAAGAGTAGGGCATCCAAATCCCTAGTCTGGGATTTTTTTGTACATGATGTCAACGATGAAAAAGTGGCAATCTGCCAGCTTTGCCAAGCACATGTGAAGCGTGGTAAAAAGGGTAGCCACTTGGGCACTGGGGGCCAGCATACTCATCTGAAGAGCAGGCACATGGCACTGTGGACTCGGCACCAGAGGGCAGTTAATACCGTAGTAGGGCATTCACCTTCAGCCACGTTAGTGAGCATGTTATCCGCTTCCTTCAGTGTAAGTACCCATGTGGGAAAAAGTGGTGAAATAACACCAGAGGATTACTACAGGCGTGAGGAGGAGGAGGAGGAGGAGGATCTGATGGAATGTTCAAGCAGTGGTCAGAGTAGCAGTGGTAGTCCATGCAGTAATTCTAGTCATCAACCTCTGTGCTTAAAACACGGAAAAATACCAGCATGTATTGGCTTGTCACCTGTGCACCCACCATCACACATCCCAGGTAGCCCATCCATGTCAGTTAGTAGAGCAGAGCCATGCTGCATGCCACATGTAAAACAATGAACAATGCAGCCCACGTTGCACAGCCTGTTTGCACGCACCAGTAAATACTCACCCAATCATGCGGTTGTACGTGAACTCAATGCAGCCATAGCGGAAACGCTGGCAATTGACCTTTTGCCATTTTTTTTTGTGGAGAGTGTGGGCTTCTGGTGCTTTGCAGAATGCACATGTCCAAAATGGAAGGTCCCATTCCGGACATACTTTTCCACCCGTGCCATCCCTGAGTTATATCGAACAGTGACAGAGTGTGTAAGAGTGTAAGACATGCCCTTCAACATTCCACCTCACCTTACATTCACTTAAGCATGGATAAGTGGACAAGTGGCAAAACAGCTGGTAGGTCCTATCTGTGCATTACTGCACATTGGGCGCAGCTACCTGGTGTTGTCTGTGATGGTGGGATGGAAAAGCAGTGTAATAAGTCAGACTGTGGTGGTGGTAGCAACCTTCATGGCATTAGACATGATGCCACACTTGCAATGCGTAGTGTAGCAGGGTCACATACAGGTGAACACATGCTAGACTTGCTACTAACAGAAATTGATGAGTGGCTGCACCCCCTGTTCCTAAAAGCTGGCTTCATAGCTAGTGATAATGGATCAAGCATTGTGAAATGTATCAGCAACGGTGGCTTTGTGTGGGTTCCCTATATGACCCACTGCTTAAATCTGGTAGTACAGGAGTTTTTGCAGTACCCTGAAATAAATTAAATGCTGACTGTTGCATGCCACATCTGTGCCCACTTTGCATGCTCTGGAAAGGTCTGTGACCAACTTGGGCAGCTGCAGATTCAGAACAGCCTCCCTCAGCACTGCCTGAAGCTTGAAGTTGTCATGAGATAGAACTCAACACTTTACATGACAGAGTGTTTGTACGCACAGTACAAAGCAATAAACAAGTACCTATTTATGCGTACTAGCCATGACACTTCCGGGGACTCAATGTCTACGACAAGTGAACAATGGCGACTCATGGACTCAGTAATAATAATTTTGAGACCATTTGAACATGCCACACAGGCAGTGAGTGGTGACACTGCATCCGTTAGTCAAGTCATTCCACTTCTCCAGGTGCTGAGGAAGACTTTGTTGAATCTGCAGCCTAGCTTTGATGTTGCCAGAGATAGGTCAAGCAGTGCATTACTGAAACACATGCTTACTATACTAGACAACGATCAACATAGCGCCACTATTCAGCAATCTCCAGAATTTGGAATAGCAACAGTGCTGGACCCACGCTACAAACATGGCATTACATCCATACTGGAGGGAGGGCAAGAACAGGTACAAAATCTGACTGGACAGCTTGTGCGATTGGTTCATGGGGCACATAAGTCACGTGCAAAGTTATACAAATCACAACATAACAAGGCTGAAGGCCACTGTGGACCGAGTATATCCAGTAAGATGGCTGAGAGACAAGGGTTGTTGTCCTCAAAAACCAGTGTACATTAATCCACTTTGGGGTACCTTGTCACAAGTTGGAATTTGTGATCTAGATGAATCTTGTGAACAGGTGGATGATTCTTTTGGAATGAGTGCATCACAGAGCATGGTTGAGGCTTATTTGTCAGAAAACAGGCATCTGACAATAATGGATGATCCTCTGGTGTACTGGAGTAGCAAGGTGAATGAATGGTCAGCACTGACATCAGTAGCAGTGAAGTACCTAACATGCCCACCCTCCAGTGTCAGTGTAGAGAGAGCAAAACTAACAGAACAGAAATGTCATTCTTAAGCTGTGAGAAAAAATAAACATTACTTAAGGAAAAACTGAAAAGCAGAGTGTGAAAGTATAGGCCCCCCCCACCCCCGTTTTCCTTTGAGTTTGTTTTGTTTCTCTTTGGCACCACTGGACAACCTTCTTTTTGTTTCTTCTATAAACGCCTTTTCTGAACCTACTGCAGTAGTATTATCTCAATCTTGCTCTGGTCTGTCTTGACCATTTTCATATTTTCTACCATGTTGGGGTGGCCTCCTAATGTGGTATCTTGTCACTATCTAACCCCTCTGATTTTCTCTTTGTTTATCCCCGTGGTTGCAAATATTAAAGAAGCAAGTGTGTCCCTTCAAATAGTCTTGCTTAGCAGTTTATTAAACTGCTGAATTGCATGGTTAGTAATTTGCAGACAAGGTATAGAAAATCCAAACGTGTAGTGGTAGTAAACGCTGCTATAAAACATTCTCAGATAAAGTCCCTCCTTTTATCTACTTTACATGTTTTTCTTTGAGCCTCGCATGCTTTCAGTTAAAAAGAAGGGGCTAGACATTTTATTTGCTTATATCTGGGGGATTTGGTATCTCTCGCCAGTGCAGCAGTGTTTGCAGGTAGGCATTTATTCTCTGAAGTAAGGAACTCTCTTTGCCCAGTGATGCAGTGTGAGAGGTATACTTTTTTCGCTTGCCTGGAAAAGCCGTAGTCCAGTTTAAGAGCTTTTGGACAATTCAGTGATACTCCTTAGCATTCGCTAAGCTGAGGTTTGGAATTTACTGACCACCGAAAACTCAACCTTCCAGAAGACATTTTTTTCAAGTGTTTAATTACAGGAGTAGACATTCCGAAAAGCTTCTAATATTATGAAAGGAACAAAACAGACATAGGATTAGCTTACTTAGGTAAAATGCCCGTGTATCTAAATATACCCAGATGCATCTCTAAGATACCAGACAAACGTTCTTTCGTTCAAAGGTACACAAGGAGATAAAAACAAATAAGAAAAAGATATCACAGAACTAATATGAGGTAGAGTCCTTCTGGATCTTATATTCTCCTAGGGTCTCTGTTTTGGAACCCCCCCTTTTGGGCCAGTGGCCCCCTGTTGGTCTGTATTTATAAGCCAGACTTAATGTGAAGTCATCCTTAGAGGAGGGGCTAATGTCTTTTAAGTGACCCTTGTATATTCATCTTACAATTTAGGTGTTTATCTGTTGATTGTAATCTATAAACATAGTGTATTAAGCTAGTTAATGATAAAACAGCTGTTTGGTACCTGATGTTGCCCCATATTATGTATTAAAGCAGGTAATTTTCTGTATTAGTGATAGGGGCGGATCAGGTGACTGCTGATGTCAGCAGCACTAGGATATAATAAGCTGGCAAAGTTCATTATAGTCAGATAGACTTTATGCACAGAGGATAGTGGTACTGATGCAGTGAAGGTACCACTCTGTAGCAGTACTTCCTTTGGGAATACGGTACTGGATCATCTCCAAAGGGGTTGGTCCCATGGAGGGGGCCATAAAATTTAACCTTATAGAGTGATGGTCAGACCACCCAACTGGTTCCACCACCAGTTCAGTGATCTCCATCTCCAGGGTGAATACCAGATCCAATGAGTGACCCAGAATATGGGTAGTAGCAGTAACAACCTCTGTGAAGCCCAACAAATTCATAAGTTGGAGGAAGTTTTGACCAAAATGCGAGAGTTCATCGTTGATCCAAGCACTGAAGTCCCCCAGGACCAACCACCTGGAGGGCTCCAATACCAGGTCGACAATGAAGTCTGCTACTTCCTGCAGAAAAACGTTCTCATCACTGGGTGGACGGTAGATGAGTAGGATTCTGCAGCCCACACCTGCTCCCATGATACACTCAAAGGATCTAGGGGACACCATTGGAACCTCCACAAGGTCCAATTCTGATCTAAAACAGATAGCGACTCCCTCCCCCCTTCGATCCAATCTCGGGCGGTGTATCACTGAGTACCTGGCCAGAACAGCTGACGCCAAAATGGGGCCACCATTCTCATCCAGCCAGGTTCTCGGTGATGCAAGCCAAGTCAGATGACTCGATAAGATCAGCAATAGTTGCTGTCTTGTTTTTTATAGACCTGGCATTGCATAACACTGCCCAAGTTGGATGGAAGGCCTTGGAGGAGTGGGCAACTTGCCCACCATCAGTGGAGCCCTTGGGTATGGGAACCAGGCATCATAAACCCCTGTCCTGGACCCATTTCACCCCAGGGCGTCTCCCTAACTTCACCACCCTTATCCGCTCATTCCGCACCTCCCCCCCCCGGCTGAAGTGCCCGCCTCCCCCTCTGCCTCCTCCAAGTGATCCCCAGGGCCCGGCAATGCCAGTAGACCTCGGGCTGCAATGGGGGGTTATTGAAGGGGTGCAGGTCCCTTAGCCTGGAAGGGGAATAGCGCCTGCCCACCGAAACTTGGCCCCAACACATGCTGTCAAAAAATATTCCTACAACCAGTCAGCACAAATTTTGCACACCATAAACACTACAACTTTTAACTAATAACTAACAAAATCTTAAAAAGAAAATCAAAAATAAACTAATACAAATAAAAAACTCCCTCTACTCTCACTAGAGGGAAAACCCCAATCCCACCAAAATCAATAACCCTTAAATACTTAAATCAAATCACAAATTTAAAAAATCCTTAAAAAACAGTTTTAGGGAGATAAGGAGACCAGGTCTCCAAACAAAGAGTTCTTTGGTGAGGAGACTCAGACTGCAGTCAGACTAAGCATAGAACAGACACATCTTCGGCCCCCCCAGGTCCTCTCACAACCGGGGCTAACAAATTCAGCAAGGGACTCTCACTCCTAGTAAGATAAAAAGAAGTATGAACCAAGGCTTTTGATGACCCCTCGAACCCATTCATGATAGAAGGGTATATAAAGCAAAGCAGAAAGTAAAATGAATTGTCTGACCGTGATCAGGAGAATAGTTGGTAAAATCCTCTTAGCTGGTATCAGCTGTTTGGTTCCTGATGTTGCCCCATCTTATGTATTAGAACTGGTAATTTTCTGTATTAGTGATAGGGGGCGAATCAGGTGACCTCTGATGTCAGCAGTTCTAGGATATAAAAAGCTGGCAAAGTTCATTATAGTCAAATAGGCTTTATGCACAGGGGATAGTGGCACTGATGCAGTGAAGGTACCACTCTGTGGCAGTACTTCCTTTGGGAATACTGAAGTTCTGAAAATAACTATTTGAGTTTGTTTTCTTTTGTTATTATTATTTTTGTTCTCTGAAGTAAGAATATATTTGATTTGGAATTTAGTTTCTTAAATAAATTTAGGACACACAAAGTTCAGTGTGTGCTTCAAAATTTTCCTTGTGTTGTGTGTTGTCACTTCTCACATGTTTCATTACACAGAGGAGACGTTTTTTGTGGGGGAAATTAAAACTTATGATCACTTTATTAAGGGGCCAGTGGGGGCTGTTGATGGCCACCGACACTCGTGCTCTGCAGCAAGCGGATATTTTCCGCATTCTTCCCCTTGATGTGGCTCAGCTGCTGGACTGCCCCCTCCACAGCCATTTTCAGGTCCACCACCTCTGCCCACAGCACAGCCAGGTCCACCTGGCTCACCAGCTGCTGTGACAGGTATGCTTGAGCATGAAGCTGCAGCTGCACGCCCCACCACCTCTGGTGTTTCAATGGCAGGAGTCCTGTGACAGTGGCAAGACGCAGGCGGATGATCGCCCTTGGCCACAGTTGCAGGAGTGGCTGCTATCTCCTGCAACTTGGTGTCCCACTCATCATGGTGGTGCACATCCATGTGCATCCTTGGCCTACCAGTGCCTAAGTGACCCCTCTTGCACCCTCACCGGACCAGCACACTACATATCTTGCGCCGCACTACTGTGGGGTCCCGGGGATGTTATCAAAAGATTCCCACATGGGAGATCTACATGCAGGGCCCAGTACGGGCAGTGTGGGGCACCAGATACAACTGGCTGGGCTGCCCGTGGTGGAGGAGCAACCGCCTGCTGCACTGCCAGTGGTGGAGGGGCAACAACCTCCTGCTGCAGTTGTTGTGGCTGCTGCTCAGCCTGCTGCTGCTCCACCTGCTGCTCCAGGTGGACCCCTGCTACAGGGATGTCTGTGGTCACACAAAAACTTGCCCAATTTAGACTAACTGCGCAGATGAGGCCTCTCCGCATTCATGGCCTCCGATGGCCACCACCACTACTTCTCCCTCCATGATCAACATGATCCATCACAGCAGAAAAAAAGTTAGAAAGAACTTATATGGATGTGGACTAACTAAAACAAACCCCTTTTTAAAACAAAAACTAAATTCTAATTAACTAAAAACCCTGCTGCAGAAAAGTTTTAAACTCACAAAATAACTACAAAAGAAGACCACCACTAACTACAAAAACAAATCTATAAAAATCTCTCTATCTCTCTCTCTTTCTCTCTAACTGGAGCCTACCATACCACTTGCTCTTTCATGAGAAAGTGAAAGTAAAGCACTGACTTCCTGCCTATTTCACTTCCTGCCTGCATCATGTGACCTGCAGACCTGTAGAGACAGCCAGACATGTGATCTGTGGGCTTTTTCTTACCAACTTCGCCTTATCAAACTGTAACTCAAAGTGAACCTGAAGTGGACAACATAAAGTCCATTAAAGACAAATTTCAGCTTTTTAATGGATATTTCACATAGCGTTTCACAAACTCGAAGTGGTCCACTTCGGGTTCACTTCAAGTTCATTGTGGAACTTTGCTGCATCTCTAGTGTACAGTGCCTTAAAAAATCCTCCTCCAAATTCACCATAAAGAGGTTGGCATATTGTGGAGCCATTCTGGTGCCCATTGCTGTTCCCACAGTTTGAACATAATGTTTACCATTGAAGCTGAAATTCTTGTATGTCAGAATCAATTCAATAAGTTTCCCCACCACTTCAGGAATGATGTCTTGGTGCTGTCCTTTCTCATGTTGGTATTTAAGACAGGATGAAATGTCATCCATGTGCGGAATATTAGTATAGAGAGAGGTTACATCCATCTTGGCTAACATGGTATTAGGTGGTAAGTCCTTATAACCAGAAAGTTTACACAGGAAGTGTGTAGTGTCCTGAATGTAGCTGTCCCTTTCTATAACCAGTGGTTTTAAAATGGTTTCTATGAAACTTGAGATCCCCTCTGTCAGGGTACCATTGACAGATGCCATAGGTCTCACCAGACTGCCAGGTTTATGGATTTTCGGCAGCATGTACAGGAAGAGGCATCACCAGTAAAAAACAGGAAGTTGTTATCCCTCTGTACAGACAGCTGGTGAGACCCCATCTGGAGTACTGCGTGCAGTTCTGGAGACCCAATCTCCGCAAGGACATAGACAGGATGGAGGCAGTCCAGAGGACGGTAACTAAAATGGTGCAGGTTCTGCACCAGAAGTCATATGAAGAGAGACTTAAGGAGCTTAATATGTTTACCCTCAAGGAAAGGAGGGACGAGGACATGATAGAAACTTTTAAGTACCTCAAGGGAATCAACAAAGTCCAAGAGGGTAGCATCTTTCAGAAAAAGAGATGTGCAAGAACAAGGGGGCACCATTTGAAGATAGAAGGGGGATGGCTCAGAGGTAATGTGAGGAAGTATTTTTTTCACCGAGAGGGTTGTGGATGCATGGAATGGCCTTCCTGTGGAGGTTGTGGAGTCAAAAACAGTGGAGGAATTCAAGAATGCATGGAACAGACATAAGGCAATTTGAGGGGTTGGGGCTAGGAGGAAGTACAGTAGTCTGTTGGTTAACTAGGATCTGCAACTTATCCATTAGGTAGGGAAATGGGCAGACTGAGTGTGCCAAGTGGTCCTCATCTGCTGCCAAACTCTATGTTTCTATGTTTCTATGTATGTAAAATGTCCTTGGCTTGGGTTCAACAGGGATGAGGTCAGTTATTCTGTCTTGGACATGATTTGGAAAAGATCCAGTTATGTCCCATAGTTCCCATATGTATTGTGTCGTGGGATCACTCGGCAGTTCTCTGTAGTAGGTATGGCCTGTTAGCTATCTGTAAGCTTCATAAACATAGTCCTCGAGGTTTAAAATCACCACTGCAGAACGTTAGAAAGGAACATGTTCAGTGTGTCAAGGGGTGCATTTAAGGAATAAGGAATGGGAAACAGTGCTTGTTGGAATGCTAAAGACACAAAGTACAGCTAAAGGCATTTCGTATCACAATGGGTCATTATCTCCCAAAAAAGGACCAAAGTTAAGGTTCATGTTGCTATTATAAGTCTCCTATTAATGAAAACCTTTCCCTGCTGGCATTAAAAAAAAATTGTTTAAAAAGTTTAAAGATATTTCTTTCCATTGCAGCAGAGTTCTAGTTACATCAGAGGACAAAGGCAGTGAGAATCTGTTTCCCTGGCAGCAGGGTTGGGTTTACACTACAGGTCCTTTGTAGTGAGAAAACCTCTAGGCATAATGCTTTTCTACATGCTAAACTTTCCAGGAGGTAAATAATTCTAATTTCATAATTTTTGCTACCAACAATTTGTGATCTATTAATCAAATAATACATATTTTTAACCTTCACTGTTAGCATTTTACACATTATGGGCGCTATGCACGATGCCTACACGCTGTGCAAACCAGGTGCATTGGCATCATTAAGCGTGAATGCCATGGAATGGGTACCATGCAGCACTCACCAAAGGGGTGCACAACAGATACGCGCCTGATCCCCCGGCCGTGCAGACAGCAACGTGCCGAGGGTGGGCTGGGGGCATGCCAGCACCATGTAATTCACAAAGGCTTGTAGTGGTTGCGGTGGGGGCAGAGGACTGAGTAGGTTATGGTAGGTGGGACCCTGCCATAACCCACTGTGCACCCCCACTGATAAGACCCGGTGGTTGCAGTGGGCCCCTAGATACCCTCAGCTGAGCTGACCCAGCCACCAGGCCACCAGTAAGGGCTGGGGCTACTGCAGGGGTGAGTGTACAGACATTGTGATGCAGTGACACAGTGGTGCCAGTCACTCCCCCACATGGTGGCCCCATCCCCGATGCATTGCCCCCCTTAGTTCCAAATGCCAGAGCCATGGCACTGACTGGTGGGTACAGGGGTGTGGTGGTTATCGGTGCCGTAAGTGGGTGGGTGGGCACCAGCATGACAGTTGCTGGGGTACTGAGTCAGGGGATGGCATTCTGTGGACTGGGGCATGTTGATGGGAGAGGGGAGTATGGGTGCCATTATGGGTCAGGGCTCTGCTGTGTGGTGGGAGAGGGGTGTCCATCCGATG
Source organism: Neoceratodus forsteri (assembly GCA_016271365.2). NCBI lineage: Eukaryota > Metazoa > Chordata > Ceratodontiformes > Ceratodontidae > Neoceratodus > Neoceratodus forsteri. Next base: position 717,126,165 of record CM028132.1, on the reverse strand, counting down.
GCCTGACTGGGTGCATGGGTCCGGGTGCCTGTAGTAGGCATTAACTCACCCAACCCATGCCTGAACGTGCAAGGGATCCACTGTCAACTCATGATGGGCATCTGATTGGATGCCCACCCAGGACCGCAACTCTGCCCCCAGCCACCCAGTGGAGTCCTGCACACCATGGGAGTGGAGCCATGGACAGGTGCACGCCAGTCATGTATACTGGCATACGCACAGCTGTCCATAGGTGCGGACCTACACTGGCGAGATTCCGGTGCATAATTCCCACCTTATAGTGCATAGGGCCCAATAATTTTGTTGTGCAGTAAGCAAACTACTTTTGTTTGATTTTCTTGAGCACATTGTTACCTTATTTCTCATTATGTAAGCACTAGGTCAAAATAAGGTGCTTATTCCCTTGACAAAGCATTAAATATAGTGTAAAACATTGGGGTTACTGGGAGCGCTCACACACTTATCTTGTTTTTCTGTCAGTAACATGAATAAAACATTATCCTTCATACACAGCTTTGTTGTGTTAATGTTTTTTCTCAGTGTGAATGCTGCAATTCTTTGTTCTTTTTGCCATGCAATATGTGGCATTCCAGAACGGCACTTTTGTTTGTACCGTGTTAAGCTCCAATATATCTAGTAGTTGAGCCATGCTTAATCAAGCCAACCAGGATATTTAGCTTTAATTTTTCATTTTTTCCAAAAGCATAACTAAATCAGAAAGCATCTCTGCAAGCAGCACTCCCTTTAGTGTTACTGGTGAATTGTTCATGCACTCTGGAGATTTTAACACATTGCTGTCTTCCTCTACATCTGGGGTAACAAATACTGTGGTTTCCTCTGTTCACCAACTTGGCATTAAATAATCTTTCTTTGAGTATGAATGAGTAGCCCTTAAACCTTGTTGCCTTTATTAGAAGCAAGTCACTGTAGAGATATTTCTCCAGGTGGGCAGTATCCTGAGATGGTTAAGACTGCTGAAGAATCCGGCATTCATGAACAACATAATTGCTGGCCCTGTGGCACTGAGGGTTGAGGCGCTGGATGCCACAACTCATGTCACACCGGTAACCCAGGTTAGGGAGCGGACTCAGGGTGCTGGGGGTCAGCCGTGGAGGAGCAGGATCGAGCATCCAAAGGACTGCTTTCCTCTCCTGGGGTGGGATCCAAGGGAACTACCACCATGTACTGGCTCCAGGTGGAGACCAGGAGAACTACACTGGCAGAGGTTGTGCAAGGGTGTGAGGCAGCGGCAGACATCTATGGGAAGGGGCGGGAGTGCACCCTCCATGCGCTGATGCCATTGCATGTCCATGACTCAGGAGGAAACTGCCAAGGTGGAAAAACCCTGGCTGCCAGGCAGACCCAAGTGACCGGCCCACACTCCCACCACTGGCCCTTACCCAACTTGACTCTCCGTGATCCCCGCCATCTGTGAGGGCCCTGCATTGGGAGGGGATCCAGCATCCAATCTCTCTGTTGGGGAGGATTTCAGGCAGGGCAGTAAAGGCCACTCTAGTGGGTCGCTTGATAGATGCCCTGACAGCCAGTAACTGGAGGAAAAAAGAATCTACAAAAAAAAAAAAAGAACTTCATCATTTATGACAAACTGGTGATCTGCTTTACAAGCTTCACTGCCACTACATCTGGGGTAACACATACTGTGGTTCCTCTGTTCATCAACCTGTAATTAAAGAATCTTTCATTGCATATGAATGAGTAGCCCTTAAACCCTGTTGCCTTTATTAGAAGCAAGTCATTGTAGAGGCCTTTCTCCAGGTGGGCCATATCCTGACATGGCTAAGACTGCTGAAGAATCCTGCATTCAAGAACAACATCATTTTTGACAAACTGGTGCTGTACTTTACAACAAGTTTCACTGCCACTACATCTGGAGTAACAAATACCATTGTTCCTCTATTCATCAGACTGGAATTGAATCTTTCATTGAGTATGAATGAGTAGTCCTTAAACCTTGTTGCCTTTATATGAAGCAAGTCTCTGTACAGGCCTATCTCCAGGTGGGCCATATTATAAGATGGTTAAGGCTGCTGAAGAATCTGGCATTCAAGAACAACATCATTTATGACAAACTGGTGCTCTACTTTACAAGTTTCACTGCCATTGATTAAATGCATCCTAGATGATTCAAAGGAAATTCAAAAAGATGTTCTGGTTGATTTAATGAACAGAGAACAGGAATGTCTATTATTTTTAGATTAGGATCATTTCTGAGTAAAACTATTGGCAGCCAGTACAAAAACAAAAAACAAAAGCACACAGTATAAATAAAAGAAATTTATCAGAAGCGAAGTTGGCTATAATATAGACCAGGTATTTAATTGGAAGAAATCTCAACCTAAGTCAAAAATCTAACAGAGCAAGCATTCTTTAGCCCATGGAACTGATAGCAGCACTGGGCATGGTAACTCCAGCCCAGGTGTATTACAACCAATAGTTTTTTAGAAGACTTGTCACCTTCTCCTCCTCCCCCCTCCACTACAACTGGGTGATTAATTTCAAACTAAACCCAGAAGACAGTGCAGGGGCCAAGGGATTAAACACCAGAGAGGACCCAATCACAACTTTTACAAACAGAAGTAATTGCATCTGAAGATTATTTTATAACTCTTTCCTCATATACTCTTTCCAATACAAATACGGTTTTAACTAAAGATCATTCATTCATACCCATTAATTATTTGAAACTGTTTGATGCAAGTTTGGATCTTCATAGCATGTAAGGAATTTGAAATTAAACTGATTCTTAACTGAACAGACATACAGTATGTTATACAGAGGCTACACCTTCTCCTGTCATTGACAGCAAAATGGAAAACTTCAAGAGGGACATGTTCCACCACATAAGCAACCTTTCAGTGGCAAATCATACTTTTGTCCAGTGTCCAGCCCTGAAGTTAAATTTTTCCTGTGAAAGTGATTTGGAACTTATGTTTAAAAAGCTATCTGGCCTTCATTGCAGCATCCTCACTACCGAAGAAAGAATTGTCCTACCCGCCCTACAGAATAACCTTAACATCACCAGCAAGGAAGCCAAAAAGAGGCGCAGTGTAGAAATTTTGAATATGGAGGACTTTAATCAATGGGTACTATATTTAGCCAGTTTAGTAACATTGATTTTTACAAAGCTTTATCATATGATCCTACTTTAGTATTTAAAAAACAAACTGATACCATGATATCACAGGTTTTGATTTGGGGATCATCTCTAAACAGGAGAACGATTATCTGGTAGTGTATTACCCTATTTCGCCTATTTATTTTTCTTTGCTTGGTGAATTTTTCTTGCTTAATTAATTCAAGGTACAGCTATTGGGGCTTCATTAGCCCCTAATTATACCAATTTGTATTTAGGCTATTGCAAATCAGTGTTCACCTACAATCATAAGGTAAATCCTTTTCAGTCCAAAATGGATCTATGGTGTAGATCAACAGATGATATGTCAATGGTGTGTTGAGGGTCTGAGATTGTGCTACATGAGAGTTTCAGACTGAGCTATAGTAAGTCTTTTTTTGTTTGTTTACATGGCACAAACACAATTGTCAGATTTCCATGGCAAAAGCTTGCATAGTTGTCAAATCTATGCCTACAGCAGGAGCCCACCATATGTGGAACTAAGTAGGTGTCATGTCAGCAGCCTCAGTACCAACTGCCAATGCTTATTTTCTTATATTTGTGTGGGAGGGTTTTGAGGAGGTCAGGAAAGACTCCCCGTCTTTCCTGACCCACTGGATTTTAGGGGGGCAGACTTTGGGAAAATGGGGAGATACTTGAAAGAGGCATTAAGGGGAATGGGACAGGAATCAGGAGTTGAGGAACAGTGGGCAGTATTTAAAATGGGGATTATAAGAACAACAGAATTATGCATTAAGCAGGTTAGCAAGAGGAAAAGGAAGAGGAGACCATTATGGTTTTCCAAAGAGGTAGCAAAGAAAGTGAAAGCCAAAAGACTGCATTCAGGCAATACAAAAGACACAGGCAGAAGGGGATAGGGAGAAGTACCAGGAGAAGCAAAGGGAGGCAGGGAAGTCAGTAAGGAAGCCAAAGCTCAGACAGAAGAACAACATTGCAAAATCAGTGGGTAAAGGGGACAAAACCTTTACAGGTACATAAGGAAAAAGAAAGACAAAGGGAGGGATAGTGAGACTGAAGAGGAGGATTTGAGCCACGTGGAGGATGACAACAATAAAGCTGACATATTGAACAGGTATTTCTGCTCAGTCCTTACTGAGTAAGAGGGGGTAATGGGTCGAAGGGAGTACAAGGTGAGAATGGTGCAGAATGGACACAAGTCCCTTTACACGAGAAAGGGTCCTGAAGGAACTGGAAGTAATAAGAGTTGATAAAGCAATGGGGCCAGACGGGGTGCACCCCAGTGTCCTTAAAGAACTAAGAGAGGTGGTGGCTGAACCTCTGGCTATCCTGTTTAGCCGATCACTGGAAACAGGGAGGTACCCAAAGACTGGAGGACAGCAGATGTAGTCCCCTTATACAAAAGTGGGAACAAAGAGGAAGCAGGGAACTACAGACCAGTCAGCCTCACCCTCGGTAGTGGGAAGATCATGGAAGCACTACTGAAGGAGAATTGGTGGAACATCTGGTTGTCAGTGGACTACAGGACCCAAGGCAGCATGGTTTCACCAGGGGAGGTCATGTCAGACCAACCTCATTGAATTTTTGACTGGGTGACTAGGGAGGTGGATCAGGAAGGGCAGTGGACATGGCCCATCTGACTTCAGCAAGGCCTTGACACTGTGCCACATAGAAGACTATTACACAAACTGGGGAATATGGGGTGGGCAGGACAGTAGTGTGGTGGGTAGGTAACTGGCTGGGTGGCAGGACACAGAGGGTGGTGGTAAATGGCTGTCACTCCACAGAGAGAAGAGTGACCAGTGGGTACCATAGGGATCAGTGCTGGGACCGGTCCTATTCAACATCTTCATCAGTGACATCATGCAGGACCTAGAAGGCAGAATTTCACTGTTCGCTGATGACACAAAGCTCTGTAACAGAGCAGACACACCAGAGGGTGTAGACAGAATGAGAAGCGACCTGCAGAAACTTGAAGAATGGTCAGGGTTTGGCATGAAATTCAATGCAAAGAAGTGCAAGATAATGCATATGGGGCACAAAAACCCTGGCACAATATATCAGTTGGGGGTGAGGATATAGCATGCACCAAGCAGGAAAGGATCTTGGGGTTGTCATCTCTGATGACCCCAAGGTAGGGAAACAATGTGACAAGGCAGCAGGTAAAGCAAATAGGATGCTGGGATGTATAGGCAGGGGCATCACCAGCAGGAAAGGGAGGTCATAATTCCGCTATACAAGACACTAGTGAGGCCCCACCTGGAGTACAGTGTACAGTTCTGGAGACCATACCTACGAAGGACATAGACAGGGTAGAGAAGGTTCAGAGGAGGGCAACAAAGATGGTGCATGGATTGCATCACAAGTCCTATGAAGACAGGTTGAAGGAACTGAACATGTACTCCTGGAGGAGAGGAGAGGAGGGAGAGGATATGATAGAGACATACAAGTATCTTACAGGGAGGAACAGGGTGCAGGAAAACACTATTTTAAGTGAAAAGATGTTCCAGGACTAGAGGGCATGGGATGAAGTTGGAGGAGGACGATTCAGAGGAAACATGAGAAAGAATTTCTTCACAGAACGGGTGGTGGACAAGTGGAACACCCTGCCAGAGGAAGCGGTGGGGACTGAAACAATCACAGGATTTAAGAATGCATGGGATAGACATAAAGGAATTCTAGAGGTCAGGAGTAAGGGGAAACAGACTTCTAGGAAAACAAACTGAACTTACAAGCTCAAATGGGCAGACTAGGTGGGCCATAGGCCCTTATCTGCCGACACTGTCTATGTATCTATGTATCTATGATCATGAGAAAACTGTCTGTTTCTTTTTATGAAGTCAGCTACAGAAGCACAGACAGCATGGCTTCCACAGCTGGAGATGGCTGGCACACATCCAGCTGTTAAAAAGAAACATTCATTTAACTATTGCCTGTGCAGGTGCAGGGGATGAGGTATGAGGGTTGAGTAGCAGCCTTCAATTCTTTTTGTTGTTAAATGATTTTATTGAAGTTTAAGAAGCAATAACAGAATACATACAAATGACTGGGTGAAGAGATGCAGCAACGATAACAGTATACATAGCAAATATGATACTGACAGGTATAAACCATGCAATATTGTAAATGAAATAGAGAGAATGTATCAAAAGATCAAAACCACTGAGCAGCTTTGTAATGCTAACACAATAAAACCACACTGTCAAGTAAACCATCTAGGACTGCAGGGCTAAGGCTGTTACACAAGGAGGGATTCCAGTTATAGCGGGTAGATACCATTTTTGATTGCATAATCAAATTGTCACCAATTTTTTTAAAAGAGCTCGGCTGAACCATTAGCAGACAGCTGTATCTTTTCTAGGCTTAGACAAATGTTCACTTTAAGAGCCCACTGTTGTGTTGGGGGGGCTTGTCAACATCCAATTTTGGGTGACTGTTTTCCTAGCTGAAACTGAGGGGAGGGACCAGAGCACTGTGTTACCACCATTCCGAGGGCAATATGGGTCAGTACATAACAGTAGCTTAAGGGGGGACTTAGAAGGAATGTACCTCAATACCTTTCACATGATGTGCATCTTATGCCAAAATTTGGTAATTTTTGAACATGTTAGGGCCATGTGTAAAAAGTCAACTTTCTTAGAGGAACATTTGGGGCATTCACCAGGACTCTCTGGGTTAATAGTGTGAATTTTTCTTTGGGTAATATACATCCTGTAAATAAAATTAAGTTGTATTTGTCTTAGTTTATTCCTACGAGAGCAAGTTTGAAACTGTTTGTCCACTAGGCGACAGGTAGCTGCATCAATTTTAATGAGGAGATCCTGCCCTCATTTAGTCCTAATGCCTGCCACAGTTGAACCATCACTCCCCTGAAGAGTACTGTAGGAAATCATTAGGGGCTGATTGCAGGCCTGGGGTCTGTAAAACTCCTCCTCAAATTGTGAGGGGTTAGCCTGACCTACTGTCCAGACTGTTACCCAGCCTGTGCCTTAGAGTAAGGTATACAAAGAAATCCTCAAGTTCCAGATTCAAAATGACTGTAAGTTCAGTAAAATCTAAAAGCCTACTCCTTCTGCACAGTTGTACTACATATTTTAAACCATGATGCTGCCATCTGAGTAGTTGCTGGTGGATCTGTACTGTGTAGGGGTCCTCACTGCTACTATAAGGCCAGTATATGGGGAAGGCGCAGGTGTAAAGTCAATGCATTTGTGAGAAGCTGTCCATACCTTAACCGTGGTAGTTGTACAGGGTTGGGTACCACAGGTGAAGAGAGGATCAAAAGGTATTTGGAAAACAATCAGAGTGTAGGTCTCCTCCTAATTCCTCCTCCTCAATAGGCAACCAAGATGGTTTACTGGTAGTAGTAGTAGAAGTGTATTGTTCAACTTTTTAGGTCATTACAATTTTTACAAGAAAGAGATATAGAGATAAATATCTACAACATACAATAAATCTGACTTTTACAATAAAAACAATACACAGAAGTCACAATAATTACAACAGCTAAAAAAGTCTCCCTGGTCAACTAATTCATATTAAATACTGAGTATCATATAGTAAGCCATTTAGTACCACATGGATTGAATGCTAATTAAATTTCCTTTGTAAAATTATTAGATTGCTCACCACTGTTTTGTTATGGACCTATTATACCCAGATTAAGTTAACCTGAATCAAGGACAGTTGCCTAAGAATCTGCTTGTAGTGAGGAACTTTAGTTGTCTTATCCTACATGCACTCAGGCTTTTCCATAAATAATTTCATATTCAGTCACCCTAATTGTGTTTAATCAGAAGCTCTTATTAAAAAAGCTTCACAAATGGACCCTCTGGCTGGTTCGGCAGCTATTTGGCAAATGGAAACCAGAGTGTATGTATTGGTGGGGCAGTGTCGGGGATGCTCACCATCAGTCATGGGGTACCCCAAGGGTCCATTCTAGGACCTATGCTTTTTTCTCTGCTTGTAAATGGACTGCTAGAGGGAAATAGAGGAGCTAGCAAAATCATGTATGCAGATGGCCTCATTGTCCCCAGAAGTGAAAAATATCCCTCTAATCTGTCTTGACAACTCTCTGAGGATTTTCAGATAATAAGTGATTGGTTCACCCAGAACAGGCTAATAGTAAATACTAAAAGGACTAAATCAGTGCTGTTTGGGTCCAGCCCTAGATTAGCAAAATGTCCCTCCCACCTCTGTATAAGGTATTCATATGGTTCTGTTCTGGAAAATGTCACCAGTTTCAAATACTTGGGGGTTACACTAGATCCCTCCTTGACTTTTGAAGACCATATTAGTCTGATGGCAAGGCGTATTAACAATAGGCTAGGGGTCTGTTATAGACTGAAGCATCTCATGTCCCTAGATGTTTTTCTAGCCATTGGACGAGGGATGCTCCTTCCCTTGCTGGACTACTGTGTTCCAGTCATCATGCAGACCACAAACTGCAGTCTCAGTCAATTACAAGTAGTTCTCAACAACATCTGCAGATTTGTGACACTTGCTCCTTATAATACACATCACTGTTCCCTGTATGCTACCCTTAGCTGGCATCCCATAGTGACACGTAGAGACTTTTTCATGGGTACACTCATATATAAATCACTCAGAGAAGGGTCATGTGCTCCATTAGGCAAACTACTGCACCCCAAAATAAGTCCCAGGAATCTTAAGTCTTCCTCTCATCACCTACTAGAGCAACCTAGATCACTTACAGACATGGGGCAGAGATCGTTCTTGTTTGCTGCTACCAATCTCTGAAACAACCTAGCAGTAGCTCTTCACTTGCAAAGCACCCTACGATCCTTTAAAGCACAGTGAAGGATACTCTATCATCCTTGTGGGCATGTAACTGTCCCTCCTGATCTACTACAGGGGCCTTGGCATTGTCCTCAAGAGGGGTGTTCCATCTATTATGTTATATGATATATATTTTTTATTCTAGAATAGCAACTGTACCAATGTACAATATGCTAATGTGTATTAGATACCGGTGTTGTCTATGTATCATTGTTTCTGCTGGGCACTTAAACTGTATTTCTTGTTGGTTGTATGTACTGTACTAAATCCATATTCAGTATCTATCATTATGTTTATGTATGTTGATGTGCCATTCTGTATGGCTTGGGTCATGCCTGAAAATTGTCCCAATTACCAGTGTACTTATCCAGTAAACAAACAAACAAATACATAAATAAATAAAATATGAGCACATATGTCCATTAACAAATAATACTTAGCTTCCAACTTCCACTATACCATAATTAAATTGTGCTCTAAGTTAATATTCTCGACAATAACTAACAATTGTCAAAGTCATGAGATCATAGGATAGGGATGTAAGTTTGTCATGGATGAGGTTTTAATGACTCATTGTTTGTTCATGAAATCATTAATAAACAGTAGTAAATGTTGTGGCACTGTCATCATTGCTACATTCTGGTGACACTAGTGAAAGTCATGGAAGTCCTGAATAAAGATCGAATGTCATGGAATCAATGACGTGTATGACTGCCATGACAAACTTACATCCCTAATCATAGGAAGATTTCAGTTAATAACATCGCCGTTTAGAGTTTGCTTGGTTTATGCATATACAAAATAAATATTAACGCATAGAAAAAAAATAAAACGTTAATATAAAAAGCATTTTCACTTATTCCCCATGAACTGTATTAATGTACACCATTTATGCACATAAGTAAGGTTTCTTTATACAGTTTTGTTTGTAGCACACCAATAAGTTTGAGGTGACGGCAGGATTTTCATTTATACATTTCTCCAATACAATGAAATCCAGAAAGCTATTTTGTCTGAGCAAAATCAGCAGTGCCGTACTTTATAACAAGGAGTCTGAGTAATAAGCTAGCAAGCATGTACATCGGATATTCATTATACTGCTCCACTTTGGTTCAAAAGACGGCATCACAGCTCCTTATAGCTCCTTAAGTAAAAGGTCCAGCCATTAAATGTACAAGACATGCGCCAAAATAATCATTATATTGTTCCAGATCAAATCCTGCATGTGCAAATAGGAAGCTCTGAGCATTATCTGCCTTAATAAAAGGAGAACAGTTTGGTGGTCTGAGTGTCAAGGAACAAAAGGAGTTTCAAACGTAATATACCTAGACACCCATACTTTCCATATAACTGAGGTTCTGAAAGTAAAATTGGCACTTACAAGCAGTTGTAAATGTTTTTACTGGTATAAGGAAAGTAATGGGAAAATACCTCAAGATTCCTCTAAGACTTCAAAAGGATCCGTTGCTGAATCAAGGAATGGAGTCACTTTTTGTTGTTATTTGAACCAACAATACAGGGCTCCCATTTCATGAAGCATCTGTACAACTTTTAACCCCAACCCAGTGTTCAAGGCCTCCATTCTTCCCAAGCTTTCCAGGGCATTATAATTTCAGCCATATTTTAACTTAAGTGAGCTTACCACAGGTAACTCATTTACCTAAAAAGATAAAAGACACGCTCTACTGAGCGTAGTAAATTTTGTAAAATAGGATAAATATACAACCCCCAACCCAGGGCAACAATATGATGCCTTTTTAGAAGTATGAGGACATATATAACTACTAGCACATTTGGCTAGTCACGACAGCAGCATTCGGTCCCAGAAGAAAAACTCTCCCCATGTGGTACTCACAATGCTTCCCTTAGTTGCTCCTCATAAGCACAATCCCAAAATTTCCAGAGGTCAGAATTAGTTTCTCCAGTAATACTCCACTGCTACAAAGCATAGCGAGACACCTAGAACACCCGAAATGCCTAGACTGCCTGCAAACAAACAGTTCTGTATAAGTCCGGTTGCAAAATCTACCATTATCAAATTATACCGGGCTAGGGTACAAACTTTAATAGACCAAGTAATCTCATGTTTAAAAAGTTTAAATACTCAGTAGCTCAAAAATAAAACTGAAGTTGGAGCTCAAATATGGAGTGGGGCAGCAGTCAAGCCATCTTCTGCCCCCCCTTGCCACATGTTGTCTGAGGTATAAACCATCAGGTTTAGTGGTCCCCTCTCCCACTGGTACGAAGGTGAGTTGTGAGACCCAGTAGTAGTGCTGAAAGTGAGGTAGGGCAGGCCCACCTAACTTGCTAGGCAGGTGCAGAATGTTCCTTTTAATGTGGGCAGTTTTCTCTTTCCACATGAATTTACAAAATAGAACTGGAGGATTCTCTGGGAGGCCCTTAACAAGTTCAGGACACGTAGCCACTGCACCCTACCGAATTCTGTTCCCCCCTTCCCCCTCCTCCTACCTATAAATATTCTTACCTGTTCTCCCTTTTTTCACAGTTCACTGATTCCGTCCCCATGGAGGTCAAGAGGGTTCATGGAGCTGCTGCCCTCCCCCACCCCCAACGAACAAAAGGTACAGCAACATGGCGCACAGCAGCTGGAGCTCATCTTGCTGAATCTGTTGTCCCTGGCGACGCTCTGCGTTGGCTCCCCACCGCTCCCACCACCATCCTTGCTCGACTCTCCCTTATATAGGAAAGAGGATATGGCTCTGAGCCAATCAGCCCACTTCTCTACTTGCAGATTATACATACTCACCACTAGAAGCAGATAATCTCTGTTCTTCTTCTCACTTACTGGCTTCTTCTTTGATCCTCCTCCCACCACTTAGCTACTATGTTTTTCTCTCTCTCTCCCCTCCCCCATACTCTCCCTGCTCTTCCCTGTACTAACACCTCCCCCTACTCTCTACCCTGCAAATCTCCAAAACCTGGTCAACACAGTATTGATGCACGCCTGTCAGAATTCCCCTTCTAAATATCCTGCCACACCCAAAGTTATTCTTTTTCCTATAACTAAACAAGTATTATTCCGCACTGGTACCCTCTTCCTACAATACCCTGCTACAGCTAGAACTGGGTGTTCATATCCCGGCATCCATCTGCCACCCATCTCTTACCCACCGATCCTGACACCCCCCCACAGTACAATTCCTTATCCAGGCATCCCCCTCCATACTTACCCTCCCCATTCCCACATGTTCTGCCACTAAAAACTCCCTAGCTCTTAAGTTACATTGCCCCAAAAAATTGGCCTGGAATTCCATCCTCCAGTCGCTCCTCCTCCTACTCCTAATGTCCGGCAATATACACCCAAACCCTGGCCCCCATGCAACCTCCATGCCCACACCACCCCCCCAGGTGGCTTATGTATTGTCTCCCTAAACATCTGCAGCTTACTAAAAAAATGGGACTCCCACCAGGGTGGGTCCTACAGCATCAACCTGATGTCTTTGCCGTGGGTGAAACCTGGCTCTCCCCCATATACCGGACTCATCAGTCTCCCTCCCTGGGTATAATGTTTTCCATGCTGTCCAGCAGGGTCGGCGAGGGGGGGATGTGCCTTATACACCAAAGACATGCTGAATGTTCAGCTGCTCCCCCTCCCCACCTTCTCCCCGGACACCAGGCACTCACACTCAAACTCACTATATGTCACTCCCATACCCCCCTGCTCATCACTGCCATATACATTCCCCCTAGATACTAAAAGGCGGCCTTCCATTCTCTCCTATCCTACCTCACCACCCTACCCCCTCAAAATTAAAAAATTATTCAGGGAGACTGCAATATCAGCTGGCTAGCCAAGGCAGCTGCCCCTTTCATAGACACAGCCACAGCCCATGACCTCACGCAGATAATCCCGTCACCCACCTGAATAATCCTGCGCTCTGGGTCCTCCTCCCTGCTGGACCTAGTCTTCACAAACCATCCTCACAAAGTCTCCAGCACTGCTATTCTCCCAGACGAGATTAGTGACCACTCCCCATCCTCTGCTCCTGGATATGCAAGACACCCAAATCCTCTCCAAAAATGATCATACAACACAAACTTGGCCCTGGTAAACTTGCTGTCCTAAAATCCACCTTAGTACTATGGATTGGTCCTTCATGACTAATGCCCTCGACCCTGAGAGAGCCTAGACCTTTTCATTCAATCATATAATGCTATATGTGATATGTTCACCCCTCTGACCAAAAGGATGGTCAAAGGCAACCCGGCACCATGGATATTGGCTCATCTACTGGCTCTGATGCGGTCAAGGGACTCCCTATGGCACCTCTCCAATGAGACTGGACTGCCATCAGATAGGCAGAAATAAAGACAGGCCCGTAACCAATGTACCTGGGCTCTGCGCAAAGCCAAGGCACAGTTCTACAAATCTGCCCTAACCTCCACCTGGGGAGTGGGGCACAAATTCTGGAACAATATCAAGGACATCTGCGGCAAAGCCCACAACCCTGCCCCTACACAAATCCTAGTTGAAGAGGGCCTGACCTCTGATCCCTCCCAGATTGATATTGCCTTTAATCATGCCTTCACCGACCTCAGCCATGTCCTCCCTAGCCACTTCTTTGACCCACCCCAACCCCTCCACCTATGCCTACTATACACACCCTCCATTTCACCTCCATTGCATCACCCCCAAGTCTGCAGAGCCATACCTTATAAAAGCCTTAAACCACTCTACATACAGTAGCAACTCCTTGGACCTGAGGCTTCTCTGGCTCACCCTTTCCGAGGTGCTTACCCCCCTAACCCACATTATTACTCAGTCTCTACGCCTCAGAAAATTCCCCTCATGCTGGAAATCTGCCTCCATCACCCCCACATTTAAGAACGGAGACCGTACCTCCACCAGCAACTACAGCCCCATATCTATTTCCCCACTCCAGCACTAGAGCGTATAGTCTCTGACCAGCTCACTGACCACCTAAACAAACACAATATACTTTGCCACCAGCAACATGGTTTTCGTAAGGGACACAGCATGATGGCTGCCCTACTCAAGTTCACCACCCACCTCCATACGGCCATCGACAGAGGACAGCTCTCCGGTGTAGTCTTCCTCTACCTCACAAAAGCATTCGACACTGTCAACCACTCTCTCCTACTAACCACTCTTGCCAAACATGGTCTCTCTCATGATGCTCTCTGCTGGTTCTCTGACTATCTGGCAGACCGCTTGCAGCAAGTAAAAATTGGAACCACCCTATCCGGCAAACTGCCTGTCCACTCGGGTGTCCCGCAGGGGTCTATCCTAGGGCCTTTGTTATTCAGCTTCTTTCTCAGCTCCCTCCCCCAGTCCTGTTCAGGCAATTTCTCTACATGGACGATGCTGTCCTGTACTCCTCCAACCATGATCCTACTCAGCTCCACCTCTCTCTTCAATCCTCCTTCAGTGATGCTGAAAAGTGGTTCACCTCACAACGCCTCATACTAAATTATAAAAAGACTAAAGTAATGTACTTCTCTCACCCACTCAGCTCCAGGAAGGACGGCTGTCCCCCACTACTAACAGCAAACCAGACCCCTCTTGAGCAAGTGGACTCCTTTAAATACCTGGGGGTCACTTTTGACCCAGCCCTCAATTTCCACCACCACATTCACCTACTATCTACTGCCCTCAACATCTGGCTGGGCATCCTCTACAGGATTAAATACTGTCTCACTCCTGAGGACATCTGCGGCAAAGCCCACAACCCTGCCCCTACACAAATCCTAGTTGAAGAGGGCCTGACCTCTGATCCCTCCCGGATTGATATTGCCTTTAATCATGCCTTCACCGACCTCAGCCATGTCCTCCTTCACCTTGCGGTCTACTCCTCAGTCCTCTCCCTCCTAGACTATGGAATTTTATCTATAATGCTGCCAGCTCCTCAGCCTTATCCCGACTACGACTCTCCTTCAACAAAGCCTGCCGTCTCACCCTGGGCTGTGATTGCCTAACCCATACATGTTCCCTTTACAATGCCACAAGTTGGCTCAGTCTCGATAACCGTATCAGGTTTCACACTTGCCTCATGGCCAAAAAGATTTCACTCAGCCTCTCCCCCGCTGTACTCTGCCCTCTAATACAACAAACCGCAACACAGCAACACACCCACAGTTCAATCAGGCAACTCCTTGTGGTCCCCTGATGCCGCATCTCCAAATTCCAAAGGTCCTTCAGTTATCAAGCCTCAGCCTGGGTCAATAGCCTGCCAAACACCCTCACAAATCTGAATAGTCTAGGCCCCTACAAAACCCACCTTAGGAACCACCTACTGTCCATGAATCTCTGTGACTGCAACCGATCCTGTCCACCATCCAATATCAATTGACCATGGCCTTTGGACGGATGTCCCCCACACCACCCCAGAGCCTCTCTTTGTTAGCCCAACACAGGAGTTTGCACAGGTTCCCTGGATTTGTGCCTCGCACCAAGTTTAACCACTACCTAACATGTTAATCACTCTCTGAATTATTATAATTCGTGTCTGACTTGCCTGTGCTACTGTTCTGTATTTGCACTGTACTGTTCTCCTACCGTGTGTACCTATACTGACGTGGAACATGTTAGTCATTTTATGCATTATTGTAATTGTGTCTGACTTGCTTGTGCTACTGTTCTGTATTTGCACTGTACTGTTTTCCTAACATGTGTACCTATACTGACGTGGAACATGTTAGTTGTTTTATGCATTATTGTAATTGTGTCTGACTTGCTTGTGCTACTGTTCTGTATTTGCACTGTACTGTTTTCCTACCGTGTGTACCTATACTGACGTGGAACATGTTAGTTGTTTTTTGCATTATTGTAATTGTGTCTGACTTGCTTGTGCTACTGTTCTGTATTTGCACTGTACTGTTCTCCTACTGTGTGTACCTGTACTGACATGGAACTTTTGAAAAAGAGTAATTGACTCAAAGGTATTTTCCGAATCCTCAATAAATAAATAAATAAATAATGTAGAGGTGAACTGAGGTGTTTAAACTGAACTAATAGCACATGTATATATAGGTAGAGACAGATAAGTCTACAGGCATCCGGGTAAAATAGACATTTTAATAGTTTTAGTATGGCTCAGGAGGGATAAGTGCAAGGACTTCCACCATTCACATTCCTCAGTGAATCTGAGGAGAAGGGGTTTACAGTTTTTTACACAAAGGAGACCAAGTCCATGGGAATGAATATTCCCAGATACCTAATATGGACCACCATTTGCAGGTCTCTAAAGTTTGCAACTAGCTGAGCTCTATCAAGTTTGCCTATAGGCAATAATTCACTTTTAGTCCAATTTAATTTATGGCCCAATAGGGATCCATATTTGTGAAGAAGGGAGTGGACCTCAGGAAGATCCCAAGATTGGTTCATCAGGAGCTGCCCTCAGTGTTGATAGGTCCTGCAGTCAATCCCTTGATTTAAATAACCAATCAGTATTGACCATTTCCCCAGATAATTAAGTACCCCTCGTTTAGCCATGACCACTCCCAGTAGCATAAAGGAAGGCAGCATGAGGGTTCAATGACAGTTTAGGAGGAGGAGGATTTCAGTGTAGAGAAGACAGGCCTCAAAAACTCCAGAAGGGGAGCCCATGGGAGACACCACCTAGGAATCTGCAGAGGCACCCAGGATGGAGCACTGCCACTGAAGAGCTCTGCCTGGCTAATAGCCTTTCTAAGAGCTCAACAGCTATATAGCCAGGGAAGGCATTTGAATCAGGCAGCCAAACTAGGGGGATGGCACTGTCAGGCAACTTACCCCGGAGTCTTACAAGTGTCCCTGGGATCTGCTAGCAAGTTGTCTAGCAGCAGAAAGTTGCAGTCTGCAACCAGGCACCAGGGGTGTAGTCCTGCAGGGTCATGTGGGATCGCCTACCCCTTTATTCATATCGAGAGGGAGCGCTGCTCCCATAGAGGTACTTCATAAAGTCTTATGATTTTTTTATGTTGAATGCAGTTCTCAGAGTTAGCACATGTGCATTTAATGCCGATTCCACAGGACTCCTGTGTAGTCATCTCCCAGCCACTATGCTGCCAGCTGCTGATTTTGCCATGCTCCTGGAGGGAAGATCATGCAGTCTGCACATGCATTGCAGTGTCACACACACAGCATTCATGTCTGCTGTGCACCACAGTGTCTTGTGGAGAAGGTGTCCAGGTAGTGAGGCTTTGGGTGGGTAGTTTGTTTTGGCTCACCCCATTCTGAATTTCTGGTGTGAATGCTATGAGTACAGTGGGCCCATTCTTTTTCCGGAATGGACCTCACAGTGCAAAAGCAGTCAGCTCTCCAGTCTCGCCCATCTTACAAGTTGGGAGTTGGCCAAGGGATAAGTCTGCTGTTCTGTATTAATAATATTGTTTGTATTATATTGAATGGCCTTATCTGACAGTGAGGGAATGGGATGGGCTGCCGAGGTTTAAAAGTTTCTGCAGATTCATTTTCTTCCACAAGACAGCAGGATTGAGCAGCCACTGAGCTGTTTAGGGAGTTCAGAGTACAGTTAATGATTTTACTGCTTTGAATTGAATTGCTTGGCTGTGTGTGGATATGGAGGGGAGACGAGGGAGATAAGAGCATTGTGGGAGGATGCTGGATGGGAGAAACAGCTGCCCTAGACCAGGCACCAGGAGGGGTCTTGCACTCGTGGAGTTCTGAAGAAAAAAAAAAGGTCAGTACAAGCTAACTTCGGTACTGAGGAGATGCTGCCTAGCTGCTAGCCAGTATCTCCTCAGTACTAGAATAAATACTTTAAAGCTACTAACTTGTGCTGACCTTTTTTCAAAACTCCAAAACTCCACAAGTGCAAAACCTTTTCCATACATAGTGTGCAGGCTGGCTGCCTTGTCTTGCACCTCCTGCCTTTCTCCAGAGTTTGCCACATTTAAAAGTTTGTGCAGACTTGTATATTTCCACAGGGCAGTAGAATCAAGCAACTACCGAGCTGCATAGGAGGTCCAAAACACAGTGAATGTTTTTGCTGCTCTAAACCAAATTGTTGCATTGCTTGTGGGTAGTGGGGGGAAAGGAGATAGGGCATTGGGTATCACCACCTCTGAACCTAAATGCATCTGATGGTGGATAGAAGTAGGGAAGAGAAAGAAAAATAGAAGGTCAGAGAAGAGCATGTAACAATTTGGAAGGAATGCAAAAGAGTCAATTTAAATACATAGATTAGAAAGTACAGTAAACACAACTGTATTCAACAGGGACGGGCAGACACTTCTATTCAAGTTGCAAAGGCACTTGGGACAATCAAGCAACTGAAGCAACACAAGCAGCTCACCTGAGTAGCTGAGGAAGCCGAATCTCCAGCCTGATAACTTTCGAGGCAGCTCCCCCCCCCAAGCTAGGCACTCGGGACAATCAAGCAACTGAAGCAACACAAGCAGCTCACCTGAGTAGCTGAGGAAGCCTAATCTCCAGCCTGATAACTTTCGAGGCAGCCCCCAAGCTAGGCACTCGGGACAATTAAGCAACTGAAGCAACACAAGCAGCTCACCTGAGTAGCTGAGGAAGCCGAATCTCCAGCCTGATAACTTTCGCGAGGCAGCTCCCCCAAGCTAGGCACTCGGACAATCAAGCAACTGAAGCAACACAAGCAGCTCACCTGAGTAGCTGAGGAAGCTGAATCTCCAGCCTGATAACTTTCGAGGCAGCTCCCCCAAGCTAGGCACTCGGGACAATCAAGCACCTGAAGCAACACAAGCAGCTCACCTGAGTAGCTGAGGAAGCCGAATCTCCAGCCTGATAACTTTCGAGGCAGCTCCCCAAGCTAGGCACTCGGGACAATCAAGCAACTGAAGCAACACAAGCAGCTCACCTGAGTAGCTGAGGAAGCCGAATCTCCAGCCTGATAACTTTCGAGGTAAAGAGAGCCTCTTCTCTTCGTCTGGACGCCTGCAGAGGGGTGCTACCTGATGAACGCTTATATTTTATGAACTTTGTTCCCTGTTCACCACTGGGTGGGCTTGTTATTTGCTTCTCTTTGTGCTACTAATGCTGAAGTGTAAAGCTAAGGACTCACTGGTTTTCCTACAGTTGCCTTGCTGATTACACCTTAAAGCCAGATATACCAAGCAGCTAATATAGAGCAGACTTGTTTAATATGGTGGTATTTGGAGCTAATTGCTGATTACACCTTAAAGCCAGATATACCAAGCAGCTAATATAGAGCAGACTTGTTTAATATGGTGGTATTGGAGCTAATTGTGCTTGTAACTGAAGGCATTAGGTTAGCTGGGTGCTAGTGTGACCTCATTTTGGAATAGCCCTGTTTGCTTGGAGTGGAGCTCCTTTGTGTAAGTCACAACATATTCTCCCGCTGCATAGTAATGAGAGGCTGTGTTTTCTCCACTACATAGGCAGCTCCCCCAGCTAGGCACTCGGGACAATCAAGCAACTGAAGCAACACAAGCAGCTCACCTGAGTAGCTGAGGAAGCCGAATCTCCAGCCTGATAACTTTCGAGGTAAAGAGAGCCTCTTCTCTTCGTCTGGACGCCTGCAAAGGGTGCTACCTGATGAACACTTATATTTTATGAACTTTGTTCCCTGTTCACCACTCGGTGGGCTTGTTATTTGCTTCTCTTTGTGCTACTAATGCTGAAGTGTAAAGCTAGGGACTCACTGGTTTTCCTAGAGTTGCCTTGCTGATTACACCTTAAAGCCAGATATACCAAGCAGCTAATATAGATCAGACTTGTTTAATATGGTGGTATTTGGAGCTAATTGCTGGTTACACCTTAAAGCCAGATATACCAAGCAGCTAATATAGAGCAGACTTGTTTAATATGGTGGTATTTGGAGCTAATTGCTGATTACACCTTAAAGCCAGATATACCAAGCAGCTAATATAGAGCAGACTTGTTTAATATGGTGGTATTTAGAGCTAATTGCTGATTACACCTTAAAGCCACATATACCAAGCAGCTAGTATAGAGCAGACTTGTTTAATATGGTGGTATTGGAGCTAATTGTGCTTGTAACTGAAGGCATTAGGTTAGCTGGGTTCTAGTGTGACCTCATTTTGGAATAGCCCTGTTTGCTTAGAGTGGAGCTCCTTTGTGTAAGTCACAACATATTCTCCCGCTGCATAGTAATGAGAGGCTGTGTTTTCTCCACTACATAGGTAGCTCCCCAAGCTAGGCACTCGGGACAATCAAAGCAACTGAAGCAACACAAGCAGCTCACCTGAGTAGCTGAGGAAGCCGAATCTCCAGCCTGATAACTTTCGAGGTAAAGAGAGCCTCTTCTCTTCGCCTGACGCCTGCAGAGGGTAAGTACCTGGACGGCGCTCATGCCGCCTGCCCTGCCCGCCCAACCACCCTCCACCCAGGGGCGGCTGTCAATTTAAGGATCCACCCTGGTGACATCACATCCAGTGACATCACGTCCTGTTGCCCAGAACCTATCTCCCCACTTTCCCATTTGCAGGTTATACCTGTTGGCCACTAGAGGACCTATGCCCTCACTACTTCCTACTCCTACCTGTACAGCACTACTTCTCTGGGATCTTGCTCACCACAATGTATTGGCCCTGCCTCACGCTCTGCCTGTGCCTATCCCCACTAGCAGTGCACTTACCCACTTAGCCATCTGCTAGTCCACACTGTGCCCTGGCACCCCTCCCTCCCCTTGCTCCTGAACCTGCTCTCCTGCCCCTTGGGACCTCTGTGTGTCCCCATCCTCCCTGCCCTCCCCCTAGCTTTCTCTTCACCTCAGGCACATCTGGGTGTCTTCTTATTCTTGCTTTCCCTCCTGTACCTCCCTGCCCACCCCCTGCTCCCTTAGCCTCCCTCCCCTCTCATGTCAATCGTAGGAAAACCTCTCACCATCTCCCAGCCAGGGTGTTAGTCATGCTACTACTCCCGTCGGGGAACATTCATCCAAACCTGGCCCGGTTCCCCAGAGCTCCCAACTCCACCACAGGCCTATGCATGGTCTCCATGAATATCTGTAGCCTCCAAAAAGTTTGACTCACTACAATGCCTGGTCACATCAATTAACCCTGATGTCATCACCCTGGTTGAGACTTGGCTGTCAAATCCTCCCCTGACTCCCTAGTCTCCCTTCCTGGTTCACCCTTTTCGTCCGACCCGTGTTGGGAGGCGAGTGGCGGCTGCACTATTTATGTCAAGGAATCTCTACCGGCACTAGCCCTGCCCACTCCCCATCCTTGACTCCAGGGACCAGGCGCTATGCTGAAACTAACCCCTGACCCTTTAAAGGGACCCCTTTATCTGACTACTGCATAAGTGCCCCTAGGGACCAAACGCAGGCCATTGCCTCTCTTACAGAATACCTTACTCTCTACCTCCTTCCGCTGATCAAATTCTGGTGGGTGACTTAAATGTCAACTGGCTCAGCCCCTCCTCCTCCTCCTCTCACCCGAGACTCCTTTCAGCAATAGACCTAACGCAACTAGTTACCCACCCTACCAGGACTAACCCCAAGAGAGGCTCCAGTACCCTGCTTGATGTGGTACTCACCAACCGCCCCTAATCGGATCCCCAATGTACAAGTCCTCCCAGACTCTCTCAGCGATCACTCCCCATTCTATTCCACTGGTCGTCCTCAGTCCCCAAACCCATAGCACAGTCCACATGCCGGGCGTCTAATACCTGGTGGACTAATAAAACTTAAGGAACTTGTCCCAAATTGACTGGTCTCCTATACAGGCAACTCCTGACATCGACACAGCTCTCTCTCTTCTTTACCCAAACTTTAATAATGCCTGTGATATCTTTGCCCCAATGTTGACCCGCCGTTCTAAAAGGAAGAATGACCCCTTGGTAACCCCAGCTTTGATCCACCAGCTCAAACATAGGGACAACCTATGGCACCGTGACATTGAGACTGGCCGGCCCAATGACAGGCGGTTATAAGCTGCCGCCCGAAACAAGTGCACTCAGGCCATCAGAAAGGCCAAGTCTGAGCACTATCGGTCCTCACTCACTGCCTCATGGGGGAACCCCAGAACCTTCTGGGATAACATTAAACAGTTAAATGGGAGTGCACACTCCCCCCACCCACCCAGATCAACATTAATGGTGTGATCTCCTCAGACCCAGCCCTCATAGCCAACCACCTCAACACCTCATTCACTGACCTTAGCCCTATCCTCCCTACAAATTTTTTTGACCCTCCTCCCCCAGTACCTGCCATAAATATTTCTTGCCCTTATTTTCTCCTCTGCCGTGTTTCTGCCCAAGAACTTAGGCCGCACCTTGTCACTGCCCTCAAGAGTAATAGTACAGGCAGTGACACCCTGGATCCATGTATCCTACGGCTGGTCTTAGACACAGTCCTTACCCTATCACATGCCTCATCAACCACTCTTTGCCTGGGGAAGGTTCCAACTGCCTGGAAAGTCACCACTGTCACCCCTATCTTTAAAGGTGGTGGTGATAGGACTGTGGCTGGAAACTATCGACCGATCTCCATTCTCTCTCCTCTCCAAGGCCTTGGAAAAGTGGTGGCTTCTCAAATCTCTGACTACCTCTCCACCTACAATGTCCTTTGTCCTGAGCAGCATGGCTTCTGAGCGGGCCACAGTACCAACACAGCCCTCCTAGAGTTCTCCAACTTTCCACTCTCCTTAGACACTGGTTCTCTGGCTGGTGCTGTCTTCATTGACCTCTCAAAAGCTTCGACACTGTCTCCCACCCTCCTTCTTGATGCCCTTAGTCTCTCTGGTTTTGCTGCTGGGCCTATCTCCTGGTGCACCAGTTATCTGTCTGACCGCTCACAGCGTGTAAAAATTAATGGGACCCACTCAGACATCTGTCCCATCTTTTCTGGGGTTCCCCAGGGCTCCATTCTGGGCCCCTTACTATTCTCCCTTTACCTTAACACCCTTCCACGCTCTTGCTCGGGGAACATTCTATTGTACGCTGATGATGCAGTCATCTTTGCCTCAAGTCGTAACACTATTGCCCTCCAGGACTCGCTGCAGAAGTCCTTCGCTGAAGCCGAGGGCTGGTTCAAGGAACATAGATTGGTGATAAATCTTAAAAAAACCAAAACCATGTTCTTCACTCATCCCCAAAACAAGTCCTGCAACTTCAAACTCCTCATTCACTCTGGGTCCTCTTTCCCACTCGAACAAGTTTGCTCCTATAAATACCTAGGGATCCATTTTGACCCCTCCCTCTCCTTCCATGGACACATCGCTGCCCTAGCCACTGCCACTAATATCCGATTGGGCATCTTACATCGGTATAAACACTGCCTCCCCCCGGAGGCTCTTCGACTCGCAGTCACCTCCTCTATCCTGTCCCTAGTGGACTATGGACTGCCGGTGTATGGTGCTGCTGATCAGACTGCACTCCATAAAATTCGCACTACTCTGAATAAGGCCTGCAGGTTAATTACTGGAGCACCTAGACTGACACACACCTGTCTACTGTACGCTAAAGTGCTGGTACTTGATCTTGATGAGCGCCTCAAATATCTGACCTGTACCCTTACAAAAAAGACCCTCCTTGGGCTATCCCCACCAGGATTGACCACCACCATACGCTGCTCTGTCCCACTAGTTCATACTCGGACCTCTGGGAAAACCTCTCTTGTTATCCCTAGAGCTAGGACCTCTCACGGCCAAAGAGCCTTCAGCTTTAGGGCCCCCTCCTGGTTCAACACACTGCCCCCCTCCATCTCCGAAGCTCCAACTATATCGTGCTTCAAAACTTCCTTACGTAACCACCTTATTAACACCCGATGCTGTAATTACCACTAGTCAAAGCCATACTCAATACTTATGACAAAGCTTATTACTAAGCTGCTAAGGACAACATAATTCTGGTATTGTTTGCATCCATCCTACCTGTACCAGCTTGTTTGTATCTATGTCTTAATTTACTGTTATACTTATGTGTTGTACTGTTATACTGTGTATTTTCGTTTGTCTTACTGTGACAAGGTACTTTTGTAAATGAGCCTATGGCTCAAAGGTTTTCCAAACTGCTGTTTAAATAAAATAAATAAAAAAAAAAAAAAGGTAACAAGTGTAATGCCTGCTGCAGTGACAGATGACTGTACTTATGAGAAGTGGTGTATAAGGTGCTTGAAGGGTGACTGAAGTGGGCTTTTTCTTTGATTTTGACAATTATTTTTAAAGAAAAAGCTAGTTTTTTTGATAGTGATATTAGTTTTTTGTAACGCGTCAAAGAAGGCTTTAAAATCAGCCAAATAGTGTCAAAATGACCCTCAAAATGTTCCGGAATTCATCTAAAGCCTGATAGCTTCTGGAGCATTGATGGCCCCTAAACTCCCTGCCTGTGGGGGGGTTGGGGGGATCGTGGTTTGTGGAGACCCCACATTTCTAAATTTAGCACTACATCACTGCCAGGCACCCACAAGTAGACTCAGCTGGCAGATCAGTTAGTAGAGAAAAGGGTGTAACCCATCACCAGGTGCCACCCTTTATGGAAATTGGCTGGTAATTTAGGCCATGGTGAGGGTTAGGACCTGCCATGAGGCATGCCCTCCAGTGAATCAGCTAGCAGGTCAGCTAGCAGAAAAGGGGTGTGGCCTGCCACCAGGAACCCTCCAGATGGAGCCCAGCAGACTAAGCTGACAGGTTGGTCATATTTGGGTGCACTAGGCAAGCAGTGGTGGGTCCCAGGTAATTTGTATGTTACTTCAGACAGTGGCGAGAGGGTGGAACCCAAGTGCAGTGACCCTAAGGTGAAAGAACCTAGAAGACTCAGGTGGCATATCGGCAGCACTGGGGGTGTTGACCTAGCAGAGGTGGACCCTGGGTAAGATGAGCTGGTAGGTCAACCAGCAGTGAAGGGTGGCCTACCACCAGGCACCCTTGGAGAAAAAAGATTCAGCTAGTAGGTTTGTCAGCAGTGAGGAGCAAAGGAGACCTGACTTGCAGGTCGGCTAATGGTTAGGAGCAGCACAGACTTGGCTGGTGGTGTATCACATCTACAAATGCTTTTACTTAACAACACTAACAGCATCCAGTACTTCGTGAGGCATGTGTGGCACCTGGGGAGGCTGTCCTGGAGAAGTTGGGAGGTGTAGTGGGCATCAATAATTAAGCCATCCTTATCTTCATGCAGGGTTGGACAAGTACATACCTAGCTACTTGGCTATTGAGGCCAGAGTTCCCAAAGTGGGTCTGATTTCTCACAGAAGCCCTTCTCAGGGCTAATAAACACCCATAGCCATTAGACGTACAGTAGCATATCTTTTAGTGGTCAAGAGAAGGTAAGAGCTAACCTTCTTTGTATTTTACTGTGGAGCGTGAGGTTGCCCTACATTTTAGAATGTGTTATTGCACATTTTAGAATAATAGGTCTTAATTAAGATTTCTGTTACTTAATTCAATAGCCAATTGCATCATACTTATTGTTTACAAAGTCTGTTTATTGCATTGGTGTTTAATTTTGTTTATTTTTTTAGTAAAGTTTTATTTATTCTTATGAATTCTGTATGATAGTGGTTTTCTTAGTAAGTATTGGTGCCCCTTTTAGTATATTTCTCTGCATGTTGGACATAGTACCATTTCTGCAGGAACAATGCTCCCCCAATTAAGGTACTTTTTCATTTCCACCAGTGGATGACTCCACACTACATGTTGGTATCCAACCATTGCTCCAAACAACCATACATTGTCACTTCAGCCACTTTAAGACTACTACTTGTAGCTGAGAGAGGTACTGCCAAGAACACCATCTTAATGATGTCACTGGCACATAATTGAGCATTGATGCCAAACTTCTCACACTGGTGTAGCAGTGGGATTGTCAAGCTCACTTAGTGAATTTGCAGTCCAGAGAGTTTTCACATTTGGAAGTTTTTCCCAGAGAATAGACTAGCCCACATTACAGTCAGTCTATATGGATGACCTGGAAAGAGGAGACTCCCAGAAGGTGAGTAGTTTCAATGATATACATTGCTTCCAGCATGGTGGTCCGAAGATACACAAACTTATCTGCATGCCTGAGGCATTCACAAAAGGTGATTATGAATGGTCAGATTGTGCAGATCATTTGAGCTTATTGTTGAAATTAATAGATATGATAAAGCTACCAAAATCTGATTCATGACACTACTATTCAAAGAACAGGATCTGAAGGTGTACCAGAGCCTTGTTCACAAAGATTGCAATGGTTAACAAAGACTGAATCTGGTAATGAAGCAATATCTCGAACCACCCATTCTAGAAAACTGATCCCAGGTCACATTACTGGACTGCAGGTAACATGAGAAGGAGATCCTCCATGAGTTTGGAAATGTTTTCCACTGATTGATTGCCAAGGCATACCCTACAGCAGTCCTGCCAATATAGGACATACTGTATAGGTACAAGATCACTTCTTGGGCAACACAGGAAACTCAGAAGCTGGAATGCAACTCTGGAGTGCAAAGTCAAAGATGTAGGAGGAAATGGTGCACCTTGTGAGTGAGTGAGTGAGTGAGTGAGTGAGCGAGTTGAGGCAATCTATGATCTTTGATAAGCAACCATGTGTAATGACTCAGATCTGTGAACATGGCATGTCATCTGAGGAAGCCAGATGGATGATGGTCTGCAGAAGACAGCAGGGGCTGTGGAATGCCTAACAAAGAGATGGAGATCCTGAAAACCAGGAATTATGTCCCGTCCATCCAAATTGCCAAGGGGATCATCACACACCTCGAAGACAAAGAGAAAATTCCCAGGCTATAGATGAGCAGAACTGTGAGGGAAGGAAGGAGGGGACAGAAATCCAAAGCAATGCTGGGATGTAGGAGCTTAGACCATGTCCTGTGGAAGTGGCCATGACACCCATTAAAGTAAAGTTGGCTGTGGTAGAGGGTCTGATGCCTGCCATGAAGACTGAGGCCCTCAGAAATTCATGGTTAATATGTAACACCATTAGAAAAGTGTGTTTCTCACAGAAAAAAATAAAGTTTCTTTGTGAAGTACTAGTCAACTAAAGAGAACATATCTCATTGGTCTGTCAATACAGTACATGTAGGACACTGAAACAAACAACCCCAGCCTGGAGCTCTGACCTTACTTTGACACTGTGAACATGGACAATGGCCAGGTTCTTAGGATCCTGAACATCTGGGCTGATGACTTTCAGATTGGAGAGTTCTCAGTACAATGGGAGGTACATATCAGTGGCAATGCTAGTGCCTGAGCTCTAGTCATTACTGATTTTCTTACTGAGTTTGCAGCAACTGTGTACCAGGAATCAATGTTTGCCAGGTAGTTGGGTGACAGCTACTCTTAATGTTTAGAAGAGAAAAAAGGTGTCCATTGGGTGATGGTGCCCACTAGGATGATGATCCTACTACAAAATGAGATAATCATATCTGGTATCATCAGGAATTGGAATAGAGCCCAGGACATAGCAGAACAATTAAGTCACCAGGCGGAATACAAGGAGCTGAACTGGTAGTGGGATGAACCATTGTAACCAGTAGGGATGGACAGGTACCAGTTTAAATCCTGAGTATGAACCTGAGGTTAAGATCATAAAGGAGAACACTGTCAATGGTGAATTTGAGCCCCATTAGATCAACACTGTCTTGGGGACAGAGAAGAAAAAAAACACCAAAGCCTGGCTCAGCTACAGCCAACTAGCCTTGCACTGTGGATGAGCTGATATAAAGATGGAACGCCACTCATGCCCTTCAGCCTTGGTGTGAGTCTGCAGTGAGGGGGATCCTTCTGTGACATTTATACCTTCTTCAGCCTGGGAGATTTCTATCTGTACAAAATGGACTTGACATATCACTGTATTGACACTGGAAATTTAAGTTCTCAGAAGTCAGGCCTAAGGAGGGTCCCCATGCATGTGCACGATGAATTCCATCAGCGCCTTGATGATATTAAGAAGCAATGAGTGAGCCAACCTTCCACCAGTCCAAGAGCCATCCTGGTTGTTCTCATCTGCGAGAATAGTGGATTGAGATATTGTGTGGATTATGGCAAACTGGAAATAATTATTGAAAAGGATGCCTACCAGTCACCACAGATAGATGACACTATTGACACGCTAGCCAATACACAGTGGTTCAGCATTTTGTACGTGGCCAGTGGTTACAGGCAAATAGAAATGGTACCAGAAGCCAAGCCTAAGACAACCTTCACCACCAGGGTGGGGCTCTACAAGTTCAATGTGATGCCTTTCGGACTCTACAATATAGCTGGGATGTTCCAGCAGCTCATGCACCTAGCCCTGGTGGGTTTCCAATGGACTATCTGCCTGGTAAACTTGATGACATAATAGGGTTCTGAAAGACTGCGCAGGTACATCTCACCCAGCTGAATGAAGTCTTCCATTGCCAGGAGCAGGCCAATCTAAAGATGAAGCTATCAAAATGCAACCTTCTGCAGACCTTAGTCAAATTCCTAGGGCTTGCCATCAGCACTGAAACATAGAAACATAGAATTTGATGGCAGATAAGGACCGCTTAGCCCACCTAGTCTGCCAATTTTCCTACCTAACAGATAAGCTGCAGATCCTAGTTAACCAACAGCTTACTTCCTTCTACTCCCCACTAGGACTGCCTTATGTCTGTCCCATGCATTCTTGAATTCCCCCACTGTTCTTGACTCCATGACCTCCTCAGGGAGGCTGTTCCATGCATCCACAACCTCTCTGTGAAAAATACTTCCTCAGATTACTCTCTGAGCCGCCCCTCTATCTTCAAATTGTGCCCCCTTGTTCTTGCACATCTCTTTTTCTGAAAGATACTACCCTCTTGGACTTTGTTGATTCCCTTGAGGTACTTGAAAGTTTCTATCATGTCCCCTCTCTCCCTTCTTTTCTCAAGGGTATACACATTAAACTCCTTTAGTCTTTCTTCGTATGTCTTCTGGTGCAGACCCTGCACCACTTTGGTTGCCCTTCTCTGGACAGCCTCCACTCTGTCTATGTCTTTGTGGAGATGGGGTCTCCAGAACTGCACACAGTACTCCAGATGGGGTCTCACCAACTGTCTGTACAACTGAGGAGATTGTCATTGACCCCGAGAAGGTGGAAAGTGTGGGGAGTGGCCCATTCTAAAAGCAGTTCAGAGATACAGAATTTCTTGAGCCTAGCCTCCTATTATTGCAGATTCATTCAAAACTTCTCAAAAATTGCAAAGCCCATGCACCATTCCGTATACAAAGGGGCAAAGTTCATCTGGTCTGGAGCCTGCAGGAGGCATATGATGAGTTGAAGAAATGACGAACTGCAGCACATATCCTTGCTTATCCAGATCAACAGAAGCCATTCATTCTAGATACTGACACCAGTGACCAAGTTATCAGAGCATTACTATCTCAGATTAACAGAAAGAAAGAATGAGTTATTCCTGATGCCAGTAAGCCCTTGTCAACTACGGAGCAAAAGTACGCCACCACTCGAAAGGAGCATCTGGCATTAGTGGTCTTTGTGAAACACTTGTGACATTATATCCTGGTAAAGAAATTAACTCTCTGGCTGGACCATGGTTCTGCACTGGCTCTAAAATTTCTAGCAGCCAGATGGGAACTAGGCCCAATGATTTGAACAGCTTGGTTAATACAAGTATGTAATTGTACACTATCAGCAGACAAGAATAGATCCACTTGAATACTGACACCCTCTACCACAAGTCTCGTGGACAAGTGACCAACCATCCAGAACCCCTTGGAGCTACCATACCTGCCACAGTGCCAGAGGTGACTGAGGAAACAACTTTAGACATTTGCAGGTGTCAAGAGGAAGATGAAACCATTCACCAAAGACTTTGAAGGCAAGTGGCATACCTAAATTGGATGAGAGGACCTGGAAGGAAACTGGTTGTCATCACTTCAGAGGCATTGCTAATGATTTACACACATTAAGAGATGGTTTGCTGGTTCACAGTTTCTACCATATTCACACCAGCAGGTGCCTGAAATGAAATGTGTTGCCCTCTTCTCTAGCATCCCTCATGCTCCTCTTCCTCCACAATGCCAGACGTGCTGCACATCTTGTAACCAAAAAGGTGATAGAAAACATCAGACCCCACTTCTGGCCTCACTGGTAGCAAGGTGTATGAGACTGGGTTAGACCATGTAGAGAATGTGCCTTCAAACATAGTGAATGGACCACAAGAGCTCCCCTGTTAACCTCCCACACCAGTCATAGGTGGAATGAGGGGCCATCATCATACTGAACCCCATTCTACTCATTCAGGACAACAAGAATGTTATGGTTGTAGCAGATTACTTTACCAAGTAAGCAGAAGCCTATGCCGTACCAGGTCAATATGCTATGAATGTGACCAATATATTAATAACACAATTTATTTGCAGATTTGGCATCCTGGGGTCTATCCATACTGATCAGGGCAGCAAGTTTGAATCTGAGTTTTTCAAGAACTCGGTGAATTAATAGAGGTAAACAAAGCTATACCACCACTTACCATCCCTAGTCAGATGGGTTGATTTAGCATCTGAATAGAATACTCTAGGATATGCTGGCTCTTTTTGAAAATATAAACCAGGACAACTTGGACATTTTGTAGCCATATGTTATGACAGCATGCCACAGCAGTGTTCAGGCATCCACTGGGTTCAGTCCATATAAAGAAATGTTTGGCCAACCCATAACTCTCCCAATCCACCTGCCAATTAGGATGGTTGCAAACCCAGCACCCACTTCTGTGGCTCCTGCACTTAGAGGCATACTGCCTCTTCATCAGGGATGAAGATAAAGAGGCACATGCCTCAAAATACTGGGGCAAGGTTGGTTAATGTGATTTGTTTGTGCACTATTTTTGGAATAAATGTCTACCTTTTGCAGGCCTTTGTGTGTGTTGTTTCCCCTTCTGCACATCAATTTCTAGCCACGGCCATACTGCAAACCACTGCCTGTGCAGCGCACAACTCTGCCCTCCCACTCAGATGAACAGCATGAAATGGTGCAACTGATGTCATGGAATGTCTTAGAAATATGAAAAGAAAGAGCATTAACTGCTGAGGAGAGTGGGACTCTATGCAGCTCAATGGTCACCCAAATGATAGATTATTTATTCATCAAAATTTGGCCAGAGCATATCAGAATATATAACTGGCATGGAAAGGAAAAAAGGGAGAGCAGTTAACTATGTAACAATAATTTCCTACCATCTTTAAAGGACAAATAAACCCCCGTTTTCCTGTACCTTGTAGGTCCTGTTGCTCCTTATCGATCGTTATGTGTCAGTCTCCCTTACAATCCTGTCAAGTTTCATTATTGTTCATCCTTCCATTTTTTTGCAATTAAACTCATGATTTTAGTATGCTAGCATTTGTTTTGACTGCTAATCTTGGTCTGCATACTCCGCCCACATGATTCCTACCTCCTGACGTCAAACGCGATGACATCACAGTAGCGAGTCATCAGCTACCCAAAGACTACTGTTGCTGCACGGTCCTGCAAGTCAATGTTCGATATCAGTCCCTGTGTGGGATTGTGAATGTGAGCTCAAGCAGTTTTGGGCTTAATAATGAAAGAAATACTATTGTGGCTATGTGGAAAAAAAAAAAACCATGAAGCCCCCCCCCAGCATCAACAGTAGTATGCTATGCAGTATTGCCTCAATCTGTCATTTTTATGCAATAATCTCCAATGTGTTTCAGTATGTGCTGTGTTACTAAATTAATTGAAAACAATATTTACTGTGTGTTTTTCTTTTTTTGTGTAATTCTTCACTACCATAAATGTGGCTTGACATATTCTTACGGTCTTTTTTAGGTAACATTGGTTTATGCAAGCTTCCTATTGGTTGTCAGTGATGGAACGTTTACTGTATCACTTGTCTTGGAGGGAAAATGAAGACAAAATAAGTTGAAGGAGGGAAAATGCCATTTGAGGTCTGACTGATGACAGCTAAGTTCAATAGTGAACTATCCGATTTCTATTACAGTTATAAATTAATGTTTTGTGTGCTCATTATTAATTATTCTGACCATGCCATATTATGTTGTTTTTGGATGCAAGAATAGAAGTGTCCGTGGCTGTGGAATACATTTTTTCAAGTTCCCCCATGACAGAGTTATGTGTAAGGCATGGATTCATTTTTATCATCGCCAAAATTGTATGCCATCTAAGTACAGCTGCGTTTGCTCAGCACATTTTGAGCGTTCCACATATGAACGTGACCCACTCAAGTTTGAAGCTCTTGGATGGACTGGAGCAAAGCCCAAGCTGAAACCTGATGCTGTACCCAGTATTTTTATCACTACATCAACATTAGTGGCAACATCTTCTCCAAAGAAAAGGTCAGCATATTTGAAGTGGCAAAAACATGAGGTGATTTCTTGTGCTATTATATATAATAATGTTTTCATTTGGTTTTGTTATTTCTTATGCATTCTACATTGTGTCATGGCACCACAACTTCTTTTTCCGTGGCATGTTGTTGTGAGATGACATTGACAGTTTGTATAATCATGCCGTGTCTCTTCTCATGGTGTCTCAAGTGTACTCATTTTGTAGGACAGCTGGTGCACGGCCACAGCTGTTATTAACAGTTACAAGTAAGGGTACGAGTTTCAAGCAATCTAAACATATTTATCTGCCACAGTAAGTGAATTCATGCTGTATAGTTTAAGTCTTACACCTAGACTTCACCTTATTCCCTAGGAAAGGAAGTCATAAAATAGGGGATGGCACACTATATTCAATCTAGGTGTGGCTTAAACTTGTGAGGGAGGAAACGGGGTGGGTGGCTGACCATATCACCTTACCTGTTGAGGACAGGCCTGGCCTTCAGATCATAGAGGAGGGGTCCAGCAAAGGTCTATGGAAGGATAGTACTATAGATGAGAAAGGAGGGTGGATGTATATGAAATATGGAGGGCATGGTAAAGGGGGGTAGGGACAAGGGTTGGTGGTGTTGTTGGTTAATGCGAGGAGCATGGGTAATGATGCCACAGTTCCAGGCCCTATAAATGGAAGGATGGGTAGATGTGGCATTGGTCACAGAAACCTGTGCTAACCCTAGGCATGGTTGGGTGTTACTGTGAGTGGATATACAGTGCTTAGGAAGGATACAAAGGAGGCTAGAGGGTGATGAATGGCTGTGTGCATTACACAAAACGTAGAGATTATTATGGTGGAGGAAGCAGAGAGAAATGTGGAGACCTTGTGGGTGACCATGCGAGCCCCATGTATGAGGAAAGATCAAGATGGGAGTGGTTTATAGTCTACCAGGGATGGCTAATGTTGTGGAGTACTGTTTGCTGGATAACATTAAGTGACACTGTGGACAAAAAGGGGAGGTAGTGGTGTTGATGGGGATCTAAATATGCCAGCTACTGACTGGGGAACCATGAATTCCATGGTGACCAAGGAGCAGAGGTTGCTGGATGATTTCCTGGCTGTAATCCACAGTCATCAGGTGTTTCAGCATACAAGGTATGGTCATGTACTGGGCATAGTTCTGGCTGATGGTGATCTTGTAGTGGATGTGGCAGAGTACGATCCCCTGGCAGGGAGTGTCCATGATATTGTCTGGTTGAGGATAAGTTTTTTGGGGGTAGGAGGATAGGAACAGGACAATGGCCATTGATTTAAGTTGGGCAGACTTTAGGGGCATGGGAGAGATTCTCAAGGAGCACTGGGAGTTCATAAAACTTGGACTTTAGGAGTCCACCATGACCTGTGCAAAAGTGAAATGTACAATGGCTCGGTTAGACCATACCTTGAGTACTGTGTGAAGCAGTGGGGGCTACACCTGAGGAGGGACATCCAGGTCATAGAAAGGGTTGAGAGGAGGGTGACCAACATGATCTGGATGCTGGAGGATTTCACGTATGAGGAGAGACTAGAGTAGTTCAACCTATTGTCACTGGAGGAGAGGAGAGACAAGGGGGACATGACTGAGGTGTTCAAGTACCACAAGGGAATAAATAGGGTAAATCAGGAGTTGACCTCTAGGCCAAAGGAGAGTGAAATCAGCAAAGGACAAAGATGGAGGCTGGAAGGGGAAGGATAATGGTGGAAAGGAGGAGGAGGAGGTATTTGAGTGACATAGTTGTGGAATCATGGAATGCACTGCCTGGTGATTTGGCTCTGGCTTGTACGGGGTGTGGTTCAACACAGGGTGGAACAGCTACAGAATGGTGATGAATCAGAGGATGGCTTGCCCCTAGGTTTTTTGGAATGGAATAGAGGTCAGGAGGCACATTGATACATTACTGGTTCATGGCCTCGGTACACACCTATGGTTCTGAAGGTCCAGCGCACTGGAGAGAGCATAATGCATAATCTGCTGGCAAATAGTAAGTTACTATGTTACTGTGTGTAAAATAAGTCAAGGGTGAATGAGGAGAAACATGGTACACAAAGAACAATGACTTTTATGTCAACATACCAGGATACACAATATACAGGAGGTAAAGGGAAGTGAAAAGCAGGGGAGGAGCACCTCTGTAGGAAAGGGAATGGAGCAAAGTAATGTAACTGAACTGAAGGGACATCAGGAAGTAGAAGATGCACTGTGGGTCACACTGGAGACAGGAATTAGCTCCACAATTCACAGGGGGGTAGTATACAGAACCCCAGCTCAGGGATAGGCAACAGACAATGAAATGATAGAATGCATTTTTGGAATGGCAGAGAAAGGGGAAATATTGCTGATGGTGGACCTGAATATACCATATGTTAAGTGGAGCACTTTTGGTGCAGTCACATCCCGAGCAGGGCCATTCTTGCTGCCCTACAGGGTGCAGACCTCAGACAGCTGCTGTTTCAACCCACACAAGAGGGAGCAATGTTAGACCTGGTACTCTGAAATGTGTACAGAGACCTCACATGTAGAAATGGGTTCACGATACATTATGCTGTACAGTCAAGTTCTACAAAAGTGAAGGTACTGCATTTCAAGAGTGCTGATTTTCTCAAAATGGGACAGTGCCTCATAACCCCAGTAGCAAACAGTTAAGAAATAGGGTGCAGAGCAACAATGGCAAAATATCACAGCGTACATCATAGAAGCAACTAGACTTTCTTGTGAAGCTGTTATGCAATTGCCCTACTGACATCGAACCCTCAAGACAATCAACAAAGTCCAAGAGGGCAACATATTTCAGAGAAAGGGATGTGCAAGAACAAGAGGGCACATTCTGAAGATAGAGGGGAGAAGGCTCGTAGGTAATGTGAGGAAGCATTTTTTCTCAGAGAGGGTTGTGGATGCATGGAACAGCCTTCTTGAGTAGGTGGTGGAGTCAAAACACTTGTGGAATTCAGTAATGCATGGTATACATATAAGGCAATTGTAGTGAGAGGAGGATAGGAGGAAGTGGGATGTTGGTTAAGCTGGATTTGCAGCTTATCCATTAGGTCATGAAATTAGTACACTAAGTTGGCAAAGTGGTCCTTATGTGCCATTGAAGTCTATATTTCTATGTATCTGTATGTTTCACTGATATACATGATGGCTTCATGGATATGGCTTTGTATCAATGTGCAATAAGAGCTGTTGTGACTGCACTTACTGTCCTTGCTCCAGTCACTTTGTTAGCCATATGTAGTACTTACTCCACCAAACCAATGCACTCACTCAACATGCCACTGCAACACTAGCCTTACCCTCACTACTCCATGAACCCTCTGCCAAACCCCTTACTCCTGAATACCAGCAACACCGTTTACTCCAAATACTACCACCTCCTAATCAACCTTTCATCTCCCACCCATGTGTTCCTTATCTGTATCCCTCTGTCTCGTTCTGCACAACCCGTTTGTGTTATCTAGTGTTTAGCAGATCTTGGTGTGATGTTTGAACTGACCATCCTTAGCCTCAAGGCCACATGACATGTCACTGGTGAAGATATTGAAGAATACTGCCCCTAGTACTTACACATCAGATACCACACTTGTGTATTGCATGTCTTCTGACTGTATACCATTTACCACCACTCTTGTTTTCTTTCCACCCAGCAGTTAGCCACTGTCTCAATACCCTTTGATATATGCCATCATGTCCCATTGGCTTGTCCACCATGAGCTTAACGAGCTGTTGTGAAACCCTTTATTTGATGATGGGACAAGTGCACACCTCCCTCTACCGTGTGTACATGGTGCAGAGCTGTGAGCCCTGCCCTAACTTCTCCACAGTAAATACTGAGCCGAAGTATCTGTTTTGGATTGAAGCTTTTCCTTTCTTCACTTCTACACAGTCTCCCTTATCCCCTTTGATCGTTGCAATACCCCTTTTGACTTTCTTGTTTCAGTAATGTGTATATAGAAAGTCTTGTCCCCTTCTTTTACTGTCCCTGCTAGTATTTCCTTGTTTTCGTCCTTTGCCTGTCTTACTGCCTTCCCTGCTGATCTTATGGAACTTTCTTACATATTTGTCATGCTGCACTCCATTAACACTTCAAAGTTGAGTGATGCCATACTGATGTAGAGGCTGGTGTCCCGTTTATAGGCCAATAAAATTACCAGCTTTTGTCTGCGGATGAAGTGTCACAGAGCAACATAGAATTGTATTAGCTGAGTGCGATGGTTTGTATGTCATCCACCGTTTCTCATATTACTGCAATGTACCACACCATTGAGATATTGTGGTACATTGTGGAATGATTTGATTATTTATGTCTCTGTTATATATGTTGCACAGTGAGTCATTGTACCCATTTTTACATCCCTTTTCTGCCTTTTTTTTAATAGTTTATTGAATCTGTGCTTTCAAAAATCCAAACGCTGGATACCCACGAGGAAGGTCCAAGTACTTCTGCACCACCTTCAGCAGTTCATACACTATGTGTCACACAGAACTCTGATGTGGACAATGCCCACATTGATGTTGATGTTTCAGTATCTGCAAAGGACACCATGGAAATGTACACTGATGAAAATCGGGCAGAGTACAACAAAGACGCAGATGGTGTACAGAGTGTCATGATGTCTGACCAGTGGAATATTTCATACATTTTAAATGACAGCTCTGTTGTGCTGTGTGACAGCAGCATATTGACAAGCAATCATGATATGTCCACTACCACTGTGGTTCCAACACCAGTTTGTGAAGTCAGTAAAAGTGCAAAATCCATGAAAAGTGTCAAGACACAGATGGATAAAATGTTACAGCATACAAGAAGAACACAGACATCATTGCCACTTATTGTAAAGAAACAGACTTGCACCATGGTGTCAGTGGGAACACAGTGTGATATTCAACAGGTCACGGAATAAGACACTGCAAAAAAACATGGCACTGATATTGATTATGAATATTCAACCAGTGACACTGACTCATCATTGGATATCGAGTCGAGCAACAATGATGATGACTATGACCCCAGCATGTGCACAAAGCACAACAGAAGGAAACCTAGCCTAGACACAGACAAATCAGTTCCACTTCGAAGCAACACCACACCTTCAGATGACAGGTACTTCTTTGTGTCGGAGACATGCCTGCAATTGCTTTTCCAGATATGTCATATATTTATTTATTTTATTTATTGTGATATTCAGAAAGACCTTTGAGTCAGAGACTCATTTACAAAGGTTCCACTTCATACATAAATTGAACAGGGACGGGACTTATGATACAGAGAATACAGTACATAACAAAGTAACAATTATAATCAAAAACAGGTTACATGTTGTTTCATGGAGGTTTAACAGAGATTTAGGTACTTTAGCACAACCAGAGGGAAGGAAAAGACAGAGAGACTCTGTAGGAGGCTGATTGTCATGTTACGTAAATGCATTATTTTTGTACATTGACCTGCTAAATAGATTGTTTGAAAGGAGGCAGTGGCAGGGCTATATGTAGGGCTGTAACAAGCACCATCATCAAACAAATGGTTGGCACGATGATTGATGTTGTGTCCACCTGTGCCCATGGTCATGTGCAAACATGGAAGACTCAGCAGATGCATGGAGGAATGCCTACTGGAAACTTTGTGTGTTGTACGTCTGTGTTCACTTCTGGAATACCACCAAGTAAAGCCCTTTGGCTGTTCAGTCAGATGCGCATGCTTGAATTTTCACTAGTCACCTACCACAAGGTTCAAAAATGTTACATAGTGCCGGCCATACAGAATGTCTGGCATTGACATAAGGAGCATATTATTCAGGAAATGAAAGTTATTTTTGCCAGCACCAGTTAGTCCAAAGTATTTCTCAAACACCAAGGCAAATATTACACATCCAAGGAGACCATATGCTTCAATAAATGTGCTAGAAATGCACAAACAAGGAAGCCAGAGACCAAAAAGATGTGCTGTCAAAGCTAAAATTCATTTATGCACAAAGCTTCAACATCCACATCCATGTACGGTGCCCCCTCCTACAGAAATACAGGATGGTATCCTAACGCTTTTAGCACCATCTAGTGCTTAATCTTAAACTTACTATGTTCTTGCATGAGTGTGTATTGCACTATCTATGTCTGTTGGTAACACAACGTTATTACATATACTGTTTGTACTTCTCTTTCTCAAAAAGAAAGGAAATTCATGGCAAAAAAAATCCATTTAATGCATCAGTTAGGGTTGTTCCACAGCGACAAAAGCAAGGATATTCGGTGTTAGGGTTGAAAACCCTAACTCCGCATTCACTCCCCCACCCCCCCCCAGTACCACACACACACACACATGTGCAAGTAGGTGGGAGGACCAAAGCAACATGAACAATCACAGACAACCAGCAGCAGGTGACCGAAATAAAATACAACTGTCTAAATGTACTACAAGACATCCCCAACACCCGACCAGGTACTGCATGCTCAGTGGAGATCCACAGCAAAACTAAGGCCATGTACACCAAATCTACACATCCCTGATTGCAGGTGCACACAACATACCACATTTAGGAGTTGCATGGCCTTACCTAGTGACGCCTGCGGTAACAAGAGCAGTGTCCAGTGCACCTTACCTTGCAATGGGGCCTGTAAAGATAGAAAAAATAACTTTTTTAAATGTAACATCAAAATGGTGATTCTCTCTCTGTCATGACTTTCAGCATTTTTTTCTTCTAGGAATATTTTTAAGACATGATATTGCCTATTGTCAACAGTATATAAGAGTGCGATGCAAATGACAAATTCTTGATTTTAAGTAATGTTGTTGTCTTTTACAACTGTGGTGTGTTTTTTATTGATACAGCTAGACCTAACTCATATGCTTAAAAGGCCTTACCACTATTTTCACTATATTATTATAGTGATAAAAGTAACGCACTCACAATAATTATGTTTCATAGTAAATAAATAACCAGCTAGGGTCATGTAGCACCTTACTATACATCTTTCCAAAGTAGAGTCCTAGTGGGAAATTAACAGACCATTGATGTAACCCTTGCTTATCATTATTGTTTACTCATACTAAAACTGTGTCAAAATAAATGTATGGAGTAAGCATTGTTAAACTGTTGAATTACACCTCAGTATAACCAATCCAGCAGCAATAATGTTTAGTTTGGAGCACTCACAGCACAGCATACAAATCACTTAAACATGACAAATAATCTTGAGTTTTGTAAAAAGCAGTAATGCTTTGCAACACAACACTGTAAATGATATTTCACACTGCATTATTCACAATACAGTGAGACACATCAGTTATGTATAAAAAAAGTAACATGAACATGCATATCAATGACTTATTATTTACTCTGGAATCTGCTGGCTATATGCAGCTGCACACTAAACTATACCTGGGGGGGGGTGAAGATCCATAATAAATAAAGGGTGAAAAGACATAGCAAGTTACACACAATCAACAGATTGCATAGTATAAGATTATACTACTCATTTGTGTATCTGAGCTAGAGCATTTTTCAATACCAGCATAACAACCATGACAATAGTTCACAGTCATAGTATATGTAAATTAGGTCAGTTGATACAGTGGGTTCTGCCCGTGAAAGTAATAACTCACTTTCAATATGTGAGTAGTTAAGGTGGTGCACTGGACCCTAACATATTGATGATCACAAGCTTTCTATATATAGATACAGTTCTTGGTGCATTGTACTCTACCCCCTCATCTGATAATAATCATAATAAGTAGATGCATGGTGCATCAGTACACTGTAGTCTACCTCCTTGAACAGCAATTGGTTTAATCAAATAGAGTCAGTCAATGTTTATCTGCTAGACCTGTTCCTACTACTGATTATGGTATTTGCAAATGATAGATCACCTTTATTTTGGTACAACAGTACCACATTTACCAGCCATGCACTGATAACCAACAGCAGAATCCTCACCTAACCTCATCAGGAGCAGGTGACATTCTAGAAGAAGACAACTCCTTAAACAGTTACAGACTGACACATACAGTACAGATGTGTGTGTACATATGCAAAATCTGGGCACTGAACATGTATTAGATAGTCTGTAACATAATCCCAATATGTGAATGGTTCATCCATGTATTAACACTCTGTAGTTTAGTACTGTCTGAATGAACATTAACCCATGTATTACACAAACACCCACACAACTGTGACGTAAAATAGCAATACACACTTTAGTGGCCAGGTTAGAGGTCACTAGATCCTGTATACCACTGAAGTAGTTAGTGTGAAGTGAGTGGGTTGCCACTGAGACTATTACTGTTACAGTGGAGAACATAGTACTACTATAAGAGCAGGGTTTGTATCATTTACAAAAAACAATATTGTTATTGGGACCAGGTAGTGTGGGTCAGTATATAATATTATCAGCTCATGCTTGCAATAAGGTAATGGTGTAATGTTGCAGTGGATTAACAGGGAACGCTCAACATCAAAACTATCATGGGCATACACTGTGGTACATTGTTACTGAAGAACATGAGACATCGGACACCAGTGGCAACTACCTGCCAGTTCAGCAGTTGCAAGTTGTCGAGGATCAACAGACCTGTAAGTAAGTCACACATTATCACAAGATAATATCCCCATGTTCACCTTTGATACAGTGTGAGCAACTTCCATATCTATTGCTGAACATTGCATTACATGTACCAAGTACACCAACAGTGCTGCTGGCAGTGTTGTATGCATCTGGTAATCATTGTATTCTGTACACCTATAGGCACAGAAATAGTTAATTTATTGTCTGTTAA
Organism: Neoceratodus forsteri; assembly: GCA_016271365.2. Lineage (NCBI taxonomy): Eukaryota > Metazoa > Chordata > Ceratodontiformes > Ceratodontidae > Neoceratodus > Neoceratodus forsteri. The sequence continues at coordinate 717,085,247 of CM028132.1, read as the reverse complement.
TGTGAAATCTTGCCATTACACAAAGTCTTTCTGAAAGTACACTTTAAATACCAATGTAAGTATTTGTGCTCCTCAGCACAGATATGATAGTATGATGTGTAGATGAATCATGCATTATTATTTACCAGGTATACTGATTTGCTTGATATGCAGTTTCAGATTGTTAGTTTTAATAATCTACTTAGCAGCACATCTTACCCGAATATTGAATATAAAGACACTTACGGGCAGCACTGGTGCCAGGTTCCTGCTTCACCTGCACAGATGGTTCTGTCACTGCCTCCCTGGCCACTGTTAAAAACAAAATAAGCACAAAATATAACATCACTTCCTTCTGTTTGTTAAGCTATTCAAATGCTTTCGTTGTATAACACATATTGCATTTTGACTGATGGTGGTATTCAAGCATGTGCCACAGTTTTTGCATGTTGATCAGTACAAGACTTATCACGCACTTTAGGGAAGCTTAGTTTTCTATGTCTTGACAGTCTTGTCCATGTTTCAACTATTATAACTAAATGCAGTGTGAGCAGATGAACACTGGATACATTGCTGTTACAGTGGAAAAATATTTAGTTGGCAGTATTAACTTGCATAATCACCACTTACACATATCTGTAATGACAGTATTTAGAACTTGAGACATTAACATAACAATGAAGATTGCATCACAGTTTCACACTCCTTAGACTTATAAAGTATCTGCAAAAATGACTATACAGTATAAAGTCCACTCCTGACTGGACTCTTGGTCCACTCCTTCATAATGATCAATCCTCTATAATCCCTGCCACAGCACCTGCCCCATGACTGACAGGCTTGTTCTATTGTCTCCCTACCTTTACTCCTCTTTACTCTGGAGAACCTGCAGAGTGGGTTCTGCCCATGGGTAGCTAATCAGGGCTAGGATTGCTCATCATAGTTGTATGAGCGGGTGTTTTTCAATGTTTCTTACTTTAGACACTCCTCCCCCTAATTATGTTAGCAGTGACATCAATACACATGACATGCTGACACACACCATAGTCAGATGCTGACAATGTCCTCTCCACCACAACTGTTAAGAGTTGCCTGACACCACAGTACCCATGCTTCCACTGGCGCAGATGTGTCAGGTGCTGAAAGCACCCTAGAAACCCACACCAGGAGGAGGACAGCATCTGTTGAGATGATCAATCCTGCTCCTCCCCTCAAACCCTAGATGGCCCTGACTCTGTATACAAACATGTGTCAGCAGCATTGCACAAGGTGTGGTGTCCAGCAACTCAACCCTCAGTGACACTTTTTTATTTTGGTTTTTCTTTTTATGAAGCCTCAGCAGTGTGCAGTTGATGTTAAGATTGTTGGAACATATGTTCAGCACTTAATAGACTGAATATCATGATCTGGCAGACATGCATGGGTCCCCCCCCCACCTGAGTTGTATGTTTAACTAGTGCTTACCCTATCATATGATGATATGACAGTACTATTAAGTCTTTACTATATCGTACCTGTGCACATCAGTGGGTCTTACATGTCACAACAGTATTATCACCATAAAAAAAATTAAAATGTCACCCCCAAGTATATCATTTTTTTTCTATTATCATCTTACCATCTGACTCAATGACAATGACACTGTCAGTGTCAAAGTGTTCAGCCTCCACAGCTTCAGACTGTGCTGGTACTACCTCAGCAGGACAAGCAGGTTGCCTACGGTGATCTGTCAATGAAAGATAATAGGTATATTTACTGGCTCTTTTCTTTCTCTGTTTAGTTATCACACAGTACATTTTCTAAGCAATTGACATGATTCTGCCACTTGACATTGTCCTAATTGAACTATAGGCACACCCTTATGACATAACAAGTTTCTACTAATCAATATTTGATGAACTGTAGATTACCCATGTACACAGCACTTCAGTATTTAGTACTGACACAATAACAGCAATGAAATAACACTGTTCTTGAATGTAATACATACTGCATAGTAACTCGCACTACTGTGTGATAACAGAAATACAGTACATATAGATCTCTAAAATACATCATAACACATTAAATCTGGCTGACACACAGTGGTAATGACATCCAAGAGTACTGTTGCAATATTAGTCCATTTGACGCCAATCACCTCCACAAATGAACACACACAGCAAAATGCTATGTCGAAGAATGTTGTTTATCAAGACAACATTAAAAAAATAATAATCATAATATTATCAATTAAGACATATTAATATGATGGATAGAGCAACAAAGTAAGCAATTCCAAAAATACTTATTTATCCATTCGTGTAGCAGTACTATAATATTATTCTATCACTGATAATTTGTTAAAATTACTTACATTGAAGAAGGCGCTTCCCTGAAGCTGACTTGCCTGTTGCCTTCCAGAGTTCATAGGTTAGGTAGTACCAGCACTTATCATTCTCTGGTATCTCCTCCCTGTGCTTCAATACATAAAAGCGCTGGCACAACTGCCTCCACTTCTTCTTCTTCAGTTGTTCTACTGTCTTGTTTTTTACTTTTAGCACCATATGCAGAAAGCTGTTTATGCGCCTCCACATTGAGTCCAACTTCCAGTTAGTGCTCCGCATCAATATGCAAGCACTACCTCTTGCCTGGACTGCCTCAAGCAGTGCACACACCTCTCTCATGCTCCACTGTCTCATTTGTTTCCTTTTAGCTCTGCAATACATAAATAAGAAAAGACAGTGTATAGATCAGAACAGTGAAGTAAACTGTAAATGTAATACTACTTTTTTTTGAATAATTATGCATGTTTTTTTTTCTGACCCTCTTTGTGCCATAATAAGTGCCCAGTTGCAAGGATAGTAATACAATGACAACCCGTCTGTCTTTCTATGCATGTCACTATATTTATAATATGTCAAAACGTGACACATTTAATTAAATATTAGCAGTGGATGCTGTTAACTACGTCTTTAGCATAGACAGAAATATTAACATGTTGATGTATTAAAAATACCCACTACTGACAAACTAACATTGACTTCAGGACATTGATACTGTGGCTACTGTTACTGCAAATCTCGGTGCAGCATGAGCATGGTAAGACACAGCATAGTCCAAGTATTACTTTACTGTACTGTTGCATGGTTCAGCTGTATTGAGAATATTGCCATACGCATGACTGTTGTTCATGGCACAGTGGGACTATCACCAGGCAAACAGTACAACACCAACAGTAGTAATGCATCAGCAAAAGTGCAGCTCTGTAAGTAACAGCAACCACTATATTCAACAGTGGAAGCACAGAAAAGTCCACCAGCTATCTACACTATGAACTGTCCAATCACCATTGCATTATGTCAACAAACATATGCAGCTGTGTTGCTGTACGGTGACAAATATGTGATGCTGTACCAGGCTGCAACCATCATCAAGCACTAGCCACTTTTCTTTGTCTGTACCTTAACAAAGCACCTTAAAAAACACACAGTGTAAAAACACACACAAAAAATACTGGTTTCACACTGCCCCCCCCCCATACTCTAATCAGCTGCACCATCAAAGAAGTATCATTCCTGATGGTGGAAATCTGCACTCAGCACAATTGCAGTTAATATGATGAAAACAGCACAAAGGGTCTGTGGTGGCAGCATGCTCTCCACCTTTACAGTCACACCCTCCAGCCCACTCCCTCCCCCCCATCTCTTACACCAGTCTGCATGATATGAGAACTGTTCTATTTTTTCACCAAGTGTTTTTGGTTCTGAAAACAACCTTTTTTCAGTTTGATATCTGTTTAAACAGTCTGAAAATCTCAGAGGACTTTGACGATTGCATCCTGAAGGTCACCCAGCAAACGTTAATTGCCATCATGTGAAAAGTGTACACCATCTGGTAGGTATAGCCAATCATAAGAATACTTAATTTCCAGGTGACATATGGTGTACATTCCAGCCATGCATATAAATACAGATATTTGTATGTTAAGTTTTCTTTGGGTTCTGTCAATCAGGTACATATGGTGTTCTGCTTGCCAGACCCTATGCTCTGTAATATCCGAAAAAAAAAATTGACAGGTAGGCAACATACTCATAGTAGAAGTGAGGTCCAATTTTGCTTCTCTTACTAAACCCACCTAGCGTTTGGTTCCCAAATCATTGCCTCCAAGATGTATCAAAAATATGTCTGGATGAGCCTGAGTACTCAAATGTCTGTGCATGGTTGGCATGAGGTGCTCCCACCTCATCCCAACCCTGGCAAACCACTTTACACAGCTATTTGGGAGCTGCAGGTTTCTCCAGAGATCACTGTGCTGAGCATACTCAGACGCTCGCTTCACTATACTGCTGCAATAATCCACAAAGTCCTTTTGCTGTTTTCTGCCATTCTCAGCTTTTCAACTTAGAAGTGGACAGAGAGCTACTAAAACAATCAGTGTTCACCCTGTAGTACCTAAGCAGTAGCAAAAGTAAAACTGCAATTTGCCTCCCAAGTTCAACACTGGTCCAGTGGGCTGACCCACGAGACACAAATAAAAGTAATCATTGGCTAATACTCTGCCTTCCTTAACCAATGTAGTGTGTTCACTGAATATGCCTACAGGTCTGCTCCAGCTAAAATGTGGGAGAATTTCAAGGTGGGAGAAATGCATCATTTTGATCATCAAGCACTATCCACTGTTCTTTGTCTGTACCCTAACAGAGAACCTTAAAAAACATGCAGTGTAAAAACACAAAAAAATACTGGCTTCACACTCCCTCCCCAACACTACAATCAGATGCATCATCAAAGAAGTATCATTCCTGATGGTGGAAATCTGCACTCAGCACAATTGCAGTTAATACAATGAAAACAGCACAAAAGGTCAGTGCAGTGCCATACTCTCCACCTTTCCAGTCATACCCTCCAGCCCACTACCCCCCCATCTCTTACACCAGTGTGCATGATATTAGAACTGTTCTATTTCTTGACCAAGTGTTTTTGGTTCTGAAAAGAACCTTTTTTTACTCAGCTATCTGTTTAAACAGTCTGAAAATCTCAGAGAACTTTGAGGCTTGCATCTTGAAGGTCACCCAAGAAATGGCAATTGCCAGCACTCAAGAAGTGTACAATGTCTGGTAGGTATAGCCAATCATAAGAATACTTAATTTCCAGGTGACGTATGGTGCACATTCCAGCCATGCGTAGAAATGCAGATATTTGTATGTTGACTTTTCTTCGGGCTCTGTCAATCAGATATACATGGTGTTCTGCTTGCCAGACCCTAACATAGAAACATAGAAACATAGACTTTGACAGCAGATAAGGACCACTTGGCCCACCCAGTCTGCCCATTTCCCTACCTACTGGATAAGCTGCAGATTCTAGTTAACCAACAGCCTACTTCCTGCAACCCCCCACTATAATTGCCTTGTGTCTGTCCCATGCATGTTTGAATTTCCCCACTGTTTTAGACCCAATGACCTCCTCAGGAAGGCTGTTCCATGTATCCACCACTCTCTCTGTGAAAAAAATATTCCTACACTCTGTAATATCTGAAAAAATGATTTTACAGGCAGGCAACATACTCATAATAGAAGCGAGGTCCAATTTTGCTTCTATTACTAAATCTACCCAGCGTTTGGTTCCCAAATCATTGCCTCCAAGATGTATCAGCAATATGTCCAGATAAGCCTGAGTACTCAAAAGTCTGTGCATGGTTGGCATGAGGTGCTTCCACCTCATTCCGCCCCTGCCAAACCACTTTACACAGCAATTTGGGAGCTGCAGGTTTCTACCAAAATCACTGTTCTGAGCATACTCAGACGCTTGCCTCACGATACTACTGCCAACAATCCACAAAGTCCTTTTGCTGTGTTCTGCCATTCTCAGCTTTTAAGCTTGGAAGTGGACAGAGAGCTACCAAAAAAGTCAGTGTTCACCCTGCAGTACCTAAGCAGTACTGAAAGTAAGACTGCAATTTCCCTCCCAAGTTCAACACTGTTTCAGTGGGCTGACCCATGAGACACAAAAAGAAGTAATCATTAGCTAATACTCTGCCTTCCTTAACCAATGTAGTATGTGCAGTGACTATGACTGCAGTTCTGTTCCAGCTAAAATGTGGGAGAATTTCAAGGTGGCAAAAATGCATTGTTTTGATAGGCAGTTTCAAACAATTATAAGTGCAGGGACATGTCTGATTGATTCCCTCTTCTGTTATGGTACATGTGCACCTTGTATCTCCCTCCATTTGCAGCTGTATCTGTGCAAGTAAGTACCAAATAATTGTCTGACTTTCAACAGTTGTACCTAAATAATGCAGCATCATAAGTTATTTTTAGCAACATAGTTGAATTGAGCAGTAAAAAACATTTTGGTTAATACTATTTACCTGTTACTAACACTTTTATCATAGTAGAAAATACTTTATAAAATATGATGTACTTACAGTTATAAATGTGGTGTGTCTCAGTGTAGGCTAAGATGGCTGTCATGGCCTTCTTCTTCAGTCTTCTCCATCTCTGATTGGTTGTCTTACATGGCCTGATAAATCTAGCACAACATTGGCAGAACTAGCTGTCAGTCTAATAGCAATCAGGATGTCATTCACTAATGCACACAGTAACTCCCCACAGGTCAAAATTTGTGATACTTTTGAAAGTACAACACTACTTTTGCGAAACTGTCGAATGAACGACACTACTTTTTCGATGCTTTTGAACATGCAACATTGTTTTTTCGGAAGTGTCGAAGTTCAAAAGTATTTTTTGACACTTTTGCACGTCCGACATTACTTTTTTGACATTACTTTTGATACTTTCGAATGAACAAAACTATTTTTTGCCACACTTTTTTATTTGTTTATTTGTTTATTTGTTTATTGCATATTTTCGGAATTACAAACCTTTGAGTCGCAGACTCATTTGCAAAGGCTCCACGTCGGTTACAGTGGTGGAGGGGAGATAGAGTACAAGGATACATACATAGTAAGGCAGTATACAGGAGAAACATACACACTCAAAAATAATACACATGATAGTTCTGAACAGTGCAGTCCAGGCTTTATCTTAATACAGCAGTGACTGTAGCAGGGACATTAAGGGTATCATTTGTTAGACTAGGGGAGGCGTGTTCGTGGGATCCATGAGACCCTGTGTCAGTTTTTAATGGAAGGTGATTCTGGGGTCCATGAGACCCTGTGTCAGATTTTTTTTTTTTTTTTTATTTAGTGGTAAGGTAGCCTACTTAGGAGAAGAATAGCTAGCCACAGGCACAGGAATGGGATTCAGCTAGGTGGGCTTTGAGGCCTGCTTTGAAACGGGAGATGCTGTGTGACTGAGTGAGCCAAGGAGGTAGTGCATTAAGCCAACGAGGAGCACGGTACCGAAACGATCTTTGACCCATTGATGTCCTACAGTGGGGGATCCAGAATGAAGGATTAGAGGCGAGTCGGGTATTGCGCCTGATGGGGGCTGGTCTGATTATTGGGAGAAGGCCAAGTGGGGCAGTCTGAAGTTGTATTTTTTTAGCCAGGATACAGGTGTGGTAGTGTAGTCTTTGTTGGAAGTTTAGCCAGCCAGTCAGGGCATATAGGTCACATGTATGAGTAAGCTGGTCACTGCCGGTGACTAGTCGGCAGGCTTTATTCAGGGCGGTGTCGATACTGCTAGTACCGTGAGTTCAGCCGATCCATATCGATATCCCATAATCGATTAGGAGAGGATTGAGGCAGAGACTGCTAGATGCAAGGCCTGTGGGGTAAACAGTGTTTAACCCGATAGAGATTCCCACTTGTGTTAACAGCGGTGGAAAGAAGTTGGACGTGTCTATGGTAGGAGAGGAGGTATCTAAAGTGATACCCAGGTATTTGAAGTTAGGTGGTTCAAGGGGGTGCTTGCTTGTTGTTAATTAGTAGAGGCGATTGGCTGTGTGGGTTTTGTCGGTGTGCAAATAACATGGATTTAGTTTTTTATAGTTGATGATCAGGCGGTGTTCATCGAACCATGATTCTAGCTCCCCAAAGAAACCCTGTAGGGCTTGCTGCAGGTGCATGGTTAGGGGTGTTTCCAGAATATTACCGCATCATCCGTGATAGAGAAGCATGTTTCACTGCATGCCGTGGGAAGAGAGTTTAAAAGAGGGAGAAGAGAAGGGGGCTAAGGATAGACTTCATGGGACCCTCAGAGCACACTGCTCTCTATGGGAGGAGATGGTGGTATTTTACCCTAACTTGCTGAGACCGGCCTGATAGGTAGTCCCTGAACCAGGCAGTCACCTCAGTGACCACATTTAGCTGTGGCATTACATGAAGCAACAGATCGTGACTGACTGTGTCAAACGCTTGGTGAGGTCCACGAAGATTGCACCTGCAACAGCTCCTTGGTCCAAGGCCTCGTGGATGAATGAGGTGAGCTCGGTCAGTGCGGTCACAGTGCTATGTCCTGTCCGGAACCGTGCTGAGCATGACTAAGGAGGTTGTATCTAGTGAGGTGTTCTGTAAACTGGTCAGCGACTATTTTTCCAGCGCTTTAGAGAGCGGAGGAAGTATGGAGATAGGTCTATAGTTGCTTGGTAAAGTGGGTCTCCACTCTTCAAGATGGGAGTGATTAAGGCATTCTTCCAGGTTGAGGGAACTGACCGAGGCAGAGAGAGATTGAGAATTTTAGTGAGGGGGAATTGTGACGCCCAGTGTCAGCCGAATGAGCTTTAGATCGAGTGAATCATTGCTGTACCGGAAGTGGAAGTGCATTGGTAATGTAATGTTTTGCTTCCTGGAGGAGATGACTCTCAGTCTGAATGGTAGTGAATCCGAGTTAGTGGGAGTGTCGAGGGGGGGACTGGTGAAGAAATTAGGGGAGGATACTGAGAGGTCCCAGAAGGTGGTGATAAGGGCTTCAGCTACTACGGAGGGGTCTTGTGTATCTTCTCCGTTTACAGAGAGTAGGGAGGGGAAGGAGCGTGAATTTCATTTAGTTCTTTACGTTGCTCCAGAATTTCTTCCCATCTCCCATAGCGAGGGTTTGCTGGTAGTAGGATGCCTTTGCCTGTCGTACGGCCCATGTGCATTTATTGCGGGCTGTTAGGTATAGTACTCTATCATGTGTGTTTTAGATTCAATGGCCTTATGCCATAGGTTGTCCCGCCATTGGAGCAGGTTAGTAGTGATGGTGTGAACCAAGGGTGGATCTGGTTTCAGTACTTGTTTGGTGAGGGGGCAAAATGTCGAGGCCTTGTTAAATGTGGATATAAAGTGAGTGAGAGCAAAGTCTCACCGACTGTGAGGTGTAAATTGGGGAGCCAATCAAGTAGCTAGATGGCCATGAGTTTATGTAGGCCTCCTCTTTTGTCCTGCCCTGCATGAGGATTTCATGGGGGTAGGGGTCATTTGCCTGACCACCAATGGTCACTGGGAGTGGTCACTAATTGAATCTGGAAGTACCGAGGCTTGGGAGAGGTTCCGTGGCCTCATTTTGTGAAGATAAGGTCTAAAAGGGTGGAGGCCCCAGTTCTGTTGTCCTTCTGGTAGGAGAGGTGACTATCTGGGTTAGGGTCATACGCTAGAGCTGAATCCTTAAAGCTGGACGAGGAGGATAGCCAGTTAACATTGAAATCACCCATTAGGATGAGTTCACTTGTATTAGGTAGGTTAGAGATTGTATGGAGGATGGAATCTAAGGCTAGTTTTTGGTTTCTCGGGGATGTAGGCTGACGCGATGTATAGTGTTTTGGTGCCCAGGCTGAGTTTGACACATTAGTGTCTGGGGTTACATTGGTGCAGGGTGTTAACTTCAGTGGCTTGGAGAGTTTTTAAAAATGCACAGCCATACCTCTTACTGACCCTATCGGTCCTGAAGAGAGAATAATTATGCAGGAAGACTGCCTTATTTGGTATTTTCTCTGACAGCCAGGTCTCCGAGGAGGGCTATGATGTCAGTGTATGCTGGGCAACCCAGCCTTGGAGAAGAGTGAGTTTTTGGTAGGCTGCATATGTTTAGAGTTGCCAGGAGTGGTCTGCCCCTGGGGTGGTTAGGGGGCCTTTGTGCTGGAGTGGTCCTGGGTTGGGGTGGATGTTGCCCGATGTAATAAAAGCAGGAGGTGTCACCGTGGGATAGCCAACCTGCAGTGCTTGGAGGAGTGTCGTTGGGATTGGTATGATGGAGGGCTTTTAACACTGGAGGTCGGGATTGGTAGACTGTGAAGGCACAGGCTTGAAGAACTGATATGGAGGTGTGGGGTTGGTTAAGGTGTAAGTCGAGGTGTTGGGGGTTGTGGTCTTGGGAGGTGGTGAAGCTAAGGCAGTGAGTAGATGGGTGTAAGGGTTAGAGAGAGAGCATGAGGGGTAAGGGCAAAGGGACCCGCTTGACTAGCTTGGAAGTTGCTGAGAATGGGTCTGTAGTCATTATTGGCAAATAGGTTAAGAATGGAAATGTTGAGGTAATGTGGCATTGGTGCCTCTAGTGAGATAACCAGATCATATTGTTGGATCCTGGAAACCAGGAATGCAGCTAGTAGGAGCGACAGCATAATAAATTTTGATAGAGAAAGTTATATTTCAGTGGCCTCTAGTGGTCGCTAATATAACCTGCAGCTGGGAAAGTGAGCTGATAGGTTTTTGTTCACGCCACCTGACTAACCTTCCTATAAATTTGAGAGCCGACCAAGGGTGGTGGTGGGGGGTGGTGGGGGAGTCGAACGCCAAGAAGGCTCGGGCGGGCCTCCTGAGCCCTAGGACTGCAGCGTGTGTTGGGAGCGAGGGAGCCGCTTGGAAAAGGCGCCAAAGCTAAAAATCAGAGGAGGCAAGCAGCTTCACTCCTCCGTCGCGACTGCTGCGAGAATCCCAGGTGAGATTACCTTGCCATTGGCTTGTCCGTAGGGAGGGCTTCCAGCACCGCCCTCGCGACCTCAGTCCTCGGGAGGGGGTGAAACCTGCAGAGAGGAGAGAGACAGGGTGAATTAAATAGTAGCGTGAAAGGCAACAGGAGGGGAGGGGGGGCGATGGGTCTAAAATGCCAGGAATTAAATTCAGGTAACAGGAAGGATTTTTTTAATTTAAGCTTTATCAATCCCAGTGCAGTCCCCTTCTAATGAGTACAGTCCACAAACACAATTGCCTCGACCTCACAGTGCTAAGTTTCAGTGGTGAAAAAGAAAACGCTCAACACAGAAAAATGAATAAAGTCCTCTCCTGAACCCTAGACTGCAGCGTGTGTTGGGAGCGCAGGGAGCTGCTTGAAAGGCTACCAAAGCCAAAATCAGAGGAGGTAAGCAGTTTACTCCTCCGTCGCGATCTGCTGCGAATCCCAGGTGAGATTACCTGCCGCTGGCTTGTCCGGTAGGGAGGGCTTCAGCACCGGCCCTCGCGACCTCAGTCCTCGGGAGGGGTGAAATCTGCCGCTGGCTTGTCCGGTAGGGAGGGTTTAGTCACCGCCCTCGCACCTCAGTCCTCGGGGAGGGTGAAATCTGCCGCTGGCTTGTCCGGTAGGGAGGGTTTAGCACCTGGCCTCGCCTCAGTCCTTTCGTTGAATTATTGTGCTTAGGTCAGTGCTTAGCATCAGATTTGTTCGGAGTGGGGGGTGAAATCAGTTGCCACCAATGGCAAGATTTCACCCTCCTCGAGGACTGAGAAGGAAGATGGCGTGCTGAAGCCCTCCCACCGGACAAGCCAACGGCAAGATTTCACCCCTTCTAGGAATTATCATTTTTTTGTAAAAAATACATGAAATAGTATTGTGCATTCAAAAGTGTCGAAAAAAATAGTGTCAATGGTGCAGTTGGGAGGCAACACTGGAAGCACGCTGTTTCCCAGACTTATTCCCAAAAGGGTCAGGTGGTCACCTGGATGAAAGAGAAGTTTGTGTACAGGGTGCTGAGTATTGAATAAGCCGAGTGCTCAGGAAAGATGGCAAATTCAGGCACAACATACAGTACCTGTTTCATCTCCGGTTGGAGAGTGAACTTAGCATATTGTCTGCATCCATTGCTCATACTATTCGTCTGACTACTCTACTTGATGGAATTACAGCTGCACAGTTTCTTGAGAAATTGAAGCAAAAAGATGAAAATATGCAAGTTAATTTGTCTTCTATCCTGTCAAGTCTTCGTGGCACCAAAGAATATTGGTACCGCAGACACTCTGAAGTGATGACAATGCTGCGAGAGCACGGTGCAGCCACATGGTTTGTCACACTCAGTTGTGCTGAGTATGCCTGGGATGAGGTAATAGAACTGCTGAAGTGGGCAAACTCTGATGTTGAGGGTATTGCATCAATGACTCTCAGAGAGAGATGTGCTCACTTGACCCTGTCTCTGTCACAAGGCATTTCCACAGTGGTTCCATGATATTCTGAATTTCATTTTATCAAAGGACAATCTGCCTCTTGGTGTTGTGGAACACTACTTTTGGAGGATGGAGTGTCAGGTGTGAGGTGCTCCTCATATTCACATATTTCTGTGGGTCAAGGATGCCCCCCATATAGGTGAGCCTGAAGCAGCACAAGTGCTCGCATTCATCTAGAAATATATCACTTGCTGCATTCCGGACAAGTATGACAGTCCAACACTGTGGAAGTTGATGCAAATGTTCCAGTGCCATATTTGTGCAAAATACTGCCACCAGGTAGTGAAGAACAAATCTGGTTAGTACAAGATGTTGTTTCAGATTTCCTAGACGTGTCTGTCAGGACAGTTGCATGAATGATCTGTTTTCAGCAATGCAACACCACTTGAAGGCAAAATCAACCAAGAGGGTATATGAGTTACCCAGAGATGAGAAAGAGGTGTACATCAATGACTACAACCCTACTCTTCTCTTAATGTGGCAAGCAAACATAGATGTTCAGTTTGTGGCTGACAACTCATTGACTCTGGTGTGGAATGTCACTTTGTACATTACTAAACATGAGCAGACTAGCTTGCAAGATCTTTGGGAAGATATTGCTAGTTCAAGCAAGAGCCTGACATCTCAGTTGTGGTCACTAGGCTTGAAGACCCTCTCACACAGAGAATGTGGTGCTTATGAGGCTGGTGATTGCTTGATTGGTACACATCTGTACGGCAAGTATGATGCTGTCCACTTTCTCAGTGTGAACTACAAAGAGAAGTGAAACTGTGTACTTATTCCTCATGCTGAAATTGAGGAACTGGCTGTCAATAGACCCTCTTCAAGACATATCTTGAAGAACAACCTCATTGATACATACTACCCCCGTAGACACAAAGACATGGATGGTATGTGTCTATTTCAGGTGGTTAAGTGGTATGACTACAAGACAGATGTCTCACCTGATTGTACACGTGACATTTACAAGGTCAGAGGAGTGTAAGGCTGTCTTGTTAATAGACATAAGCCATGGCTCATTGACCACTGTAAGTTACATCTAGGCACATTCGAGAGCAGAGAGCATTACTACTTTGCTCTGTTATTCCTATTTAGACCCTGGAAGAATGAGGCTGAATTGAAAGGTGACTGTGATACATTTGAGGAAGAGTTTAATCACAGTTACAAGACATTCAAAAGTCAATACTCAGAGATATACATACAGAGACTAGATACTAAGAAGGAGCAGCTTGAAAGGGCACAGAAGCTACTTGAGGAGGATACTCCTGTTAGCTCACAGGACAATCTTGATCCAGAAGGACAAGGTATCCTTGGGGAACCTCTGCCTCTGAATGCCCCAGAAGTACTCATGTCGGAAGTGGAGAGTGCTATGGAACATGGCACACACTGCAGTGTAGACCCAGCATAAGTGAGAGAGAGACTCAATGAGCAACAGCGTGTGGTTCACTCTCAGGTAACTGATGCAGTCCGGCATGGGATACTGCATGAAGAGAAGAAATGTGACTGTCTTGACAACAAACCACTGCTAATGTTTATTAGTAGGTCAGCTGGTACAGGGAAGAGTTTCCTTATTGAGGTCATCACAGCTGAAATATGGAGCTTGACAGCATCAGTGATATCTGTTGCTGTTAGTCCTCCCACCGGACTGGCAGCATACAACATTGGTGGCATGATGTTACATTGTCTGTTCATGTTGCCAGTAGAGCATTGCGAAGCAGGAGAATATCAGAAACTGTCATTTGAGGTTGCATCTCAGCTTTGTTCAATGTTTTGTAAAATGAAGTTACTCATCATTGATGAGATTGGTATGGTCTCTAATGTGATGCTTGCCTGTATACATCTATGTCTACAAGAGATCCTGGGGACTGACTATGGAGATGCATTTGGTAGAAAAAGCATGGTTGTATTTGGAGACCTTTTACAGCTTGCACCTATGAATGCAGAACATGTCTTTGCAGCTCTGACTGTGAAGCAGGCCAAGAATACACTTGGCTGCATTGGAGGTTTTAACCTGTGGGAGTTATTTACCTATGTCGAGCTGTATCAGAACATGCACCAAAGTGCTGACATTACTTACAAGGCACTGTTGGATCAAGCTCGTACAGGTTCTCTGTCACCAGAACATGTTGAAATGTTAAATGGATGAAGAATCAGAATGGACACTGCATCCATAGAAACTGCATGTGATGTTTTCAGTGATGTGTGTTCCACGGGCACACACATTGTGTGTCTTATGCCATGACTAAAGAAATGCACTAAGTTTAACAGTGTCATGTTGCAGAAAGAAAATCAGTTCTCACACTACATGCTGTTGACACAGTTGATGGTGCCATTTTAAGTCTGAAGCTGGTAGATAAGATGACTGAATGACTGTCTGAATTGAAGTCAGATGTTTCACGCACAGCTGGTCTATAAGCCGTACTTACAGTTTGTAAGAATGCATGTATCATGCTATGATGCAGTCTTGATATGGAGCGTGGTACGGTAAATGGTGCCATGGGTAACATCATTGACTTTGTCTACAATGTTCAAAAGACATTTATCGAGACACTTGTTGTCCACTTTGACAACATGGAACATCCTGTCCAGATTGATCATACCTGTGTTAAGTTCCAGGTATTGAAGAATATCTATGTGAACAGGAAACAGTTCTCAATATGTGTTGCATATGCTGTTTCCATCCACAAGTCTCAAGGTTTGAGTTTGGATTCAGCAATGGTGGACATAGGGACAGACATTTTCAAAGATGGCATGAGCTACGTTGTACTTTCACATGTATGTAGTCTTTCTGGGTTGCACATCACAACAGTTGCACCTCAGAAGAAACGTGTTGACAAGCGCTGTATCATTGAGTACAACATATTATGTACTCTATACTAGCTACAGATGTCTTTAATACGACTACCAACATATGTGGTTGTCTCACATCCTTCAGTCACATCTACAGTTGGTAACAAAAGAAAACGAGCTTGTGCAACTGATGGAACTGGTCACAGTTCTAAGAAGGTCATAATGTCAAAGGCAGATGTGGAGCCAGCTATTGTTCAGAAGTCAGTTGGAATAGCTGTTGTGCCTGTGTTTGACAACAGTAGTAGAGTTAACTGCTATGCTAATTCAGCTATGCAAGTCTTTATCCACATGCCACACTTTGTTGAGGCAATATCTGCTTCACAAGACACTGCACTGTCAAAGGAGTTGAAGTAGGTTGTCAACATGGTTTCTGATCAGTCTAAGAATGTGCAGTCACTAACACCTCTGTGGCAAGTGCTGGGCACATATGATGGATGCAGCATGTTTGCTGCAAACATGCAACAGGACGCTACCGAGTTTATGATGGCTATCAAAAACAGCCTGGATGAAGAGGGAACTTCTATGTGTCACTATTTTACTGTGTCATATGATGCCAAGTATGTATGTCTGTTATGTGGATCATTCAGAATGAGAAACCACTGAAGACATGCTTTGGGTTTCTCTGTTTGTGCCTCAGACTAAAGCTGTAAAGTTTTGGCAGCTGTTTACTAATGCTGAAAGTGGTCACCTGTGTGTGAGCTGTGGAGGTACATGTACTCAGTCCATACATCTCAGGACTTCATCTTAATATCTTATGCTAGTATTGCATAGATTTGACTCCAATGAGCGCAGAGTTGGGACACCCATCACTAATTTCACAGCTGGTAGAGTAGTATTTAACCAAGCAGTGTTTGATACTCATGCTGTGATCTACCACCATGGCCAGTCTGTAAATTCTGGACATTACACTTGTCTGTTGAGGTACAGAACTGGATGGATTGAGTGCAATGATTCAACAAGCTCTTTCAAACAGAGACAGCCATGACACTTAAAAAATGCATATGTTCTGATACTGAAGAATTATGACAATCTTAATGTGTCACAGGAATAGTTACACAACATGTAAAATTCCTTTACTTTGCTGTCCATCTTTTTCTTACAGAGTGAGTTTTCTCAACTGTCATTTGTTATTAGCAAATGTACAATTGTAATTACACAGGAGATGTATCACTTGGCTCTGTTGCATATCTAGACTCATTGTGACTTTCAGATTGTTGAGTTGATCAGTGACACAGTGAAAACAGTTGCAGTGGTCTTTAATCGGCACCAGCTGTCTTCACAGTCACTAGAGAAACCACACTTACATGTCTAGCAAAGACTTCTGCATGTCAAAAGAGATATTCCTATATGGTCAAACTCTTCTGTCATAGTCTTTTGTTATGAATGTGTTATATGCAGACATGAGAAATCATACTTGGCACATTTGCTACAGGTGTGATGGTACTAAGGTACAATACTTAGACCATCTGTATTTACAGCACTATGTATTAAGGCCCAGATATTCAAAAGGGTTGCACATGGTGCAGCAGTGTTGCACCATGCGCAACCCACTGATGCACCCTGGCATGATATTCAAAAGGGGAAAGTGTGTGGCACAAATCCAGATTCGCCGGAACGCATCAGTAATGTATGCAGGTGCAGGTGGGGGGGGCGTGCCCATGCATAGTCTGCACAGCCCGATATTCAGCCCAGGATATGTGGAGCCATGCATGTGCAACCCCTATCTGCGCCTGCACAAAGTTGATCCCAAAAAAAAGGAACAACAGATGGCCACCCACAGGTGAGCTGCCACATTGCAGGGTGCAACACGGCAGCTGCCACCTGTGGGTGGCCACCCAAGCTCCGGCTGCACCTCCGTGGTGGTGGTGCCCATCCCTCCATGCCTGATCATGCGCTGAATAAATAAAAGATAAATCCTATATCCCTGGTGGTCCAGTGGACCGCTGCCCACCTGATCATGGGCTGAATGAAAATGAAAAGAACTCTATTATCCCTGGTGGTCCAGTGGACCTGTCTGCCCGATCGCGGGCTGAATTAATAAAATAAGAACACTGTTATCCCTGGTGGTCCAGTGGACCACCCCTCCCCACCCGCCCACTGATTCCCACTGCCCCACTCCCCCGGTCAATGGCGGGTGGCAGCACCCCACCCACCTGCCACCCTGCTGCCCGCTGACTGACAATGTCAAGAGGGCTGTAAGCCCATTGGTTCACAGTGTGAGCCAATGGGTGTAACCCATACCGTACTATACATTCTAGATATGTGAATGGATCCATTTGCATATTTGAATGTAATGGTATGGCTGCACGCCATTGCTCACGCTTGTGGAGCATGGGGTACAGCCCACCGATGGTGCTCAGTCGGTGGGCGCAGGGCGGCAGGTGGGTGGTGCTGCCTTGCCGCTGGACCGGGGAGCGGGTGGTGGGGGATCCACTGACCACCAGGGATAATAGTGTTCTTATTTTATTAATTCAGCCCACGATTGGGTGGACAGGTCCACTGGACCACCAGGGATAATAGTGTTCTTTTCATTTTCATTCAGCCCGTGATCGGGCGGGCAGCAGACCACTGGACCATGAGGGATATGGGATTTATATTTTATTTACTCAGCCCACGATCGGGTGGACAGGTCCACTGGACCACCAGGGATAATAGTGTTCTTTTCATTTTCATTCAGCCCACGATCAGGCAGGCAGTGGTCCACTGGACCACCAGGAATATGGGATTTATCTTTTATTTACTCATCCCATGATTGGCCGGGCAGTGGTCCACTGGACCACCAGGGATATAGGATTCATCTGAGGTTTTACTTAGCCTGTGATCAGCTGGGCAGCAGTCCACTGGACCACCAGGGATATAGGATTCATCTCATTCTTTACTGCAGCACATGATCTGGCTGTGGGGCACATTGCCACGCTGCAGGGGGTGTTGGTCCTCGACAGCTGCTGCCTGGCAGGGCACAGGCGCAAGTCATCAGGGATCAGTGCACTAGCATGCAAATGAGGCCATAATGACATGCAAACTGCCCCATTTGCACCTTGCATTAATTATGGCCTTATTTGCATGTCAACTTTCGAATATCGTGGTTAACACTCCTTGCGCTATGGAACTTGTGCTAGCACATCCCCATGCTCCACTCTGGCCACTGGTGCTGGTGCAGTGCCACTGCACCATGCACACTGTGGGTGGCCAGGGTGCAATATTTAATAATGCTGAGCCATGGCGCAGCTCCATTGAATATCATCCAGTCCACGCCCCTGTGCAGCCAAGTTGCGCTGCGCCCAGGCTTGCGTCACAGCTTGGTGCAGTTTGAATATCTGGGCCCATATCTTTAACTAAAGATTAACAGCACTGTGTCACGTGTTGAGAACTATGATCTGCGCTCTGTATTCGTTTTTTTCTTCTTATGCTTGCATCTTGAACAAAAATCTAAACTGTTGCAACAGTGCATTACTATGACTGTTTCATTGTTGTGTATCTAGATTGTATATATATATATATATATATATATATATATATACACACACACACACACACACACACACACACACAATGTTCAATATATTTTTGGTTAGTACTTAGTACTCTGTTGTAAACACTAATAGTATTAACTAACATATACATTGATTGATAGCATTATAAGTATGAATGTTCTCTTAAACAGTAGTAGACTCATAAAGAGTAAGAAGTAGCATGATTATATTAGTTAGTATGAGATATTATGCAGTTGCACATACAGTATGTAATGTTCGGTTATGTCATATCCCATCATTAATAACAAGTTTATGTGTTCCATTGTAGATATCTTTATCATTTAGTGCACAAAGTTTTTGCTTATCATATCGTAAGATGTTATATTCATAGTATTCAGTTAAAAATTTCTTTCATGTAACTAAAAGATGTTACAGATGTATGTGGTTAACTAGTTCTGTACCTCTGTAACTATTTTTTGAACATTTACAATGATGTGTGTATGACTGTTACCATATAGAATCAGAAATCTTTGTGTTTTACCTTAACTTGATGTATGTTAACAAAAGCTGAAACCTGTACATCAGACACTTTCAGTGATGACAACTGAGCATTTTTTTTGTTCCTGATAATATTCTCTGATCACCTTTATTGAGGGGTCAGGTGGGAATTGTCCAAATGCAGTAATACTGCAGTATTACTTGACATGTACATCTATGTGTGGATGTATTCCTATGTCTACACATAGAATACATTAACACTGAATCTTTAACTGTTAGTTTCAGATATATATTTCCCCATAGCCTGCTTGTACTGGTATGAGTTTATAAGTCGCATCTGGTTTTTCGCCCAACCCAGGAACAGTCACACTATCAGTCACACAATAACAACAACATCATTACTGTTTCATATGTGTAAACCATGTTCAGAGGGTGATGTTATGCCTGCCCTTCTTGTCACACAGTTACTGTCTGTGATACTGGTTTACATGTATTTCAAGCAACAGTGAAAAACATTTATGTGATTGTTTTGTGAGACTGATTTTTGTGCACCAATTAGATTTTTAATTCTGCCTTCTCACAATTATTAATTGGCCAATAAATCTTATTAAACCTTATCTACCTATGTTGCATCTTTTTTTTATCATAATGTAACGGTGATACTATGTATGTTGATGTTGCTGCAGTACTGCATTTAAGCATACTGCATGATGTTCATTCTACATTCTTTCTATTTATCACTGTGGCAGAGACCATTGCATGCCTGAGACTGTGCAAGTCATTAATCAGCTAACTAGGGTATGCCTTCAGTCAGAAAGGTCTACCGTGAATATCCATGGCCTTTGTTTAACTGTGGCTCTACACTCAAGATGCAGTAGCTATTGTGGTTGGGGGGGAATTCCTGCCTCAGATTGTGCAACTCCGAACTCTACAAACTTGTGTGTTACTGAAATTACAGAGGTGCACCATTGATGTCCATCACCTTATGTTTGCTGTGTCTCTACACTCAGTACACAGTACCTGGTCTGGGGCAGGGCATTGCCTGACTAAGCCCATATAACTCCTAACTGTAGTAACTAGACTGTACTTGCAATCGGAGAGGTGTATCATTCATATCCATTGCCTTATTTTTGCTGTGGCTATCCACTCAGGATGCAGTCATAACTGTGGCTACTGCAGTGTACCTGTAAACAAGGAGGTGTACTGTCAATGTCCATACCCTTTTTGTTTTACTATGCCTCACCACTCAGGATGCAGTACTTCCTCTGGTGGTGAGGGGGGAAATTCCTGACTGAGACTGTGCAACTCCTAACTCTCCTAACTTGTACACAATCAGGAAAGTGTACAATTGATGTCCATGAACTTATTTTTGCTGTGCTTCTACACTTACTATGCAGTACCCAGTCTGTGTAGGAGGGCTTTGCCTGGCTGACACCATGCAACTCCAAACAGTGCAAACTTGAGTCTACTTGCAATTAGGGAGGTGTACCATTGATATCCACAACCAAAATGTTGCTGTGTCTCTCCACTAAGGATACAATACCTGATCTATAGTGTGGGAGGAGCATTGCATGACTGAGCCCGTGCAAGTCATACATGTGGTACAGTAACTGGAGTGTAGCTGCAATCACAGAGGTGTGCCATTCATGTCCATGGCCTTTTGTTTTACTGTACCTCTCAACTCAGGATGCAGTACTTCCTGTGGTGGGGGGGAGCAAATTCCTGGCTGAGACTCTGCAACTCCAAACTGTAAAAACTTGAGTGCAGCTGGAATCAGGGAAGCATACCACTGATGTTCATAAACTTATTTTTGCTGTGCTTCTACACTTACTACACAGTACCTGGTCTGTGTAGGGGGCAGGTTGACATTGCCTGGCTGACACCATGGAACTCCTAACTGTGCTAGCTTGAGTGTACTTGCAATTAGGGAGGTGTACCATTGATCTCCACAACCAAAATTTTGCTATGTCTCTCCACTCAGGATACAATACCTGATCTATAGTATGGGAGGAGCATTGCATGGCTGAGCCCACAGAACTCGCCATTCAAGATGCAGTACCTCCTCTGGTGGGGGGGAATCCTGACTGAGACTGTGTAACTACAAACTCTGCTAACTTGTGCACATCTGCAATCAGGGGAGCATATCATTGATGTCCATGCCCTTATTTTACCTGTGGCTGTACACTCAGTACGCACTATCTGCTCTGTGGTGGTGGGTGGGGTCATTGCCGGGCTGAAACCATGCAACTCCTAACTGTGCTAACTTTACTGAACTTGCAATTATTAAGCTACAATATAGATATACACAGACTCAGTTTTACTGTCTCTCTCTAGTCAGGATACAGTACCAGGGCACTACTACATAACTGGGGCCATACAAGTCACAACTGTATTAACCAAAGTGCAACAAACTACCAAAAGACACATCTATGAGATGTTGAGTGTCTTCTCTCCCAATTTCAGCCCAAAGGTACATAGAGTAACACAGTGAATGTATGCATTGTAATGGCAATGGAAGCTTAAAAGCAGCATGGTAAGCACTTAATTGCTAATATCTCAGCAACATGTAATGCAGACAGCGGCATACACAGTAACGGTAACACAAACATGGACATAAATGCAAATTGAAACAGTAAGTGTAACAGTAACGGAACTGCATACCCTGTTAATTGCTAATATTTCAGCAACATGTAATGCAGCGGCAGGAGCATGGGGCTCGAAGGCCACGTGATGTCTTCTGACATAGTTACAGGAAAAGCAATGCAAACACAAGGTGGAAATGGAAATGGTAACAGTAAGGAAAATGCAACCACAAATGACAAAGCAAAGGGTATCACAGACGGCGGCGTACACAGGAACGGTAATGCAAACGTGGACATAAATGCAAGTTGAAACAGTAAATGTAACAGTAATGGAACTGCATACCTGTTTTTGCTGGACAATTGCATAGAGAACCACAGTGTAGATAAAGAATTGTAATGCAAATGGGCATTGTGAGTACTTAATTGCAAATATCTCAGCAACCGTATGACGTAGAAAAACATTTTAAAATTCACAGAAATCATAATTTTCCTGGTTACCATTTTGAATTACATAGCCCCCAGGAATCAGGAACCAGGAACCGGAATCAGGGTGTGCACTGGGGTCATTGGTCCTAACTCTCACCCCATTCTCCTATTCATCAGTTTCTTTACACATGTGATGGGGTAAGAGTTAGGGCCGATAACCCATCGTGCACCCTGATTCCGGTTGGGGAGGTGGGTTGGAGAGGTGCAAAGGGGGTTTCAACCCTAACATTGAATTTCCTCACTTTTGTCACTGTGGAATAACCCTAACTGATGCATTAAATGGAGTTTTTTGCCTCTAACATATATATATATATATATATATTTATTTAGTTTTGTTGACCGGGTAAGTGCACTAGACAAATCCTGCCTATTTTCAGGCACAACCCGGTGAGGGGATACAGATGAATGCCAACTGACCTTGAACCAGATTAAGCTGTTGGTGGTATTTTAGTGAATGAGGGAATTTGGCAGGACACCGGGAAATTCCCTGCTCTTTCGATAAGTGCCATGGGATCTTTAACAGCCACCTGAACTACCACCAATCCAGGCAGATGGGACCTCGGTTTAATGTCTCATCCAAAAGACGGCACCTCAGAAGTACAGCACCCCTCTCATGCTGCACTATAGTGTCAGTACTGGGATATTAACCCAAGTGTCAGATGTGGGAACTGAACCCACAATCCTCTGATCTCCCAGCCTCAATAGCAAGTGTGCTACCTACTGAGCCACTGACACTATATGTATGTATCTTCAATACAAAAAAACATCATTAATGCATCAGTTAGGGTTGAAGCAACAAAAGTAGGAAAATGAGGCATTAGGGTTTCCAATCCTAACACCCTCCCACTTCAATCACCCCCAACCCCAACCTCCACACACCAACAGGTGCCAGAATGTGCCTTGGAGTCATCGGCCCTAACTCACACCCCATTCCATGTGTAAGGAAGCTGAGATGGTACAGAACAGGAGAATGGGGTGAGAGTTACACTTGATGACCCCAAAGCAAACCTCAACACCTGTTGGTGTGTGGAGGTTGATTGGGGTGGGGGTGATAGGGTTGGAAATCCTAATGCCTCATTTCCCTATTTTTGTTGCTTCAACCCTACTGATGCATTAACAAAGTTTTTTTGCAATTAATATATATATCCTTATATGAGGGTAAGAGCATGTGTGGCTAATATTTTAACATGTGGGGTTTGGTACAGATATGTGTTTTGTAATATTCAATAGACCTATGCAACTGGAGTAATGTTATGCTTGTGCAATTGTGATAACTGTTTGGCCATTCACAGTTTCTATTCCATGGGGAATTACCACCCTGTAGGGGTAATGAAGGCAAGGAACCCTCAAAGAGGGTTCCACCCCTAGAGGAGCCATGTGAAAGATTCCCTTGGCTAAAGGTACATTAGGAAAAAGCCCCCAAAAAGAATAGTGAGCAGTAAACATTGACTACGAGGTTGAAAGCAGATTGACAGCAACAAGACAGCTTGAAGAATACAGACAGAATGTGCATGTTGTCAGGATTGCACTGATAAAATGGATTGCACTAATGACATAAGTGAACTTCCTGAGGAGAGAAGAAACAGAAAGTAGGGGAACCATCCATCTCCATCCAACAGCAGAAACCTACATAAGGAAACTAGGGAATATACTATTTTAACAACTACATAGATATTATTACCTTTGACATGGAGAAGAGGAAATAAACCCTTTTAAAGGAAGAAGCCTCTGGGGATCCAAGGACTAGGTTGCCTTCCCTCTAGGCATGGGATATTTTATTTAGTGAGAGCTCGGCTACTGCAATTTGGAAATCCAATTTCAGGGGATTTCTTTTTCAATTTGGAGAAGGCTCTCACTCTATCCTTCTATGGGAAATGCTGTGATGTGGCTGCAAAGATAGCTCTACAGCAGAAGGAGACTCACATACAGGAGGCCCTCACCCAAGGTGGGAGCAGGAGAGCAAAAACCACTAGAAGCCACTCACTCAGACTCCACACAGGAGACCTAAGGTGGAGGTAGGTGGCTGAGGGGCTTCCCTGAGGGCCATCTGAGAACTGAGCTGGGCAGTGAAGGGGAGGTCGAGGAGATCAGGTGAACCATAGGTGGTTTTAGGGAGAATAGCTTTCAAACGTGCTATGGCATAGCCATAGCCAAAGGAGCACTCTTGGGCTTAAGGGCTGCACCCTTCAGCAACTGAAGTCTTAAATTCTACATCAAGAGGTCCTACCAATGTGGTAGATGACTGAAGCTCTGCCTGGTGTGAGGACATTCCCACTATGGGCCAGATGAGAAGGACTCTACCCTGAGTTTCACATGCTCAAGGTGCAGACTTTGTGGGTGCAGAGCAAGACTGTCAGCTAATGGGTAAGCCCTAAGCCAGAAAAGGTAATGGTCATTGTTGGCATGCCAGCAGAAAGAAAGCCAACCAATTCCATTAAGGTAGCCAAATTAATGGTGACATAGAAGGTAGGTGTATAGGCAGTGAGAGGCTGTGATGCCAGTGATTGTCTTAATGAGGTTTAGCATAAATTAATCAATGAGGTTTAGCAGATGATTGTTATGGTTTCAGCAGCAGTTGATTGCTATGATTTGAACATGAATAGAGAATTGATATAATTGCCATGAATACCTTAAATGCCATTAAGGTGGAGTTAGGTTATTCCAGTAAAGAACATTTGCAATGCAGTAATGGAATGGAATGAATATCTTGAAAGCCATGTAGGGTGTACAGTTAATGTATTAATGACATAGATTACTGAAAAGCCATGTACGCAAAGCAGCAGGACAAAATCATATAGCTTACATAAAAGCATGCTCCTGCTACTTGGAGCCACAATGCCCTACTGTGACATCATAGTCTCCTGCCACAGGAATAATAGGGAATCTGCAAGGTGAGCACCATGAGACCAAAACAGCAACTGTAATTTTGATAGGGTAGGAACCCCCCAAAATAGAGCTAATTTAATGACTGAAGGTACAGTATGGGATTCTCCAAGCAACATGTCAGTTTCAGGTGACCACCCATTGTGACATCATTGTGTTGGTCCCAATGGTGTTTTGCCATCTCTAGTGTGGTCCTTGTATGTTTTTGCAGTTTTTGTATAATAAATGTTTTTTCTTGTCAATACCATTTTGTGTGAGCATTCTTTGGCTATGGGTGCTATTCATTGTTCATTTGTTTTATACAGTGTGGGTATAAGTCAGAAATGGACTGCTGTGGTTTGGGTAAAAGCATGGTTTAGTAAAAGTGTGAAATAGCAACAAATGAGTCTGAGTAACACAAACATAGGAGTGTGGAGTAAATGTAGCAGAACATGACACTGCTAGAGCAGCCAGGGGAATGACAGAGTTATAGCTGCCAAAGGGAGTCAGTACTGAGTGAGGCAGGTACAAACAAGTAAGGGTGATGAGCACAGGGACTGCCACAACATGAAAACTGTGATTAGAATTGAGAGCACACAGGTGACAAAAACAGATAAAAGAGGGAGTGCTGAAAGCATGATAAAATGAAATGAGAGCCTGATTAGCAATGCATCTGAGTATAACAATGCAAATACAATTATTTCAGTCTGTGTATAGCTGAAATTATATACCAGACAACTAGTGTGGGAAATCATGATTCTGGTTCATAAGAAAGGAGGAAAGGAAGACCTGCTTAGTTGTCATCAAACAAACCTTACTGATGATCAGATCAGTTATTTTGTAAAGTTATTCTCTTAAGATTAGAGGAATGGGCAACTTCAATAGGAATTATCAATGAATATCAGACATGATTCAGGAAATCATGCTCAGTGATGCACCACTAATATGTTATTCTTCATTTAGTATAAACTACAGCATATATGTTATTTCATAAATAAGACTATTTTGGTTTGCATCGATTTTTCACCTGCTTTTGATTTCTCATCCAGGATGATTCAATGAGAAAAGCTTCATACTCTGAATTTAAATAATTAATTATCCAATGTCTCAGTTAATCTCTATTTGGACACTTGTTCTCAGATTCAGTATTCTAATGGTGGTTCACTCACTGACCCCATTTGTAGCAATAAAGAGTCAAATAATATTGTATTTTGGCCCAATTATTGTTTATTTACCATATATTAATGATCTTCTGTTACTGTGCTGTCCGATATCCCTGATTCAGAGTAATTCTCCTGTTATTATGGGGAAATGCAAACCAGTCTTAACCTATATAGATAACCTGTTTTTTTTAATTTTGTTTTTGCTCACTGACCTGCAGAAAAAAATCACTGTTCTATATTTCTTAAGTAATCAGTAAAATTAGAAATAAATAATAGTAAAATAATGGAATGTGGAGAAAGGATCTTTGAGCTTTATTTGGACATGGGAGTATGATTAGAGACTGTCAAACAATATTCTTATCTGGGTGTAACATTTGATAAAACTCTAATTTTCAGTCATTTATGAAATACAATAACAAAACTTTTATAAACTTTGAATAGATTATTACATTTCAATAAACAATATGGTGACTCTAGTGTTAGGTCCTCTCTTCAAGCTTTTAATGCTAAACTTCTTATCTAGGCATTATATGCTCTGAGATATGGAGACAAGCAAATAGTTTACCTTTGGGCATATTGATCAATACGTTCTACAGAATTTTTTTAATTTTTCCTAAGGGAATACCTGCTGTAGCCCTAAGAGCAGAATTAAGACCGTCCTCACTAAGATCATAGATAGACTCCAGAATTGTTATCTGTTGACTAAGACTTGTTAATATGACCCCAACTCATTTTCCATATCCTGCGCTTTTGGAGCAGAACAAATTACTAGTCCTAAAATGTTCATCCCCATAGTTAACAACCTTTGAAACAACTGTACAGATAACAAACTTATTTCATGTTTGGTCTTTACATCTTCAGAAAATTAAAAGAACAAATCCTATAATCTAATGTTTAATAAAGAGTTATATGATTTCGCTGATAAAGAGAATCTGAATACATTAAACTAACCCCTGACCCTTTAAAGGGACCCCTTTATCTGACTACTGCATACGTGCCCCCCAGGGACCAAACACAGGCCATTGCCTCTCTTACAGAATACCTTTCCTCACTACCTCCTTCCGCTGATCAAATTCTGGTGGGTGACTTAAATGTCAACTGGCTCAGCCCCTCCTCCTCCTCTACCCATGACTCCTTTTCTGCAATAGACCTAATTCAACTAGTTACCCAACCTACCAGGACTAACCCCAAGAGAGGCTCCAGTACCCTGCTTGATGTGGTACTCACCAACCGCCCTAATCAGATCCCCAATGTACAAGTCCTCCCAGACTCTCTCAGTGATCACTCCCCCATTCTATTCCACTGGTCATCCTCAGTCCCCAAACCCATAGCACAGTCCACATGCCGGCGGCGTCTAATACCTGGTGGTCTGACAAAACTTAAGGAACTTCTGTCCCAAATTGACTGGTCTCCTATACAGGCAACTCCTGACATTGACACAGCTCTCTCCTTCTTTACCCGAACTTTTAATAATGCCTGTGATATCTTTGCCCCAATGTTGACCCACCGTTCTAAAAGGCAGAATGCCCCCTGAGTAACCCCAGCTTTGATCCACCAACTCAAACATAGGGACAACCTATGGCACCTAGCCATTGAGACTGGCTGGCCCAGTGACAGAGATGTGATATGCTCCAACTTTCTCCACTCCTCCTTAGATACTGGTTCTCTGGCTGGTGCAGTCTTCATTGATCTCTCTAAAGCTATCGACACTGTCTCCCACCCCCTCCTTCTTGATGCCCTTAGTCTCTCTGGTTTTGCTGCTGGGCCTATCTCCTGGTGCACCAGTTATCTGTCTGACCGCTCTCAGCATGTAAAAATTAATGGGACCTACTCAGACATCTGTCCTATCTTTTCTGAGGTTCCCCAGGGCTCCATTCTGGGCCCCTTACTATTCTCCCTTTACCTTAACACCCTTTCACGCTCTTGCTCGGGGAACATTCTATTGTACGCTGATGATGCAGTCATCTTTGTCTCAAGTCGTAACCCTATTGCCCTCCAGGACTCGCTGCAGAAGTCCTTCGCTGAAGCCGAGGGCTGGTTCAAGGAACATAGATTGGTGATAAATTTAAAAAAAAAAAAAAACCATGTTCTTCACTCATCCTCAAAACAAGTCTAGCAACTTCAAACTCCTCATTTACTCTGGGTCCTCTTTCCCACTTGAACAAGTTTGCTCCTATAAATACCTAGGGATCCATTTTGACCCCTCCCTCTCCTTCCATGGACACATCGCTGCCCTAGCCACTGCCACTAATATCCGATTGGGCATCTTACATCGGTATAAACACTGCCTCCCCCGGAGGCTCTTTGACTCGCAGTCACCTCCTCTATCCTGTCCCTAGTGGACTATGGACTGCTGGTGTATGGTGCTGCTGATCAGACCACACTCCATAAAAATCACACTACTCTGAATAAGGCCTGCAGGTTAATTACTGGGGCACCTAGGCTAACACACACCTGTCTACTGTACACTAAAGCGCTGGTACTTGATCTTGATGAGCACCTCAAATATCTGACCTGTACCCTTACAAAAAAGACCCTCCTTGGGCTATCCCACCATGGATTGACCACCACCATCCGCCGCTCTGTCCCACTAGTTCATACTCGGACCTCTGGGAAAACCTCTCTTGTTATCCCTAGAGCTAGGATCTCTCACGGCCAAAGAGCCTTCAGCTTTAGGGCCCCCTCCTGGTTCAACACACTGCCCCCCTCCATCTCTGAACCTCCAACTATATCGTGCTTCAAAACGTCCTTATGGAACCACCTTGTTAACACCCGAAGCTGTAATTGCCACTAGTCAAAGCCGTACTAATACTAATGACAAAGCTTACTACTAAGCTGCTAAGGACAACATAACTCCGGTATTGTTTGCATCAATCCTACCTATACCAGCTTGTTTGTATCTATGTCTTAAGTTACTGTTATACTGTGTTATACTGTTATATTGTGTATTTTCGTTTGTCTTACAGTGACAAGGTACCTTTGTAAATGAGCCTATGGCTCAAAGGTTTTCCAAACTGCTGTCTAAATAAATAAATAAATAAATATTAAGCAAGTCACATTTCAGTAAGTAGCTTTCTTTAAATAAATACAGTCTTTATGAACCATATCTTGGCACAGTAACTTAACTGACCCATCTCATAGATGGGCATTTACCAGCTTTCATTTACAGACAAATACATCAAATGTCACTTCTGCCAGATTCTCTAAAAATTATAGTAATCCAGCAGAACTGATCTGTAACTGTGACCTGAATCAAATATTTAGGTAAATTATTGAAGCCAATTTTAGCACAAATGACTACCTTCACTGATATTTAAAATATTTTTTCAATTCAAATGATCCTGCTGCAGTCAAAAGATGCAGACATTCTTGTATTCAGTATCTAAAAAAGAGAGGTACTATAATTTTGGCATGTGGGACATCAATTTTCATTTATATATTAGGACTCTTTTTTCATTAAGATCGTATGTTGCTTTAGACTTAATGTACTGATGCTATAATAAAGAATTGTACTCGGTTTTCTTAATTTATAACTGTTATTGATATAATTACTGTCTGATTATGTATTATGTATTTTATGTCTATATTATACTGTTTATAAAATGTGTAGGCTGACCAATAAAGAATACACTACTATGTATCTTTAGCTACTTCCTTGGAAATGTGTACCTGTTTTACATTATCCTTGTCATGGACTGATATGTCTGAACCTATAGGATTATGAAAAGATTCAGTGGTTCTGTAGAATTTCCTGAAGTTCAACGATCACCATGTGGACAATTTGTAAGAAAAAAGCACATTTTGCAGTCCTAATGTCCTTCAAATATGTGTTCCTGGCCCTGCAGTACCTGTCTCAGTCAGACACAAGGGGTAAGATTTTCCAAAAAAATGCCCAAAATTTGTCTACTACTTTTTTCAGAGCAGAAATGTGTCCAGGCCTGTTAGACCATCTATTAGATGACCTAACAGCATCTGAAGTATGAGTCCTCAAACAAATATAAGGGCATCCAAACTGAATGCAACTTGTAATTGTGTTATCCTCTGATGCAAATTTTGACACTTGCCATAAATGGAAGTAACTTCGGAAAATAACAGCAGGCTGCCTGGACACAAGTGATTGAATGTAGACACAGACACAGGATACATTTGCATCCACATCCAACCCTTTTGAACCTCCCTTATTATGTTTAGATAAATATGTGAACCCTCCCCCCCGGAGCATTATATGACATCTTATCCCATACTGCAGTGCAAATTTTGCATCAAGAGTCAATTTGGCTATCAAAATTGGCATTTCATGTAACAGTAACTACCCAGATAGTGGCACAATAGAAGTGAAGTCAGCAATTTCACAATTTTCATGAAATTACCACAAAGGTGAAATTAGGATTTCACTGGGCATAACATTTCATGGAAACGTGGTACTCCTCAAAATATTAAGTGGTGTGAATTTTGGTGACTTCTATCTGAGTGTAACTTCTAATTAAGGATGGATTTAAATTAATGAAATATGGTATTTTAATTATTTAGCATCATTAATATTATGACCCTCAGTATGGCTAAGAGGACTCCCCGTGTGGAAAAAACTTCTGAGGATCAAAGACCTAGGTCACCATACCTATGGCCTTAAAACTATTTAAATAATAACTGGAGTAAGTCAGAAACACTGCTTTAAATAAAGAAGGATATGGTCTTCACTTTCTGTCTCAAATTAGTCTTCCACCCTCCCAAAGGTGATGCAATGCTGGCTATACAATTAAAGGATACCCTATATGGAAGGACCACACCTAGAGAGGTGATCAGGAACCAAGTGCCAAGTGCCTAAGGAACAAGAGAGTTAATGAAAGATTCCCAAGGAGTAGGGACACTTACATCTCAGCTTCTTTAGGCTTGGTAGCCCAGTTACTCTTCTCTGAGTACAAGACTCATGAGTGAAAATGTTGCAGCCAAGCTCTTGAGGAGCAATGCCTGAGGTACAGCTGAACCATTTTAAGTTGTAGAACAGAGCCTATAAAGCAGGATAGCATTGGGGCAAGAGCCCTGTAATCACTGGGGCAAGAGCCTGACTGTTATGAAGGCAAATGCTCACTAGGTGTTGGCATGAATCCTTGGAAACTTTTGAAAGTATGGTAGTATGATGAAAGAGGGTGTAATCCCATATGAGTACAATGGTATGAGTGTTATGGCCCAAGAAGAGGAGTTGTATGACTGCCTGGACAGTCTGGTACCATCTTAAAGACATAAATAGCATATCAAAGGCACAAAAATCCACGAGGGGGTGAAAAAATGGCCACTGCATCAGATGGCTAGGGCCCCATATCCAGGATGGAAGGTGTAATAGGGAGATGAAGAGCAGCCAGGAGAACCAAGGCAGGACAAACAGCCAAGGTGAGGCTCAAAGTAGGAGTGAGGTTAGGAATGACAAGGGAGCACGGGTCCAGCAGGATCAGTTACAGCAGTACCTGTCAGGAGATGTATAAAAGGCAGAACTTAAAAAAGGGTTGTAATCATGAGAGAGACCAGCATGCTCGGACAGTAAGCAAGGGCACTAAACAGTACCAGAAATGCATAGGTCAAAAGAAACAATGCAGAAAGCAGCATATGGAAGGTGGGTGAAGCCCCAAAGTGGCTGAAAGCAGTAATGGCCACCATATTGGGGGGATACAATGCTGTGATCACCAGGTGAGAGGATATGGTCAGCCAGAATGTAGCAGTTCTAGAGTGTGGAAGGCCCTTAGAAGTGCTCAAGGAGTCAACAACAGGTCCAGGAAAAAGCCCAAGCTGCCAGAGCAGATGGCAGACCAGAGTAGAGAGCAAGGTCCATTAGGGACCAGGCAGCACTGAAAGAACAGTCCAAGAAATGGTCCATCAAGAGGCGGCTGGCAGAATATCCAGCAGAAGCACAGGAGCTAGATAAAAGGAATGGGGATGAAGGTAGAGGTAAGCTGACACAAACCATCGGAGATTAAAACAAGTGTCCAAAGAACGTGAGCAGATGAAGTTAAATACTGATTATGGGGAGCATGGTGATCAGTGCCCTCTGCACCACATCACTGCAAGCATAACTCTGGTATTCTTAGAGAAGCAGAAATAATATAGGGCAAGAAGATTGACAACCACAATTTAACTAGCAGGAGTGAGTTTCTTTTCCAAACTAGTGGGATGGGGGGTTGCTTTGCAATGCTTTGTGGCATAGAAATGTATGGAGGGGTGAAGCCTACAATTACTGACACTCAGAAACCAGTTTCAGAGACTGACTTGTGGGGCCTGCTGCTAGTGTTGAGTTGTACCACCAGCAGTGAATATGAGGCGTGCCTCCTACAAGTAGACTTTCTACTCATATTTTATGGGGCTTTTAGAGTCAGTGAGTTGGCAGCACCACCAAGACAGAATATGGGCAGGGAGCTTCGGTTAAAGGATATTATTGTACAGAATGACTGCATCAAGTTCAAAATCAGAGCATTCAACACATACCTGCGTGAGGAGGGGTCTTGGGTGACACTATGAGGAGGACGACTGTACCATGTGCTCTATAATGAGGTTTCCAGAGTTCTGTCTAGGAGGCAAGGGACATCTGCTGATGAATCCAGATAATTAACCTCTCTCAAGGTACCAATTTGTAGACCATAGTAAAATCCAGACTGAAGGCAACTGCTATTGCTCCAGCCAACTAAGGAACACATTATTTCAGAATATGGTGGGCAATCATGGCAACCCAAAGGTGTATGAGAGCCAGGAAGAGATAAAAAAGGTGGGATGCTGGCACTTCAACAGGTGTAAGGGGTGCATCACTATGACTGCAGCATAGTCTAGAAACATCTTCTATTCACTCTCATAAAAAGGTGTCATCCAGTGCTGAGTTTGATTGTGGGATCCACTCACATTTTCTGGATGTGGAAGAGGACATAACAAGAAAAGAGGGGTCAAAACATGTGCTCCCAAAGGACAAGACACAGATTCAATGGCTGGGAATGAGGGGTGTGCAGTAGGGGCAACTCATCCAAGACCTGCTCTTCAAGAATAAAGTACTGGGAGCACCACATATATTAATTGTGAATTTCAGAGTTAAATTTGGGGTTGCATGGGACTTTGTCACAGATCTTTCAGATAAAGGGGTCTGGCTGACTTCAGGTGGATATTTCTGGGATGCCATTAGGTGTGGTTGAACATCTTGCCTCATCTGGTCTAGTAATATGTTTAGACTTTAAGGTGATGTATCAGTCAAGGTGGAAGTTGAATGCCAAAATACAGAACTTTCATATGGTGCACAGGAGGACCAACACTGACTCACAATAATATTAATGTCATGTCCAAGGTTAACCAATTGGATGGGATAAACATGTCTGACAAAGGGCCGAATAGTTTCAACATTAAGAAGTGTAGGTGCCTCACTTTCAGGAAAGGCACAAACAAGGAGTTGCTGTGCTGTCACATTGGCCATAGGGGAATCCCCAAAGGAAGGCTAGCATGGCAGTGTTATCTGCCCTCCCTTCTTGCTGGTTTACTTTGCACAATGGTAGAAGCCATATGGGAAAAGTGGAGGGACCATAATTCCACCAAGGGTGAATGGTTTCAGAAGGAATCGAGTGGTTGTTTGCCCACTCATTGCATGTGGTGGTGCAGGTGTGGTGGGTCACCCTTGAAGGAGGTTATAGGGTTCTCCTGTCACCCATTTTCCCAGGCATCTTTTGTGTTATTATTACAGGGTTATTATATTGTATGGTTTTACATGGATGTATTTTTGATTGGGGTTCAGGGAGGGTGTGTACATTTTTACACATGTGTTCAGGGATCGGGGCTTTGGTGGGAGGGACTGTGTACCTGGCCCTAGACTGTGCACAGGGCAACAGCCTGCCCTATGCATAGTTAGGGTAGGGTTTGAAAAACTTACCTTTGCACCAGTGCTGCTGACCATGTGTTTGCCAGGGGGATTTCAAATATTGTGATGCATGGCATATGCATGAGGGACCCTCATTTGCATAGGCACATCACAATATTGTGCACCACGGCACAGACAGGGTTGCGTGGCACATCGGTGGCCTTTGAATATGGCCACATCCCCAATGGCCCGCACAAGTCCAGAGATGCACAGCATCCAGGGATGTGCCACATATCTCATCTGAATATGTGGCCCATGTTTATAGTAGCAAGTTATTCTTCATAGTCAACCCTTCTGATAGATTCATTTTTGGAATAAAATAAAAAATCTCATTATCACCCATGACTAGATAGTTGGAGTCTGACACTGAGGCAAGGAACTGGGAATGCAGCATGATGTAATGACTGCAACACAGACATGGTATCAAGAACCAACATACAAATCTCACCACAACCACTTGATTGCTATCTGACTTCTTAGAGTTGCAGTCTATCCAGCTTTAAATTTGATCAAAAGCAAGACCCAAATGCGTAACTATTCTTGGTAAACAAAACTTTCAAAATATTCAAAATAAGTAAATTCAATAGATTAGTTGAATAGGTTAATGGTCCTAAATGTTAATTTTTAAAGAGCTAGCAGTGCCAAACATAGAAGGCTGAAAATGTTTTTAATTTGACAGTGATCTGTTATTTTTTGTTCCTGAAGTATATTTTTCCATTTGCTCATTAGGTTTACTACGTGATACTACTAGGTGTGATATACTGTAAAGAGCAATATTTTACCTGGAGACTGACATATATAGTTCTAGTCCTCTTCATACTTCATCAGAGGCCCAACTTTCAAAGGGATGAAGATGGTCCAGAGACTGAGTTCCATGCCACAACCCACCAGTGTGGAACTGCAGAGGATGTTATGCCTGGTAGTACCAGGCATAACATTTCCACACAGCTGTGCACAGAAAACATCAACAAACTGCTATACATCATGGAGCAGGCCACACACCATCTCTGTGTATGAAAATATTGCACCTGTGTCGAACCTGTGGGTGTGCAAGGAAAGCTCCCCTTGTATACAAGTTTAGTTGCCCATGTGTGAATTTAATCTTTTATTGAAAATCCATCCCCAGCACTGTGACCTCATGTATTGAGACATCACAAGGACCGATCTTGCAGTAGGTGATTAGATTTTGTTGGTCTCTTGTGATGTCACAGACAATAAGGTCATAGGGCTGATGATGTATGAGGAGGAACAGAACTAGCTATGTCACCTAGGTAGAGCATTGTTCCACATATCACAGCTAGTATATTCTGGTAGAAAAGCAAAAGGGAAAAAAGACATCAGATATAAAAATAATAGTTTATTACTTTTTAAAGTTAATATTAATCTCAGGCAGTACTCTAGCACTTTAAATACAAATTAGCATACTAATATCTTCTAGATAGTTAGAATGCATTTTCTGTCACTTAAGGATACTCACAAATTCATGGAAACTTTTTTATGTCGATTGCCCTGCATGCGCAAGAAACATTTTGCAGCAGCTTGCTGCAGAAGCAGGTTGTGGAGGCGTGGCACTGTTGTGGCCAATGCCCCCACTGCCTCTTGAGGCTTGGCCCACTGTCCCCAATGGGATGACACATTGCTGCTGACACTAGTTCAGCCAGCATGCCTCAACCTTGAAAAGTTTTAGCTGCTGCAATCAGGGGCTGCCTCATCATTGCAGCATCATCTGCTGCAATGAGGGAGTGACCCATCATTGCAGGGCTCCCTTGCATTCCCAAACCAGTTTGCTGACAGGGAGCCCAGTCCCCGTCAGTTTGTGTTGTTTGCCGAAGAGGTGCCCAATCCCCCTTGGCATCATGTCCCTCCTCCTGGTTCTTTGACAACGGGGTGCCCAATCCCTGTCGGCATGTCCCCCAGTTCTTGTGTGCTGGAAGGGTGCCCAATCCTCTGCTCATGAGACCCCCACACAAGTATCGTAGCAACAGGGTGCCCAATCCCATTAGCTCCAGTCCCCACCCCAAAACATGCAGGTGGCATTCTGGGAGCCCACCCCAGCATGCCAAAAGTACCTGCAAAAAGAAGAAAAGTCCTGCAACATCTTTTTGTCAAGCCCTGAAAGAAGAAAATGAATTTTCCATACGTCCTCGCCCTCCCCAAACCCTTGCCTCCCACTGCTTACCCACTTCCCCACACCCCCACCTCACCCCATACTTACCTCCAGAGGCTGGCGCAACAATCTTCGGGGACCGGGAACACGTCTGCACTATTCAAAGCTGACCACGAACTGAGGAAATACCAGTAAGCTGTATAATGGCATAAATAGGTTTTTTTCAACTTTGGTGCATATCTCAGGCATTTTTTTGGAATTTTGGCACCAAATTTTCAACATGGGATTTTTGGGACCCCTCCTCATGAATTCAGCCACTGTCATGGTGATATTCGATCCCAAAAGGTGATTTCGTGGTCACTGTGTGGAATCACCTTTCGGGGCCTATTAACGAAATGACAGAGTGCCAATGTTCATGAGGTGGGCTCTCAAAAATCCTATGTTGCAAATTTGGTGGGAAAAATCCAATAAATGACTGTTTGATGAGCGTACATTGTGCAGTTGCTACGCAGGCTCATAACTTCGCGAATTTGCAATATTTTCTCGCTAGATATTCAACTGGGCTCCTGCATTGGGGCCTTTTTCTGCCCACAAAGAAATCTGCAGATTTTCAACATTGGTATTTTTTCACACCTCCTTATGAAAAATACAGCTGTCATTTTCCCCATCCTGGCCAAAATATGTTTTTGCACTTCCAGCGCAGAATAGCGCAGTCACTGTGGAAAATCAGTGTTCAGAACAGATTAAGAAAATGACAGTGACACTGTTCATGAGCAGAGGTCCTAAAATGCCTATGTTGAAAATTTGGTGATGATAGCCCATCTCATGACTGTGTTACAAGTGTGTGTTGTGCAGTTTCCATGCACCCTTGTAACTTTGCAAATTTGTAATATTTTCACGCCACATTTTCAACACTGGCATTTTTTCACACCTCCTTATGAACAGTACAGCTGTCATTTTTCACATCCTGGCCAAAATGTGTTTTGCACTCCAGTCACGGAATAGCATGGTTGCTGTGGGAAATCAGTGTTTGGGACAGATTAAGATCGAGTGAGTGAGAGGGGGGAGTGACTGAGGTCAACTGAGCTCTGTCAGGACTGCTGTGGATTTCTTTGTGGGCAGAAAAAGGCCCCAATGCAGGAGCCCAGTAGAAAAGGGCAGCCTGCAGCACCGGGAGAAACAGAGCTATAGAGTCAGTGAGGGAGGGTGAGTGAGCAAACTCAACAGAGCTCTGTCAGGAATGCTGCAGATTTATTTGTGGGTAGAAAAAGGTGTCAATGCAGGCAGGGGCCCAGTACAAAATGGCAGCCTGCAGCGGTGGGAGAAACAGTACAAGTGAGTGAGAGAGGGGGAGTGAGCAACCTCAACGGAGCTCTGTCGGGAACAGCTGTGAACTTCTTTGTGGGCAGAAAAGGCACCAACACAGGCAGGAGCCCAGTACAAAGGGTGGTAGCTTGCAGGCTTGGAGAGACAGAATGAGTGAGTGAGAGAGGGGGAGTGAGGACCCCTAACAGAGCTGTGTCAGTACTGCTGCAGATTTCTTTGTGGGCAGAAAAAGGCACAATGCAAGCAGGAGCCCGGTACAAAGGCAGCCTGCAGCATCGGGAGAAATAGAATGAGCTAGTGAGAGAGGGGTGACCCTGCTCAATGGAGCTGTGCCGGAACTTTAGAGTTGCCCACCTCCCACCCAGGGTCCTCTGTGGTCCTATTTTACAGAAGGGTCTCTGGAGTGGAGACAAAGCAATGACTGGATACACCCACACCTCCTTATGAACAGTACAACTGCCATTTTTCACATTCTGGCCAAAATGCGTTTTTGCACTTCCGGCGCAGAATAGTGCGGTTGCTCTGGAAAATCAGTGTTTGGGACACATTAAGAAAACCACAGTGACACTTTTCATGAGCAGAGGTCCTAAAATGCCTATGTTGAAAATTTTGTGATGAAAGTCCATAAAATGACTGTGTTACGAGCGTGCGTTGTGCAGTTTCCACGCACCCTTGTAACTTTGCAAATCAGTGATATTTTCACACCAGAATTTCAACACTGGCATTTTTTCACACCTCCTTATGACTAGTACAACTGTCATTTTTCATATCCTGGCTGAAATGTGTTTTCGTGCTTCTGGAGCAGAATACCACAGTCGCTTAGGGGAAATCAGTGTTTGGGACAGATTAGAATTGAGCGAGTGAGAGAGGGGAGTGACCAAGCTCAACTGAGCTCTGTTGGGACTGGTGCAGATTTCTTTGTGGGCAGAAAAAGGCACCAACTCAGGCAGGAGCCCAGTACAAAATGACAGCCTGCAGCCCCGGGAAAAATCAAAGTACATTGTTTCCAAAGGACTTCACGTCACTTGACTTTGTATTACAGCCTTCCCCTTAATTTTAATGTGAAGTGCCACTGATTTTAATGGACTTCACTTTGCTTCTCCTATTTATTGCTATTTGAGGTGAATTTTGCATTGATTCGTGGGATGGCAGGTCACATGGGCTCTATATTGTCTTGCACGGTCACAGTTCTGCGTGGTGTGTGTAGTGGAAAGCTGGAGACAGTTTGCTGTCAGAGCTCTGAGAATCAAACCATTGAAAAAGCTTTAAAAAATCTATTTTGATCCAATTATTTTGTTCCAAATTTAGTACATTGACTGTAGGACACCCTCCTGTGCTTAAATCATCAAGTGTTGATAGTTTTTGTGTGCATTTTGAATGTTAATTTAGAATATTCAGCCTGTGTACTGACAGACACTGTTGAAGTGTGCTTCAAGGGAGGGGCATATCTGTGGTGAAGTGAGATTCACATGAGAAATGCAGTCTTTTTAATTGTTTTGTACTAATAGTGTGAGTTAGTATTTGTGTGTTTATGTACACACAGTAATACTTGAAGTAATTTTTAATAATTATTTTCTGTTTGTTGCGGTGCAGTGCATATTTTCATTCTGTTTAAAAGATTTGTTTATGTAGTGTACTGCACTGTTAAATTTTCTGCTCATTGCCTGTAGTGTGTGAGTGTGTGTGCCATCAAGTCAGACACATTTTATTGTGCCACACAGTAATCACCACACTCTGAATTGGTTATACATCTGCAGTATTTTTTACTGCTTCCTTCTGTCTAGCTAGTGGACTGCTACTGCAGTGCCCCCCCACCCGCAAAAGGTATAATTTATTTTTCCAGTTTTGCATTTGTGTGACTACTGGTTAAGGTGTTTTTGTGCCTATGCGGCTGCATCTCTTTACAGTGTGCAATCTGCATCTGTGCATTTGCATATGTTTAGTGCCCAATCTGCATCTGTAAGCCACCATTGCTGTTTTTTGGCTTCCCATCCACCTCAAATTTCAGAAATCTCAATTTGTTGTGAATTTTTTGTGTAATCCCAAAAAATGCCTGCAAAGAGATGTGCATGCAAAGATGCTTCTGGCCATGGCACTGCTGCCAGTGGCAAGAGTGGCCGTGGGCATGGTAGTATGTAGCTGAAGTGCATAGTTGATGCCAGTAAAGGGATTTCTCTATGTTTTTCACAGTGCAATCAGTAGCTTCAATCATGGTTGGAGATGCTGTTGTCCCTGCTGGTGGTAGTGAAGTTGCTGATGGCATGAGTATTGCCCCAATTTCAACCTGTGACAAGTTAACCAGTTTCCCAAATATGGTGGAGTCTAAAGCTTACAGTAATATGTATAACCATAAGAAAGGGGGGGGGGAGGGCATGATAGAAAAAATCAGTTACCAAAAGGGAATCAATAATGTACAAGAGGATAGCATCTTTCAGAAAAAGAGATGTGTGTGAACAAGGGGGCAAAATTTGAAGATGGGGGATAGATCAAGGGCAACATCAGGAACAATTTTTTCATGGAGAGGATGGTGGGTGCAAGGACAAACTAAAATTAATGATCAATGTTATAGTGTGCAGCAGCAGTTGAAGCAGATCTTTATTTGGAGCTGGTGCACCTCCATGCGCTCCAGCCACTGCTCCACGTTGTCAATCCGGTGGTTCACATGGTCCAACTCATTCCACACCAGGCCCAAATCAGCATGTGTGGAAGGTATTCATGCAGGGTTGCCAATGTCACCTGCAGGTTTTGGAGCATCCCTCTGCTCCATGGCCCACCCTCACGTGACACCAGTTGCAGGTGGAGGCCACACTGCCACCTGTTGCCCAGCAGGCGCATTCCTGCACTGTTCAACAAGCTTGGCCTGCCAATCTGCATGGAGGTGGTTGTATAGGTGGGTGCGCTGACCACCTGTGCCCAGATGACTTCCCTTAGGGCCACGGTGCACCACTTCACCACACAGATTGCGCTTCACTACACTGGTGTCTGCAGGCAGTGTCGTGAAGAACTCCCACACTAATGAGCTGTGGGGAGGACCGGGCACTGGCAGGGAGAGCACCAAATGTTGTTGCCGGCCGCTGCTGGTGCTCAGTTGGGACCGTGAGTGGGGAAACCTGCTGCTGCAGCTACAACTGCTGCAGCTCCTCCCTCACATCCTGCTGAGCCACTGGGGCAGGGGCCATGGCAGGTGGCACTGGTGGGGGAGTGCTGGTAGGTACCACTAGAGGTGGTGCTTCCATGGCACCACTACCTCCTGCTTCAGGGAGGGGACAACTAGCCCAGAAGGTGCTCTGGTTCAGACATGGGGTTTATATTTTTTGTTATCTCTCTGTCTCCTCTCAAACTCAGCTCTTTCTCCCACACTAGATAAGGTGAAAGTGAAAGTCTTTCACTCTCTTGCATGATTAACTTCCTGCCTTAAGCATGTAACCTGCAGACTGTGAGCCATGTGATCTGTGGGCTGTTACAATGCTCACTCACTCCGCCCGTAAAAGAAAATAAAGTGAAGTAATGTGGAGTCATCATAATGTAAAGTCATTATGATGCAAAGTGGTGAAGTACTGCATTTCAATGGCCACTTTGCATAGCTATATGTTGAGGCGGAGTGGGCCACTTTGCCTCTACTATGCTAGCGAAGTTAAACTTCGCTACATCTCTAATGGGGGGGGGAACAATCATCCAGAAAGTGCATTAGGATAACGGGGAAAAAAACAGACCACTTGAGGTTGGGAGGATACGTAGACAGAGGAGAAATTAATGAGTGAGGTGTGGAGTTGTGCAGGAACATTGTGATCTAGTGAAGAGGTGGAGTTTAAGGTGGCTTTTAAAAGTTCCGAGGGGAGTGCTTTTAAGATGGAGGGTGGAAGGCTGTTAAAGAGCCTGGTACCCCTGGCAGATAGAGAGTATACAGTAGACCTTGGGTAGTGTGGAAAAAAGGTACTATGAAGGAGCAGTGGGGGGATGGATCTGGTTGAGCGTACCCTGGAGGGCCCCAGGAATTCAGATTTGATGGAGTTGGGTAGTAGACCCTGGTGGATTTTAAAGAAAAAAGTCAGGCTATTGAAGTTAAATCTATCTTCAAGGGCTAGCCAGTGGGCAGCCTTGTAGAGGTCACAGTAGTGAGCGAGTCTGGAGAGGCCAGTGATGAACATAAGGATGTTGTGGTAGGAGGCTCTAAGCTTAAGGAGGGTATTTTGGCAAGGAGAGGAGGAGTAATACCATGGATCTGTAATCAAGGAGAGAGAGTGGAAGATTATTAAGCCCTCCATAATAGCCTTTAACATTAAGCACTACTGCAACTAATACAATGAATGCTAAGAACACCCCCACACCCACAGCTAATCTCACTTTTATATCAGGCCCCACATGAGCAACAGCCAGATACTGCACTATCAATATAAACAAAATGGGCACAAGAGACCAGTTTACCCATAACAACATCACAGTGGGATAGGGTGACTATAGAAACACACCGAGAAACTTCCTCTCCCCTGCTTAGGGAATTCTCATGAAAACTAAAGATTAGATTTCTTAAGACACCAATAATACAGGCAAAATATCATCCCCAATTCACAGCTGCTTGCTGGCGAGGATGTGGAAACCAAGAATTTCACCATACACATCTTTTGGACTGCCCACTAATACAAATATACTGACTAAAAGTACATCATGCCATAACAGATTCTAATTCAATAGCCCTCCATTTCGACTGTCAGGTTTATGTCTCCCCCCTACACTAAGGGGCCTTAAAGTAAGATACCTGTTGCATATTTTAAGTGCCATGGCTAATAAAGCCATAATGAAAATTGGGCTATGCCTGGCACCTCCCACAGTAAAGGACTGGCATACCTTAATCAACCAAAGATACAATATGGAAAGAATCCCACACAATCTCAATGA
Source organism: Neoceratodus forsteri (assembly GCA_016271365.2). Classification (NCBI taxonomy): domain Eukaryota; kingdom Metazoa; phylum Chordata; order Ceratodontiformes; family Ceratodontidae; genus Neoceratodus; species Neoceratodus forsteri. The sequence goes on along the minus strand of CM028132.1, from coordinate 717,042,848 downwards.
TAAGAAATGTTTAGTCATTGCCAGATTGACACTGTGGATCCATTGTATCATGAAGATAGACAGAGACTTTGTGCTGTAGCTATGTTAACCTGGAAAGCATGTGAGGAGAATCTGAAAATAAAAAATAAGCTGATTAGCTGAAGATAAACTATAAAACAAATTGGCAAACTACTTAAACAATTAAGCAGTGGTGTGGAACCCCCAACCCCTTACCCCAACCCATTTATTCTCTCCTTTCACATAGACACCCTAGTTATTGCTCCCATATACAGCTAATGTTCTAAGTATATGCAGCTGGCTTAAGTTTTTTATTCATAGTGCATAAGCCCACTGTTATAAACAAATTTGCTAATTATTTATTTATCATCAACAACTAGGCTAGGGAAACCTTTCATCATCTAGTGAAATTTGCATCTGATTTCTCCTTTGCTATTTAAAATCTTTTTCCTCTGATCTTATTATATCCTATATATGTTTTATCTTATTCTAGTATTGTATTTATGACTTGTTGTGCCTATGGTTTCTTTTTAAGGTAATGGCCCTTGCTGATCCAATAAACCTTAAATTGAATTGCAAATTGAGCTGGTAATATTTTTAATGTGATACTAAACAGATACATTTATTAACAATACAATTTTTATGATTATGCTATTATAGGAGGACTATTTTATGAGTAGATAAGGTGACTAATGTTTTGTAAGTTTAAAGACAATAGTATTGTAACTCCAGGGAGGGGCACTTACATAACTCCCTCTGGCTAGGTTGTCATTATACTGTATTTTAAATGCCGTATCAAGGTAAAACTGAAAACACTTGCACACGGAAAAAAATAATTCTAGTTAAAATGAACAGAATTTGTCTTAAAATACAATACTTCTATTTATGGATGTGTTCTATTTCCTGGTGAAGAGAAACGCCTTGGGGGCCACTTTTGCCCCCTCATTGACAGGCCTCTATGTGGGTCTCTGGTGAAAAACAATTTGTATACTGTGAATCCACTAACCCCCCTTTTTTCCAAACATTATGGAGACTTTTTTGGATGATGTCATCATAGTGTGGCATGGGAACCTTGTGGACCTGGATCAGTTTGTGGAGTACCTCCACTCCAGAAATCCACGTGTATATTTCACGTATCAAGCCAGTAAGGGAAAAAGTAAATTTTCTAGGTTTAGAAATAGAAAAAATAGAAGAAGGGTCAATTATTACAAATATATATCAAAAAGAAACTGACTGTAACATGATTCTTCAAGTTTCAAGTTGATACTGTACCCACGCCATACCATTACAGACATTACTAAGGGTCAGTTTCTCAGGTTCTGAAGAAACTGTGGCACCATGGAAAGATTTGTGGAACAATCTGAAGATCTAGAAGCAAGATTTTTGGGAGAGAGCATACAGACAAAGAGTGGTGAAGGATGCTAAAATGAATGCAAAAAGATCAAAATAGGCAGAATTTGCATTTAGACACGAATCAGAGAAAGAATGACAATTCCAGATTTAACTATGTAACAACACATTCTACACAAGCTGGACAAATAGAAACAATAATCAAAACACTTTGGAATGTATTGAGAAGAGACCAGGGGCAGGAAGAAATCAGTAGTCTACCACCATGACTAGCTTACGGGAAAGCTGACACACTAAATAAGCAATATTACCTGACAGGGTGGGCAGTATTGGGCAATACTGGACTGTGTGGGGGCATAATGTGGCCTGAGACTGCAGGTGGAGGGTCTTATAGCCCCCTGGAAGGTCCGGTATTACCCACACCACCCACCCTGGAAGGTATTATTGCACTTGCCAGCATGGATTCACAGTGGGAAGGTCATGTCAGATGAATCTAATAGATTTATTTGACTGGGTGGCTGTGGACATGGCCTGCCTAGACTTTAGCAAGGCATTTGACACAGTCCCACACAAAGGATTAATGTACAAGTTAACCAGCCTTGGAGTGGGTCCCAAGATGGTAACCAGGGTAAAAAATTGGCTGGAGAACAGGATACAGAGGGTAATAGTAAATGGAGTACACTCTGAAGAAAGTGGGGTTACTAGTGGGGTACAACAGGGTTCAGTTCTAGGACCGGTCCTCTTCACTGTCTTTATAAGTGACATTGCAGAGGGACTGGAAGGAAAAGTATGTCTCTTTGCAGACGACACAAAGATCTGAAACAGGGTTGATACATTAGGTGGGGTGGAAAGGATGAGAAGGGACTTGGCAAGGTTGGAGGAATGGTCAAATGTGTGGCAGCTTAGATTCAATGCTAAGAAGTGCAAAGTAATGCACCTGGGAAACAAAAACCCAGTGGAAGAGTACACAATAGGGGGTGAGATACTAACAACAACAACAAAAATGGAAAGGGACCTGGGGGTAGTCATATCAGATGACCTAAAGGTGGGCAAGCAATGTGAGAGGACAGTAATGAGGGCTGGGGGATACTGGGATGTATAGGGAGAAGCATCACCAGTAGAAAACAGGAAGTTGTTATCCCTCTGTACAGACAGCTGGTGAGACCCCATCTGGAGTACTGCTTGCAGTTCTGGAGACCCAATCTCCATAAGGACATAGACAGGATGGAGGCACTCCAGAGAAGGGCAACTAAAATGGTGCAGGGTCTGCACCAGAAGACATATAAAAAGAGACTTAAGGAGCTTAATATGTATACCCTTGAGGAAAGAACGGACAAGGGGGAATGATAGAAACTTTCAAGTAACTCAAGGGAATCAACAAAGTCCAAGAGGGTAGCATCTTTCAGAAAAAGAGGTGTGCAATAACAAGGGGGCACAATTTGAAGATAAAAGGTGGACAACTCAGAGGTAATGTGAGGAAGTATGTTTTCAAGAAGAGGGTTGTGAATGCATGGAATGGCCTTCCTGAGGAGGCTGTGGAGTCAAAAACAGTGGGGGAATTGGAGGAAGTAGGCTGTTCGTTAACTGGGATCTGCAGCTTATCCATTAGGAAGGGAAATGGGCAGACTGAGTGGGCCAAGCGGTCCTTATCTGCTGTCAAATTCTATGTTTCTATGTTTCCACTTAGAAAATGGACTATAGGTAGAGTTTTTTGTGTGTAATGTTTAAGAAATGAAAAAAATACTAAAAAAATCACAGAAAATACCTTAAAAGGTGCTTTTCTAGTGAAGTAGTCCCTCTACTGGTATACTTACCTATGCTTACCATTTTTGTTTTTACAGTTTTGTTTGTGTTACATCGAGCATGTCCCTCCTTGGCTCTTGGACCGTGATCCCCCACCAGCCAGCTCTGTGTGTTATTCTGTTTTTTTGGGGGGGGGCTTTTGTGTATCCTTCATGAGACCGTGGTGTGACCCCCATCTTTACGGAGACTTATAATTCCATTTATGTTGTGGAACACTGGCGGCTGAAAGTAAGAGCGTAATCGGGTGTTCATGCAAACAGGCTGCAGGAGTTAGAGGTAAAGTGAGAAGATGCTGTTTTGTTTTAAAAAATGAGCAAACAAACAAGAAAAAGAGATGTCTAAATGTTTTACTGGAGCAGGAGTGGAGCCAGGATAAGTGAGGAAGACAGTTTACAGAAGTGCTGTGCATGAGAAGCGTTGAGCACGAGATGTGCTAACGCTAGTAATTTAAAAAGAAAAAACAGTTTTTTTTTATTCATGTGGGAGAAATATGACTAAAGTGGCATGGTGTGTGTCATCTGTATATGGAGTGTGTGGGATAAGGGGCTTGGCCAGCTGCCAACTCGCCCACTAAGCAAGAGAAAAAAATGGTGGCTGGAGAGTTTCAAAATTCGGGGTGGCCCAACAATACTCTAGGTAATGGGCTACCGTGAATTGGGACTTGTTTTTCACCAGGCTCTATTGAAAAATAAATGCATGCCTGACAATGGCTTTCAGCCAATCAGGATGTATTATTTTTTAAGCCCATTTTCTAAAAGACACCTTTGTTCACCGATTTTATAGAAGCAATCAACCAGAGACATGGCTTACAAAAGGCTTACAAGGTTATTACTATTGCAAAAGATGTAAATTCTGTCAACATATTAGTGAAGGGGACAGCTTTCCTAATCCACATAATGAGAAACAAGTTAAAATTAAACAGTTTACTACCTGTGAGTCTACATGAATGATTTATCTGGCAGAATGCTCCTACAGTACTTTTGACAATGATAAAATGGTGAGACACTTTAAAATCAGAGTGGGAAAGTACTGCAGAGCTATTGTGGGGGAAGCCCTACTTACCCATGAGTCTGCTATTGTGGTTGGGGAAGAGACCTTTAAATCTTTTTCCCACACCTTCCAGCATGAGCGCTGGGCACTCAGTACCAATATTTGCTCTTTGTCCCAATCCTGGGGAAAATAAAAAGTTTGCCCAGCAGGTTCAAACTGAGAGGAAAACTGCTTGAATTTAGCCCTATAGGACTGGTACAGGAGCTTTTCTTGGACCTGGGGGAGGGGGAAAGGTGAGGCCTGTTTTAAGATTTGTGTAGGATAGAGAGTCAGAACTTCTACCTTGGACATGAATTGGTTTAAAATATCACAGCTGGTTTTATTACTTTTAGTAACTTCTTACCAGACAGTATGTACCTCAGGGAAATCTGGTACTCTGGTGGTATCTGCTGCCTCACTAAGGGTATTGTACAGGTGGGGGACTCACCAGTTGGGGGTCCCTGGAAGGAGGGGTAGAAATAATTTTGCGCAAATTCATGGATGGATAAAATGTAAAGTTAATACTCTCCTTCTACTATTGATACATTTAAGAAAGCCTGTTCTAACTTAGTGCTGACATTGCCCCTTGGGCAGAGACACAGAATTAAATCCAGGTCCCAACCCAACAAATAAGATAAAAATTATTTCTGATAGTGCAAGAAGCTCAAAATCAAAAACTGATGTTATGAAAACTTGGGTAGCAGATGAATCCCCAGAAATTATAGCTCTAACAGAATCTTGGTTAACTTCTCAGATTCACTCCAATGAAATAGAGATTGAGGGGTTTTTCTTCATAGAGCTGATGGAGAAGGTAGAAGAGGAGAAGGTATTCTCCTATACACCAGCTGGGAACTGGGAAGCACCAAGATAATTTACTCAGGGACCATATGTCAGTTGGACATTATTTTAATACACTTCCTTAGTAAAAAATCTTATTGTGGGACTGGTTTACTCCCCCTAAGGTGAAAGTTGGAGGATTTAACGAACTGTCTTAACTATTACAAAAATGTAATATGGGCTTTAAGATGCTCTTGTTGGGAGATTTTAATGCAGCCTGGGGCAAGCCAAGGTGCAATGCTGTATTACAGAGCTTAATTCCCCTCAGCTTGATGCAGGTCATATTGGTCCCTACAAGGAAAACAGATTTAGCTAGCAAAGGTAACATACTTGATTCGCTTTTTGTAACAGCAAATATAAAAAACCATGAGGTGCAGGTAAACCAACCTATACTGGGTAACCATTGCTCAATCACCTGTAAATGTGAATTATTAAAAGAGGGTGATATAAAAAAATGATAAATACCCTCAGAATAAGAAGATGTTTTAAAAATATATACTAAAGAGTTATTATTGTATAATCTAGCAGCCATGAAGTGGGATAGAATTTTCCTTATTCCTGATTTGGATCTGGCTGTAAAGGAGTTCTCTAGAATGTTTCTTGAAGCTTGTGATAAAGTTGCCCCCTTTAAATCTCTTACAGTGAAAAAGAACCAGCCTTTATGGATAACAGAAAAATTAAAACAAGAGATTAGAATAAAAAATCGACTATGGAAGAGAGCTAACAAAACCCTAAATACAAAAGACTGGGAATTATATAAAGTACATCAAAACAGATTGAGAGTAAAGATCAGAAATTCAAGAAAACAATACTACAAAACAAATATTTCTGAAACTGTGGACATTAAGAAATATTGGGCCTTGATCCGCTCTCTAGAGGAACCAGTTATAAATGAACCATCCATTCAAATTCAACAAAGTGGATACTTCAGAATGTGGCTGATTCTGCTGATATTCTGAACTCCTACTTTATTAATTTACCTGATATAGACATTCATGTGAGCGACATGAACATGGACTCTATGTCCTCTTCTAGTTTCTCCTCCAAAATCCCAAGATTTAGATTTAAAGTAACCACTTGCAGCGAGGTTAAGAAGAAACTACATAGGCTAAAAACAAATAAAGCATATGGACCAGATGCCATTGAAAACAGGTTCTTAAAGGATTCTGTTGACTTGATGGCTCCTATTTTAACAAAAAATATTCAATTGGAGTTTAATTGAAAGGAAATTTCCATCTAGTTGGAAAAGAACTAAAATTGTCCTAGTACACAAAGAGGGGGACCCAACAAATCCCACAAATTGTAGATCCATAGTCCTTTTGTCCACGGTGTTGAAGGTATTGGAAAAATTGGTACAAAAACAGTTGTGACAATTATCTGGAGAAATACAATCTGCTGTCATAATCCCAATCTGGGTTTCAAAAGGGACACTCCACAGACACCATGCTCACTGACCTACTGTAATAGATCTTGTCTATTCTCAATTAGAGGAGGACAGGGCAGTGAGAGTAGTGTTCATGGACCTGTCTAAAGCCTTTGACACCATGGACCACAGGGCTTTACTTCACATACTAATTCCCTTGGTGTGAACTCTGAATAAATAGGTTGGTTCTCATCCTATCTAACAGAGAGAACTCAACAGGTACAACTTGGGGACAAACAAAAATATAAAACCACTCCAGAGGAACAGTGTGTGTGGAATATAAAAATTGCAAAGTAAAATAAATGAATACCTGCACCACACAGCACTGAACCAATATGCAGCTTTATTCACAAATGTTTAAAAAGAGTGCCAAACACCACCATTAGCATCTACTCCACTAAACTTCTACTGGTTTCACAACATATGCATCATCAGGTACAACTTAGGGACACTATTTCGAAACAGATTAAAGTAATTAGAGATGTACCGTAAGGGTCTATACTGGGCCCAACCCTGTTTCTGGTTTATGTGAATGACCTGGTGAAAATTGCAACCCAAATCAGAATTAAACTATATGCAGACGATGCAGTCCTACTTGCCCACGGTGAAAACATCAGTGAGGTAGAAAGGGAACTTTAAGTTGATTTCCTGGGACTAGAAAATTGGTTAGCTCATTTGAAGTTAGTATTAAATAGTAAAAAAACAAAAACAATGTTTTTTAAGTTACCAAGGAAGGGAAAAACTGACCTAAAAGAAGGGTTAAATATAATTTTATAAAAACACAAAGTTCTAGAACAGGTCCCCGACTACAAGTATCTGGGGGTGTGGGCAGATCAGGGACTTAAATTTGCTGTACACATAACTGATATGATAAATAAAATAAACAAGAAACTTGGGGCCAGATTCCAAGACGAATGTCTCAACTGGCTGGCTCTATCGAGTTGCAACATATGCCGCTATGCTGGGGACCCTGCACCAGATTCCAGAACAGGCAAGGTCCCCAGTGACTACATCCTGCAACTTGCAGCACCTCCAGCATTGCACCGAAGGAGGGGCACACCTGAAATGGGTGCCACAAGCTGCAGTAATGCCCTCCGATAGGGCGCAAGTCATGACTGGCAAGGCCCACCCCAAAGCCCCGCTCCCCAACACCATGGCAATGGCCAGCAGGGCCTTTCATGCCCCCCAACCAGCAGTGCCAGTCCACCCCCACTCTCCCACACCCAATCAGCGACTGGCATACCCAGCTCTCACCTCCATGGCCAGCTGCCAACAGCACTCCCTCAGAGTGCGTACTACTGTAGACAGTACAAGCTCCATCAGTTATTGACTGCATACTGTATACAGTAGTATGCATGATGATGGAGGTCAGTTGGTGGCTGGCCATGGAGGTGAGCAGTGCATTGTGCCAATCACTGACTGGTAATGGGTGTGAAGGGGTGGGGGTGGACTGGCACAGCTGGGTGAGGGGCCACTGGATTACCAGGTCTTGCATGGCACAGTATGCATGCCAGTAGTGGCATGTTAGGGATCAGGGTCTGGGGACCCGGGGATGTGGACTTCCCTGCAGGGAAATAATTGGGGACATGGGCATGGGGATGCCAGCAGCCCACAGAGGGCTTCCATGTCAATGGGAGCCAGCTGGGGGGCCTATGTGGGACTGTGGGGGAGTGGCTTTTGGGGCACCAGGCACAGAGGTGTACCCCCCCATGGACATAGAGTACACTTATACAAGCTAATAGCTGGTCTAAGTGAACTTAGACCACAGTCTTCTAGGGGGTGTCTTGGAATAGCACATTTTCTATTCGGACAGCCACCATCTTGGAATCCAGTGTAAATGCTGCTGTAAACTCCCTTGCGCCATGTCAGAAGGGGGTTTATGATGTATCTGGTGGCATAGTGCACCTTTGACACAGGCAGCCTGGGACATGTCACATGCTGCCTTCTGGGATACCAATTAGCGTAATGCATGGCGCAAAGTGCTACTTGCGCCATTTTGTTTGGCGTAAGTCACTTTACAACATGCGTAACTGTTCTGGAATCAGGCCCCTTGGGCTTTTAGAAGGAACAGCTTTTGTACAGACATAAAAATGTGAAAAACAATTATAAACCAGTTATTAATTCCTACTATAGACTTTGATAGCCATATATATGGACTGGCTACCAACTCTCTATTAAAAAGGTAGAAGTTACCTAAAACAATTTAGCCAGATTTATCCTTCAGTGTGACTTTAGAACGTACCATTGTGAAATGTATCAAAACTTGAGATGGCTAATGCCCGAAAACAGGAAAAAATTAATTGGGGTCTCTTCCACACACAAACTTTTAAATCAGTAGAACCAAAATATTTAATGGATAAAATAGAGGGAATCACTATCAAATATAAATACCAGTTAAGAAACACTAAAGAAATACCTTATAGGCAAAAAGTAAAAAATGCCTTTACTTAAATGACATTTAAGGCAGTTTAAGGCCTCAAACTGTTTTTTGATAAATCATATTCAAATGAAAACTGATTATAAACCTTCTTTGTTTACAAAGTTGTTAACAGAGGAACTGAGAGTTAGATGCATATCCAGTGGGTGAAATAATAAAGTGAAGGCCTGGTGGTTATGTAAAGAAACCAATGGTATTACTTATTTGTTCATGTTTAAGAGTATTTTTGAATATGTTTTTAAACTTGTCAATTGTTGATAATAATGTAATTGTATATTGTGTACCCTAGGTGTTTGTTAAGTAACTTGAAATGCACTTGCCAGGACCAGCTTGAAAAAGGTATTGGGCCTAAAGATGTGAAAGTAAAATCTGATTCCTTGTTAAAAATAAACCTTTTTACTACTACTATTACAATCCTCATGTCGGCATGCCTCCCCCAAGCCTGAACATATCTTTTGCCGACAACAGGGTGTCCAATCCCCATGTCAGCATGCCCACCCACCCCCACTATTGTGGCACACTGGGAGCCCACACCAGTGTGCCAAAATAATTCCTTATATTTTCAAACACTGGGATGCCCACTCCTGGTGTTGGTTGACCCCCATGCCCCTTGTTTTCAGCCAAGCTCAGAGTGCCCAATCCCCAGGTCAGCATCGATGCCCCCTCCACTAGTCTGGTACACTGGGAGCCCACCACAGTGTACCAATTTTTTTTTCATACTATTTTACCTGTAAAAAATTAATTTGTCCCCCCCGAGGTCTTTTTTTTTAAACCTAAAGAAAAAGAAAAAAGTCCCTCGTTGTCCTCACCACCCCCTCTCCCCTCCCTCATCCTGATCCTCTCTCTGTGCACTCCACCTCCCTGGACCCCTTCACCCATACATACCTGTGGAGGTCCAGTGTTGCGATCTTCTGTGGACCAGAAACATGTCTGCACTCTTCAAAAGCAGGCTGCAAACTGAAGAAAATCACGGTAAGCCTTATAATGGCAATCAATGGGAGGGTTTCAACTTAGGTTGATATCTCAGCCATTTTGGGGAGTTTTTGTCCCAAATTTTCAACTGGGGTTCTTGGGACACCACCTCATGAACACTGGCACTGTCATTTCAGTTCTCAGTCCTGAAACATGATTTCACATTTGCTGCGCAGAATCACCTTTCAGGACCAATTAATGAAAGAACAGTGTCATTGTTCATGAGGTGGGGTCCCAAAAAGCCCATGTTGCAAGTTTGGTGAAAAAACTCCAAAAAATGACTGCATTTCAAGTGTGCATTGCGCAGTTTGTATGCACGCTCATTATTTCAGCAATTTTTAATATTTTCACTCCAAATTTTGAATATTGTCATTTTTTCATACCCCCTTATGAACAATACAGCTGTCATTTTTTGCATCCTTCCTGAAATGTGTTTTTGCACCTGTGGTACAGAATGGCATGGTCGCTGTATGAAATCAACTTTCAGGACAGATTAACAAAATCCCAGTGCCACCGTTCATGAGGGGAGGTCCCAAAAAGGCCATGTTGAAAATTTGGTGAAAACATTCAAAAAAATGACTGCGTTACAAGCTTGTGTTGCACAGTTTCTATACACACTTGTAACTTCACCACTTTTTCATATTTTCACTCCAGATTTTCAATATTGCCATTTCTTCACACCTCCTCATGAACAGTACAGCTAACATTTTTCATATCCTGCCCGAAATGTGTTTTTGCACCTGTGGCATTGAATTACATTCTCGCTCTGTGAAATCACCTTTTGGGATTGAGTAACGAAATGATACTGCCACTGTTCATGAGGTGGGATCCCAAAAAGCCCATGTTGAAAATTTGGAGTTAAAATACCAGCAAATGCCCAGGGCATTATGGTTTCCAACTGTAATGTCCCACCCTGTACAGACTGACAGGCATTGGGGGTGTGGCTTGGGGTCGTCAGCTGTAATGATCATGCCATTCCACCCCACCCCCACCCTGCAGCCACTGACAGACATTGAAGTGTGCCTTGGGGTCTTTGGCCCTAACTTTCACCCCATTCTCCTACACTGCACTCATCTCAGCTTATTCCCTCATGGAATGGGATGAGCGTAAGGTCCGAAGACCCCAAGGCACACCGTGACACCTGTCAGTGTCTGCAGGGTGGGGTGAGGTGGAATGGCATGAGCGTTATGGCCGATGACCCAAAGGCATACCCCAATGCCTGTCAGTCTCTGCAGGGTGGGGGAGGGGGTTGGCTTTAATGCAATACTTCACTGCCATTCCTATTATGCATCTCTCTAACTCCTGCAGTACCAATGCCAATACCAGCAAGCAAACATTTGGCATTGACAAATGCTTGTTATAATGTTAAGTCTGGTTTGCAACACGTAGGACTGTTACATACTAATGTAGCTAATGAAATAATTATCAACAACTGTATATTTCTCTCTCACTGCTATTATTTCTCCTTTAACCCTTAGAATGCATGTACCCACAAGGACAGTTTGCAGGGTATAAGATTCAGATCCAACATGCAGTGGCCCTTCTACAGTTGCCTCTCCACTTTATGCTGCAGCCCTAAATTTTAAGTTTTATATCTAAGCAAACATTGATTGTAATACTGTTCACTTTGTTTACTGAAAGAATTAATATACTACAAAAATAGAAACTAACAGTGAATAGTTTGTTTAAGTCATACAAGTGATATGGCTTTTTAGATAACTATAAATACGTTTTTAAATTGTTCATAGAGTTGTCTTTCTGTTGTTGTTTCATTTTACACAATTTTGCACCTCAGCACCTATGTATAATGTACTAGTAGCTGTTACTGTGTTAAAAATAGTGGTTTAGCTTTTGGTGACATTTCGCAACATCATCAGTTAGCAGCATTATTTAAAGAGGCACTGTCAACTCCCGTAGGCCAAAAAGTGTATTTAATTTAAAAAACACATTAAATTATTGGTCATATTCTGTAGAGACTGTTGAAGTTGCTGGTAGTTTGATTCTGATTCCTTGTTTCCTTTAAAAAGCAAAAAAACAGACTACCCACCATACTTGTGTTACCACACAAAAACATGTTTGTTTACATTTTTTGATCAATACTCACTGCATTTTCCCTAGACTTGGGAACACCTCAACAGAGTCTAGCCACTTACGATACAGTGGGAGGATGGGAGATTATTGCATCATGAGTTACTCTACTGCTTCGAAGTATTCCTAATGTCCAGCAAGTATGCAAGAGTAGACAATCAAAGATTTGAAACAAAACATTTGGGTGTATTACACCTTTCGCATGTATGTCAGTTCTACTTAGAAAGGAAGCAGATAAAACAATAAAATCATCAATGAATTTTAGAGAATGTAAACAATCATAAAATGTGGGTTTTGAACTAGAAATAATATGATGCAAAAATGGTTGACAGTGTCCTTTTAATAAGGATAACACATCATGTATGCACTTTTGAGAAAGGATTGTAAGAAATCAGAAATGCGTCAGGCACTGACATAGTAGTGTCTGCACATCGAGTTTAATAAAGATATGCACCTAGCTACTTTAAAAGCATTTTCTGGAGTGGCATCTTTTACTTAGAAGGTGGCAAGTGTGCGATTTTTCTTTGTTGACTATTGCTTTTTACCATGAATACCACCTACTTGTGCAGCTTTTTTGTGTGTTTTTTACCATCCAGTAAAGGCAAAATTGTATGTACTTCCAAAAGTACATAAGTCATTGGAACTCCACCAGGTAGACCAATAGTGAGCGGCACTGGGTCACTTAGCAAACCACTATCAGAGTTTATAGACTTATACATATGATGCTACAGTACAAGTCACATTAAACTGTTCCTCCAGCTCACTGCTCTGGCATTGTTTTTTTTATGCTGGCAATGCAGTGGCAACTCAAAATGCTTAAACAAGAAACTGTTTCAACCAATCATCAACTCTCATGCAATGCACATGCAGTGCACTTTCAGCCACTGTAAATTCCTTCAGCTCCCCATTTTTAAATGCATTTGCAATGCAGTAATTACTGGCATTCAGTTTATGAATGGCATCAAATCTGTTGTATTTAATCCAGTTTACTTTTGTGTTTTATTTTATAGTTTATTAACTTAGGCTCATCATTCTCTGAAATATAGAATTTGCTGTACTGTACTACTGAACTCGACTGCTGATCGTCACTGTCCCATGCCTCTGCTGCTGTGCATTCATTAAAAAAAGAAAAGATGGTCCCCGAACTGGTGCTGTACTTGTGCATGCACAAGTTATGAAAGGTTTATGCCACTTGATGTTTTTATGCATTTCAAAACAAAGCATACATAATTTAATTATATATTGGACTTCTTAAATGTGCCACCATGCTTCTCACCATCCCAATTGCTCACTCGCTACTTCTTGCACACCCAACTGATTCTCAGTGACAGGCATTGATTTCAGACTCACAGACCCACTGACTGCTTAAATTTATGTATTTAATAAACTTATATTTATAGTAACTGCAGTGCTTTACAGTAGCCAGAGGGAGTTGTACAGTAGTAGCACTGCCGTGGAGCGTCATGTGAGAGATCAGTCAACCCAGAAGTAAGGACCTGTAGATGGTGCTCTGATTTCCAGCTTTATTTAATTTATTTGTCCACACAGTCATTTACAGTATTTATTGATATAATTTTATTTTCATGCACCCAACTGTTGCTTCAGAGAGAGAGAGAGAGAGACAGACAGACAGACAGACAGACAGAGACAGAGACAGAGAGAGAGAGAGAAAGAAAGTAGGTATTTTACTGTGAGACTGAGATTAGGTACAATGCAATGCAGAAATGAAATCAGACACCAACTCAGTATTTATGCATTTTTTATGGGTTGCTAAATGTGTGCACTGATCATTGCACTGCATTGAGTAAGAGTTCTCAGAGAGTTGCAAAGTAAGCTGAAGCTAAAAAGCAACTACAGACAAACCAATAGGCAACTTTTATTAATGCAGTGCAATGATCAGTGCACACATTAAGCAACCCACTGAAAAATGCTAAACCAGTGAGTTGAAGGAACAGTTTAATCTGACTTGTATTGTATGTCACTACATTTCAGTCCTACCTAAAGGACACAAAATACATCCTACAGGTTTTGGAAAATATTGTCATGAACAGGGACTCATATCTGGTTACACTAAACATTGAGTTTCTATACATGAATATTCCACACAAAGGGGCATTAGATGCTGCAGCATTTTTTCTTAATCAAAGAGACCCAGATGAGAGTCCTCCCATTGAATTTCCACTTATATTAACAGAGTATGTAATGAACTACAATGTTTTATGTTTACAGATGTATTTCTTTCTGCAAATGAAGACTGTGATGGGGCAACTTTTGCCCCATCATTGGTTAATTTGTAATTGGGGTTATAGGTGCAGAAATATACCTATTACAGGGAAACCAATTCATTCTTCTGCAAACTGGTACTTTGGAAGTGTTATATACAGTAGATGATATCACGGCAGTATGGCATGGGGACTTGATAGAACTGGAGGAATTCCTTCAATATATACATCAAACTTACCCTCATTTGTGAATTACTTATACCACTAGTAAGCATACTGTGATTTTTTTTTTGGGATATGAAGCTAATAAAAAGGGACAATGGATCAGTCACAACAGATTGCTTTAAGAAATAGACTGACTGCAATGCTTCATTGTAGGCGTCAAGTTGTCACCCACGCCACACTGTCACAAATGTTCCCAAAGGCTCGCTCTTGAGCTTAAAACATGATTCTGGAACTGAGGAAAATTTTGACAAGGAAGCAGGGACCTAGAAAAAAGATTTTTGCAAGGGGGTATAACCACTCAGTGGACAGTGAGGCTAGATAATTTTTTCAATTACAGGAGAGGCAAAATTTGCTGTTTGGGGACAATATGAGGGAGACAGATGGGACAAAATTTAATTTTGTCACCACTTTCTCAAAGCATGTCAGTCTGTTTGAGAAAGTTGTCAATAAACACTGGCATGTACTGAGAAGTGATCATTTACTTGCAGAGATTACAAACAGGCCCTCCAGAGTGACCTTTAGAAGGACAGCCATGATCAAGGACAGTTTAGCCGAGAGCCACCACAGTGCTACAAAACCAAAAATGTGGCTTGACTGGGACCTTAAAGAATGCTATCACTGCAAACATTGTAGCTACTGTGAACATATTATACACAGGGACACCTTTGCTGAACCGCAAACAGGTAAGCAAATCGAAGGTATGCCAGTTCATGATAAGCGACACTGCAGGAGAGATTTATCTGGTGCACTGTACATGTAATGCATTTTTTGTAGCAAAAACAATACAAATCTTAAAGTTATGGGTGGGGGAACACTGTCGAGCCATCAAGAGTGGGGATATAGCTTATACTACAGCACAATAGGTCAAGGAAGCATAGAATCCAGAGGAACATAGAATCCATAGATTCACATCCAAGAACAGTGACTACAATAATCTGGTCCAGAAACGACAGGCATTCTGGATTTTTAGCCACAATGTGACCAGATACCCAGGGCTTAATGCAGCATCTGAGTTGATTTGATTTCTCAGATAGATGCTTGAATTTATTTGACAGCCTGGTAAAGTATTAACTAACCATTTTCTAATTTTCCTTTTTTCTCCAGAGTGAGATGCTGCAAAGATTAGGTACATGCCAGAACAGCAAAATGTACTCTGGGAGCAGTGACTAATCTGCAGTACTGCTGCACTATTCTACTAATGTTTTAAAAAAATCATAATCTAATATTTAAATCAATAAGTTAATGTATTAATTTTATTGGGGTATAAGCATAATGTGCCAATTGGCATTATTCATACTAGTCCATTGACAGACATGAAAGAGTACAATTTTTAGTCACTGAACTGTGAGATGTGATTAATGTAAATTATTGGAATGTTTTAAAGAGATTTATGATTTTATTCTCTTAGAGCACTTTCATTGTTGTTTTTCATTAATCATACCCCCCTTCCCCCAGCAGGCAGGTCTGTTTTAATGATAACAGACCTTTACATCCTCTTATGGCATCATGAACTGCTGATATTTAAACTGCCTGACACGGTGTGTATGCACCTTAGGTAAAGGATCAGTTTGCAGATCCAAAACACATCAGGCAAATTCCTGGTGTCCCTTCAGTTTTTTACACTACACTTTTGCATTTTCAGAGACTGAAGTGTTGAAGTCTTTTCTTTGCTATGAAGAGTTGGTTAGTGCTCAGTTCTACTGTTCTGCTTGATAAAATCTGTTTTGTATGTCCTTCTCACTGATTGGTGGTGGCAGCACCCAGAGGCAGGCTCTCTGTAGTTTAAAAAGAAGGAGGTATAGATGTGACAGAGTCTACAAGCGGAGTATCAGCTGGGGTGAAATAGGTCTCAGTGGATCAAGTCTGATGAGTCAGATGAGCAAACTGAGCAATGAGCATAAAACTCTGGATTTACTTGGTAGTTTAACAGCATAATTTGTTTGCTACTGTGAGTATTAGAATTCACTATAAAGCCTTATGCCTGAGGAGCTCAAAATGGGAATTGAAGATTTTATTGCCTTGCTGATTTTTTAATTTTAGATTTTTGGGGGGGTTATTCTGATTATTCTTATTTTATTGTTATGACTTCTTTTAATTGAAATGGGTCAAATTATATCAAGTCACCTAGCTTCACCTGAGCTCTTTCCTTCTAAGATTGCTTGAAAGGACAGAGCAGAGAACCTTACCAGAGCAGCAACGGAAAAGGATTAAGACTTCTTTTGGCTAAGCAGATTTACTGTGTGTTATTATTTTTATTTTGTACTCATAGACATTGCTACTGTTTGTTGCTAACATTTCATTGCTTTATTTTTCTCTGATTCAAATTGTTGTTGCTGGCATACCTTCTTCTGCATTATTACAAGATGTGCCTACAGGAGTGTGCTAATAGATTACTGCTGTAATCTTCTGATTCGAATTGTCTTTTGCAAGGTATATCTTCTGTTACTGCTTTATTTTTTTCTGTAGCAAAGTCCTTCTTACAGGGTATATCTTCTCTGAAATTATTACAGGTGGTGCTTACATTTCTGTGACTTTGTTATCATTGGGCTAAGCAAAATTACTGTTTGTCACTGTTTTATTTTATTCTTTTTTTGTTGAAATGGTTTGTTGTCTCAGAGGTGTTTCAGTCTCCTTCTTACATTGAAGGAGCTAATTACTTTCCTCCTACAGCTTTTCCAGAGGATTAGGTGTGTACCTAGGGAGTGGAGCTGGCAAACTGTCAGTAATTTCCAACATAAAGAAGGGTTAAAAGGTCAGGTTAGTTGATATCTTGGAGGTAGAAGACTTGGTTTGCTGGCTAAGGCACCTAGCTTCACCTGAGCTCTTTCCTTCTAAGATTGCTTGAAAGGACAGAGCAGAGATCCTTACCAGAGCAAGGGAAAAGGATTAAGACTTCTTCTGGCTAAGCAGATTTACTGTGTGTTGTTATTTTTATTTTGTACTCACAGGGATTGCTACTGTTTGTTGCTAACATTTCCTTGCTTTATTTTTCTCTGATTCAAATTGTTGTTGCTGTTATACCTTCTGCATTATTACAAGGTGTGCCTACAGGTGTACGCCAACAGTTTACTGCTGTAATCTTCTGATTCAAATTGTGTTTTGCAAGGTATATCTTCTGCTACTGCTTTATTTTTCTCTGTAGCAAAGTCTCTCTTACAGGGTATATCTTCTCTGTAAGTATTACATGTGGTGCTTTACAGGTTTTATAGTTTTATCTAACATTAGGATAAGCTTTCAGGGTTACTGCATTTGTTGTTGACTGATTGTTTCTGCTCTTACCTCCTTGTTCTTTCATCCATGGTTCTTCTTTTATGGCAGGGGAAGGGCCCAGCCACCCATCCCCATCCCCAACCACCCTACAATACACTCCCTTTATAGGGTACCACAGTTGTGGCATTTCCTGTGGTAAAGCAGGAAGGGGTGGATCAGTGGGGCATCCACAAGGTGAGCTCATTTACAGGGGCACTAATAATTTAACTTGTTATAAAAAGTTATATGAAAACAAAACACAAAATCAAACCATTACTTGCATTTTCTTCCTTCTGATTACTCTGACCAGGTTATAAACCCAGCAATTTATCTGGAATAGATATCATTAACTGCAGGTACTACAGAACACTTTTCAGAAGGACAGTCTTACAGGATTTAGGAAACTGTCCTACATGCTGGGCCATTGGCTATCTTAGGGCTCAGCTCCGGGCAGTATGGGCACAGATTGCGTGCCTCAAATTTCATATTCAAGAGGAAATACATTATAAGAACCACCCGCCATTTCCCCAACATCCAACAGAAGAACCTCGACTGCAGAGGGTAGTTGGTCCAGGAGGTTGGCAGGTGGTTAGAAGGGGCAAATCGGGTGCCCCATTACTCTGTGCTCTCCAACATATTACCTCCAAAAACCATATAAACACTACAAACAGATATCTGCTTCTATCTCTGAAATCAAACAAAGGGGCAAAGGACACTGCAGAGCAGGACACTGCAGCACAGGAGCTAGCACAACAAAACTCGACCAAGTCAGGACCCAAAACAAAACAAGCAAAAAGGAAATACAAAAAAATTCTGATCATAGGAGACTCCATGATTCAGGGAGTTGATACCTATCTCCAGCCAAGGGTAATGGTCAGATGTTTCCCAGGTACATCAGCATGGAGGGACACTGACTGCATTGCTAAAATTGTTCACAAAGCAGGAGAAAACATTGACATCCTGGTACACATAGGGACTAATGATCTCACCATCCAGTCAGTTGTGGAGACCTAGGAACACCTGACCAGGCTGGGTGACAAACTATCATCCATTTCATCAGACATCTCCTTCTCTGAGATCCTGCCAGTCTGGAAGAGGGGGGCAGATGGACGGAAGGTCAGAGAAGGAGAGATAGGAGAGCTAAACATGTGGCTCAAGGGCTGGTGCCAGGAAAAAGGACACAGATTTGTAGGGAACTGGCAACAGTTCTGGGAGTGAAGGTTCTTTAAATTTGATGGACTGCATCTGACTAAGGAGGGAGTCAGTGCATTGGGGCAGAAGTTTGACGTCTTTGAAGAATATTTAAACTAGCAAATTGGGAGAGGGGTGCAGCACCCCATACATTGAATGGGAAGAACACCCCTCCCCCCTCAGCTAGTGGTCAAACAGGGATTCAACATGTTTGCAGTTCATTTGCATCACCAGGTAAGAGAAAAGGTCTGTCTCCCCATATGACGCACAGGGGAAATGCCAAACCTCACCCAACTAACACACCAAAATATGGACAATGGAAAATCATGTACACAAATGATCACAGCCTGGGAAATAAGATCCCAGACCTGCAGGCAGTAATTTCAGAGGCTAAACTGGACATAGTAGCAATTAGTGAGATGTGGTTTACCAGTAACCACACTTGGGAGACTTCAGTACCTGGCTATGTACTGTTCAGAAGACAGCAAGGTGAAAAAGGGGGGGTGGAGTGGCTCTGTATGTCAATGAAAATAGCAAAGCTACAGAAATTCAGAATACACATAAGGAGCCAGAAGAACTGTGGGTCACCCTGGAAACAGGAAATGGGACAGCCATAAGAATTGGGGTTGTCTACAGGCCCCCAGACAAGGGGAAGGACATAGACACATTACTGTTATAAGATATATAAAACATGACAGCTAAAAGGGAGGTTCTGATAATGGGAGACTTCAACATGCAGGATACAGATTGGTCAATACCAGCAGGAACATCTGCCAGAACTAGACTCATGGTGAATTCCCTGCAGGGGGAGGGCCTCAGACAACTGGTGCAACAACCCACAAGAGACAGGGCTATCCTAGATATAGTACTGACTAACAGGGAAGGGATCACAGATATCTAGGTAGAAGGTCACCTTGGGGCCAGTGACCATCACATGGTATGGTTCAAGTTGGCCACTACATCTAAACCATCCCATTCCAAGGCAAAAATATGGGACTTCAGAGGAGCTGACTTTGAAAAGATGGCCAACACAGTTAAGCTAGCCCTGGCAAAAAAAAAAACACAGGTGAGGGAGTACAGGCAAAGTGGGCAAGCATTAAGGATGCAAAATTTGAAGCAACATCCCATTGTGTAAGACAGAAAAGGAAGTGCAAAAGAAGAAGGAAACCACTTTGGTTCTCAAATACAGTAGCAGAACAGGTCAGAGCCAAAAGGCTGACCTTCAGGAAATATAAGGGAACACGGCGGGATGAAGATAGGGAGGCATACCAAACTGCCCTAAGGGAAGCAGGGAAGGCAGTAAGGCAGGCAAAGTCCCAAAATGAGGAAACACTAGCATGAACAGTAAAAGAAAGTGACAAGACTTTTTATAGATACATTAGTGAAAGGAGAAAGTCCAGAGGGGGTATTGCTAAGCTCAAAGGAGAAAAGGGGGCATGTGAGGAGGAGGACCCTGTAAAAGCATCTATCCTAAATAGATACCATAAAAACCAAAAATAGCTGCTCAAACCTTTAAATTACTACACACTGGAATTCACATTTCTTATAAGGGGTGCTACTAGATGGTAAATAACAAACAAAGCAAAAGGACTAGCGCACACCATCCCCCCCCCACATAGCATAACATTTAAATTTTCAAATGCCAAAATTGGCTATATTTACTTTCAAGCTCCATGTGAGGAGAGGGTCCTCTTAGTTTCAGATTGGAATTCAATTTGAGTAAGCTAAATCACCAAACGTCAAGGTGGGACCCTTCGATTTAGTCCCTAACTTTACAATGCCTCAATGGCTACTAGCTAACTGCTTTTATACTGTGCTCCCAACAGGATTTTGCACAGGTGATTTAACTTTCAAATGCCTAGATGGCTACTGTGCTCCCAGAAGGATATAACACAGACATTTTAAAGGGAGCATGCTATAGAGGAGCACCATAAACTCCCCAAATTCAAGTAAAACCATAAAAACAAAAATAGCTGCTCAAACCTTTAAATTACTACACACTGGAATTCACATTTCTTATAAGGGGTGCTGCTTGATGGTAACAAATAACAAACAAAGCAAAGGACTAGCACACCTCCCCACATAGCATAACATTTAAACTTTCAAATGCCAAAATTGGCTATATTTACTTTCAAGCTCATGTGAGGAGAGGGTCCTCTTAGTTTCAGATTGGAATTTCAATTTGAGTAAGCTAAATCACCAAACGTCAAGGTGGGACCCTTCGATTTAGTCGCTAACTTTACAATGCCTCAATGGCTACTAGCTAACTGCTTTTTATACTGTGCTCCCAACAGGGATTTTACACAGGTGATTTAACTTTCAAATGCCTAAATGGCTACTGTGCTCCCAGAAGGGATATAACACAGACATTTTAAAGGGAACATGCTATAGAGGAGCACCATAAACTCCCTAAATTCAAGTAAAACCATAAAAACAAAAAATAGCTGCTCAAACCTTTAAATTTGCTCAAACCTTTAAACCTTTAAATTACTTTTGCTTTGTTTGTTATTTGTTACCATCTAGCAGCACCCCTTATAAGAAATGTGAATTCCAGTGTGTAGTAATTTAAAGGTTTGAGCAGCTATTTTTTGTTTTTATGGTTTTGGTATGGTGGGCACAGTAACGCAATTGCAAATGCAAATGGTAACAGTAACAGCAAGGAAGACGCAAAATGAAAGAGAAATGTAAATGTAAATGAAAGGGCTGCCATAAACGCAAATGGCAATGTGCATGGTGATGCAAACAGAAACAGTAGTGGAAATGCAAATGGTAACAGTAACGTAAATGCAAGCGCGAATGACTACGCACAGGGTAACACACACGGTGGCATACACGGGGACAGTAATGCAAACGGGGACATAAACGCAAGTGGAAACAGTAACTGTAACAGTAACAGAAGCACATTACCTGTTTTTGCCAAACAGGTGCATACAGAAACACAGTGTGTACAAAGAATGTATGCATTGTAATGGGGATTGAAGTTTAAAATGAGCATTGGAAGTACTTAATTGATAATATCTCAGTAACCGCACAACATAGAAAAAAAATTTTAATTTCATAAAAATCTTGATTTTCCTGGCTAGGTTTTTGTTGTTACATAGCCTGTTGGGCTAAGCTACTCACAACAAAAATTACGTATCTCGCACCATTTTTGAGAAACGAACCCCAAAAGGCGTGGTGGACACCACCATGTAAGTCTATGGGAAAAAATGTCAAATTTGGAGTACTGTAACTTGGCAGCCATGCAATATTTTTTCACCAAACCACCAAAAGGCACATCTGTGAGATGTTGGCTGCCCTCCCTCCAAATTTCAGCTCAAAAGACCAAACCATTCTTTCGCAGCAGGGTGGCAAAGAATTCTTGTCATTTTGGCCAATCTTTGAAAAGTAGTGTCGCAATATGCGGCAATTTTCACAACATTTTGTGAAAGTGTCATGCTGTGACACTACTTCTGCGACACTACTGGTTCCAGAAATTTGAAAAACATATTTCTGGGGTGTTTTACCTCAAAATAAAGACATGGCTAGCATCACCAGGGTCTGTCTAGGTGAACACAAAAATAATTGTGTCCCTAGAGGGTCCCAAATTTAAATGACAAGCATTTTTCTGATCACCAACTGAAAAAAATGGTGGATTTGCGACACTACTAGGGCCATTTGTGACACTAAAAAGTGCATTTGCGAAAGTGCTGAATATTTTAACTTTTCCCATTGACTTATAATGGGAACTTGTTTTTTGAATAACTTTTGAACCATTCAATATTTTTTCATGAAATCTTCAAAAGACACATCAGGGATGTTCCCTGAAGTTTTTGGACCAGTCACACAAACCATGCAACCTGTAGGTGAGAGCAAAGAAAACGCAAAAAAGTGTAATTGAGCAATTGGTTGTCGCATAATAACTCCGCAGCTGTATATCTGACCGGTACAAAACTTGGCAGATCCCAAGATTTACCATGTCCAATTGTGCATACTAAATTTCAGGCAACTCCATTGAACAGTGGCAAAATTATTAAGGTGCAAAATTTGACTCTTTAACCTTAAAAGTGCGACCCAACCCTAACTATGGTAGCACTACCGTGATACCATAATATATATATATATATATATATATATAGTAATGGGAGATCTTGTATATATACTGATGGCATTGCACTATTGCTCACCTCCTCAGCAGAAAGGGGTCATATAAATGAATTTTGCTTTGTCAATGTCCAGCTATTTATTAGATCATTTTATCAAAATTATGGGCTGCCATGGGTCACCAGTGTAAATGAACTATTCTCAGTGGTTATAACCCTAACTAAATGAAATGAAAAATTATTAGATGTTGTGGAAAGGAAAAACAAATTGAGACACTGAGGCATAGTTATGGGCAGTTTTCATATAATTAGCCCTCACATGTTTTAAATAATACCTGCATTATTCCTTTAATCATTTTGTCCTTATTTTGTGATTAGGTGACACAGAATTTAACCCTGGGTGAAAGTATCCTGAAACTACTGTAGATCTAATCAAAACTGGTATCAGACCCATGGTCTGAAAATTATTTACCTGAATGCCAGATGTTTAGCCCCAAAGAGGGCTGAGGTGGTAGCTCAGCACAATAAAGATATCATAGGAATATCCAAAATGTGGCTCAAATCATCCCCCCCCCCCCCGATGTAGTCTGTTCTCTACCAGGACATGAAATAATTGGATTAGACAGGGCTAGGAATAAAAAGTGTGTGGGGGTAGGGAAGGGCACTGTTTATTACAAGGAGCATCTTGAAATTAGTTTAGTAACTAACAGAAGGCAGCTTGATTTTGGGAG
This sequence comes from Neoceratodus forsteri, assembly GCA_016271365.2. Classification (NCBI taxonomy): domain Eukaryota; kingdom Metazoa; phylum Chordata; order Ceratodontiformes; family Ceratodontidae; genus Neoceratodus; species Neoceratodus forsteri. The sequence continues at coordinate 717,019,212 of CM028132.1, read as the reverse complement.
GGAAACCTATTTATTGAGGGGTTGTCTGACTTTTTGAAACTTTCTGGGTCTTTTCTTAGAAGATTAAAATTTTAACTGGTGGCAGTACATAGGATCCAAATATGAGTCCTTCCTTCAGTCTCTGCAGCTTACTCAATTGATTTTGGTTCCAGCTCATCCAAATGTAATTAATCATAATCATTTCTTTTGGATTGGGTATTAGCTAACAAATCAAACAGGGTTTCTTTTCTGGGGTATTAGAGGAAACAGAGGACAACAGGAGGAAGGAGTGCTGTGTGACTGGACTTCTCTACTGGGACTAGAGAAGTAGAACTCTTCTACTGGGATCTTCAATTTAGGGTAACAAAAACACAAACAAAAAACGTTAGTGTGTTTGAGTTAGCGAAGTGAATGGTTATCTGAGCAGTTATCTCAGATAACTGAGCAGTTATCTAGGTGTAAATTTCAGGTGGCTGAAGGGGGTTGTTATCTGTAGAATTTAATTACATGTAGAAAACTCTATTAAGTAGGGGGAGTGGCTTAGCTAGAAGAAAGCTAGATTTAAACACTGCCCTAGATAGATTCTGCCAGAGGTTTGGCAGAGAACACCAGGAGGAAGGAGTGCTATGTGACTGGACTTCTCTACTGGGACTAAAGAAGTAGAACTCTTCTACTGGGACCTTCAATTTAGGGTAAAAAACACAAACAAAAAAGTGTGTTTGTCTGAGTTAGCTGAAGTGAATGATTATCTGAGCAGTTATCTCAGATAACTGAGCAGTTATCTAGGTGTAAATATCAGGTGGCTGAAGGGGATTGTTATCTATGCAATTTAATTACATGTAGAAAGATTTATTAAGTGGGGAAGTGGCATAGCTAGAAGTAAGCTAGATTTAAACACTGCCCTAGATAGATTCTGCCAGAGGCTTGACAGAGAACACCAGGAGGAAGGAGTGCTCTGTGACTGGACTTCTCTACTGGGACCATATTGCCCTCCTTCCCTCCCTTCCACCCTCCCACCCAAAGCTAGTTCTACTTTTATAGGCACTGGATTTGACTGAAAACAGGGACTTCCTGTTTGGGAGCAGGAAGTGAGTGATCACAGAGCCACCAAAGACTCACCATCCTAGAAGGGCAAGAGTAGCTCACCAGCCCCCCTAGCTGCTGGAGATCTGTCTCTGAGCAAGTAAGGGGTCTACTGAGAAATATAGGATCTTCTTGTCTCATAACAGGACGATCAGGGGCTTAAAGGCTACAGAGGCAGTAAGCAAGTAGGGAGAGAAGAAGAAGAAAAAAAGAAAAAACCAAAAAAACAGAGGAAGGAGTAAAGATTCCAAACAACAGTTAGGCGGCCTGAAGTAAGACATGATGGGAGTGGTGCAGTGCAGTGGCTGTGGAGCAGCAATCTTCCTGGAGACATTCTAGAGGATGCAGTATTGTCCTAGCTGCAGGCATCTCTCTGGGCTGAGGGAGGTGGTTGCTCATCTCCAGACTGAGTTGGCCAGGATTTGTGGGACCTCCACTTCCATCCAGGGACCACCAGGGCCACTGCCGTTGCCTCAGAGGTTGCCAAGAAGGAGGAATGGTTGGACCACAGTGGGCTCAGGGAGGGTGAGGGTGGTGGAACACAGGCACATCCCTCCAGTTGTACCTCTCCACAATTCCTATGCCATTCTGGCAAAGTTTGGTTCCTCAATGGAGGCACCCACAGTGGAGACCAAGGAGGATGCTAGGAACCTCCACAAGGGACACCCACAGGAGGGTGGCATGGGACCCCACAGTGGAAGGAAACAACTCCTGGTGGGGGACTCCATTGCTAAGAAGGTAGAACTGGGGGAAGAAGGAGAAAGGGAGGTAAGGTGCTTGCCTGGCACCATGGCTTGGAGGGATAGGGAGTGAATCCTCAGGACTGCCAGAGCAGCTGCACAGGGGAGGGAGCTGGATGTCATTGTCCACCTAGGGACAAATGACCTGGCTAAGAAAGGGATCAGAGCAGTGCAGGAAGAGTTTGTGGAGTTGAGGAGGGGCCTTAGATGAGTAGCACGCATGGTAACCTTCTCATAGGTGCTGCCTGTCTATGACGTAGGTGAGGCTAGGGTGCTCCACACCATGGGATTCAATCAGTGGTTGAAAAACAGGTGCAGAGCTCAGGGATTTGGCTTCATTGGGGACTGGGGGTCCACCTGGAGTGATGCAGGCCTATACTGGCATGATGGTTTTCATCTGTCCAGGAGGGGAACCAGGATTCTAGGTGATAGGTTTAAATGCTTCATTAGTAAGCATTTAAACTAGCCAAGGGGGGAGGCACTGGAAAGGAGCATGGAACTCCTACCCACCCCAAAAAAGTCAGGGTGGTAAGTGAGATAAACACCAAGACAGGGATGTTGATAGGGAGAAGGGTAGGGGTAATGGGAGAAAGTGACAAAGGCAATAAGGACAGGGATGGGGCAAAAAGGAGTAAGTCCATCAGGAAATGGAGGGTAATGAGTACCGTGCCCATAGTCTGGGCAAAAAGCTCCCTGAACTGGTGGCCTTGATGGAAGAGTGATGCCTGGATATCGTAGCAGTCACAGAAACATGGTACACAGATAACCATGACTGGGATGTTAACATACCAGGGTACATAACCTACAGGAGAGACAGGGAGGGGAGAAGAGGGAGAGGAGTAGCTCTATATGTAAAGGATGGGATAAAAACAACTGAACAAAACAGTAAACAGGGAGGAGAGGAGGCACTGTGGGTCACCTTAGAGACTGGAAATGGCACCACAAACCGCACAGGGGTTGTATACAGACCCCCATGTTAGGGGAAGGGAATGGACAAGGATTCTTAGGATGTAAGAGAAAGGGGAGATACTGTTGATGAGAGACCTGAATATGTCATATGTTAACTGGAGCACATTTACTGCAGCCACATCCAAGAGCAAGGCCATTCAAGATGCCCTACAGGTGGCAAGCCTCAGACAGATAGTTTCGAAACCCACTCATGAAGGAGCAATCTTAGACCTAGTACTCTCAAATGGGGACATTGAGAGGATCTCAGACCTGGAAGTGGGTTGCCATCTGGGAACAAGTGACCATCAAACAGTGTGGTTCATGATAAACTCAGCTACAGAGTCAAGCCATACAAAATTGAGGGTACTGGACTTCAGGAGGGCTGACTTTGGCAAGACGGGAGAGTGCCTTAGAAAAGCACTAGCAAACAGGCTAGAAGGAGGGGTGGGCAACAATGGAGAAACATCAAAACTGCCATCACAGAGGCAACAAGCCTTTGTGTGAAGCAAATAAACAAACCAAAATGAAAGAAAAAGCTGCTATGGTTCTCAAAAGAGGTGGCAGGGAAAGTCAGGGAGAAAAAAATAGCTTTCAGAAAGTATAAGGAAACACAGAAGCAGCAGGACAGACAGCTGTACCAGTTAAGGCAGAAGGAAGCAGAGGGGGAAGTCAGACTAGCAAAGGCCAAAACTGAGGAAAAGATAGCTAACTCAGTTAAGAAGGGCGATAAAACCTTTAATAGTACATCAGGGAACGTAGAAAGATAAAGGGAGGGATAGTGAGGCTGAATAGAATGGACAGTGGGTGGACAGAGAGGGACAGTGAAAAAGCAGGGATACTGAACAAATATTTCTGCTCAGTACTCACAAAAGAGGGGGAAGGGGAGGTGCCTAATCCAATTAACAAAAGCACACTTGATAGAGGGGTCAATCCCAGTCCTTTCATAGTATCCCTGCTTTTTCACTATCACCCTCTGTCCACATTACCTCCCCTTTATTAAATTTCCATATCCTTCCCTTGATCTTTCTTTGCTCCCTAATGTACCTATAAAAAGTTCTATCCCCCTTCGTAACAGAATTGGCTATCTTTTCTTTGGTTTGAGCCTTTGCTGTTCTGACTGCCTTCCCTGCCTCCTTCAGCTTTAAGTGATAACGTTCTCTGTCCTGCTCCTTCTGTGTTTCCTTATATTTCCTGAATGTTATCCTTTTCTCCTTACCCTTCCCTGCCACCTTTTTTGAGAACCATAGTGGTTTTTTCCTTCATTTTGTTTTACTTGATTTGCTTCACACAAAGGCTTGTTGCCTCTGTGATGGCTGTTTTGACTATTCCCCATGGTTCCTCCACCCCTCCTTCTTTCCCATTTACTAGTGCTTTTCTGAGGCACACTCTCCTAAAGTCCAATACTCTTGCTTTTGTATGGCTTGACTCTATGGCTGTGTTTATTGTGAACCACACTGTTTGGTGGTTGCTTGTTCCCAGATGGTTACCCACTTCTAAATCCGAGATCCTTTCTCCATCCACATTTGAGAGTACCAGGTCTAAGATTGCTCCCTCCTGAGTGGGTTCCAACACTAGCTCTCTAAGGCATGCACCTTGTAGGGTATCAAGAATGACCCTGCTCCTGGATGTGCCTGCAGCAAAGGTGCTCCAGTTAACTTCTGGCATGTTCGGGTTCCCCATTAACAATATATCCCCTTTTTCTGACATTTTAAAGGTGCCTTCTATCATTTCATTGTCAATTCCCTCCCTCTGAGATGGGGGTCTGTACACAACTCCCATGAGGATTGTGGTGCTATTTCCTGTCTCCAGGGTGACCCATAGTGACTCATCTACTTTATATTTACTCTTTAGTTCTGTTGCTTTAATCCCTTCCATTACATAGAAAGCTACTCCTCCTCCTCCTCTTCTTTGCCATCCCTGTCCCTCCTGTAGAGCGTGTGTCCTGGTATGTTGACATCCCAGTCATGGTTCTCTGTATACCATGTTTCAGTGATTCCCACAATATCCAGGCATCCCTCTTCCATTAAGGCCACTAGTTCAGGGAGATTTTTTACACAGACTACAGGCATTGGTACTTATCACCCACCATTTTGTGATGGCTTTACCCATTTTAGCCCCATCCCTGCTGTTACTGCCTTTGCCTTTTCTCCATTTTCTCCTGTCCTGCTCCCAAATGACTTCTCTACCTTGGTGTTTACCTCACTAATTACTGTGTTTTGTGGGGGAAGGCTGGTATTTCCCTGCTCCTTTTCAGTGCCTCCCCGCTTGGCTAGTTTAAATGCTTGCCAATGAAGTATTTAAACCTATCACCTAGGATCCTGGTTCCCCCCTGCACAAATGCAGATGATCACACCAGTATAGGCCTGAATCTCTCCAGGTGGCTCCCCAGTCCCCAATGAAGCCAAAACCCTGAGCTCCACAACAGTTTTTCAACCATTCATTGAATCCCATGGTGTGGAGTACCCTAGCATCATCCTTGCCATACACAGGCAGCACCTCCAAGAAGGTTACCATATGTGCTACTTGTCTAAGACCCCTCCCCAACTCTACAAATTCCTCTTGCACTGCTCTGATCCCATTCCCAGCTAGGTCATTTGTCCCTAGGTGGACAATAGCATCCAGCTCCCTCTCTCATGCAGCTCCTCCTAGGATCCTGAGGATTCACTTCCTGTCCCTCCAAACTGTGGTGCCAGGCAGGCACCTTACCTCCCTCTGCCCTTCCTCCCCAACTTCTACCCCCCCAGCATATGAATTGTGGAGAGGTACAGCTGGAGGGGTGCACCTCTGTTCCACCACCCTGTCCCTCCCTGAGCCCACCTTGGTCCAACTGCTCCTCTTTTTTGGCAGCCTCTGAGGTAGTGGCGGTGGCCCTGGTGGTCCCTGGGTGGAGGAAGAGGTTTCACGAATCTTAGCCAGGTCAGCATAGAGATGGGCAACCTCCTCCCTCAGACCAGAGAGCTGCCTGCAAATAGGGCAGCATCACAGCCTCCAGAATGTCTCCTGAAACACTGCCACTCCATAGCCAATGCACTGCACCACTCCCATCATGACTTATTTTGTGTCCCCTCTTCTGTTGCTTTTTATGCTCTCTCCTCCCTCTACGTATTTTTCCACCTACTTTCCTACTGCCTATGTACCCTTACAACTCTCGCCCTTCCTGTTCTGGGACAGGAACTTCCTGTAGTCTTCAGTAGTTTCCTTCCTTCTTGCTTGGACTCAGATCTCCAGCAGCTGGGGGGAAAGAGCTATTTTTTTTCCTTCAAGGTTGATGAAACTAATGTGTCTCAGTGATCCTGCCCTTCCTACTGCCAAACAGTAAGTTCCTGTTGTCAGTCTATAAAAGTAGAACTAGCTTAGGGTGGGAAGGAAGGCAATTAGTAGAAAATAAGTGCTTTTTTAGTCAGCTGTTTGCTCTGAAAGCAAGATTCCCTTGCCAGAAACTAGCAGCAGGAAGCTGTAATTGGAGACAGCTGCTTTTCTACTGCTCAAGACACATCCCAATGAACTTCTGTCCTCTGCTCCCGATTTAGCAAACTAAGTTGATACAACCCCCTTCCCCAAACAGAGAAACACACAGTGACTTTCTTCTTTTTTACTTAAATGAGACCCCCTGTTTCTATTAAAGTATCTGTTTGCTTAATCCCAACAGGCACTGACTCCTGCTGAGATAGAAGTGATTTATAAGTCAGAAAATATATAGCTTTTTTAGTCAGTTGCTTGCTCTGAAAGCAAGATTCCCTCTGCCAGAAACTAGCAGCAGGAAGCTGTAATTGGAGACAGCTGCTTTTCTACTGCTCAGGCCACACCCCCAATTAACTTGTCTCTTCTCTGCTGCTGATTTAGCAAACTAAGTTGATACAGCCCCTTCCCCAAACAGAGAAACACGCAGTGACTTTCTTCTTTTTTTTGCTTAAATGAGACCCGCTGCTTCTAATAAAGTACCTGTTTGCTTAATCCCAACCAGCACTGACTCCTGCTGAGATAGAAGTGATTTATCAGTAAGAAAATATGTAGCTTTTTTAGTCAGCTGCTTGCCTTTTTTAAGTAATTGATTAGTTCTTAATATCAAAAAGAAAACTATGTTATTCAGATCAAGATAGCATTAAGTAGGAATCTACCACTGCCCATTTATAATGCTTCTGATGTAGAAATTGAACAGGTCTCCAAATTCAAATATCCTGTTGTTCTGCTTTATCATACATTGTCATTAAGGAATAATGCTAAGTCTCTGTGTAAAAAATGTTAATAGAAACTTGATGTGGTCTATAAATTGAAAAAACATTTTTCTTTAGAAACTCACAATAAATTAACAATCGGTTCCCTACTCCCACTCTCTGATTATGTTTCACATTTATTTTTGAATCTGGGTTCAAAAGAATTACAAATGCTTACAGTAACCTACAGCAATATCTGTTGATTCATTTTGTTGATTTGTTTTGTTAGCGCCCCTCGCATCCATCACTGTTCTTTATATTCCAGCTTGAGGTGGAATGTATTCTTACTGTGTTGCATTGCTTGTAATATATGCCTTCAACCCAGGTTGAACCTGAAAAAGGACCCTCAGTCCAGTGCTTCTTCCTGGTAAACAAATTCAAAATAAAATAAAACTCAATACTATACTATAGAACATAAATATCTGAAGGGCTACTTAGTAGTGAAGTGGGGCATGACTCTGGATTAAGTAGGTATCTTCCCAAAACAATAAAGAGCTTGTGAAAATAGTTTTATTTTTTCTGTAAGACAGCACTGATTCTTATAAAGCCTTTTTCCCTTGAAAAATTCCATCAAAACTGTCCATGAAGATTTAAGGGGGGGCAGTCAGCACTAAGAGCCTTATACCCAAGTGGGCAGCTGGACCCAATTTGCACTTGTGTATAATTATTTGTCACTTACTGTTTACTGCAGTATAGTAGATTGTATCTGAGTGATTCTGCTGACTTGCAAGCTGACATTTTTCTTTAACTACAAATCCCAGAATCCCCTGCAGCTAACATCAGAGGAAGTCTGTAACAGTGGGAGAGTGTCAATATCCTGCAGACATGCTAGAGCTTTTTTATATATTGCTGTTGTAACACCACATTTCCCTAGTTTTTCACTTTAATCTGAACCCTACCTGGTCAGTAATGCAGTTATTTGCAAAGTATATATATATATATATATATATAGAGAGAGAGAGAGAGAGAGAGAGAGACAGAGACAGAGACAGAGACAGAGAGAGAGAGAAAGACTGTATAGATATAGGTACTGTGTAGATGCAGATATAGATATAGATATAGATATAGATATAGATATAGATATAGATATAGATATAGATATTGCAGGAAAGACTCTGTTGAGCAAGCTCATTCACAAGGAGATCCTGAGGCACATACACATACAGTTTGCAATTACATAGACAGGAGATATAAAATGTAGAACAACAAAGAAAAAAATATATAATACAAGAGGTATACACAATAGAAGTCCTTATGCTATATCTGCAGTACATTCCAGCTTTATCCTTGCCCTAAATTATGCAGCACATTTCAGTTTAATAAGTAGAGGGCCAGTTGGTACCTAGAAAGTTGACTTGGCGTTGAGGGCCTAGTAGCACCTACATGTCTTTTAATTTAGAGATAGCTAGTGTTTTGTAGGAGTTAATTGATATGATGCTGGTTAGCTTCAGCATGGCTTGTAGTTGGTTCCAAATGTTTGGGAGGGGATATAGATATAGATATAGATATAGATATAGATATAGATATAGATATAGATATAGATATAGATATAGTTGAAGACCAAAGGGTGGAGATTGGAGCATTCTAACTGGAGGTCAGGTTCACAGGAGGATAGACTAACCCTGAGATCTCACTATAAGGCATATCAGGGGGCAATCAATCTGACAAAGGCAGAGTTCCTGTCACAGGTGATCGCTGCAAGTGTTAATAGGCCAGCTCAACTCTTCTGCACTATGGACAGCCTGTTACATCCAGCCTGCCTACTGTCTGGAGGAGTACTGACATGCAGGTGATATGAGGAGTTTGTCCTGTTTTTTGCTTGATAGGGTATCCTCTATCCATTCCTTGGTCTTTTCAAGTGGACTGTCATGGCCCAGCATGGTTCTGTCTGTGACTAATGGAGCTTCTCAATCTGTCTGGGGATGAATTTTGCTCAGTGTCAGCTGAGGTGATTCTGTGGGTGACCATGAAGCTGTGTCCTGCCTTCTGTTTGCTGGATCCTGGACTGACCCAGCTTCAGTTGGACTGCTGAGAGTCTATTGCTCCGGTCATTGCTGAAATTGTCTGATGTTCCCAAGGAGGGTGTGATTCTGATAGCCTTGAAAAGGGCTGTCATGAGACCCCTTTTCAAGAAACCTTCTCTGAACCCAGATATCTTGGCAAATTACAAGCCCATCTCTAACCTTCCCTTTTTGGAAAAGGTTATTGAGAGAGTGTACACAACACAGCTGGAGATTTACCTTAAGGCCTTCTCTATCTAGCAGTGTCAATGGCTCAGTAGGTTGCACACTCGCCTCTAAGGCCGGGAGTTCAGAGGGCTGTGGGTTCAGTTCCCACATCTGGCACTTGGATTAATTTCCTAGTACTGACACTGTAGTGCAGTATGAGAGGGGTGCTGCACTTCTGAGGTGCCATCTTTCAGATGAGACATTAAACTGAGGTCTCATCTGCCTGGATTGGTGGTAGTTCAGGTGGATGTTAAAGACCCCATGGCACTTATCAAAAAGAGTGGGGGAATTTTTTATTATAACATTCAAAAGCAAAAAGAAAAAGATACACAATGGTACAATTACAACAAAGAACAAAGCATAAGTCATTTGAAAAATAATCATACAATAGTAAATAAAGCATGGAAATATAAATCATGAAGCAACCGCATCCTCCCTCCCCAACAAAGCAAAAAAGAAAAACCAAAGATACAGTAACCCAAACATTAACAGACACAGGTAGGGAGAGAAAAAAGGACAAGATCTATCCAATCTTATCCTTCAAAAAGGGTACAACATTCCAGTTAGGTTTCCAGATTGAGTCTGAATAGAATTGTCTAGCATGCAAAAACTGTGAATGTAATTCATGTTCAAGGGACTGGATAATCTGTAAAGAAGTAGTCTCAATTTGCTGTAGAAGAAATTTAATTTGCATCTACATTGCCATAAAATGAATTTTATACATGTAAAGATAAGTCTCATTGTGCCCTTGTCTAAATCATGAAACTGTAAGGAAAAACCCACAATCAATTCTGGATAAGATACTTGTTGCCATCTAGCATCACCCCATTTTCAGACAATAACTTCCAAAAATCTACAGCAAAAAGACAAGAAATAAAAAAATGTTCAATAGTTTCCAATTCGGAAGTACACAACAGTTGAGGACAAGTACGGTCAGAAGCACTTTTATGTTTCGCATTATTCCGAACTGGGAGCCTACCATGGCAGCATAACCAGACTACATCCCACATCCTGGGGGTCTGAACATCCAACAAGTTTGAATTATACACTGGTGAAAAGCACTGGCCATGCCACCAAAAGTAGGGACAGAAACATAATGGAGCATCTGTACCATCCTGTATACCTCCTTTCATGGTTTACCAATGATTTGTAGAGGTGAAAACTTCCACTTTCTCAATTTACAAAGAACTGATTTGAAAAAATGGGGAATAGACCGAAAGTTATTAGGAAGACCAGCTGTTTTAGACCAGCTTAGAAAAAAAGACCTATACCAGCTAAATGCCAGAAGGGCCCATAGTGATGAGGAAGAATCATCTAGGTTCCATAAATTATAATGAAAAAATATACTAAAAAATGACTCACGAGATTTAAAAGGGACAACCCCCCTTTATTCACTGGTAAATATAATACCTCCCTCTTAATGGGATTCAACCTACTGCCCCATATTGTTTGAAAAAACAAACTCAATAAAACCACCTCTAATGAAGTGGGAATCAGATAAACCATGCTAAGATACATAAAAATGGGAAAAACATTTTTTTAGTAAGGTTGCCCTCATCTTCTTCTTGGTCAGTTGCCAAGATTTCCAGAGCAGAACTTTATTTTTACCAGCGTCCAATTTAGCAGTCCAGTTGACCAGAGAGTTGTCACCTCTACCAAAAGTAATACCCAATATAGTCAAATCATTGCAAGAAACATAGATTCCCTTAATATCAGACACAACCGCAGTAGATAGACTCAATATATACCCTGTACTCTTGTTCTTATTCGAAGAAGCTCCAGCTACACCCACATAGGTGTGCACTACATCCAGGGCATCTGAAGCTGAAGTAACATCCTGTGCAATTAGACACACATCATCAACATAAGCTATTATTTTAATATCAAAATCAGCATGTATTGGACGGACCCCACGTAAAAGAACCATTTGTTGCAAACAGCGTATCAGAGGATCTAAACAGAAAACATAAAGTAGGGGTCTCAGAGGACAGCCTTGATGAACCCCTCATGTGATCTGTACATACGAGCCCAAATGTCCATTAACCAGGGGAATAACCATAGCAGCATTATAGAAAAAAAGACAACCAAGCACAAAACAGTTTGGGTATACCATAGTGAGCCAAAACCCTGAACAAAAATTTATGAGAAACTTTATCAAAAGCCTTTCCTGGTCAAGGGAAAGGAGATATCCATGCAATAAGTCATATTTACCTTGCTCAATCAATTCTCTAACAAGCAACAAATTATCCGAAATATTACAGCCAGGAACAGAACAGGTTTAAATGGATGCTACTAGGTAAGGGGATACAGAAGCCAGTCTCAAGGCCAAAACTTTCATCAAGATTTTAAAGTCAACATTAAGAAGACTTAAAGGCCTCCAATTACCAATATCACTATTTACTCCCTTTCTATATAAAAAAATCTGGATAGCAGTACAAAAATTAAAATCAACTGTGGAGGAGGACAACATCCAGTTATAAGCAGTGAAAAGAATATCTACCATGATAGTTTGAAAATGTTTAAAGAACTCAACAGTTAGACCATGTAGGCCAGGTGCAGTATTATTGTTTAAGGACTTGACAGCAGTGATAATTTCAAGTCGGGATACTGGGGATACCAATAAATCTTTAAACTCAGATGCGTAAACAGGGGAAGGTATAGTATCCAAATAATTTTGAATATAAGCATCAGAGTCATCCACCCTTGCATGTACACCCAGTAAATAGTGTTGTACAACACCCAAAATCTGCCAGGAATCCATAACAATGTCACCATGTGAGGTAGATAAAGATGTTATAATCCTAGTCTCCTGTCTCTTTTTGCAACTGGCAAAGACATCACCACATGAAAATTTCCCTGCTGTACAGATTCTATGCTCATGCAGCAAAGAAGAAGCTCTAGAATATTGTAGAGCAGTCATTTCCCATTTAATGTTAGCTATAAAACTATGATTGACAGGTGAACCCTCATTAATTGGTGAATATAGCTTAGCCAACTGCGTCCAAAGAGTGAGATATCTCTGATATTGATGAGTATGTTTGAAAAAAGCCAATTTCTTCAGCAAAGAATGTAAACCCATTTTAGTTTCCACCCACCAGAGACTAAGATCAGGTTGTAAACATGCTATAGACAGTGATGAAAGTGAACAGGAACATATAGAAAATCTGTTCCTGTGCCTTTTTTGCAGCGGGAACGGAGTTCCTGTGCTTCTTCCCACTGACACTGGAACTGAAATTCTTAAACCAACAACATAATGACAGTTTCTGGCCCTGTCACCTAAAATCAGGGTTTCCATAACAACATTTGACTTGTACAATGTGCAATTTTGCTAGAAACACTTCAATACCTCCAACTGAATCTACTAGTGTCTAAACAGATAGACTTGTCTTCACACAGCTATCCTTCAGATTGAAGGTCTTCATTCTGCATTTCATATTTGACAGTGCCTAAGTTCCTGTACTTCTTGTCTACCACTTGCACCACTGGCTATAGACATCCCAGCTTTCGGGAATTCACTAATTTCAAAGCAATTAGAAGAAGCCAACAGAGTGTTATTTAGTTTCCAGTAACCTTTACCAATGGGAACAGGGTCATCTATGCTCACTCTTACGGATAAAATAGCATGATCAGATATTTCCAAGGGCAAAATCTGAGCATCATAAAACTTGACAAAGCGGGAGAGAAAACAAAATCAATTCTGGTAGATAGAGTACCTTTGTAAAAAGTATGCCCTCCAGTAGGATTGACTGTCCTGTAGGCATCTGAAAGCCCAGCTTTTAAGATAATACTATTCAGACAGTTAGTGTCACAAAAGTCCTTATATGTTTTAACCCCTCTATCCTGTTTGTCTACTACACAATTTAAATTGCAGCCCAAATAATATGCTTAGCAGTAAATAAACAAGGACAGATATCATTAAATAATTATACTCTATCTTTCTTGGTTTGTGGGGCATAGATGACAAGAAGTCTCCAGCTGGCACCAGAAAAGGACACATCCAAAAGGAACACTCTACCAGGAGAAATATCTGTGATTCTAGAAATACGATAATGATCTCCACAAAATAAAACTCCCACTCCCTCACACACAGCAGCACCATAGGAAAAGTATGAAGGACACCAGCACCACAGCCTACGTGCAGCAGTGATGAGGGAGGCAGTATTAAGTCTTGTATCTTGCAAGAATATAATATTAAATCCTAGGTCATGTAGGACAGAAAACGAAAGAAGCCTCCTTTTAGCATTTCTGATACTGTTAACATTAACAGTAGCAATCCATAAGGAAGAAGCAGAGGGTAGAAAATGTTAGAAAAACAGTCAAACAGGATGAATCAGTCAAGAAACCTTGCCACGCCTAGTGCCCTTATGTGTGGAATGTCCTCTAGTGACCCATTGAGGCTTTTGGGGTGGAACTGGCATTAAATCGCTATCTGAATCTGATGAAAAAACCTGGTGTGAAGAGACTGTAGAGGAAGATGCAGAATCCTCATCCAAATCAGAGCCAGACTGTAATTGTGATAGAAGGTCAAATTTATTCTGAACAGAGACACCAGTGGGAGATACAGCAGATTTGGGCATCTTAGGGTGGAATTGGGACTGTGTCAAGGTTCTTTTTCTAGGAGCTACAACTGAAGCAGGGGAGGCATTGTGGCAGTAGGTTCTGTAGAGGGGGTACTATGCCGGGGGTCAAGAAGAAGTCTGGGGTGAGTCAATACTGCAGTCCATGTCACCTGAATCCTGCTGTATCGGAGCCAAGGGAGACTGTATAGGAGGAGGAGGGGGGGGAAGCAGTGGGGGGGTCATGCAAAGGAGTCTCAATTTATTCAACATGAAAAGTGTCAACTGATGAGGCCTTCTGGGAATCAATACTTTTTTCTGCGCCTCTACAATAATAGAATCCTGACAAGGTTGGTCAGACCTATTGTGAGAGGCCCAAAGGCAGGACCGGTAGGTATGATCCCGTTCCTCACACAAATTACACATCATCTCATTCTGACAAGCTGAACTAGAATGCCCAACTCCAAACATAAATTGCAGCATAACCTATCACAAGTGGAACTTTAAATGTAGAGAAGAACCACATTTGAAACATTTCTTAGGCTGGCTTGCATAAAAACAATGACCCCTTTCACAGCCCAAAAAAACACAACTGGGAAGATGTTGAGGACCAGCATTAGTAGTTCTAAGTCTAACTTTATATTTCCAACCCCCTGTCCAGATATGTTCATCATCCAAACTGGGCTGTGGAGGGCCTAAAAGAGCACAATATTGTTAGAGCCAATGGGAAACATCATGCACAGCAACGCATTCATTCCAAAAAAGAATTGTGACAAATCATATCACTGGTTTAGTCAGGGGTATAGCTCTAAAGGGGAACCATAAAGCAGAGGTTTTAAGCTTTTCATACTTCATCCAAAACCTGTCAAGACCTTGAGGAGTTTCTTTGAAGCTCACATCATACATCGTATCACCAGATGCATGTATGAGAGCATAAAGTTCATTGGAAAAGAAACCCAGAGAGTCCTTAAGCAGCTTTCTACCCACATAAACCCTATGCGGTGGGGCTTCCAAGCCTCCTAAATACTGGAGGTGTACAGCATTCTGATGTTGTGTGGGAAGAGACTGAGTAGTAAAAGCATATTTTTGTTGAAAAGAGGCCCAGGTAGATTTTGCATTGTCTGTCGCCATCTCCACAGGGTTGGGTAAGTTATGATCCATTTGGTCTCCCCATGTACCAGGTCTAGTACTAGGCCTTTCACCACCTGAGATCTCATCCAGTTCTATAGGAATGGGAGGTGGATAAACCTTATAGGACATGTTAGAGACAGCAGCATTCTGTGTTAAACCAGCAGAAACATGATTGAAATGGGCAGATGACGTAGAAAAAGTAGCCTGAGTCCCACCCTGCATACGTTGAGCCTCCCTCTCAGGAGAACCTGGCAAGGGGCTATGGGTAGGATCCAGTAGCCAGTTTCCAGGTGGCACCTTCTTCCAGCCTGCCTGCTGTAAAGATAATGCAAGAGCTGTTGGCAAAGTAGGGGAAGAAAGTCCAGAAAGCAAAGCAGCCCGAGGAGCCACACACCGCCCAGGGGAAGGCATAACAGAAACAGTTCCAGAGGTAAAAGTATCAGTACTTACTTGGTCAGAGAGGTCAGGAGGCAAAGCAGGACTTAGAGTGGAACACATATGGGAATCCACCATATCAGAAGCCAGCAAATGTAAACTCAGTTGCAGGAGTTCACTGGAAAGTGCTGATTGTGGTTGTTTGTCAGAAACAGCAGCTTGAGGGAGCTCTACCCTAGGGACCAGAGCAGAAGACGCCGAATGCAGCGAAAAATCTGAAACAGCTGACAGCCAGTACTTGAAGCTAGCCCAGTGGCAGGAGTAGGACTATTAGGAAGCGGTACAGTAAGAGACATCATGCCGTGTAAGGCTGAGGTTCCTCCACAGTTCAAAAGGGAAAGAACATATGTGGGGTTAGACTGACAAATCCTTTGGAGCTATGCAACGTCTGCAGGTGCTGCATCTTGTAGAGAAATATCAGCTTTTTCAACAACGTCGCAAGTAGATACATTCAGGTCATCACACAATGCCTTCTCCACAGAATCATTAGCAGCAAACAGTATCTCCTCAATTGGATCTGCAGGGAGGAAGATCTGCTCACCTGCAGGGCTACCAGCAGACTGACGTCCATCCAATATGGAGGCCATGAGAACAGCAGCTCCCCTACCAAAGAGTAGGGGAAGTTTTATTGAAAAGAAACACAACATCACAAAAGAAAACATAAATAATCAGATTGCAATATTATACAGGATTCATAAATATAAGAAATTAACAATAACACCAAAAATCATAAAGAAATGAAATGTTGCCAAAAAGAATCTATTTTAGCCTTAGAAAATTTAACAATATCTCTAGTTTTAACAGAAGCTAAACCATTCTCAATCTGTAAAAACATGGTACTAAATAATACTGTCTGTTGCTGTAATATAAATTGGCACTGGGCCTGCCATAAAAAATATTGTATAAAGGGAAAAAAAACATTCAAAGTACTTTTGTGATACAGGCGCCAGATCCCTGTATAATCTACAAGAACTATGGTTTGATACGAAATATGGGTTAAAAAGGGCAAATTCCAATGTATGGCAGCGTCCTGCCAAAAATTTTGACTAAAGGGACAAGTGATGAAAAAATGAACCATAGTCTCTTCACAGTTTATACAGGTAGATCTTAAGCAGAACCTCTCCATAATGGGCTTATATTTTAAATTACCTCTGACCCCCCCAACCGTCCTTGCATAGAGAGCCAGACAATATCCCAAATATGAGGGGGAATCCTAAAATCTGTTAACTTCCTAAGAGAAAACAGCATTTTAGAGGGAACACATTCTGGGAATAGAAGAACACTCTTTTGAACATCAAAAACAATGAAGTTATAAAATGATTTTCTAGAAAAAGTGAGTAGGTGTGGAAAAGAGATTTTCCACTGTTGTAGTTTTTTTAAAGTGGAAATACCGTATGATGGTAAAAAGTCAGTCAACAGAATCTTGGGTGGTAATAAGGACCATTTATCAAGATACCTGGACTACAGAAATTGTGACCATAACTGCCAAGACATGGTGGCAGGAGACCATAAATAAGAAAAAGAAGCAAACAAAAACAGAGAGTGGTAAAAAACAATAGGGTTAACCATGGCCAAACCTCCCTTATTAATTGGTAAATAAGTAATATCCCTACATACACGGTTCAATCTATTACCCCAAAGCATCTGAAAAAAGAGTCTAAATAGTCTCATTTCCAGATGCAGTGGAGGTGGAAAGATATAACTTAAATATAAAAAAAAGTAGCAAAAATTGTTTAATAATCATAACCCTTTTTTTCCCAAATTTCCAACCCTTCCAGCGATGTATCTTAAACTCTCCAATATATAACTGTTTCTCCTAATTATATGATGCCAAATCCCCAGCTCCAAACCAAATACCTAAAATTTTATGAGGAGAAGAAACAACTGGAATACCCCTAATATCTAAAGGAACTGAAAGTGTAGGATCTAAAGAAAAAATAAAACTTTTCTCTATATTAAGCTGGGCTCCAGATAAAATTCCAAAATGATAAAAAATCTGTAGTGCATTGATTCGAGAAGGGATATCCTTAATTAACAAAGTTACATCATCCGCATAAGTGGTAACTTTCTCATGAGGTAATGTAGAAGAAGGGGTCAAGCCAACAATGTTAGTATCCCATAGAATTTGTCTAATTACTGGGTCTAAAACAAAAGAGTAAAGAAGTGGACTTAAGGGACATCCCTGTCTTACCCCAATAGTAAGAGGGATATCTGTACCAAAAAGTCCATTAACCATAGGTACAATAGTAGCTCCCTTATATAGAGTAGATATCCAAAATACAAAAGGTTTCAGAAAACCGTACTGCAGAAGTAGAGAAAATAAATATGCATGCCGAATCTTATCAAAGGCTTTAGCCTGGTCTAAGGCTACAACATATCCAGAAATTTTGTTTACACGGCTGAGTTCAAATAAGTCTTGTAAAAGGTATAAGTTATGTTGAATACGAATGTTGGGAATGGCACAAGTCTGA
Organism: Neoceratodus forsteri; assembly: GCA_016271365.2. Classification (NCBI taxonomy): domain Eukaryota; kingdom Metazoa; phylum Chordata; order Ceratodontiformes; family Ceratodontidae; genus Neoceratodus; species Neoceratodus forsteri. The sequence continues at coordinate 717,001,427 of CM028132.1, read as the reverse complement.
GTCGGGTGTATAAGAAAATCCACTACCAATAATAACCTATTATTAAGAATTTTAGCAAAAATGTTATAATCACTATTCAATAAGCTCAATGGCCTCCAATTCGACAATAAAGTTTTATCTCCTGATTTATATAAAAAATAAAGTAAAGAGGTATTAAATCCAGAATGGGAAGAGGAAGAGGACAATAAAAAATTAAAAACTTTGGGCAAAAAATAAAGCATGTAGGATAGAAACATTTTATAAAAATCATTGGGGATAGCACCCAACCCCGGCAAAGTACCCTTACTCAATTGAGATATGGCTATCTCAACTTCCTGGGGAGAAACAGGCATATTAATGGAGTTACCTGAGAAATAGGAACCTGAGGTAATGGGGCAGTGAATCCAAAGAAAGCAGGAAAAGACTGGTCAGATGTGTCATGAAAAGAATCACCAACATATTGCTGGACTATTGCTAACATCTTCAAATCTGTGGTTACTAAAGTACCTTTAGGTGAGGCAAGCTGGGTCATAAGGGTATTATCTAACCTCAGCTTACAGGCTTCGAATGGATCCAAAGCCGGTGATTTCCTAATACCAAATTTAAATTCCAATTTCAAGGATTTGGCTCTGTCATATTGAAAGGTTTTCACCTGTTTTTTATTGCCAAAAATTGAGAATTAAAATCACTTCTATTACTAGGAGAAAAAGACATTAATTTATATAACTGATTTCGTAAGAGGAGGTATTTTAAATAGTTAGAATTAGCCTGAGTTTTACCAAAGGAGAGTAGAAGTTTCTTCAGCTCCCTTTTAGTATCTAGCCACCAACTCAATGAGGAGGCGTAAGCACATAAAACAGAGTCTCTACTAGCAAAAAAGACTTCAATCTGTGAAAAAAGGGAAGGGTTATCAAGAAGAGACATATTCAGTCTCCATCGATTATATAGTGAAAAAATCTTAGGAGGGAGAGAATGTAAACTAAAGGAGCAAAAAAGAATATTATGGTCGGAAAATTCAGAAGGCTGAGATTTACAAAAAATCGGTACCAAATGTTGAGAAACAAAAAACATGTCAATACGTAGCATATATAAATCTGTGATGGGTAGCTCCAGTACCCGTAGGGTGCAGTGTATGGTAAGCATCCTTCATACTGGCCCCAGAAAGAATTTGTGACAAAACATTGGAGTCACAGTACTTTTTTGGGGGGTAACTCCTGTCAAGGTACTATCCAAAGTGCAATTAAAATCACCTCCCCAAATAATATTTAATTTAGAAAATAGAAATGGCTTAATATCCCCAAACAATGCAACCCTAGCTGATTTGGTTTGAGAGGCATAAACATTTATAATACGGAAAGAAAAATCTCTAAGGGAACCATCAAGAATTAAGGCTCTGCCTGGACTAACATCGATAAGATGAGAAATGTGAAAGTGGGTGGATTTAAAAAGAATGCCAATTCCATCTGCAGGTTCCAAACCAAAAGTCCAAAACGAAGACCCCCAATGCCATCGCTTTTTGATAAGTTCTACCTCATTAAGTGAGGAGAGACGAGTTTCTTGAACAAAATTAATGTCCACTGGAAGAGACTCAAAGAAGGACAGCAGAGAGATCTGTTTTTTATGTTTTTAAACTGCAGACATTAAATGACAACAGTTTTAAAGTAGCCATAAAAAAACAATGTTTATCAAGGCCCTCCTTTCAAACTGTTACTGGTCTTCCTTTTTTTCCCTTTCTTTCCCTTTCTGTCTTTAGATAGTTCCGTGGATCTGCTTTCTTCATCCTCAGTAACTAATTCTGATCTATGAGAGGCATCTGATTCTAAGTCTGAGTCCCCAAAATCTTCCTGCAAGGGAGAGAAAATATTCGTGGTGGGGATAGGACAGGAAGTGGGAATTTTCAATGAAGATCTAGTAAATCTCCTCCCCTTAACAGTTTCAAACATGGGGGGGGCATAGTGGGCCTGTTAGAAGCAATATGAATAGTAGCTTCAGCAGTAGGGCATAAATCAGGAGCAGATACAGGAACCTGATCTGGAATTCTAGTAGGCCCAGTGTCACTTACAGACAAGACTGGTTCTAGTATAATAGGATGCGATGTAGTAGAAAAGGATGTAGATTCAGTGGGTAAAGGATTTGGATGTTTTTCTTGAGCCTGAATCACTAGCTCATCATGATCCCACCCATCATTCCTATTTCTCTTAGCCCAGGGGCACTGATGAAAAGCATGGCCTTTATCATCACATAAATTACATTGGAAGATATTCTCACACAAATCCATAGAATGACTATATCCTCCACATAATGAACATATTAACATATCACACGAGCTACTAATATGAGTCCGAGAGCCACATTTACAACATGTTCTAGGTTGTCCACTATAGAAGCATACTCCTCTATCTTTGCCTAGAAAAAAAGCTGTTAGGCAGATGAATGATATCTGAATTCACTTGAAATAATTTTACTTTAAATTCCCAGCCTCCTGTCCAGATACTTTCTAGATCTAACAAAGCATCAGGGGGACCAAATATGTCACAGCGATTTTGTAACCAATGATAGATGTCACTTACATTTACCCCCTCATTCCTGAACATAATACTAACATACCGGATTTGCAGCCTAGTAAGAGGAATGGCTAAAAAAGGAAACCACAGAGAAGTATTTTTCAGGATAGAATACTTTTCCCAAAATTTCTCCAGGCTTTGGCTAAGTCGAAAACTGACATCAAAAGAATCCTCCCCAGAGACATGAATTAACGCAAACAAATCTGAAGGCAGAAAGGACATAGAGCCCCTAAGTAAGGTGTTAGCTACATAATATCTGTCAGGATGAGTGTCAAGACCACCTCTATATCATAATCTGACTGCATTCCTCTTGGGAGCTTATTCTAGTTTGTTTTTGAACAAGTCAGCCATAGGAATGCGTGTAGAATGCTCAGGGCCCCTTCCATTTGAAACACCTTTGTTAGGTTCTAAAGTACCCCTTGGCCTTCCGAGGAAGTACTGGGGTTAAAAAATGCCTCAGAATCCTCCGACAACAGGTGCGCACCATTATTATTATTTTTAGAAGAAGAACCAGTCTCAATACCTGAGCTCAGGGAGTTGGCATGCTTAGCAGGGGCTGTTATCACATCCACCCATTCAAGATCCGGTATCCAAGTTCCAGAAGAGTTCCGAATCCATCCGGCTTTGGAAAGAGAGTTCTCCACTGTCCAGTCCCTGAATCCATCAGGGTTAGTCAATTGTAAGCCAAATTGCTGTCTCAAAACCTAAGAAGTAGAAGGGCGCTGATCTTTGGCTTCCAATGCCTCCATAGCTGCAGAACAGTCCGATGCCATATCCGGAAGTGGGGTCATCTGAAAAACCTCCGGAGAAACAAAAACAGCTACCGACCCAAAAGATCCAATGTCGTGTGGCAAACAGGTAGGGACCGAAGAGAAATTCAAGGCTTCAGACGTGCTAAATACCTCCCGAACCGACAGCTCACCGATTACCTCAGGTGTAACATCTAGCATCGCTTGCTCAGATGCCCCGTTTTCAGGGGCGACGACAGCTTCCTCCAGTACGTCTAGCATAGCCTCAGAAATGGGAGCCTCCATAACAGTGACCAACTCCATGCAGCACTGTAATGCTTCTGCCATTCAGCAGAGCTACCACAGCCCTCTACTGGCCACAGAGTGCCAGCAGAGTAGGGGAATTTCCTCGATGTCCTGGTCAAATTTCCCTCATTCACTAAAAATACCACCAATTGCTTAATCTGGTTCAAGGTCAGTTGGCATTCATCTGTATCCCCCTCCCCCGGGTCGTGCCTGAAAATAGGCAGGATTTGTCTAGTGCACTTACCCAGTCAACAAAAAAAACTAAAAAAAAATAATATCTATGAGATGTTTCAGTCTGGATTCAGAGGGTGTCATAGCACAGAGACTGTGCTTGTCAGGGTGCAGAATAATCTTCTGGCTAGAGATAGAGGAGAATGTTTCATGTTTGGTCTCCTCAACCTCTTGTCAGCATTTTACATCATAGATCTTGGGACTTTAACAGATCATCTGAGGAACTTGGTGGGGCTTGATGGGGTTGTGTTGAGGTGGTTTGAGTCCTTCCTTTCCAATAAGGTGCAGCAGGTTGTAGCGAAGGATTTTCTGTCTTGACCAGCTGCCCTGACCTGTGGAGTCCCTCAAGGCTTGTGCCATCTCCCACGCTATCTGCAGTGTACATGCTGCCACTGGGAAAAATGATATGGAGGACAGTCTGCAGTTTCACTGCTTTGCAGATGATACTCAGCTGTACCTATCATTTGCTCTGGTGAGAAAGTTGCAGTGGGCATGCTAAATGATTATCTATTTGTGATCAATGACTGGATGGCTTCCAGCTGGCTCATGTTGAATTCAGACAAGACGGAAGTGCTACTGGTGGATTTGTGTATCAGAAGGGCAACTGTTTGAGTGGGAAGTGGAGTGGGCTAGTTTACATCTTGTGCCTTCTCAGCTTATAGCCAGAGATAGGGTGAAGAATCTGGGTGTCATTATGAATCACAAACTGACAATGGAATAGTAGGTGTCTTTTGTGTTCTGCAGTGGTTTCTTTTATCTCAGGAACATGTCCTGGCTTAAGCCCTTTCTCAACCCTCATGACATGAAGTCCCAGGTGCATGCCTTCATGACATCTAGCGGGACTATTTTAATGCTCTTTTTCTCAGACTATCTGGAGGTTTGATGCACCACTTGCAGCTGGTGCAGAACGTTGTGGCTAGATTGATTGCCAGAGTTCCTTGCACCGAGCATATCCCTCCAGCTCTGAGGATGTAGCATTGGCTGCTTATGAAGTGGTGCATCCCCTTCAAGATAGGTTTGTTAACTCTTTGTTACTGAGAAACATTTGCAGGTGGCAGCAAACACAGGCCCTGTGTATCCGAGAATGAACTGAGGTGGCAGCTGCATAGTTCGTTTTTGTCCGCAGTATGTCTGGAGTCGGCAACTATACAAGTTAAAAATTACTTGCCATCCAATCTGTGTCAGGCTTATTAAATAAATCATATGAGTACTACACAGTCTAAGCCTGCTGTGATTGGTTGTAAAGGGTATAGGTCTGATAGGAAAAAAGTTTTAAATTGCATTCACAGCTCAGTGTGCCCCACTCTAGCTGCTTGTAATTTAGATGTTGAGGTCAGCTGTGCCTGAGCCTGGGTACTGACATTTGCAGTCCACTACACAGACCCCCCATATTGCTGTGCTTTATTTGAGGTATGTGAATTTGCTTTATTTATTTTATGTATTACATTCCCGTTAATTTTTTCTCTTTTGAGTCAGTTTGGAGACGCTCTCAAAACTGAAGTAGGGCTTCTCCGCTAACACGGCAGTCTTAGTTATTAGCATTCTCTTCATTTCCTTGTTTCATTGTGGCACTTTTTGGGGTGGGTTTTATAAAATATATTTAATTATTTTTTCTTGGGATGAGTCTCTATATCCAGAAGCTGTGCAGCATTTGTGGGTGTTTGTTTTGGGGCCGGGAGCGTGGTGTGGCAATACAAAAGATAAGCTCCTGCCGAGATCCACATGCCACCTGAAAATGCCTGTAGTGGGATGAAAGACTAGCTTGCCAAGGTATGTCAGTACATTTGTAAATTCTTTTTTTTCTTGTGATGGGTCTTTGTATGCTAAAGTTGTGCGGCATTGCTTGGTGTTCGTTCTCAGGTCAGAAGTGGTCATCTAAAATGTCTGTAGTGGAATGAAAGACCAGTGAGTTTTTGTTCTGATTTGTTTTTTTTAAATGATCACCAGCAATGTGATGATGTGGTGGATGTGGTGGGGGCAAATGGCTGGAAAGTTGGTTGCAATGGACTGGGGAACAATGGACTACACTGAATGCAGGATGCAGGTTTCTGTTCTGGTGCTGGGTCGCAGGGTGGGGGGGACCACTAGACACCATGGTACCATGTCTCGGAGAGTGTGTGTGTGTGTGTGTGTGTGTTTGTTGGGGCCAATGGATGTGTTTTGTGTCATGACTGTTTGTGGGTTGGTGTTGGGTGCTGGAGGGTGGTAGTGAGTCCCCAGTTGCCAGAAAATGCTTTTTTGATGTTGAGCACCATCAAAGTAAAAAGCATTTCCTGGTGTCTGAGGACTCACAGCCACCCATCGACACTCAGTGCCATCCCAAAAACAGAATTCCCTGTTGTCCATTGCCCCCAACCCACCCTCTGATATACCAGGGAATCCATTTTGTGTTATGCTGCCAGCTGACAGATGGTGTGGAGAGTCACTGGGCACCAGAGAATGCTTTTTGTGTAATGGTGCTGGCTGTTGGAAGGTATGTGTGTGTGTGGGGGGGGTGGCAGCCCTGGACACCAGGAAATGTTTTTGGCATGATGGCACTGTGTCATGTGTTTGACGGTGGGGGGCAGGTTAATGACAAAAGGCACTCCATTTTGTGAGATGGTGATGAGTCTCTGAGAGTGGTGGGAAGTCCCTGGACAACAGGCAATGCTGTTTGTGGGATGGTGACCAGTGATGCAAGGCCTGGCACCATCCAACAAACCGCAGTACCTGCTGTCTGGGTGACCCCCCCCCCAAGACCTGGCACCAGCACACAAAATGGTTTCCCTTGGGTCAGGGGCCCCCCACCATCAAACACGCAGCATCATCTCACAAAATGAATTTTCTGACGTCCAGTGGATCCCACCCCTCGAGTGTATCGTGGTGGGTGTTTTGATAGTGGGGGAGAATGTCACATAATGCCTTTTGGTTATGGTGCTGCTTTTGGGAGGTGTAGTGTGCAAATGCCCGCTGACATTTTACATGTATCATGTATACTTTAGAAGTTATTTGTATTTCTTTATGGCATGGTGTGTTATGGCTCACTTTTTGTCCCTCAGGAACCACCTAAGCACTTTGAATAAAACACACATTCTGGGTATTTCGGCTAGTAAAAAACCAAAACCGAATTGAGTACAATTGATTGCATAGCATCGTTGGAAAGGTAATTTAGCGCTGAACAGATTGTCTGCTGACATTTTGTGTGTATCATGTATACTTTAGGGGTTATTTGCATTCATTTATGGCCTGGTGTGTATGGCTGACATTTTGTCCATCAAGAACCACCTAAGCACTTTGAATAAAACACACATTTTGGGTATCTCAGCCAGTATAAAACAAAAACCAAAACCAAACTGAGCACAATTGATTGCATAGCATCATTGGAAAGGCAATTTTGTGATGAACAACTTTGACACTGATATGTTGAGTACACCATGTATACCTTTAGGAGTTATACGCATTTGTTTATGGTATGGTGTGTATGGCTCAGATTCCGTCCTCAAACCTCACCATGCACCTTGATGATAATGGGGGAAAATTATGTTTTATATTACAGAAATAGCGGGGGGATTTTTACAAATAAATTATTATAACTACATCTAATGTCTGGATGCTTAATGTGGAGTTGATATGTAACATATTTCCCAACCAAAAAAAGACATATGGTGCATTTCTTAGTGGAAACATTTTTTTTGTTGTTGTTTTGGCCAGCATAGAAAAAAAACTAAATGACATAATAATAACTGGTGATCCCTGTTATCAACCCATTTTTTGAGTACTGTAAAAAGTCGTATCAATCCAGAGGTTGATACGAAAAAAGTCGCATCAACCCGTGGGTTGATACGACTTTTACAGTCTCGCACCAAGAAGCCTGCAGCACTCTCATTCTAGAGTAAATGGATTCAAACTCATAACATGACCTCCATAACTTCCAGTTCCAAATGAGAAAGCGTAATCATTTTAAATGAATTCTGTAGCTTACCGTCCGGTTTAGAGATCTGTATGTGTACAGCACTTATTTATTTCTTAAAACCAACACGGAGACCCGTGGTCAAAATGCTCATACTTCCTTACTAGTAGGCATGCCCCCACACTAGCACATTATATGATTTCAGTCCTTGAATAGCATGGGAGCGTGCCTATTAGTAAGGAAGTATGAGCGTTTTGACCTCGCGTCTCCTCGTAGTGGTAATTCTTCTATGGAATTTTTTTTTTTAGTGCCAGTTATTATAAAATATAAAACATATGTAGGGGTAGAAATTGAGTTTTTCACACACCCTGGTTGTGTGATAATAGTTAAACCTCTTGAGCTTCACTCTCAAGGTTTACATATTATCACACAACTTGGGTGTGTGAAAAAAAACTCCATATCAACTCTCTACATATGCATTATTCTCTATTTATTACTTGCATACCATCATTGGAAAGGTAATTTAATGCTGAACAAATTTGTCACTCATACTTTGTGCCTAGCACACACGGTTCTTGAGCTATTAGCATTTGTTTGCAACATGCTGATTATGGCTTGATTTTGCTTAGAAAGCCCCAGGATTCACTGTTATCAGTATACAGGACACAAGTGCTGCAACTTCAGAGAGAGCCTGAGGAGGCAATGAGTTAACATACAAAATCCTACATGATGTGGGTTCTGTTCTTATGCTCCTGACCTCCCTCTCCGTTCCCCATATCACATTTAAAGTTGTCTGGGGAGTTTGTCTTTGCTGTAGCTGCTTCAGCTTTCTGGAACCAGCTACCATGAAAGCTCTGGGAGGCACCCACAGTTGAGAGCATTAAGCGTAGGTAAAGCATTATTTGTTTATAAGACCTTACCCTACTATATCCTAACAGATTTTATGTATATGGTAAAACTTATTGTACTTATTTGCTGCTGTTATTTGAATTTTTTTTTTTTGATATATGTAAGGCAAGCAAAGTCTGTGGTATTGGGTGCCAAAGAAATAAATCTACTACTACTACTACAAATATATCAGGCTATATTAGTTTGTTCTGACACCATTTATCCCTGCAATGTCTCCAACTGCCACTCAAGCCTGGATGTGTACCTTTTGAGATAATTTGCTAACTTTCAGTGGCTACAGCTCCATCTTCCCTGCCCTACAGTACATAGGCAGGATAGTGTACATTACACAACCCTGGCAGTGCGCGAGGTGTGCGTCAATCCCAGGGTATTGGCCACTGATTTCCCAACCCTGTCCTTCCCACCTCAGAGTCCTTGCTTGCTTCCAGCCTTTCTCCCTATGCCTTCATGACACTACCAGTTCTGGGACAACAACTAACTTACAGTGGCTCAGATGCGCCCAGTTCTATCCTCTGCAGGCAGGATGGTATACATCAGGCAGCACTCCATTTACTGTTACATAATTCCTGTAAGCTATGCAGTTAGAAATAACTAGCATCACCCTGGCCTACTTCCACTCTGCCCAGCTGCCGGTCAACTCCTTTTGACTTGCCTCATGACCATTCTGATGGGAAAATTTCACCGCTGGCTTACATAGTGTCTGACTTATAATGTAATGAGGTACAGTAGCCCTGGCATCAAGTAATAAGTTTCAGCTGCTTTCTTACTCCTTGGTTTATGTGTAAATACTTGACCTGGTTGGCTCTAGAGTTGTGAGAGTTAGCCCAGTGCATGTTGTGGCCCTTCAGCTCCAATAATGGTGTGGTTTTCTTTGTTCCAGAATGCTGAGGAGAGAGGGAATTCTGACATTGGCAAGAATAAAGTTAAATGCAAAAGAGATATATTCAGATTTCCCAAAAAGTCTTCTGGAGGTGGTATTGAATGCCTTTGGCCCAATTCTCAAAGTTCCCTGGGGTGCAAGGGGCTTGCTTCCCACTGATTAGAGTATGGTTCCCCTTGTGCCAAATGATGCCCTGGGAGCGATTCACAAAGGCAGCCTACATCCACTGCAGGCTGCCTGCACCAAATGGGGATTGCACCACCAATGGGCTGCGACAAGGCAACAGAGGCTCGTGGCCAACACAGGCTGCCAAAGCACCTGAAACCATTTTCTCAAAACTCACCCAGAAGGCAAATTTCTAAGTACCCTTAGACCAACCAGGACTGGTCTAAGGGGAATTAGAGATTCGCCCTCCATGTGAGCTATGCACATTGTGGCAATGTGCTGCGGTCCCCCTGCCCCAATCCCCAATGTGCTCCTATCTTTGAAATTGAAAATACCCCTCATTGGTAGTAAAGTAGCCCCCCATCCCAATCCCCAATGTGTCTTGCTATTTAAAAGTGAAAATAACCCCTCAGTGCTAGTATAGTGCCCCCACCCCGATCCCCGATGTGTCCCTATAATTACAATAGAAAATACCCCTCTTTGGTAGTATAGTGGCCCCCCACCATGGTCCACAATGTTGCCACCATAATGAAAAAATGAAGCCCATGCCCCCACCCCATTCACTGACATTGACATTATTAAATATAGGTAATATCATGTCCCCCACCTCGATCCCCGATGTTGACAGTATTAATAATAAGGTAATTCCAATAGCCCCCTCCCCAAACCCTGATGGTGCCAGTATTAATAGGAAGTACATCCCACACCTCCCTCCCCAACCCCAATGGTGCCAGCATTAATATTAAGAGCCAGTGACCAGCACAGCTTACCTCACACCTCTGCGTCTGGCTGACGACTGAACTGTCAATGAGCGTACTGTTTTTTTGGGGTTTTTGGCAGCTGATCTTTTTATTGATTTTTCAGTTTTACAGAATATACAACAACAGTAATAACAGTCTGAACATTATTTAGTTGAACTTAGTCATTTGTCAAATAAGAAAACACATATAACTTAAGCAGTACAAGATATGAAATGATTGGGTTATGCTAAGAGTGATAAACACTTAAAGTAGGATATTATATATTATAACAATGGGAGACAGACATATCAGTTTACAAGTTACACGGCAGGTATGTTTTACTGTAGAACGTGAGCTGGGGACAAGAGAAATAAGTTGCATTCAGGAGAATGAGATAGGTATATAAGTGGTGGAAGGAATGTCTGAACCTAAAGAGGGACTGTCGCCAAAATGTTTGGCATCAATAAATTCAGAATTTGGATCAGCATATCCTCAATTGGCCTCATGCCAAAAATCAGATCTGTAAGTTACATTGTTAAAAAGTTACAAGTCATTTTGTCACCTGTAATTCACTGCCTGTTCAAAAAAGCCTGTTTCAGAGAAGAGATACTGAGGATGTCATCTCCTGAACTTACAACCTGGTCTTCCCTGCAAGCTGCCTTACATGACTTATTTCTCCTACGGTATGTTACTTAAAACTGCAGGTGTAGTAAACATCTGAAAAAGGAAAACTGACGGGGGGCAGCACATGCACTTTCATAATGTGTAGATGCAAGGTACATTACTTCAGAATGTGATGGGGTGGAATGCAGTGGCAAACATGGCATTAGAATGACAAAGTTTGTGCAATTTTTAGAATACTGCAGGTACTGGATTTCAAAATGTCACCAGGTTGCAGTTGAGGGATGCAGTAATGACACAATCTCAGAAAGTAGCTTGAACACATAATTTCGGAATATGGTGGTGATGCGTAGTTTTGGAATGTGGTGGTGACACACAGTTTCAGAATGTGTAGGTGACATGCAATTTCAGAATGTGACCATGATGCACAATTTTGGAATGTGGTGGTGACACACAGTTTCAGAATGCTGTGGTGACGCACAGTTTTGGAATGCAGTGGTGACACACAGGTTCAGAATGAGGTGGTGATGCACAGGTTCAGAATATAGTGGTGATGCACTGATGTGTAATTTTGGAATACAGTGATGACGCACAATTTCAGAATGCAGTGGTGATGTGCAATTTTGGAATGTAATGGTGATGCACAGGTTTGGAATGTAGTGGTGAAGCACAGGTTCACAATGAGGCAGTGATGCACCATTTTGGAATGTTGTGGTGATGTGCAATTTTGGAATGCGGTAACACACAGGCTTGCAATGTGGTGGTGACACACAGGTTTGGAATGTGGTGGTGAAGCACAGGTTTGGAATGTGGCAGTGACACACAGACTCAGAATCTGATGGTGATGCACAGGTTTGGAATGAGGCAGCAATGCACAGTTTTGGAATGCTGTGGTGACATGCAATTTTGGAATGTGGCAGTGATGCACTGGTTCAGATTGCTGTGGTGATGCACAGGTTCAGAATGTGGTGGTGATGCATGGGTTCAGAATGTGATGGTGATGCACAGGTTTGGAATGTGGCGGTGATGCACAGGTTTGAAATGAGTCAGTGAAGCATGGTTTTGGAATGCTGTGGTGACGTGCAATTTCAGAATACAGCAGTGATGCACAGGTTCAGAATACAGTGTTGATGCATGGGTTGAGAATGTGGTGGTGATGCACAGGTTTCAAATGTGGCAGTGACGCACAGGTTCGGAACATGGCGGTGATGCACAGGTTCAGAATGTGGCAGTGACGCATGGGCTTGGAATGTGTTGGTGATGCACAAGTTCATAATGAGGCAGTGACACACAGCTTTGGAATGTTCTGGTGATGTGCAGTTTCGGAATGCAGTGGTGATGCACACGTTTGGAATGTGGTGGTGATGAATGAGTTCAGAATGTGGTGGTGATGCACGGGTTTAGAATGTGGTGGTGATGCACAGGTTCAGAATGTGGCAGTGACACACAGGTTAGGAATGTGGCAGCAATGCACAGGTTCAGAATGTGGCAGTGATGCACAATTTTGGAATGCTGGGGTAATGCACATGTTTGGAATGCAGCGGTGATGCACATGTTGGAAATGCATTGGTGATGCACTGTTTGTGGAGGTTTTATGAGGTCTTTGCTCTGCTTTGCTCCAGCCGGGTACCATCTGGAGGCTATGTAGGCACCAAAGGGGGCCCACCTTTCTGTGAAAAGGTGGATAGTCCCTGCAGCAAAGTGGGACATTTTCAAGAATTTGGCTAGTTTTTCCATGGCCATCAGCCATTCCTGAAAAGAGGGGATCTCGGCTGAATGTCATTTTCTTAAAAGGGTCCTCTTAACCTCCACTGAGGTCTGTAATGGACATAATCTCTGCTGGTAGCGTAGCTTTAATTCATTTGTGGGGAGCCCTAGTATCCATAATGAGGGGGAGTTTGGCAGCTGCCTGCTTATTATTTTGGATCAGCATGTGATGACCCTGTCCCATAAGGAGTGAATTGGAGGGCAATGCCAGATGACATGGAGGAGATCTGCACCTTGCGCTCCACACCTCCAGCACTCGTCCATTGGTATCAGTCCCATGACTTTCAGTTGGGTTGGGTACCACAAGTGCTGTACCTTGTTTTGTATCAGGAGGCTATGGTGGTTAGGGCATGGTCTTTTAGCTGAGGTCCTGCATGCTGTCCAGTCCTCATCAGATAGGGGGGTGTTAAGCATCTCTTGCCACTTAGCTTTGGCCTTGATAGTAGGGTCTAGGGCTGCGTCTCTGAGTTTCTTGTATATAATTTTGACTAGTCTCTTTAATTTTTTAGTCCAGCCAGCAGTGGGAGTGGGGGCATTGGTTTCTTGGCTTGTAGCTGCATGTTGGGAATGTGCAAGATTTTGGGGACCAGCCAGTGTATGCATGCCTTGTCTGGAGATATTTCCAAAAGTCTTGTTGAGATAATTGGTACCTTTCTTTTAGAGAGGTGAAGGAATCCATAGTGAGGACTTCTGGGGTGAGGATGTATTTTATTCTAAGTGTCTGTTTGTTCCTCCACCCAGGCCAGTTAATGGGTTTACGACCAATTAACCAGTTGGGGTTATTCCAGAAGCATACCAACTTTCCTGGATTGAGACAAGAAGTGGTAATTTAGCCAATTTTATGCCAGACTTTAAGTGCATCTTGAATTACCTCCACTTTTTTATGTTGCTGGGCAATGGCTCTCCTAGGTAGGTGGAGAGGTCAGTTTCTCCCAGAATTTTGTGCTCTAGATCATACCATGCAGGTCTATTAGGGTCCAGGACCTGGAATAGTCTGCATGTCCTAGCTGCGGAAAAAGCATAGGCATACAGTTGAACGTTGGGGAGCCCCCATCCCCCTTTGTTCCAGGGTGCACTCAATTTTGCCCTACTGTAACAAGGCTTAGTGGTATTCCACAGGAAATTACCTACCAGTGAGTCCAATTTATGCAGCCATTTACTAGGGATTTCTAGCGGGAGATGTGACATTAGGTAAAAGATTTTAGGGGCTATCATTAACTTCACCTCTGTAATTTTTCCGGGCATAGCCAAACTGATGTGTTTCCATCTCTGGACTTCTGTTTGGGGGCTGGCAACTAGGGGGGAGAAGTTTCTTTCTATGAGGTTACATATATTTGGAGATATGTCCACTCTCAAGCACTTTAGTCTCTCTGTGACCCATGCAAGTCCTGTGTTTGCAAGCATGAGTGGAGAGGTGGTGGAGTTTAAGGGAAGCACCTCAGTTTTGCTTGTATTGATGCGGAGGCCTGGGATTTTTGTGAAGGATTCAAGTAGGACAATATGTAAGATATACTAGATTGCAAGTCTCCGAACAGGATGAGACAATCATCCACATACAACATAGTGTGAGATGCAATCCCACCCACCTCCAACCCTTGTATATTTGGGTGTTCTCTAACTGCACATGCCAGAGTTTTAATCGCTAGGACAAAGAACATGGGGGGGGAGCAGACACCCCTACCTGGAACCTCTGTGTAGGAGGAATGGATCAGAGATAGTGTCATTGGTAAGGATCCTAGTGGTGGGATTTGTATATAGCATTTTTATCCATCTTCTAAAGGAAGGCCCAAAGTTGAGATGCTGCAGGTTAGCATGCAGGAACTCCCACACCACTGAATCGAAAGCTTTTTCAAAGTCAACAGTGATGGCCGCAGCTGGAGTGGGAGTTGATGCAGCTCCCTGCAGTAGTGTTACCAAAGTTCGCAAGTGATCCACACTGACTTGGCCTTTTACAAAGCCCACCTGAGAGGGGTGGATCAGGTGAAGGAGCACTTTTTCTAGTCAGGTTGCCAGAGCCTTAGCCAGAATTTTCATGTCATCATTTATTAGGGAAATGGGTCTGTAACTGGGGAGGACGGCTGGGTTTTTTCGCTCCATGGGGAGCAGAGTTATGATGGCTTCCCTCAGGGTGTCTGGAAGTCCCTCTTTTAGTAGGGCCTCTTGTAGCATATTTAGTATGGGAGGGAGACTGAGTCTTGAACTATTTTGTATGGGTCGGCAGGGAAACCATCCCCTCCAGAGACCTTGTGGGGAGCCATGCTGGAAATGGCTTCTTGCACCTCTTCCCATGTAAGAGGGGAGTCTAGAAATTCTCTTTGTATGCCAAGATAGTTGAGGCATGTTCAGTTTGGAGACAAAATCCGCAAATTTCTGTGCATCCCATTGTATATGGGTACTGTATAGTGTCTTGTAAAATTCTAGCATGGCTTGATTTATTCCTGCCTCTGAGGAGTGGAGTTCCCAGTGTTTATTTGGCGATTGTGCTATGTGCCTTTCAGCTTGTTGCTTTTTTAATCTAAATGCTAAGAGCTTCCCCAACTTTTCCCCTAGAGCCCAGTACTTGGGTTGCATATGTTTGATCTGGAGCTCCGCTTTTCTAGAGTCTAGGATATTTAATTGTAGTCATAGGATAACTACCTCATATATCAGGGCCTGAGATCTAAGTTTCCCAGAATCTTTTTTATAAAGATATTCCTTTGCAGCTAACAGCTTCTCAAGTTTGGCAGCTTCCCTCTTTTTTTCTTCCTGTGGGGTGAGGCATAACTAATTATCTTGCCTCGCAGTATGGCTTTAAAGGCCTCCAAAACAGCCATAGAAGATGCTTTCCTCAGGGGTTGTACCTGAAATAGTTCTGGGTTTCTTTTGTTACCCAGATTTTGAAGTCTGCATCTTGCAGCAGCAGGGGGCCTAGCCTCCATGCCAAGGATTCCTTGAGTGGGGGCACCCATTAGAGCCATAGTCAAAGGTACATGGTTGGATAAGTATAAGGGAGCAATTTAGTGTCTGCCATGTTTTGGGAGACCCAAGAGGAGGTGAACCAGTAATCTAACCTGCTAGCCATCTGCTTTGGTACTGAAAAATAGGTATAGTCCCTATCGGTTGGGTGTTGGAGCCTCCAGATATCATACAATCTGTGGAGGGTAGCTAGACCTCTAAGAGTATGTAGTGGCTTTGGGAGAGGTTCCAGCCTGAACTGGATCTATCCAAAAAGTGATCTAGAATCAAGTTCATGTCTCCCCCCAGAATGATCTCAGTTTCATTGTCTGTGAATTCAGAAAGGGCTTGGAAGATGCTGTGAAAAAACCCAGGAAGATCATCATTCGGTGCATAAACATTTGCAAGAATCAGTTTACCAGTGAGGGTGGCCACTTTTACCATCACCCATCGTCCTTCCCCATCCTTCTTTTGTTCCAGCAGGACTCATTTAAGTTTTTTGTGACAGAGGATGGAGACCCCACTTCTTGCAGTCCCAACTAGCTTGGTAGCCTCGTGGTTAGAAAGTTTGGTTTCCTGTACAAATGCAAGCTGTGTATTTAGCTGTTTTAGTCTTGTTAGGATCTTTTTCCTCTTTATGGGGAATTTAGGCCCCTCATATTACAGGAGGAGGCTGTGATTGCACCTGTGTCAGCCATAGGGGTAGTGTGGAGGTGTGAGGGGGGCCTTTTATTTAGGAAACCAAACCTTATAGCCATTTCATCCTGTTTGCATACCTTGCTAGTGTCCCATCTCAGTAGAATAATTATTCTAATACCATTACTCTCTTCTTTCCCACCTCCCTTGGGTCCACTTGAGGTATCTACTGGGGGGAATAGCTCAGAGAAGGTGCTTAGATATGCACAGTTCAGTTTACCCACAAATATTATCAACTGTACATACATAATCCCTAGAACAAGTAGAAGGTGTTAGTTCAATTTCAGGTTAACTACGGTAGGTGCTGACCAATGCTGCCCAGTGTGCCCACCCAGACAATGCCAAAGGCATGGAGAACCCTCCAAGGCAATAAAGATAAACAGCAAATAAACCAGCATTGTTACCATAATCATTGCTAATCTAAACATTTAACAGTAGGCTGATTCGGTTTGAGATTCTTAGCCCCTACCTATTGACTGCCCCCAAGGGGGGAAGGAGGGGATAGCTTACAGGACTAGCAATTGGCTGAGATATTCAGCCTGCTGGGTTGGGTGCAGAGGCTTTTGCGAATAATGGGAGATGTCCTGTGTATACAGGCACTTTCATTAATGATGCTACTGCTGGCCCCGGGGGAGAGAGGCTGACGGGGGGGTGTTCTTCACGGGAGGGGTGTACCTGTGTCAGTCTTTGGGGGGGCCTAATGGGATATTTTCCTCATTTTGGTAGAAAGGTCACCAGGTGCACCCAATCAAGTGTGGCCCCTTTTAACAGTGAGGGGGAATGCGCTAATGTCAGCAGCCGCTGTGGGGTCTTTACCTGAGTAGGGCACTGCGCTCTTTTAGCATGGCAGGCAATAGCGGTATAGGGATTAAGTTTCTCTCTGTGCATTATAGCTTTCCCCTCAGACATTATGTGACCCAGTGTTGGAGCTGGAGGTGGGGGGACCTATCCATGCCTGTGTGAGGAAGATTTGGATTCCTCATAGCATTGCGTAGCAGTGGGGGGTGGGCAATTCAGCAGTAATTATGTCCCTCATCAGTGTCCGATGTGTTGGTACAGTGTCTGGGAGCCATTGCCCCTTTAAAAGCCTTACTTCCTAGTTAAAACTTTGGTTTCGGCATATCCATGGAAACCATTGCCCTGTCTGACATTTAGGCAGCAGCTGGTTTGAGTGCGCCACAGCTGGAACATAAAATTTCCATCAGAGCTTTGGAAATCAGCAGACAGAAGTTGCCATGAAAGGCAGGTAAGAGTAAAGTTGTTAACAGACATACAGGGCTCCTTAAATTCCTAAGAGCCCTCAAGAGGTAGAAGCCACATGGAAATAAAAACAAAATGGGCGCACATAATTCTCAGTGCAACACAGCTTAGCTGTACATGGCTGCAAATCAGAAACATCTTTTCAGCTGTTGTAAGGGTTGCTCCAAGGGACACTTAAGTTGGGCCAGACAGTTGAAAATATTTAAATCATGTGGCATTTTGTAGGGGGACAGTGCAGCCCTCCTGGGCAAAAAAAAAAAGTGATGTTATAGAAAGTATTTACTTCATGCGATAGAAGATGAGGTAGTTAGAGTGCCTGGAGCATCAGCCTCCTGTTGTTCATCCAGGCAGTTGGCCCATTCCTGGCAGAGTGGGGTCCAGTCATTCAGTACTTCTTCAGTGGTATCAGGATCTGGAGCCATCTGCGTTGTGCCAATGGGAAGTTTCAGAGCAGAAGGAGAGAGCTCCTATAGGACAGAGAATCTGTTAATGGTTTTTACTGGGGTACCTCCCAGTGATGCACTGCTCCTATCAGAGTTGGTTTGGAGCCTCTAGCAACTCTGGGATCTATTTCTGCAAGGCAAGGCTTTTGTGGTGGAGTCTGATTTGTTTTGCCACTGTACCTTGTGCCAGGGTTCCTTAGGCAGATCAATTTTCTGTGTGGGTGGTCCTTCAGAGGCCAAGTCCTCAGTAACTATTTCCATGGGCTACCAGAAGGGACCTTGTGGCATGATAGGTGGCTGTCCCGGGACCCTTCTGTCATCTCAGATGTCCACCAGAAACATGTCCACTTCTCTAAGGGAGTCAAACATTATGTATTCTCTATTGTATGTTACTCGAAGCATGGCAGGGTAGCAGAGGGTAGCAGGAATGTTTAATTGGTAAAACTTTCTTTTTACCTCAGCATATGCCCTCTGTTTCTTCGAGAGCTCATAAGAAAAGTCTGATGTATTTGTATTTTGTGGTCATGCCACTCCAAGTTCTTCAGTTCCCTGGCCACCCTGAGATATTGTTCTTTAGCAGGGTGTTGGAGGAATTTGCATAATATGGGTCTGGGTCAGGGTCGGGGCAGGACTTTGATGAGCCCTTTCTGGCTCTGGAGTGGCCGTGTTGTTCAGGCGAAGCATGCCTGGGAGCGCAGACTGGAGGAACACTATCATATCCCTCCCTTCCATTCCTTCTGGTATGCCCACTATTCTTACATTGTTCCTGCGGAAGCGATTTTCAGTGCCATCGACTTTATTGAGGAGGTACTGTATTTGGTGTTGCTGCTCTTGT
Organism: Neoceratodus forsteri; assembly: GCA_016271365.2. NCBI lineage: Eukaryota > Metazoa > Chordata > Ceratodontiformes > Ceratodontidae > Neoceratodus > Neoceratodus forsteri. The sequence continues at coordinate 716,982,480 of CM028132.1, read as the reverse complement.
ATCAGGTCCTGATGCTGGTTCAGCCATATGTCATGCTACTGGACTACTGCTTCAGTCTTTGACACTCACCGAGCTACCACTTGCAAATCTTCATTAGTTTTGGTAGTGATGAGTTTCAGCTCAGCAGTGTCCTGTAATACTTTATTTAACATTGCTGCTAGTTTTGCAAATTCCGCTGCTGAGTCCAGTGGTTGTGAGGAGGTTGCCATGCTTCACAGAAGGTACCCCCCCCCGGGCTCCAGCTGTTAGAGCTTTTTGTAGGATACTTGAGTTACTATAGATACTGTGCTATACCCGTCTTGGTCACTAGCACCTCAAGGAGGGTTGTTAAAAATGTCTCTGAAGTTATTTCTCAGCTGTCCAGCGTCCAGTTTTCACAATTGTAGTGGCAAACTCCAGCTCTGGAGGTCCAGTCTTGTACTCCGTTATTGTAACCCCTCCCAGAGTTAGCTATTCTGTTGGATGGTGAAAGGTAGATGCCAAGGGCTCCCTCTATTCAGTTTTAGTGTGCTGCCATTTTGGATGCCAGCCCCCCATCAATGAGCTTAATGTAATGTGTACACACATATATATTACAGTAGGCTCATTGACAGTTCAGTTGCCAGCTAGCTGGAGAGGTGTGAGGTGGGCTGTGCTGGTTGCCAGCTCTTAATATTCATGCTGGCACCTTTGGGGTCATGGATCCATTCACATATCGGGACTGTGTAGTACGGTACAGTCTGCATGCCCATTGGCCTCTGTGGACCAATGGGCATACCTTTCATGCTGCTCAGCTATCAATCAGTGGGGACCAGGCAGCTTGCAGGTGGGGTGCTGCCACCCACCGCTGACCAGGGGGAGTGGGGTGGTGAAAGTGAGTGGGCAGTTTGGGAGGGGGCTACGGGTACCACTGGACCACCAGGGATAATTGAAGTACTGCATGCCCGTGATCAGACAGGGAGATAGGTCCACTGGACCACCAGGGAGTTTATTACATATTATGGCCCACGATCAGGCATTGGAGCATTTTGCTGGTGAGGGGCAGGGGGCTTTGGTCCCCAATAGCTGCTGCCTGGCAGGGCGCCAGGCACAAATCGCCAGGGATCGGCGCACCTGCATGCAAATGGGGCCATAATGACATGCAAATGGCCCCATTTGTACCTTGCATGCATTATGGTCTCATTTGCATGCCCACCGCTGAATATCGCGATTGATGTGCCTACTGCAATGGCACTTGTGCTAGCACATCCCCCTGCTCCTCTCTGGCCACTTGCACTGGTGTAGTGCCATAGCGCCATGTGCTCTGCAGGTGGCCATGGAGCAATATTCAACAGTGCTGAGCCATGGCGCAGCACCGTTGAATATCACCCTGTCAGCACCCTGGCACATCCCAGTTGTGCTGTGCCCAGGCTTGCACCACAGCCTAGCACAGTCTGAATATCCCACCCAAAGTGTCATAATCCAACACTTCTGTTCACTGTAATGTAAACTTTTACAATATTAATTTTTTTAAATCATCACTAGAACTTACTTTGAGGTCCTGAACTTCAGTATTGGATTCTCCCATTTAGTTATAGGTGCTAAAAATATTTCTGATTATTCCAAAAATGAATCTGTCATGAGGGTTGGCTATAAGAACAAAAGCCCTTTAGAAACATAAAATGCAGAATTGTTCTTCTGTCATTAAGTATTGTTGTTTATTAACTAAAAGAAGAATTAAAACACTGATCTGTGATGTTCTGCATTTACAGCATGCCTACAAAAGGTGACCATTCTCCTTCTTCTATAGAAGATTAGGCAAGGCAAGTTTATTCATTAAGGGCCCTGTGCACTAACGGGCAGTTAATACGCATCTGAGGTGCGTACCCCCGCGCATACCTACATGGTCCCAGACAGGTGCAGGGTGCGCAGCATGCATGACCACATGCACCCGCGAGGTGCCTGTCCGAGGCCACACACCCTCAGCGCACAGGGTCATGCAGTCAGTCAGAGTGGAGCCACAGACCTGGGCAGGTATCCAATCAAATGCATATACTGGATCCCTCACTGGATCCCTTGCACCCATATGGTGGGCATACAGACAAGGAGAATGCCATGTACTGCAGCAACATCAGATAGCCCATCAGGCGCTCACCTGGGCTGCTGCCTCAGCCCTTCCCTACAGCCTAGTGGTCTGGGGTGGCTCAGAGGGTAATAGCCCAGTACCGCCGAGCCTGGCGGACAAGAAACTTGGGGGCACATACCAGAATATGCCAGGTCCTGGCAGACATATTCGGCAACCCATGTGCCTGTTACTACATGGCTTAGTAAATGCCGTGTAGTGCAGGCACTCCCCCGACCTGCCCCCAGAGCAGTGTTCTCCAACCAGCCAGGGAGGCGGGTGTGCAAGTGCCATGCGTGGCCTTGGTGAATGCCGCCAGGGGTCCATAGGACCCCAGCTGCATGACATTCTCATGTAGGGTTGCCTATGTGCCTCAGATACACGGCATGTAGGAAACTAAGTTGTTTGTGCATAGGGCCCACTGTGCCTATCCAAGGCTCTAGGCCCTGCACAGAATCATAAAACATAATGCAGATTATAAAACTAGAGAATATACATAATCTACATAATAAACAGAGCTTCAAGAAATTTGGCACTAAATCAATATCCCTAACAGCTTACAACTTAAGTCTTAAGTATATATGAGGATATAACACTTTATGTTTCTAAATAGAGTGCAGATAATGGCCCAGATATTCAAAAGAGTTGACCCATGTGCAATAGGGTTGCGCCTGCGCAAGTCCGAAATTGCTCCATTCTGCGATATTCAGCAGGAGGCAGTTGCACCCCCGAAATCATGCTGAGCAACAGCGCAATGATAATGAAGGCATGCGCAACCGAAGGGGGAGGAACCATGCATAAATGGCGCAGTGTGATTCAACGACTTGGCGCCACGCCAGCAGTAGAGCAATAGTTGCTACAGGAAATGAGCCAAAATAAAAAGGAGCAAGGAGAGGTGCAAGAACGCTACAGGGAAGCCACATGAGGCAGAACTCTAGCCAGACAGACAGGGCAGGAGGCACAAACAGGGCAGGCCAGGGAAAGGGCAGTCTGAACAGCCAGGCACAGGGAAGGTGTGGGGAGCCACACAGCACAGAGGCTAGCACAGGCAGGTGTACCCGGTACAGGGGAAGTAGCAGCCAGAACAGTGGGGGGAATACAGCAACAGCTGCCAGGGGTGAACACAAGCCAGGGACATGGACAGTGCCACCTTCCAAATGGAGGCTGTTATGAGGGGGTGAGAAGACGGGCAGCAGGGGGGCATGGCCGTGGAAGGGACCGTCGGTGGTATGCCCCCAACAGGCAGTACCGAGCCCGCACCAACTTTGAGCTGTACACTGATACTAAGATTGGGGGCCGGTACCACCTGAATAGGGCAATTCTGAGGCGGCTCTGTGAGCTGTGCAGTGATGTGATGCAGGCACCCACACGACTGAGCCATGCCCTGTCAGTGGAGACTAAGGTAACAGCCTGCATGTGCTTGCTGGCCATGGGTACCTTCCAGAGACCAACTGGGACACCACAGGCATAACCCAGTTGGCCACGTCATGCCACCTCACCCAATTCCTCAGCGCACTGCTGCCACATGCTGTGGAGTACATCCATTTCCCCAGCACAGTGGCGGAATGCACAGCAAACATACAGGAGTTCCACAGGGTAGCACGTATGCCTGGCGTGCTAGGGGCAATAGATTGCACCCATGTGGCCATACGCACACCACCTGGCCCCAAGGGGGCCACATACATAAATCACAAGGGCTATGCCAGCATCAACTGCCAGGTGGTGTGCGATGCCAGGGGGTGCATAATCAATGTCTGTGCCATGCACCCTGGGGGAGCACACGATTCTTTCATCTGGCACCAGTCAGCACTGTGCCACAGATTAGAGAGTGGGGACATCCCCACTGGACACCTACTGGATGAGTATGCAAACCACATGGACAATCATAGGGCCTGGGGGGGCATGGCCAAAGGTGGCATGGGTAGTGGCCTACATGGCCTGGGGCAGGGCGATGCTAATCACAAAACTAACCTCCGCCCTCTACACACAGGTGACAGTGGATACCCACTCCGTCCCTGGCTGCTCACACCCCACTGGGGGCCTGTGACCCCATCGCAGCAACGCTACAATGAGACACATGCCACCACACGTAATGTCATTGAGTGGGTGGTTGGGATGCTGAAGGCACGTTTCTGTTGCCTGGACACTTCTGGCGGTGCCCTACAGTAGAGCCCCTCAAAGGCCTGCAGGCTATTCCTGGCCTGTTGCATCCTGCACAACATGGCCAATGAATGTGGGATAGCTGTACAGGTCAAAGAGGGGGACAGCGATGGGGACGATGGGGACACGGTGATGATGGTGATGGGCAGCTCCCCTTGGCCGACAGGACCCCCGACTGCTCTGGCTGGCACTGCTACACCAGGACACCATCACGGAGGAGCACTTCAGCCAACCCAGGTAAGTCATGGGGCCATGTGCATCCACCAGTGGCTAAGGCACAACCCACAAACACGTATGGACACACACCAGGGGTGCATGCCATCAAGAGAAGTGGCAGGGCACAGAAGCACACACACAACCAGGGATGGGTGAGGATTAACATGCCACATGGATGGACACACATACATGCTCACACACAATGCAACAAAAGTGCAGAGGGCAGGAGGCACACCGACCCAGAATGCACACCCTAGCAACACATATGTCCACAGGCCACCACGCCCACTGCCTGTCCATGTGCGTGTGTCAGATGCTGAGCACCATTGCACATTGGTGTGCAGTGCAATGCAGGCATTATCATGCACATGCAACTATGGACAGCAGCTGGGAGGGTGTGCAGGTGGACTGTGTGTCCGCGTGCAGGGCCGGGTACCCACCTGTGCACTGCCCACTGAAACACACAATGCACACAGTGCAGCACCAGACAGTAGCCACACTGGGAGACAGGTCAGTCATGCAACACAGTGCCCCGGCCACCACGGATGCATGGGTGGCCCCACTGAGGCCCGCCAGCACTGATAGGCTGACCACTGGCCTCATGGGGTGGCACCGATGGTCTCCCAGGGGTTCCACTGAGAGAACGCGACTGTACTCATGCAGGGGTCTGCAGCACACCGAACATGCCTGCACCAGGAGCGCTAGGGATGCCCACAGCTGAACCCGGCATCGACAGGGTGGGAGTCGCACAACACCGGGAACGGGGGGTGGATAGTGCACTGCGTGCTGTCCACGATGCATGGGCACCTGACTGTGTGCCCATTGTGGCCATGACAGCAATGAATGCCTGTGCATGTCTGTCAATGGCAGCGGTCACATCCTCCTGCAAATGGTCCATCCCTGCCAGGATCAGTGCAGTGTCCCTGCTGTGAGGCTTCTCTGCCCGCTCCAGAGCCACACGCAGTGCATCCACGGACGTTGCAAGCTGCATCTGCTGCTGGACCGATGCTTGCAGTAGGTGGGTGTGCTTGTCCAAGAGGTCATCAGCCTCCTTGGCATCCTGTCCCTCAGGTGTGCTCATGGCCCGATGATCAGCACCCCTTGAGGGTGGGTGCCGCACACCAGGACCAGGTCTGGGCATGTCCACAGGTGGTGCACAGACACCACCGCTGAACCCTGTACCCCCAAGCCCATTGGGTGACGGCTGATGCTGCCCCTCTGGCTGCCACTCCCCAGGGCTTAGTGGTGCCACCGCAGTGGCCGCAACAGTCCCACTGTCCTGAACAGACACCAGTGCTGCCCCACTGGTGCTGACAGGCACAGCCTGGGACTGTGTTGACATGCAGGCCTCCACGGCAGCACCACCCACAGCCATGGGCGTGAATTGCCCTGCTGTGTGGCCATCCTGTGGCACACACATGTCACTGCCCATGACAGTCATGTCATCATCACTGGTGATGGACTCTGCACTGGCCACAGTCAAAGCATGCTGACATCCATAGATGCCAGCATGTTGGGACACAGGCAGGGCTTCCTCCACACCTGTTACAATGACATCAGTGTGGACAGCCAGGCAGCCCCACTGTCACAATGATCCACATATACCTGTGGAGGTGGATGGTCCCTCCTCCAACTCCAGCTGACTGTCCGCAGTGGACAGGCCCACCACCGCTGACTCATGCAGATGCTCAGGATCTGTAAGGGAAAGCAAAGTCGCGTTAGTGCGTGTGACCTACCCTGCCCTCCCATAGACAGACCATGACTTACCATGCAGTGATGGGCCACCACCCATCTGGAAGCCACCACCCGGAACACCCTCAATGACACTGTGCTGCATGCTTCCAGCAAGCCTCTCCTCCTGTGGGGTCAGCTGTACCACCTCCGGCTGTCCCCCACCTGTTGTAGCACGTGCTGCCCTGATGGCAGCCACCTTCTCCTTTATCCTCCTCCTGTCTGTGCCCATCTTTTTCTTACACTCCTGCACAGAGCACTGGTGGCTGCCATGCAGGTTCACAGCACATGCCACCTCCTTCCATGCAGCAGCATGAGATTGAGGTGTTCCCCGCCGTCCACTGAGAAGTGGCTCCTGAATCAGGTAAGCCTCGAACAGGGCCTCGGTTTCGGCCTTTGTAAAGTTAGGCCTCCTCCTCCTCCCACCACTATGTTCCTCCTCTCCAACAACCTGCTCAGTCATTATGTAGCCTGTAAGAATGACAGTTGTTACCTGTGACTGTGCAGTCCCATGCATGTCCCTGAGTCCACAGTCCACACTCCCAAACAGCATGCAACTCACCAATAGACTGCAGTAACCAACTATGGCCACTGCAGCACATTGTTGCACTTTTATAGCGCAATCCATGCAAATGAGGCGAGGAGCAACTTCAAGTAGATGCAAATTGCAGTGCTGTGCCATTGAATGGCTGATTAGATGATTTGCATATGACGGCTGAATATCGCGCTGTTGCGCTTTGCACAATTGTGTTGAACATGCTGAGCCAATGGCACAGTTCTGTGACATGCATAGTACACCTCACTGCACATGCCCAGGTTGCTGATGCAGGCATCTGCCACACTGATGACGTGCTGTGCACGGTAGGCAATGTAGGGCACAGCCACCACTGTGCCAGTGGCGCTATAGCGATGGTCACTACATGGCGCTGTGGCACTGGGCCATTATAGGCGCAATGGGCCAACTGCTCGGTAGACCGCTATGGTGCTGGCACACGGGCAGCCAATAGCGCTACATGCATTGTCTTCCAATGGCGCTGTGCGTGGCCGTGCGCCAGGGACCCTTGACCCTGTGCCCGATCTTTGCCCCCTAGGCACCATGCATCAGGCATGGGTGCACCTCTATCGCGCTGTTCGGTAACAGCGTGGTAGGGAATGGCAGCACTGTACCACGCAGCATCTGCATGTGGGGAGCCACGCTGCAGAGCACCATATTGCCTACTATGACTAGAAGAATGGCACGCAGATGGGCAGCGCAGTGGTCTGCGACTGAGTTGGCCAATCTGGTGGCAATTATGGAGCCACACCATGGGCCTCTCTTCGGGGAGGCGGCCCTGGACAGGGCCAGGACCCAGGTGTGGTAGGAGGTGACCACTGCCCTGGAGGAGGCCACCAAACGGGGGAGGAGCACGGAGCAGTGCAGGCACCGCTATGGGGACCTGCGGAGGAGGGAGCTGGAGCTACTGGCACGACTGCGGGCACATGCCAGGAGGGGCACGGTGCCACGGCCAGGTAGGGGTTCCATCAACACACTTTTATCATCCATATGGGTAACAGTGTTGTATGTGTCTAGCACATAGGGGAGGGACCGTCTGAGGTTGGCTGTGGTGGTGTTCACAGGGTGTGGGGTGGGTGGGTCTGGCTGGGTGGGAGGGCACATACCTTGGGGCAGGGGGACTTTGCTTCGGGATTGTACTGATGTTCTTCTCTCCTTGTTTTCCCTACAGGCCCAGAAGAATACCGCCATTTAAGAGAGGAGCGGTGGAGGGAGGAGGACGGTGCAGCCAGGTGGGGCGAGGGCCATCACCACCCACCTGACCGGCCTGATGAGGGTGAGTGCCATACATCCATGATTACTATTGCATGCTGTGTGACAGGGTGGGCAGCGGGGCATGGCCACCATTCATCGACACCACTGCCATGCATGCAACTTGTTACAGTCAACACTGTCCAGTGGCAATGCATGTCTGGAAGTGTGTCAATGGTGGTCCATGCGTGCACCAGGTGCATGGTTGTGCCACTGCCTTTGCACCACATAGCTATGTCACTAAACGGCCACGGTGGTGCTGTGCATGACTTGGCTGGTGGGTGTGTGCAGTGTTCCGCATGGCTGTATGCGCCTGGGTGGGCAGGTCCTGTGGACGTGATCACTGCAGGTGGTCACACACCATCACAGTGGTATGTCCCATGGCCGTATGCCATGCACAGTGGGTGGGCTGTATGGGGTTGTGCATTCACACCTATTGACTGTGCTCCCTTGTCCTAGGTACCCACCATCTATGGGAAATCAGGGAGGCTCTGAGGGAAGTACTACTGGTGGCCTGGGCATCGCTGGACATCCTCAGGTGGATAGATAACACCGGGGTCCTGAGGAGGCACAGAGGCCGGAGGAGTCAGAGTGGGGAACGGCGCTCCCGCTAGGAATCTATCAGTCCCTGTATTCCCCTACCCCCCTGGACCCACCCTCACACCCCTCCTTTCCCGTCCCATTTGTCCACCTGCCTCCTACCCACCCCACCTTGTTTGTGGCCCCCCAACCTTGTATATAGTTTTTGTGATATTGTAAATAGTTGAATTTTATATTTGTGCAATACATTTAATTTTGATATGAATACTGTGGTGGTCTCTGATTTGCAGTGGGCTATAGGTGCTCAGCTGCAGTGGTGTGCATGGCATCAGGGGTGGTGCAGTCATGGGTATGTGTGTGTGTGTCCATGTGGAGGTGACTATGGTGTGGGGGTAGCTATCAGTTAGTGTCTGAGATGTGTGTGCTGTGCCCTGTGCACTGGATGACTGTGTGCAGTGGTCCATGGCACATGCTCTGTGTACATGGCGCACCCATCGGCCCGTCCATGGCCTGTGCAGCTGACACACATGCATGTCTGTGACCTGCACGGTCCGCTGGCATGTCAGTGGTGGCAGTCCCTGCAGGGCGGCCACTGTACCCATCACTTTGCTGGGTTGCCCCTGTCACTGGTGTGGTGCATGCCTGGCTTGGGTGACACTGTGGGCACCACAGTCATTGTACCACCTCCATGCTGCGCCTTGTGTGTGTTGCAAGGGATGTGCCCCACTGTCTGTGACTTGTGCTCCGGGTGACTGCTGGTGATGTACGGGTCCACAGTGCCTGCGCAGGGTGGCTGGCACTCCAGTGCCATGGAGGACTGTGGGTTGTGTGTACACAGCTTACATGGGCCCACAATAGGGGCTTGGTTGCCCCACCACTGCGTCCCTGTGTTGTTGTGCCCTTGGGTATGAGTGGGTGTCTGTCCATACACTGTGTGGCATCCGGTGTGGTGCATGCTTCCACGCACCACTGTGGGTGGCTGTGCTGGCTGTTGTGACCAGTGGTGGGTGGGGTGTGTCACTGGACTACTGTGAAGGGTGCTGTACCACTGGTGGTGGTGACAAGGGCATGCCCTGTCCCGTGTAGGGTACCTCTTGTGCCGACGCATGGTTGATCTCTCAGCAGTACCTTGGGGGGACTGTGCATGGTGGCACTGTGTCTGCTGTTGTTGCATTGCTGTGTGCTGCCACCCACTGATGGGTGCTCGTGGTGGGGCTGGCTTGCATGGTTCTGTGGTGCACAAGGTTGCAGTGTCATAGTGGGGGTGGTGGCATGCATGGGGTTCCTGCAGTGGTGGTCACTGCTCATGGGGGGTGTCTGGGGGTCACAGTGCAGGGTGTGCTCTGCACTGGGGGGATGGTGTGGCACGGGGTGGTCTGCCCTCCTTGTGTGTCAATCACAGCTTGCCAGTAGGTGTGATGGGGCACCATGGCCCAGCTGTGGGTTGTTTGCTTGTCTCCATGGGCCAGTGGTTATTCTAGCCCTCCCCCAGTTGTGCACTGCTTGGGGTGTGGGGGGACGATGTCTGTTCTGCTGTGTGTTCCTGTGCCCATCTCTGGCATGGGTGGTGGGCCCCTACCTCCCTGGTTGTGCAGTTATATTGCTGCTGCTGGGGGGCTCCCTGGTTGTGCTATGGCACCTCTGGACTGCTCAGCTGAACATCCCTTGTTGCGCTATGGTGCATCAGATCTGCTCAGCTTCCCCTCCCTAGTTGCGCTATGGTGCAGGTGGTGCGATATTCAGTCGTCGCTGTAGGTGCAATTTGGCCTGCTCCGTTTTTAAATATCGCATCTCTTGCACATGGGTGCAATAGACTTGCACTTGCTCCTGCTATTGCGCACTTTTTGGGCGCAGTTTGAATATCTGGGCCAATGTATCAAACATATATCATGCAATAGAAGCTGAGCAAGTAATGAACCAGTTCAATGCATTATTTTATTACTACAATGATGGTATTTGCAAGATTGTAGTTGACAGTACAATACAAATGAAAAGCTTCAATCTTGCTGAAGTGCTGAAAAGTAAACTGATCTCTGAGGCAATTTCCTATGTAGTTTTCTAACTGGATTGTGTTAGGGCCCCAGGATCATGTAAGTAAAGGTATTGCAGTATTTCCCCTGAAGTATTTATGCATGGGCTGCCCCCATTCCTTCATTTTGAGCAAGACACCCCCTATTCTCCTCCTCCTCCTCCTCCTCCTCCTCCCATGTTTCAAGAAGAGCCCTGGTCCTCAATCTTGCTATGGGCACAGCGAAAAAGAAAGAAAACTTAGAGAGAAAATGATGAGTGTGGATTGAAAACAAATCATTTATTGATCCAGAGAAAGACAAGGAAAGGAAAAATCAAAGAACAAAGAAGGGAACAGTATGCATAAGGACTATGTTGCCCCAAAACTACTAGGCATGGATGGATAGTAAAATACCCTACCCTAAACATTACCTGCAGGTACCTCCAAACTACCTAAATTACCCTATAAATACCATAATGCAAAATGGGTAGTTACTACCCTACCAATTCTATTACCCTATTACCACCCTGGCCATAACAAAAATGTGAAAGACTGCTGCATTACACTGCTTATTATGTTTTCAAGAAATATACCCATGGTGGGCACTGTTGAGGCAGGTATGACAGGAGCAGCTGCTGTGAGTGAGCCTGCTGCTGTTTCCAAAAATTCTACCCATGGCAGGAATTGCTGAGGCAGGTATGAGAGGCACAGCTGCTGTGAGTGAGCCTGCTGCTGTTTCCAAACATTGTATCCATGGAAGGCATTGCTGACACAGGTACAAGAGGTGCAGCTGCTGTGAGTGAGTTTGCTGCTGTTTAAAAATTATATCCATGGCAGGCGTTGATGTGATTGGTATTAGGTGAGCAGTTGCTCTGAGTAAGGCTGCTGCTATTTCCAAAAATTATACCCATGGTGGGCATCAAACATAATAAACAGATGATTGACAAAATTAAAAATAGTGTGGCACATGTGGCTGGCAAGTTGGCAGTGGTGAGGGCATATTTTGTCAGTAGTACGTGTCTAAAGTGAATAACAGTAAAACTGAGGGAATGTGATACCAATGGAAGAAACTTCGGTAACAACTATAATATAAGGCCTGTAAGTTATTTGCAACTGTCCTTCCAGAATTTGTGTAGTGCTCATATAGAGCAGGACTGGAACAGTATGTGACATGTGGAACACATTTAATGAGAAAATGTAAAAAATAAAAAAAATAAGTGAATTCATACTTAAATAATGGTGCCAACATTGTCAGACAAATGACAAATATGCCTGTTTGTCCATGAACTGTCTGTGACAATGGCAAGCTTTATTTCAGAGGGACAGTTTCAACTGCTGAGAGAGGTGTTAGCAGTGTTCAGTTACCAAATTTGGCAGTACACCATTCCGCACAGGATTTTTATTCATTTTGTACACAACCTAGTCATCATATTCAGTAGCACCATTTGCAGGATGTTGTTCAGGGTCAGAATCACATAATTCAGTGCTAGAGACATTTGGGAAATTTTCGCATTCATTTTGAGAAATGTAAGCCGTTCCACATTTACAGGACATACCAGTATTCTTTGATCAGTGACTATTCCTCCAGCTGCACTAAATCTGTGTTCAGAATACAGTATATGCTCGAAGGTGGACAACTGAGATACATTATTGCAAGATTTGCTTGCTCTGGCCATATTGTTCTCTTTTTGTTTCCAATAGAGTAATGGATAGTCCCGAGACCAATCACAGTATGGTCTGCAAAATATTCCAGAATCACAGTGAGATGGTTACCAGTCTGGTAGATGAACCAGATGCACTTTCTTTACAGGATACTAGTCCACATTGTTGCAGGTGACTCAGAATTGATTTGCCTTCCAAGAAGTATCTGTAAATGTCATTTCCCCTCACTGATTACTCTGGTGATTGTGAAGAATTCATAGATGTGCTGCTATTGTCTGCACCAGAGGCGCACTCTGATGGTTCGGCAGAGTTTGACTACTGTACATCAGTTGATGGTGCTGGTGGGAAAATGTCAAACTTGGTTAGCAGATGATCTCTCCAATACTCAGTATCTTCCCCAAGGATGGCTTCAATGTTCCCCTTAAAGCAGGGCTCTAGCATCATAGCCAACACAAAGGCGTCATTCTTAAAGATGGCATTTATTCTCTGATCAGTCGACAGTCTGAGACTCAAAGTCATCTGCCAGCATAATAGTGGTTTTGTCTTCTTCTGACTGAAAGTCTTTCTTTATGTCATCAAGGAAAATGTGAAGAAATCTTATTTGAGGAAGAATTTGACTTGGAGTTGCACTATCCACACTGACATCACATGTGGCAACCTAAAATGGCTCCAATAAGGTGACCAAAAATTCAAGTAGACTCCAATTGCTGGAACTGAGTATGATGTCTACTTTATCTATTTGATTCTGCATGGTGTAGTCATTTACAACTTATTTCTGTTCAAGAAGCCTTTCCAACGTGCAAAATGTTGAATTCCAGTGGCTTGGAACGTCTTGCTTTAATGTATGCAAGGGTAGGTGGTTTGACCTCTGCAGCCCCTTCAGGATTTTTTGTGCTTTCACAGCATGGCTGAAATTCCCACATATTTTCCTAGCAAGACCTAACAAGTTTTCAACATTTCTGTTTCAATTTAAGAAATAATGGATGAGAAGATTTAAACAATGTGCAAAACAAGGTATGTGTTGGTAGTTCCCATCTCTAACAGGTTTGACAATGTTGGAACCATTATCTGACACTATGAACCCTGGAGATAAGAAATATGGAGTAGGCCATTTCCGGAACTGTTTTTCCAGCTGCTGCAAAATATGTGTGGTTTTTCTCAAAAGTGGTGACACATAATACAGCCTGCTTTCTACTGCTTACAGTAGAGCAGGGATTATTACTTTCTGACTGTAGAGCATGGATTATTACTTTCTGACTGACTACTTGCCCAATGAGATGTAACAGTCATGAAGTTAATTGTTTGGTTGCTGGTCCATTTAACTGTAGTTATGTGAATCTGCTTCACCTCAGAGAGTTTCAACTGCTTAATGACTTCAGTACACACCAGCTCATAACTTTGGAACAGCCTTTTTCCAGAAATATGTACAATAGGGAATGGTGTACCATGGTTCAATCCATTTCAGGAACTTGAGGAAACTTTTGGGCAACAAAAGCAAAAGGGAGTTGACAATCAGCCAACAACTCTGCAGTGACTCTGTTCAACAGCTGGCATGTTGGATGCTGGTGGGTACATTTTGATCTCCTCACAACACTTTCTTTTAATGTTAGTTGACAAGATATTTTTAATTTTGAGGGAAATGTGTTGTTCATGCCTTTTTCACATGGAGTACTACTTTGGGATTTTCCAGTACTTGATGGCATGTGAAAACAGTATTGTTTGGGAAGACTGCAAGAACACATCAACTTACTGCTGCCAGTTCATTGTCAGTATGGTCACAGCCTCCACCACCTCCACTACTGTCCATACCAACCACACTGCCCCACTCAATTGGGTGTTTTGCCTTTGCATGTCCCGTTATTACTGATGTTCCAAAATTACCCACTTTGCCACCATGACTGACACTCTTTTTTTTACAGACTGCATAAAGCTCAAGAGTTAGAAATACAAAATTTGATGGCAGATAAGACCGATAGACCCATTCAGTCTGCCCTTTTTCCCTGCCTACTAAAAATGCCAGAGATCCTACTTTATCTCTGGTTTTACCTCCTCTTTTGAATCACAAAGGTCCCCCTATGTTTGTCCCATGCAGTTTAAAATCCTCTCACTGACTTTGCTCCCATCACCTCTGCTGGGAGGCTGTTCCATGCCTCTACCACCTTTCCGTGAAGAAGTACTTTCTCATCTTGTCCCTTAATTTACCCCCCTCCAGTCTCATATCATGCCCTCTTGTTCTAGAGCATATTCTTTTCTGAAAGATGCTTCCCTCCTGTACCTTAATTCCCTTTAGGTACTTGAAGGCCTCTATCATGTCTCCCCTCTCCTTCCTCTCCTCCAGGGTGTACATATGAGATCCTTCAATTTCTCCTCATATGACCTTTGGTGCAGGCCCTGCACTATTTTTGTTGCCCTTCTTTGAACTGCCTTTACTCTGTCTATGTCCTTTTGGAGATGCAGCCTCCAGAACTGGACACAGTACTCCAAATGTGGTCTCACCAATGATTTGAACAGAGGCATCACCACCTCTTGTCTTCTGCTGGTGATACCTCTCCCTATGCACCCCAAGATCCCACTGGCTCTCCCTACTGCCTTGGCACATTGTTTGTCAACTTTAGGTCATTAGATATGATCACCCCCAGATTTCTTTCCTGTTTAATGGATGTTAATAACTCTCCACCCATCATGTAATCCTCCTCTGGGTTCCTGCACCCCAAGTGCATGATTTTGCACTTCTTTGCATTGAATCATAGCTGCCATACTCTGGACTATTCCTCCAGTTTGGCTAGGTCCCTCCTCATTTTTTTCACCCCTTCAAGAGTGTCTACCCTATTGCATATCTTAGTGTCATCTACAAAGAGGCATACCTTCCCCTCCAGTCACTCCACAATGTCACTAATGAAAATATTAAACAGTACTGGCCCCAAGAACTGATCCCTGTGGCACCAAGCTGGTCACTCTATTTTCCTTGGATTTAGTTCCATTGACCACCACCCTCTGTGTTCTACCCCTCAACCAATTCCCAACCCAGTTCACCACCTTGTGACCCAATTCCAGGTTGCCCAGTTTGTTTACAAGCCTCCTATGTGGAACGGTGTTGAACACCTTGCTGAAGTCAAGGTAGGCCACATCCACTTCTTCCTCCTGATCCACCTCCTTGGTCACCCAGTCAAAGAAATCTATCAGATTTGTTTGACATGACTTTCCTGATGTGAATCTGTTCTGCCTCGGCTCTTGTGCTCCCCTGGATTCAAGATGCTCCACTATCCTTTCTTTTAGCAGTGATTCCATACATTTCCCCACCACCGAGGTCAGGCTGACAGGTCTATAGTTTCCAGCTTCCTCCTTGCTCCCACTTTTGTGAAAAGGGACTACATCAGCCCTTCTCCAGTCCCCTGGAACCACTCGCATACCCAGTGACCTGTTGAACAGGGCTGCCAGTGGTGTTACCAGTATCTCCCTTAACTCCTTTAATATTCTAGGGTGTATCCCATCTGGTCCCATTGCCTTGTTCACCTTCAGTTTTGGGAGTTCCTTTAGGATGCTCTCCTCTGTAAATGGACTGGTGTCATCCTCCCTTCCAATCCTGCTTCTTAGCTGTGGTCCCTCCTCTTCCCCTTCCTCTGTGAATACTGAACAGAAATATTTGTTCAGGATTGATGCTTGTTCCTGGTCTCCTTCCATGCCTATTCCTTCCTCCCCTTTTAGCCTTACAATCCATCCCCAGAGATGTCTGCAGGATCAATATAAAAGGAATTCCACACTAAAGATTTACCTTTCTTTGCTTTCTGCCACGGTGCCTGGTACTATTCCTTGTACAGTCAAGGGACATAGAGAAACCCTACATTGCCAGTTCCTTGTTGAGATGAGTTGTTATCATTCATACTCATCTTCTTATTCTTACGTTTAGCATATGATTTTTTTCTGCACTTGCCTCTCATGCCTTACAACAGCATCCTCTCCTACCCCCTCATCAAAACTACCAACCTCATCACCACAAGATTCAGAAGAACTGGAAGTGCCATCATCGTTATTTGGGACATGGCCTGGGATATCCCAGTCCCAATCCTCACTATCACCACCATCTCTGTCAGCATTCACTGCCTCAGCAACTGAGCTTATATTGAAGGAGGATGCCTCCTTGCATGCTGATTCAGCAGCTGGAAGTATCCTAGTACATGTGGCAAAATGTTCAGTACCTCTACGAGTAACTCCAGTCAGCTCTTTCTGAAACTTTACTATCATTTCATTGTTGACATGTTTTTTTTTTTTGTTCAGGACATTTAGTGCCAGTCCTTGTGATGTTATTATCATTGTAGCTATGTTCTTCATTAGTGGCATGATTCATATTGTTCATATAATTAACAGTTGCACATGCAGCAGCACTGTACTTCCTTTTAGTAGACTTAGACTGGGAAATATGAGACATACTAGATGCAGCCATGAAAGGATATTGTTTCACTAACAGTTGCAAGACAGACAGTATAGCTGAAGCTATATTACAGTTATAAATGACAGGGCTTGAGTGCACCTAACAAACACTGTAATACAGCCATAAAAGGCTTTCACTATACTGCAGAGTCAGACAGTATAGCTATGTTACAATAATAATAAATGACAGGGCTCGAGCCTCAAGAGTACCTAACAAACAGTGTAATACAACTGCAAAAGGCTTTACTATGCTGCAGAAACAGACAGTGTAGCTATGTGACAGTAATAACAAAATGACAGGGCTCAGGCCTCAAGGGCACCAAACAAACAGTGTAATACAGCCATAAAAGACTTTCACTATGCTGCAGAAACAGACAGTGTAGCTCTGTAACATTAATAATAAATGACAAGGCTCAGGCCTCAGGGGCACCTATCAAACAGTATAATACAGCCATAAAAGGCTTTCAGTACACTGCAGAGACAGAGAGTGCAGCTATGTCACAGTAATAAATTACAGGGCTCAGGGGCACCTAACAAGCAGTGTAATATAGCCATAAAGGCTTTCACTATGCTGCAGAGACAGACAGTGTAGCTATATGACAGCAATAATAAATGACAGGGCTAGGACCTCAGGGGCACCTAACAAACAGTGTAATACAGCTGTAAATGGCTTTCACTATGCTGCAGAGATGCACAGTGTAGCTATGTCACAGTAAGAAAATGACAGGGCTTGGAGCACCTAACAAACAGTGTAATACAGCTGTCAAAGGATTTCACTATTCTGCAGTGACAGACAGTGTGGCTGACTCTCACACAAATAAATGACAGGACTCATGAGCACTTAACAAACAGTGTAATAAAGTTTTCTTTCACGTTTTTCAACTTTTAATTTCAAACCAGCTGCCTTCTGTGTTTTTGTCTATCTTTTCCCCCACCTTGCTCCTCTGTTCTCTCCCCATCACCACCTCCTTGACTGAGTCTGATCCTCACTCCCTCTGAGATCATTTCACCCTCTCCCCCTGAGATTGTTTCAGTCCACTACTGTTTCTCCCTTAATTTTGCTCCTGTCCAACTCCTAGTTTGTGTAGTGTAGGTTTTTCAACTGTTGTTGATTCGATTTCAAAACACAAGTCTTCACTTCTGCAAACTCCTATACAGCTGCTTCCAGACTGCTCTATCTGTGCCACACAGGCTCACAGCAGATGAAGCACAGCTCTTTAGACACCACTGACCAACCAGTTGTCAGCCTGGTGTCATGTGCTCCTATTCTGCTGTATGCTGCATGAAGGACCCCACAAGCTACCCTTTAATGCCTATTTCCAGCCTGGATGTCTTTTACCATTACCTGTTACCTGTGTCAAACTACCCATCCTGAGAATGACCCTGTTATGCTGGGTAGGGTAGTACATTACCCAAACTACACTACACGGCCAAAAATAAGTGATACCCACAGTACCCGACTCAGCTACCCATTGGGTAGCCCATGCCTACAAATGACCACAACCTTTCCACTTTGTTCTGGAGGAAACACTGGTATTTGATATATATATCTTGGTGTGTGACAGCCACCATGCTGGGCTGGCTATCAGTGAGCTTCTGCCAGCTCTACAGTTATAAGCAGTTACATTTTAAATTCTCTTAGTTCAGTTCCTTAGGGCAAACATAGTGAATAATTGTCAGGGCTTGGCCTTTGTTATTATTTTAGTTAGTAAAGTGGCTTACTTAGCATCCCATATGAGGTCTTGGTGTACGGCTTTTCAGCATGCTTACTGTCTTGTGCTGAATTTCTTTTTTCTGTAGCAGTTAAGAGATTTCAGTTTTATACTCCAGACAAACTGAACCAGGATATTTCTATTTCTTGAAATTGTTTGAGTAAACTGTCCTAAAGACTGATTTTGTGGGATTGCCTCTTATTGCCCTTATCAGATCCTAATCCATGGTATGCAGGCTCCTGTTAGAAGCATTGGGCTCTGGTGCTGCTACAGTCTGAGCTGTGCTTACACAGAAGGTGAACACCAGCAAAGTTTCACGCATTTATTTGGCTTCAGCATTGCTCATTTGGGGTTGTGGCTGGTATGCAGCTGCTGGAACACTAGCCATGAAGATCATTTTCATCCATGAAGAGGATCAGCAGTGAGAGTGGTGACTTGCTATTTCCTGGACTACTGTGGCTGGTGTCTTGCTCCCCTCTCTGCCTTGCATCATAAATGAGAGTGTGACTGAGGAGCTGTGACTCCTTTACTGACTTGAAAACTGCTGTGTGGCTGGCAGCTGGGGTTTAATTCTCCTCTGCCCTCTGGGGATGGTCTAATACCATCCTAAAAGGAATCTGGAGCCTCACAAGCTCTTGGCCTTTGACTTCCTGGCACCTTACCATGTTCATCCCTTGACATCCCTCTGCAGCTGTGCTTGGTACTGTGAGGAGATGAGGTGGTTAAAAACTAAAAGACAAGACTGGAGTGATCTTGAAGGATATGCCTCATTGCAGGAGAACAAACTGGTGATGAAAACTCATGCCAATTTGTATCAGTTTGCAGTCACCCTGAAAAATATAGAGATCCTGTCATGGGTGACTGCTAAGGGAAAACAGGCTGCTTAACCCCACCTGTCTACAATCCAAAAGAGTTTTTTTATTATTATTATTACTGGAAAGATGCAAAAAGCTTAATTATTTCTTCCTCAACAAGGTGTTGTCTATTCAGTGAGAAGATATCTTCAATCATCCTGTCATGGGCCAACAGTGCCATTCCTAAGATGGGCTCAGGTGAGCTACCTTCTTGGTCAGAGTCTTGCCCAGCTTTGGATGAGCAGATGTTCCAGGTGGTCTCAGGACTGATTCCACTTACTGCTTATTGGACCCAGGGCCTAGCTAACTACTTATTGGTTGTGGGGTGAGGGGCCTGAGCCCAATTATTTCAGAAATTGTCAGGCAATCTCTTATGGAGAGGAGGTTTCCTGCCATACTGACTAGGGCAGTGATGAAGCCCCTATTCAAGAAGCTGTCATTGGTGCCTGACATTATTCTGAATAACAGGTCTGTTTGGGGCCTAACATCTCTCAGGAAAGTTAATGGGAAGGTGTTGGTGACACAGTTGAAGATTCACCTAGAAAGGTACATCTGTGTGCCTCTCCAGTCAGGATTTCACCCACATCACTATATTGAGACTGCACTCACCAGGGTATTAAATGGTCTTTGTATGGTGACAGCTACAGTGCATCATTCCATTATTGTCATTCTTGACCTCTCATCAGCATTTGACATGGCATGGTGGCTCATGGGGTACTTTGGATCACCTGAGGCATTACAGCACATGAGACATACCAGTACTGTTTTGTGCTGGTTGGAGGCTAGTATGTCCAGAAGAATGCAGCAGGTAATCTTAGGTAAGTCCATCTCCGAGATGGCTGCACTCTCTTGTGGTGTGCCTCAAGGCTCAGTCCTGGTCCCCATGTTGTTTGCCATGTGCATGTTACCTTTGATGAGATCATCAGGTGGTATGATTTGGAGTTTCACTGATATTCAGATGGCACCCAAATGTACCTGTTGTGTGCAACAGATGGAATTCATACTGGCTCTGCTTTGTGTCATTGTTTGCATGACATCAATGACTAGATGGCCTCCAACTGGCTAAGCATCAACTGAAGCAAAACTGAAGTAATTATTATTGCGTCAGGTTCCAGGGGATTGGCCATGATGAGAAGCAACACCTAATGGTCTAAGGTTATCATAGGTTCTGTATGGAAGTGAGGTACAGCAAGGAGCTAGTCAGTGGTGGCAACTGTGGAGAGCTCTTCTCTAGGGTTAAGCTCTAGAGCAGGCTGCACTGTTCTATTTACAGGACCTATGCAGAGCTCCATGCTCAGCTGGTAGCAGCAATAGAAGAGGTATATCAGCTGCATCGCCAGAACAACTGGAGCCAACACCCCATACCTCCACTCCTCCAGAGGCCCATTTGTCCAGGGGGAGAGTGGTGGGGAGGAGATGTGGGAAGGGATGCAGAGATAGCCACAAGAATGTTTACTAGCCCCACATCATCTAGATGGCAAATTGCATCACATTACAACCTTGAAGGATACTCTGGTACTTGACTCTGCTGTGGTGGGGGGACTCTGAGTCATTTGGGGGTAATGGGCAGAATGACTTGGTGTCACCTAGGAGAGAAGCAGAAGGAAATCAGCCAGGAGAGTCTTAGTGGTTGGGGACACAATGACTAGGGTGGGAGAGAAGGTGGTGGGAGGAAGGTTGAATGAAAGGGGGATTGTCAGTTGCCTTCCTGGTGCATTTACCATCCAGGCTATTGACAGGATAGGGAGGATGGCAGAGAGGGAGGGGGAGTTGTGTGTGCTGGTTCACTTGGGTACCAATAATCTGGTGAACCAGCCTGTGAAGATGGCAGAGTGGAACTTTCACATCCTGGGGGACAGATTAAAGGCACACTTAGCCTCCCTGGCCTTTTCTGAGATTTGCCTTGTGTGGACTGGGGCGAGTATTCAATAGGGAGGGATGAGATCATGGAGTTTAATGGGTGGTTAAAGAGATCTATCAGGAGATGAGATACCACTTTGTGCAGGGCTGGGGGATTTCAGGGACAGGAGGTTCTTTAAGGGTGAGGGTCTTCACTTGACAAGGGATGGGGCCAGTGCACTAGGACAGAAGTTTGACATCTTCACTGGACAGTTAAACTTACAAGGGAGACTTAAGCAAGGGGAACCATGGTGATAGGAGAGAGGATAGGATACCTAGCTAGTACACCCCTAATCTGGGGGCTTGTAGTAGCACAGTAGGCAAAAATAAGGTTGAGGTACAAACTGGGTTAGGGGAAGGGACCAAGGAAGGATGGCACAAAAAGCCTACAAACAACACAAAAACAATAAGTTAAGGAGACTAGGGAAGAATACAGGAGAAAAACAAGTAAAACACAAAAGAGGATCAAGAGTTAGATGGAAGGGGGCATGCCTTAATACTAGGAAAATAAAATCAAGAAACTCCAGGTAATGATAGCAGACATTTAAATAGGCCCCTGGTTATAAAATGTTTAGGAGGGATAGAGGAATAACATAAAGGGGGGTGTAGTCCTTCATGTCAGGGAAGGCATTAAGGCTGTAAAAAATGGAAAAATCTGTGGTAGTAATGGGGAGGCAGAATCACTGTGGGTGCAGCTCACAGTAGCTTCAGGCACAAAACTGTGGTTGGGGTTATCTATAGACCACCAGGACAAGGGGAAGAGAGGGACTGGGAGCTTGGGGAAGAAACTAGAAAGGAAAGTGGCAAAGATGGATATAATTGTGGTGGGTAATCTCAACATGATGCATAGTGATTGGGACATTCCAGCTCCCTGGAGCTGGATACATTCCAGGACTGTCTGCTGGGGCAGCTGGTTAAGATACCTACCAGGCTGGCTGCCATTCTCAGTGTGATGCTCATCATCTCAGAGGTGGCAGGAGGCATGCAGGTAAGGAAGCCACTAGAGTCCAGTGACCATAACTCTGCTTGGTTTGAGCTTGCCCTTAGGACCAGAAAGCCCTGTCGAGGTCTGAGGTCCTTGATTTCAGAAGGGTGGACTTCAAAAGGAGGAGGGAGTTTGTCTGGAACAAATTAGTTGGGGTACACAGTATTGGAGGTGTGGAGGAGACATGGGGGCAGTTAAGGGGTCATTCTCAAGGCATTTAAGTTATGCTTGAGAATAGTAACCAAATGAAAAAAGGTACAAAAGACCAACATAGTACTCAGAAAGGGTCAGGGAAGCAGTGAGGACTAAAACAAAGGCCTTCTCCAAGTACAAGGAAATGCTGGGGGAGGAGGAATGGGGAGACTAACAATTGAGGAAAAGGAAGTAAACAGGGTGGTTAGAGAGGCAAAGCTGACTCTGAGCTGAGTATTGTGGATAGGGTCATGGCAGGAAAAAGCAGTTTTTCAAATATATTAGGGAAAAAAGAAAGAAAGGAGGGAGAATTGTTAGACTATCTCAGCAAGGTAGGGTAATAGAGGAGGACAGGCAAAAGGCAGTCATCCTTAATCATTGCTTTTGCTCTATCTGCACAAGGGAAGACAATGAGTCCTTGCCAGAGAGTCTCATCAAGGTGACCGTAAAGGAGGTCCCGAAGATGAGACAGCCAGTGTTTACCATTGAAAAGGTCCAGAGAGGACTAGCAACTCTAAAGATACATAAGGCCCCAGGGTCTGATGGGATGCATCCTAGGGTATTCAAAGAAATGGCAGCAGAACTGGCTAAATTGCTGGTAGGGGTATTCAATAGCTCATTATAGATGGGGATAGTTCCAAAAGATTGTAGGGTGGTGGACATAGTTCTGTTCCATGGGGGGGACAAGCAGCAAGTAGGAAGCTACAGAAGTGTCAGTCATACCTCTGTTGTGGGTAAACTGATGAAGTCACTGGCAAAAAAGAAACTTGTGGACTACCTGGAGAGCAACTGACTCTGGAGTAGTAAACAGCATGGGTCTGAGGCAGGGTGTTGTCAGATCAACCTGTTTCCTTTGACTGGTTGATGAGGGTATTGGATAGGGGCCAGGCTGTGGATTTAATCTACTTTGACTTCACCAAGGCTTTTGACTCAGTGCCTCACAGAAGATTGCTGAAGAAGATGGAGGATCTGGGTGTGGCAATGGTCATAGTAATATGGGTAGGAAATTGGTTGAATGAGAGGCAGTAGATGGTTGTGATTAATGGTGTCAAATCAGAAGAAAGGGAGGTCATGAGTAGGGTGCCACAGAGATCTGTCCTGGGTCCTGTCTTCTTCAATGTTACTCGGTGACATTGGAGAAGGGATTCAGGGCAAGTTGTGTCTCTTCATAGATGACACTAATCTTCATGGGAGAGTAGATTGCAATGAGAAAATTAGGAAGATGCAGAGTGACCTGCAAAGACTAGTTATAGATCAAGGAAATACTCCTGGCCAATTAGAGCACTTCTTTCCCCTGCGCATGAGACACTCTAATTCTGTGGTGAGTGTCTCATGCACTGCTTCCCTGTAAACTGGCATGTTCAGGGCAGTTTTGTTTTTAATTTTAATATATTATTGCTCAATATCCATCAATACTATATTAATTCTTCCTCCAAGAACACTCTTACAGTTGTAAGAGTGGTCTCACTTACATTGGGGTATCAGAACTGCTCAGTTTAGGTGTGCTATTTTCATACCCTAAGAATGCATGATAGACCACTCTTACAACCATAAGAGTGATCTCAGTGACAGTATTAACATATAGAGAGAAGGTATGTGGTTTGTCAATTGAAATTCAATGTCAAAAAGTGCAAAGTGATGCACCTACGGAACAAGAACCCCAGGACAGAGTACAGGATTAGAGGTGTAAAGCTGAGCACTACAGCTGAGAAAAGAGACCTAGGAGTCATCATTAGTGACTCCCTTAAACAGTCAAACCAGTGCACAAGGCCTAAGCCAGTGCAGCAAGGCCTATGGTGAGGTAAATAGGGTGCTGGAATATATTGGAAGGGGTATTGACAATAGAAGAAAGGAGATATTGCCACCTCTGTATAGACCATTGATGAGGCTGCACCTGGAGTCCTGTACCCAGTTCCAGAGTCCTCACCTCTAGAAAGATAAGGACAGATTAGAGACAACGCAAGAAAGGATAAACAGGATGATTTAGGGCCAGCAGGGAAAATCTTACAAAGAGTGACTCAAGGCACTGAGCATGTAATAACTGAAACACAAAGGAAAACAGTCTTATGTTGGAGAGGAGAGGAGAGGTTTAGGAGGGAGACTAAGAAACACTTCTTCATGAAGAGGGTAGTGGCCTATTAGAATGCACTGCCTGAAGAGATGTTCTTGTGGAAGATGGTGGGCAGCTTCAAAAAAGGCTGGGGTAGAGTTAAAAAGAAAATAAGGTTCAAGGGAAGGGCAAATGGAAAGGACAGGAGGTTTAGGAAGAGGGGGTCAAGGTCAGTAGCTTAAGCTGAGGACCCTGCAATATGAGCAGACTAAATAGATCAAATGACCTTATTCCACTGGTTTCTTCATACGTTCATTTATTTGTGTGTACTTGCTGGAAACCAGACGCGAGAGAGGTGATATGATAGAGACCTTCAAGTTCCTGAAGGAATAAACAAGGTGAACTGTGAGAAACTATTTAGTATGAGTAACAGTTCAAGAATATGGGGTCATGATTGGAAACTGATGGAAGGGAGGTTCATGATAGAAGAAATGATAGAAGAAAGTTTTATTTTACTGAAACGGTGGTGGAACCATGTCTGACAGCCAAGGTGGTATGTGCCAAAACCATAAAAGGTTTTAATAATGACTGGGACAGAGTGAAGGGTATAGTGGTTACTCAGGGTGGAAGTAGTAGGGAGGGGAACAGGGGGTGGATAGTTTTGGTTAGCACCTGTATGAACAATAGGTTCCAGGATTTGATAGGGAACTATGGCCAGACTGGATGGATCATTGGACTTTTTCTTCAGTCATCGTCTATGTTTTAATGCTTCTGGTTTCTTTAACTAAATAGTATTGCACTTGGAGCTGTGGAGAATGAGAAAAAATCTGGGAGTCACCATGTACTGCAGGTTGACCCTGGAGTACCAGGTGTCGGTGGTAGTCTGCAGTGTCTTTTTCCATATTTGAAGCATTTCCCAGATTAAAACATTTCTAGTGCCAAGTTATGGGGTGATGATAGTCAATGCCTTTGTTTCATCTTGGCTGAATTACTGTAGCACTGTCTACCTATTGTCTGGGAGATTAATGCACTGCCTGCTGCTTCTCCAACACTCGGTGGCATACTTGATCTCTGGGACATCTCAAAGAGATCATAGTACACTCAAGCTGCACTGGCTGCCTATTCAGTGGTACCTTAACTTCAAGATATGCTTGTTGGTATATACGGCTCTACATGGTATGGATAGCAAGATCTCCTAACCCCACACACCTCTGTCTGCCTTCTCTGCTTCAGAAGTGCTGGCCTCTTATCTGTGCCCTGGTCAATCCTAAAGTTATATGGGAAAAAAGACATGAGCAGGCATTTCAAAGTAGGCGCAAACAATCTAACAAAAAGGCACAATAAAAATTACCACGGTCAAGAAGAAAAAATTACTCACCTTAGTAATTCTGTTTCTTCTAATGGAGTCTTGCTATAGTCTGACTATTGCGGTTAGCCCCAGAACTCAAACTGCCCCAGAGAGTAGAGGGTTAATTTTCTATGCACAGCATAGAACGTTGAGCTTGAGCTCGGTTCAAACCTCTGTCTGCTGCACTTTGAAGTGCAACTGTCAGATTGTTACGAGCTAATACTAACTACTATGTGGAAATCGTAAAATTTTTACTAGCCAAATGGCAACCAAATATTTTGGATCCCCAAAAGACTCAAGTCAAGAAATCCAAAATCAAAAACCAGGTAGTGAACAACTTAAGACTGTTAAATTAATAATATAACCCACTCCCCCTCTCTAAAAGGAGGGAGTACCCAAATGCACCCTTGGGGTGCAACACTGCACCTGCCAGCCCACTTCCCAAAAACAGGTTCTGAGAAGGGAGGTAGGTAAGGAGGGAGGTCAGAATACAGCAAGTTTCCATTAGAAGAAACATAATTACTAAGGTGAGTAATTTTTTCTTCAAACAACATGAAGTCTTGCTGTATTCTGACTATTGCAGACTACCAAGCAGTACCTCCATGGAGGAGGGAATTGAACCTACCTTGGGAATAGGCTCTGCAGTACTGCTGTACCAAACCAAGCATCACTCCTAGCCTGGATGTCCAGGGAGTAATGCTTGGTAAATGTATGGACTGTTTTCCAGGTGGTTGCTTTACATATCTCTAGCAAAGGAATATCCCTGACCCCAGCCAGGGAAGCAGCTGTACCTCTAGTCGAATGAGCCCTCAGGCTCGAGGCAGGTATTTTGCCTAGTTTCTCGTAGCAGAATTGAATACAAGAGACAATCCACCTGGCAATAGTTCTCTTAGTGGCAGGTTTTCCCTTACCCACTTCCCCCATAAGTGAGAAACAACTGAAGGGAGTCAAACCTGTGAGCCTTAGTACGCTCAATCAATGTAGTAACTCAGGGCTCTTTTAACATCCAAACTGTGTAAACTTCTTTCTCCTGAAGAAGAATGATCAGTGAAGAACACAGGGAGAGACATAGATTGGTTCAGATGAAAATCTGAAACCACTTTAGGTAAAAAAAATCCTATTAGTTCTAAGGATCACCTTATCTCTATGGAATGAGATAAAATCAGGCTCCACTGACATAGCTTGCAATTCACTGATACACCTGGCAGAGGTAATAGCTACCAGGAACATAGTTTTCCAAGTCAATTATTTAAGCTCTGCTAAAGACAAAGGCTCAAAAGGGGGTTGCATAAGCTGAGCAATGTATACATTAAGATCCCAAGCAGGGGTAGGATCCCTAAGGGGGGGATTGGTATGAAGCAATCCTTTCAAAAATGTACAGAATACAGGGTGAGATGACAGTGAGGAAGGCTTTCCCGCTGACAGAAAGCAGAAACAGCTGACAAATGTACTTTGATAGCAGCTGGTCTGAGGCCTAGGCCATTAAGATGAACCATATAATCCAGAACTGTAGACAATTTAGCAGTGTCTGGAGATATATGCTTCTTGGAACACCAAATGCTGAATCTTTTCCATTTGGAGTTGTAAGTTTTTCTGGTGGCAGGCTTTCGAGAGGCTTTGAGAATATCCAGAACCCCTTGGGACAGATGCAAATCTGCATACTCTAACTCTTCAAGAGCCATGCCTTGAGATCGAGAGACCGAAGACTGGGGTACCAAATCCTACCTGAGAGGAAGTTAACAGGTTGTAATTCCTGGGAAGAGACAGGGGAAGATGGACTGCTAGGGACAGCAACAAGGGGTACCAAGACTGCCTGGCCCAGTGTGGAGCAATCAGAATCACTTTGTAAGGTTGTGATCTTACCTTGACCAGAACCTTGAACAGTAGAGGAAAGGGAAGGAAGGTATATAGAAATTTCCCTTCCCAGTTCAAAATCAGAGCATCCAGAGGGACTGAGCCCAATACCGGAGGTCTGCAACAAAACAGAGGAAATTGGTGATTGTCTGGAGCTGCAAAGAGATCTATCTCTAGAGTGCCCCACCTTGAAATAATCACTTTCAACACCAGAGGGTCCAGGGACCATTCGTGATGGCCCTGGGACATCCTGCTCAATGCATCAGCTAGCACATTGTCCTTCCCTGGAAGGTGGACTGCTATCAGAGAGGTCTGCAGAGAATAAGCAAGGGACCACAGTTTCATGGCTTCCATGCACAAGGCCGTGGACTGAATGCCTCCCTGCTTGTTGATGTACCACATGGTGGTGGTGTTGTCTGTCCTGACCTGAACCACTTTGTTCTGCACTGACTGAGAGAAAGCTTGCAGGGCCAGAAGGACTGCCCTAAGTTCCAAAAGATTGATATGAAGAAGGGATTCCTGAGGAGACCACAGTCCCTGGTCTGTGAGAGCCCCCAGATGGGCCCCCATCCCAATAGAGAAGCATCCGTGGTTAGGACCACAGAGTGAGACTGAGTGACGAATGGGACTCCTTGCCTGAGGTTGCCCTGATCCTGCCACCATTGGAAAGCCTATATCAGAGTCTGGGTCCCTGGAACTAGTTTGGTTAGATAATCTTTCATCTGAGACCAAAAGGCCCTCAGGTGAAACTGAATGTTCCTCATCTGAAATCTGGCCCCTTGTACCGTTGTTGTAGAAGCTGCCATGTGGCCCAGAAGTTGAAGGAAGTGCCTTGCTGGCCAAGAGACCAGAAGGTGAAATGAAGAAGCTACCTCTACAATAGCCTTGCCCTTTCCAGGGGAAGAAAAGCTCTTGCTTTGACTATATACAACTCTGCCCCTATGAAGGTGAGGAGCTGTACAGGCTCGAGAACTGACTTTGGAAGATTGAAAAGGAATTCTAACAAAGTGAGCACTTGCTGAGTCATTTGAAGGTCTGACTTGACTTGGTCTGGGGACTGACCCACAATGAGCCAGTCATCCAGGTATGGAAATATGGAAATATTTTTCCTTCTTAAAAAGGCACTACTACTGATAGGCATTTTGTGAATACCCTTGGAGCTGATGTCAGGCCGAAGGGCATACCTTTGAACTGATAATGGCCTGAAGGCAATTCGAACCTTCGGTACTTTCTGTGGGAGCACCTGATGGGAATGTGAAAGCAGGCATCTTTTAAGTCCAGGGAGGCTAGCCAGTCCCCTGGCCTTAGAGAGGGAAGGATTATTCCCAGAGTCACCATTTTGAATTTTGGTTTTAAAAGATGTTTGTTCAGGTATTTTAAGTCTAGGATGGGTCACCACTCCACTGTCTTTTTTGGGGTAAGGAAGTACCTGGAGTACAGACCTTTGCCCCTGTGCAATGTAGGAACTCTCTCTACAGCCTTTAGAGCCAGTAGAGATGAAACCTCTGCCTCTAGGGCAATGGTTTTGGAGATGCTTGCAGTTGGAAAAGATCTGGCCCTCAGCTTTGGAAATTTCTTGAAGCTGAGAACCAGCCCCTGGCTTACCACCTCCAGGACCCACTTGTCTGAGGTAACAGACATCCAGTCCTGGACGAAGTAAGCTGGCCTGCCTCCTACAGGAATGGGGGAGTCAACCGGGCTGACACATCAGGGTGTCTGCTTGGCAGGAGCCTTAGGTTGAGGGATGGATGCAGCCCTGCTCATCCCCCTTCTGCCTCTCCCTCTGAAGAACCCCCTCTGAGGAAAAGGAGAAAAGGCCTGTGCTTAGTAGAAAGGCCTATGAAAAAACCTGCCCCTGCCCCTAGCCTGCTGCCTTTGAGGAGTTGCCTGCCTTCCCTTGGCCTGTGCACTCCTATAGGGAGTCCTATACTCATCCATCTCTTTCATGTAATTCTCGGTCTGCTCCCCAAACAGAGAATTACCCACCACAGGAAAATCCATGGCCTTAGCCTGGGTGTCCTGTGAGAGACTAGTACATCTGAGCCAAGCCATTCTCCGAAGAGCCACAGAAGTAGCCATGACTCTAGATAACACATCATTGGAGTCCACAGCAGTATGGAACTGTCCCTTAGATGCCTCAATCCCATCAGCAGCCACCTCCTCCAGCTCCAAGGCTAGCTGGGGGGAGGCCTGCTTAGCCAGTGCCAGTACAGTGTCCCACCTGGACTTCTGGTACCTGGCTGCATAGGCCATATAATTAGCCTGCCTGAGTCCCAAGGTGGATGCCATGTACTGTTTCTTTGCCATGGCATCCAGCTTCCTAGAATCTTTATCTGGGGGTTGTGACGCCAAGGGGATACTAGCCTTATCACAGGCTGCAGTCTGCAAAACCCCAACATGGCTGCATTGTTGATACCAGTACTCTGTATCAGAACCTGATAAGGTGTGCCTTTTGTCCATCCTTCTGTTGACAGGAGGTACAGAATTTGGAGTTTTTAAAATCTTTTGTGTCTGTTTCCCAAAAGACTTATGAAAGGGAATAGACAGTCTTGTGGACTCTGGGATGTCCATCATCTCCACATAATCAGGTTCCTCTTGTTCCTCTACAGCTTCTTCCACAGGGAGCTGGAGGGTTTCTGCCACTTTCCTGTAAAACATGTTGTGGGAAGGGGACTCAGAAAACCTAGGAGGGGAAACACCAGAAGGCCTGTCTGGGGAGATGTCCGGTTCAATGGGCTCAACCAGACCTCCCACAGCATCGCCATCATCATCATCATCATCATCATAATCTTCATCCCCCTCCAAATCCAATTCATAAAAATCTTCGTGGGCATAATCTTGAACTGGAGGAACCGAACGAACTGAGCACCTGCCAGAAGGTGTCGGATCAGACGGAACCGGATGAAGCAATTCTACAATCCTTATCACATTGGAAATCTCTTTGGCGGTCAGAAAATGGGTCTCTGGATCTGAACCGGCTGATTTTTCTTTTCTTTTTCCTTTTGTAGGAACTGATCCCTCAGGATCGGCTCTCCTCTAGCCCAAGAAGTATCACCCTGGTCAGAGGGCACTCCCTCAGGTTTAGTTGGAACCAAACCGGGCTGGCCATCCAGGTCAGCGGACTTCACGGCCTCCTTATCCCTAAGCCTACCTAATCTTATTTCCAGGGTAGACTTAGGGAAATTTTTACAGATTTGGCAGTCTGAATCAGGTGGTCAAACCCCAGACAATAAACACAGGTGGTGTGAGGATCAGCCTTAGCAAAGACTTCCCCACACACTCACTGCAGTGTTGAAACCCAGTGGGCCTGGTTTTTCTTTTGGGTTTCTCAGACATAGCCATCCTAACCACAAACTTACTTTTTTTATGGCAAACAACCAGGCAAGACACCCTTATCGGTTTCTAACCATGTCACGGGTATGGGAAAAAAAACACAAGAAAATGCATTTTTTTTAAACTGATAAGGACTGGTAACCACACTCTATGTTTAAAAACAAAGACAGAATATATAAATCACTAAACGGCCGGTTCAGCCGAACTGGTTGGAAAATCAGTTTTTACAATTTCCACAAGTTTACTATGTCTAGTTCACTACTTAGTATTTACTGTTCCACAGACAGAGATCTGAACCGAAACTTGCAAAAAATAATCAGTAAAACCGAGGACTTTAACCGACTTACAAACCGTGAGCAAAAGAGAAATCTCCTGAGCGGCCGTTTAGTTAGGCGGAGTAAAGAATCTGACAGTTGCACTTCAAAGTGCAGCAGACAGAGGTTTGAATCGAGCTCGAGCTCAAAGTTCTATGCTCTGCATAGAAAATTAACCCTCTACTCTCCGGGACAGTTTGAGTGCTGGGGCTAACTGCAATAGTCAGAATACAGCAAGACTTCATGTTGTTTGAAAATAGGCAGGAACATGCTTACTGGTTTGGAGATAGAAAATTATTCTGTTAATACTGACAAACTTCTTTGGCCTTCATAAGAAGCCCCATTTGCTGTGCAAATAGTTTAACTCTTCCAGACATTTCAGTAATGGCAAATATAGCATCCTTACCCCATAGACAACTACCGTACCACCCAAAGTTATATGGGGACAGATTATTAATGGTGGCTGCGCTCATGTTGTAAAACTCCATGCCTGTCTATAAGCATTTTGCCAGTACTGTAGTCGTCTTTAAATGGGCCCTGAAATGTCATATATTTGAGTTAGCTGACTGCCTGAATTTATTTTCTATCCTAATTTATTTGAACTGCAGCTAGTGAATTGTTTGCTCCTTAGAGCTGTGGATTTATTTATTAATTTATAGAAACATAGAAACTGTTCCACAGGAAAAGACTATCAGTCCATCCAATCTGCCCTCTTTTACCCTGTCCTAGTCAGGATTATTGCCTTCACTTCCTTCCACCCTTGTCACCTGCCCACTCTGATGTCCCCTCGTGTAACAATTAAGCCTTTTGCTCAGACCCAGCAATGTTTGTAACCATTAATGGTTCTTGTACCCACTTGCACCCGCCACCTCTGTTGGTAGGCTTTTCCACAGCTTAGTCACTCTCTCACTCTCTCTCTCTGTAAAATAAAACTTTCTCACATCCCTCCTGACTCTATCTAAAATGCATTTATGTATTCAGTTATTAATTATTAGTTTTCTTATTTGTTTGTTTTTGGTACTTTGTTATGATTATTGTTTTCTTTTTATAGCAACCTGAGTCCCAGTGAAAGGGCATCTGAAAAATAAAATTGCCTCGCCTTGCTATATACATTTCCATATGTCTTAGCCTCATTTTAGTATGTGCTTTACCCATTTTGGTAATTGTTGATATGTGAGCTACTTATTCCAGTATGTTATAATCATTTTGTTATATGCCCTATTCATTTTGCTATGTATTACACTCAATATAGTATGTATTGTGCTCATCTTTCTATATGTTTGGCCCGTTTTGGTATGTCCTATACTCATTTCAACATGTTACACCTTGCTGTGTTGTACTTATTTCAATATTTCTTATACTCATTTCAGAAGAAGTTATACTAATTTTAATATGGATTATTCTTATTTCATTTTGCGTCATGTCTATCATAATGTGTAAAACTCATCTTGGCATATATTATACTTATTTCAGTATGTTATAAATTTGATATGTATTATACTTAGAAAGATTTCATTTTGAATTGAATGGCCTCCCACATAAGCCTGCAATCTCTGTTGCTACAGTGGCAGTTCCTGAGCCAAACATTGGTGGTGCTGGGAACTGAACCAATTTATATGATTACAGTACATTTTGAGGCTGTCTGGCTAGCTTATTTGCTCATTCTGCTAACCTAGCAATGCTAACATTTCATATCATATGGGTGGTTTGTCCTTCTTTGTGCTCTGGACAGGATTTGAACCCTGACCTGGGATGTATAAGTCTTGTATAAACATGGTTCATCAACACCCCTCCACCCCCCAATGAGGTATCACTAAATACCATCCATTACAATGAAGAGTCTGCAGTTCTGTTTGCTAACCAATAAAAATGATTTGGTTCTTTATTGCTGCAGTAGCTGCAGAGTTACACGCTTTGGGATTTAACTCTAGCAAAACTGAAAGAGACTACAATTTTGTTGTTAAAGTTTTTACAGAAAAAGTTCAGCTTGCCTGCAATTTTAATTTGTAGCTTCAGGCAGAATCAACAGCTTGCTGTTGCACTTGACCTCTGTGTGCTGAGAGGATATGATAAGCATACTGAAACTTTCTTGTTTACTCCAGTGAGGGAATGAAGTGCATCGATTGCTTGTGATTATTAGCTAGACTGGGATAAGCCCTCTCCTTATTATGCAGATTAGTGAGGCTCTCAGTTTCAACATATTGTACAGATGCAGGAGAGCAGCTGCTCCTACAGATGGTAGGTACATTGCTCCATTAGTATGTATCCATTGTCTGAACTTGGCTTGTTTAGGGGACAGAAGAACTGCATAGAGAAGAGCAAATGAAAAGGTATAACAATAAATGTTTATCCCTAACATCTATGCACAGAAGACCATTTGCCTAGCATGGTAGATGACAATTAAGTCTGAAAACTAGGCAAACTCTCATGTGGTATGTCATCACATTGTTCATGTAACATGTTCTAAACCTGATTTGCTACTTCAGTCCAACTGCTTCAGCTAATAGCTACAACAAAATGCTATGGAAATATTCGGACTTGAAAATTAACCCTTAAGGAGTCATACAGAATTTTATCAAGAAATTTAAACATTTATTTAAAAAATGTCCATTAAGCTTATATGATAAAATCTGCAGCAGTCTAATAGCATAGCTAGCCTGCTGACGCTGATGATGATGATGATGCACTACCTTTCACTGCCAGCAACTGGAAGAACTGGGTTTGAAACCATACTCAGATCTATGTCTGTAAACCAGTGGAGGCTAGGTGTGTTGAAGATGTGATATCATGTGACATGGTGAGGGGTGCTAGTGGCCTCCTAGGGCCTGATTTGGCCCAGAGACCAAGTCCCTGTTTACAACTCCCTGGTGCTGTGAAAAATCCCTGCACCAGCAAAAATGCTATTTTCAGTCTTTTATGCATATGGGCAGCATTTCCTTTGTTCCCACAGCTGCAGAGATTAAGTGTATACCTAGTAATACCAGGCATATCATTGATCCTCTGCAGGGCAAAGAAATATTCACAATTGTGTAAAAGGTTCCAAAAAGGTGACCTTTTTGAAAATTGAGCAAATGCAGAACAAACTCTCCCTTGCATAAACTTTTTCTTCCACATGTGGGCCAAATATCCACTTTTTAAAATCTAGCCACTGGTGTACAACTATCCTGTAAAGGACAGTGAAGGAGCAGAGTTGGGCTGCTGAGACAGTTCCTCACCTGCCTGCTTATAGCAGAGGAAGCATGCTCTATTATAATCTATGACCTGAAGTACTGCTAAGTTGGTATACTTCAGTAGGAGCCTACTGAGCACATTAATAATACCTGTCTGGGTTAGAGAAGGGTTATTTTATAAAATGTAAAGCAGCAATGCTACTGAAAATGGATAGAATCCTGTTGGTAGTTGGAACAAACAAAAACATATTTATACCCATTTTTCTTTATGTTTCATATTGTCATGTAGGGGGCAGTGTAACCTAGTGGTTAGAGTGCAGAGCTAGAACCAGGAGACCCAAGTACAAATCCTAGCACCACTGCTTTCTCACTTGAGCAAATCATCTAATCTGCCTGTGCTTAAACATCTCTCTCTCTCTCTCTCTCACACACACACACACACACACACACACACACACACACACTTTCTTACTTTCTCTACCCACCTTTATTTCTCCCTAACCTTTTTTATCCTCCTAAAATCTTATTTAGACATAATTACAGTATATTAGCAAGCACCCCTTTTATGGAACAAACCAATGATGGAAATCCATAAGTTATACAGCTGTGAAGGGCTAGAACAGTTTGCCCTTGGACTTGCATTATATTAATTCCCACAAAATGTTTAGCATGAAATACAAAGAATAGTTGTTTTCTACAGCCCAGTACTTCTGTTTTGAATGCCTACTTGTTTTAAAGCAGCTGGGCATATTACGGTGAAAATGTTGACCTGTACCTATTTATTCTATTTTAGAGTGCTCTTGCTCTCCCACCTTGTAAGATGCATACTTTTCCTTGCTTTTAATCTGCTTTTGTACTTGTTTATACAGTAAATATATATTTTTTTATATATATATTTTTTTCAGTTAGTAGTTTACCTCCATTCTGCCCAACTGGCCCCATTCTGGACTGCTCCCCTAGCATTGTCTCTTGACTTCTTTGGGACTTACTGATTATCCAGCTGTTCTATGCCAGAGGACCGGGAAGCCCAGTTGCTGATGTGGGAGCCACAGATGACCAGACCTTCAGCCTGCAAGTCAGGGTATTTTCCTCCACTTTCTCCATGGCCCCATCGAGCATGCAGTGCTGATTTTTGGAAGCTGTCCTTCCATAGAGATGATTCCCCACTGTCAAGTGGCTGGGACACCTTTCCTGACATCCCACTGTGCTGCCACCTAGAACCTTCAGGTGTAAGCCACATTGTGGGATGCAGGGACCCCCTCTCCAAGGGAGGACAACTGTCATTGGGACAGTGAATGCTCTCTCCCCAGCCAGCCCCCAAGCAACCCAAGTCTGTTTCCGAACCTGAGTGTCAGCATGGCAGACAATGAGGAGCCCAGTGCCTCAGACCTCCTTGCCACTGGGCTGGACTCTTTTTTTCATACATTTAAAATAATTAAAGAGTGTTCCTTTCAATGTGGCTGTCTTCAGATTTTCATCATCATTTTATGCCATTTTTGAGCACTTACTGTCCCATATGGTTAGTGAGCGGTATATGTTGCATTCTAGTTTACCTTACTCACAACAGAAGTGACGTTAAACTATGGGTGTTAAAAAAACAGAGAATAGTTATAAAAGCCTGAAATGCCCATATTTAAAGGAGCATTCCTTTAGTTATTTCAAATTTCAAAGAAATATTGAAGTAGAGTCACAAGTGAGGAAAATGGGAGTCACACAAGACAGGAGATAAGGGGCAATCCAAACTGGAACAAAAAAGTAAAGATTAAAATGTTTCACTATAACATGCACTGCTGCTTTAACTGAACTGCTGCAGTATATGTAATGGGTTTGAGTTCTGAATCATTTTTGTACTGCATTTTATCTGATTCACTCCTGTAAAATAAAATTTTGAGTTTGCTTCTACCTGGTAGACAAATGAAAAAATTAAATGAAAATGTAAGTTCACTATATATTCCTATTGGTTGCTGCCAACTCATTATGGTTTGCTAAGCGCTTTGGAATAGTTGGTATGAAAGGCGCATTCTTCCCAACTGTTTTGCATTGTCCTTACCCTTGTCTTGAAGTAGTATCAGAAGAAGCTGATGGGGAAGGGCCTGAGTAGTATATCAGGGAGAACACAGTGAGTTATAGCATTATAGCAGGATTAAGAGATGGTTACAGCCTAAGGTGGAAGGGATGAAGACCTGAAGGACTTTCCTTCCACCAGTGGTGGAGAAAGTAATTTGCAGGATAGATAACAGGTAAGATCTGGGGGCTCAGCGATTATAAGGAACATTAAAGTCCCTGGTTAAGTCAAAGAGACAGGGAAGGACAAAAAATATGAACAACTTGGAAGACAAGCAGAGAAATGCTACAGGTGATGCAGTAATGTATAGAAAAACACTGATGATTTTTCAGAATAATTGTGATAAATGCAGTTTTTCAGGAGAGAACGAAAGGGCATACGGCAGCATTTTGGACAGCATGTAGTTTAGGAAGAGAGGAGAGGAAAGAAAAGGTAGTAGGTATTATATATAGCTTTTGATATACGTTGTGTTCCAAAGACCCTTACAAGTCATGAACAGTTGTTTTAGCCTTTTGGTGAGAACAGGAAGGTTACATGAGACATAAGGAGGTCAAGAGAGAAAATATACATTTAAGCACAATGGGGTTAAGTTACTTTCTCAAGGTCAAAGTGAGTAAGTGACTTATGGAGGATTAAAGCCAGGGTCTTCAGATTCACATTTTCCTGCATATTAGGCTTGAGGAGACCATGAATAAATATACAGATGTGGTATGGTATGGTATATGATATGGTAGGGTATGGCATGGTACGGTATTTTTTAATTTGTTTTATTAATTTTTTATTCTAGCAAGGTAGGTTCTCTGGACCCAAAGGGACCATTTTCAGTGACTGGTATGGTTTCATATGGTACGTTATATACCCGGTATGTGAAATACAAAATCACACATATACCAATAACACAAAGCATTGTGGGATGTATATGCAAATCACCCTGAAAATGTAGACTGGTTCTGCTGTAAGCATGAGTGCATGGTGCCAAATGGCCTCTCACACAATCTGTAAAAGCAGATAATAGAAGAGGCAGACAAATGTTTTGTTCTTCTCAGGACTCTGAATCAGTGTGCCATATATGTATCTCATATGTATGTGTTTGTCTGTATGGGTGCAGTGTCTGTGTGAGCATTTTTTTTGTTAAGTTATTCAAAAATATATACAGAGTGGCAGTGGTGGTGCAGTAAATTGCTCAGCTGTCTGAATGGTTTGAACTCTAGGTCATGTCATATGCAAAATGAGTTTGGTAGTCTTTAGTCCCCAGTGGGCACTAGCCTACAACCTATTACAAAAGCAGAACACATAAAATGGCACAGCTGATAGCCTCAGCTAAAAAGATGCCTAGGATTAAATGGACATTTAATATACTGTAAATTGCCTACACGTGCAGGAGCGCAATGGCTCCCACCTCCTTCAGTTCAAATCAGTGTCCATTGGCATAAATTTAATGATGCACCATTAAATGTAAAATAAAGTAACTTCAACAAGTTGTAAATAAATAAATAATACAGGCAAACACATATGCAAGATAAAATAGCATTTTTTATATAGTTCCTTGGCTTTCTCTGGAACATAAATTAGTTTTTTCACCAAAGACTTCAGCTTCAAATGTTGTAAACCTTGCAGCTTTAACAATTATGCTGATGGATGATGTTTGAATAATGATGGGGCACAATTCTAAAGTTATATCTCAGAATTTATGTTTCTTTTTTACTGATAAGGGCATACAGTTTGAAAGGTCAAAGTTGGACAGCATTCATTATGCTAATGACAATCTTTGACAGACTCTGAAGCTGAATAGTACTGAAGCTCAGTGCATTCAATTTGGAAGAGCCATTCTAAAAGTACATTTGTAGTTTATGTCCACTATTCTGACTGTTATGACTTTATCTCGAAGGCCATCTTTTTAAATGGATTTGCATGTATCAATTGGCAAGACCAATAAATTACATCATAAAACCAGTCCATAGAAACAAGCTATTGTTATAACCCCAAACATAACAAGCATTTGTCAATGCTGAATGTTATCACGCTGGCATTGGCTTTGATAGTGCAGTGCAGGGAAACATTTTGGGCAGGATATGAAAAATGACAACTGTACAGTTCATAAGGAGGTGTAAAAAAATGCCAGTGTTGAAAATGTGGCATGTAAAAATAGCAAATTTGCAAAGTTACAAGGGTGCGAGGGAAATGTGCAACGCACACCTGGAACACAGTAATTTTATGGGCATTCGGCACCAGATTTTCAACACAGGCATTTTAGCACCTCTGCTCATGTACAGGGTCACTGTTATTTCCTCAAACTGTCCAAAAAGTGATTTCTCACAGCGACCGCGCTATTCTGAGCCGGAAGTGTGAAAACACATTTTGGGCAAAATATGTGAAATGACAGCTGTACTGTTCATCAAGAGGTGTGGAAAAATGACAGTGGTGAAAATCCAGAGTGAAAATATTACAAATGCATGACGTTACCAGTGTGCGTGCAATCTACCAATGCACGCTCATAGCACAGTCATTTTATGGAGTATCATCACCAAATGTTCAACATAGGCATTTTAGGACCTCTGCTCATGAATGATGCCACTGTCATTTTCATAATGTGGCTCAAACACTGATTTCCCACAGTGACCACGCTATTGTGTGCCGGAAGTGCGGAAACACATTTTGGGCAGGATATGGAAAATGACAGCTGTACTGTTCACAAGGAGGTGTACAAAAATTACAATGTTGAAAATCTGGTGTGAAAATATTGCGAATTCATGAAGTTACGAGCCTGTGTAGCAACTGAGCAACGCACGCTCGTGAAACAGTAATTTTTTTGGATTTTTTCCACCAAATTTGCAACATAGGCTTTTTGAGAGGCCACCTCATGAACACTGGCTCTGTCATTTCATTAATTAGTCCAAAAAGGTGATTCTGCGCAGTGACTGCGAAATCACCTTTCGAGGCCGATTAACACCATGACAGTGAGAGAATACATGAGATGGGGTCCCACAAACCCCATGTTGAAAATTTGGTACCAAAATTCCAAAAAATGCCCGAGATATGCAGCAAAGTTGAAAAAAACCTATTCATTCCATTATTCAGCTTACCAGCATTTCCTCAGTTCGTGGTCGGCTTTGAAGAGTGCAGACGTGTTCCCGGTCCACCGAAGATCATCGCACCAGACTCCGGAGGTAAGTATGGGGTGGGGGGTGTGGAGAGACAGGGTGCACAGTGGGTGGGTGTGGGTTGTGGGAGGGGGGCCTGGGAGAGCTCTGAGGGACTGTTTCCTTCTTTACAGGGGAAAAAAAATGAAAGACATCAGGGGACCATTTTCATTTTTAATAGGTGCTTTGGCATGCTGGGGTGGGCTCCCAGCATGCCAAGTGTGTTTGTGTATGTGTGTGTGTGTGTGTGTGTGTGTGTGTGTGTGCTTTAGCTGATGGGGATTAGGGCACCCCATCGGCAAACAAGGAAGGGGAGCTGCAGGAGCCGAGGGTTGGGCACCCCTCGGCTATCAGAATGGAAGGGGACCACATATGCCAATGGGAGTGGGCTCCCCATTTGCAAATTCAAGGGAGGGAGAGAGAAGGGATACATGCCAAGAGGGATTGGGCACCCCCACCAGCAAAGAGAAACTGTTGGGGTGGCGCATGATGCCGAGGGGAATTGGGCACCCCCTTGGCAATCAAAAAAGGGGAGGGGTGTTACATGATGCTAACGGGGATTGGGCACCCCCGTCAGCACACAATAAAAGAATGGGACTGCCGCCATATTGCCCGCATGTACAGAGAGGTGTGCTGTGGTCACGCTACATGAGAGCTTCTCTCTAATTGCAGTGGACCTTTTGATAGATCTCTTCACCTCATTAGCCAGGCAGGGTGTTGGTCCCTGCTGCTGGCTGATTGGGGAATGCAGGACGCACCTACTGGTGCATGCCCTGCATTCGCCCAACAGCAACCGCACCTCCAAATCTCCACTGCTGCAAGATGTTGGCTGCGCAAGTGCATCAACATAAAAACTACCTGGGATGATTTACTGATGTGTTTACGTACCTGTTACTTATTGGCAACATTACAGCTACCTGTGTGGAGAGGGCAGCACTATAGTCATTTCCTGCATATTCATATACTGGAGTTGTGGAGCAAACTAGAATACTGTGGTTACCTTTGCTCCCTCCTCTGAACCCCAATGTATTTTTTAATCCCTCTCCCACATTCCCAGTATGATTCTGATTAAATGCATTCCTTACTCTGCTGGCTCCCTCCCATGACCCTGATCTTGCTGAGGTTCTTTTCCCCAAATAGCTCCCTCTCTCTACTGGTTCCAGCTCACTCCCTGATGCCCAACTCCAGAATGGCATCACTGCTGGTGGTGGGGAATGTCCACACAAGGACTGGAATTCCCTGCAGTGTTTCAACACACCACCACCACAGCAGCAGCAGCTCAGAGGAACCAAAGTGGATCAGCTTCAAAACACTCCCAGACATCTCCAAACTGAGCCACTTGAAGTGCATCAGCATATCTGCACCACTCACAGCAGGGCAGATAGTGGTCTATAAATAGGTCTGAATGTTTGCAGTTTTAATAACAGCTCAACTGTTTTGTTCAAATGCATACCTTGAATTGTTGTTCCTTTTTTTCAAAAATTACACTAGAATACATTTATTGCTTGTGAAAGTTACAGAGTAGATATAAACTAAGAGAAATGACACTAATAATAATTGATACTATCCTGAAGTTTCAGTGTTTATTTATTTAGTTTCAGTTTACCAGGCGGGTGCACTAGACGATAACAGTTGCCTATTTTCAGGCACGTCCTAGGATAATACAGCAGAGGAACAGTAAAACAGGGGAAGTGACAAATTGGTTCAATAAGAATATAGTGTATGGTACAACACTGAAAAGAAAAACAAAGTAATAACAGCAAGTTGGAAACATAAACATACAATTGGCAAAATATGGGCCATATAAAACATAGAGCAGAGTGTACAACCAATTAAATTGTATAGCAGAATTCATGGTCATTTTAAAACAGTAGATACAGGAGTAACACAGATTAGATAAAATGGATTCAAACACTGAATAAATAATCGTGGCTGTTTTTATTAACTTACGATGTTCTTGATACAAATGATTATAGCTCACGTACATAGTTATTACCTTACTTTACATTTTATCTAGTTGACCCATGTTACCTCTTATTTCTGTTGTATAGCTTCTACTCAGTGTACTCTAATCTGAATTTCACATCTCTATGATTCTGTTACAAATATCTTGCCATACATAGGCCACACCCTCCCTTAGCTCATAATCTGGCTAGCCCCTAACCTATGAACGTTCTACATGTTTAACATTGTTTTTCCTCAAAATTCATTACTTGTACTGTGATTTTATTGTCTGTGCACATACACCCATTGTTGTCTTGTTGTTGTTGCTGTTTTATTCCCTACTGTGTCCCCTCCCAGAAGTCGGACCTGGAAACGAGCTCCAGCTCACTGTGTTTATCCTGGTCACCAAATTTCAAATAAATACATAAATCTGTCTACCACTACAGCAGATGTAAACAATATGACCATCCCAAACAGGTCTTCTGCTTTCACAAAATATAGTAGACTGCACAGACAATGCACAACCTGATAAAACTTGAAATGGCCAAAGGAAACACAAGGTCAGTTTGTAAGCTGATTAACAAATGACAGGAAAAGAAAAAAAATGAATTTTTGAAATTAGCTTTTCTTCTAATGACTTACCACTGTCTTAAAACATAATATTTTCTGCTAGTTAGCCATTACCCTTCAAATCAACGTTACTGTATACAGTGGAATCTATTTAAATGCACAGCCTTTTTGCACAGAGAAAATGTACATTAAAGTGGAATGTGCATTTATCCGAAACTGCCAAACTGCGGATGTATTAAAGTACTGGGGA
This sequence comes from Neoceratodus forsteri, assembly GCA_016271365.2. Classification (NCBI taxonomy): domain Eukaryota; kingdom Metazoa; phylum Chordata; order Ceratodontiformes; family Ceratodontidae; genus Neoceratodus; species Neoceratodus forsteri. The sequence continues at coordinate 716,940,171 of CM028132.1, read as the reverse complement.
CACATTTAAAGCATGCACATTTAATTTCCATAAAAAACATTTTAATACAAACTTAATGCTTCATAGGAATGGTAGTGTTAGAAGACAGCATGTTGCTTAAATAAAGTTAATAAGCTTGTACCACAACACTAATTAAAATAAAATAAATAATACAGCACAGGCAGGTTTTAAAAATGTTTCATACTTTCATTACACTTCTGAGTAACCCTCCCACGCCCGCCATATTTGTGGTACCAAAAAATGAGATTATTTTGCTGTGTTTTCATTTCTTTAGAACAAGCTGTGTCACATAGTGCTTGAATTCGAATAATCTAGCCAGGTCTCATTTTTCTCTAGCCCATACAAGTGAACCTGTCTTGTCTATACATTGCAGGGCTCCAAACATGGTTACCTTTTACTCCGGGGTCTCACTTTCAGTCGCATTTTGTTCCTCATCCTCATCTGGTCATCCAATTATTTTCTCACAAATCTCCGAATCTAAAATCCTACCCAAAGTTGCCAGGGTCTCATTAATGTCCGGTAGGAGTTGAAATCTGCCCTGTTCATGTTTGTTAAAAGCACCAGTGCTGGCTCCTCCTCCACAACATCCTCTTTAATCTGGTCAGACTGATCCACCAAGCCTGCCTTCTGGAAACAGTTCTAATAGTCTCTGGTCTCATCTGATGCCATGCCCGATCTAGCATTTTGATGGCATCAAGGAGGGTAACCTTTTTGGAAAGCTCAGTCACAGTGTTGAGTGTACCCCTATCCATACACAGAATTATTTTCTCAAGCATCTGCAGAAAGAATAAATAACAAGTATAAGTGAAGTTCAGTGCACTACCTGGGGGGGGGGGGAATGTGACTGATTATGAATGGGGCTCACCTGACTGCAGTAGTGGTGCTTAACATTTTTTATGATCCCCATGTTAAGGACTGAATTAATGAAGTGGTGCTGGGTAGAAGGAAAATAAGGCAAATGTGACTCAGAGGGATATCAGGGTGAGCAAACAATTATCTAACATTGCAATCCATTTTCTTTTTCTGCACATAACATTGAGTTTCTATAGCCAGCTATTGAAGATTGCACCCATCATTCAGGAATTGGAATTATTCTCATAGTCCACAGGTAATGCTTCCATTAACAAGCCTGAGAAGCATCTGGGCTTTTTGGACTTCCCCACCACCACAGGTCTTATTTTTTCATTTCCAGACAGGTTGCATCACAATAGGACTGATATTCTTTCCCCTTGCTTTCTTGCCCCCTGAAGCAGCATCAGATTTAAATGATAATGTCCCTTCAGGTGTTGCTCTAAAGTAAAGTCCTGTCTCATCACAGTTAAATATATGGGGCAGGATTCTCAAAGGAACGAAATCCCACAAAATTCGTGCAAGTCATCAAAAATGCTGCAGCTGCGGGAAAAACAAAGGAGTTGTGCTGCAGCATATTCACAAAACTCCCGCAGCTGCAGCAACAAAATGGCTAGAGGTTGTGGGAAAACCGCAGCTGCAGAATACCTGCAGGGAGCTGAAACACACAAAATGCTATACACAGACATGGAAATCCCACAGCTGAGGAAAGAATGTTGCACAAATGCTACTCCACAGAGACTGAGGAGAAGGACGCCCTGAGGAGAAAAGAAGCGAAACAACAAACAAGCATCAATTAAGCTGTGTGCAGGCAACAGCAACCATGTGGGATAAGGCAATATAAGGACATGTGAGTGCAGCATACACAGAACACCACACAGAGGAAACCCACAAGAGAAAGGACAACACCAGAGGGCCACTGGCAGTGTAAGCAGAGGCACAGTGAACAGACCAACAGTGTGTGATACAGAAGCAGGCCAAGGGAAAACAGACACCAAGGCCAACATGCCACTGGGTGCATGGTACCACCAAATGCAGAGGCAAAGGTGCAGACAACAGGAGGGGGAAGCACTGCAACCACATGCAGGAAGAGAGGAACAGCAACATGGGGCACAACAAAGGCAACCTGCCAGATGACAGTACTGCCACAGGCTGGCATTCAAAGACCTCACAGAGCCACAGTGCATAGCCAGGTACAAGCTAAACAAGTCCATCATAACTGAGCTGTGTAACACAGTACGTGATGATCTACAGAGCAAGACACACAGGGGCCATGCACTCACAGTGGAGGCAAAGGTGACAGGTGCCCTGTGTGTGCTGGCAACAGGCACATTCCAGACACCAACAGGGGACACCACCGGCATGAGCCAGGCTGCAGTGTCACGGTGTCTAGAACAGTCCCAAAATGTCATTATACCAAAGGCACATCAGTACATCAGGTACCCACTACAGGCACAACAGCAGCAGGAGGTGATGGAAAGATTCGATGTCACTGGCAGGATTCCCATGAACATTGGGTACAATAGATTGCACACATGTAGCAATCAAGGCACCCACTGAAAATGAGGCAGCATATGTCAATCGTAAGGGATACCACTCCATCAATGTTCAGGTAGTGTGCGACAGTGACTGCAAGATCCTGGGTGTGTGTGCACGGTTCCCTGGGTCATGCCATGATACCTACATCCTGAGGCAGAGTATGTTGTGCAACCTCTATGAACAGGAAGACATACAACATGGATGGCTGATTGATAAGTACACATCTGGGCATGGTGGGCACAGGAACAGAGCACAGGCAAGGTACATTTTGCACAAACACACATGATGTGTGAACTGAATCACTGGGACTGACTGAGCGGGGGGCGAATGACAGTGCAGGACATGTCCAAAAACACAGTGCACATGTGTGACATGTCACAAGACAGGGGATGCCAATGAGAAACCATAGGTGGCAGCTAGAGCAACCATGGGCACAGCAATGGCAATGCCAAACAATGGTGATGTGAGCAATGGCAGGAGACACACAAATGCAATACATAGGTGCAAATCCAGTCATGGACATCTGTGACATATGCATAACACACCATCGATAGTGAAAGTTGGCCACAGTGTGGCAAGACAGTGACCCAGATTTACAGACCTGACATGTGCACAGTAGGAGACAGAGCATGTACCAGGCCAGTAGCAGCCTGCCAGCAGACAGGGGGAGAACAGCTGGCATGCAGCACCACAGGGAGAACATGTACAGTAGTAGCCACAGGCACTGCTGGCTCTTTCCCAAAATATCTGTGATATTTCCAGAAATAACCGATGCTTTTTGCATTTAAACAGTAGGGGCAGCAGACAGACACTCCTCAGAGATGTTGCGAAATATCAGGAAATAGCTGGCAATGTCTGTGGCTACCACTGTACTAGTGAATACCAGGAATGGGCAACATGGGAGGTGTCAGGGGACTACAGTGGACAATGGACACCCGAAATACAGAATGTGACAAGACAATGATCAAGATAGAAGGGCAGAAATGGACATGGGGAATATGGGGATGGGGAGGACACCAATGTGGTGCAGGGACAATGGGTGTGTGACAAGAGTCAGATGAAGATGCATGGTGAGCGACACACTGCAGTAGGCAGAATGCCAAGTGTCACACATAGGGAACAGTGCTGTGATGGCAGCAGTGTAACACCACCAGCTGCGATAGTGTGCACCAGCAAGACTGCAGTCTGAATTGCAGCTACATGGCACAAAGGCCTGAAACAGTTTGAACCAGCCACAAAATGTAGGACACGAGGGCAGGGACATGCCACACAGTGTAGAACACAGGGGAAGGGACATGCCACCGTGTGTAGGACACAGGGGCAGGGACAGGGTCATGCCAAAATGACACCAATGGTCAAGGATATGGCATCAGGACATGCATGTGGCCCACACACAGCATGCAACACCCTAGCAAGACAGAAAGTAGGACATGAACACAGCAAAAATCAGCAATGACACCATGGGGCAGGAGCAATGTTGAGCAGAAGGAATTGACATGGTGCCACATGACATTTGGACAGAAATGTAGGATGCACAGATGCACAAACTGGCCAAGACCAGTGGGACAATGGTGAGCAACATAGCACCAGACAAGGAACAGGAGAGTATACCCATGGACACACCACACAGACAAGGTTACAATCACCATGTAAGGACAGGGACAGAGCACAGACAGTGCGTGGTAGTCTGTCACACATAGCACAGGGTGGACAGCACATGTCCAATGATGACAGAAACATGGACCGGCATGTGCACCCCCATGAGGAATGAAGGTAGGGACAGGACAGAAGACAGGGACATGTAAACAATAGGGAGATATTGGTCCCAGGTACCCAGGCAATCACAGTCAGCAATGACAGGTGAAGAGAGCATGGGGAAAGGTATGTGGGATGCTGTCACAGAGGAAGTGGGGGCATGAATAGCCACACAGAAAGGGACCTGGAATGCACATACACCCTGTCAGAGGACATAGTGTGGCACCCAACAGCCATAGGTGCCATGACCCCATGTGATACACAAGTGGGGTGACATGAAAAGCAGGTCAAGGGTAGACAGAACAGGAACACAGCACACATGGCACACACAACCCAACCCAACCACACCCTGATGGGCCTAGTGCCATCACCGCAGGCAGTGTCCATGTATCAATGCAGCCGGCTGAAGCCATACACAGTATCATCACTGTACTGTACAATGGATCACAACAGTGCATGTGCAGACCACACAATACGCACAGGCAACAGCAAGCAATGAGTACCATCATGGTGAGACACAGAGACATGTGCAGAAACACAATCTCACATACAACTGGTGCAGACAAACCTGTGAGCCGAAGGAAGAGGTAAAGCCAAGGCTGGCTTGATGCACAGGATGCATCGACCACACCACTAGTGCACAGGCACATACCAGGCAGAAAGGTAAAACACCCAAACACACCACTGGTCCACAGAGAGACACAGCTGAGCAGGAACAGACCATTTGCAGTGTCCCAAGAGCTATACATGTAATACACAGCAGTACACAATGTCAGTGTGATAACAGCAGAGGCCTGCCATTGCAGACATACACATGCATGTACATGATACCCATGTGTAACCACACAGTGTCATAAACCAACACATGCTGGCATGTGTCACCTAAGCATGGCACAGAACTGTCTGGAATATGGATAGCAGTAAAGCAGTACACCCCATGTGATGATACACAGCAACGGCACAACAGAATGAGCACAGACCATGCTTGTGACTGTAGAATGTCACATGACAGTGTAACATGCCAGGCACACATGCACTAATGGCAGTCATGTTGTGGAGAGCAGCTACATGTACCCTTGCAACGTGTGACATAGCACACACACACTGAGATGCACACACAGGACAATGCCAAGCGCCCATGCAGTCAGACAGTACCACAGCACTGAATACCTGCCATGGTCACACCCACAGAACACACTGTGTACTGGGCGTGTGGCACAGGTAACACAGGTTAGTGCACCAGTGGTACATGTTTGCCATGGATGGTACCCAAGTCCCGCATCATCTCTCCCTAATGGCACAGGTTAGCAACATGGCGCAGGATAGTGTGTACAGAAATGGCAGTAGCCATGACATGTGTGGTGGGACACAGATCCAGGTGAGTGAAGGAGGCACAAACATGGTGAAAAGTCCCTGAAGAAGTACACCCTGGAATGCCACAGTGGCAGAGGACAATGGAGGCATATGGGCAGCACATGACAAAGTGTACAGTGATGTGACCTGGCATGGTGGCATGAAGGGATGAGGTGGTGGACGTCATGCACCATGGAGTGGGGTTGCCCATGTTTGGATATGGACATGGGTTGCCAGAGGATGGCATGAGAGTCCATCCAGGTAGCAAAGGCAGACAGCCCACCACACCCTGGGGCACACCACTGGGAGTGCTCAGTAACTTGGTGAGGCACAATGGTAATTGGGAATATCACAGTACAAGATTGCAAACAGTGGAGGGTGTAGTGTTGCACCCATCAGCACAATTGCAGTGTGCAACTGTGTCAGTGCCTGCTGCAACACCAGGGTGGTGGACACATGCATGGTAAACATCCAGGATGCCTGCTGTGGCTGTGTGGTACACAAGGGGGCACAAGTAGCAGACCAACACCCCAGAGCAGGCACAGTGCTAATGACAATGCGGAAGGCACCATCCTGATGACATGGCAGTGCCCTGCCTCAGTAGGTATGCAATGGGATGGTAGTACATCCCCGATGCTGGGTGACTGGATCAGCAGTGATGTCGAGGAGGTGGGAACGCTGGAAGCATGCAAGCAGGCTTGGAGTGAGAGTCCATGGCTAAACCACCCTGGGAGGATGCACAGGATTGCAGACCAATACACAGATGTGAGGAAAAGAATGACAGACAGGTGTGCAGGGATGTGTGTACCAATGTCACAAGACACATGGTTGACATGCTGTACTGACACATATGCACTATGACCTGTACATGAGGAGTAGGGGATCAGAGGACAGCAATGGACACCGTAGGATGGGTAGGCACAACACAAGCTGATGTCTGCATGGAGAGAAAAATACACTGAGTGAAGGACTGTCAGGCTGGTGTAGTACATGGCACACCCCAATGGTTCACCACCTGAAACACAATGGCCCACCAGGAACAATGCACCATTGACATACAGGTGTGGGCCTGTACACAGTCAGAGCAAGGAGAAGCAGGAACAAGGACATGGCACAGACACATGTGTACTGCACACAACACAGAGCATAGCAACAACACAGTGGAAACAATGCACACCATGTTGATAGTGATAGGAGGAAATATAGAACATGTACGCCACCTAACATGGTGCAGGACTGCATGTACATCACACATGACATGTGCAAAGGGCCTCTAACCAACAACATAGCATGGAACACTGGTTGCATACAATGGACACATGTGGATGGGAATTCCATAGTGTGCAGTACACACATGTGAATGCCATGCCACAACAGCATGGTACTGTAGGATACAATCATCAACACAGGATGTGCCCTGCACGATGAGGAATGTTGTGTGTGACTTAACAGAACACACAATGGAGTAGGACACAGCAAGTGTGAATCAACATAACAACTGTACATATACAGTGCAACATGCAGGGCACTGAACTAACATGGATGCACAGATGTGACATCACCCCAGGAGGACATAATGGCATACACCATACAACAAGCAGGAGACTAGCAGTAGATGGAATGTAGGTTTAACAACAATGACTATCTCGAGTCAATCTATTGATATACATAAACACAACACAACAGTATGAACAGCATAAAACTCCAACAAGAAAGTATGTAACTGTAAGCAGATGTGTCCAAACAGCAGTATGTCACCATCAACAGTGGTACAGACACAGGCTATAAACACAAATATCACTGAAATGGAGCCCAACACTAGTGTTCATGTGTGGCTGACATAGCCAGCACCTCAGCAAGGGCATGCAACTGGGCAGTGAGTCTCTCACAGGTTGATGCTACGTCCTGCACATGGTGTTGTGACAGTGCCCAATGGTGACTGCAGTCACAGCTGCCTCCCAGCATCCCCTCAGGCGCCACGGCACTGGCAGCCACCACTGGCACCGGTGCAGCAACATCTCCTGCTACCACTGGGCCTGAAACCTCAGGGACAGGGTCCAGGTCAACAACATCCTCCAGAATGCCACCCACGTCATCCTGAACACTAGCAGCATCAGACCCACCCTGGACTGGGGACACATGCTGCTGGGCCCCCTGTGCTGCCTCCACAGTGCATGGCATGGTGTCTGCTGCATGGTAGACTGCAGGCACACTGTGGTGACAGTGAGCGTGTGACACCTCTTGCACGCCTGGTTGATAGCATCCTCAAGTTGCAGGACACGCCACAACTTATCCGCTCCCGGCCCAATCAGGTGACCTGCAAAGTCAAAGAAAACACAAGGTGAGCATGGCCAGCAGAACAACAGGCCAGCTCACAAACAGGCAAAGCACAGAATTGTGAACAGCAATACACAGGCCTGTGATGACAGTAGCATCAACACAGTACATGCAGTGAGATACAGGTCACCTCAGGAACATGGGTAACACTATGCAGACACACCTGAGGAAGTACACTGTCACATGCACCAGAATCTGGTACATATGAGAGGCAACCCCAGTGCAAGAAGCATGTGGCACCCATGAGGCACAGTGCAAACAACGTCCAGGACAGTATGTGGGCCTGCAAGAACACAGAACATAGTGTGGACTGCAGGCAAACAACAGGTGCATGACACATGTACACATACTGGCAACTGACATACCATCCAGTGAACATGCAGTGTACCCAGAGCAGAATGCATGAAACAGCCAAACAAACAATACACCCCTAACAACATAGCACATGATGGTGTGGTATGGCCTACAATCACAGACCAGCAATGCAAAACAAACTGCATGTGTAATGCAGGCCATGATGGAGTGCAGAGCATGCATGACATATGAGATGCTGTACAAATACTGTTAGCACACCACCATGTGCAGATAATGCACAACCTGATGGATGGAAGGCACACCACCATGAGCTGGAAATGCACAACCCAATGGATGGCAGACACACCAGCAGTGCAGAAAGCACAGGGCACGTGCATGCCAACATGATGCCCAGCACAGTGGGCCATCCCTGTGTATGTAACGAGTGTGTCATGAAATGTATGCCCACACAGATGGTGCCATGTGCACTGCTGGCATGACTGAAGGTGTGTCCTCATACCATTGCACCACATCACCTAGGAACTGTAACAATCTGGACAGTGCAAGTACTAGCTGGTGTGTGCTGTGTTACCCCAACACACCCTCAGTACGCAATACAGAGAAGCAAGGTGCCACCAGACACGTGACACACCCTGTGTAGAACACATATTATACAATGGCAGGATATATCCTGGACTCTGATTGGTCAGTTGTGGGCTGGACCCGTGATGTTATCCCAGCACAACAATGAGCATTTGATCGAGCACTTGATTGAGCATGTCCTTGATAGTTTCATCATCTCTCAAATAACAATAAATATAGTCCCACACAGTAACATTTTTAAAATGATTACTTTCATTCTGTATATCAAGGAGCCATTGTATAATGGCAATAATGCCCTCCAGGGTGTGTGTCATTTGGGATAATGTCACGCCTCAGTCATTGGATGCAGTTGGCATGTGGCCCGTGCTCAACCACCTGAGCGCGGCGTCATGCGGCACGTACACACCTATCAGGCATTGTTATGAATTATAAGCATATGTTTGGCATATGCATTGCCTAATGATGGACACAATGTGACAGGTGATGTGGGCCACAATATATGGCAGCTGGATGGCCTCTGAGCACAGTCCAGACACAGATGTCCACCCATGGCAGGTTGGGACAGAAGCAACACCAATCAACACAGTGGTATGAATACACAGACAGTGGGACCCTGGCACTCCCACACACCCACAGTCACCACACATGGACAGTCAGCCAAATGCAATGATGACAACTGGATGTACAATGCCATGATGCCTAGCAATGGGTGGGGCACAGGTGACAGATGGAGGGTGATGTACCGCACATGCAACATGACAAATGAGGCACATACACACACACACACACACACACACAGCATGCATAGGGTGTAGAAACAGTGAACAAAAGTGACATGCCCAGTCACATACTGCAGAGGTGACACAGCAAAGCCATGTAATAGCAGTGATGCAGCAGGACAAGGTATGTGAGGATGGGCATTGTGCACGACATACACACCCTAGAACATGGGTGGGAGAATGGACACAAATGGTGGCAATGATGCACATGGAAGGGACAATGAAGACTGCTGTGGAGGTGTGCCAATGACTGAGTGCACACAATGTGGTGATGTAACACACCAGTATGATGGATAGTGTGTCAACCAGCTGGTGGATGCCATGCACAACGTGGGGAGATAATGCTGGACACTGACAATGTGCTACTGGAGGGTGTCATGCGAAGTGCACACAGTGTCCACCTGTCAGGAGCTGGGATGACAATTGTGGTAGGAGAAGGACAGCGTGTTGCACAGTGAGGATGGCAGGGCATAGGCAGCAGAGGGACAGCATGTAAGGCCCTGTGGGCCACTGTGAAGCACATGCAGGTGGGAAGATACTGTCTGGAGGTGGTGCATAAGCATCAGGGCATGGCACAGGACAAGGACTGAGTTCTGGCAGCCAATAGAGGAAAAAATGGATGTGAGGTGATTGTAGTGTTGTTGATGGGGAACCACAATATGTGGGTGGCACAGTGTGAAACCTGATGTCAACCAAAGCCCATGAGCAGAGGCTGCCTGGCTGGCTGTCTGGCTGTGTTCCACAAGCAGCTGGCGTACCTCATGAGGGCCAACCATAACCTGTGTGTGTCCCTAGCTGATGGGGACTGTGTGCAGAACATGGTAATGACGGCAGCCATGGCTGCATGACACTGTGACACACAAGTTCTCATGATGGGGGGAATGTGCAGGGACAATGTGACAGTGCAGAAGGGAGACCTGGAAGTCATGTGTGACAACCCTAAGACTCATCGAAGAGCCAGGCACAGCTCTGGATCATGACAGCAGCTGGGACAACACATGCAGGGGAATAGAGATAGGCTGGGATCTGTGCAAGGCTGAGCCACAAGGGTTGAGGGACATGCAGGGCATGCACGAGGTGGTCAGAACCAAGAGGCACTGAGGGCAGTAGAATACCTACTGATGTGACACAGATACATGGGATGGGAGGATGAGCCAGATCAATCATGTACAACTAGAGCTGCCCACAAGGCCACTGTTGGGGAGAAGGCATGGATGGGGATGGGGAGGGTAAGGGATGGTGCACATGGTACCAGGCTACATGTGGTACATTGGGGTGTGGATGAAGATGCAGCACTGTTTGGTGATTGCAGCCCAGATAGGGTGTTCCTGGAAGGGGCTGAGGTGCAGCCACAGATGCTGAATGGGTTTCAAAGGTGCCACACTACAAAGGGCTGGTGGCAGAATAATGCTGGTGATGCAGGACATGTCTGGGGAAGCTGAGCTGCCCAGTGGGGCTCCAACTGGTGTGCACAGTGCTATGGATGTGAACACCAATGGGGGTATATGGCCTAGATGGCAAGGGGGGATGCCACAGGGATCAAAATTGGATGTGAGGGGAGGTTCCCAGGTGCAGCATCAGGGACCACTCTCCGGTGACAGCCGCTATGTGTGCCATGGTGCTGTGATGGATGGCGGACGTCAAGGCCAAGCCACCGGTGGCCCGGTGGCTAACCGGCACAGGTCACTGCAGATGGGGATGGTGGCAATGACTGGAGGCAGGTGCATGTGGTGCCATTCCAGTGTGGGAGAGTGAGGGGTGTGACAGGAAACCATGTGCCCAACAGGTGAACAGAGATGCTGGGAGTGCGATGGCAGGCACACCAAGGCAGGGACATCACAGGGCCACGGAGGCAAGGGGTACCTGGTTGCCTGCCTTGCCCGTGCAATGTGCACTGTGCAGACAAGCCATGCACAATGCCATGGTGGGAGCCATCAGCACTCATGGGGGGCTGGGTGCCCAGCACTAAGCATGCAGACAGGCATCCGCAGCCAGCCAACACAATGGCATGCTGGAGATCCATGGTCGATGGTGCCAGGCCTGCAGATGGTGCGCCATACTGGACATGAGGCCTGATTGCACACACAGCCATTGGGGGAGGCCACAGTTCATGGACAACACATATGTATGGTGGCCATCCCTGTACAATGCCAGGTACATCAGCAGAAATGGGAATCAGGGCACACACAGACACCAATGCAAATGACCCACATCAGACAGCAGTGGCAGGGGAGGGAAGACAGGCCCTGCAACAGGGCTGGATGCCATGGACAGGACATTCACAAGCGGTGTAGTGGCATGCAACCCTCCAGGTGTGCGTGCCACACCTTGGCGTGGAAGCCCAATCCATGTACACCCTGGTGCTGAAGAGGTTGCAGGTCACAAGGGCAAGGTACTGGGGACCTGGTGGACACTGACAGGAATGGGTTGAGAGCAGCGCTGAGGATACACAGATGGCAGCCTGCACAGAAGTAACACTGTTATGATCATCAGAGGTATCCGTTTGCCACACCAGCCTGATCAGACACACACAGGTACAGTGTGCAGTGGTGGATGCCAGACCTGTGTAAGGGCAACCTGCCCCTGCATAGGTCAGGGCAGTGCACATCACATGGCAGGGCAGAGGTGAATTGACATGTGTGGAGCACCCTCACAGTTAAACTGCCCTACATAGCAGGGGCAGGGCCAGGGAGGCATGATGGGTATGGCCACACAATGGAGTCATAATATTGGGCGGGATGTGGACATGTGCTCAGGAGGGTACAAACCACATGACACAGCTGGTGCATAGGATCATGGGGGAACATGGGAGGGGTGGGGTACAGCACACAGGGGTGGAAGGATTCATGTGATGCACTGCAGGGTTGGTGTGAGATACTACTGTGGCTGTGCCTGATTGTCTACTAGATGGGGATAGGTGAGGGGATACCATGTGGAAGGCCACCTGGTGGATGGGTGAAGGGGACTGGGGCATAGTGGTGGCTGTCAGCCCAAGTAGCCACCGTAGAACATTCAGGGTGGGGAGATCGGAGCAGACATGGTGAACCAGTGGGCCTACACTGCCCTGTGAGCTGGCACTTGGTTGGTCTGTGGACACCACATATCCGTACTGCCTGTATACTACAACCGTACAGCAACAAAAACTAACAGATGCACTGGGTACAGGCAACGAGCCAAAGCAATGAAGGCGCCTTTCAATAGGCCAAACAGGGATGGGGTGACACATACAGTACCAGAGGACGATGTCAGCCACACTGGGGACACCTGTATCACTCCATGTCTGCCAACACAGCCCACATGCAGTGGTCACTTGCAGCCTAAGTGCACACACTCTGTGTCCAATGTCAGTCTGCCACAGTCAGCATCACTAGTGTCACACATACCATCCACATACTGTGTGGTGACAGACATATATACGCCATGTGGATATGCCACACACCCAACATCAGCAGCCTGTGCTGCATGCCCTGTAACAAATCACTTATGCCGTGACCATCAAGCATCCAACAAGCAATATACCATACTGAGTCCTGAAACACATGGAGCACAAGCACGGTGCACCCAACACACACTATGTATTGGACATTGCACTGCATGGTTGCTCCCATGTGCCTGCCAGCCACAACTTCCAGTACACACCTGTCCGGCGGCTACATTGGTCACAGGAAGGACCTATGTCACCACCTGCCCTGGGATCCACTGACACATACACAATGGCACTGCATCACTGTAACAGGTTGCTGTCCATGAGAGCACCTCAGGGAACAGGTGTGGAGCAGTGACTGGATGCACCTGCAATACTAGTCAGCCCACATGTGAGTAGTCACCACATGAATGCAGGTGTACAGACAAGGACACACACCGTGTGCAGGGCTGTGCTGCACAAGACAGACACTGCTCTAGAGAGGCATGCTGACAGTGACCTGGCCAACTGCAGAGACACAGATGCCACCTGGACATGTACACACATGTACCATGCCATGTCAGAGCCATGTCCCTGTGGGACAACAGACTATAATGCAATCACCAATGCAGGGCATCACCTTGACCATATGCGACATGTGTGGGGCCACACAACCCTGGGTACAGGTGTAGTGGACCGCGTGCTGTGTGCTGTCGATCCCCAGCATCCATGCACACCTATGTATGCCACACACCTGTGTACGTGGCATACATCCATCCTAATATTCAATCAGCCATCCCATACCACCCACCCCCCAAAGCATGGCCCATGGCTGTGATCCCGATACCCTATGCTGGACCCATACTCTGTACCACCATGACCACCGTCATGGTACACCATATCGTGACCCAATGTAGAAATAGATCCCTGGATGCACTGCACATCCCACCAGCTGTCCATACCCCAGTCACTAGCACAGCTGAATGACTCGACTGGCCATCACAACATACCCGTCGGTACATGTCAGTGGCATATCCATATGGGTGTGTGTTCAGCAACATATGGAGCAATTCCTTGTAGGTTGGCCCTATAGCAGCTGTTTCAGCAAAACACCCATCATGTTGAACCATGGCCCCTAGTCGGTGTACGGGACGCTTGGCCCAGTAGGGGCAGTGCTGTTGGCAATGTGATACACCCGGGAGGTGAGGATGCACACTCCCAGCAGGTGAACAGGTCATAGGCATGTCCCTCACACCATCACACAACCAGGGTATGTGTGCTGGTACTTCCGTACTGAGTTGCTGCACAGCACAGTGCCACCGGGTACCATACCACCACATCACCACCATGGGCTGCAGACATGCCCTTGTGTTGCATGTCATGACACAATCCAACACAGCCAGTCCCACCACTCCACAGTCACTATAGCCACTGTCCACAACAACCACCACTGTGACCTGTTACCGTCATCACCCCATCCCACTCCGTCGGTGCAGAGGGTGGGCCACATACCTGCAGACAACACACTGATCTCTATGACAATGGTACATATCCTACTACACTGGCACCCACACACCACTGAGCACCATGTGCAGACAGTCAGCACCTATGGTGCACACCTCTCAGCAACAGCTCACCATGTACCAGGTGGCAGCCCAGCGATGGAACACACATCCAGTGATGTGCATGCATACTATGTGCTGTGTCAAAGGTCTACCTCACACCTGCAGTGGCCAATGGCATTGCTGTGGACCATGCCCCCCCACTGGCAGTTGTGGCAACAGTGAAGAGAACAGTCCTCTGCACACATACCCCAGTGCTCCCACACGAAATCACCCTGTTGGGCAGGGGACATGTCAACGCCATGCAGGTGTAACCCCTGCCCACCAGCAAAGCCTGTACACTGACACCCATAAATTGTATATCACATGTCACCCACGGGCACGAGTACCCATACAGGGACAACCCTTCATGTCTGCCCCAACAGACCGTGGCCCCTGTGCATGTCACCATACCACACAACTGTGGACCCCTGCCGTCGTAACACATGCCCAGTGGACGCTGGTCACGCAGTTGTCGGTCCCCCAGCTGGGACACCACCACACAGTACAATGTGCCTACACATGCACATGGTGACTGTGACCCAGGGTGCCTACAACGAACCCGAACATGACTGGACTGCCTGATAAACCCCAATGTTATAATTCAAGGCGAACTATTGCCTGGGGTTGAACACAGTGGTCACTGGCTGGGGTGGATTGCCAACACCTTCATGCAACCACCTCTGGCTACGTGTATCCTAATGATGAGACATACCTGTGTGGGGAGAAAGCATTGCCAGGTCACCTACATATCCCCAAGTTCCATGCTGCACTACACTCCTACACTAGGGTTACAGATGTCTACTCAAAGACATGTCCTCTTTCCCAGCTGCCATATATTTTCATGTACCCTCTATCCATTGTATTTTAATATTTAATATCTCTAACATATTACTCTCTCTACAAGAACACTTGAAATGGGCTAGGCCGTGGAACTGTGAACCATCTACTCGGGGTCTGGCACAGGTGATCATCAGGTGAGGACTAGCTGGCCTCCTCTGGCATCCCAAATTGGTACCCTACCTACACCACAGTGACTGATGCTGGTGTTGTACACTATACATGATACATAGCTGGCACTGCTGGGTGCTGGCTGCACACATACACAGGTGAGCACAACAGGGCAGCCACACAACCCATGTGCTGGCAGCACAGGCAACACATGGATGGTGACCACCACAGACCAGCGTACCATGGATGGGAATAATATTAACTGCATGGGTAGGACAGTGTATGGAGGTATGTACAGGACATATGGCTGTACATGACTACACTGTAGATGGACAAACAAAATGTTCCAGAATAACTCCACATAGTCCATGGGTAATGTAAACTAGTTTTCACTCCTTCACTGTGCCTCTTCTGATGTGTCCAGCATATCAGTCCCTTTCCTCCAAGAAGGGACCCAAGATACTCACACACACACACAGATAACCTATCCATAACATTTCCCATATTGTATTCTTCAGGCCATATTCTATGTTTACAGCTACAGCTGACTTCCTCAGGGTGCCTTTCCAAACAATGTTTAATTCACTTGATACTGATATCTTTCATTTGTACTGCTTCATTCCAATATCCATCACTCATTTGAGCGTGGACCTAACCTGACAGTGAAGAGCAACAGTATGGGACTTCAAGATAAAATTTTCAAATCCGTTTTGACACATGGACTAAAGTAGGATCTTAATGAAAGCAGTGCAAATGAAAGTAATACATATCAGTTCGCGTTTAACTGTAGCTGCAAAACAGCTGTGGCCTGGATGCACGTCTATACCAGATGACCACTGTTGTCCTGTATACCACCATGCCACATCAAGGCATGTGAAGCTATGTTCACACACACGCCAGAACAGCCATATCCTGACTGACCATACAACACAGCTGTGGTGCCAACCAGGTGTTTGCCTGTGACAGTGATGGGCAGTGCACCATGTAGTCAAGCTCCACCACCACCTTCATGTGTGCCTTGTTACATGCACTGTGGGGTGAGCCGCGACACACTATTGAGCCAGTGCCAGCTGTCCTGCATGGCCACAGAGTACTATAGTGTCTATGAGCAATGCTTACAAGACATGGGCTCAGTGGCGGCATGCATGGTGTGTCCATGGAAAACAGAATTGGTGCATGTCCGTCAACATCATACCATGGCACAGTCCTGGGCAGGGCTGGACAATGTAACACAGTCTGCTGCTGTGCCTGATGCATGTTGCACATGACATCAAGCACCCACTGACAGGCCAGCACCACTGTGTGTAGCACACCATAGCATAGTTCACCTTGATCATGGCAGGTGACACCACACACACACAGTCCGTGACTGTTGGTTGGGATGTCTGGCCCTGGGCATGTCCTGGATGTGACAGTACCTGGAACACAGTGTGAGGAGTGCTTCTACACACTGAACAGGGGCTCATACAGACATGATGTGCTGTACCATGCAGGGGCATGGCTACACGCACCATGAACCCATCCAGAGCCCCACAACCATGCATGGCTATAGTAGCTGTCTGTGCCACCTGTGAGGACAGTCACCACCGCTGGACGGCATGTAGTACCATACAGATCTGATGCATATCACAGCCATATACCACCTTCCGCTGTCCCCTGTGACTCCTGGCATTCAGGTACCAGCCACGGCTAAAAGTGGCTCCCTCTGCTCCATCATTCACTTATGCTGGCTGATTATCGTCCTCTGCACACTGGACATGCAGATTCTGGCAATCACACAGACCCTGTCCCTCTTTCTTGTAATGGGGTCCTCCAGGTGGCAGGATGGCTCATGATCCTATGAGATCAACAATGCTGCTGTCTGCTCACTGAGTTTGGTGCTTTCTCCTGCCATGGTCTGATCTTGTATCTGTGACTGCTTGAAAGGCTGGATGTGGCACAATGACACCCCAGGTACTTCACATCCCAGTGTAACTCTGTGCCCATGCACATGTTCCAGTACGACATGACACATCTGCTTTACACACACATGCACAATTTACGTAATGCTGGAAAAGCATATAAATTCATAACAGACATGTCTACCATTTCCACACATAGGTAATCCCGTTGGTTGTCCACAGGCTGTGGCATGCCTCGCCCTTTAACAAATGTAGTACCTGCCTCTCTGATATGGCGCCGATGAGACAGATGTACTCACTGATTCATCTGTTCCTAGGAAATATGACCATAGGTATGATGAGATTGCATACAGGGCAGAGATATTTATCATTTGAACAATGTTACATTGCATCCTGTTTATTTATATCCCTCCTGACACTGTCAATACTGCCTGTTACACATGTCCTCATTATGTGGGACAGGGGTGTGTTGTGCAAACACATTGAGGAGCGTTCATTGTGTTCTGGTGAGGCTGAGAGGTATGGCTGCAGGTCCTTCACAGCCATCAGCAGCAACAACTGGCGTGATGGGCATTGTCCTGCAGGCATGCTCATGTCAGCAAACCCATCCTGGCAACATGTGTGTGTCAGCCACCAACATGGACACGTGCATGCAGTGGTACGTGTCCGCACACAGATGTGACATGCAGCATCTTCATAGCCATGTGCATGTTTGCACCTGTACACCATGCTAGCAGTGCATGATCCCTGGGCCTGCAGCCACCAGCTGGGTGTGCTGACATGCAGGTGAGACACTGGTGGACGTCACCCATCACCCTGTACATGTGTTGCGCAGTGGATGGCAGCGGTGATCTGTCCCTGACCATCGAACTGCGCCACATCCAACTGAGGTTAGTTGCAGCACACAGTGCAATGCTTGTGGTCAGTATGGTTTGGAGTGCTGCACAGTTCCCAGGGGTGGAATGACTGCTCAGGGGGCTGGGACCAGGCCGGAGCTGGGATACATCACATTCAACACCCTTCACCGAGGCATGCCTGCCTGATGCTCATACATACATGTCAGTGGTTGGACAGCACAGCAGAGTCACCATCATTTACACCCACCCTAGGGCATCAGTCAACCAACATAGTGATGGACTGGTGTGTGCTCCATACCTAGCCTTGTATTCGGTCGGCAGTGTTCTAACAATGACATGTACCTGTGCCTACCATGTACAACACAAAGGTAGTGAGGCCACATAATTATTTATTGTTGCATGTGTGTGCCATCCATTGTTGTCATGGTGGGATGTGGATGTACAGACATCAATCTAGTGCACTTATGCAGGTGTTCACAGCCCATTATATGTCACATGATTATATCCATCTCCTTTTCAGGTGATGGATATCCACTAAGGACAGCTCCTGACACCGAGCAGCTCCACAGATGCACAGAGGAGAGGGTACAATGCTGTACATGCAGACACGTTCTGTGATTGAGCATACCTTTGGGCTCCTGAAGATGGGTTCCGCTGTCTCTCAACCTCAGGCGGTCCGCTGAGTATATAGAGAGCATGCAGGATGATGGTTGCATGTTGCATACTGCACACGACCTGTCACAGTCCCAGCACACGAGACCTGCAACTGACTGATGATGATGTTGACAGATACCAGCACCCATCACCATGAAGTGCCAGTCGTCAGGCATCATTAGCATGCCAGGCATAGGATGAGCTCATCAGGCACTGCTTCTAGAAACATTACCAGTGATGCAGACAACATATCTCAGCCAGTAATGCCATCTGGATGCTTGCTGCTGCGATGTACTATGGACATGGCTGGTTGGTCAAGGGTGTGTTCATAGACCACAAACACCTATGTGAATGGTTGCTGGGTTCTACATCCATGTCAAGACACAAACTCACTGGTATGGCATTAAAAGTATAGTTAATGATCCCATGTGTATCAAACAGTGCACAATCAACAACCAGTAAACCAATTCACAAACCTTGTCTTGGTCATGTCATTACTTTGTGCACCAGTGTATACCTGTCCGGAGCAGTGGTCCAGCTTCTCAGTCTGTCAGTCCCTGCCATTCACTGGCCAGCCCATTCAGGACCACGTGACAGTGTTGTACCCAGCCACATTGTCCGGCACCGTGTGGACGGCATGTGGACTGAGCACTGTCCAGGTACATGGGGTCATGTTCACAGTCATACAGAACGACAATGTTCATGGTTACTATTGCTGATTGGGCAATACACCTCCTGTCATGCCCTACATACTGTATGGCGTGGACAGGTGCAGCACATGGGGGCGTTATATAGTATCTGGTTCCCAGACTGGGTGTTATACATATCCACGTGTACATCACCATGAGCATACACATCTACATACATGACCAATGGTCCCACAATGTGCTATTTGATGGTGTGGCCAACATGTCAATGGGCATGGTGTCACTGGGGGTGGGGCAGCTCTGCAGGATGGTGACACTGACCCCACCATGTGTCAGTGCTGGGTCCTGATGCACTATCCGCTGCCCTTGTGTTGGCAGTGATGTCAGTGACCTACATGTCAGACAGTATTTGTAGTAACAAACCTCATGGGCCTACGAAACACCCCTCAACATCCCGGCAGCCATCAGCTCCCTCAGACACACACCCGCAGGCTGGTGCATACAGTCAGTGACTGTTTATTACCCTGTATGGTGTACATGTGTTGTCACACATACAGCTTGCCAGAAACATGTCCGGGATGTGCACAATGGCACTGGTGCTGTGCATGCTGTACACATCTGTACCATCACACTTTTGAGTCCTGCCACATAACATGGCTCTCTATCAACGGTGTGCCAGGGCTAGCACAGGCTCTGTAACTACACCAATCATACACCCTTATGGGATATAACAGAGTCTCCACACACACACATGGTAATGGTTGCCACAACTTTGTTACATGTGCCGGGGAACAACAATCCACCAATGCTAACCATCACATTCCATACTGTACACACATAATGTAGCTGGTGAACATATCCATCAGGCTCCTGCCATCTGCAACATCACTAAGGCATGATGCCATCAGTAGTCTTGTCATACTGTATCACATACCGGCATGAGCTATGTCATGCAAGAACACTACACTGGCCATGGTGCCATGCACTACTAGACTGCCATGCTTGCATCACTAGTTACATATTACACCATCATACTGTACTCAACATGCCATAAGTCATTCAGAGCTGTGGATTAGGGACCACATTGACTCAGAATGATATAATGCTCATGCCTGTCCAAGCAGGTTTCTGTGATCGGCAAAACACATCTGTGACCCAAGTTGTATTGTATGCCTGTCCCTGGCAGTGCAGCACACAGCCTCAGAACCTGGTGTGTGCTATAACATCACAATGTCTACTACTGCTGGTGGATGTCCCTGCCAACCGTTTCACTGTTCCTGTACCTACCCCTCTCAGGCACTGTCTGTATCTGTGTGGTCTAATAGGGGCTGTGTCATTGTTACTGCTGGTGTTGGTGCCTGCTCACTGGGCAACACCCTGTGTGCCTAGGTGCCTAACCATTGTCTGTTTGTGCCTGTGCCTGACAGGCACTCAGCTGTCTCCTCTGACTGCTGTTGTGAGGCCTGTGTCCCATCACTGCCAACAAGACCCTTGCCAGTGTTGTGCCTCTTTCTCTTTCACTTTGCTTGTGCGGTTTCAGTTGGTGGCGATGTCTGTCCCTCCAAGTATGCCTCCACTGTGCCTGCATGTCCCTGTCTGCTTCCGTCCAGTATGTTACTTTTTACAGACATGGACTCCAGACTATGTGCTACTGCTGTCCCCTACCATTGTCTGTGGTATTTCCACAATAGTTGCCATCACACATGTCCGGTAAGTGCCTTGGTACTGTGCAGTAGCTCTTGGGCCTCCCATGTTGCCTCAGTGTGTGGGTGCACAGTGTGCTCTTCCCATCCATAGCCACCTGCAGTTGGTTTGCAGTGTGCTATCACATCATGTGACTGCATAGTGTGCCCTGCTGTCTGTCTGTACATGTGTGGGTCCACATGCATGTGGTGGGCTATGGGTGCTGACTTGGGTGGGGACTTGCCCCCTGGTGGTGGACACCTCAGCTATTGTTGTATGCATGGCCACTGGCTCAGCCATGCCCACATGGGGTGCGCCCATTGCTGTCAGTGTATTGGATAACCGTTGCATTGCACCAGTCTGTCTGTTGAGTGCCACCACATGTTCACACCTGTGTTGCATGCTGCCCTACCAGCATCTGACTCATCTCCCTCATGAAGGACATCTGTGTCTCATGAATGGCATGCAACAGTTCAGTGTGCTGCTGGATTATGGTGTTTGCTGCTGGCTGTGGCACCAGAGATTGCATATAGTGCACCCTATATCTGCACTCTGTTTACACTGTCTGGTTGTTTGATGCACTGCTGCTGCTGCTGACTGCACAGCATCTATCAGCTGATGGGTGTGTTCTGAGGTACTGTCATGTTTTTGTAACAGGGTGTCCTGCAGGTTTTCTATGGCTACACTGATCTGGCGCTCTGCATTCAGGATGGCATCCCCATAGTGACTACGGTCACTCTGTGCGTCAGCAGCATAACCCTCAGACTGTTGCTGAGTGTGCAGTGATGTGGTCACCTATTGACAGTCCAGACAGGTGTCCACTCCCAGGGGATCCATGCAGGGTGGATGGTGGGATGTCCTCAGCAATGTTCTCAATGGGGACACTGTCTGCATGCTCCTCCTCATGCAGTTGTGTGTCTGGTTCCGCCACACCATTGCCATCCATTGTCTGTGGCTCTGTTGAATGCCCTGCTGCAGTGTGTAGGTTGGCTGCTGTGGTGTGTTGGGTATACACCTGTTGCTGTGACCGGCTGTCACCTGGTTGTGGTCATGGAGGCATTGTTGCACTGGTCTCCCAATATCACCTGTGGAGTGTACAACAACATACACATTATGACCTGACCATGGTTGTCCATCCTTCCTAAGGCATACATTCAATGCATTGCGACATTGTACAGTTACATGTGGTACACTACAGGGTCCCTATGGCACACTATTGTGGCACATAGGACAGTATGCATCATGCCACAGTACAGGTGCTCTCACCTGGCAGCTGTCACACATGCTATTGCCTGTGTCTGTCAGCTACTCCATTATCATTCACAACTGTGTCCTATCATCACATCGTGCTGCGTGGTGTAGGCGAACACTGCTCGCATGCACATCACAGATGCTGTTGCCCACATGAAAGCACACACACATGCAGCAATGCCCATGCACATCCATATGTCTGTACTGGGTCCATGCATAGCATGTATGTGGCTCTGTGTATGGCTCAGTGGCACCTATTCACAGTGGTGTGCACCAGTGCACATCACTTACATACCACCTTTGTGGTGTGTACAGTGTTGCTGCACTGCACATGTACTGAGGGACATGTGTCCAGTACACATCAAGACCACTGTGCATCACAGTTTCAGCTGTGTTCCACTGGACTGACATGTGTGAGGGTGGCTCGGTGGGCTGGCATTTGTTCTCTGCATGATGGTGGTGGTTTGCTGAATGGATGGGCCCTGGAGTGTCCTTCACTGTTGTGGGTGTTTGAAGGATTGGCAGCATTGCTGTGGTGCAGACTGTATGTGTTGTACTACCCTTGTCTACATCTGTGTGTGTGCGCAAAAAGGTCCAGCACTGAGGTTGTGTTTGGGGGACCACTACTTTCCATGCAACAGTATGCAATTCAGTGTATGCGCCACAATGGCCTGCAGGCTACACTGATAGATATGGGGGGTGGGGCGGGTGGTGTTCAGTGAAGTGGTGTAGGCACTGTGAGAATACTCACTGTGTGGAGTTGGCAGGCTGGGCTCATCCCCAGAGTGTGTCATTACTGTGTTGGCACAGGAGCCAGTGCTACAACACTAGGCACACCTATGTCTCAGTCATGGGACCGGTGCATGGGTGTGGATGATGTACATTTGCAGATGACTCATGGCTAGATGTTGTGGTGGGTGGGTGGTGTTGGTAGCCTTGCATGCAATTATTGTGCCTCTGACAGTGTTGTCCAGTATCAGGGCACTGTGGGTTCATGCAGGTCACTGCACATATCTTCACCTGTGGGACAGTTTACCCGCCATGGGTGTGCACTGGGTGGGTATGTCATATCCGTGCTGGGGTATGCGAGGATCATGGAGGTATTGGTATTTATCATGCTACACTGGCCAGACATGTACATGGGAAATGGCAAGGGCACCTGGGATACTGGTCCCATATCACCATGGGGTCGACCCTGGAGGGCATGTTCTCCTACTGTGTTCTACGGTTTGGTACTGCAACACCTCGAATACGTGTACTGTCTTGGTGACAGTTGTAGATGGATGTCACATTCTAGGAGGTTCAGTGGAGAGCAACAGACATGGTCCAGAGAGCAGGGGCGTGGATCCATGTGTAGTGGGGGTGCTCGGCTGTACACACTGGGGGGGACGGTCATGGGTAACATGCCAGAGTGTCTCCAGGATGTGAGCAAGTTCTTTACAGGGGCACAGTCAGGGTGCCATGAGGAGACTGGTGGATGGCAGCTGCTCACCTATCACTTGCCTGGGGGCAGGCACAGAGGGGCATGGGTGGTGTGTTCTGTCACTGGAATGGGGTTTGCCTATGGTTTGCATTGTCGAGGGTGCTGCTATGGGTGGGTACTGTGGCTGGGTTGGGTGTAGTCAGGACAGGTGTGGGTACATCTGACATGGTCCACTGCAGCTGCTGCATCTGCGACTGGGGACATCATTCCACATGTGGGGGGTGTGCAGACATATCTGCTCTCTGTGCAGCTGATGGCATTCACACCGACTGGTCTGACCATTATGCCTCTGCTGCAGGTACTGCTGGTGGTCTGTGTGTTGCTGCATGTACACAGTGCATTGTTCAGTGTGCTGCAGACCATGTGTCGTTGTCTGTGTTGCCTACACACATGTACACCAACCCACGGTGTATGTGTTACTCGTGTGTTGGCAATGCCCTAAGCTGTCTCATCTGGGATTAGTGTGCAGACATGTGTAGCTGCAGTGCTCACCATGCAGTTGTGTCTTGACATGTGTTGCTGTGTGATGTGATATGTTGTACCTCTACATGTGTTACACACACATTCTGTTTCTCCCATTCCACATACCATACAGCATGTCTGCCATTGCATTATTCACTTTGTTGTGTCTGGATGTCTACTGTTATTGTCCCTTTGCTGGGTTTGCTCAGTGGGCCAGCGGATCATGCCACACATGTCACTATATGCCCCACCCTCAGTGGCTGCAGCCATTTTGATTCACAGTCCTGTCCACTCAGTCCTGTGCACACATGAACACCATGGAGTAGCCCCATTGCACATCCCCTGCTAGGCACATCATGGCCCTGATTTCATTCCAGTTTGTACTGTGCCTATGGGCCTGTGTGTGCGCATCCATGTATCCTGCCCTGCTGAACATATGCCTGTGTCAGGCATGTTTGCTGGTCCAGGTGTCCATCACACGACAGCCAGTGCACCTTTCAGGTCCACCCTCATTAGGATGCTGTTGTTTTCACACCTGGTGATTCCACCTCAGCCAGTGTCATGCATGTGTACAGTGTTGCCATGTGTTGTGACACATTGCTGTGCTGTTCTGCAGTGCTGTTTGTCCAGCACACACTGCATGCTTTATGCCCCACCTCCTTTAGTCATGTTCCAGTCACATGTGACAGTGCAGCTCAATCTGCCACACCTGTACTGTACGTCACAGTGCATTCACAGTGGAGACCCATGTGTGGCAGTGTCACGTACATCCACAGTATGTGCTTGCACAATTTCCCACAGGCCAACATCACACTGTTGTGCACTGGACACTTGTCCATGCACCATGCGTGCCATTCATTATCTGTGCTTTGAACCTTCATCGTTATACAGGTACAGTATTTGCCAGTCTGCATGCAGTTCTCCTGCATGTGCAGTGGCGAATGCCATTCCCTGTTCTACATTTCAGCATTCACCTTGCAGCAGGGGTGGAACACTCATACCACCTGGGTTATGGTTGTGTTGCAGATGTTACTGACACATCAGCCTGGTTCATCATACCACACATTATCTTTGCCTATGTCCCACATAGATACTTGGCTTCACCTAGTGTCTGTCTCAGCATCCACACCACTGCAGCCATGACATGTTTCTACCACCATCCCCATGACATTGTACTTGCTCTTTCACCTCTGTTCATTTCCCCCCTATCTACCATGTCTGCCCCATTGTTACTGCACATCTCACGGTCAGTCAACTGTGTCAGTGTTGGGCATTATTGTTTCCCTTGGAGTGCATGTGTGTACATCTCCCTGTCCAGCTGCATTGTGTGTGTGTGTCTGTGTGTGTGGCCCTGTACTGTTCCGGTATGTATACTGTGTCCCACATGCATCACATTGCTGTGGTCTGTCTCCTGTGCAAGCCACAGAGCATTACACAGGGCCCCGTGTCTTGCTGTGACTTGTGTTAGTATGGGCACATGCCCAATGTGCACCTTGTGTCCGTGGTGTGTATGTAGTGGTGGTGGTGGTGGTATGTGCTCGGTTCTACATACCATTGGGGTGCATGGTGGCTGACATGGTGACAGTACCTGCCCATGCACAGTGGCTTGTCACTGATAGCTTGCCTCTCTGTCTGCTCCCTGTCATCCATATCCTTTGTGTGTGTTCATGCCAGCATCTACAGCATCTACATAGGTTAATGTCCACAGCCATTACACATTTCCTGTTCCTTGCCACCATTACTTGCCTCCTGTATCCTTTCTCTGTTGCCAGCCATTGGCCTGTGTGTGCCCCCTCCATTTTGTATCCCTCTGGTGTACCCACCTCATGGGTATCCAGACGCAGGACAGCATGCTGTGGCCTGTTGCCTGGCCTACATTACTGTACCACACAGCTGCAGTGTGGCTCCTGAGTGGCACTGGGAGGGCCAATGCTGCATGACCATCCCCTATTGCAGCAAGGTTGCACCTCACAAAGTTTGTGCTTTACACATTGCACACACCTACTGCCTTCCAGTAGCAGCTCCTCACTTGTGTGCCCCATTGTTCTCCTGGGCAGGCCTACTGGTCATATTGCCTGGCCTCCCATGTGGGACAGTATTGTGGGGCCTATGATACCCACCTACATTGATCCTTGTGCCACTCCACACCTTCTGCATTTTGTATCCTCTCATCCTGTCCAGTCATGTGCCCCTCACACTACGTGGCTGGTGTGCGTCGTGTGCCGAGTGTGTTTCAGGTTCTTGTCTCCCTGTGTCTGTGATGCACATCCATGCCTCACCTTGCTGCACCCAGGACAGGGGTTGGCCATGTATGTCACTGTTTCCCCCACTTCACCATGCTGACCTTTGTGTGTGTTCATGGTACATGTTCACTCCACATCTGCACTGTTTCCTCCCTTGTATGTTCATGTCTGACAATGTGTGGTGCTGGTTTCTGACAGTACTGGTCATATATTCTCTGTTCTCGGTTCTGTGGTCATGTACCTGCAGACTCCATCGCAGCAGTGTTCTCATGCTGCCCACACCCACTGCTTCCTGTCAACTGCATGTGCACATGCCCCCTCCCAGTTCCATGTGTTACATGTTGCTTACAGATCATTGACACTCACCAGCTACCATACTATATGTCCCTCCAACTATGTATCGTGCTGCTGTTGCTTTCCTGTGTCATTCCCTTTTTATTGCCTCTGTGTCCCTGTCCTTTCCTGGTCCATGGTCATGCCCACAATGCTGCTCTTTGCCATCATTGTTGTGCATGGATTGCAGCTTTGTTGGTATGACCTTCATGTCTATCTATCCATTGCTGTTACATCTCATCATGTGTTCCTACTTAGTCGGTTACATATGGCATGTGTCATGCTCATGTCAGTGTTCTGTAGCTATACATCCATGTACATTCCGTGTTGTCATCCCCTTGCATGTGTACAGTGTGTGTGTGGTATGCACAGCATCTCTCACACACAGCACACCACACAGAATGGCATATCCCATCCACATGCATGTGGAACCAACATAGTACACTGTGCTTGTCATGTCTATGTAGCAGATTATGTGTACATACCTCCCACCTGTAGCTGCATGCTTAGGGTGTCCATCTGGCTGACTCCACTGATATTTGCCTCCTGCAGGCGTGGTACTACCCTCTCTTCAGCATGGGTGAGTTTGGGTACATACTGGGCTCCTCCACCTGTGGGAATTGAGACATGTTGACTACATTGACACATGCTTGTCCAATGCACGTTCACTGTATCCATCTAGCACCCTTACATATGTGGACGCTCAGTACCACAGTGTGGTAGGATCCATCTCCAAGTACATTCATGATATGGTGTGTTTTGTGGTCATACAGTGTCCAGACTGCCTCATCATTTGTGGGTGCACATTGGTTAACACAGTTCTTTGCTGGGGCAGTGTGCATCATACCTTTATCTGTGTAGTACATATCACTCAGGTTGCTTTGTACAGGTGTCACCGGGCTGTGTTACTATGGTGTCTGGGACAGTGCCAAGTTTCTGTTCTGCCTTGGCTGTACCCTTGATGGCAGACATCACTGTTGTGTATGTCACACTTTGGTGTCACTGATCTCAGTACAACAGATGTCTATTACAGTGTTGATTGGCTACTCACATGCACCAATGGTTGCCAGTTCACCCAGTCTGTGGCCTTGTCCAGCTCTCCCTACCTCTACCTGACCATGTGCTGTGTACCTGCTGCTGGCTGCTGTTTGCTTGTCTTGTGCAGTGTGCATGTGTGGGCCAGGATCAATACTCTTTCATGCTGTTCTCTCATCCAATACTGTAGTTCTGCCTCACATTCTAGAATGGGTTATGTTGCATTGTCAGATGTCTGTTCCCAGTTATGGGCACATTGTTCTGGATAGGTCTTACTTGCCTACTCTGTACAGAATCATGTTGGCACCTGTTCTGGGTTGTGCTGCATTACTCACGTGTGCATGTTCATGCATCTGTGTTTGTGGCTGTTGCCACTGGGATCAGGCTGCATGTTGTGAACAGTCTGTTTTGTGCAGCCTGTGCATATGGTGCACTTCAATTGTGCTGCTGCATATTTCCCTGCCAAACATACCTGTGGTGTGAGTATAGTGTACGTATCAGCCATTGACTGGCACACAATCTTGATCCAGTGCTGGGTGTGGCACTGTGTGTTGTTCACCTCTGCTGTTTGATCACAGTGATGCTCTGCCATGGTGGTTGTGCTATTCCAGATCTCCCAGTACTGTGCTGCAGCATGTGCCTTCCAGTGGCTTTGGGGGGCATTCTTACTGGGTGTGCTATGTGCAGTACCATTCATGTTGTATGCTGACATGTGTGGCTGACTGTGTACAAGGGAGGGCTGTATGGCCTGCATTGTCCATTTCAGCTGCCAGGGGTGTAGCCAGTGTTTTGTGATCTGCACACTTTATGGCCTCACTGCCCCCCCTTGTTGGGGGTAACCTCCCCCCCACGACTGTAGGTGGACTATTTCCAACCATACACCAGGACTATGTTAGTTACCTCATTGGCACAATAAATGCAACCTCTGTATCCCATGACAGTGGTTGTTGCCAATCATAGGTGAGTACGACTGTCATGCATTGTTCTCTGTTACACCCATATAGTGTACCAGAGCCTGTCAGGTTGTATTGTCCTTGTGATGCAAGGGGTGTTTTCATGACCAGTCCTTCTACATTGCATTCCTTTGATTGACAGTACAACCGGGTACAATATCCTGTTTGTTAGGCTTCATGGGACACAGTAGCAGTTCATATCCTGTGCGCTACCCCCTTATATCATTTTGCACACCCTGGTGTGAGTGGTGTATGCCTGCCTACACCCATGTCTCCTGCCTGTTACCTGCTGTTGTGTATGTGACACTTGCTCTGTTGGGTCACCTCTGTACCCACGTCAGTCAGCCTGGCAGCTGTCCTACTTACACAGGGGTGGCCTGCCATAGGCAGCTGTGTTCTGCTGTACACCATGTTGTATGCTTCTTGGCCTGAATTTCTTTCCATGTCCATACATCCTACCCATCATCTGCAGGTTGCATGCCACTACTTCACCTTCCCTACATTGATAAACTAACATTCTGCGGTACTGTCAGCAGGTGGACTGGGCCTCATGGTGTGTCATGTCTGCGTGGTAGGCAGCCCATTTTGGGTGCTCACTCCCCCCCAGTATAGGTCAACCAAAGCATGAGTCTACCCTTGTCACTATCCCCCCCTCATCACTCTCCACCATGCCCTCCTCTACCAGACTCCCAAGCAGTGCTTTGCATGGCCGCACCACCCTGTCAGGGATGTACTGTGTCCTGCACTCCACTCTGTCTTGGCCCACCTCCAACGTCCACTAATGCCCCTGGTTGTGCCCCCTACTGTGGTCTGTCCATCTCTTTGTCTCCACTGCTGTGGTTCCCTGTTGTGTCATTTGTTGCCCCATCATGTCCACCCTGTCTCTCCTCCTTCAGCCGCCATCAGCCCACACTCTGCAGCCCATCCCCTCTAGGCAGGGCAGTGAGCAGGGGTGCAAGAGCCGCGGTTGCAGTAGGTCCCACACTGTTCAGGAGCCCAATGCCTCAGTGGTCAGCATTAGGACAAAATTTTCTCACAGACAAGATTGCACGTCTCTCTTTGGAGATTGCTTATCCATTTGAATCTGGGTCTTTCAGCAGTTGTGTCAGCTCCAGTTTCATGTGGTTGTGGGGAGGGGGTACTGAACAAAGGTGTGACAGAGCCATTTCACATAACATCTACTAATCCTGGTGCTCATTTCCCCAAGGTGGTGCAGGAACATAATACATTGGGTCATGGTGTCAGCAAGGGGTGGCGGGGGCATGGACATATTATTTATGCTCAACAGGACTGATACAAAACAACATGCACTATAATACTGTCATACGGGCTGTTGGTTATTTTACTTTTGTTGATCAGGGGTGGGCCCCACAGAATATTTTGCAGGGAAGCCATTACAGTTGTTGGCACAGCCCTGCTCCTGGGTCCTCCATTCCATGCCCTGCATTGTCCTGGTTTCCCTCACCTAGACCCACTCCAGCAGTGCTACTTGTCTCATGTGGTGTGGTCTCCTGCACTGCACACAGTACTGGGGATGATGCCTGCCCAATACGTTCTACAGTGGGTGGTTCACCTCCGTCTTCATGGACAAACTCCCCCTAGCCATGTCGCCCAGACTCCTGTGTGCTTTTGGCACTATTCCTCTACACATTTCCATGTTGCCCATTGTGCCATGTACCACCCCCCCAGTTACATTACACTTGTTGTGGCTTGCAGTGTGCTCCCCAGATGCAACCATGGGCTGGGTCTCTGACCCCACATGCTGCACCTTGCACATCCCTGGGTTTGCACCTCAGTTCCATACTCCTTGTCCAACCCTCCAGGGTCTCCAGGTCCCTCTGGATGGGCTCACTACATCCCCATCTGCCAGGGCCCACATTTTGGGCTCACCTTCATATGGGCTCATCCATCCCCTGACCCTCTCCCCCTAACCATGTATTGGTCAGACACAATTGTCTGAGACTGTGCTGCTCTGGTACTGCACTTTATATCTGCTTTTCTGGGTGACACCTGTCTGTTGCATTGGTCCAGCTTGTCTGCTGTCCTGGTACACATCTGTTTTCAGTGGGTACTGTTTCACATTTCACTTCATACACAGTGGTCACCCTCCTCAGCAGTGATTACCTTGTGGCTAACACTACATGACCATTGTTGTAAAATTGGTGTGCAACAGTTTGACTTACCAGTCTGTTGGCTTGACCATCTTATTTGTGACATCTTGTCCTTGGCCCTTCATCGGATGTCATTGTGCTTCTTTTTCAGGGCCTTTACAACCCAGTTTGCTGTGCCCACTGCATTCACCTTCTGGCAGATTTTGTCCCATATGTCTGCCTTGGCTGCTTTTGTTGTTGACCTGCTGTGGAGCACATCGTAGTTGGCATCGACCTCATGCACCAACACCTCCTCCTCCTCTCGTGGTGTCCAGTTGGCTGCCTGCATGCCTCTGCTCCCTGTGTCACTTGTTGTTTGGTGTTCCTGGCTGCTGCTTGGCCCTGGCTGCTGGCCCTGCTATTGTGGTGCCACTGGCTGTGGCAGTTTGCTTTGTTGCTGCTGTGTCTGAGGATGCTGTTGTGGCAGCTGGGGCAGGTTCTGGTGTTGTTGCCCCTGCTGGGTGTACAATGCTGCCTGTTGTGCATGGGCTTGCTGCTGTATTGGCACCTGTGGCATGTGTGGCATTTGGTACTGTGCCTGTTGCACTGTGAACACACCTGGCTGTTGTTGGTGTTCATGCCTGTAGTGCTGTTGCTGCTGCTGCTGCCATCTCTGGGCTATGAGCTGCCCTAGGTTCCCCATTCCTGGGTGCTGTTGCATGTGCTGCTGTTCTGCTGGTACTCCATGCTGTTGCATGAAGTGATAGGCCTGCTGCTGCTGTTCAGCTTCCTGCTGTGTGGCATGCTGCTGGCTTCTCTCTGGCTGCTGGTTAGGATTCATCCTTAATGATCTGCTGCTTCTCCTCCTTTGATCCTCAGGGTGTGAACTTTGTACCTCCCTGAGGCTCTTTTTATGTGCTTCCGCAACTGTGGACCTGCACGTGTGCATTTTCTGCACGTGCGGAATGCCGCAAGTGGGCTTAATTGTGGAATTCCACACGTGTGCCCACTGCCTTTGTGAATATCCTGCAGCTGCGGGTCCACAGTGCTGCAGGCTTTTTTCCTGCAGCTGCAGGATTTTTGGCTTTCTTTGAGAATCCTGTCCATAATCTGCAGTATAGTCCTTAAGGATTTGTGGGTGCACAGTATTCAGCCAGTTCTCTGCTGACTTACCATCAGCATCTTTTTTTTCACCATGACAGCACTTGAAAATTATTCCATTGCACTCTTTCCAGCAGCTCAACCAGCTGCTGGTTGCTGTGAAGTTAATCCTCATTGTTGCAGCTAAGTCCTCTGCTTTTTTTACAAGAAACAGGCCATTGACAGGTGCGTCCATGCTCCAAGTGGTAGAAAACCATTGTAGGAGCACAGCTTCCACCTCCTTACTTTCCCCCCGTCTCTGTTTATGGTCCTGGTTGCCTGAGTGCTCCCACTCAGCTAATTATCTTTCTTTGCTGAGTAGTGTTCTGGAAGCAGTGGACACATCCACACCGAACTCGACAGTCACATCAATTCGTTCAACATTATGGAGTTCCAAATGCTGGAGCACAGAAATTTTCTGAGCCAGTGTGAGCATTACTTTTTTTTGATCCATGCTGCTGGCTGTGGGTTGAATGGGTTGAATGAATGTGTGAGGTAGGAAGGGTGTTAAATACAGCTGCAACACCTAGTTAACTGTCGTTAAAAAAAAAGTGCACTTAACAGGTGTTAGCTGTATTACCCGAGATGTGCTAATGAATTGAGCAGCTGTGTACTTAGCCAAAATGTGTTCTTATCTGGTGTGCATTACAGCGGCATAGTTAACATTAATAATATAGGAAAAAAATGGGAAACAAGAAAGTTGTGCATTAAACCAGAATGTGCACTAATCTGAAGTGCACTTAAGTGGAATCCACTGTATTATCCTAGGATCTTCTCAAGTTTGGTGTCCTAGTTATCTATAATACAGAAGTGAATGCATGGTATTAACCAGTATCTTCATTGTACTTATTTTTTTAACTTTTTACCCAAGATTTCCCAACTGTGAAGCAACAACTGTTTTCAGTTAGGTCTGTACTGTACCCATTTAGACATCTAGGTGGACAGGAAAGTTAAGTGACATGTTTACATTCTGATACGAAGTGAAGTAGGAGCCCTGGGGATATACTCCCTGGTAAAGAGGAAGCAGAGAGGTGATATGATAGAGACCTTCAAGTACATGAAGGGAATTAGTAGAGTGAAAAGGGAGGGTCTCTTTAAAATGAATGACAATAGCACCAATAGGCAGCACAGCCTAAAACTGAGGGTGGGGGATTCAGAAGGGGTGTAATGAAACATTTCTACATGGAGAGGGTGGTCTCCACATGGAATGAGCTGCCAGAGGAGGTGGTAACAGTAAGGATGATGGGAGCTTTCAGGAGAACCTGGGACAAGCAGAAAGGAAACCCTCGTGACCAAGGAAGGGGAGAAAGAGGGGAGAGGGAGGGACAATTGGGGAAGGCAGGGTCATTTGCCTGAATTGTAAAGCCAGACCTTGCATCACTTACTGAGCAAATGCAATAGACCAGGTAGTCTTCTTCTGCTGGTTCTTTTCGTATGTTCATATTACTGTAATGGGAAATGCACTTGCAAACTCCAGGTCCCCAGTTCTGTGATACTACTATCAATGGACCACATTGTCTCCTTAAATCATACAATGCCATATAAAATATCTATTTAAAAAGCAATGTTGCTGGCCCAGTGGCGTAAAGGGCTGAGGCGCTGGCACCTTACCTCAACCCACGCTGGCGATCCGGGTTCAGAAACGGACTCGGGACGCCAGGGGCTGACAGGGGAAGGAGAGGATTGAGCTTCCACAGGACTGCTGTCCTCTCCTGGAGTGGGTTAGGGATGGACGTCGGTTGGCAGCGGCCTCTGGTGGAGACCGAGAGCACCACATGATGGCGTCAAGGGGGTTAGCATAACCAGAAAAGGGAAAAAGGCTCCTTGTTACACCGGATGATGGCCACCTGGATCTCCGAGGCCATCAATGCCCGTATGACCATCCACCTCAGCAGTACCTCGGGGCTAAGATATTGCGCTGGTCTGCCCCTCCCCAGGCTGGTACCTTCCCCCTAGGAGGAGAGGGACCCACTCAGTGAAGGGTTACATCGGGTCACCCCAAGGAGACTGCTATCTGAGAGTGGGGGGGGTTCGGGGGGACAGGATGGGTCAGAAGCATCCATGGTAAGCCCAAAAGAGTGGCTGGCATGGTAGTGTGTAAGGGTTGAAAAGAAATAACACACACAAAAAAAAAAGCAATGTAGTATACTGTATGTAACACAGATATGGACTCATTTTTCAAATTGTTTAAGTTTCTGGCTCTTAAAATTGTAAAGGGGTTAATGCTTTTGCCTGAGACCTGCAAACAAAGGAACTTCCACTACCATTTAATAGTGTAATTCATTGTATATACCCACTATTCCAAACTTTTCAAGGGTATTTGACACACACGTGCAAATCTCTAAATAAAGGCACATGCTATTGGTTGAGATGAGTCACATCATTGCAAATCGGATATCACAGATCATCAAGGTGTCATAAAATGTGCATTTTGTAAAATGGAAACACATAGAACAGCTGTGTTTTCTTCAGGCTAATGTCAATATTATAAATGCACTTGTTAAATTGCAATTATCCCCACCAGAGCACACCTGTTGAAATGTGACACCTTGCATACAAAGAGGATCCTGGGGAGAGTGGTAAGGTAACAAGAGATATTTAATAACAACATACTTGATTGGTATAAATAAGCATTAAGTTTCAATAGATTTGAGATTGAGTGAGTTCAGCACAGGGCCACAAAACTGATTAGTGACTTAGGAGGGAAAAGCTATGAGGGTAGATAGGACATACACAACTTTAGGAAAGAGAAGAGATAGCTAAGTGGGGGCATGATCATGATTCTCTGAATACAAACAGAGAGACAAGGTGGATTATACACAGATGTTTCAGCTGATGTGTGCAAGCAGAACTAGAGGGCATGTTCTCAAAATGAGGGGAGGCAGAAGTATTGGAAACATTGGAAGGCATAACACCACAGAAATAGTGGTTAAAATATGGAATAGCCTACCCAGTATGACTGTGAAAACTAGCACTGTTCAGGCTTTCAAAACAAAACTAGACACTAGTGATTTATGTGAACAATCTTCAATAAAAAGTTTAACAGCAACAAAACAAGATTACACAGATTCCTGATGGAGAATGGCATTGAAGGTTTTACAGCCTAAGTAGGGGTACAGTAACATTCCAACTGTTAAGTTGGGATGTTTGCCATTCTCAAATTGGGTATAGTCATCACTGCCATGGGGCAGAAGGGACAGACAAGATGGACTCTAACTTCATTCCATCATCACAATACTACATTACTACTGTATATGTGAGCAATAAGAGATGATGGGGTGTGTATTGTGCAGAGCTAACCACATGCCCAGGAGCGTAATAAGACATGAGGCCACAAGATGAGTGCCTTTAGCCCCTGGAAATGTGGTAAGATCAGCACAATTCACACCCCAGAGTCTCTTACTGCAATTATAAAAAAGGTCCCAGAAGACTGGAGAAGGGCTCATGTGATCCCGCTCCACAAGAGTGGTAGCAGGGAGGAGGCAGAGAACTACAGACCATTCAGTCTTACCTCAGTAGTGGGCAAGAGTATGGAGGCACTCCTTAAGGAAAGGATAGTGCAACACCTGGAATCTATAGGGGCACAGGATCCAAGACAGCATGGGTTTACAAAAGGAAGGTCCTGTCAAACTAATCTCATAGATTTCTTTGACTGGGTAACCAGAGTGGTGGACCAAGGGGGAGCAGTTGATGTTGCCTACCTTGACTTCAGCAAAGCTTTCGACACTGTTCCACATAGAAGATTGATAAATAAGCTGGCTAGGCTCAGGGTGGGTCAGAAGTTGGTCAACTGGGTGGCAAACTGATTGGCGGGCAGAAAACAGAGAGTGGTGGTAAATGGTATACAGTCAGAAGAGATGCAAGTCACAAGTGGGGTACCTCAGGGATCAATCCTGGGGTCAGTCCTCTTCAATATCTTCATTAGTGACATTGCAGATGGACTAGAGGGTAAGGCTTGTCTGTTTGCAGATGACACCAAGATCTGCAACAGAGTAGATGATACAGATGGGGTAGGCAGAATGAGAAGAGATCTGGATAAACTAGCGAAATGGTCAGAAGAGTGGCAACTGGGATTTAATGCAAAGAAGTGCAAGATCATGCACATAGGGAAGAGTAACCCTGAAGCCACCTATAGGCTGGGAGGGGAGTTGCTGGCAGTCACTAAGGAAGAAAGAGACTTGGGCATCATCATCACTGATGACCTGAAATCATCCAAGCAGACCTCTAAAGCAGTAGAGTAAGGCTAGGGGATGTTAGGGTGTATTAGTAGGGTATCACAAGTCATAAGAGGAGGTAATAATTCCTCTTTACAAGACACTGGTTAGGCCCATCTGAGTCCTGTGTGCAGTACTGGAGGCCACACCTTCACAAGGACATTAACCAAATTGAGGCAGTCCAGAGAAGACAACCAAAATGGTGCAGGGACTGCATCAGACGACATATGAAGACAGATTAACGGAGCTCAATATGTATACCCTTGAGCAAAGGAGGGAGAGAGGTGATATGATCGAAACATTCAAACACCTTAAGGGCATTAACAAGGTGAAAGAGTCTAACTTGTTTAAATATAAGAAAATTAGCAGGACAAGAGGACACAGCATGAGATTAGAAGGAGGTCGATTAAGGGGAATGTGAGGAAATTCTTTTTCTCAGAAAGAGTGGTGGATGCATGGAATGGTCTACCTCAGGAAGTGGTGGCTATGAATACAGTGCAGGGCTTCAAATAAGCATGGGATAGGCATAAGGGAGCAATACAGATGAGTATGAATAGATAGGCCACTGACAGAGCAAAGGCTGATGGCACATTTATAAGGTAGAAAAAGATATGGGCAGACTGGATGGGCCTTGCGGTCCTTATCTGCCGTCAACCTCTATGTTTCTATGTTTCTATGGTATCCATATATTACATGCATGGAAAATTTTTAATTAAGATGTTTACATGCTACAAAAATGAATAAACGTAGAACCATAGAAACATAGACTTTGATGAAAGATAAGGACCACTTGGCCCACCTAGCCTGCCCATTTCCCTACCT
Source organism: Neoceratodus forsteri (assembly GCA_016271365.2). Taxonomy (NCBI): domain Eukaryota; kingdom Metazoa; phylum Chordata; order Ceratodontiformes; family Ceratodontidae; genus Neoceratodus; species Neoceratodus forsteri. Next base: position 716,902,939 of record CM028132.1, on the reverse strand, counting down.
ATTGGATAAGCTGCAGATCCTAGTCAACCAGCAGCCTACTTCCTCCTTACCCCCCTACTACCCCCCACCAGAATTGCCTTATGTCGGTCTCATGCATCCTTGAATTCCCCCCACTGTATTTGGCCCCACGACCTCCTCAGGAAGGCTGTTCCATGCATCCACCACCCTCCCAATGAAAATAAAATCCTTACGTTACCCCTGAGCCATCCCCCTTCTATCTTCAAATTGTGTCCCCTTGTTCTTGTGCCTCTCTTTTTCTGAAATATGCTACCATTTTGGACTTTGTTGATTCCCTTGAGGTACTTGAAGGTTTCTATCATGTCCCCCCTCTCCCTCTTTTCCTCAAGGGTATACATATTAAGCTATTTTAATCTCTCTTCATATGGCTTCTTGAGCAGACCCTGCACCATTTTGGTTGCCCTTCTCTGGACTACCTCCATCATGTCTATGTCCTTGCAGAGATGAGGTCTCCAGAACTGCACGCAATACTCCAGATGGGGTCTCACCAACTGTTTGTACAGAAGGATAACAACTTCCTGCTTTCTACTGGTGATACCTCTCCCAAATGCATCCCAGAATCCCCCCAACCCTCCTTACTGCCTTCTCACATTGCTTGCCTACCTTAAGATCATCTGATATGAGTACCCCCAGGTCCCTTTCCATTTTTGTTGTTGTTAGTAACCCCCATTGTGTACTCCTCCCCTGAGTTTTTGTTTCCCAGGTGCATTACTTTGCACTTATTTGCATTGAAACTAAGCTGCCATACTCTTAACCATTGCTCCAACCTTGCCAATTCCCTTTTTACCCTTTTCACCCCTCCTTGTGCATCAACCCTGTTGCAGATCCCTGTGTCATCTGCAAAAAGGCATACTTTTCCTTCCAGACCCTCTGCAATGTCACCTATAAAGACATTAATGCATACCGATCCCAGTATTGAACCCTGTGGTACCCCACTAGTAACTCCTTTTTCTCCAGAGTGTGCTCCATTTACTATTACCCTCTGCATCCTGTTGTCCAGCCAATTTGTTACCCAGGCTACCACCCAGGGATCCACTCCCAGGCTGGCTAACCTGTTTATTAATCTTTTGTGTGATACTGTGTCAAATGTCTTGCTAAAGTCTAAGTAGGCCATATCTACAGCCCCTCCCTTGGCTACTACTTTGGTCACCCGGTCAAAGAAATCTATTAGATTTGGCTGACATGACCTTCCCACTGTGAATCCATGGTGCCTTGGGTCCTGTGCCCTGCTGGCCTCTAGGTACTCAACAGTTCTTTCCTTCAGAAGTGATTCCATCATTTTCCCTACCACTGAGGTCAAACTAAAAGGTCTGTAGTTTCCTGCCTCTGCCTTGCTCCCACTCTTGTGCAGAGGGATCACATCTGCCTTCCTCCAGTCCTCAGGTACCACACCATCCTCCCATGATTTGTTAAAAAGGGTATTTAGATTTTTTTAGAATTCTGGGGTGAATCCCGTCAGGTCCCATTGCTTTGTCCACCTTGAGTTTTAAGAGTTCTTTCAGGACCCTTTTTTCTGTGAATGGACTGGCATGGACCCCCCTGCCCAGAGTGTTTCTATTGTTTGGTTTAGGTACAGTATCTCCCCCTCTTCTTCTTTTGTGAATACTGAGCAAAAGTATTTGCTCAGTATCCCTGCCTTTTCACTGTCGCTCTCCGGCCACTCCCCTCCCCTTTTTTAAGCCCCTCTATCCCTCCCCTGGTCTTTCTGCACTCTCTATTGTATCTATAAAAGGTTTTATCCCCTTCTTAACTGAGCTGGCTATCCTTTCGTTAGTTTGGGCCTTTTCTATCCTGACTGCTTTCCCCATTTCCCTCTGCTTTAACTGATACAGTTCTCTGTCCTGATCCTTCTGTGATTCCTTATACTTCCTGAATGCTATCTTTTTCTCCCTAACTTTCATTGCCACCTCTTTTGAGAGCCATAGTGGTTTTTACTTTGTTTTGTTTTCTTTATTCACTTCACACAAAGGCTTGTTGCCTGTATGATGGCAGCTTTGATTTTTCCCCATTGTTTTTCCACCTGTCCTTCCTGCCCATTTGCTAGTGAACTCCTTAGGCACTCCCCCAATTTGCCAAAGTCAGCCTTTCTGAAATCCAGTACCCTCGCTTTTGTATGGCTTGACTCCATGGTTGTGTTTATTGTGAACCACACTGTGTGGTGGTCGCTTGTTCCCAGTTGGCTACCCCTTCAAAATCTGTGATCCTCTCTCCATCCCCATTTGAGAGTACCAGGTCCAAGACTGCTCCCTCCCAAGTGGGTTCCAACACTAGCTATCTGAGGCATGCCCACTGTAAGGCATCAAGAATGACCCTGCTCTTGGATGTAGCTGCAGTAAATGTGCTCCAGTTAACATCTGGTATATTCAGGTCCCCCATCAACAATATCTCCTCTTTTTCTGCCATTCTGAGGATGCCTTCTATCATTTCCTTGTTCATTTTCTCCCCGAGATGGGGGTCTGTATACAACCCCTGTGTGGATTGTGGTGCCACTATCTGTCTCCAAGGTGACCCACAGTGCCTTCTCTCCTCCCCGTTTACCCTTTAGTTCCATTGCTTTGATCCCTTCCCTTACTTAGAGAGCTACAGTGGTAGTTATCTAAAAGTTCCCTACCTCGAGGTACTTCGAGGTACCACTGAAGTACCACAGAGGCAATTTGCATTGACTGTAATGTGGTCCTGCCTCATTCTGCCTCAGTATACCCAGGTATACCTCAATATTGAGAAACTTGTCTATGACTACCACTGTACTCCTCCTCTTCTTTTATCCTTCCTGGCCCTCCTGTAGATTGTGTACACTGATATTTTTATTTATTTATTTAGTTTTTGTTGGCTGGGTAAGTGCACTAGACAAATCCTGCCTATTTTCAGGCACGACCCAGGGGAAGGGGATACAGATGAATGTCAACTGACCTTGAACCAGATTAAGCTGTTGGTGGTATTTTTCATGAATAGAGGAAATTTGGCCAGTGCACTGGGGAAATTCCCTGCTCTTTCAAAAAGTGCCATGGGATCTTTAACATCCACCTGAACTACCACCAGAACAGGCAGATGGGACCTCGGTTTAATGCCTCATCAAAAGACAGTAACCTTCTCCCAGGTGCTGCCTGTCTATGGCATGGGTGAGGCTAGGTACTCTGCACCATGCAGTTCAATGAATGGTTGAAAGACGGACGCAGAGCACAGGGTTTTGGCTTCAGTGGGGACTGGGGGCACTGGGGAAATTCCCCTGCTCTTTTCGAGAAGTGCCATGGGATCTTTAACATCCACCTGAACTACCACCAGAACAGGCAGTGGGGACTGGGGGCACTGGGGTATGTTGACATTCCAGTCATGGTTCTCTGTGTACCATGTTTCTGTGACTGTCATGATATCCAGGTGTCCCTCTTCCATTAAGGCCACTAGCTCAGGAAACTTGTTACCCAGACTACAGGCATTGGTACTCATTGTCCTCTATTTTCTGATGGCCTTACCCTTTTTTGCCCCATCCCTGCCCTTACTGCCTTTGCCTTTTTCTCCATTTACCCCTGTCCTGCTCCCTATCAACCTATGTACCTTGGTGTTTACCTTGCTAACTACCCTGTTTGTGGGGGGATGCTTGTAATTTCCTGCTTCATATCAGTGCCTCCCCCCCTTGGCTAGTTTAAAAGCTTGCCAATGAAGCAGTGTAACCTATCACCTAGGAGTCTGCCCCCTCCTGGACAGATGCAGACCATCTCACCAGTATAGGCCTGCATTCCTCCAGGTAGATCCCCCAGTCCCCACTGAAGTGAAAGCCCTGTGCTCTGCACCAGTCTTTCAACCATTCATTGAACTGCATGGTGCGGAGTACCCTAGCCTCACCCATGCCATATACAGGAAGCACCTTGGAGAAGGTTACCATGCATCTACCTGTCTAAGACCCCTTCCCAACTCCACAAACTCCTCCTGCACTGCTTTGATCCCATGTACAGCTAGGTCATTTGTCACAAAGTGGACAATGATGTCTAGTTCCCTCTCCTGTGATGTTGCTCCCATGATCCTGAGGATTCACTTCCTGTCCCTCCAAGCCATGGCACCAGGAAGGCTGTACCTCCCTCTCCCTCCCTCCCTCCCAGTTCTACCCCCTAACAATTGGGTCCCCACCAGAGCTGCTTCCTTCCCCTTGGTGTCCCTTGCCACCCTCCTGTTGATCTCCCTTGGGGAGGTTCCCAGCACCCTTCTTGGTCTCCACCGTGGGTACCTCCATAGAGGAACCACACTCTGCCAGAATGGCATATGAATTGTGGAGCGGTAAAACTGGAGGGATGTGCCTCTTTTCCACCACCCTCACCCTCCCTGAGCCCACTGTGGTCCAACCGCTCCTCTTTCTTTGCAACCTCTGAGGCAGCGGTGGTGGCACTGGTGTTTCTTGGGTAGGTGAAGCTTCTCTACTCCTTGCCATTTCAGCCTGAAGATGGGCAACCTCCTCCCTCAGAGCAGACAGTTTCCTGCAAATAGGGCAGCAATGCAGCCTCCAGAATGTCTCTCTGAAAACTGCCACCCCACATCCAGTGCATTGAACCACTCCCCACATGTCTCTCTCCCTTCCTGCTTAATATATATACAATTATTTTTCTTTTTTTTGCCTTTTTTTGTTCGTGTATACATGTGCTTACCCTCAATGCACTGTGCAGGGTTGTTGAGAATATGACAGATGTATGCCCCTTGCCCTCTTGGGGAGGTGATGTCAGAACCTCAGGTATAAAGGAAATTACATGCCTGGGGCGGGTGGGGTGAGGGCGTGGGTGGGTGGTTCCAAGCCCGTGACCCTCAGAAAACAATCAACTACACTTCTGACCCACCACCCTGGTGAGTGCTGCCCTTCCTTTCAATAAGACAACCAGCACAACAATTTAACAGACCACTCCACTTACACAAACCACTGCAATGAACCCAGGAATTTAAATTAAATAAATCCTCAGCCACTAGTACAATCCTAAATGTTTGTTGTAAAAATGTCACTAAAAATACTAGTTCACTACACCAGCCAGTAGTCCACAGGATAAAAGCAGTTTCAGTAGTATATCACTCCCTCTGGCTATAAAAGTAACAACCTTCAAATGGATACCCAGTCCTGCAAGCCCCTTCTTGATTCAAACAAGCAGAAATAAAAGTGACTATATAAAAGTATGGCCAACCTTTCTCATAGGTCCCAAGCAATATTATGCCTTTTTCCAGGCTCTCAGTTCCCAAATATGAGTATGCTTTCTTCCCAGCAGTACAACAAATGTTAACAGCCTTCACCTTCAGCAGTTAAGGCATTTCTGTTTGAATTCTATTTGTATGGCTTCTACAAACAGCTCAGTATTGGAAAACTACACCCAAAACAATTGGCTGACAACACTGGTGATGGAAGCAGACCTTTCTGTGAAGACAGACTACTTTGTCTGGGGTGAATACACAGCCACTGCACTGAACCCAGGAGTTAAAATTAAATCAATCCTCCGCCACCAGTACAATCCTAAATGTTTGTTGCAAATGTCACCCCCCCCTACAAATGTGGGTTCCCAAAAAGTCTTCCATGAGCTTGCCTAAATGCTCACTGCCAGGCTGGTGTCCTGCGATTTAGCAGTTTAAATGTGATTACCAGAGCTTGTATAGCCTCTGTGTACTGTCTCTTTAAGACCTGCCTAATTGCAGCTTAAGTAATCTGAGATGGAGCTCTGTTGAAAGATGTAACTATTTGCTGAAAAACATTTAGAATGATAATGATAATGTAGTTTGTCTAACCTGCTTTCTTTGTAGCACGGACTGTTTTGTTTGTCTCCACTATCTTGGTCCTGGACTGCAAATTGGACCAATCAGTTCTGGCGGGACCTAAAATGTAGCCAGACTACAGGAGCTGTCTGAATTCAAAATCTATAGGAACTGTGGTTTGAGTTTTTGTGCCTTTTTTGCAATTGAAGGGGGAGCTCTTGCTTTGACTGACAGCCAAATCAGCCATCCAAAACTTTTGGATCTTGGAGAAGTCCTGGGTTGCTTGCAGTTTTCAGTTAGAACTAAGCTGGAAGCTGAGCAAGAAGGAGCTGAAGTGATGCTGAGAGCAATCCTGAGTGGATTCACATGGGAGAACTATGAAAAGGCTGAGAGTTTGGCCTCCATGTCTGCCTGCTGCTCCTGAGAGGGAGAGAAGATAATTATTTTGGACTAAATCCAAGTTTGTGTGACTAAAGTAAGCTACTGAAGTGGGCCAGGCTCAACCTGAAGAAGACCGAATATTTTTGTTGAATGCGATTGGCCTGTCAGGAGTTCCAGCTACCCCTAAGCTCCCGGTGTGTGCAGAGACTTTGCGATTGTGCCCAAGGAGCGCTTTGCCTGGTGCAGTAGAATTCCCGTACATATAAATGTGCTATGAGCTGCTAGTGGGTTGTGAGTTAGTTCCCCACTGTGTGAACTGTGTTCTGCTTGCTGGAAGCTGTATCCAGCCCAAAACAGACTGCTTCCAAACTTGTCTCCACGCAGTCTGGGCTTTGCCAGACTGGCCCAGCCAGACTACCCACTGCACAGAGAAGCCATCAATGAGAGACCTGCCTGGGGATCAGCCCCCTGCACCATGGTTGAACAGGAACGATGCCTCTGCGACTTGTGTGGGCCTTGCTTCTCCTGGCATTCCAGATCAACCACCTGCAGTCTTGATTTTCATCCAACCTGTGTCCAGTCTTGGGTATAGTGAGTATATACCAGGGTAGCTCCCTACAACAACAGCTTAATCTGAGTGTGTCATCTGATTGTCTTGTTGTTTCATTTCCTTTACGAACTGAGCCCTCTGGCTCCGGATTACAAATATTGTGTACTGTGCATGTTGTGTTTTCCATCACAGGGCCCCAACCAGCTGCAACCCCAGGCAACTGTCCTGGCTAGCCCATTTCTTCTCTACCTGGGTACCCAGAGGGGGACTGTGTGTGGGGGGGACTCAAAGCGCATGCATAACTGCTTGATTGATATAACCTTTATGCTAATTAATCTGATTTTGCCCCTCCCTTGTTCAAGTCTCCTGAATAAATCAGATCTAACTTTTTCTGCATGTAATCTGATTGTGGTTCCAGTTTGTGCTCAAAGTACTGTACTGTTGCTATTTGCTGTGCATAACCTTGTTTTACAGGGGGTCCCCAAGGTCGAGCCAGAGGAACCAGCCCTGGTGGTAAGTGCAAACAGTGTAGGTACTTGTGTGGTGTACCAGGGGTATTGTGAAAGTGATTATTGTACAATGTTCAGGCCACTAGAGGGGAAAGAAGGGGGTTACAGTGTCCCGGAGAGCTGCGCCCATGTTAGCTTGACCATTACCAACCCTGACCTCTGGGTCGAGGCACCTGTTTCAGAACTCAGGACCCTTAACCTGCTACTAGCCAAGCAGGCAGGGATAGTAGCCCTTGGGATAGCGCCACCTAGGGGTTACACAAAAATGTCACTAAAAATACTAGTTCACTACAACAGCCAGCAGTCCACAGGAAAAAGCAACCTTTGACTTAATTTGACCTAAAGTAGTCCTCCATTTGATGGTTTTAGTTATTTTATTTATTTATTTATTATATTTATTTATTTATTATATTTATTTATTTTTTGCTGTAGGGCATTTGTCCTAATGTGGCATCCATAGCTGCAATTTTTTCATTTGAATTTTGGGGTGGAAACATAGAAACATAGAATTTGCTGGCAAGTAAAGACCACTTGACCCACCTAGTCTGCCCATTTTCCCTTGCCTGTAGTATCACCACAGATTCTATGTGATCTCTGGTCCATTATCCCTCCCTCCCTCTCTTCCTTTCACCTAAGACTCTCTTGTGCCTGTCTCATGCATTCTTTAACACCACCACTGTTTTCACCGCCACCACATCCACTAGAAGGCTGTTTCAGGAATCCACCACTCTCTGTGAAGAAGTATTTCCTCGCATCTGTCCTGAATTTACCCCTCTTCAGCTGCATATCATGCTCTCTTGTTCCTGATCACCTTTTTTTCCTGGAAAATACTTCCCTCCTGTACCTTATTTCCCTCCTTTAGCTATTTAAAGGTCTCTATCATATCCCCTATTTCCCACCTCTCCTCTAGTGTGTACATGTTCAGGTCGCTGAGTATCTCTCCTCATAGGGCGTTTGATGCAGACCGCACACCATTTTAGTTGCCCTCCTCTGGACCATCTCCACACTATGTCTTTCCAGAGATGTGGTCTCTAGAACTGGACACGGTACTCTAGGTGGGGTCTTATCAGCGATCTATATGGAGGCAACACCATGTCCCGCCTTCTGGTGATACCCCTTCCTATGCACCCCAGCATCCCACTAGCCCTCCCAACTGCCTTGTCACACTGCCTGGCCATCTTTAGGTCATCTGATATGATTACCCCCCAAGTCTCTTGACTGTTTGGTAGTCGTCAGTACCACTCCACCCAATTTGTACTCTGACCCTAGGTTTCTGTGCCCAAAGTGAATTATTTTGCACTTTTTTCACTTTGAGACCCAACTGTCATACCCTTGACCACTCTTCAAGTTTCCACCCCCCCACCCCAGAATGTCTACCCTATTGCAGATTTTTGTGTCATCTACAAAGAGGCAGACATTCCCTTCCAGTTCTTCTGCAGATGCACTTACAAATACATTAAAGAGGAATGGTTCCAGCACTGATCCGTGAGGCACCCCACTGGTCACCCTCCCTTCCTCAGAGTCAATTCCATTTGCCACCACCCTCTGTTGCCTATCCCCTAACCAATGTCTTAGCCAATTAACAACATGTGGACCCACCTCTAAGCCCTAAGCTACCCTGTTTGCTTACATTTCTCCTCGTGGAATGCTGTTGAAAGCCTTTCTGAAATCAAGGTAGGCTATATCCACTGCTCCACCTTGATCTAGTTCCTTGGTCACCTAGTCAAATAAATCTTTCTGATGTGTTTGACATGACACAAACTACCTCACCCCCGTGAATCCATGGTGCATCAGGTCTGGTAACCCATTGGATTTAATATATTCCACAATCCTTTCCATCAACAGTGATTCCATCAAGTTTTCCACCATTGAAGTCTGGCTGACTAGCCTATAATTGCCATCCCCTTCCCTGCTACTACTTTTATGAAATGGGATTATATTCACCCTCCTCTTTCTCAGAGATGCAGACAGTACCTCCCTAAGCTCCCTCAATACCCTTGGATGCACTTTGTATTGCACCATCACTTTGTCCACTTTCAGATTACTGAGTCCCTTCAGGACTTTCTAATCTAAGAACAGACTAGTGCCCACCTCCCTCCCTCTCTCCAGTGCTCCTATTACTTTTTTGTGGCCCCTCGACTTCTCCTTCCTCTATGAACACTGAACAAAAGTAGTTGTTCAGAATGTCTGCCTTTTCCTTGTCCCTCTCTGTGCATTCCCCCTTCCCTTTTTAACCTTACAATCCCACCCCAGGTCTTCCTCTTTTCACTTACATACTTAAAAAATGAGAAACAAAGCTGGCCCGTCAGTGCAATGGTAGCACTACCGCTTGTGATGCCAATGACCTGGGTTCAGGAATGGGCCAGATAGTCAGAGGGCAGGCTGGTGGGAGGAGGATTGAGTGTCCTAAGGACCGCTGTCCTCCTCTGGGGGGGGAGGATGGGTTAACTGCCAGCACTCAACAGACCCCAAGCAGAGGCCAGGAGAGCTGACCACTGGAGCGTGCTGCAGGGGGGGAAGGGGGCTGATGTCTGTGTACTTGCCATTGATGCATTGCATGCCACGCCTCCTGAACAGAAAATGGAAAATGAGACCATGCAGTATGCCACTCACCTCATCCCCAGATTTCTCATGCCATTGCCCCGTGGTGCTCCCTGGACACCGAGCCTCAGGTTCCAATGGGGGAAAGTCGGGCTCCCTGAGGTCCCCAGACTGGGGGGTAAGCCAGGGAGGAACACCAGGGAAGGTAAGTCCTGGGGGACAGGTGATGGAGCTGGGAGCAGAGGTCGGGCTGATGTGGGCTGGCCCATGGGAGAATAAAGCATAATAAATAAAAAAAAATGTGAAACAAAAAATATACTTGCACCCAAGCTTGGAGACTGAAACAAACAAAAGCTCTAATCTCAGCTTATTATTTTATTGAAAAGTGTCATTCCACAGTGCTGTACTGTAAAACTATGGTTGCAAACACCATGGTGAAAATGAACAGTTTCACCTTACATTTCATCCAATCACATTGGGCTTCATCAGAGACCTCTGATGAAGCCCAGTGTGACTAGGTGAAATATGGGTGACACTGTTTATTTTCACCATGGTGTTCTTTATGTGAACCCCATAACACAATGGTGTTACCTCAAATGACTCAGTGCAATCTTCAGGTTAAACTTGTTCGACCTCATAAGCCCTGTTAGGCACCAAAGCTATTTCCCAGTGCATCCCTGTTTCTTCCACACATACTTAAAAATGTGTATCCCATTCATTGCTGTATGGGCTATTCTCTCTCCCGTGTGTGCCTTTGTGCTCCTAGTGCCCTGCCTGCTTCCCTCTTTTTCCCCTGCTGCACTTCTCTATCCATCTCCCTCAGTCTCTTTATATGTTCTGAATGCTACCCTTTTAGCTTTTACATTTTTATCCACTTCTTTCAAGAACCATAGCAGTCTCATTTTCCTCATGCTTTTGCTCACTGTCTTGATGCAGCAGTTTGTTGCCCTCACTGTGGCCCTTTTTATCTTTACCCACTTTTCTTCCACCCCACCCCACCCAGGTCAGCCCCCAGGTCAGCCCTGAGGCATTCACCCATCTTTATAAAATCTGCCCTCCTGAAGTCCAGGACTCTCACCCTTACGTGATTTGATTCCACAACTGTCTTTATATTGAACCACACTGTATGGTGATTGCTGGTCCCTAGTGGCCACCCACCTTGACATCTGCAGCACTGTGCCTGTTACTGAGTACCAGGTCCAGTATTGCCCCATCATAAGTGGGTTCACTGACTAGTTGCCTGAGGTATGCCCCCTCCATGGAGTCTAGGATGCCCCTACTGCTAGCTGAAACCATAGCTGGAAGCTCCAGTCTACATCAGACTGAAGTCCCCCACCAGCAGCAGCACCTTCCCCTTTTCTGCTATTTTGCCAATAATTCCATCAGTATCTTATCTAACTCCTCCCTACTGTGCCGGCAGTCTATAGATCACACCAGTGTGAACAGTGATTCTGTTCCTCTTCTCTAGGGTGACCCACAGTACCTCTGTCCCTCCATATTCCCTGTAGCTCTGTTGCTTTATGCTTTCTCTCACAGAAAGCACCACACACCCTCCTATCTTTCCCACCCTGTCTTTCTTAAACATAGTATAGCCTGGTATGGGCATGTCCCAGTCATGTTTTTCGGTGCACTTTGACTCAGTAATGGCCACAATATCCAGACTGGCCTCTGCCATAATGGTCTCTAGACCTGAAATCTTATTTCCTAGACTTCTAGCATTTGCACAAATGGCCTTTCCGATTTAAATAGCACTTTGCTGGTTACCCCATGTTTTTCCTTTTTGCCCCTCCTTCCTCCCCTCTCTTTTTAATGCTCCTGTTTATATCCCCCTTCATCTCTGTCACCATGCTGTCTTTACTAATTTGCACCCTGGGGAGTCTCTGTACCCTTCTGTTCTCCCTACCCTCTACTGCAGCCTGTGGGGGGGGTAGTTTCTGCCTCCCTGTTTACTTCCACCTCCCTTCTTGGCTAGTTTAAATGTTCAAAGTAACATTTAAACCATCCACTGATGACTGTGTTTCTCTTCCTGGACAGATGCTGACCATGATCCCTGTATAGGCCTTTATTCATCTAGGTGGATCCCCAGTCTCCAAAGTAACCAAATCTCTCTTCTCTACTCAGGGTGAGTACTGTCCCTTTGGCAGAGGAAAAGCGACAAGAGACAGACAGAGGCACATAGAAGTTTTATTTGCTGTGGTTTGTTCCTTTTTTTGTTTACTGCTGCCTCTCTTTGGGAGATGATCAGAGGCCACAGCTTCAGAGCTGCAGTGCAGACAGGAACTGGCAGTAGTAACACAAGCTCAAAGAATAAGGGCAGAAAGACAGATTTCAAGGATTATTAAAAAATTAGTTTCTAACTTTTTTTATCATTTTGCCTGAGTAAGACAGTGTTTGAGGACTGCAGAGGATGGTGAAACCAGCAATATCAGCTGTAACACTGCAGTGCAAGCGAGTGAGCAATACGTGGCAGCTACTGCACTGTCAATACATATATTAAATTGAAACTTCTAAACAATGTTAAAGGGTGATTGTATTTCGCTTGTTCAGCCGTAGGAATCAATTAAAACACTGGAAATGTTCAGGGGTTTGAGAAAAATGGAGATCAGTGACATTCAGAAAATGTTAAAAGTGCACATTGATTTTTTGGGGGGAGCTGAGTACAGGTCTCCTGCACTTGTTTTTACCTGTATATTAGACAGATCTAATTCACAGGTAAAAGCCAATCAGGTTGCAGAATTTTCCAAACGCATTTGTAAGTCACATTTGTATACAAAACGAACTGTATTGGATAGGCATTTACAACAAAACAAATCACAAATTAGAAAACCTCTTAGAGGCAAGGTTTTCTTATTTGGGTTAGATTTGACAACTTGCCTGAAACATGCAGATCTACTACTACAGAATTTACTGTACTTGTCAAATTTGTCTAAAAGTGATTATTTTAGGTAATCTTGCCTAAGGGGACTGATGACAAATCCTGTTTAGTGTATAAGCAGTGGAAGTTGCATGCCCCATTAAAGGAGATAAGAAATTATTTTACATAATTGCCCTTCCGTCTTCCTTTTCATGCCAGTTATGTATTTTGATATGCATTGACCAATTTTTGATGAATACATGATTTAGCTTGGGGTGCCCTTGGATCTGCATAGAGTTCCACTCTCCTCACCAGCTACTGCTCTTTCTTTTCATATTTCTAAGACATTTTAAAACATCAATAACACCATTTCACTCTATTTCTCTGAATAGTGTGGAATGGTGTTACTGATGTCATAAAATGTTCAGACAGTATGCATAGAGACAGCAGCAACTGCTGAGGAGAGAGGGATTCAGAGTAGTTACAAAAGCAGCAAAATTTAATTTTTAATTTAACAAAAAAGGTCAAAACCTATCAGAATATTTACTAGATACTGAAAGAACAACAGGAGGGCATCAACACGTGTAAAAAAAATCTGTTTCTTATATCATTTCATTTTTATTTTTTGTACTTGTTGGCAAGATGAGCAGAACTGCCCGTTTTCACAAGTGACAAGTGTAGATACATTCAATATTATAGACAAGACATAACTTACAAAATTACAAAGTACACTAGTAGAAAAAACATGCACAAGCAAACACAATTCAATATCAATAACAGGTACATTCAACAAAAGATTCAAGTCATTGCACCAGCCTAAATTTAAAAAATCTAACTGTTCTACAGCAGGTAACAACATCGGGAATAGAATTAAAAAAGGTTTTAGCCCTGAAAGATAGAGATCTCTGATCTATTGCCCTTTTGAAAAGGGGTATCCTGTAAACATAACTTCTTTGAGACCTAGTTCCTTGAGAATTTGACAGTCTAGTAAATAATGACTGAACCTTAAAAGGTAGGAGACCCTGTATACCTTTATAAAGAAAAATACCCATTTTAATATTTATCATGCTCGAAAGTGTGGACACCGGGCTTCCCTAGGTAAATTACAATGATGGTTTTTCTATGGAAGTCCAGTCATAAAGTGATGACTTTAAGTTTAACGTTTTTTCACTGGTACCAGAATATACACTTAAACCACAGTCAAGGGCACTTAGTAGAAAACTATGTGCCAATAGTCTATGTGACTGTGGTATGAGATAAGACCTTATTCTGAACAACATCACTATCTCTGATGAACTTTTTTTATGGTGAACTTTTTTTATGGTACTGATAACATGTGTTTCAAATGAAAGATGGGAATCGAGTGTTACCCCCAAATAATTAAAATTTTCAACAAACTCAATTTTTTCGCCCTTTAAATCAACTATGGAAGTTTTAAAATCCCTAACCATTCTGAGTCCAGTAAAATCCATTACTTTGTTTTCCTTGTATTCAGAATCAATTTTTAGGATGATAACCACTCTTGAAATAGATCAAAATCTTGTTGGACCTACATCGGAGCATCAGATTTGTTTCCTGTTTCAAAAATAACAGCATCGACTGCGTATAAAATCATGTCTGATTTCACACAGAAGGATGGAGCAGCATTCATAAACAAGGAAAACAAAAGAGTGCCAAAAATTGAGCCCTGTGGTACACCACAGTTGCTCATAAGAGTATCAGAGACATTCCAGCTGATTATTGTTCTATGCTCCCTGTTAATCTGATAGCCATCTAACCAAATGATAACTTCTGTGGAGAAGTATACGTCATGAGAATCTAATAACAACAAGTAATCTACTAAGTCAAAGGCCTTGGTGAGGTCCACAAATACTGCTGCAACAGAGTGCCCACTATCTATGGCACTCCGAACACAGTTTGTGAAGCCCACCAAGGCTGTTTCTGTGTTGTGATTAGCTCTGAAACCATGTTGAGAATTTGACAACAGATTATACTTCTCTAGGTGACATGTAATTTGATCAAAGACAATTCTTTCAAGAACCTTTGATAGTGAAGCCAGCAAACATACAGGTCTATAACTGGAGAATAAGATCCTACTGCCTGATTTAAAAATGGGGTTTATGGTAGCCAGTTTCCAAGACCATGGAAAGACACCAAAACATAAGAAGTTGTTAAATAGTGTAGCCAAGTGAAATGATCATTTACTTATTCCTATTTTTACAAGTCTCTAGTCAATTTCATCCTGACCAATATCAGGTTTGGAATTATATTTTAAAACATAATCCCTGATCTGTTCAGGTGAGACAGTTTGAAAGTGCAATTGTGGATGATTATTATCACTTTACTTATTCGAATATATATTATTATCATTGGCCTTACTATTCAATCTAAACTTTTCCAGGTCTCCAAAATAGCTATTAAATATCCTGGTTATTTGTGCTGGGTCATTAACCAATTGATCTTCATCTGACAAGGTAATTACATCTTTTTGAGTCTCCCTACCCAATAGATTATTAAGCCTCTGCCATGTTTTTTAGGATTGCCCAGTGAATTTATCTATTCATTCCTAAAAAAAAGTATCTTACCTCCCTAATATGGGCTTTACATTTATTTCTAAGTGTTTTGTATTTTTGTAGAGTTACTGGATCCCTATTTTTCTTAAACAATTTCCACATTCTATCTTTATTTTTCATTAGTTCTAACAAATTACATGACACCCATTTATTTTTGTTTGCCCTTATTCTCATTTTTAAGGGGAGCTACTTTATTAGCTACTTGATTAAATAGGTCATTGAATGTCTCCAACAAAACATCAATGTCCCTAATACCATTAAGGCAAGTCCAATCCATCTCGTCACAAGTGGCATACATGACCATGGAATTTACAATTTTTACATTTCTAGTTTCTATGTAGCAGGGAGGATTTTTTTGTTTTCTTGGAGGTCCTTTCACAGTAGCCTGGGCAGTGGTCACTCAAACCATTAGGCAATACCCTATGGTTTATAATTTTGTTGGGGTGAGTGACTACTGCCCAGTTAAGTGTGGAACCCCCACCTGTCCTATAATTAAACCTTGTAATGTCGATTATTAGTTGTTGAACTCCCAATTCCATGAATAATTCAAGTGCATTAAAGTTCTGATCCAAACCCCAGTTACAATTGAAATGTCCCATAAGAATTAATTCCCTGTTGGACAGCAAGCTTTTTTTTAACCTCAGAAATTAATTCCAAACCCCTTCCTGTTACACCAGGGGGGAAATAAACTGAGGAAAGTGTTAAATGCTTATCACGTCCAAGTAATAAATCAACTGAGATTATATCACAGCCTGTATTATTAGGATTGGATGCAATTTCTTGAGTTTTGAACTTTGTTTTTATCTAAATCAAGGTCCCACCCCCTTTCTTCCCCACCCTATCCTGTCTAAAAACATTGTAACCAGTGAGTGCTATTTCAGAGTCTTGGGGGCCAATTCCAGGAAGAATGTCACAACTCACCAGCATATGTGAAGTGTGACATTCGCCACTACACCGGGGACCCTGCGCCGCATTCCAACAGTGGCAGGGTCCCGCCACATCCGACGTGAGAGTTACGCCTTGTGGAGGCTAACACAAAAGGCATGGCATAACTGCCCCATATGTCCCAAGTTGCAGCCCACAGCAGCCCACCCCCCAGAGCCTCCCACGGCATGCACTAGGGGGCATGGGAGTGCTGGACAGGTGGCACAGGGGTCTGGGGGCATAGGTGTGAACAGACCCCCAGGGTCCCCGACATTTGGGTGTGGGACATGGACATGTTTGGGGCACAGAGAGCGCAACAGGACCATTGCCACAGTGCAGCAATAGGGGCATCCAATGGATGGCACCATCGGATGCCCCTTAGAGCATCTCCGAGCTGCCCTAAGTTCACTCCACCAGTGTGGCACCTGGAATTGTGGCAGTGGGTTATGGCAGCCGCCCTCTTGGAATAGGGTGCAGTTGCTGCCATAACCCACCTTTGCGCCATGTTGTTGTGGGCTGCGGCGTAGTGGGTGGCATAACCCTTGGTTGGCATAGCCCACAGCTGACATACTGCAAGGTGCCTCTTGGAATTGGGCTGGTGTAATGCATGGTGCAAGTCATGGATTATGCCAAGGGGTTTGGCATATCTCTACTTGCACCGTTGCACGCCGACTTGGATTCAGGCCCTTGGATTTTACTATTCAACCATGTTTCAGGCAAAGTTATGACATCAAAGTCAAACTGAGCTACCCAGGCTTCAGACAGACACCTTTTAGCAATAAGGCTTTGTACATTTAAATGCACTATCTTAACAGAGGAAGCCCTTGTACTAAATGCATTTATAGCTGGAACACAGGTGAACTCCTCTTCAGAACTGTTAAACTGCAGGCCAGAGTGAGGATGAACTGTCCCAGATATTAAGAGAAAGAGAACTATAATCTTCCTAAACAACACCCTATTGATGTTATTTTCCCCTTTCTGTGCACTCCCTGGTTACAATATTAATTTTAAAAGAAAAACTACTTTGAATCACCACTAAATTATCAAAACAGCCCCACATTAAATTGGCTGACCCCATTTCAATATTAGAAGTTGTATTATTTTCAAAACAAGTTAGACCAAAACAATTTGTATAGCTTCCTTTTACATAGCTATGTTGTAGCTTAAGGGAATCAGGTTTACTTACATGAGAATGGTCATTCAATATTATCGGCTGGTGCAACTTTAAAATCTGCTGAACCCAAGCTATGTCCCAGCAATGCCAAATACTGTAGGTGCATTTTTTGCATGGGGACTCTGGATCAGTGCAGCATCACTGGGGACAGGTTTCTTGTGCTCGACTTTTTCACTGTATTTATTTCCATAGACTGGGAAAGAAAAGTTAAGAAATATTTTCTTCTTTTCAGCCTCACAGGGGTGGGGTAAGGAAATATTGGCTGATACTGAACCAGGTTAAGCTGCTGGTGTTTTTTTCAAGTAAATGTGCTTAAATTGGCCAGAACACAGGAGGACATTCCATTACTCTTTTCAACAAGACTCATGGGATCTTTAACATCCACCTGAACAGCCCTAAAAATAGGTTGCCAGGATCTTGGTCTAACATCTCATCCAACAGACAGCACCTCACAGCAGCAGAGTGTCCCCCCAACAGCATGCTGAAGCGTCAGTATGGTTACTTATAACCAAAGGGAGTGTGTCCTTTGCAGAACTACCATTAGACTTTAACTTTGGTGGTGACTGGGGTTGAGACAATTCGGAAAATGCAACAACAGTGCTGTTACAATTTATGTGTGTCCATTATCACATTCCATTGTCTTATGAAACGCAACAAAGGGTATGTTTAGACATCTTATGAAACATGCTTGAAAATGCCACTGTGCATGTGCATTTGGCGAATATTTAAATGGTTATAATGTTTTAATTTGGCATCTTTCAGTACACCCTCTTTGTGTCAGGATCTAATGAATCTGCCAGTTTCAGACATAAAATAAATCTTTACTTTTTCATTTTTCTTCATGAGACATGAAACATGAGTTAAAAATGGAAAATGTTACTATTTTGCACCATCTGCAGTTGTAAAACTGCCTGACCAAATGTGGCAGTTTCTGAGATCCTGCCATAAAGGAGGTACAACTGTAGCCCAACTTCTCTGATGCCTAGTTTTAAAGAGAACATAAACCCTGTTGTTTATATTTTTTATTAAAATTGCAAATTTGGGCATGTGTAAAATCTGTTTAATAACTCCAGTATATTATTGTGTGTGTTTCATTTGAAACAGTCTCATTTGTTTCCTTATTTAGAGTCCCTTGTTAATGCAACACTTTTCTCATCCTATATTCTTCATTTTTTAATTACTTAGCAGTTCCAGAACCCAATTGCATTAGTTTGATGAAAGCCATGCATAGACAACTTCATTGTATGATTCAGTTAAACTGAATTGTCCATGTACTGTCTGTTTTGTATCTGATTTCTGTGATGTGGAACCTTTGTAAAGGAGTCTCTGACTCAAAGGTACTTTTCCGAAACCTCAATAAATAAATAAATAAAACTGGGTTCGGGAACTCATGAGTAATTCAAAAATGGATATTGGACAAGAATAAAGGCAGCATTAACAAGGGATCCAAAATAAGGAAACAACAGGACTATTTCAAAACAAGCACAGAAAAACAGTACACTTGGGTTATTAATCAGACTTGCCCAAATTTATCAAATATGTAAACAACAGAGTTTAAGCTCCCTTTAAAGAAGGATAAGTCATAACGTGGGAAAATTGTCATTTAATATATTTGAGTTCCTATTCAACCCTAATTTATTTATTTGTATTTATTGACCAGCAAAATCACTCTGATTTTCAGGTGTGTCCTGGAGAGTTTGTGACCTGGACATTCTTTATTGACAGGTGGGTGGTGCTGGCTAAGACACCAGGGAAAATCCCCTACCCTTATGATAAGGGCCATAACATCTTACATTTCGACCTAGACAGTCACCAGAGAGGGGCAAAAGGGACCTCAGTTTAACATCTCTTCTGAAAGAAGGTAGTCAGTAGTGCATACCCCCCTCCCCCATGCTGTATTACAGTGTCAGTGTTGCGTATCAGTCCAAGTTTCTGATATGGAACTAGGACACACAACCTTCTGACCTTTCAGCCTCAGAGGCATGCATGCAGCCTACTGCCACTAATTATAGTAGCACTACCATACAACTGTAATGCAGGTATACTACTGGTATACTTTTTCTATTATGAAGCATCATCATATATCTTAAGTTTCTTCAGTACAAAGCTTATAATAAATTACAGGTCTGAGGCCAACACCACAGAATCTCCCTAGGGATCAGTACAGTAGTTACATCTAGAATTGTGAATTTTCTATTGGTTCAATTAAAACCTTCTATCTTCAGTCTGTAACTTGATGTACATTAACAGTGTATACATGAGAAGATACTGTTCAGCAATTATTTTGTAGGAGGTGGAGCTTTATTTTTATCGAGTTAAATGATATACTACTACTGTTTTGGGACACATATTGGTACCAACTCACCTCAGAAGAACAGAGATCAATAGTACAAAAAATCAGTGATGGGAGATCCAAATATTTTATTGTGTGCTGCATGTTGAACCATTACAGAAACTGCTGTCTAATAAGATGTACAGTATGAAAAGCAGGTTGTTTTCTGAATCTTGAAGATAATGATTACCTAAATGTTTAGCAATTATTAGTTTTGTGTGCTGTGGACTATAAAATGTTCAACTATTTTCTAACACCATGCAGCTGCCAACATACCTTTGCTACTAATTCTCTGAGCCCCCAATCTAGACTGCTTATTCTTTAAATGCTCCCTGCAGTCCCATTAACAGTTCTGAATGTACTACAGTCAGGCTTCTCTAAACAGTTGGAGATGGGTATAGTAAATATTAATAATAACATGTCGGCTCTGAGATCTGCTGATGGCATGAAGTTCAGGATCCGGCAGGTTTCAACAAACACTGGCAGGTTGTCATTCCTGTTCAGGAGACCATCAGTCTGGAACTCCTTGCCTATGCACTTCAGGCTGAAGACTTCTCCAATAAAACTGGGCCCTATCAAAAGGTGGGCTATATAAGAAGCCATGAAACCACTAATTTGTTGCCAGGACTATGGTAAGGGTTAAGGTCTCTCAGAGACATGGCCCGCCAGTCTACTCCTTAGTGTCTTGTACATGTTACACCTAGAGCCCACTATAAGTTGCTGAGTCGACACTGTGCAGTATATGTACTAATCTGAAACTGCTGAAGCATATATCCTAATTCTGAAACTGCTAAATGTAATCCTATTGTATGACAGATGCCTTTGTATCATATTGCCATGTACTGTTTGATAATGTAAATTGGAATATTTTGTACAAAAGATGCCTTTGTATTGTATTGTTCGGTAATGTAGTTGACTTCCACTGATGTTGATCTTACTGATATCCCTTTTGTACTGTAATGTCCTCGGTAACCTGGACTTCTGCATATGGTACCCATTGAAAATGAGCCTCAGCTCAATTGGGGTCTGTCCATGTCATATCACTAAAAATACCACCAACAGCTTAATCTGGTTCAAGGTCAGTTGGCATTCCTCTGTATCCCCTTCCCCAGGTCGTGCCTGGAAAATAGGCAGAATTTGTTTAGTGCACTTACCCGGTCAACAAAAACTAAATAAAAAAATATTATGTGACAATGATTGTGACTAAAGAATTTTACTACTACTACTACTACTCTAGTACAGCTGCAGTTTGGCAGAGCATCACAACTACCTCACCCACCTGTGACTGGATGCATTCATCAGTGGCCCTCACTAATGGATGTGTCCTCTGGAGAAAGAAAAGCATCTGTCCAGGCCACCTCTGTGCAGACTGTTGTTGAGCAGCTTCTAAAAACACAAAGTAAATGACATCAGCATGTGTGACACATGCCACAATTACTGAGCCACAAGTGGTATGTGTTCTTTGAGGTACATCAGGCAGGTGTGCATTGGACATGGCCCTCTGTGCACTGCATGCCCTAGTTGTATGGAAGCAGCATGCACTTGTGTTGTGCACATGGACACATCCAGATATGAGGCATGATAATGCATGCACCAAGCAGGACAAAGTAATAAAGGTGTGGATGATATGAACATGTTTCAACAGTTCATGCCCCATGAGTGATGATATGGTTGCATTGTAGGAGACAAAGCTTATTGGTCTGTCAGGGTCAGCTGCCTCATGGCTAGTGCAGAATGATCAGGGGTTAAATTGTGCGGGAGTCCACAGGAGCGAAGTTCCACCACCTCTTAAAAAATTGTACAACAGTTCCACCACCTTTGTAATCTTTCTCCATTCACTAATATAGGGAGTTCCATCAACTAGCAATGACAGTTCCACCACTGAGAAATGTAAACATGAGAGTTCCCCTACCTAAACATTTCCAAGTTAACCACTGAGAAAGGTAATTTCCAGGTGTTACTGCAAGCTGCATCGCACTGTCACAGCAGTGCTGAAGCATTGGTACAGTATATTGATGTGATATAACAGTGATGCATGTGGCATATGATGCATGGTATGGAGTATATGAGTGGATACCATTGGCAGTGAGACACACACACATATGCACATTCCAGTTTGTGTTGCTGGCATAGTGCTGTGTTTCATGGTGTGTCAGCAATACATCCTGTATGGAGACACCTGTGGAAGTGTATTTTGTGAATGTTGCCATGCAAGTCAGCCACACTGCACAGCATTGTGTATGATGCATACAAATCCTGTACCCACACAACACACAGTTAACTGGGACACACAACAGTAGTGTTGAGGACCACAGGCAGAGTGGAGGGGCCCATAGATGCATAGACAGTACAATGTGCACAAGGTACCAGCCGGTTAAACATGTACAACAGCTTATGCAACTCCTGAAAACTCACATGTGATTAACATAAGTGTGAATGATGTGCAACCTCATAGCACATATATGCAGCATACTAAAAAAAAACAGCTGCGCTCCAGTGCTGGATCACCATACACCAACCCAATGTCCTTGCACTGGTTTAGACTTGGCTCTCCAAGACCACCCCTGACCCATTCATATCTTTCCCTGGTCACTCAGTCTTCAGACTGGACAGAGTGAGTAAATGGTGCTGTGGCTGTGCAATATACTAGTGGCACTCCTTACTGGTCCAAGCTATACCACCACCGGCCCTGGACCACGGAGCCCAAGCCATGTCCTTAAAGATCACATTAGACCCATCCAAGGCACCCCTAACAATCACTGTGGCTTACATCCCACCACGCAAGTGGTCCCATGCACTACTCTCCATCACAGAATACATTGCCAGCCTCCCCCATAAATCTGAACATATCATACTGGGTGACCTCAACCTAAACTGGCTTGCCAACATGGCTTCTGCCTCCAAAGATGCACTCACAGCCCTTGACCTCCACCAACTGGTGTCCCATCCAACTAGGTGCAACCCAATCAGTGGCATGCATACCTTGTTGGACATTATACTCTCCAACTGGACCCATAAAATCATGGACACTGTGGTCCTGCCAAACTCCCTCAGTGATCACTCCCCAGTAATTTTTACATGGTCAGGCAAGCAACCTGCACCAGCACCAACCACCACTCTCGGACACCACCTCCGCCCCAGAAACCTTTCTAAATTCAAGAAACATCTTGCTCACTGGGACTGGTCCCCAATATACCAGGCTACCAGTGTGGATGTAGCACTAGACTACTTCTACAACTCCTTCAACCTAGCCTGTGACACCTTTGCCCCCTTAAAAAGACCCACACCAAATGGCAAAATACACCATGGATATTATCATCCCTCATCCAGCAGGTAAAAAACAGGGACAACCTATGGCATAAAGCCTCAGACTCAGGAAAACCTGCAGACAAGCAGGCCTATCGAGCAGAATGGAATAGATGCACCTGGGCCATTTGCAAGGCAAAAGCCAAACACTACAGGGCCACCCTTACTGCCTCCTGGAGTTCATGGTGTAAATTCTGGGATGACATAAAAACCCTAAATGGCAAATCACAGACCCCACCCCTCCCAGATTGCAAAAAATGGCGCAATCACCAAAGGAAATTGCCAACACTCTCAACACCAGCTTTACCAACCTAAGTTCACTACTCCCCTTCAATTTCTTCAAACCCATACCCATCTCATACCCCCCCCACATCCCATGTCCACCTTTCTATCTCTAGACTATCACCCCTCAGGAAGTGGAGCCTTCCCTTGCCAAGGCCCTAAATGGGTCCAGCCCCCTTAAAGACCCACTGGATATTAAACTCCTCCTCCTGGCTGTGGATGTACTGCTCCCCCCACTTACTGGACTGCTGAACTGCTCCCTCTACCTCAGACAGTTCCCCAAAGAGTGGAAAAATACGGCTGTAACACCCATCCACAAAGGAGGGGATCACCTATCTCCTGGGAACTACCAACCAATTTCCATTCTCCCCCCTCCAAAGCCCTAGAAAAGGTAGTGGCAGACCAGCTGAAAAACTACCTAGACACCCATAACCTGCTCTGCAAAGAGCAGCATGGATTCTGGGCTGGACATAGCACCACCACAGCCCTCCTTGAATTCTCAAATCATATCCACTCAGCACTAGACAAGGGACAAATGGCAGGAGCTGTGTTTACTGACCTATCCAAGGCCTTCGACATAGTCAATCACCCTCTCCTGCTTGACACACTCTTGCAAATGGGTTTCTCACAAGGGCCCCTGAACTGGATCTCAAGCTACCTGGCATCCAGGACACAATGTGTCAGGATAAACACTATACTATCCTGCACCCACCTCGTCCACTCTGGAGCTCCACAGGGCTCCATTCTGAGGCCGTTACTTTTTAGTCTGTTCCTCAATGCTCTTCCCACCTCATGCCCCTGAAAGATCCTACTTAATGCCAACAACACCATCCTCTGAGCCTCCCACATCAACCCTACCAGTCTGCAGGCCTCACTTCCACACTCTTTCAGCCAGGCTGAGCACTGGTTCACTGAGTGTAGGCTAGTCATTAACCTGAAAAAAAAACAAGACCATTCTATTTGCACACCACCAAAGCAAATTAAAAAATGCACATCTCCAAATCCTCTTCAGTTCCCTCCACCCCCGTGAGCAGGTCTCATCTTATAAATACCTTGGAATTATCTTTGACCCTGCTCTCACTTTCCACGCACACATCAGCACACTCACATCTGCATCTAATGCATGTATTGGCCTTCTTTACTGCCACAAGGATTGTCTACCACTGGACGCCCTGCGACTAGCCATCACCTCATCCGTCATGTCCCTGGTTGACTATGGACTACTGTTCTATGCTGCTGCAGACTCCATGGCTATCAACAAAATAAAAGTGGTCATCAACAAAGCCTGCAGGCACCTGTCCAATGCGGACCGAACAACGCATACGTGCACCCTCTACTCCCTCACCCAGATTCTCAATTTCAAGAAAAGGCTCCAGTACCAGGCCTGCCTCATGGTCAAAAAATCCCTCCTAGGACTAACACCTCCTGGAGTATCGGCATCCCTAGTTACCAACACACCCATGGTACACACTCGCAGCTCTGAACAAGTGTTAATGGCCATCCCAAGGGTCAGGACAACCTTAGCCCAGAGATCCTTTCCCGTAAGGGCCCCTACCTGGTTTAACTCACTACCCCCATTGGTCACCTGCTACCCAAGCTTGGTCCTTTCAAGACGGCCTTCAGAAACCACCCCCTCACCTCCCGCACCTGCACCTGCCCACAATAGGCTTACCATACAGCCTATCACTAGGACTACCGCTGCAGCACTGCTTCTGTGGTATTATCACTAATGAGCCTGAACAGTGACAAAGTCTAATCTCCAGATTGATTACTACCTAGGACCTATAACATGTTTTTGTAATGTATTGACTTGATTAGCTAACACTCTGTATAGGCCTCCTCATATATACTCACTAGTACTCACTACATAATGTGAACTGGCAACATCTACTGACAGCTACCCCACTGTAGCTAGAGTATTACGTTAATAGTACACTGTAACTGTTCCACACTCTGTACTGCAACTGTATTGTATATAATGTGTTATTCCACTCTGTACTACAATGGTATTGTTTATAATGTGTTATGTTGTCTATTGTTAAATGACGTGGAGCCTTTGGAAATGAGTCCACGATTCAAAGGTTTGTAATTCTGATACTTTAAATAAATAAATACATTAAAAACTGCTGTATTCACCTATGCCTTGTGCCTAACAGCTACCAGAAGCATGCTGATGATCACGACACCAGCACACCTTGGACAAGATTACCTGATATATAACACATGCATGCGCATAACAGGGCCATTCCTTTTCTGCTTGGTGTCTATATGATGCTGGTCACCTGAAGTGCCTTCAGGTGTTTTGCCCTCCTGCTGGCACAAATCATCCCACCTCTGATGACATTGTGCAGGTGTCCTGGACACACCTGCTATGCCACCATCTTCAATATTGTGGGCCAAACACTAACATCTCCTCCAAAGGAGGTGGTGGGGGCTGAAATGGTGGAGAGATTCAAGTGGGCATGAGACAGACATAGTGGGTTGGGAAGTAGGGGAAAGGAGAGGGCCAGTGGAAAGGGAGATGAGTAAGGGGGGGAAGGGCAGACTCAATGGGTCATTGGGGTCCTTTTCTGCTGTCATGATTCTGAGTCATATCAGATGACCTAAAGGTGGGCAAGCAATGTGAGAGGGCAGCAAGGAGGGCTAGGGGGATACTGGGATGCATAGGGATAGGCATCACCAGCAGAAAACAAGAAGTTATTATCCTCTGTACAGACAGCTGGTGAGACCACATCTGGAGTACTGCGTGCAGTTCTGGAGACCCAATCTCCATAAAGACATAGACAGGATGGAAGCTGTCCAGAGGAGGGCAACTAAAATGGTGCAGGGTCTGCACTGGAAGACATATGAAGAGAGACTTAGGAGCTTATAATATGTATAGCCTCGAGGAAAGGAGGAGAGGGGGACATGATAGAAACTTTCAAGTACCTCAAGGGAATCAACAAAGTCCAAGAGGGTAGCATCTTTCAAAAAAAGAGGTGTGCAAGAACAAGGGGGCACAATTTGAAGATAGAAGAGGGGCGGCTCAGAGGTAATTTAAGGAAGTATTTTTTCACAGAAAGGGTTGTGGATGTATGGAACAGCCTTCCAGAGGAGGTTGGTGAGTCAAAAACAGTGGTGGAATTCAAGCATGCATGGGACAGTCATAAGGCAATTCTAGGGGGTTGGGGTAGGAAGAAGTAGGCTGCTGGTTAACTAGGATCTGCAGCTTATCCATCAGGTAGGGAAATGGGCAGACTGGGTAGGCCAAGCGGTCCTTATCTGCCATCAAATTCTATGTTTCTATGTTTCTATGATTCTTACTCTTTCCACACCAGGGATTCTCATACCTTCTCCATTCCCCACCATCCTCTACTAGACAAGTTGTTTTCTCCTACTGTCTCCCTTCACTCAGGAATTTGCTCCTCCTCCCCTCTGCCTTGCACCTCATTCCCTGCATTCAAGTGGTCAGCTGAGGCATATTCCTCTGCCTTTCTGTCCCTGTCAACCCCCTACTTGACTTTTCATCTTCTCCATTCTGACCCACCTCCTGCTTGAACACCCATTTAATTGTGGTTATTTGTGACTCCTCCCGAAATCTACTTTCTGAACCCACTAGCACTTTCACCTACTCCAACAGGCACTGTGCACCTTACTGTAGTCTGTCAAGATTTCTCTCATCTCACTACATCAGTTCATACCATTAATGTATTTGGCCTCACATTGCTGGTATTGTATTGCTGCCTTTGTAATCTGTATGCTGATGTTTTGTAAACTTGTTCCTCCTGTACTTCCCTCCCCCGGGTTGCACCTGGAAACGAGCCTTGTCTCAGTGTGCCTTTCCCAGTTACCAATTTTTAAATAAATAAATATCAATTTCTGTGTTGAGCATTGTGAAATATGGTGCTTTCCTAGAGTGTGCTGACTTCTTGCTAGACGTTTTAAGTAAGGGATTTGCTATCTCATGGCAGCACCTGTTGCCAGCACTGGAGAGCATGGATCCCCCCTGGACTGTTTGTTGTCCACCGTGTCAGTGTGACTACATCCACTGTGCATGTGTCTCAGAGCTGTGATGCACATTCTGTTCTGTGTGTCAGGCACAATACCACAAATCACATACAGTGGCACAGGGTGTTGTTGGGGGAGGATGTGTATCATCTACACATGTGTGCTGTACATGTTAATGGGTGCAAATATTGCAGCAGCACTGTTAGTTATGGCCACAGATAAACACATGCTTGGCACTGGCATGCATGTAAAGTGTTGTGGTACACAGCAGTGGCTGTGGCCTGCCCCTGCTGCTGATACATATCCCTGTCTTGTGTCATGCAGATTCCTCTGAGGGCAAAAGCAGTGATGGTGATGCCATGGATGAGCCAAGGGAGGATGCACAGCAGCTACTACCAGCTGAAGGGCTGCTGGTGCCAGAAATGTGCATAATGTACACACCCCCCTCAACGACCTGTCCAGCCGCCCCCCACAGGTCCTTACAGTAAAAGGTGCTGCATAGTGAGTCCATTGCCTCCCAAGAGGCCATGACTGTGGAGATGAGAAACCTCACAGTAGCTGTCATGGCACAAAGGGATCATTCAGCAGTGGAACTGGAGTGCCATTTGCAGGCCACAATCAGTCTGAGTGATTTTGTGCAGCAGTGTGCAATGTGGTGCCAGGATACAATGCTGCATAGGAAAACTGTGGTATCAGCATCACAGGCTGCCTCACTGGTTTGGATTGCCAAGGCATGTGAGCAGTTCTCCTAGGCACTAGGCATCCAGCCAAATGACACTGACCATGAAACACATGCACATCTGTATACCTTCCTTGGCCAGGGACCTGTGGCCCTCAGGGCATCATGCACTGGTGCCTGTTGCATGGCCATCTCTGTGACCCTCACTGCAGGCAAGGGCTAAGGGCATGGGGCATGTTACACCAGACAGGCATGGTGGTGCACAGGTCCCACCACTCTCAGCAGGTTCCCTGGAAGATTTTATTAAAGCCCCATGGTGCTATACACATTGCAGGGGTGCATGCGGCACCAGCCATGGTAGTAGGAGAACATAGACATGATACGGTATGTTGCACAGATGTTCCTTGGGGTCTGGGCCAAGTGCAGGGTTTGTATCTTCTTTTGTTTTTGTTCTGGGTGTATCCCTGTGAACCAGTAGTACATGCTCAGTACCAGTTGTGGTTGTGGTGTACTGTATGCTGAGCGAGGTCCAACTATGATAAATATATAGTATATAGTTAGCCCCCATTGTGTATGGATTTCTATACACATAATTTTCTTGTTGTAGAACAGATCAAAGGTTACCAGAAGTTGTTGTAATGCAGTTCAAAGGTCACAAAAGGATGTTGTAGTATAGTAGTGACATCACTACTATTCTACAACAACTTTCCCCTTTGAAGTTTGTCCCAACAGTTTCTCCTCATGACGTTCACCTGTACCCCACCCACACCCAAAAAACAAATCTTACATTTACATTTTACATTTTAGCTTTTAAAAGTAATTTTTTCCTTGTTTTTACTAAGAACAAAAGTAGTGCAGCCAGCTCCATTTTATTTAGTCATATACTATAAAACCTACATACTATAAAAAAAATAATATATGGGCAACCAAAACGCCACTCAACATGTGTTTCCATCTCAGGGTTCAGATGACATCAGGGACCTCTTGAACTTCACTCTCAGGGTTCCAATGATGTCATCTCAACCTCTCAAAGGAAACACAGCCTTGTTGTGTATTATTGCTGATACATTATTCTATACAGTATGTGTATATAATGTGCTATAGTGTGCACTGTGCCTTACATTCTTTCAACAAATTTCTGAACAATCACTCAGTCCTACCTCCCTAGATTGTCTAGCCATTCATGGGTTTTGCTGCTCATTTTGGACCAGGGGCTGGTCCCCAGGGTCTGCATGGCCACCCTTATCTGGTCACCTTCAGGAACATGCATTGGTATTCCACAATGGACTGCAATGCTTGAAGTATGCAGTAGGCCAGGAATATTTGGCACTCTATTGCAGAGCTATACTACAGAGCCCTCTTGGACCAGTTCAGGCACTGGGATCTCATTTTGAGGATTCTGAAGACCCTTTCTATGATCTTCTTGAAGGCCCAGTGGGCTTCATTCTAATGCCCCTCATCCACAGTGACTGTCTGCAATACTAGAAGCATTAGCCAGGGGAATAGGGACATGCACAGTTACCTCTGTGTTGGGGGTGGAATGCATCTGACTAACTGATTGGGGTGGGGAGTGTAGTGGAAATAGGAGATTACCAAGTAGCCATCCACCTTGCATTTATCCAGGCTTCAACATCTGGCACAGACAGGAGTTGTACCACATAAAGGCATCATGCTCCACCAGGGTACCTCACCACCACATTGGTGATGCAGTAGTCGCATCACACATAGCCTGGATATTGAGGAAGTGGAAGCCCTTGTGGTTAACAAAGGCCTCCCTCTCCTTTCTAGGTTTTGCCTTGACAGCAATGTGGGTGCAATCCACAGCACCCAATATGCTTAGGAAGCAAGCAAACTGATAAAATACCTGCACTGTTGCTGCTCTCTGCTCCTGTGACATTGAGATTGTTATATGGTTATCACACCACCTAGTCAGGGCATTTAGAAACTGGGACCAGAGGCAGGACATTGCTGACTGTGTTATCCCTAAGGTATGCTTACATGGCATTTGGAATATGCCAGTGGACAGAAAGCACAGTGCTAATTTGACCTTTAGTTCTGTTGACAGTGCTTGACTCCAGCATGTGGTGCTCAGGAGGTACTCCTGAAATACAGCACAGAGTACCTGGATGGTGTTGCAGTTCAGTCTGTAGTGGTCCACTATCTGCTGGTTAGACAACTCTAGAAAGGTATGCCATGTCCTGTATGCCCTGTTGAGGGTATATGGCCAGGGGGCTGGCCTGTGCCATCAGGCAGCATTATGATGGGCCTCATCCACCTCCTGCAGCATCTCCAATGTCAGCACAAACTGGGCCATGGTGTGTGTGTGTGTGTGTGTGTGTGTGTTTGCCTTAGGTTTCATTGACTTTTATAGCTAACTGTGGCCTGGCATGCCTGCACACACACCTGTGCCTGTTTGTGAATGATTAAGACCAATTTTCCATCAGTATTATTTTTGTGCTTGTTATTCAATAGTCAGCACTCATAATTTGTTTTCAACATGTGACTGTGCCAGGCATTCACACCCCCGGCCTTTAGTATCATTGCTTTAGCACTGCTGGTTTTGTGTGTGTGGCATCACTTTTTTTTTTTTTTTTGTGACTTCAAGTTTAACTAGCAAGTTGTTCCAGAGACATGAGGATAAGGAAAAGATTATCCCTAGTAGAGCATTGCAAGGTGATATGTCTTTTGATGATACATGTATAGTATACAAATAAAAAGTAGTTGATTTATAAAATGAACACAAGATCTAACAGGAAGACAACAGGTCTTCCACAAGTAACAAGTTAGGAAACTTTCTACTTGTAGGCAGGCCTTAAAAACTTAATAGTCCTTGTTGTAAAAGGAGTAAAAGGATTGTCCATGTGTCTTCAGCCTGTGAAGAAAGTATGTGATTTCAGAAATGCCAAGGAAAAATGCATAAAGAACTATTGTTACACAGCACAATAAAGATTCAGTTCTTCCTCAGATATAGTCTCTTGTATAGTAGTTCAAATTGTCAGTCTCTGGTATATTAATCCTATCCCCAGGGGGGCTCTGGAAGTCATGAGGAGGAGGTAGCATCGTCCCTCCAGGAACAACAAACTAGGTCTGAGAGGTTGGAGTCCGGCGGGGTTCTGTCTAGTCATCTGCTCCTCCTCATTGCATCTGGAGGAGTCTCTAGGGTTGCCAGAGTTCAAGGTACTTTGGGAGTCGGAGTTGCAGGGTAGCTATGATCTGCTCCATGAACTCCAAATCTGCTGCCTTAGTCCTCCAAAGGGCTATTACTGGGGGAAGGGGATTTGACCATTGCAGCATTATGCACTTAAGGGCTGCCACATGCAAAATCTGTGTAAGTTTTAATTTCTTCTGGGAACTATTCAGGAAAGTGGGAAGACACAGAACTTAGTTTTGGAAGGTGAATAGAAGCTGGCCTGGTGCTATAAGCTGTAGTTCCCCATGTAGCTGCTTCCAAAAGGCGTGAAGGATTATGCAGTCCCAAAACACATGGTACTGGGTCCCCACTCCACAGCACTGCCTCCAACACAAGTCTATGTAAGTTGTGTGGAAGTGCTTTGTAATTGTCGGTATGCAAAAATAGCTTGTGAGGATTCTCCAGCTGAACTCCCACCATGTAGGGGAGGCAGTTATAGCCCAACCTACTCAAAGACGCTTTGTCCAGAGTGGTGCTGGGAGGGGGTGCCACTCTCTGCCTCCCACAACAGCCGAATCTGTTCAAGAGAAGAATCTGTAACATGGGAGTAACATGGGAGTGCTGTAGTTCTGAGACTAGCTTGGCCTTGTTATCACTTTTGTTCTCACAAACCACTTGAATACCCTTGTCTAGGTGTCTTTTCTAAAAATGAGGGCATCCCTAAAACAGTAAATTTATGTATTATATAAAATATATTGAATATGTTACAAATAATTTCCTGTACTGATATTTGCATAAGACATTTCTGTTAGTAAGCTGTCTTTGTGATTTTCTGTAAGTTTGCACTCATGCAGGTATAGCCAGTATTAATTATGTTCCGAAGGGCAGGACAGTGATATTTTATGACGATCATATTGGGTGTTCAATTAAATAATATTTTTTTGGGGTACAGTAATTAAGTATAAAATTAAAAATTATTAACTGATATATGGCCTTAGAAATTATGTTAAATATATTCTTTTAGTAACCTCTGTAGCATCTTGTGTGTTCTACGAAAGTGTTATCAAAACATTCTATAAATCCAAACAAGGCATGCTGTTTTTGTAATGCTCATATCAGATAGTTTGCCTTTCAGTACAGCAGTTCTAACAGTTGTTTTTTGAGGGGAAGGGCAGTATGCATTTTAGCTGTATACATATTAAGTTATTTGTATAACATGAGAAATCGAGCTTCATTTAAAGTGTTGATAACATCCACTGCACATTGGAAGTTTTGTAAAAGTATGCAAATTAGAAGATGTATTGTTTTTGTAATACTTATTGTCTAGTATTTTTAAAACCCTTTCCTAGTTAAGCCTTTAGTATTGTACATTATAATTGTAAATAGCTATTAGCACAATCATGTGCTAGTCAAAGAAAAGTACAGTACTGTATTCATCAGCAAATTCAATGTACGGTAGTAACTGTAAAATAAAATATTGTCTGCCATATTTTCCATACACTCATTATATTTGGATACAGCTAATAGAAAAACAATGGACAGCCGGCCCCATGGCATGGAGATCTGAGGTGCTACAAAGTGCTTTACCTCCTGCCACACCGACAACCCAGATTCAGGAATGGACTCAGGTCACTGGAAGTCAGCTGAGGAGGGAGAGGACTGAGCATCCAAGGGACTGCTCTTCTCGCCCAGGGAAGGGATGGCTTGTCATCCCAGCCTCAGCTGCCCCGAGGTGGAGGCCTGGGGGTAGAGTGAGTCAGGGAGGCAAAGTACAGGAGGTACCTGCAGAGATTCATGGGATGGGCATGCCTCCACTTGCAAGTCCAACGCTCTGTGGGAGGGATGGGCAGGGAGAAAAACAAGAGGAAAATGGATGTTAGGGGGCTTCATGAAGCCTGGCCCAGCCATCTCCTCATCCGTGCTTCCACCAGGTGAGCAACCTGGTCATCCTTGGGCTTGATATTCTGGGGGGGAGGACAGCCCTTCCCACTCAGCCCTGCCACGAGAGGGGAACTCGTGAGGAGAACTACGACCAGGCGCATGCTGGGGGTAGGCAGAGAGCCATCCCGGAGGGGCTGGGAATCATATGAACATATGAAAGTAGTCAGCAGAAGGAGACCACAAGGTTTATCTTGTCCGCTCAGAGTGATGCAGGGTCCTGGTTTTATCCTTACCTCAGGGACCCTGGCCCACTCTTTCCCTCCTCCATCCCCCTTCCCCTTCCCTTGTCCAATGACTTCCCTACCCATTTGTTCCAGAATCTTTGAAAGAACCCACTGTCTTAGCTGCCACCACCTTCTTTGACCGCTCATTCCAGGCTGCTACCACCCTCTCTGTAAAGAAATGCTTCCTCACATCCCTTCTGAATCTATCCCCTGGATGTAGAAGGAGGATAAAAACCTGTATAGACAAAAAAGAAAAACAGTGGACAAAATATTTAAAGCTAGCATACAGAATTTGATAAGAAAAATAAAAATAAAAAATGGATGGCAGACAGTTTCTATTTCTGCCTTACAGCCAAGTTGATATAAACATTTCATTCATGAAGCAGTATCTAAATATAATTGTGTCTGCAGATATGTGACACTATTAACAACATAAAAAATAAAATTGCTTTAGTTGTTCATGCAGCACATTTTTCAAGACTGTTACCTCAACTCTATGAAAATGAAAAAGGTAACTTGTAATACTTTGGAACTGTGCTTTTGCTCCATAACCATATTTAAACAAAAGTATTCCTCTTTTGATGTCCACTGATACATGTGCAAAGTGAAGATTTTGCTGACACATGCTTAAAATCCCTGTAGTACAGTATATACAGTAGGCCAAGTTAGTAAACTCATGTTTAAATCTCAGATGGTAGCATGAGGTCTACAAAGGGTCACAATTTATAGAGTGTGTCCACAGGGAAAGTTTCCCTTGTCCTCAGGGTATTGTCTGTACTTTAAACTGACCAAGAAAAATAGTTGATTATGCAAGTGTCAGGCTGATACTATTAGGCAGTCTATTTGAATTACTAACACAACAGATGTTTGCTGGGCACCACCATGCAGTCTGAATACAGTTATGCTAATTTGGCAGTGTTTCCCTTCAAGTAAGCTCTGAGTCATTAGAGCACACAGCTAGTCGAGGTCCTTCTGTCTAACTAATAATTGGCTATTATTGATATTAATTAACATTTTTTGCACCTTCCCACATTTTTGACCTAGTATCTGTTGGTTAGTCTAATCACCGTGGCCTATTAAAAGCCGAAATTCAAGGCCTACAGCATTCACGAGTCATTTATCAAAAAGCAAACAAGGCCAATTAAATAGGCAGCCAGACAGTTGTCTTGATTTGCTGCTGACTGCATCTTGATCGCCATTATAAATTGCTAATAGGGCAGAAACTGCTAAGCATTGCATCTGCAGGGGGTGGCTATTGCTCATTTCCCGGCTGGTGACAGGTGAGGGAGGCCAGTGATGGTCTTATTGATGTGAGTTGCCCATCAGTTCGTAGTTATTGTGAAAGCTCATGATGCTACAGCTGATCCCTTCCTGCTGTGAGTCAATCAAATTAATTAGAGCTAGAAATTCTTATTTATCATTTTACTGCATGTAAATGACCCCTAATTTGGATGAGAAGGCATTGGAAAAAAAAATTCATAGTGTGCTGTAAAACATATCAAGCATTGTTCTTTCCATTATTTTGTAATAAAGGCTGAGGCTAAAGGTTTTTTATGTCCACAGATCAAGAGATCATAATAGAAGCATATTGACATAATTTTTTTCAGCAATACTCTAAGGAACTCTCTGTAGCAGCAAAATATATCAAAACCCTATCATCAGAGCTTGGATCCTCTGTGTAAGATCAATACAGAGCCTTGGATGGTCTGAGTTGTAACAGTTCTCCTTAGTCATTTAAACATAGGGCATCTGTGCATTTTGTGCTCCCCAGAGACCTTTGTAGCTTAGCAACTGCTAGGCATACACCGATTAGCTACAAATGAAGTACTGTATGGCTATCAAAGCAATTGTTCATGGCTGCCTTTGTTGCTGAGATTAAACTAATTGAACATGATACAGTATGAAGTTAATTAACACCCATGAGTTTGTTAATTGCTTCTCAGCATTACTGTTGAGTCTCTTGGCTTCTTTTTAGCTTGCTCTTTTGCAGGATCTAAATCCCTTAAAAGTCTGTAAAGCCTATTTATGTTTGCAACAAAATATTTAATTTATTAACCCCTTCTTATCTGCAATGTAAACCTCTGTAAATCTGAACAGTGTAGCTTGGTAGACTTACAAAGTATGCTAGATCTTTTGTGAAGCTACTGTCAAAAGAGGCTTATTAAGACAGAGTATATTGTGTTATTTTCATTCCTATATAATAAAAGTACATTTGTCTGGTTAATACTAAACTCTTACTTTAGTCAGTTTAGTCATATGTGAATACTTAAATCTGCACCATGTGAGTCTTTGTTACCAGTCAGTCTCTCTGTCTTTTTAGCTAATTGATAAATGTCTTGCTGGCAACAATGGCTAGGAATATTAATTGAAACCAGCATCTGGTCAGCACTGATCTTGCTATTCTTGCCACCCCATTAACATTTATGTATGAAATGAGTTAACTGTCTTGTCTGCAGAATGCTCTCTGTGCATGCTACAGTGGTTTGACAGATTTCTCAAACACAAGGCAGGAACAGTTATGTGTCTAGTCCAGATAGTGGTATACAGAACAAGAAATATAGTGTTATATGTAAATTAATAGTATGATCTGCTGAAGGGGATAGATCGATGTAAAATGTCTATTTTCTCTGGCAGTAAAAAGTATATTTCTTTCTGGTGAGATTTGCACTACTGATTTATTTATTTCCTGTTTTACCCATCATACTGGGAGCTTTTTCAAAAGTTCACTGTCGTAACTACCCTTTATGTTTGCACCATGCTTTTCAGACTACCAAAAATGGATGGTGTCTAATGATGGAACTTTTAACATCCTGTAAGGTATCCCTATTATAAAAACATTTTTACTTTATCTTGTCACTTAGAATGTTTTTATTCATAGAATCACTCAGTACTGCTATATCGTTTTAAGGGGCCTGAAAACATGGGAGCATTGAAGAAGAGTTGAAGTGATGGATGCTCTCAAATAAAATGCTCATATCCTGGTGTTAAACTATTTCAAAATAAACTCATATACCAGACCACTTGGAGGGTGGATGAAACTATCCTTAATATGATATTGCCATAGGCAAGCCAATGACCTTTTGGCCCTGTTTTACCCAAATATGGAATATTCCAGCTATATCACAGTTGTTTAGCGTAGACTTTCTTAAATGGTCTGAGGTTTCTTTAGCTGTTCCTGTGGCATAGTTAATACATGCTACTGAAGCTTCTCCCAGGAGGAATACTTCCAGTGCCCAATTACAAGTTCCATCATCAATCATAAGTATTATTTATTCAGCAAAATGAATTGCTAATTAATAACTGATGAGCATTATGGCCTTGAAGACTGTAAAGCTATTAATTATGGTCGGCAATTGGGATTCTGTCCATGAAGGGCTACCTGGCACATTTTCACAGCAATTAGTACCAAGAGGTTATACGGTATATGTCTATTAGGATGACAGTATAAGACTTTTTTCTCTAAGGCTTTCTTAAATCATTACACTCATGAGTACTGCAGCTTCTCTGCAGTATTTAAAAAAATACACAAACTAAAAATATGGATTTCTTCTGCTGCTAAGCATTAAAATTTTGTTAGTACTGTATTACATTTTGAAAATAAAATAGTAACCACTTGACTGTATACCACACAGATAGTAGACAAAATCTACTGCATACATTACAGATCACGAATTCAATAGCTAGGCATTTGTAACTGCCAGCATACTCACTACAGTGTAAGGCTAATACAGCAACCTCTGATTGCAGTTCTGAGTAACCTCTGACAACTGTGGAGGTGCTATTTCATCTTCCATTCTAAGTCTTTAATTGATGCCCATTAAAGTGTTGTAAGGTGAAATTGTAATCATTTCTAAATGAACAAACCTTAAAGCTGACTCAGTTAATTACCCTTAAACTGTATAACATTAGAACAAGAGAATAGCTGACATCATAAAGATACGGTTAAGCAACAATACTGTTTAATGGGTACAGTTGTGACCAGCAGAAAGTACTATTTAGATACTTAAAAAACATATAGAGTCATGTTTGTGAAACCAGCAGTCATTGAACTCATGCAGCAGATTTTTCCATCTCTTGACATGACTACAAGTACAACATATTTCATAATAGTTAAGATGGCTTAATATAACAAAAAAGACCCACAGGAAAAAGTACAGTAGTTACATCACAACAGAATATAGATGATAGGCTGAAAGATCTGGGCAGGCTTATGAAATGGACAGAGAAATGGTAGATGACCTTCAATGCTGAAAACTCCCAGGTGATGCATCTAGAAAAAAAAAACATGAAGGAATTGTCTTAAAGGTCACAATACCTCTCCATCCACTTGAACAGACTGAGACAAACATGCGCTTTGGACAGAAATGGCCACAGCCATGTATTTATTAAAGTTTGTAATGACCAGTTACAGCCAAGTCACAGCATGCTGTGAGCAGCAAGGTAGTCATAGCAAGTCATTCTTCAAATAAAATCATCATAATAACATCATTCCCCTTACCTTCCCCAGGAGAACCAACAGAATTGGTACAAACCTTATGAGGTACTCCATCCTCTGAGGCATGAGGGATTGCTCTGAGCCAGGTGCTAATGCACACTTCCCCATAGGTGCTGATGTACCCTCCCCCATAATAGGGCACTGCAAAACTGTGAGCAATGCCTGAAGGGGCTATCCCTCCAACTGCCCCCTCCCGAAGGGGGAATTTAGTTGTCTGGGCCCTCACATCTGGCCAGCCTCAGGGTGATCCACCGGCAAAGATGCATGATTCCCTGTTGCCCCCTCTGTATAAACCTTGTGAGACTACAGTGTTGCCACTTTACACATGACTGTGACAACATAACGCTACCCTAACTAAACCAAAACTGATTTTAAACCCTCACTGGAGAAGGTGAAAACTGGAAAACCTCCTAAAAAGGAAAATTCCTTCTCTGCCTCAATGGTGATCCCTCCCATTGGACAATGAGTTCCCTACACCCTACACAGCTCCACACTCTGCTTTTATGAGGGGGAGTTGGGCAGGTTCTGACCAGAGGGTAAGGAGTAAGAGAAAGAAACCCTTTCCTGCTTATACTTAAATAGACCTAGGTGCCTTCCTCTCAGCCCTAAGTCTCTTGCCCCTAGAGAACTCCTACCTACCTGCCTAACTCCCCACCTGGTTGGCATCTACCTAGTTGGATTTAACCTTCCAGCTCAGGTGTCAGTCAGGGCTGTGTCCACAGACAAAGCTCTGCCTGCAGCAATTCTTTGCAAGCTCCTCGAAAGTACTTCCTAATGCTGTGTTAATACAGTGTCCAGAGACACTCTTGGCAATATAAGAGTAATCTGAATTTGTGTTCTTAGAGTTTAAGAACAGCAAAGTGAAGCTGAGCTGTTGTCACTCTTAGAACGCAAGTAAACTATTTTTATTTTGCCAAAATTGTCTCCAGACACTGAATTAAAAAATAAGAGATCCAGGTATGTTCTTTAAAAAAAATTACTTACTGGCAAATACAAATATGAAAATTGTTGTTTTACGATGTCCCAACACACACTGTTTTTAAAATTCCCACGCAACTAATACCACTCTGCTCTGCGAAAGCTTGATAAATTGTCAAGAAATATTGTGAGACTAGGGGGCAGACAGTGGAACACAACTGAAAAATCTGGCTACACAAAGACAAGGACTGCTTAGCATAAGAGCCTCTCTTTACAATATAAGAGGGTCTCTTGCACTAGGCAAAGGTGTTACCTGATTGGCTAATGTCTATACAAGGCTCTTGTATTACTTAGACATCCTACCTAAAGAGGAGAGAAGAAAATTTTCAGGAAAAGTGTAACCATCTTGATATATTCTTAAAGGCCAAGTTTGCTGGCACCTGGGACAAGGTCACTTCATTCACTTTAGTCCTGAGAAACAGGGAGATAGGCATGAGGAAACTGGATATTTCATTATCTTGGGGATTAATTTATCCAGTTGGATAATGAGGATATTATCTTGGAGGCTGCCAAGTTGTGCTGTGACATTTCCAGGCTGGTTCTAGCTCCATCTCTGCTCATCATATCTGGGTTGACAGATCCTGCACTGGCCATAGCAGGCATCATGAATTTTTTTTTGAAGGAGATTTTTCCAGAAGCGTTAAAGACAGCTCTCATGAGACCTTTAATCAAAAAACAATAATTGTATTATTATGTCCTTGTTAACTATCAGTGCATCTCAGACTTGCCATTCATACAGCTAGGTGATTGACTTAGAGAAATACAATATCTTTGAACCTTTCCACTCAGATTTCCATCGATGCCATAGTATGGAGATGGCTCTGGTGATGGTGTGTGATCTCTTCCATGTGAGGGATTGGGGTGAGGTGTCAGAACTGATCTTTCTTGATGTCTAATTGGCAGGTGATACAATAGACCATGGGGTGCTTGCTGATCATCTTACAACATATTTAGGATTCCATAGAACCAAGGGTGCCGGAACTAATTGGTGAGGGTTGGCACCCCAACTCCCTACTTTCACCCTTGAGCACTCAAGGTGTCCCCATACTGCATGCAAGGTCAAGAGGGAAGCAATCATTGTCTCTTGTGTACATTTGAGTGTCTGCTTGTCAGCTGGTTAGGTGTTACTTTAGGTGAGGATATATTGTTCATTCATTCTACATCAAGACATTCAACAGTGAGGATGTCCAACTCCAGCGGGGAGTATTTTAATGGTTAAAGGTGTATCCTTTGACTAGTTTGCAGCTTGGGGAGAGGAAGAAGGTTTAGAGATAGAGGGTGGTAGGGTGAGACTTATTGCTATTTGTGACTCAGAGATGGGATGGAGTGTTACTGATGTGGCACAGGTTTGGGGAAGGGCTGTATATATATATCTACTATATATTAAAAACTTCACTAGGGTTTGCTGACCCATCGGCACAGTGGTTGGAGTTCCACCTGCGATGCTGGTGACCTGGGTTCGGGAATGGACTTGGGTTACTGGAGGGCCAGCCAGGGAAGAAGGAAAGGAGCATCCCAGGGATGGCGCACCTTCTCCAGGGAGAGGGTGTGGATGTGACTCAGCATCTGCTGGCCCCTGGTGGGGCCAGAAGCATAGCAGGACATCTGAGCTTGAGTGACTGTGGGAATGGCAGACATTGGCGTATGCCCTGACTTCTGTGGCACACCACTCCCAGGGAAGAAAACCAGAAAATTGCCTTAGTCAGCTGGATTATGGTCCCTGGCCCCCCACTGCCACCAGGCCTCAACATCCAACCCTACCTCAGTGGCACCCAGGCCAAAAAAGATGACTGGCTGGATGCCCCTACCAGTGCCTTCCCTCTCAGAGGAGGGGGACCTGTTCAGCAAAGGAATATGCTGAATTACCCAGGGTGCCATGATCTGAGGCAAGTGGCCAGTGTAGAGGGAGAAGTGAGCAGCCAGGGGACCTAGGGAGACCCGAAGGAGTGGTCAACCAGGGAGGAGTAGGGCACAAAAAAACTTCACTAGGACTCGGGGGGAAGAGGGGACAAGGATGCTAAAGGGTGAAGGGGCAGGGGTACATGACAATAAGCAGTAAGGGGCCAGAGTATGTTGCAGTGGATGGGATTAGTTCTACATTTAAAAAAGATCAGTTACTTGCCAGTAACAGTAGATCTTTGAGAAAATCTCTTCCACTGGGCCATACCTTTGGAATTGTAAGCTGTTGGTGTCAGGACCACTTGGAAACATTTTTCTAGCTGGGGGCCACCCATCAATGCCTAAAAATGGGGGTAGCCCCATTGCTTCTTGGTTCCCTGCCAGAGACAAGCATGGATGGCCTCATACCATGAAGAACCAGGAGACCAGATGAGTATGGGGCAGACAAGAAGAGGCATATGACTAGCCAATAAACATAAGGCACTTATGGATGCCTTCAGAGAAGGCAGTTGACAACTGCCAGCAAATACCTCACAGAGAAAGGGGAGTATTTTTACTGGTAAGTAACTGCTCTGTATCCATCGAGGATATCTCCTCCATTGGGCCATACCATTGGAACAATTCCCATCCAGTACAAAAGGTACCCAGGGAGGATGGCAAAGTTGGATATGTTATCATGACAGAATGCCTTGCAGAACAACAAGTCCAAAGCCAGCACATCTTCTGGAACAATGTCTAGACTGTAGTGCTTCGTGAAAGTATGCACAGTGCTCTATGTGTCTGCAACACATATATCAGTTTGTATAAACATTCTGAAAGTAGGCAGCAGAAGTGGCCATATCAGAGGTAGAGTTGCCATACACAGGACCAGGAAGTTCCTTATCATACTTGCTATAACAAAACTCAATACAGTGAGCCAGCCATTTGGACAGGCACTGCTTAGTCACAGGGACAGCCTCTCTTCCAGGGGTGAACAAGACATAGAAATAGGAGGACTTTCTGCAGTTCTTAGTGCAGTTGAGGTAGAAACATATTGTTCTATGTACATCAAGTGTATGGAGCAATGTCACACCATTGTTAGCATGCTCAGGGTTATACACTGGAAGATTTATTGTCTGATTTAAGGGGAAATCAGAGGTTACCTTGGGTAAAAAGCATGGATTGGACTGCAAGGATACCCTGTCCTTGTGAAAAATTAGGCAAGAAGGTTCATGCATAAGAGCCTGAAGCTCAGAAATCCTCCAAGCAGAAGTTGCGGTGGCCAAAAATAATGTCTTCCAGAAGAAAAGAAGCATATTTCGCAAGTCACAGAAGTCTCAACGGAAGCCAAAGTAAATTTTTCAAGAATGAAATTAAGAACCCAAGATGGGACCCATTTATAAATTGGGAGATGCATATGTAGAATACAGTTAAGGAACATACAGGAAACTTATAGCTCTGCCACTGAGTGCCCCATCAATAGGGGCATGGAAAGTCAAAATGGCAGCAAAATCACCTTAATAGATGAGTAGTGGAGACCAGAGCCAGATGGATACAGTAAGTAGGCAAGTACAACATTGACAGGATATGTAAATGGGTCCTTAGAATGGGAAACACTATATGGAGAAACACTTCCACTTCAAGGAATTGGTGTACCTTGTGGAAGGCTTGCTAGCTGCCAGCAAGACATCACCCACCTAGGGAGAAACCCCCAAATAGGCAATGGCTACTTCTTCAGGAGCCATGGGTACAGATGCAGGGTCCACAAGTCCAGATGGACAAGGGACTTCCAGTCCTGAGACAATAAATCCTGACATACTTCATAAGGGACTCCATTGCCCATTTTGCAGCAAGGTATTCTTTTTCAATAATGGAGTACTTTTTCTGTCTGCCGTGTAATTTCCTACTGATATACAGACTGGGATATTCCTTTCCTTCTGTATTCTGATTCAGGACTGCACCTAGACCTACCTCCAATGCATCTGTCTGTAACAGAAATTATTTCTTAAAGTTTGGACTTCTTAAAACAGGGGCTGAACATAATGCAACCTTGATGGCCTGAAAAGCTTCATCACACTCTGGGGACCATTTCACATTATTCAGATCCATTTTTTCATTTGTTCAGTGAGAGGAGAAGCTATCTGGGAAAAGTTGGTAACAAACCTCTGTAGTAACCAGCCAGCCCTAAAAATGACCTGACATGTTGCTTTGTTATAGGGACAGAATTGTTAGCTATAGCTTCTATCTTGGAAATCTCTGGCTTTACTTCTCCATTTCCCAAAATATAACCCAAATACTTGGTTTCCTGCATGCCCAATGTACACTTAGGAAGATTAATTCAGACCTGCATTTTTGATAGCCTGGATAACTGCTCATTGGTGTTCCAGGTGGCTTTTCCAGTTTGGACTGTACACCACGACATCATCCAGGAAAGTAACACAATAAGCAGTGTGATGGACTAGAATTACATCCATGTACTGCTGGAATGCAGCAGGTGCACCATGTAAACCAAACAGCATAGTGGTGAACTGATAGAATCCAATAGGAGTGGCAAATGTAGTTCTGTCTCTGGATTACTTAGCTAAGGGAATTTGCCAGTAACCCTTGGTGAGATTGAGGGTATGGATGCACTTCCCAATCTGTCCACCAAATCATCTATCCTGAGCATAGGATACCTGTCAAATACAGACACTTGACTGTTTCCTAAATCAAGGCAACTCTTACACACCCTTCTTTTTTACTTACAGTCACCATTGGTGATGACCAAGCACTTCTCAATTCTTCAGTGATACCCAACTCTTTCATTTTTTGTATTTCCCTAGCCACGTCTGCTCTTAACCACTCTAGTAATTTGTATGTCTTTTGTCTGATAGGGTGAGCATTCTCTGTCACTATTTCATGCTCGACCCCTTTTGCTTAGCCTGGCACTGTGATAAAAGTACTTTGAAATATCTTTACCAAGTTATGAATTTCTGTGGTTTTCTCTGTGGGTAAGGAAACATTCACCTTCACAGCAACATCAAGTACACTTGGTTCCAGTCTGTCATACGCTATATCAGTATCTTCTTTAGCAGTTTCTGGTAAGACTAACAAAGCAACCTTTGCTGTTTTTTTCAACTCATTTGTTTAGGAGGCTAGCATGGTCTATTTTGGTAGGGTTTTTTTAGCAGGGGTCTCAATATCATAGTTAACTGTACCAGTACATCTAAACACTTGATAACGCCCTTGCCACTTCATTAACAGTTTGTTTTCTGTACTGAGTAACAGTAACAAGAACTTTGCACCTTGCTCAAAAACTTTTTTTTACCCTATGATCATAATACACTGTCTGCTGTTTTGGAGCTTTTTGTGGGCAGTTTCAGTGTATTTTGTTAGTTTCTTTCTCAGGACACACATATAAGATGCAATAGATTATTTCTGTGTGGGGTTATCATCCCATGTTACTTTTATTACATCTAGTGGCCCTCTAAGTTGTCTACCATACTGCATATCAAGGGGTGGAAAACCTTTTGATGCTTGTGGCACTTCTCTGTAAGTCAAAAGCTGGTAAGACGAGTATTGACCCCAATCTTTCCCTTCCCCTTTCACAAACCTATTGAACATGCATTTTAGGGTTTGACTAAACTACTCAACAAGACCGTCTTCTGAGGGTGATAAGAGAAGGTTCTTATAACAGTGATACCTAGTA
Source organism: Neoceratodus forsteri (assembly GCA_016271365.2). Lineage (NCBI taxonomy): Eukaryota > Metazoa > Chordata > Ceratodontiformes > Ceratodontidae > Neoceratodus > Neoceratodus forsteri. The sequence goes on along the minus strand of CM028132.1, from coordinate 716,858,780 downwards.
GTCAGTACCGTTCCTTCAGTAATGCAGCACCAAAATTCTACCCTGATCAGTAATAATCTCTTTAGGTATGCCCATCCTGCTAAAAAGTTTGGCAAGCTCTGCTGCCGCTTTTGGGGCTGTGACAGTATGCATTGGAACTGCATCTGGGTATCAAGTAGAATAGTCACATACTACCAAAATTAATTGATTACCCTTTTTACTTTTGTCTAAGGGGCCTGTGGTGAGATCAGGTCATACCTTATTGTTCTGGGTCATGTTTTATATAATTTTATGTATATAATGCATCAAAGACACCCATGGTGGCCAGTGTAAGTGCAAGGTGTTACACGAGGTCCCTGCACCCTAATTGATACCCTTAGGGGTACACCGTAGACAGCTAATGTTTAGGCATAGGCTATACTAATATGTAAGGCTAAGGGCATCTACCGTATAAGAGTAGATGTCAGGATATGAATACATATTATTGTAACTCACTTTGCTTGCTAATGCACACACATTATACCATGTATTTTCTGTCTACTTCTTACTTGTCAGATGCCAAGACACCTGTCCTTGAAGTGATTATAATGTGTAAGGCAACATTGCCATCTTTCGTGATGGACACCACTTCACCTTGTTATGTAAGACTTTGTATAAGAACGTCTTTGTTCTAAAACTGATGACTTTACAGAATTATATAATGTTATCTTGGACCGTGGAGCCACCTCTAATTTAGCCAATAGGGCTCATCTCTGTAACTAGAAATGTTTCTATCTTTCAGTAACCATAGTAATTATCATAGGTATATAATGTTATGCACAGGCTTTACACCTCGGAGACCCGAGAGACCCCAAGAGACTACAAAGAAACCTCGAGGTGTAGGGAATGCTTAGCACTGGCTCCCGGTTCGTATTGGTAAAGAACTGCTTAGGGCAACTGTGATTCATCCCTGTTTGTAGTAATAAACTTGCTTATTACTTGAATGCAACTTGTTTGTGATTATTTGCATCTCCAATATTGCCAAGAACCTGAAAGTGAGGTTTAGACCTCTTACAAAGGGATCATGGGTACAAGTACATGGGCCCTATAGAATGATGTTGTAATTATTGTTACTGGGCAGAGAATATGTCAGCTACTAGCCAGGGGCTACAGTTAATTAAATTATTTAAAAGGAGACAAAAGAATAATTAAGCAGAGCTGGCAAGCAGACAGGTCCATTTGTGTCTGAATGGACCACTGCATCCAGAGGAGTCTGAATATCTGGCTTCCCATTGTTTCTGCTAGGCTACGCTGACTTAATCTTGTTACCAGATGAATGGGCTACCGTTTAAGTAAATAGCTATACTGAGTGTAGCTTAATTACTTCCATTTCCCAGGAGGGAGGCTGGGTGTCCTCCACCCCCCCAAATCATGGTTTAAACTGGTTGACCGCTGAGGTTTTTTTCTCTCATATTCAGAACTACATATCTATGTTTTGCAATAAAATACTAAAATCTGATTGGTTGCGTAGCCATAGAAACAGAATACTAGCCAATTGTAGAGCAAGCCACTGTCCACTGGACCTGCTCTTTTGAAACCCCTTAAAACAAGAATGCAGAGGGGCATCTGAGCTTTTTAGCCTTTAGCCTTTTTGGCAGTTTGGGACCCTGCCATCTGCTTGGACAGTAGAGACAAATTCATTTCTCCTGGACAAGAGCCAAGACTTCAGCAGCTACTTCTAAAGGACTCTTTGCACTTCAAAATTCAGCAACCTAAGGACACTGAGGTAGAACTTTAAAACTAGAATTCTCAAAAGTTAGTTTTTTTGTATATTTTCCATTTTATTTTCAATATCCTTTAACCAATGTCTAAAATTATTTGTCCTTATGTTATTTATTGTTTTTTTTAATTAATTTAATTAGTTAAGCCTTGGGCTCATTTTAAAATAATTCTGCCTATGTCATTTGTGCGTGTGTGTGCTGTCTTGATAAAAGTTTTCAAATGATACCACGCCTGTGTGACTGTTTTAAGGCCAAACACTACCAAAGTGAAGTATCACTAGGGACTTTGTGATGAATGGAGAGGAGGAAATATGAAGGGTCTCAGTAGGAGCCTGTGGGGGTTTGAACCGAGCTCTGCATTTCTGGAGAAAGACACATAATAGGGTGTATATGGCTCTCCAAAGCCTATACACACCTATGCTTTCTAGTTTGTGGTGCAATGGCCAAGAGGGTTCTACCCCAGGAACACAGACTCAAGACTATATTTGTATCCCCTTGCACAGAGAAAGCATGCCCTGGGATTCACTGGTGTACATTCAGTTGTAAAACAGCAAGCATACTAAATAGATGGAGAAAGGGTATCCCTGACCCCACCATCACTGGAGGAATTTGCTGTGATGCAGAGAGAAATGCCACCCCACAGGAGTGGGGTGGTGACAGGGCCAACCACATCCATTGCATTTCACTCAAAAGGCACATCTATCAAGAGTAGGGGCACCAGTGGCAACTTGGTTTTTTTAGCCACTAGAGTTACTATCTGACATTCAGCACAAGAACTGCAATAGGTAACAAAATCCTCATGAATCCTGGGCCAGTAAAATCTGTTCAGCAATCTGGCAAGGGTATGATCTCTCCCAGAGTGACTAGCCATAGGACTATCATGCGCTATCTGTAACAACTCAGTGCTATATTCCTTTGGTATAACCAATTGTTCTATCTGTTCCTGCATCTAAGGATTGACCCAAACTCTGTACAGTAGCCCAGTACATTTTTTAAACTTTGGTTCACCCTGTTTTTGTTTCACCCCAGCTTCTTTTATTTTAAGTAAGGTAGGTAGTCCTATACTCCTTCAAATCCTGATCAAAATGTGTTTTCACACTTGTGGCACAAAATCTCCTTTTGGGCAGGATTTGAAAATGTTCTATACCTGTTTTCATGAGGTGGGCTCATAAGAAGGATATGTGGGGTCACAAGAAGACTAGGTTGAACATTTTGGGTAAAAATATGAAAAGAAAACAACAAAGTTATGAGTCTACATTGAAATTTTTTAATGCACATTAATAACTGTGGTGGTAATTTTCAATATGTTGACCCCAACTTTTCAACATAGCCATTTTCTGACACCACTTCATGAATGTGACAGCTGTCATTTCTCAAATCCTACCCCAAATTTGTTTTAACACTTGTGGTGCACAATGCCGTTTCAGCAATTGTTTTATAAATGACACCTATCATGTTCTGAAGGAGTGCTTATAAAAGCATTATGTTGAAAATTTGGGGTAAAAATCTGAAAAACCAGTACAAAAGCAATGCATTGCTAGCGGTGAACATTCAGCATTGACAAATGCTTGTTTTGAACTAATAAGGCTTCTCTATGTTTTTGGCCTTAGTCAATGCTTGTTCCAATAAGGTAGATGTATAACCTCTTTTTAAAAGCCTTTCAGTTAGTTCCCTAGTTTATTTTAGAAAAGTGTGCTCATCCGTACAATTTCTCTTAATCCTCACATATTGGGAATATGGTATGATGTTTAACAATTTCCGGGGTGAGCACTCCCACAGTGCAAAATTGTGTTTGCTGCTGTTTCCTTTCTAAAGCCACTGGTAGATATCACCTGCCCAGTAATACAATGGAGTACTACATCCAGGAAACTAATAGATTTTGAATCCACCACAGAAGTAAAAACTTAAATTAAAGTTGTTGTTATTTAAATAGTGTAAGAATTCTTGAGTTTCCTCCATGGCACCATCCCAGATGCAGATGATATCTTCAATAAAGCACAGCCACAGAACAACCTTCTTATGCAAGGGATTCTGGGCTACATCATAGATGTAAATCTCCTCACAATATCCCATATACAAGTTTGTATGGGGGGGAGATGCCACCATTTCTGTCCCATATTTCTGGAGGCAGAACTACTTGTCAAATGTAAAGTAATTTCTGTTTAAAGCAGATTCTAAACCTTCCAATATGAAACTGATTAAGACCTGTTCAGGGTGTTTACTCTGACTGAGGAAGTATTCCACAGCCTCTAGACCCTGTTATGGGGTACATTGGTATATAATTATTATCCAAATATATCTAGTGACCCACACAAATCCTTGTAATTTATGTAATAGGCTCATAGTGTCTCTGATGTGTGATTTAAGGGACACAACAAATCTATCTGTTCTATCTGTCCCTGCACCTGAGGATTAACCCAAACTCTGTAGAGTAGCCCGTTACATTTTTTAAACATTGGTTCACCCTGTTTTTGTTTTACTCCCAGCTGCTTTAAATAATCTTGGAAAGAAACATTATTAGTTTGCTCAGAAACAACATCACAATTAGATATTAGTTTAGTTTTAACATTTTCATGTATCAACTCCTTACAGTATGTCCATCAGTCTTTTCTTGCCACTGTTTTTTCAGGTGTCCTCTTTCTTTCCCAGACTTCCAGATCTTGGAGCTGTGCTCAAACAAGTCCAAATCAAAATTATCAAAAGGAAAAGAGTCCACAACAGCTGAGATTTTCTTTGCCTGTGCTGTTGTTATCACAGCTGCTGACACAGCAGGATTTACTCCCTTTGTGATTAAACTGGGTGGTGAGATAGCAATAAGTGTCCCCATGGATGCAGATGATCCCAGTACCCATGCATTTTGCTCAATCCTTTCTCAGAACTTCAGCATGCACCAGGGTATGTTGGCTTCCCAAATCTATAAGTCCCTTCACAGTCTTATCCCCTACCTTGACATCTGTTAAAAACATGCCCCAAGTTGCTAAGGCCAACTTTGCTCCAGTGTTACCCTCATTGTTGTGGCAGTTTCTTGCAATATGGCCTGTCTTATTACAGTTATAGCAAATAAAGTCTTTGGGTGCAGATTTGTTAGCCCCACCAGAGTTCTTATCTGATCTCAGTTACAGCATGAAAAAGAACATCTTGCCAGTCTTGGCTGTTACCTCACTGCTGTGGTGTCTGTCTGGCCGTTTGATAGTCCTCAGCCAAAGAAACAGACTTTTTCCCACTTTCTGATCAGTCTGCCTTTACCCATAGCTGCACATCAGTAGGCAGGATGTTGATGAATTCCTCCATTGCAAATATGTCAGTGAACTGTGGGAGTGTTTTGCTGTCTGGTTGAATGCATTTAATGAGATGCTATCTGAGTCAGATGAAGGCTCCTTGAGGATTGTTGAATCAGTGGTACTTCAGGGACTAATCTCTGCCTGTAGGTCTCTTCTGAGATGTCATATATTTTCAGGATTTCTTTTTTCATAAGGTCATAGTATTCTGACTCTACAGCATCCATAAATCTGTAGGCAAGTTGGGCTTCACCTGTCAGGTAAGGTACCAGCCTGATTGCCCATTGCTGTTTTAGCCACTGGTAGGCTCCTGCAGCCCTTTCAAAAGTTGTCAGGTAAGCTTCAATCTCATCTGAGGGACACAACTTTGAAAGTTTAATGTCTTTCAAGTTGTTTCTGTTTCATTGATTTGCTGGACCTGTAACAGATCCTCCAGCTTTGATAGCTTGCAAGGCATCCAGCCATCACTGCATTTCTTCTTTTCTCTGCTGCTCCTGTCACTGCCTCTCTTCTTTTCTCTTCTTCTCTGCCTCTGTTTGTTGTACAGCTCATCATTTGAAGAAGGAAGACATGTTTTCAGATTCTGTCCTTTACTGTTCTTCTTGCATCATTGGTTCTGGCTTTACAGTCTCAGTTTGGACTTTTGTTTCTCCTAGTTCGGCTGCCATTCTTCTGGTAATCACTCCTGGGTTTGCTGTTGCAGGTGTAGAAGGTGTGGGATAAATGACAGACACCAGACGGTAATATTTAGTGCATAAAAAAACACAGTAAATATGTTTATCAATTTATTTGCAAAAACTTTGCAAAAACAAAGCAAAAAAAAAATATATATATATAAGAGGCAAAAAAATCCATTTAATGCATTAGTTAGGGTTGTTCCACAGTGACAAAAGTGAGGAAATTCGCTGTTAGGGTTGAAAACCCTAACTCCAAATTCACCCCCCAGCACCACACACACACAGACACACACACACACACATATGCAAGTATGGGGGAGGACCAAGTCAACACAACCAATGACAGACATCCAGCAGCAGGTGACAGAAATAACAAACAATTGTCTAAATGTACTATGAGACATTCCCACCCACCTGACCAGGTACTGCATGCTCAGTGGAGATCAACAGCAAAACTGAGGCCATGTACACCAAACGTACACATCCCTGATTGCAGCTGCACACAACGTACCACACTTAGTAGTTGCATGGCCTTACCTACTGAAGCCTCACACTACACCACAACTGGTACTGTGCCGTTAGTCAATATAAATGCTGAAGGTGCATGATGACAGTTGTAGAAAGGTTTTAACACTAGTGAGTATATATTAATTAAGAGAAGTACATAAATTAACTACAAGACTCTAGCATGCTCAAGATAAAAGTAGTGTTACATTTAGTATGTGCTTTACATAGTAGTACATTTACTGCAACTGTTTGCTCAAGATAGAGAGGCTGATGTAAATGTATGGAAAAGCATTGCCTGTTCAATGCTGTGAAATTCGTACTGCCAGTATCAGATGCATTCTTACTGATGAAGGTGTACTGCTGATGTACATACGTAGACCTTCAGTGTGTTTCAATACTAAAGATGCAGTAAGTATTCTTTGTAAGAAACAGTGTAATTGCATGGATCAGGCCAAGCAACTTCTAAATATCATAGCACTACTGAGCCAACAATGACGGACCTGTATCGGAGATGTCTGTAGGATAGATTTTCCTGTAGGCACTTACTGAGTATGTTGTACCTGAGAAAGACGATCTCATTGCATCTGTGATGACTAACTTATTCAAATAGTGATACATTTACTATTGTTGCAATGAGTGATCTATGCCACTTATGGACACAGTGTAATTTTTTAACAGTTGTTTCATACTCAGGCTGTATGCCTAGTGTTTGGGTTTGCCACACTTCTGTCACTGATGCTATCAAAGTGATAACTATGTTAATTGTGGTACAACAGGAATCAAGTAGGTATAGTGTAGATATAAACAGAATGTCTTTTAGTATTGATTTAACTCACAATGGGATAAGTGTACTAGGACAGCAGGGGTTATTCTCTATCACTGACTCTGTCAGTTATAATCACACTAAGGTTTTGATGACTGTAATGATCAAGTTACACTGTTCATCTTCATGAGTTCATATTCACAGCCATTCTCCAGTAACTAGATAGTGTATGGTGTAACTGGGTGGGACACTGTGTTGCAGAGCTGCTGCAGTGCCTAGCAGAGGGAGAGTATCTACTCATAAAGACAATTAAGCAATAAGGCATGACCAACAATTATGTTAAATGGTCTGTTAATCACCCTGTAGGGGTTTAATGTTGAATGAGGCGTAGCCGAGTGCCACATGTCACTAGACCGTGATAAACTGACCATTAACATAATACCTGGGAGTGGCTTATTGCTATCATAATAAAACTGTTTTTTTAAACAGCATGAAACCATGTTCATCATATGGTTAGGCTCTACATGTATCTTAATAAAAACTAAACATAAGGCTGTTACAATGTTTACAGTCCATTAGAAAGCTGCATTTTCAAACCCTTGTTATAATCAGAGATATTATACCTGTACAACTCCTTGGTTTTGCTCAACTCTATTGCTCAGGTGGCCCACCACATGTGGTGTGGTCTGGTGTGGGGCATCGGTAGGTAAGGCCATGCAACTACTAAGTGTGGTACGTTGTGTGCAGCTGCAATCAGGGATGTGTACGTTTGATGTACATGGCCTCAGTTTTGTTGTTGATCTCCACTGAGCATGCAGTACCTGGTCAGGTGGGTGGGGATAGACAATTGTTTGTTATTTCTGTCACCTGCTGCTGGATGTCTGTCATTGATTGTGTTGACTTGGTCCTCCCCCATACTTGCATGTGTGTGTGTGTGTGGTGCTGGGGGGGGTGAATTCGGAGTTAGGGTTTTCAACCCTAACAGCGAATTTCCTCACTTTTGTCGCTGTGGAACAACCCTAACTAATGCATTAAATGGAGTTTTTTGCCTCTAATTTCCCTTCTTTTTGAGAATGATATCGAGAAATAGTGAATGTAATGCAGCGGCAGGAGCGTGGGGCCCGCCACATGATGTCTTGTGGCATAGTAACAGGAACAGCAATGCAAACAGAAGCGCTAACAGTGGCGCACATGGTAATGCAAGCGTGAATGAGAACAGAAAGGGTAACACACACAGTGGCATAGACGGGAATGGTCTGCCATGTGATGTGTTGTCACATAGTAACATGGTGCCTGCAAACGGAAATTTCAATGGGCACGGTGACACAAAGTAAAACAGAAAGAGAAACAGTACTGTAGACACAAATGGCAAAAAATAACAGAAACGCAATCGCAAATGAAAACGCAAAGGATAACGCACATGGTGGCACAGACGTCAACGGTAAGTGAAACGGGTATGGAACTGCAAGCGGAAAGGGCAACAGTAACAGTAATGTAAGCGCACAGGCTGGTTTTCCCCAAAACCTGCATAGAGAAAGACAGTGAGTACAAAGAATGTATGCATAATAATGGGTATCGGAGCAGAAAATGAGGACTTGGAATACTGAATAGGTTATATCTCAGGAACCATACGACGTAGAAAAAATTTTTAAAAGTCATATGATTTACAACTGTTCTGGCTAATTTTATGCTTAGCCCCCACTGTGGGGGCTAAGCATTTTTCTGATGAAAAGTCCGTATCTCGCACCGTTTCCGAGATACGGGCCCTGAAAGGCGCGGCTAACACCGTAATGTTATCCTATGGGACAAAAAGAGAAGCTCTGAGTGCCATAACTTTGCCTCCCTGTAATATGTGTTCACCAAACCACTGAAAGGCACATCTGTGGGCTGTTGGCTGTCTTCCCTCCAAATTTCAGGAAAAAAGACCAAACCGTTATTTTGCAGCAGGGTGCCAAAGGATTCCAGTAATGCGTCGGGTGCCGTAATGTTGTCCTAAGGGAAAAACCATCAACTTTGGAGTGCCGTAACTTTGCTGCCGTGTAATATTTTTTCACCAAAACACTGAAAGGCACATCTGTGAGATGTCAGCTGCGTTCCCTCCAAACTGCAGTCCAAAACTCCCAACCGTTCTTTTGCAGCACAGTGCCAAAGAATTGCTGTCACTTTCCCACAGACTAGAAAACTACTGTCACAATTTGCGAAAGTTTTCGCAAAAAAGTTCGACACTTTCATGAGCACGAAAGTAATTTGCGAAATAACTTTTTCCAGAAATTTGAAAAACATATTTCTGGGGTGTTTTACCCCAAAATAAAGACATGGCTAGCATCCTCAGGGTCCGACTAGGTGAATACAAAAACAATTAGGTTGCTAAAGGGTCCCAAATTTAAATGCCAACCATTTTTATGATCACCAACTGAAAACAAAATGGTGGATTTGTGAAAGTAACAGGCCCATTTGCGAAAGTAAAAATGCATTTGCGACACTGTCGAACTTTTTGTTAACTTTTCCCATTGACTTATAATGGGAAATTGTTTTTTGAATAACTTTTGAACTGTTTAATATTTTTTCACCAAATCTTTGAAAAGCACATCGGGGACCCTGGCCGCACGTTCCCTGAAGATTTTGGGCCGGTCGTGCAAACCATGCGACCTGTACACGCGACCATAGAATTCCAGAAAAAGCGTAAACGTCTGCGCAGATCATGCTTAATAACTCCGCAGCTGTGTATTCAACCACTACACAACTTGGCAGATCCCAAGGTCTATGATTCTTGATCATGTATTCCAAATTTCAGCCAAATCCATCAAACGGTTGCAAAGTTATTAAGGTGCAAAAGTTTGGGGTTTAACATAGAAATGGCTCCTCAACCCTAACTATGGTAGCACTACCGTCCTACCATAATATATATATATATGGAAAGAAAACTGTGCGTGTTAGTCTATCACACCATTTCAACACATCAGGAAATACTTCTTCTTGAGGCTCCTGTCTTTCTTCTGTATATTCAATATCCAATACTTAATTCCCAACAATACAGTGTGTAAGTTCTTGCACTAGCTCCTTCTCCCTCAGTGGTCAGAAGATACTGACCCACATACATTTCTTAGTCCCCTGATGGCAGGTTTTATAGCAATCCTTAGGGTGACATCACAATCAGGGGATCTCCCACTTAACAAAAAATAGACCTTATTATGGTCATATCTAAGGCTATCATGAATCATTCTTGTACAATAGGAAAAACAAGCATTTCTGTTATATTTCTTCTGTGAATATATCCTAAAATATCAGTTTTAGATCATCCAAACCTTAATTAGGGGGTTTCTACCTCATTTGGAGCATAGCTCCTCCAACTTGCTGTGACCTCATCTCTCCTGATTATTACAAAAGCAGCCACTTCAGGGGCTTTCAGTCCTATAGTAGGAATCTCCCCATAATGGCAAGAATTCAGGTAACAACAAAAGAAAAACATTTATTTGTTCATTTTCACATGTTTTATATACAGGAATACCCAGCCTGGACAGGGGAATGGTAAATGAGGGGCGCACTTCCTATCTGCCTTTCCCTGCCAGACCAGAAGACCTGCCATTAAAGCATATTTTATTTATGCAAAACAAGAAGCTTTTCTTTACTACCACAACAAGCGGTTTTCTTTTTATTTACTTCACCCAACACTGAGATTGTAGCACAGCGTTTCTGTGCGTCTTAAGGGGGCACCAATTACAATAGCACCTAGTGCTTCACTTTCTTCACAGAAGCACCAGCATTCCAACGCTGAAGTGCTACATAAACACACTGGGAGCACATTAGGAGCAAAACCATTACTCAAACACAGAGCTCCTTACAGAAAAAGGATAAACTTTCATTGTGCAACCATAAGGGTTTTAGGATTATTTAAAGGGACAGTAAAGTTTGTAGAGATATGCCAGGTTGGCCACCCTGACATGAAATTTAGTAAAGAAAGAAGGAAGAAAAAGATGAGAGAAAAGTAGAAAAAGAAGATTTAGTGGAGGGTTGCACATTTTGACTTCAGGATTAAATATTCATAACAGGAGCACCCTGTTACACTCCTCCCCATTTAAGAAGGCAACACAGTATGATGTTGGCTGAACCCTTCACCCTTAGAAGGGTTGGAACTTCAGCCCACCCTCACCAGAAGTTCCCCTCAGGGACCCTTAATAAGCAGTACAGTTTTTAACATATAACTAACCTTTATACATTCAATAACTGATCCTACTGTTCTTTTCCCTGAGGTATGTGTCTTTTTTAAACACATCATTCATTATTACAAGTCACATCACATTTTTCAGTCATAACATGTTCAGCTGCATACCGGGATAAAAAAATTAGCATTTTGATGTTGAGACACAGTTCTATGTTTTACTGAAACTTTATAGGGCTGGAGGGACAGGTACCAGTGCATGATGCGCATATCAATCAATCAATCATTTTTATTTCTAAAGCGCCTTTCAAAACCAAGGCGCTGTACAGAGAAATCATACATACATATAAATTTTAAAAACAGACATAAATTAATCAACCATGGCTAGGATATGCTAAACTAAATAAATGAGTCTTTAGCTCCATTTTAAATCTCTCAACGGTGGGACATTCTTTTAACTAACGAGGTAGAGAATTCCACAGGGTTGGTGCTGAGAAAGCAAAAGCATGAGATCCTGATGTTTTTAATCGAACCCTGGGAATCTCCAGCAATCCCTCATTGGCGGAGCGGAGAGGATGGAGGGGGCAATAGAGTACCAATAGATCTTTCAGGTAGCCAGGTCCCTGATGATGTAGGGCTTTAAAGGTTAGTAAACCAACCTTATAGGTGATCTGCCACCTTAAAGGCAGCCAGTGCAGTTCGCGAAGCACAGGCGTAATATGGCTGGATCTGGAAGTCCCAGTCAAAAGCCTGGCCACCACATTCTGCACCAGCTGCAGGTGACAGATATCAACCCCAGGTAGCCCTAGGTAGAGGGAATTGCAGTAATCAAGATGGGTAGTGATAAAGGCATGGACTAATGTTGGTAAATCACCTGGTGGGACCAGGTGTTTCACCTGGGCAATATTCCTCAGATGATAAAAAGAGGATTTGATGACAGCTGATACCTGAGATTTTAAGGTCAAGCCATCGTCAAAAATAATGCCCAGATTACGTACCCAATCAGAGGTAGCGAGCGACATACCACCGAGCAATAAGCCCGATGGTTGTCCAGCCCCCAAACCACCACCGGATGACCTGGGTCCACTACCAACACCTCAGTCTTATCCGGGTTCAGTCTCAGCCAGCTAGAACTCATCCATAATCTGATTTCAGCAAGGCAATTATTTAGCATGGAGAGAGCATCATCTTGCCCGGGCAGAAAAGACAAATACAGCTGAGTATCATCTACATAGCAGTGAAAACCCAGACTATATCACCTGATGATATCTCCCAATGGCAGCATATACACTGAAAACAACATTGGTGCTAGAATGGAACCCTGTGGTACCCCACAAGGCAGGGAGTGAGCGCCAGAGGAATATATTCCAGTGGCAACTCTCTGAAACCTGTCTGTGAGGTAAGACTGGAACCATTTGAGGACTGTTCCAGACAGCCCACAATAAATCCGCAGGCACTCCAACAGCACACCATGGTCTACAGTGTCAAATGCCACAGAGAGATCGAGAAGGATCAGAATGGTACGTGCCTTTTGATCTCTAGCCATTAGGAGATCATTCAACACCCGGACAAGGGCAGTCTCCGTGCTATGCTTCTTCCTAAAGCCAGACTGGAGAGTATCATAGACATTGTGAGTTGTAAGATGATCATCCAATTGTAACGCAACCACCTTTTCAATAACCTTACCAACAAAAGGCAGGTTAGAGATAGGCCAGTAGTTAGCTAGACAATCTGGATCTAAGGAGGGTTTTTTAAGGAGTGGTCCAACTACCGCCTCCTTGAGGGGGTCAGGAAAGACACCCCTCTCCAAGGATTTCCAGACAATGTCAGCAAGGATCAGGCAGATAACTTCTATACATCCTACTAAAAGGGGTGTAAGACCCGGATCCAAACTACAACTCATTGGTCGCAGTGTTTGGATGATCTTCACAATGTCAGTGAACCCCAGCCGGTGAAAATCTGACCAGACAGACTGGGTGCATAACACTTCCCGTCGACCACTGCAATCCCTCAAAGAAGAGGTTGGACCGATGCCAGACCTGATGCTGGCAACCTTATCCGCAAAAAATCGAGCGAACCCCTCGCACCTTAGCTGAGAAAAAGCTTGGGTTGAGACAGATTGATTGCACAATCTGTCAACAGTCCAAAAAGCTGAGCCGGTCGATTCTGTGCAGCAGAAATTTCCCTGGACAGGAATTCTGCCTTCTTACGAGTGATTTCTGATTGATAGCCATCATAATGTGCCATCAACCTAAGCCTGTCAGCATCACTGCTGGACCTCTGCCAGGCTCTCTCCAACCTTCGTCCAACTCTCCTTAACTCCTTCAAGGAGCCATCAAACCAAGGGCTCCTTGAATGGAGGGTGAGAGGCTGAACACGAACAGGAGCAATCTTGTCTAGAGCATCTCCCACAGCCTTATTATAGGCTAACATGAGATCATCTGGACTCATACATTCACCAGACAAGCTCAATAGATCCAGTACCGCCATTAGGTCACTGGGATTAATACCCCTTAAAGGGCGGTACTGAACCATCTCCGTAGGGGCAGACCTATTAGGGGGAGCCCTGAAACTGAACCTTATGGTGTGATGGTCAGACCAGCTGACTGATTCCACCCCCAAATCAGCAATCTCCATACCCAGAAGAAAGATCAAATCCAATGAATGACCCTTTATATGGGTTGAGGAGGTAACTACCTGTGTTAGGCCCAGTTATTCTTATCCTTCATGAAGTGTAGCCAACATTGCGGGTTGTGGTCAGTTACAATAGTGAATTCATGCCCCCATAAATAATATTTGAGAGCCTCTATAGTCCATTTTATGGCCAAGCACTCCTTCTCTACTGTTGAATTCTTTCTTTCTTGCTCATGCAATTTCCTATTAATGAATAGAATTGGGTGTTCACCTTTGTGATCATACTGGGTTAACACTGCCCAATGCCCATATCAGAGGCATCGGTTTGGACCTCGAATGGTTTTCTAAAGTCTGGACTTAGGAGTACTGGTGCAGAACATAAAGCTGCCTTTATATTCCGAAAAGCTGTTTCACAATCAGCAGTCCACTTCACTTTATTTGGATCCCTGTTTTTAGTCAGTTCTGTAAGTGGTGTTGCAATAGTGGAAAAGCCAGGAATGAACCTGCGATAACTTGCTAACCCTAAAAAATATCTAACATGGCGTTTGATAGTGGGTATGGGACCATTGGCAATGGCCTCTACTTTGTCTGTTTCTGGCTTTACAGTTCTCTGGCCAATGATAAACCCCAAATATCGAGTCTCAGTTTTTGCAATAGCACATTTGGATGGATTTATTTTAAGTCCTGCACCCCTGATGCTTTGAATGACAGCGTTAAGATGAATTAAGTGGGTATTCCAGTCCAGGCTATAGATGACTACATCATCCTAGTAAGCAGCGTTGTATGGATTATGGGGTCTTAAAATATAGTCCATGTATCTCTGAAAAGTGGCTGGAGCCCCATGCAAACTGAATGAAATGGTCGTAAATTGGTATAAACCAATAGGGGTACTGAACGCTGTTAACTCTTGGGCCTGTGGTGCTAAGGGTATCTGCCAGTACACTTTTGTCAAATCTAGGGTGCTGATATACCATGCAGAGCCTATATGACCTAGTAGATCATCAATTCTTGGTATGGGGTGTGATGAAGACAGCCAGCTCTGAGTGCTGTATCATTTTTTTTAATATAAAATGTATTACTGACTGTCTCTGCTGAAAAATCTGGTGCTCTTAGAATGACCTCACTCATCAACTCCCCTAGGTTTCAGCTAAAAGATGCAAGCCATAAGAAAAATGCTGACAGCATGTGAGTTCACACACACTCCGTTTTTAGAGACCATGTGTTACATGTAAGACCTTAATTAAGGATCCTGTCTGTCTGAGTTAATTACAACCATAGTTGCTATAACATATCCATTTTATGACATTGGAAGGAAAACCCAGGTTGTTGCATAGAAGTGCGAGATCATGGGGAGGCTTTCATGTCCTGGAGGGAGGAAGCTTATTATGAGATCAAAAGAAGTGTCATTTGAAGGACATGAATTATGCTGAAGTTGCAGAATGTAACACTTTTGTATAAGACATATATTTTTTTATACATAATCTGACAGAGGAGGAGCTAGCTGACCTCACACAAAAATGGGTTGTCCCATACAGTTGTCTAAGGAATATTCTGTTTTACTACACAGAGACACACTTTTTACCTAGACACTGACTGAGGAAAGATCTTTGGAGCATTTGTAAACAGATATTTAGAACGATTTTGAATCAAAGTATTGCAAGTAGGAATTTGCACTGTTTAAATCCTGTTCTTTTAAAAGATTTGCATGTCTTGTGATATAAGAGTTCTGTATTTTGCCTTTTACATATTTTTAACTATTTTAGTAAAATTCTTTTTAGGCTTACTTGGTCTGTCTTTGACTTCTTTTTAGTTGTAAGAAAAGTATATGGTTATTTCAGATACTAAATATAAGCTTGAATGGTGGTACCAAACTGGAAAGAGAAGTGTTTTATATCTGAGGTCTTTATTAAAGTTTTTAAGGGTTCATCTCTGTATACCTGGTTAAGTGCCCATAGGCAAAGATATCTGGCCCCCTGAAGACAGAAATATCTGAGCCTGTGCATTGGGTATGCTAGTAAGAGGTCCACAGTTTGAATCCCTCCAGAACTTGAGACCAACAGTTGATCCGAACTCACAAAAACAGACAAGAGGGTTACCTTGTCTGTTACACTGTTCACAAGACTGTGCTCAGAGGTTGGCACTTTGGGAGTAGAGGGCCTGACCTGCTGAGTGGGTTTGTGACAGATTGGTTGGCAGCAGTGGCATAATTTTGGTATCACAAGCTTGTATTGTTCTGTGTCATCTGAGACCGTAAGCTCTCTTGCAAAGAAAGAAAAAAAGGTAGAGTTTTATTTTAAAAAGGAAACAGAACTATATATCACTTGGCGTACAGTCCAGTTCCTACCCATTTTATTTTTTTTTCTCTAAAGTGCAAGTAAGAGTAGCCGTAGTCAGGGAAGAAGAAGATGGCTTCCGACTACAGCAGGCACACTGTAGATTACATGAAGCAGCTGTGCCGGGACAGGGGAGTCCCATTCAAGGTGACAGCCAAAAAGCAGAACCTCATAGTGGCCCTGATGGTAGCAGATACCCAGAGCGGCGAGTCACCCACCATGACTGAAAAGGACAGCAGGGCCACTGTTAGTGAAGGGCCACAGCAGCAGGGGATGGTCACCAGTATCCTGAATCCAGAGGTACTCAAACTGCAAATTGAGTTGTGCAGGATGGAACTGGAGGCAGAGCAAGAACAGAGAGAGGCTATTCAAGAGGCACAGCAACAACAGAGGGAGGGAGACCATAAGGAGCGTGAGCGCCAGTGAGCTGCCAAGGAGAAGAAAGAACAAGAATGCCAAGATGCAGACCATGAGGAGAAGAAGCACCAGAGGCAGCACGAACTGGAGAAGATACAACTCCGACTAGCAGCACCAGAGCAGGTAAGTGGCTTGGGTTTAACTGGGACTGTAGAACTGGGTTACAAATTGAACTCCAAATTAATAGCTGAGTTTAAGGAAGGGGAGGACATGGATGCCTTTTTAAATTCTTTTGAAAAAGTTTGTATTCAGGCTAAAATTCCTAGAGAGTCCTGGAGCTTCCAGCTATCCCCACTACTTACCGGGAAAGCTCGGGATGCATTGGGTCAAATGGACAATGAGGACAGCAATGATTACAGCAAGCTAAAAGCTGCACTGTTAAAAAAGTTTGAATTAACTGCTGAATCATACAGAGCTAAATTCTGTAAGTTCAGGAGAAGCCCTGATATGAGCTACGAGGAGCTAGCCACGAAACAACATCAGTTTTTAAAACATTGGTGGGAAGGAATTGAGGAAAACTCTGTTGACAAAACTGAAAATGTGATTTTATTAGAACAGTTTTATTGGGCTTGCCCAGCTGAGCTAAAAACCTGGCTAGAGGACCGAGATCCAAAAACAGTGCAAGACCCTGCTGAACTCTTGGACCATTATGCCAAGAGCAGACCTGCTCCGAGAGTGAATGGGGTGGGTGTGGCAGTGCAGAAAGGGAAAAGCGCACCTTCAGGGCAGCTAAAACCCTCACTGCCTCTACTAAAACCAGTTGGCCCCAGGTTTCAAAAAAAAAATTTCCTGAAGTAAGAAATGCCTGTTGGTTGTGTAAAGAAACTGGGCATATTGCCAGACAGTGCCCCAAAAAGGAGAGCAATTATACACAACAGGGTGCTAGAAAAGAAGTGGGTTGTTTCTGTGTCCCTGGGAGCATGCCAGTGAACATGAGGGAACACATGCACCCAGTCATGGTGAATGGTGTACAGACACAGGGGTTAATGGACACAGGGGCATCCCTGACATTGGTAAAAAGGGATCTGTTACAGCCTGGTCAGCTTATACCCAATAAATATGTCACTGTCCAGGACTTTGTGGGTGAAGAGAAAACATTGCCACTGGCCAGTGTTCTCTTAGACTGGGGTGAAACAGGGGGAACTGTGCAACAGGTGGCTGTAGCCAAAACATTAGCAGTGGATGTAATCCTGGGTAACAATCTCCAACAGGTGATGGTATGTGCAGTCACCCATAGCCAAGCGGCAAGGGAAAATTATAGTTCCCTGAACCCCACAGAAACCAGTGTGGAAACCACTGAGTTGCTGGTTCCCCAGCCTGTGTCTCCAGATGGGGAGACTGATAAACAGGGGGTAGAAATTTCACCAGTAACATAGTTACCACACAGCTACAGAGGGTTACTCTGAAGAGGGAGGGGTGACCCATTGTCAGAGGGTTGGGATTGACAGTGATCTTGAGTACCCTGATGCTAGTGCTAGGGACCCTAGTTTAGCGACTGAAGGGGACCTGTCCCATACCTTGGGAATGTGTGAGGGGTTTGCAGCTGCTCAGAGGGGTGACCCAAGTTTAGAGATGCTGAGGGCTTGAACAGACTTGGACAGAACACAGGGAGGTGACAGCAAACATAAGGTTTATTGGGAAAATGGACTTATGTATACTCAGGCAGTACAGACAGAGGGAGGGATGCTAGGCAGGCAGCTTGTCATTCCCCAGGGGTATCATGAGCAGTTGCTTAAGACTGCACATGATATTCCCTTGTCTGGTCATCTGGGAATCACGTGCATGATGCAGCGGTTGGTCCAGAATTTCTACTGGCCTAACTTCACTCAGCAGGTGAAGGAGTATTGCAGGTCTTGTCACCGGTGCCAAGAAATAGGGAAAGCGGGCAAGAAAACCCAAGCAGCTCTGATTCCATTGCCCATAGTGGAGGAGCCATTCCAGAGGGTGAGAACGGATATTGGGGGGCCATTAAATACCCCAATCTCCTCAGGAAGAGATTCATCCTGACTATGGTGGATTATGCCACCCAGTACCCAGAGGCAGTTGCCCTATCCTCACTGAGGACGGACAAGGTGGCAGATGCCTTACTTGGGATTTTCTTCCGTGTTGAGTTTCCACAGGAGGTAATCACCGATCGAGGGGGTTCCTTCATGTCAGACCTGATGAAATGTTTATGGGAGAAGTGTGGGGTGGTGCAGAGAGGCATGACACCATATCACCCACAAGCCAATGGGCTTGTGGAATGATTCAATGGTACTCTAAAGTCAATGCTCCGGGTGTTTGCTGAACAGCATGGGAGGGACTGGGAGAAATACCTTCCCCACCTGTTGTTTACATACAGGAAGGTGCCCCAAGAGTCAACAGGATTTTCCCTCTTCGAACTCTTATATGGACGCCGGGTACGTGGGCCCCTAGACTTGATCTGGGAGGACTGGGAAGGCAAGCACGTTACCCAGGGAACTCCCATTGTGGATTATGTCCTTAGGTTTAGGGAAAAGCTGAGGGAGCTTATGGAGACAGCCCAGAGCAACCTGGCAGCTGCCCAACAGAAACAAAAGGTGTGGTACGACCGAAGAGCCAGAGCCCACTCGTACATGGTGGGTCAGGAAGTCATGGTCCTTATTCCAGTCTGGAAAGACAAGCTGCAAGCTGAGTAGGCAGGACCGTACACAGTGGTTAGGAACGTAAATGACGTGAACTACATTGTGGAGTTACCTGACAGAAGACAGACTGAAAGGATATACCATGTCAACATGATGAAGCCATATGCAAATAGGGCTGACATGGTGTTTGCAGTGTGTAGTCATGGGGAGGGGACGGATGAAGGAGACCCCCTTCTGGATTTTCTGGAAGAAAGTAAGTGGGAGTCCTCTGTGGAGGTAGTAAAATTGTCTCCCCACCTGGCCCCGGACCAGGTACAGAAAGTAAGGGAGGTTTTAGCAGACTTTGCCCCCTTGATTAGCGCCAAGCCTGGACTAACCCCCTTAGCGACACACGATGTGGTGACAGGGATACAGACGCCCATATGGTTAACAGCATATTGAGTGTCAGAGGCTGTCCAAAAGGACATTAGGAGGTAAGTGGATGAGATGCTGGATTTAGGGATAATCCAGAGATCCCACAGCCCCTGGGCCTCACCCGTAGTCCTTGTGCCCAAGCCAGATGGCTCAACTCGTTTCTGTGTGGGCTATCGTGGACTGAATGCAGTCACAAAGTCTGACGCCCACCCGATGCCCCAGATGGATGAACTCCTGGACAAGTTGGGAGGGGCGACCTACCTTACAACTATTGACCTGAACAAAGGGTATTGGCAGGTAGAACTGACAGACAGAGCTAGGGAGAGGTCAGTCTTCATCACTCCGATAGGCTTATTTGAGTTTAAAGTAGTGCCTTTCAGAATGAAGAATGCCCCGGCTACTTTCCAAAGGTTGGTGAACCAGATGTTAAATGGTGCTGAGGAGTACACCGTCGCGTACCTGGATGACATCGCCATCTTTAGTACCAGCTGGGAGGAACACCTATCCCACCTTAGGGAAGTGCTGGGCAGGATACAGAGGGCCAGGCTCACTGTCAAAGCCAAGAAGTGCCAGGTGGCCATGGGAGAAGTGGCATACCTCAGGCATGTGGTAGGCCGGGCACAGCTCTGTCCTAACCAAATAAAGATCGAGGTGATCCAGGCGTGGTCCAGACCAGAAACCCAGAAGTAGGGCAGGAGCTTTCTAGGGACAGCAGGGTACTACAGGAAATGTGTACCCAATTACAGTGCCTTGGCTGCTCCCCTGTCTGACCTGACAGAGAAAAAGATGCCAAAGAAAATTACCTGGGGCCCAGCCTGTGAGGAAGCCTTTACCAGACTGAAGGAGGCACTGTGCAGTGCTCCTGTTTTGACAAGTCCTGACTATAGCAAGACCTTTATGGTTCAGATGGACGCCTCAGATATGGGTATTGGAGCAGTACTGAGCCAGACGTCCAGCCAAGGGACAGATCACCCTGTAGTGTACCTGATCAGGAAGCTGCTTCCCAGGGAGCAAGCATACTCCACAGTGGAAAAGGAGTGTCTTGCCATGATGTGGGCCCTAAAGAAATTAGAGCCATACTTGTATGGGCAGCATTTTGTGGTGCAGACTGACCACAACCCCCTGGTTTGGCTAACGCAGATGGGAAAGAACAATGGCATATTACCAAGATGGAGTCTTGCTTTACAAGGGTATGATCTAAAAATCATACATAGGGCTGGAGCGAAGAACCAGAACTCAGATGGGCTGTCTAGGGTCTATGAGAAGTGAACTGATTTGGGAAGCTCATCCCATGTAGGGGATAGATCCCTCAAATTCAGTCTAGGTGGGGAGGAGTGTGATGTAGGCAGCCAGCTTTGAGTACTGTATCATTTTTTTAATATAAAATGTATTACTGATTGTCTCTGCTGAAAAATCTGCTGCTCTTAGAATGACCTCACTCATCAACCGCCCCAGGTTTCAGCTGAAAGATGCAAGCCATAAGAAAAATGCTGACAGTATGTGAGTTCGCACACACTCAGTTTTTAGAGACCATGTGTTACATGTAAGGCCTTAATTAAGGATCCTGTCTGTCTGAGTTAATTACTACCATAGTTGCTATAACATATCCATTTTATGACATTGGAAGGAAAACCCAGGTTGTTGCATAGAAGTGCAAGATCATGGGGAGGCTTTCATGTCCTGGAGGAAGGAAGCTTATTATGAGATCAAAAGAAGTGTCATTTGAAGGACATGAATTATGCTGAAATTGCAGAATGTAATACTTTTGTATAAGATATATATTTTTTTATACATAGTCTGACAGAGGAGGAGCTAGCTGACCTCACACAAAAATAGGTTGTCCCATACAGTTGTTTAAGGAATATTCTGTTTTACTACACAGAGACACACTTTTTACCTAGACTCTGACTGAGGAAAGATCTTTGGCGCACTTGTAAACAGATATTTAGAAAGATTTCGAATCTAAGTACTGTAAATAGGAATTTGCACTGTTTAAACCCTGTTCTTTTAAAAGATTTCCATGTCTTGTGATATAAGAGTTCTGTATTTTGCCTTTTACATATTTTTAACTATTTTAGAACTTACTTGGTCTGTCTTTGACTTCTTTTTAGTTGTAGGAAAAGTATATGGTTAGTGCAGATGCTAAACATAAGCTTGAATGGTGGTACCAAACTGGAAAGAGAAGCGTTTTAAATCTGAGGTCTTTATTAAAGTTTTTAAGGGTTCATCTCTGTATACCTGGTTAGGTGCCCATAGGCAAAGATATCTGGCCTCCCGAAGACAGAAATATCTGAGCCTGTGCATTGGGTACGCTAGCAAGAGGTTCACAGTTTGAATCCCTCCAGAACATGAGACCAAAGGTTGATCTGGACTCACAAAAACAGACAAGAGGGTTACCTTGTCTGTTACACTGTTCACAAGACTGTACTCAGAGGTTGGCACTTTGGGAGTAGAGGGCCTGACCTGCTGAGTGCATTTGTGACATATGGAAGCCATCACACTTGGAAATTGCATTGATTTTCTGAAAATCCAAACATAATCGAACACCACCCTCTTTTTTATTTACCACTACTAAAGGTGAGGACCAAGGGCTATGTGAAGGAACAATCACCTTTGCTTGTTCCATTTTCCTTACCTCATCCACTACCTGTTTTCGGATTTTCTCTGGTAACCTATAGGGCCTCTGGTAAATTGGTTTATATTGTGTCAGTTTAATCTCATGCACCACCCTAATGCCTTCCCTGATGTTTTAGTAAATGTTTCTTTAAAAAACTCCAAAAGTTGATCAACCTTTTGTCTTTGAACAGGCTTTAATTCCAGATTGATCTGTATTTCATTCTCCCCTTGTTGTGTCTCTAATCTATCATAAGCCACCTCTATCTCTGATAGGCCTTGTTCAGGTTGAATGTAGAGGGACGGGTTTGGCTTATCTATCCATTTCCTTAACAGATTAGCATAGTATGCCCTTTTTACTGGTTTCCATCCAGGCATTTCAATCTCATAATTCAGTCTGTCGAAGCACCACATAAGGCCCTTGCCATCTCAATAGAAGCTTATTTTCTGTACTAGGGAACAACAGTAACACTTTTTCCCCAGGTTCCAAATATTTGTATTTTAATCCTTTATCATACAATTCTTTTTTGACCCTGCTGTTTCTGGTCAACATTCCTATGAGCCATAGTTACATATTTCACAAGCCTTTCCCATAAGTCAGTCATGTACTTCACAATGTTTGTAAATCCCACACCTTTGCCTTCCTCCCAGTATTCTTTAATTATAACTAATGGTCCCCTAGGGTTGCGACCATATAGTAAGAAAAAGGGGGATAAAACAGTTGTTGCTTGGGGTACTTCCCTGTAGGCAAATAAGAGGTAAAGGAGAAATCTATCCCAGTCTCGACCTTCCTCTTGTATGTACTTTTGCAACATCTTCTTAAGTGTTTTATTGAATCTTTCTACTATCCCATCGGTCTGAAGGTGATACGGGGAGGTACGTACTGCAGAGACACCCAACAGACAGTACAATTCTTGCAGCATCGCAGATGTAAAGTTACTGCCTCTGACGGCTAGAATCACTTGTGGTATTCCCATTCGACTGAAGATTTTAGCTAATCTTCAGCTAGTCTAGGGCAGTAACCGCTTTCATTGGTATGGCTTCAGGCACCGGGGTGGTAAGAAGGTACATAACCAGTATGAATTGGTTTGCTCTTAGAACTCTTTGTTAGGGGCCCCATCACGTCCATAGCTACTCTCTCAAAAGGAGTTGTTACATAAGGGATGGGTTGCAGGAGTACTTGATCTTTCGCCCTCCTTGAGCCACCAGTTGGCATTTTGCACAAGCTCTACAATATACTGCTACCTCTTGATGAATCCCAGGCCAACAAAACCTGGATAGTATCTGTTGTAATGTTCTATCCCTCCCCTCATGGCCAGTCATAGGTATATCATGGGCCAATCGTATTACCTGCTGCCTATACTGTTTAGGCACCATTAACTGCTCTGTCTCACAGTTTGTAACAGGATCAACAGTTATTCTATACAGTATGTTATGCTTTAATAAAAACTGAGAATGTCCATTCTTTTCTTCTTGATTTATTTGTGCGAATAGAGGTCTTAAAGTCTCATCTGCCAACTGTTCCAGTCTGATGTCACCTTTTTAACAACCCTGGTGCTAATTCCACATTCTCTTCTGGATGTGAATCCTGCCAAGCTTTCTTTTCCTTCCTTTAAACTTGTTTTGATTTTCTTTCCTTACCTTGTCCTTCAAAATAATCCTCTTCAAAAGAAAAGATGGGTTCCATCTGTAATTTTGTCTGGGCCCTGGTAACCACATTAACAGGTTCCACCAGTGATTGATGATTCTTCATTAAGGCGTCAAAACTAAGGAAATCCTGGCCAGTTATAACAGGTACAGGTAGATGGGGTACTAATCCAACTAACAAGGTATGGATTTGGTTGTTAACAGTCAATGCCAACTTTGCAGTGTGATACTGATGGACATCCCCATGTACACGTGAACAGTTGTATCATTCTGGCTTAAGTCTATTTCAGGGGGCCAGATCAACTCTCATCAGGGTTTGTCTACTTCCAAAGTCTAACAATCCCAAAGTTTGTTGGTCTCCCAAACCCACAGAAGTAACATACCCAAAGTTTGCTAGGGCCAAATGTGCTGTATCATTTCTTTTATTAGGGCAGTTTCTGACTATGTGTCCATGCCCAAGACATTTATGTCAAATAATGTCTGCATATGGGACCCTGCCCCTTCTATCTCATCTCCCATAAGTTGATTGCCTTTGATTATTGGGAAAAAAAGTTCTTACCGGAGCTGTAGATGGTTCTGGGTTACCTTGTTGTCCCTTCGGTCTGGTGGAACGAGCTGTCAAGTATTCCTCCACCAGTTTAATAGTTTCCTCCACTGTCTCTGGCTTGTGCTCCTTAACCCATAACTGTACATCCAGTGGTAAAACCTGAATGAACTGTTCAATGATTATTAGCTCCATAATCTGATCGATAGTCTTAGTCGTCGGTTGAAGCCATTTACCGCTATAGTCTCTGAGATGAGCAAATGTTTCCCTGAGGGTGTCATAGTGGGCCATTTTCTGAGAATGAAAATGCTGGTGATAGGTCTCTGTACTGATATTATACTGTCTTCAGATCGCTTCTTTTACTCTATCATAGTCATTAGCATCAGCCCCACTCAGTTGGCTATATACTAACTGGGCTCTACCGGATAAGTAGTGTACCAATCTTACTACCCACTGATCACGAGGCCATACACAGGTTTGGGCTATCCTCTTGAAGGAAGAAAGGTAGGCCTCAATGTCATCACTCTTCGACAATTTAGTTAGCTTTATGTCTCTGGGCCCAGTTCTATCCACCTGACCTTGATTCATGTCGTGTATGGCTTTCAGGGTATCATTCCATTTTATGTCCTGCCATCTTCTTTCTTCTGCCTGGATGCATCAATCCTCATCCCTCTGTCGTCTGTCCTCTTCTTGTTGTTATTCCATCTCAATCTGCCTCATACAGAGCCACTTCAGCAACTCACTTGGATCATCCGAGGCTGGGGTCATCTGTCTCTCTTTTGGCTTCTGCATGTCTTCTCCCTCTTCAATATCCTCATCTTCTGGTTTCTTCATCTTAGGTCTGGCTCCTGTACCTAATCCGGGTAACAATTTAATCCCAGTTTTCTCAGTTACTGATTGTGTCAGGTGTTATGCACTGAGGCCTGTCTGGTCCCCTTCTATAATTTGTCAGGGTATATCAGAACAATACCCCCCTGGTAACACCTCCTGGGCAGCCTCAACGTACCAGGTCTATCGCACTACTAACACCAGTGTAGAAGGTGTGGGATAAATGACAGACACCAGACGATAATATTTAGTACATAAAAAACACAATAAATGTGTTTATCAATTAATTTGCAAAAACTTTTCAAAAACAAAGCAAAAAATACATATATTTACAGAAAGAAAATTGTGGGTGTTAGTCTATCACACCATTTCAACACATCAGGAAATACTTCCTCTTGAGACTCCTGTCTTTCTTCTGTATATTCAATATCCAATACTTAATTCCCAACAATACAGTGTGTAAGCTCTCACACTAGCTCCTTCTCCCTCGGTGGTCAGAAGATACTGACCCAAACACATTTCTTAGTCCCCTGGTGGCAGGTTTTATAGCAATCCTTAGGGTGACATCACAATCAAGGGATCTCCCACTTAACATAAAATAGACCGTTATGTGGTCCTATCTAAGGCTATCTTGGATCATTCTTGTATAATAGGAAAAACAAGCATTTATGTTACATTCCTTCTGTGAATATATCCTAAAATATCAGTTTTAGATCATCCAAACCTTAATTAGGGGGGTTTTAACTCATTTGGAGCATAGCTCCTCCCACTTGCTGTGACCTCATCACTCCCGATTATTACAAAAGCAGTCACTTCAGGGGTTTTCAGTCCTATAGTAGGAATTTCCCCATAATGACAAGAATTCAGGTAACAACAAAATAAAAACATTTATTTGTTCATTTTCACATGTTTTATATATAGGAATACCCAGCCTGGACAGGGGAATGGCAAATGAGGGGCCCGCTCCCTATCTGCCTTTCCCTGCCAGACCAGGAGACCTGCCATTAAAGCATATTTTATTTCAGCAAAACAAGAAGTTTTTCTTTACAACCGCAACAAGTGGTTTTCTTTTTATATACTTCGCCCGATACCGGGATTGTAGCACAGCGTTTCTGTGCATCTTAAGGGGGCACCAATTACAATAGGACCTAGCATTTCACTTTCTTCACAAAAGCACCAGCATTCCAGCACTGAAGCACTACATAAACAAATTGGGTGCATCTTAGGAGCACAACCATTACTCAAACACAGAGCTCCTAATGGAAAAAGGATAAGCTTTCATTGTGCAACCATAAGGGTTTTAGGATTATTTAAAGGGACAGTAAAGTTTGTAGATATATGCCAGGTTGGCCACCCTGACATGAAATTTGGTAAAGAAAGAAGGAAGAAAAATATGAGAGAAAAGTAGGAAAAGAAGATTTAGGGGAAGGTTACACATTTTTACTTCAGGACTAAATATTCATAACAGGGGCACCCTGTTACAGCAGGATCCAAACTTTTCTTTTATGCTTCAATGGTACCAGGTCAAGTACTTATGCATAAAACTCTTGGCTTAGAGTATGCATGGGGTAAATCCCATTGCTCCACCAACTGTCATTAAGGCATTGATCAGGAAGTATAGGTAAGGCAGGAGAAGTCAAATTCACAAATAGCATTTTATTATCAATAACATTTAAAATTAAAAAATAAAATTGTGCAGGATAGCTTTTGATACAGGCATTTCAAACTAACAGAAGTCATTTATTTGAGAGTCTTCTTAAAATCTCCAGCTCTATCCCAAACAAAACATTAATCTTTTTATATGATGCTTTTTCCTGGCAATTAAATTCTACATCCATACCTCGTTAAGCTTTATCTTCTGTTTTCACACAATGTACCAAACTTTGTAATTTCTTTCCTGCGACCAGTCTTCTCAACAGGTGCAACCAATCAAGACATCCTGTCCCAGGGCTGATTTTCTATTGACAGTTTTGCAAACAAGCTTGTGGAGGTCAACATGTATCTCAAGGTTAACCCCTTGTGTTCCAGATAAACCCAAATTGCTTTCTGTAAACATTTCAACAATATAATCATATACATTTGCAAACCAAGGGATCTCAGTTTCACATAAAGAGTCACATATAATTTCTTACCACAGAAAAGCAAAGGGGAAGGAAAAGATAGAAACTACAAGTTTAGGAAGGGAGAAAATGGGGAAATTATGGGGCCATTGGAGTGGCCAATGCCTAGGTGCTGCAAGGAAAATTTGGTTAGACAATCAGACAGGCAAGAGATAGGCAAGTTACAGAATAGGACAGGACAAAATAGATCCTTGCTTTTAACTCTCTCTGCATAACAAATGGGACAGGGTCTCATTCTACCCTGTCACTGTCATGTAGTGTCATAGGATACTGTGTTGCTTTCTGGCCGGCACCACTGTATTTTTTTTTTGCAATTATTTAACCAGGAGTAGCACACTAAGCTGAAAGCTTGTTTACAGGTGTGATCTGGGAGCACAGGGAAGTTAAGTGACTTGAAAAACCATTCTTTTTCAATGAGACAGCCAAGTTGCTAGGTGTATTCATTCAGTCAATATGTTTATTAATGCAAAATAAAGAAACCATTGAGTAGAGGTTCCTTCTAAATGGCATATGATGGAGGAGTATATGGTGGAGACCACCAGGATGCAATGCAGTGTCTCAATTTTCTGCATGACAAAGGGGATTAACTGCCATTGAAATAGCATTGTTTCTTGCAGTAAATTTGCAGTATTCTGCATTTCAACCTGGCAAGCTCCACTGTATTACTGGGTAAGCTGTTCCACAAAAACAAGGGCCCAAACTGTAAACACCTTGTCCCCTGCCAATGTATGACAGAAGACTTGGATGTGAAGCAACTCCTGGATCCCTGCATGGGGGACCTGACAGGTTGAAAGGAGGCAGAATCATGTGAAGGTACTTGGGATCATACCAACCAATAATTTTATATGTTAATAAAATAACCTTCTACTCAATCCTTTGCCTAACTGGCAGCCACCACAGAATGTCTAATGATAGAGAAATATGGTCCAACATCTGGATGGAACTCAAAAACCTCACTGCCACATTTTGTACAAGCTGTATGTGCTGAATCTGATGGCAAGTTATGACCTTATTCAGCACATTGCAGTAGTCAAGATGGGATATAACAAATGTTTGTACTAATGTCTTCAGATCATCAGAAAATGGAAAACATAATCTTCTCAAGATGATAAAAGCAGGATTTGATGATGGTCATCAACACCCAAGATTCAAGTAACAACCTCTCATCATGAACTGGTCTCAGGTTGCGTGCTTTCTCCACCCCTTCCAACCAAGCACCATAAAACTCAGGTAGCTCAGGCTATACTTAAGCACTAGGACTTGGCAATCTAATTCCACCAGCAACAACTCAGTCTTTGGTGTGTAACTTCTAGGTGGCACTGTCCCAAAGGCTACTACCCCTGCCTCCTTGGCTAGCAGCAGGTTAAGGGGCTGAATTCTGAAACAGGTGTCTCCACCCAGAGGTCAGGGTTGGTAGTGGTCAAGCTAACCTGGGCACAGCCCTCTGGGACACTGTAACCCCTCTCTCTCCCCTCTAGTGGCCTGAACACTGTACAATAATCACCTTCATAATACCCCTGGTACACCACACTGATACCCACACTTTCTGCACTTACCACCAAGGCTGGTTCCTCTGGCTCGACCCTGGGGACCCCCTATAAAACAAGGTTAGGCACAGTAAATAGCAACAGAATTGTACTGTGATCATAAACTGGAACCACAATCAGATTAAATGCTGAAAAAGTTAGATCTGATTTATTCAGGGAGCTTGAACAAGGGAGGGGCAAAATCAGGTTAATTAGCTTAAGCATTACATCAATCAGGCAGTTATGCATGTGCTTTAAGTTCTCCCACACAGTCACACCTCTGGGTACCCAGGTGGAGGAGGGATGGGCTAGCCAGGACCATTGCCCGGGGTAGGCCGGCGTCGCCACTGGTCGGGGCCCTGCGATGAAAAAACAACTTGCACAACACACTATTTGTAATGCAGAGCCAGATGGCTCAGTTTGTGAAACAACAAAGCAATCAGATGACACACTTAGATTAAATTGTAGTTTCAGGGAGCTACCCTGATGGTTACTCATGATACCCAGAACTGGACACAGGATAGACGAAAATCGAGAAAGCGAGTGAATTCTCTGGAGTGCCAGGAGAAGCAGGGCCCACACGATTCGCAGAGGTGTTGTTCCTGTTCAGGCATGGAGCAGGGGGCTGATCCCCGGGCAGGTCTCTCATTGATGGCTCTTCTCTGTGCAGTAGGGTAGTTTGTCAAAGCCCTCATGGCAAGGCCCAGCCTCATGGAGATAACCGCGGATTCAGTCCATTCAGGCTGGATACAGCTTCCAGCAGCCAGCACACAGTTCACACAAAGGGGGACTAAATTGCAACCCCCCCTCCAGTAAAAAGCACATTTATATGCAAGGAAATCCTGCTATACCAGGCAAAATGCTCCCCGATCATGATCACTCAGTCTCTGCTTGGACTGGGAGCTCAGAAGTAGCTGGAGTTCCTACTAGACTGATCGCATACAGCAAAATCTTCAGTCCTTTGCAGGTTGAGCCTGGCTACACTTCAGTGGCTTAATTCAATCTCACCACCTCGGATTTAGTCCAAAAGAACTTCTCTCTCCCCCTTCAGGGTACCGGGCAGACCTGCAGGCCTCAACTCAGGCCTTTCCCACGGTTCTCCTGCCTGAAACTATACAAATCACTGCTCGAACTTTCACGAGCTGCTCCTCTCTCAACTTCCAACTCAGAACTGCCTTAAACAGCAGGCAGCTTGGGGATTTCCTCCAGATCCAAAAGGTTTGATTGGCTGATTCGACTGTCAGTCAAGCAACAGCTCCCCCTTCAGTTACAAAAAGGCGCCAACAGCCTAAAACTACAATTCCCAAGCCTGTATTCCACACAGTCCTTTCAGACAGGCTCCATTTTGGAGTCCCCAGGTACTGATTGATCCAATTCTGTGGTTCGGGATCAAGGTGGTGGAGGTAATCTGAACAGTGCTTGCTGCAAAGAAGGCAGGAACAAACTACATTATCATTCTCACTCTGAATTATTTTCAGCAAATCGTTACATCCTTTAACAGAACTCCCTCTCCACAATTAGCGATGGCAGAAATGGAGCTGTTTTCCAGCAGCCTGGGTGGGATTCGAGCATAAAAACACTCAGCCCACCTCCAGATTAATATTACTGCAAACTAGGCAGCACTTAAAGTGACAGTACATAGAGGCTACACAGGCACTCACTGGCAATACATTTAAAACTGCTAAACCGCAGGACCCCAGCCTGGCAGTGAGCATTTATGCAAGCTCTTGGATGACTTTTCAGGAACCCCCATTTGTAGGGGGGTTACATGTGGGTTCAAAGTCTACCAGTTTGTATCAACACAGTCCTTAATCTCCACATGACAATGATTTTATGTTTGTACAGGAGAGCCCTGGTTTCATACAAAAGAAAGGCACACCTGAGTGGCACCTGCATAGTAGTGAAGATCCACATTGTAACTACTAATAATTTCCCATAGTGGTGTACATATACATGGTGAACAACACCAGAGACAGGCAACCAATGACAAGCAGGCAATTCCAATTGCAATGGACTGGTTATATCTTATGAGCCACAGCAGGAAAAAAAATTAGTAATAAAAACATGCCATACACTCAGAAAACTATGCCAAGCATAATAAAAAAGATACCACATTTGTATATACTGCTGTATTTGTATTGCAATTCACTAGGTCACATGACCAATCACATCTTCTGACATTAGCAATAGGACTGGGTTTTTAGTCAGTCTTAAACAAGCACTCACTGATCGACTGTTCTGTACAGTTTCTCAGTATACAACTGATAACATGCCTGCTGAGACCCAAAAGCATGAATAATAGCCTAGATCTATACACTTTTATTACCCCAACCACTGCTCATACTCAAAGCAGTGATACAAGAGTAAATCAAAAATAGAAAGACAGACCAAAAACTTAAAATGCATAGAGTAAGAAAAATGTTTTAAAAACAACTTTATTGGACATATGCAGACAATGCTATGTACTGTATTTGCCAACAAGTCTACATTAATCTATGACAAACAGAAACACATTAAATAACTTTTAAAGATTTTTATTTTTGTCAGTTCTTCCCTAAGCCAGAACAAGAGGACTTGTTGTGAATGCATCTAAACAGGAATACAAGTTTGAAATTAAATATTTATGGGACCAGTTTTCTTAAGGTCCCTAGATTTGCATAAGTTGTGCCAAATCTCACCTGAAGCAAACTCTGGGTATGCCAGGGACCCTGTGCTGGATTTTGGTAAAGCAGTGGTCCCAGTGCCAAAGTCGCCAGAGTTGCTGCAAGCAGAGTAGTGTACCAAACAAGTGGTGCATGGAAGGGGTTTGACGGATGGTGGTATTATTCCCCTCCTGCCCATCGGAAAGCTGGCCCCAGAGTGTGAATGTTGTGGGGAGACGCCCCTCATCCTGACTGATATTTCTCCACCATGCCCTGTAGAGGCCATTTTGAGCTGGTATTGGAAAATCTATCTGTTGCAGGTTACCAATGTGCACCTTGCAGTAGTGCCCAGGAGAGTCACAGACCCACAGAGCATGCCAGCCATAGTGTTCTGTTTATTAACCTGTACTGGAATTCCTGCCAAGAACATACCCTGATGGCTGCCAATGACTGACAGAAAGCACAGACTGCCACTGGTTGCATGATATGTGGTGCTCATGTGACACATGATAGGTACCCACTGGCAGGTCTGAGGTGTCCCCAATGCACAGCCCTATGTGTGGTGGCATATGTCACGCAGAACTGCTATAGTACCATGGCAGGTGGGTACTGAACATCTGTAGGTAGAGGGCTGACTCTACTGTACTAGCATCACAGAATGCACGGTAAAGAATAATATGGAGACATGAGTGTGGTAGCCCTATCCCTACTGTCATACTGGAATGTTGTGGACATGCACTGTTACATGAATGATGGGTACATACAGTAAAACATCAGCATATCTGAAGTTGACAGTCCCTGATATTCATAACAGGCTTCTGCATGGATAAAGGGAAACTGCCACCACAGTTACACTGTTACCCGATCTCAATATTGGAGACTGGAAATATGTGGGTGTTTTTTTTTTTGTTTTGTTTTTATTCATACTTTCTGGGTTTTTTAGGTTTTCTCCAGTTCCACTCCCACATGTCCCCAATGTTATGTAGGCATGTGGAGGCACACACAAGCATTTCTTGAGGGATGCCCCACCCTACCAGTGGCCTGGTACCTCTTGCGCTCGTCATTGAATCTCCATTCAGTGCTGGCGGGACTACAGACAGGTGACCCCCCCACCTGGGAGAGGAGAGCAATTGCTCAATCCTGCTCCCACCCTCATCCCCCTGTGCTGGCACTTTGGTGACTCAAGATCATTCCCAAACCCGGGTTGTTGGTGCAGCGCGAGGTAAGGCATCCAGCACCTCAGCCCTCAGCACCACCAGGATGGCTGATATGTGGGTGTTTTACTGTACACACCCACCATACATGTAACAGTACAGTGTCAGCAATCTTCTGGTATCTGCCACTCTCATGTCTGCATATTATCCTGTACAGTTCATTCTGTATTGCTGGCAGTCATCCACCTGCTTACAGACGTGCAGTACCCACCTGCTGTGGTACTATACCAGATCTGCATGACATATGCAACTACACAAAGGGCTGTGCATCTGGAACACCTCAGATCTGCCAGCTGGTACCTATCCTGTACCACATGGGCACCACATACCATGTAGCCAGTGGCAGTCTAAGTTTTTTGGTGATACTTGGCAGTCATCAGGGTATGTTCTCAGCAGGAATCCCAGTACAGGTTCGCAGATGGAAAACTACAGCTGACATGTCCTATGGGTCTGTGACTGTTCTGGGTACTGTTGTGTGGTGCACCCAGTACCCTGCAACAGGTTGGCTTTGCAAAACCAGCCCAATATGGCCACAATGGGACACAGTGGCAAAATATTGGTCGGGGTGAGGGGTGTCTTCCTCCGCACCCAGCACAGTCCTGACCTGTGGCACAAGCACTGTTAGACCAGCTCATGGCTGATTTAACCACGCTGGGCCTTGCAGCCACAACTGAGCTTTCAGAATCCAAAGGATTGTGGCGCAAGCCCCCTTACAACATGCTGCAACCCCACTTTGGGCACAGGGGTGTCGAACGGCTGCTTTAGCACATAGGATTCTGATTTCAATGCAGCCTGCATTTGAAAATTGAGATTGCCACAAAATTTGATGCACAGTGCCACTTACACCAATTCCATTTGGTGCAAGCACCTGGCGCCAATTTCAGCACTTTGAAAGTTGAGCCCTATGAAGGTTATTATTTCTACTTCGGTTTAATGTCAAGATTGTTATTATGCAACAAGAAAA
Organism: Neoceratodus forsteri; assembly: GCA_016271365.2. Taxonomy (NCBI): domain Eukaryota; kingdom Metazoa; phylum Chordata; order Ceratodontiformes; family Ceratodontidae; genus Neoceratodus; species Neoceratodus forsteri. The sequence continues at coordinate 716,825,158 of CM028132.1, read as the reverse complement.
GAATAAAAAAGTTTCAATTATTATCCAAAATCATAACTTGCAATAAACTTTACGTATCTTCCATGTTAGTTACTTTCATCTAGTTTTTATAAACATCTGAGAAAACAATGTTTAGTCCACAAAATGTATCATTTTGATTCTTTCCTAAAGGCACAAAGAATGGATCATGAGGGCTGCAAAAGCGACAAGAAAAGAAACTACCAGGATTAAAGACAAGGCTTGACTTCACCAGACCCAAATATTGGGCTCTATGCACTAATGTGTGCTGGGTATACATGAAATGAGACTACCCAGTGTGTGCTCTGTGTACTGGTTGGAATTCACTAGCACTCTCCCAGCATGTTGCTGCATGGGGTGGGTAGCAGGACACAGGCAGGCATCCTGTCAGATGTCTGTCCTGGATCTCGTAGCATATCCCCTGATCTACTTGAGCAGGGGATTTTGGGCAGGAGCAGGTCCCAGGATATGTAAAATACAGATGGGACTTCTTGAAGATAACAGGTACTAATGCCACAGTGTGGCTGACTACAGAACATAGTTATGAGATCCTGATGTACAGAATGCCATCACACTATGCTGTATGTCATGTAAGCCTGGTACCATACCAGAAGGTAGCTAGTTTAGTATCTAATACTAACATATACCAGTGCATCTACCATTGTAGCAGATATAGCAGCACAGTAGCTGCAGGGTTGCCCCAGGCCCTACCATGTGGCTAGGTAGGCTGGGATATCACAGTGGGGGAGTCTATGTTGGGAACAAGAAATCCCCCCTACCATGATGCCTCAGCCCACCTAGCTGCATGGTAGGGCAGGAGGTACCCCTGTGGGCACTATGCTGCCACATCCTCTACACTGATAGCCTCACTGGAAGATGTTAGTATTAACTACTGAACTAATTACTTTCCAGTACAGGACTAGGCTTACATGTCATATATCATAGTATGCTGGCATTCTATATGTCAGGCTGTCATGGTTACATTCCATTGGTGTACATGGGCAATTCTCAATTTATATGGTGATGTCTCTGGCTTGTGTCTGCCTGTCCTGCTGTGCAGACGTGGTAGGTGAGGTGTCTTTGGTGGGGGCATGCCCTACAGCTATGGCAGAGTCCCCACTGCCATAAGCTGCAGCCTCCCCCCGTGCCCAGCACTACATGCCTTAGTGCATGGCACATAGTGCAGGCATGCCCCCACCATTCCCCCTGGACTGCCTGCCATGGTCAGTCAGGGGACTGGGTGTGCAAGGGGCTCACACACCTCTCCTGAATGCCACCACCATTGTGTGGCATTCTGACTCAGGGTTGCCTAGCATAGGCAACCTGCACTCTTGTGCATAGGGCCCATTATGTGCATGCTTGTTAGCATTATTGCTACACGTTTTGGTAAGTTGGTGATAATGAGTAAAGGAAAATGGAAGGCATCCAAGTTAATTATACTTTTAGAGGTGTATGAGACATACTGCACCATTGTTACATATTGTACTATACAACACCATGATTCAACTTCTGTAGTTTCATTTCTTAGGTGTCTTTTTTTAATAGCACAGCCTCTGTTGCTGAATTTGGCCCCCATTAGGACAACAACACAAATTGTTATTTCCAGGGCCTTTAGATATCTATAAAAATTCCAGTCACAAGCTGTAGAGCTGTCATCCCCTTGATCTGAAGAAATCAACAACAACTCCCTAATGTATTTCTAAAGTAAATTACTTTGTTCTTTCTACTGGCTGTGGAGGCTTTGCAACAGTTAGCACTATGGACGTTAAAGTCAGTGTTGATGGCTTTTCAGATATTTTCATTTAACAACTCCTTCAGGTTTAAAAGCTATTTAGCATGAGCCATCTGTGTAGGAAAAGGCCCATATGTTGGATTTATGTTTTATGTTGGTTATTTTGATTAATAATACTGAGGAAACTCCTGTTTCATGATGGAACATCATACTGTGTAATATTCTGGGACAATAATGGGTCCCTCTTAACACAAAGGTGCCATTCTTTATCATACATACTTGCTTCTGGATCCACCTAAGCTCTCAGGGATGGTGGTAGCCTATACAGTTTGGCCTTTTTGATCAGTGTGTTAGTGCAGTGATGAAGATGTATAACACTAATCTGTGTATTACTATCAACTTCCTGGTGCTTCTGTCTTTATCAACTGATTGCAGTGTCAAACCCCCATGGTACTGTATAAAGATGATCTGAAGCACCACAAGCAGTAGAGTAGGGGAATAAAGGCTTGTTGAAGATCATACCCTCTTGAAATGGATGATTTCACCCATAAAAATATACATCAATGGTATCATTGAGTTTTCATTATAGTAGAGTCAGACTGCCCCTCTGGGGTATAGCATCTGGGAAAAAATGAGCAGCTAACCAAATTCAAGCTGGTACACACCTGAGTATACTTAATCCTGACAATATCTTTCTGATGGGCATAGCAGGCTCATGTGCAGTAGAGATAGATGAGAAAAGCCTGTGTTGAATTTTTTTTTTAGACAAGTTAGGGTAAGTCCAGAATGGGATTGCCTCCAAACTTCAGTTGAACGTGTTCAATTATTGGCTTTTACTACACTCTACCTGAAGTTGATAAAGCTGAGCTGATTACTTTGTCAAATCTATGGTCATTGATGGCCAGCCATTTTACAAAATTCAATGCGGTTTCAGTTCAGGCTAACTACTTATCATTGAGAACTAAAAGTGGTTCAATTAACAAAACTGAAGATGATCAGGTAGAAAAAAAGATACAGCTATGAGTCATAAACATGGGAATGATACTCTGACTTGCATGGCACCTCTCCATCATTTAATTCATCTCCTCTCGGTATGTACCATTCAGTATTGGGTCAAAATGGGCCCACTGCGGAGCACCACAGTCAACTAGTCACTTGGGTAGAGTATACACCAAATATGATGGACTGTGACTGGCTGTTTTGGTAGCATCAAAAAACACAGAATTACAGATCCATATGTCCAACTGAGTCCATAAGGCATTTGATTAGGACACCATGATTAAGTGTGTCAGATACAGCCAAAACATCTACACAAAACAGTAAAGTCAGCTAAGGACTGTGAATCTCAATCAGGAGATCCACCAACAAAAGCAAGGCACTCAACTCCCTCCAGAACAGCAATAACATCTTCAAGCAGATTCCCAGTTCATATGCAAAATGTTTACTAACATCAACAGCCAAAGCAGACCAAAGGGTATTTGTCCTTGGTCTGCTTTGGTTGTTGATGTTAATAAACATTTTCCACATGAACTGGGAGTCAGACATTATTACTGGTCTGGAGGGGGCCGAGTGCTTTGCTTTTGTTGGCGAGTTTGATTTGTGCTTTACAGCACTGTCATAATCTGAGTGACCTCTTTTTGCTTCCCACTCAGTCAGGAGATCCCTGAACAATTTTATGAGTTACCTCAGTATGTTATTGCAAATCACTGAAACATAGAAACATAGAAAGTGTCAGCAGATGGGGGCCACATGATCCATCTAGTTTTCCCATGATACCTACCCCCCTCTTCAGAGTCTATTTGCTATTATTCTCCTGTGATTATCCCATGCTGTTTTAAATTCCTTCACCGTTTTGGCCCATATGACCTCAGTGGGCAAGCTGTCCCACAGGTCAACCATCCTTTTGGTGAAGAAAATCGTGTGCATGTTGCTCTTGAATCTTCTGCCCCTCAGCCTCATATTGTGCCCTCTCATTCTTGTGGAGTTTTTTACCTGAAAGAGGTCCTGGGTCAGAACTCTATTGATACCCTTGAGGACTTGACGGTCTCAATCATATCGTCCCTATCTCTACGGTGCTCCAGGGAGTACATATTGAGTTCCTTTAGCCTGCTGTCATAGGATATCTCATGGAGACCATGGATCATCATTGTTACCCTCCTCTGCACCATCTCCAATCAATCAATGTCCCTCCCAGGCATGTGGTCTCCAGAACGGAACACAATACTCAGGGTGGGGCCTCACTAAAGACCCATAAAGCGGCAGGACCACCTCCCTTTCTCTGTTCATAATGTCTCTTCCTATGCACTCCAGCATCCTATTGGCTTTTAATGCTGCTTTCTCACATTGATTGCCCACTTTCAGATCATATGAAATGATGGCCCCCAGATCATGCTCTTGCTGGGTGACAGTTAGCTTCCCCCCAGGTAGTAGTCTGTCCCGATATTACCTTTGCCCAGATGCATGACCTTGCACTTTTTTATGTTGAATTTTAACTGCCACATGCTAGACCATTCCTGCAGCTTGTGTAGATCAGATCTCAGTTTACTAGGTAGTAATGGACAAAAAAAGCTTGGTAGCCCATCAAGATTGTCCCCCACATCATGTGGGCAGTTTACCCTGACTTGGGTTCTAACTGTAGTAAGTCATCAAGTCCCCTCTTAAAAAAGTTTAAACTGTTTTGGTTAACCAGTTCTTGAGGAAAACTGTTCCAAACTTTAACTGATCTCACTGTAAAAAAGTTACCTCTTTTCGCTGTGTTTGCCCACGGGACCGTAATCTGTTTATTGTGTGATCTTAAGGAGGTACTTCTGTTGAAATATTCCAATCCACACTGTGACATTAGTTCTGGTGTTTGATGTATTTTGTATAAAAATAATAAATCTCCCCTGTATCTTCTAGTTTGGAAGGAGAACAACCCAGTTTCACTTATTCTTTCAGGATTGGTTTATTTGAAAATCTAGGGACCATTTTTGTCACTCACCTCTGCACCTTTTCTACTAGATTAATGTCTCCTTTTAAATAAGGACTCTAGAATAGTGCTCCATAGTCCAAATAGGGCCTTACGTAGGACCCATATAAAGGTATCAGGCATTGTTCAGTTTTTGACACAAAGGTACGCCTAATACATTTAACCAAACCGTTTGCTAAACATGACATTTTAGTGCAGTGACCAGAAGCTGTAAGTTTGTTGTTAATTATTATACCGAGATCACTTTCATTTACTGAGGGTTGGATTTGTGTATTATTCAAAAAATATTGATGCTTAGGGTTTTTTTAACCAAACTGCATAACAACACAGTTTTTTGAGAAAAATAACATACCATTTTCAACTGCCCATTTTTCAGTGTTGTACAGATCATTGGCAAGTGAACAGAATTTGGTCACAGTGCCTACTTCACTTTGAAGTTGCATATCATCGGCAGATTTTATAAGAAAATTGTCATTACTTGCTTTCATGTCACTAATGTAAATTCCAAGCAATGTGGGGCCCAGAACAAAGCCCTTGGGGGCCCAGCTACTGACACTACCCTCATTTGATAGAGTACCATTTATTTTCACTCTCTGTGCTCCATTGGACAGACAGTTTTCAACCCATCTGATCAAATAGGTGAAAAGCCCATAATGGATAACTTGTTTATCAAATTATGATGGGGGACAGTATCAAAGCTCTGCTGTAATCTAGGAGTATAACATCAGTAGGCGTGCCATTGTCTAAACCACGACTGAAATGGCCGTAGAAAGAAACTAGGTTTGAGGTATGGTACATAAATAACCCTTTTTAAATTCATGGCAGGTTGAGTCACCAAGTCCCAGGGCAGATGTTTCACTTTCAAAAAATGTTTTAATGATTCTTTCCATGAGTTTACAGATTAGAGAAGTAAGACTGATTGGCCTATAGTTTCTCACATCACTCTTACTATTTTTTTTAATTATTGGTATCACAACAGCCTTATGCCAGTAAGATAGCATAATCCCTTGGTCCAAAGATTTATTAAATATGATAGTGAGAGGGAGGGCCAGATAGGTTGCCAATTCCTTGAGGAAACATGGATGGATGCCATCAGGTCCCATACTAGGATTATTTTTTTAAATTTCTGAATGCCAGCTGAACATCTCCTTCTAGGAAGTGAAATTAATTGTAAAGGAATTAATTTGTGAATATATTTGTTCCTCCCTTTTTGGAAAACACTGAACAAAAATAATTGTTAAAAAGGTTTGCAGTTTCATCATCTGTCTCAGGCACTTCTCCTTTATGTTCAAGTGGGCCAATGATTCTTGAAGTGTTATTTTTTATTAATATATGAAAATAGAGATTTTTTGTTATTTTTTGAATGTGCTATTCTAAATTCTGTCTTACATTTAGCCCTTTTTATCATTGTTTTCAGTATTTTCAATTCAGATTTGTAGGCTTTATTATTCCCATCACAAGGTATGTACCTAGCTTTCTTGGATGCTTTTTTCTTTAATTCTTATTTGTCTTTTTATACTTGTAGTTAGCCAAATAGGAATTTTCCCCTTCTGGTTATATTTTTGCTTTGTGGGTACAAAATCATTTTCCAGCTGTAATATTGTACCTTTTAATAAATCCCATGATTGATCCATTACAAGATCTTTTAGATCAGCACCCCAATCTACATTCGAGAGGATATTTTTTAAGGTACCTGTAGTTTGCTTTGTCATGATTTCTAATGACTGTGGTACTTTATAAATTGCAGTAAGATGCTATTAGTTTGAATGAAATAATATTGTGGTCTCTGTTACCCAATGGGTCCAGAATGTCTACATCAGTTATTTCTTGTTCAATATTAGTTATTATTAGATCCAATATATTCTGACCTCTAGTGGGCTTGTCAACCAATTGTTCTAAACCATGGTATAGTAGTGACATCACAAATTGTCTCTCAGCATCATTCCTGCCTCTCATATTATCCCAGTCTATACTGGGTAAATTAAAATCCCCAAGAATGACCACATCCCCCATGTCAGATGTGTGGGATATCTCTTTAATTAAATTTTCATGATATGTTTTATCAGAGGATGGCAGCCCATAACAGTTACCCAGGTTGATCTTGGATCTTCCCCTGAATTGGATCTTGATCCGTAAACTTTCAAGGGGTGATTCAGATAGAGGTGACATCTGGAGCTCATAAGAGGAAATATCATTTCTAATAAATATACAAACCTCCCCTCCAATCTATCCATCCTATTTTTACTACAGTATATAACCTATAATTAGGTATTTCCCTGATCCAAAGGGCCCAGTCATCCCAGCATGTTTCAGTAATTGTCATAATTCCAGCATCATCCTGTAATACCTTTAGTTCGAGTTCCACCATTTTGATCTGATTGAGGCTTCTGGCATTGAGTATTAGTATTTTACAATGGTTCTGATTGAATGTAATATGGCCATGATTTAGAGAAGTAGGAAATTTCCCCTTCCACCCCCTCAGTACTGTAGGTTAGTTTAAATGGTTATTTATGATTTTTTCAAATTTCTTGCCCAGCAAGCTGCTTCCCCTCCTGCTGAGATGTAAACTGCCCCAGCAATATAATTAATTTCTGTCTTCAAAAGCTTCCCAGTGTGTAATACATGTTAGATTTTGTTTAAGGCATCATTTTCTTAGCCACTCATTGATGGATTTTATCTTTTGGGTTTTGGTTACAGAGGTTCTAGGGATGGGAAGGATTTAGGAGAAGCATATTTCACAACCATGTTCAATAAGCAAATTACTTTGGGCTACAAAGTCTTGTTTAATATCATCAGTTTTGGAATCGTTTGTATTTTTTGTTCCAGCGTAGATTATCACCAATGGATTGTCTCCTGGATCTCATTTGTTGTACCATCTCAATGGTGTCCACTCTATTGCAGATCTTCGAGTCATCTGCAAATAGACACACCTTCCCACTTAGCCTCTCCGTGATGTCGCTAATAAAGACATTAAAAAAGTATTGGTCCCAGTAGAGACCCCTGCAGCACCCCACTGGTCACCTCCCTCTCTTCTGATATTGCCCCGTTGATCATCACTTTTTGAGTTCTCTGATTTAACCAGCTACTTACCCATGATACCACTTCTTGCCCCACACCCATGAGTTTCAGCTTTTTCAGCAGCCTTCTCTGTGGCACAGAGTTGAAGGCCTTACTGAAGTCAAGGTAGATCACATCAGTGGCTCCCCGCCGGTCCACTACTCTAGTAACCCAATTGAAAAATTCAATCAATTTGTCTGGCATGATCTTCCCCTTGTGAAGCCATGCTGCCTGTGGTCTTGCTGTCCAACATCTTCCAGAAATGCTAGTATTCATTCTTTGAGTAGACATTCCATTATCTGACCCACCACCAAAGGACAGACTGACTGGACAGTAATTTCCTGCCTCCTCTTTGCTACCTCACTTATGGAGAGGGATCACTGTAGCATTTCTCCAGTCATCCAGAATGACCCCCTCCATTAAGGATCTGTTAAATAGATCCACCAGAGGTGATACCAGTTCGTCCCTGAGCTCCTTCAATATATGTGGATGTACTCCATCCGGACCCATGGCTTTATCCACTTAGAGATTTTTAATTATTCCATTACTCTTTCTGTCATAAAAGGGCTCATGTCTACCCTCTTAGTCCATGTGTCCCTCCCTTTTGGAGTAGGTCCCTTCTGGGAGATTGAAGTCCCCCATCACAATGACTTCCCCTTTGTCAGACATTTTCAGTTTACTTTCCATCAGAACTTTGTCCCTTTCTACCCCTTGCAATGGAGGCCTATAGATCACACCCGATCTGAGGGTTGAGCAATTTCTTGGCTCTAGCATGACCCACAGGACTTCAAATTCAGCCTGTGTTCTTTGAACCTCCATTGCTTTTATGTCTTCCCTTATGTACAAAGCAACCCCTCTCCCTTTTTTATGCTTCCTATCTTTCCTAAATATGTTGTATCCTGGGATAGCAATATCCCATTCATGGTTTTCATTAAACCATGTTTCAGTTATTGCAACCCAGTCCAGCCCTGCCTCCGATATTGTAGCGGTGAGATCAGGTAACTTGTTAGCCAGACTGCGTGCGTTAACCACCATTGCTTTCCATGTACGTGCTTCCCTTTAACCCTTTTTTCCTGATCCTTGAACCCTGTTTGCAACTTTATTGTTCCTGAGTGATTTAGGTCTTATTTTTTTTGATCTGTGTGAGTTATCTTTGCCAGGATATGGGAGGTGATGACCGGGTTACCGTTTACTTGGTCCTGCTCAGCCACCACCTCCCCATCCATTAGTTTAAAAGTTTCATGAAGACATTAAACTTTTATCCAAGTGACCTCACCCCTTCCTTGGTGAGATGAAGGCCATCAAATAAAAAAAAAACCTTTCCCAAAATTCCTTCCATTCATTGACATAGGTGTGTCCCTTTTCCGGGCACCATTTAGGAAGCCATGAGTTTAATTCCTTGATTTTGGTTTCTCTGATTTTTTCTGAGCCTTTTCCCCTCTCCCACACTGGGAATAGTTCTGAAAAGGCTTTGGTGGATGAAAGAGAGATTAGTCTATCCTCCAGTTTGGAGATATGAGCCTTGGCTTGTTCTAATGTTTGGTTAGTGGTATAATTTGTCCCTAGGTGGATGACAATGCCCTTGATATCCCCCTCCCTGCACACAATCCACTCGATATGGTCCACATCTCTTTTTGCTGTAGCACCAGGGAGTCATCTGAGTACAACTGCAGCCTGGGCACTATCATTCAGGTGTGGTTTGACACATGGAGTCCCCTACAATGATTATTTTCTTTTTTCTCTTAGATGATGTGTCAGCTCTAGCTGCTTTAGCCAGGAACTCCCTGTTGGTTTGACTCACACCACTGCTTGGTTCCTTGCATGTCTCAGTAAATGGCAAAAACCTGTTTTGTAGCTTTATGCTAGTCCTCCAACCATTGCTAGCTTGGCGAGTCTTATCCTGATGAACCCTGCCCCTACACACCTCCTGCCAGTCTCCACTCTTAGTTGTCCTTTGCGGAAGAGGGACAATGGCAGGATTGTTGTAGAGTTTGGTGGTGCCTGGGAGTATTACTAGTCTGTGAGGTTTTGCTTAATTTGTAATGTAGCCAGGATATCGGTGCCCATACTTCCTGGAGCTGGGCTCTGAGGTTATTTATGGCCCAGCAAGAGGGGCAGTACCCCATTTCCTAGACCAGGACCTTGTTAAAGAGGGATCCACAGTGCCAACAGTGTATGATGTCAATCCTTGAGAAAATAAATTTGCGCAGCTGGGCGGATGGAAAAAAAAGTATGAATGAAGGTTTTTAACTTGTGTCTTTTGCTGCCTTGTTTGAGACTCATTTAACAAGGTAGTTTTAGTTTATAATTTTTTTTTTAATGCACTGGGTGGACAGAAAACCAAAGGTTTATAAATAAAGGTTTTTAACCTGAGTCTTTTGCTGCCTTGTTTGAGACTTGTTTGACAAGGTAAAGATGATTTTAAGTTATCTTCAGACAGACAGGATCTAGAAAGGTTTGTAAGTGTACTTCCTTACATGAGCATTTTGTTGTCTGATTTTGGGATACCTTAATAAGCTGAAGTGATTGTACTTCTTTTCTTTTTGTGCTCAGTCAGGTACTGCTGAGGGTGGAACTTTATGATGCATTGGCTCTGCCTCCCTTCAGTAGTGTCTATATCAGAACACTACCAACAGGGTGGGTGGGTGATGGGGTGGGCAGAGCAGAGCAAAGAGAAAGAGGGATGAAAAGAAGATCCCTGCCTTTTTAGCCTTTGCTACCACTGACAAGGATCCCCTGCTTTTTTTTAGTCTCTGTTATCATCAAAGGTAGGGTAACAGTGCGGCTAGCTGGAGTTTAGAAGATGGTAGTTTTTGGCTGTGGTCCAGGTCTTGAGGTCCTTTGTGTGGCTGTAGAATGAAAGACTCTCTGTGGATGTGAGATGAAAGTTACTCTGTGCTGCTGCGCCAAGAGAGTTAGTTTTCCAGTGCTGTACAGGAGCCCAGTTTGAGGGTTAAAATTTCCCTGTGCTGCTGAGCCAAGAGAGGTGGCCTATGCAGTAGCTTCTGCCCGCTGCTGGATCACAGCTGTCATCCATAGGAAATGAGCTAGTTTAGTCCACTGAGCAGGAGCTGTCCCTCCCCCCCCCGAGTCTGCATGAATGGAGCTTGGCCCCATGCTAATTCCTTCATAACAGCATTCTCACTGATTCATATTTACATGTATTTTTTAAGATGTTTTTGCTTTGGAGTCTATGAAATTAATTGTTTATTATGCCATTTCTACCTTAGTTGAGTTTTTTGTTATTGCACTTGGAGATTTAAGGACTATTTGTAAATAGCACCATATCTGCAAGTCTAAACTATACTTGTGGACAAAGGTCTATCCTGTGGGGCTGCATAGTTTTGGTCAGTTTCATCTGTTCAAAGATGGACAGCTGGTTAGCCTGTCCTTAGGATACCAGGCTGTCTGTTTTTTTTTTTTTCATCGTTCATCCAAAATAATGTTTTGTTTCTTTCTAAAAAGAGTGTGTGGTCTTCATGTTCCTGAAAGAAGAGAAATGAGTTTCAAACATTTTTACAAATATATAGGAATTACTAGCAAACATTAGTAATCTAAGATTATCTCGTGCCATTATAAGAGAATGATTCTGTGGCCATGATGGCTTTAAACATATCCCATACACTGAATGTTTAAAATATGTCATCACATAAACTGCTCATAAATTGTAGAAACAGTTGAAAGAGAGAACAGCTGGATGGATGTCCTTGTGGACCACGTTGTGTATTGTGGGTCCAAATGTGTTTTAAAACAATCCATTATCTCTGGATCACTGTGTTATTAGAGGTAGCAACTGGCAAGAGCTCGTGCTTGCAAACCAAAATATACAAAAGACATAGGTTCAAGTCCCACTAGAACCACTTTTAGACCTTAAACAAGTCTTTAAACCTTCAGTGCTTTGGTTCAAGCAGCTGTAAAAATGGGTAAAAGCAAGACCCCACTGAAAACAAGGTATTGCATCAAAAGTCAGTTATTCTGAGTAAAACAAATCATATATATATATATATATATATATATATATATACACACAATACTAATAACTGTATATCGAACTAAAGTTGCTAAAGCAATTCTAGGTTCTGATCCTAATCTGAAGGTTTTAAAAATGTGCTGGGGCCTGCCCTTGTGGATCACTAGACCAGCATTATGTGACTTCATGGGAGACTCGGTTTTGGGAGCAAGCATGGACCTCTAACTTCTTAGGTAAAAGTGGGCACATTATGAACTTAATGCATAGGCTGTCCCAGGGCAAAAGGAATGAGACATCATTTAGTGGTTCCCAGAGGTTGAAGGTCAGACTCCTATGGTTTCCTTTGTAACCCCTGCTATTCATGCCCAATGTCAACCATATGGACCCCTAAAACAACTTTTGTCTAGGAATAGATCATTTAAAACATGGTGGAGTGGGAGCTGTGCAACCACCCCATGATTCTAGTGAAATCATATCCATGTGGGTGGGCTTCATGTACAGGCCTCAGCTATACCGTGTTTAACTGGTTCTTGAGTTGGACTCACATCATCTTCACAGAATACTGCATGCTTGCACCTGAAATGGGAATTAGCAATTTTGGCAATGCAACTAGTACCAGAGTCTGAGAAAAAGGGGAATAAACAGACACGATGTATTCGTATGGAAAATAAACCATGTTGGGCCCCATAGTCAGATACCTGCACTAGCGTTGCAATTGCTCTGTGTTTGCACTAGCACTTGCACCAGTACGTACCTGAGGTATATTCAAAGGCACTGCGCTGGCACTATTTCTTTTGAATATAGGACTGACTACACACTACACAAATTCATTGCACTGGTGCAGTACAATACATTTGTGTAAGACTGAATATAGCACTAAGGTTAGTGCTGAACATAGTGGGTAGGAGTGGGTGTGAACAGGGCACCAATGAAAGACACGCAACACAGCAGCATAGGTATCAGAAATAAACTTTACTGTGCAAAAATTACAACAGGCCATACAAAAACAAGAAAAATAACAAAAACAAGAACAATAACAATAACAATGGGAGAGGGGAACAGAAAAACAAAGAAAAAGGGCAACTGTCCACGGGATGAAGGGGAAAAACAAAATAACAAGGGCAACTGTCTGTAAAAAGGAGGGAAGGACAACAAAATAAAATGGGCTACCACCTGTAAAAAGGGGGGTAGAATAGCAAAAATAAAAAGTGCATCCACCCGTAAAAAGGGGACAGGATAACAAAAACAGAAAGGGAAACCACTTATAAAAATGGGAGGGGGGGACCAACAAAAAAAAAAGGAAACTGCCTGTAAAAAAGGGGGACAGGAACCACAAAAACAAAATAGTAAAACACCAAATAAATGGCACCTGCCCAGTACAAATAAAATAAAGGGCAACCGCTCATTAAACACAACAGAAAGAAAGGGGCACCTGCCCATCAGCAGCCGCATGAATATCCTTAAATTATGGGGCTGCAGGTGATGGGGGTGATGGTCACTGCTGCTGATACTCTAGTACAGCCTGGAGGTCCCTGATAGTCAGTATGTTCTCCTCCACCCTCCTCACCAGCATCTGGAGGAGACAGACCTGAGGTCAGAGCAGCTCATCCCTGCCCTCAATGTCCTGTTGATGACCTGCAACCCTCATGCCACCTAGGTAAATAAATACGTTGAACTCACCCAGCTGGGCAAACAGGGAAAGAGATGCAGGTGTCACATAATGTGCACAATAGAAGTACAACTGGCTGACACATTAGCCACCATGTCAAACAGAGTTGGAGGGAGACAAACAGCCACAGTAGAATGTGTGTGGCAAACCAGAGACAGCACTGTGGGTCCCCAACAGTGCAGGACTGCACATACAATGAGTGTGCCATGCTGCAACAGAGCATGATCAAGACATGCAAGGGGCACACGACAATGGCATCCAAGCCAGATGTGGAAATGCAGCACAAGTAACACAGCACCAAGCCAGAGACTGATAGGCAGTGTGATGGCCCAAGTGGCTTGCAGCCACATGCATACACCCAGCACCTTGAAGACAAGCCATCCAGCACACTGGTCAACACAGATGTGAAAGACATGTATCCATGAGACACTCTGTTCAGCTGCAAGAACAGTCCCAGGCACAAACATGGCTCACACAACACAGCTGTATACAGATGGGACTGTCACATAGCACTGTGTGCAGTGAGGTTAACATGTGTGTCTAGTGGTGTTCTACGTGGGTTGGTGCTTTGCACACTCTACCATGGTCAGCAAATAACAGCAGTGTGGGATGTAGAGCCACCTGAAGGCACCCAAATCCCAGCAGCTGCTGGCCTCACCCAAGGTACAGGATTCCCACTCATGCAGAGCAAGTTGAGGACAGTAGGACCTGTGAAAACACAGTTGAGTCCAATTGTATGCATGGCCCTGCCCGTGTACAGTGGAATAATCATACTCTAGTTATCGCCGTACTGGTCAGACACTACCAAATATGCATCACAATGTTGGTCACATATGGTAAAGTACATGCAATGCCACCAATGCCCACCCTGCCGCCAGTCCCATGCCACATAAGCCCAGCTCTTTTGAGATGTAATGTTATGATACCCAGTGCATATGGCACTGGAGATGCAACTGCTGCAGGCAGACTGCCACAGGTCCTGTATGATACACACGGCATGACACAGTGGTGTACTGGTACAGCACTGGCTCGTGCCTACCTCCACCTGTGAGATATGCATACATAGTCCCAAACATGTGGCACAATAGACCTGACCAACAATGATGGGTGTAACAACTGGGACTGTAAGCATTACCACCAACTTCCTTGTGCACCAGGACGGTAGCACAGTGGACACACCACTGCATGGTGTAAGGCATGCCAAGGCACATTATACACACACAGGGCAGCATACCTGCTGCAAGAACATGCACAACAGCATACTGCACAGACCATGACACACAACAGTGTCAATCATAGGACAATGCCCCAAGTGTAGGGTGACTGTTCCCCACCACAACTACATGGGTGATGCCCCCACAGGCATGCGTGCAACATGGCAAGCCACACACTATGATCACTGTGTATTTTCTCAATATACTGTTTGTTTCTGTAATTTGATATAACATGGATCCTATGTAAAAGAGCCTTTGGCTCAAAGGTATTAATTCCAAGACTGAAATAAATAAAAAATATGGACATCTGCCTACAACCACAGAAGTATACAGAATAGTGTAGACATGCAACTCAGAGTGTGAAATACACAATGCAGTGTACTTACGTGAATGCGTGTCTGCAGACTGGCTCTGTTGGGCCCCATCATGGCCTGGTGTGTCCTCTGGCTGGTCCTGTCTGTACTGCTGCTGTTCCCGGGCTCTGGCCTGGCCCTGCTAGCTGCTGCGGTCTGCATAGGAGGGCAAAGGGAACATGATCAATATCATGCAGTGGATCACATTGAATAGTACCCATAAACTCTAAACAGTATGCATGCTGATGTGCTGATACTGTGCACCAGCTGCCACATGTGCATTGTGTGGAAGGACAGGACTATGCTTGACCATGTCTTATCATTGTGAACAGCTCATTGCACAACATAGAGACCAATGTGCCATGGCCCAGTCGAAGCAGGAATGTTACATCCCACTGTTGCAGGTATGGCCTAGTACTGTGTACGACAGCCCATGTAGTGCCCCTATCCAGCTGTCCTCCTCACCCCTGTCCAACATACCCATACATATCGGCTGCAGGCCATGTACACCTCATAGTATGCATTAGAATGCATGGAGCAGCAGGTCTCATACAACAGGGGCACGAGAAGAATACCTGTGCAACAGTGGGAGAGGACATGGTATCATAGGTGTAGGCCAACATAGTGGCTGGTACAAGAGTGACACATCCTGTACAATATAATAATACACCATGCATTTCCTGGCATATATATACTGGCACCCAAGTTGCATAACACAGACACGGTACACAAAATAGACGGTGGCCACATCCAAGTGCTGTTGGGTACACCTACCACCACAGCTACCTGTAGAACACGTTACATCCCCCTTGGCCATACCTGACAATAGACATTTACCTGTCTAGTATACCTAACCCAGTAGAAAAACATAAAATGAATGCATACATTAACTAGTCATCCACCCCGACACTGCAGCCATGTCACTGTGGTGGCATACAACCATGCTGCCATGGCAGGTTCACGCCTCAAGGCTCCACAGCTGGTCCTGTAATGAACAAGGCACTGATGACATCCATTGGAACAGTAGGCCTACACACCAGCATCTGTAAGATCAGGCTAGGGGAGTCATGTGATGCAGCCTGCTAGCTAGATGCATTTCGACCCTGCTCCACTCCACCACCGAATGTTTTTTTTTTATCTATTTGGTGCTCCTTACTGGCAGATTGCATCTTTGAGAATGAAAGTTAGAGTTCATACCCTATCTATTGGGTGTGATTTGATATTGTATCCCTGGCTTACCTTATTCATGGAGACAGCGGAGATGGAAGACATTCCAGACCTTTCCATGGCTCATACTCCGCCCATGATTACTAAAAAGCTTTGGTAGGCTAAAAGATTAAAACCAACAGACTCACCCATGAAAGTGCTGACCGGGGAGGGGGTATTGGTGGATTCTTTGGCTGACCTCCATGCAGATCTTGCTACAGTTAAAGTGGTTATTCTTGAGTTGACTGCAGACATGGAGACCTTTCGCCCAGCATTGGAGGTGATCACATGCAGAGTCCAGGACACAGAAGTTTAAATTTCTTTATTGGAGGATCAACGGGCCAGTGATGAAAAAGAATTGATTTCCCTCCAGCAAAAGGTCAGCAAGCTAAAGGCTGGGGTGGAGCACCAAGAGTGGCAGAATCGATGGAATAATCTGGTCCTTGTGGAGACTGCTGAGTATCAAGAAGGCTCAGACATGATTTCTTTTGTCCAGTTGCTGCTCATATCAGTTGCAGGTCTCTCACCATATGGAGCTACATATATTGTACAGCATGCCCACCAGACTTTGCAACCCCCCCCCCCATGTCCTTCGGAACAGCCACATAATATAATTTTAAAATTGCGTAACTACAGGGAGAAGTTGCACATTCAACAGAAAGCCCGAGAAAATGGTGATCTGCTATGGAATTCTTGACACTTCTATATCTTTAATGATTACACCCATGTTCGTCAGCTCCATGGAGAGTATAGAGGCATTCTTTCTAAACTTTGGCAACTGGCATTCGATTAAGAAATAATACATGACAGGGTGTGGGTTGTGCTGGGATAACCTCACGCCTGGGTGGTTAGGCACGAGACCGCAGGCTGAGTGCGTCCAATGTCCCAGAAGTGAGGTTATCCCAGCACAGCCTACACCCTGGAGTGTATTATTGCAATTATACAATGGCTCTTTGTTATACAAAGTGAAAAAAAAACATTTAAAAATGTTTTTGGCAGATTTTTAGTGTGGCACTATATCTTTGTTTCTGAAGAAAGATCCAAACAACAATGCAACAAATCCAACAAATCAATACAGTGAGGTTGTGTTGGGTTAACCTCAATGTGCCAGGGACACACTGGCCAATCAGAGTCCAGGAAATTGTCTTGCCATTGCATAATATCGGATTATTCATCCTGCTAAACTGCTGCTCACAACTGAAAGTGGCAACAAGCAATTTGAGAACGCTAAAGAAGCTTAGTCTGGACTTCCACTAATTTTCCCAGATCTGCTTCCATCCCAGAAGGGTACCTGAACCATCTTCATGCAGATTCATTAACAGTTATGACTCTCATCTCAAGGAACTGTGTTTATCTTTTTTATTTAGTGATGAACATGCTTCTCCCAGTGTATTGATCCTGCTCAGATGATTACGGAACTCGCAGGACCTCTACTACCCAAGTTTTCTCTACTCACTATAAACTCACATCTTGATTGCATCGTTGGAGTTTTTGGATCACTTTGGTTTTCTAGGATTGTGTGATATCCTCCAGATTGCTGTTGCACTTAGGAGTGACTTGGATCTGACGGACTGCATTGTAGAACTTTCTATGCATTTTTTTATATTGTGTCTCTTTAGTTACAGTATATAGCCAAGCATGTTCTATGTGTTGAGGGTTGTTGGTTCGTTCAATATCTTCAATACACTGCCTGGTATACTTTTGAACCCAGCCATGATTAACATTAATTTTTTCCTTTTTTTTGTACCACCTTCTGTAGGGTACGATAGGGATACAGGATACAGCAATTATGGGACAGAGACCCATGCCCCAGTTGGGGTTTTACTTTTTTTTTTACTGCTTGGATGAGGGCTATTTGTCCTTTTGTTTTCATGTTGGTGTTAGTTTGCTATGTTAATATCTGTAGTTTGGGAAAGAGGTTCTCCGACTTCTCCCATCTTTTTTGTTCTAAATCTGATCATTTCTGCTTTTATGCACCCGAGTATTTTTGATAGAGGACTACTCTGTCCCTTTGCGATCCCTCTGAGCAATTTTTTTTTTCTGGATCTTTTCTGACTTGATAGTTATTACAAATGTAGCACCTTTCTGTATTTGTTCAGTGGGGGGAAGGGACGGGGTGGTTGTGTATGCTAGGTTTGTGCATTGCACACTGGATTTTGTGGATCATTTCTGGCATGATTTATGCCCAGCTAGAGGGGATTAGTGGGCTGGAGAGGGGTTGTTTTTCCAGTATTGGGTGCTGTTTTTGTGTGTGGTGTTACTCTTTATTTTTGGGGGATGTTCACTCTGGAGCAGACTTTTCCTTATTTTGGGTATACTCCTATTGTCTAGTTTTTTTGGAGGCTAGCTAATTGGCTTAAGCTTTATTGGTCTCATTCTGTCACAGTTGTTTCAAGTATGTTCTTGGAATGTTAATGGTGCTCAATCCCCTGTAAAGTGAGCTAAGCTTTTACTTCACTTAAATAGATTGAGAGTGGACCTTGCATTTTTACAGGAGACCCACCTGCCTGTTACCCAGCTTTCTTTCTTTAGCAGAGTGTAGGTTGGCCAAGTTTTTGGAGCAGGGTTGGATACCCGCAAGAGAGGGGTAGCTATATTAATTGCCCACCAGGTCACCTTCCATTTGTTGCAGGAAATTTCAGATCCGGGGGGGGTAGATATGTTGTGCTTAGGGCTTTATTAGGTCATAAGGAAGTTGTACTGGGGTCTATCTATGGTCCAATGGCTGATGACCCTGCATTCTTCATCTCCTTAATGAATATTCTTTCTTCCTGGAAATCTCTACCCATTCTCTTAGCAAGAGATTGGAATATGGTGCTCTCCAATGAGTTGAATAGATATGGGATGAGGAGATAGGGCCTAACACTGGGACAAAGGGCATTGAGAGAACTAATGGACAATGTGGTTCTTGTGGATCCCTGGAGGGTCTTGAACCCTACACAGAGATAATGAGAGAATACTCTTTTTCATTCGCTCCCTCATAATTCTTTTTCTTGAATGGATTTTTATCTTTATTGGGGATTGAGCATCTTTCTGGTATACATTCCAGTTCATATGTTGCTAAGGTATTATCAGGTCACCACCTGGTCTCTTTGCAGATAGCTTTTTCATTATGTCCTGTTCCTGACAGATCTTGGTATTTGAATAGACAGCTTTTGAAATGCCCAGATATTGTGGAACATATTGCTAAGTTTATTTCTGCATTTATAGAATTTAATACCTCAACTATGCCGCATTTGAGTTTATTGTGGGGTGCTCTTAAATGTGGCTTGTGTAGCAAACTGATTTGCATTGCCTTTAAATGCAAAAGACAGCGTGCCCAGGAGGCAGACGCCTTGTTCACTCAGATTCGGACGCTTGAGCGACAACTTTCCCACTTCTCCCCTGATCTTGTTTGGGAGCAACTTGAATCCCTGAGGGATACATATAATAATCTTATACGTGAACAGGCAGAACACCTTCTTTACAGAACTAGAGTTAAGTATTTTGACCAAGGGGAGAGAGCGGGGAAGCTTTTTGCTCTTCATCTGAGAACACAGACTGTTGATAAAATTATACCCTATGTCCGTTCTGATGAGGGACAACTGGTTACCTCCCCTCGAGACATTGCAACTCAATTTCATGCATATTATCATTCCCTGTATACTACTGATTCTCTGTATCCACAGGGGACTCTACTGAACATTTTCTACACAGAATTGATTTGCCACAATTGTCTGCCAGCCAATCAGACTTTTTAAAAGCTCCTTTATCTATTAAGGAGGTTCTAGAGGCCATTGATACTCTCCAACCAGATAAAGTCCCAGGTCCAGATGGCTACTGTATACCCCTATTTTTTATAAGAAATGCAAAGATTTGTTGGCTCCCATTTTGTTGGATACTTTTAATTATATTTAAGCATATGGTACTTCAGAGCCCTCCCTTACAGAAGCACTTATGGTGGTCCTCTTGAAGCCAGTAAATACCCTGCAAAAGTCAACAGTTACAGGCCTATTTCCTTAATCAATGTGGATTTTAAAATTTTAGCTAAAATATTAGCAACTAGATTGAATAGGGTATTGGGTCCCTTAATTAGTCGAGAGCAAGTGGGAATCATCCCTGGACACCTTTCTATGGATCATCTTAGAAAGTTATCCCATTTATTTTTCATGTCCAGGGAATCCAATGCCCCTGCAGTCTTGGCCTCCCTGGACATGAAGAAAGGTTTGGACCATGTCTCATGAGACTATTTGTTTATGGTTCTACCTAAATTCAATATTCAATCAGAATGTATTATCTGGGTCAAAGTTTTATATATTAATCCATCTGCCTGCGTTTTGTGTAATGGGGTCTGTTCTGTGGCGATATCCCTTAAATGGGGCACTAGACAGGGTTACCCTATGTTACCCCTTCTGTTTAACTTATTTTTGTAACTCGATTGGAAGAATTAATGTTGTTCCCCAGATTCTTGGTATTTTCATAGGGTCATCACAGTTTAAGCTGTCAGTATATGCTGATGACATTTTGCTACACCTAATGAACGGTGTCTTTAGCAGTGGCTTTGGAGATCATTCATCAGTTTGGTCAAATTTCTAATTATAAATTGAACCTTGATAAAACAAAGGTTATGCCTTTAAAGAGCAGGTGCCCACTGTCATTTTTACAGCCCCCCCAAACATATATGATAGCTGACCTGCTCCAATGTTGAGAGGTATTAAAAATCCCATATGGTCCAGTCCAGTAACAATGTTACAGTACCACTAATATTTACCCCAGGAAAAACAGAGCAGCTTCCTGAGCCTGCTGATACACCCACATGCAGGCACCCACAGCCCCCTTTTGAGATGTCAGAAAATGAGGGCTGTGTTTGTGGTCCATTGACTTGTATGGGCACAATTTTTCAATAGCTTTTTGTACTACTTAGAGGTGCAATTTAGAAAAATCAAAACCACCACTCAAGTAACAGGGATGGTTACTCGAGCGGTCACTTTGATGTCTTTATATCACAACTAAATAGTACTAAAAGCTATGGAAAAATCACGATCATACAATTCACTGGAGCACACACACAACCCTCATTTTCTGACTTCACATAAGGGGTTTGTGGGTGCCTGCCTGTGGGCATGTCAGCAGGATCAGGAAGCTTCTCTGTTTTTCCTGGGGTAAATATTGGGGCGCTGTAACTTTGTTACTGGACTGAACTTTATGGGATTTTTAATGCCCCTCAACACTGGAGCAGGTCAGCTATCATATATGTTTGGAGGGGCTAGAAAAATGACAGTGGGCACCTGCTCTTTAAATGCATATGTATCCCAAGCTGAGGTAGCTTATTTTGGATTGAAATGGGTTCCTGACAAACAAATATTTGGGTATATATTTAAGTACCTCTTCTCATAAAATGAAACAGTATGATTTAGATTCAATAGTGAACCACATTGCGCAGGATCTAGCATGGTGAGCCCGGCCTCCACTTTTTCTCTGGGGTCGGGTTCATATTGTGAAAATGAATATTCTACCCCATGTACTCTAACTTCTCACTATGTTCACTCAAGTTATATCACAGTCTTGGTTTTCTCAACTACAAAGTATATTGGCATGTTTTATTTGGTGTGGCAAGTTGTCTAGGAGAGCCTTTCACAAACTTACCACCCCCAGAGAACTTGGTGGATTAAGAGTTCCTAGTTTTCTTTTTATATTATCTGCAATACACTATAATCATTATTTTCAATGATATTGGGATAGTGTGTAGGATGCCTCCTCTGTTTATATTCCTTTTTGGTTAGCTATAGAATGATGGCAATGCATGCAGTCCCATATTAATATTACTGCCTTTCTGCATTTATCTCCTAAAAATCTTCCATGGGTACTTCATGATACCCCCTTAGCTGCTTCAATCTGGATAAATAAGCACCTCTGTTCAGTGTTACACTTATTCCCCAACAAGGACATCTCTAAAACCATTATTAGGACTCCAGCGTTCTCATATGGCTTTGATTTCGGCATGTGCAAACTCTGGCCCATTCTGCTCTAAAGCCACTAACCTAAGCAAGCCTTCAGGTGCCCTCTCATTCATATCAATCAACATCTGCAGCCTCCTTCCTAAAGTGGATGCCCTACAGGCCTTCACCAGCCAACACTGCCCTGACATTCTGGCAGTTGTCGAAACCTGGCTCATGCTATCAGTACCAGACCATGCAATCAGCCTTCCTGGCTACAATGTCTTTAGGCTGGATCACCTCTCCAAAAGAGATGGGGGCTGCGCTCTCTACCTAAAATACTCCATATACGGGGCACCACATCCTTACCTCACTCCAACCCACAATTGCTCGGATACTGCCAGTGAGAATCCTCCTTGGAGCCCAAAACAAAACCCTCACTGTTGCCACCATCTACATCCCTCCCAAAGAACAGGGAACTGGTCTAACAGCTGTCCTTGACTTTGCAAAGTCACTCCCACCAGACACTGAATCCATCCTCCTAGGCGACTTCAACATCAACTGGCCTGCGGCCGATGCTGGTGCACACAGGGATACCATTGCTGCAGTGAACCTCACATAAATGGTTGACTCACCAACCAGGAAAAATTACATGACTGGCACCAGCACACTCTTGGACTGGATCCTTACCAGTTACCCATGATGGATACCTAACACTAATGTCCTCCCTGACTCTCTCAGCGACCACTCCCCTGTTAGCTGCACTTGATCAAATAAATTCATCAAACCACCACCAAAAACTATCACCAGCAGGGTTCTACCCCGTGGTCACCTTCCTTGACTCAAATCCCACCTCCTCCATCAAAACTGGTCCCCTGTCTTTAATGCAACCAATGTAAACACTGCCCTTGACCACTTCATAAACATCTTCACTGTGGCCTGTGACACGTATGCTCCTATTAAGAAATGCAAAGTCAAATCACTCAGTAACCCTTGACTCACTGGTGACCTCCTCAGGATGCTAAAAACAAGAGACCACCTATGGAAGCTGGCCAGAAACTCTGGAAGGCAAAACGACATCCAAAACTACAAATGTGCCCGCAATGACTGCACCAAAACCATTCGGCAAATGAAGTCCACCTACTATAAGCATGCTCTCACAAACTCCTGGGGCAATGGTTGGGAATTCTGGAAGAACATAAAGGAACTCATTGGGAATCCACCCAAAATCCCCCCAACAATACTCAACATCAACGGAACCACAACCCTCAACCCAAAAATGATTGCAGATACCTTTAACAAAGCCTTTACTGACCTCAGCACTGTCCTACCCCAGGACTACTTCAAAGATGGTGAAGCCCCTCTGTCCACAATGAACACTACCCCTACCAGCTCCACCCCTTCTACTTCAAAGCAGTCAAGGCTCACTAAGTATGCAAATATGTTACCAAAGCCCTTGGTAAATCAAGATTCAGTAATGACTCCCTCGATCTCAAAATCCTGTCTCTCACACTTGATGAAGTGCTTAGTCCTCTAACCAGAATTTTCAACCTCTCCCTCAGCCTTAGCCAGTTCCCGAACAGATGGAAATCTGCCACTGTCACCCCAATCTATAAAAGTGGTGAAAAAACTGCCCACAATAACTACAGACCAATCTCCCTACTACCCCCACTCTCCAAGGCACTAGAACGCATCATCTCGGACCAGCTCACAGAATACCTGGATACGTACAACACCCTGTGCAAGCAACAACACAGGTTCTGCAAAGGTCACAGCACCTCCATAGCCCTACTTGAATTCACCGGTGCAATCCACAACGCACTTGACTCCGGCAAACTACTATGCTCAATCTACATTGACTTAACCAAAGCCTTCGACACCATCAATCACTGCCTCCTGCTTGTCCAGCTTCAGAACACTGGGCTGTCAACCGACTCCATTGGCTGGTTTAAGAGCTACCTTGAAGAACGGTCCCAAACAGTAAGAATCGCTGATACACTCTTGGACCCTAGACCAGTCCACTCGGGAGTACCCCAGGGTTCCATTCTGGGACCCCTCCTCTTCAGCCTATTCTTAAACTCACTACCAGATAGCTGCCCAGAACAAATAATTCTCTACGCCAACGATGCTGTGATCCTCACCTTGGACCCTGATCCAATCCAATTACAAAATAAACTTCAGCGGGCCTTCTCCTCCATCGAATCCTGGTTCCTAAATCATAAGCTGCTTCTCAATCAGAAAAAAAACATGTCTATGATCTTCTGCAGCCCCCACAACAAAAACAAACAAATCCACCTCTCCATTGCAACTGAACAAGGAGCCATCCTAGAGCAAACACAATTGTTCAAGTAGTTCAGCATCACCCTTGATCCCCACCTCTCTTACGCTGTCCATATCAGCAATGTTGCAAAGTCTGCCGATGCGAGGTTAAGCATAGTATTCCAGCACAGGAAACACCTAACCCCAGAAGCACTATCAGTGGCCATCCAAAGCTCCATCGTCAGCATCATAGACTATGGTCTTATCATATATGGGTCTGCAACTACCATTGCTCTCAAACGTATCGCAACCTCCCTGAATAAGGCCTGTCGTCTCATCACTGGCTCACATCGCCGTACCCACACGTGTGATCTTTATTCCCAATCTGGATGGCTTCAACTGGACAAAAACATAAAATACCAAACCTGCATCACGGCCAAGAAAATTATAATGGGGCTTGCCCCACCTGGTGTCTGTGCTCTCCTTAAGCCTAGACATAGGAACACCACTACAAGGAGATCCAATTCCCATCTACTACATATCCCATGATGTCGCACAACCCAAGGACAAAGATCATTCACCTATCGGGCATCCAACTGGCTCAACTGTCTTGGCAGTGACATAGCGACCGCTCCAACACTCAGCCTCTTCAAGTGCAAGCTGCGCCTCTCACTGCTTGTATCCTGCGATTGCCCATCTTAACATTTCCACCGTTCCAGCTGCACATGCCCCAGCACCCAGCACTTACAATCAGTCTTTGCACCCCCTAGCACCTTACCTGTCATATTCCCTCAACAAGGCCCCCTGGCTGCACTGTCTCCCATCCTTGCCCACCTCCCCCCTGTATCTCCACTCCTGCCCCCACCCCAACCACCTCTCATTCTCCCCTTATCTCTGCACCTCCTTCCTCCCTCAATCTCCTACCTCACTTCCCACCCACCCACCCCTTCCCTTGTCTTGCTCATAGCTCAAGTTTTTGTACTGGTTATTACATGTCTGTAAGTCAATGATTATATGTTTGTAACTAAAAATGATGACTGTTGCACACACTGACATGGAACATTTGTAAAGGAGCCTCGGCTCAAAGATATTGTAATCCTAGATTCAAATAAATAAATACTGGGTAACCCTAATATTAAGATAGCTGGGAAGTCTATTTCCTCTGTTTTTGGCCATATTTTGAAATTAAGACTGTTGCCCAATTTACTGATAATGGGTGTCTTCTTAAGTTTTTAGATTGCCAGCATAAATATCAACTACCTCTTAAAGTTAGTTTCAAGTATATGCAACTTTCTCATGCCCCTTTTTCTCATTTTGGTCCAGTACCGTGGACAAATGAATATGGCCAGAAAATCTTGCCCCTAGAGCTTTTTCTCCTCATGCAATTTCCTTCTTTTATACTCAGCTATATGATCTTCTTCCTAAAAGGGAGACAGGCAGTCTAAGCTATTGGACAAATGCAATCTCCCTTACTGTAGATTGTCAAGATTGGCAGTCCTTATGGCGGGACTTATATAAACACCTTAGGTGGGATAGGTATCGGTATATGAAATTCCAACTACTCCATAATCTTTATTTTACTCCTGCCGAATTATTTAAAATGGGTAGAGTGCCCTCTCCCTCTTGCACACATTGTGGGAAGGGGGAAGGTACTCGTTTACATATTATGTGGGACTGTGACACTGTTTCCCCTTTTTAGGACTTGATTCGCCAACATCTTGACCCATTATTAGGGCTAGAGCATGCTTTTTCCCCCCTGAAATATGCCTCATGGGACTATACAGGGATTCATTATTAGGACCCCAACGTTCTCATATGGCTTTGATTTTGGCATGTGCAAAAAAATATATATATCCTTCGTCGTTGGTGTGATCAGGTAGTTCCCACCTATTTAGAATGGTACAAAGAAATGCTTACATTGCAAGCGGAAAAACACTTGCTAGTATTGCAGATCACCTTCCCGCTTTTAATGATTTATGGGGTCCCTTATTGACTCTGTTATTACTTGACAATGGCTGAGGTACAATCTTGTATATAATTGTTCTTTCTTTTTCTTTTTCTTAACGGGATTTGGAAGTTGCCTATGGAGTCCCAAGGCTGAGATCCTTTTTTTATTCTACTGTAAGCTTAGCTTGTGTTCAGTAACTCTAAATTATGGGCTCATATTATTATATATTTCCTTATTGTGTTGATGAATTTTATCTTCCATTTTCTTGCTTCCCCTTTTTCTTGTTTTATTGTATACTAGTCTCTCTGATTATATTATGAGGACTCCTGCTCTGGAGTGGAGGAGGATGGGAGGGAGGGGGCGTTGGGGGGACGTTCTTTATTTTTTTTTCTGTTTATTGTCCCGTAGTATAGTTCTTGATTCTTTTTATGTGTGGTGTTGTCAGTGTTGTTTCTTTAGCTATTTGTATTGTTGTTTTTCAAACTTCGTAAAGTTTATTCAATTAAAAGAAAAGATCCAGCTATACAGTGGAACAGGTCCGTAGGACAGAGTGGACACAACAGGAACACAGCTACTGTGCACATTCCCTCAGGGACAGTACCTAGAATGTATATTATCATTGAAATAGAACTGCACACAGGAAACTACCCAAACCATACATAGAGCCATCTGTACTCACCAGGCCTTGGCATGATGCCATTCTCCACCATCACCCGCAGTTGTTCCAGGTGGCACGCCTCCTTCTGTTTGTGGTCACTGTATCTGTGGCAACATTGGTCTCCAGTGCATGTGACCTCTGTACATCTTGTGAAGCACCACCCCACAGATGCCCACACCTCACATCTTGTCCTGTCAGACCCCCCCCCACCCAGTAACTAGTCCTCCCTGGCAACACCAGCTCAACCAGGTTGGCTAGCTCTGCTGAAGACCATTTCTGGTCCTGCTGCAGTACAGCCCTGCTCCATCTGCCAGACATTTTTGCCCCCTGCCTAGTCCTAGCCCTCACACCAAGCTTTTGAAAATTTAAGGGCTTTATAGGTGTGTCCTTTCCATCTGTACATCATGTTTCTGCATTAGTGCTTTGCTAATGTCGATTAGTGCAGTCCAATTATGTACCTCCTGTGGGAGGGTAGGTCCTTCAGCACCTTCAAGGCATGAGGTAGGAAGTGTGCAGTGTGTGCATGTGCAGGTCTGCACAGATCTGTGCAATGCAACTGCACAACAGCATAGCGCACATGGCTGCAAAGTATGATGACATTGTCCATGATGTGTGACGTTATGCTAGCACCACATAAAGATGTTGCACTAGCACAATCTCAGCACTAGCGCTAGCGCTATAGCTTGTGGAGCAAACCAGCAATATTAAGAGCATGCAAATGAGCTAATTTTGCATTCCAATGGCAAAATCCAGATTAGAATTCCATTACTGGAATGTATTCATTCATTAGTATGCCTAATTGTACCTGGAGCATATGAAAGTAGAAAAGTGTACCACCAGGATTCCACAGCAGAACTGCAGGTGGCTAGAGATAGGTGTTTCATGAAATAGCTGACAATGCAGACATTTCTGATCAGAGCACTGTGTATAAGCTGTATTATGACTAGATTAATGGTGTATCTGTACATGGCTGGGTGCAGTGATAGGCAGGCAGCTAGATGTGTATTTGACCTGGACATGCAGGAACATGTTCAGTTCTATGTCATAACGGCGATCGCAGAATAGTGATTGCTGTTACAGCAAGTGTGCATCGCCGAAAATTAATTTTGGCAATGTACACTCATGGTGAAGAGAAATAGGTGCCCGCATACCCTACTTATGGATTCTCAACCCGGGGTATGTCGGGGGGAGGAAACTTAAAATCATCGAATGCCGCCTGCCGGCAAAATAAAAAACACACCGTGCCGGACCCGAAACCTGCACCCTGAACCTCCCAACTTACCACCCTCCCCATCACACTAGCAGACCAGCTTGGCAGCTGCCTACCACACCCCTCCCACATACCATCCCTCACCTGCCTCTTCCCCCCCCCCATGTGTATACGGGCGTACTTATCGCCGTGTGTTGCCCATCCCGGTATCCGGTCACCCCCCCGTCCAGGTAACCTTGAACACAGGCACCATAATTGAGTTGCCATTTTTGTAGGCACCCAATCGTGGTCGCTTGTTCACAAGTGCCCAGCATGTTCGGGTCCTGGCCGGGGGAGAAGAGACCTGCACACCACTGCACCTTAGCTCTGTGCTCAGCTGTGCGTATACAATGCTCAGTGGTTTCTGTCCTCCCTATTTCAAATAGGAACAAGGATGGAGGATGATTCATGGAGAAAAAGAAAACAAATGTTTTCAAAGGAGGAGGTTCTTGCCCTGGCCCCATCATATGTGGAACATGAGGACCCAGTCAACATAGGTAAGGGGACCAGGTCGAAGATGAAACTAGCATGAGACACCATAACAGAGGCTGTGAATTCTATGGGTGGTAGAGGCTGGTCCAGAGATGAGGTCAAGAAGAGGGAAGGGACCTGAAAAGGTGCACCAAAGACAATATGGCCCAGATGAAGGCCAGCCAACAGATCACTGGTGGTGGGCCCAGTACTGAAGTGCCTTGAACTCCTGAAGAGTCACTAATGACCTCAAACTCCTTTCTGAGTAACTCAGTTGGTTAAGTAATTCCCTTGACTGGGTGGGCCATACGCCCTTATCTGCAAACACTGTCTATGCATCTATAGGGGTACAGGGCAACAGACTTCTAGGAAAACATAAAGTGAACTTACATGCTCAAATGGGCAGACTGGGTGGGCCATAGGCCCTTATCTGCCGACACTGTCTATGTATCTATGTATCTGTGACATAGTACAGGTGACTG
Organism: Neoceratodus forsteri; assembly: GCA_016271365.2. Lineage (NCBI taxonomy): Eukaryota > Metazoa > Chordata > Ceratodontiformes > Ceratodontidae > Neoceratodus > Neoceratodus forsteri. Next base: position 716,796,010 of record CM028132.1, on the reverse strand, counting down.
GTGTACTGGAAGGTGGCACCGAAAGCCAAGTTGGACCATCACAGCCATGTGAGGGTGCCACACCTATCACATTGAGCCTGTGTGTACACATATAACAGTGGTTTTGTGCCTCACATGCCGGGAAGGGGTATGTGTGTGCTGATGACACGGCTCATGGCTGGACAAGCAAAATGTGAAGGCACAGGGGTACTCTACAAACACCTGTTCTGCCTACACATCCTATCATAGCCCTTTGCATGCATCCTGTATGGGCTACATTACATCACGCACGTGGGCCATCACTGCTGCATGCCCTGTCTGCAATGGTGTACCTGTGTATGGTGTTTGATTGGCACATTAGGATGTCCTGAAATTTCTTACACTCCCCTCTATTGGGTTCATAGTCACCCTTTACCCACTACAGCTCCTTGCACCTTCCATCATTTGTCAATGAAATAGAGTATTTGAGGCAGTGCAGGTATATTAAGGAGGCACACACTGGGCTAATGTATCACATCTACCTACCATATGTGCATGCATGTGTCATCAGGTCCCCTTCCCTACTGATGTCCCCCGTTGACAGCCTTATCAACATGGTAGTTGTGCCATCAGAAACCTGTCAGGACCCTGACTGTTGTATGTGTTGCACAATGGGTGTAGTCTGCATGATACAATCCATTCATCTGGGTGATGTGGCCGTCTGTTGTGTACTCACTAACCATGCCACATGTGTGTTATCTCCTGTGTTATCACTGGTAATAGCGGTGATGTGGTATGTACAGCAATGGTGGTGTATGGCCTCTGCACAGCATGGGCAACATGGGCTCCAAGACAAGGTGCACTGGGTATGCTTGCTGCCATGGTTGGAACACAGGTATGTAAATTAATACACAATATCACTCTTTTCTCATCTCTCATCAGCCCAATCTATGGTGGAGGACACAGTCCTGGAAGATGGACTCAGACCATCCCACCATGTGTTGCCACTGAGGGACACCCATGCTGAGGCCGAAGTAGATGAGGAGAGTTAGAATAATGAGGATGATGAGGATGTTGTCAAAGAATATCACAGCACCTTTGTGGTGGAGCAGAGGACATAAGGATCCAACCTGGACCAGGATGGGGTGCCTGCCCCTGCTGGCCACCCTACACATGGGGCCTCCCTCCCCAGCACGGCCATTGCCATGCAGCCCTAGGTCACTGTCCTTGGCACAGAAGCAATTGCACCACTGTGGAGCTCCAAACTGCAGCAGGACAAGTCTTTCAGCATGGTTCGGTTGTGTGCCACTGTGCAGGAGGCTGCAGACATGGTGGCAGGCACCGCAAGGGACATCCAGAGCCCCAGCCAGTCTCGTGGGAGGAGTGTCACCCCATGGCAAACACGGTGGTGTACCAGCACACCATGCAGTTCTGGCACCAGAAGACACAGGACCCCAAGCACACCCAAGGTGCCAAGGACACCATGCACCCCTGGCCATAGCTTCCTCATCGGTGGTGTCAGTACTCCATGATGCCATGGCCATGGGCAGTTAACACTGTTCCAAGGCTCATCCCCCTTTCTGTGAATTATGACCCCCCTCCACTCCTGGGTACAACACATACCTACCATCCGTACCCGAGACAATGGTAGGGGCCACACCTAGGGTGCATATTGCCCCCTGCCCCATCCCACGTGTCACCTCATGCCCCCCTCACATTACCCATGTATCAACACCCACTGCCCAACTGGCCTCAAGCTTCCATTCATTCCCCCTACCAAGATGGTGAATCATTTCCTTTGATTCACCCTTTTAACTCCCCCACCTGGATGGCATGTTATTTCCTTTCATTCCCCCTTTTAACACCCCCTGCCTAGATGGTATGTTATTTCTTTTAATTCCCCATTTAAATCCCTCTACATTCATGGCATGTTATTTTTTTTTTTTACTCCTTTAACCCCTCCCCACCTGAATAGCATGTTATTTCTTTTCATCCACCTTTTAACCCCCACTGGATGGCATGCTATTTCTTTTAATTCCCCTTTTAATTACAGCACCTGGATGGCATGTTATTTCTTTTCATCCCCCTTTTAACCTCCACCGATATGGCTTTATATTTCTGTTTTCTACATATTATTTACATAATACATTTCAAAAACCTTTACAGTCTCCTGTGTGGTCTGTACTCACCTTCTGGGTCCGAAGAGGTCTATGATGAGGTGTGCTCTGTACTCAAGTGACCTCTTGGCCATCTTAGGGTTATGCCTGTCAAGCTGCTCCTGCATCCCCTGGTTCTTTGACTCAGCATCCACTGCAGGGTGTTACTCAGGGTCCAGCAGGCCTATGCCATGGTTGAGTGCCATGCTGTGTAATATGCAACAGCCAAGGAATATGCCACAGGCCTTATGAGGAATGTATTGTAGGGTACCACTGGAATGGTCAAGGCACCTGAACAGCATCTTGAGCATTCCAAAGACATACTCAATGATGTTGCATCTAACAATGCATGTCGCACAGTACCTGTCCTCTGCAACAGATGCAGATTGTAGGACAAGTGTGAGGAGCAAGGGACACAGGAGATATGCACTATCCCCTGTGTAGGCAAAGTGCATGGGTTACTGACATCATCAGCAACATGGTGAGGAGGAAGAGGCCTTTGGGTATACTCATCGATGAGGTGTCCACTAGGGATGGCCCCACTTTTTAACCTCTGGCACTGAGTGGAATTGTACCAGATGAAGCTGTCATGGGCAATTCCAGGGCATCATGCAAGGACACTGATGAGGTACCTTGTTGCATCACACACCACCTGACAGTTGATGGAATAGTACCCCTTTCTATTCACATAATGCTCGGATCCATCATCAATGAGTGCCCAGATGGCAATATGGGTGTAGTCAATGGCACCTAGTACAGACGGTAGGCGTGCAACTTGATAAAACTGCTGCATGGTTGCTGTACACTCTCCTGGTGTGGTGGGGAATATAATGAACTCCCCACCATGGGCCAGCAGGGCATCTAGGAACTGGCACAACAGCTGTGAGGTGGCAAACTGCAAGGTAACAGTGGTGTCCCCCAATTGTGTCTGGCAGGTTCCCTAGGCCAGAAAGCACAGTGCAGCCATCACCTTGAGCTCTCGTGAACATCGCATGGCTGGGGTGTACCAGGTGATCAGCAGCAGCTCATACAGCTGCATGATCATGGGCCTATTAAGCCTGTTTGAGTCCACAATTTGTTTGTCACCAAGAACTTTGAATGTGACACAAGTACAGTACTGTCTGTTTGCAGCATAGTGCCTCTGGGGCATGCACCTGGACCCGGGGGGGGGAGCATTAGTACTATCCTCGTCATGTATGACCAGTTGCATCAGCTACACAATGTAAACCATTTTGTTTTCAGCTAGGTATGTGTGTGCTCTGCTATGCCTCACCTCACCTCTGGAGTTTGCCCAGGTTAAGACCTTCTTTTTATAGGCAGTATTTACGCAATGCTATTGTACTGTGCTATTCCTTTAGTGCAGTGCTATATCTCTGAATATCACACTACACACTATATGCACATCACTGCCCCCAGTTTCGGCACTGCATGCATTAACTCTGCACTAGAGTCTAGCACAAATAACATGTGCAGCAGTCTTTTAAATATGGGGAACAGGCACAAATAAATGTGCAGCACTAGCACAAATAATTTGTGCCAGGCATAATACTGTGGGATAGCTCCAGAATTTGATCAGAGCTAGTGTGCAGTATGCACCTGCAGCTGTACCATCCCAACCCCATTTTAGCCCCCACAAGTTACCTTCAGAAATTAATCAGAGCTGCTCCAATCCCCACCTGAAGCTATTCCTTTACTCACTAGCGATATTTGCTCCTGACACAATGATCCCCCCACTACCCAGTCTCCAACAAGACACCTTAAAGCCACAGCATTTAGTTCATTTGCAGTTACTTTAAATCTCTCTTATACTATGCTGACCACATTAGTAACCGTACTTGTTTAATGCCCCTACCTGGTTTTGCATATTGAGCCCACAGCACCCTTACCTATCCCTCATATGCTACCAAAGTCCTTTCATATAACCAACCCATATCCCTGTTGGGATGAGTCTGAAAACTTCCTTGCATCAACCCTCATTCTAACTAAAAAACTAACCATTCGAGCCATCTCACTCACCTATGCATCGGTCCCTTTCTGCCTATATTCTACCTCGAAGAATTTCACCCCACTAGTGTCGCACAACACCTTTTTCTACAAGAAAGAACTTATATTCCTGAGGCATAGGTTAAAAAAACTTATTATAATACTACTCCTCTGTTCAGGAAACACTGAAGTAAAAACAGGTCCTATCCCCCGCCCCCCTGACCTCCCCATCCGAATTCGCATCTGTATCTGGCCTAACAATGATGCTAATCAATGTTTGAAGCCTCCAGAAAAAAACTTGACACTGTCAGAGTATGGGTATCTCATATAAACCCTGACATTTTGATAGTCACCGAAACATGGCTAAAAGGCTCCACCTTAGACCAACAGGTAGCGCTGCCATCCTTTAATACCTTTCGATTGGACAGACCCACAAGGTGGGGGAAGAGTGGTCATATATTTTAACACTTAATTTACAGCAACCACACTTCTTGCTGCTACCACACCTTGAGAATTTGAATGTTTAGCTATAAGAGCCTCTCTGTCCTTGTCTGAATCTCTCAATATTATTGGCTGCTATAGACTGCCATCGGGGGGTGTAGAGCTACTCTCAACCCTCTGAAACCTTATCGACTCTAACTCCAATGAATCTATTATACTCAGCAATCTTAATTTGGATTGGCTTAGCCCAAGAGCAAATGCCCTAAAAGAACTGTGTGATGAGCTGGGTATCTCCTAGTTAATCTCTGAGCCAACTAGGGTCAACTTAAAAAATCCCACCAAAAGCTCTGTGTTACACCTGATACACACAAGTAGGCCATATAAAATCTCATGTGCAGTCATGTCCCATAACGATTTAAGTGACCATAGTATAGTTGTCTGCACAAGAAGTTTGGAAAAACATACTTCCTGTTCCAAATTTATTACCAAATGTAGCTTCCGTAAACTTAAATAGATAACTACATATCTGACCTTAGGAATATAAATTGGCAAAACTTTTATTTAGAACCTTCAGTGGATGAGGCTGTCGACATCTTTAACTTGACTCTCACAAACCTCACATACAAACACACCCCATTCATAAAGAGCAGAGTAAAAAAAGCCTCCTACCCCTGGTTCACTGCTGAACTGAAAAAACCTAACTCAAAGGGACAAACTCTGGGCCACAGCCAGACATACCAAAGCACCAGCAGACTAGGGGCATTTAGAACTTCTTGAAATGAATGTACAAAGTTTATCAGAATCGCCAAAGTAAATTACTATGTGAATGCCCTTAAAGGAGCAAACGGTAACTCAGCAAAAATTTGGCAGATGATTAAAACTGTTGAAGGCCACAGAACGCCCCCTTCAATTTCAATAAAAATTACCACCCATGGTTCCACAATTTCAGACCAAGGTGCAATCCTAGAACAACTAAACTCACATTTTGCAACAGCAGGCTTGGCCTTTGACTTCTCCCCTGCTGCTAAGCTGTAAGGCAGCCCCATCCCAGAGAATGTTCCCGTCGACCTTCTAAATCATGACACCTTTTGTCTCTCTCCTGTTACATTCAAACAAGTAGAGGACCTGCTAATGAAACCGGACATGGAAAAAGCACTGGCGCCAACAGAATAGACCTTACATTCCTAAAATTAGGATATTATTCTCTAATTGCTCCACAACACATTTCTTTTAATATGTCAATTACCATTGGAACAGTCCCCTCCCTCAGAAAAAACTGCCTACATACTTCTCTGTTTAAATCAGCCGACCCATGCGACCTAAACAAGTAAAGGTCTATCTCCTCATTACCAGTCCTGTCCAAACTCTTGGAGAAGGTAGTCAATACCCAGCTAAAGGAACACCTAGAAAGCTGAAACCTGTTCAATCCATTGCAATCAGGCTTCAGGCAAAATCATATTACGGTATCAGCACTAGGTAAAGTGATGAATGACTGGCTCACTGCCCTAGATAATAAACATTCCTGCAGAACCATCTTCCTGGACCTAAGCAAAGCAATCGATACGATAGATCATGATTTCCCAGTTAAACTCAAATAACATGGCCTAAGCACCCGCTCAGTAAATTGGTTCTGTAGTTACCTAACATGAAGACTCCAGTGTATCAAAGCTAACAGGGCTCATATCCTCCCCCCTACCGCTCACAAGAGATGTACCCCAAGGATCTATTTAGGACCCCTGTTATATACAATTTACATTAACTCCCTAAGCAACAATATTCACAATTCTAAACTGCATTTTTTTGCAAATGACACTGTACTGTACTCTTCAAAACCTTCTCTTTCAGATGTTGGCACCAAACTCCAGTCTGATTTTGACCAATTGCAACATAACCTAATAAATTCTAAATTACTGTTAAATGCTGAAAAAAAACTAAGGTAATGTTCTTTCTAACGCCCCACATCCTTCAAACTTACCATCCAAGCATGCTACTCCTGCACCTATTATAACTCTACTAGGCACTCACTAGAGGCCATTGATAAATTCAGATACCTAGGAATCTGGCTAGATAGCAGCCTATCATTTGCGGTCCACATTGAAACCCTTACAAATAAACTAAAAGCCAGACTGGTGTTTCTCTTTAGGAATAAACCTCTATTTCCCACTGACATTAGGAAAAGGCTAGTTGAAGCCACCTTCCTCCTCTTTCTTGATTATGTAGACATCATATACAATTGCAGTGTAGCCTCTAACCTGCATAAGTTAGATGTCCTTTTCCATCATGCTATTCACTTCATAATGAATGCCCCATATAGAACCCACCATTGTACCCTCTATTCTGCAGAGGGCTGGATGTCTCTTGCCACTAGAAGGATGTCCTAGAGTTGCACACTGGCCTACAAAACACTGTTGAACAAACTTCCCTTTGATATCACATCCCGATATCACCACTCACATAGCTGTTATTCCTTCAGGAAAAACATCTATATCTTGTTAGATGTGCCTTAGTTCCGCACCCGCTATGGTAGAGCAGCAATCAGTTATGCCATTCCGACCACCTGGAATAAACTATACTCTGCCCTCAAGCTCATTGAGCTAGTCTGTACCAATGTTGTTAAATCTCTGTCTAACAAGACCGTCAAGGAAACTTGCCAATGTCCCACTGGCTAGCCCTTCCCTACCAATGGTATTTCTATTACCCCGCTTGTACTTTTGCTTCATCATCTATTTACCTTCTTGTTACAACATGACAGAATGCTAAAATTGCTATGTATAGGTCACAGCTATATCCTTGTAACCAATTCTCCTTCCTTATGTTCGTATCTCTGAAATTTTGTGTTATTCTGCCACTCATTATATTGTATCTGGTGTATCACATTGTCCTAAACAGGACCTCCTTGTAAATGAGCTTGCTCAATGGAGCTTTCCTGTTGAGTAAACTTGAACTTAAACTTTGAATATCTGGGCCATTTTCTGGTTTCATTGGTTTCAGAAATGAAACACATTTGTACATGGTTTTGAGGCAGAGGAGATACATAGAAGAAAAGCAAAAAGCATGAAGAAGACTTACTTTGAGTGTGAAAAGAGAGAGAGAGCAGATGGTGAAAAATGACTGGGCACTTTAGAGGCAAGGCTTATTAATGCTCACTTATCAGCCAGCACAGAGACAGGCCATAAACTGTTAAAATGCATAGATAAGCAGGGTGCAGTCTTTGATGGCCCACCCATGTTTTATACTCTGCACCACTTTCCTCGGTACCCAGATGTTCTTTAGAAATTCCATGTGTCTCTGCTATGTAATAATGAGATTAACAGAAACCACAGACTGAAACCTTGAAAGAGTGTGTGTAAGCTCTTAAAGTTTCTTTAGCAAAGGATTTAAAATTATTCAACCATAGACACAGTTTAGTAACCACTAACTTGTATCTTATCATTCTGATTTTTGGAGTAATATGTAATTCATTGATACATGTTCACATCAGGCTGTGCAAATATTAAAAAGCTAGGTGCTGCCCACAGTTATTTATGAAATAGGCATATGTGTGCCTAGTGTGTCTTACCTGGTATCAAAAACAAAATAAATAAGCAGCAGTGAATTTAAGCATTTAAATGCTGGAGGCTTAGATTTGAATTACTTCAGGGACTGACTTGTAGCAGCTTTGGGTCCTCCCACTACAGAACTTACCAGAATGCTTTGATGTCAGGGAGGTACAGTAGTAGTATATCATGCCCCAACTGTCTCTTCCAGAGAGCCTGTCTTGGAAGGATGCTGTGAAAAGTGTGATGTTTTTTCAGTAACAAAATTGTGCAGCACAGTTCTAAAATCTCATCGATTAGTTCCCCATCTACTTCTGTTGAAATAAAAAATGCAATGTTGCAAGGAGGTATAAGCCAGGTTAGTTTTACTTCAGTCCCCAGTAAGGAGTCCAACAAATACTGACACAAACTGTGCTATACATTTACCACCTCCTGTGTGCCAGATCCAGATCCTGCTGAGTTCTCTTAGAGTTTAGGACACACTTTTTGTAAGGACTATAAACCTCTCTCTTTGTGAAGAGGTGTAATCCACTACTTTAAAATGGATTGGTTCCACCCCATTCCTAAGGAAGGCATCCCTCAGCCCAGCTAAATTACTGTAGTGATCTAAAATCTTTATTTTCAGAGTTTTGTCTCAGGGGTTGCTTACCTTGTAGTAGAGGGGAGTGTGGACCAAACAGAGATCAAGTAGGAGGAGTCTTATATAGGTGCTCTGGGGTAAGAAGTGAGGGGGAGTACTTCTAGAGCATGAGGCATTGTGCATAGGGGGCACTTCTTATGAGCTTAGTCAGTTTTGCATAGTGATCATGTCACTCAGTGAAGTGCCATGATGTTTAGTGCCATAGTGACTTACTCAAAGAGGGATATAGAGGAAGAGCGGTGAGGGCAGGCACTCTGTGAGAATAAGGGGACAACAAAACCAAAGACTGAGGTAGGTAAAGATAAGTATCCACAGAAGGACTGAGCACATGATACCTCACCATTAGGATACACCAAACATTACACAGTAGCTATGTGTATCCAGTATCTTATTTAATGAGTATATCATGTAAAAAATGTTGATACTTACAAGCAGCAGCAACCCACAACCATGCCAATGTTTCAAGGTCAAGATAAGTGCATTATACTCCACAGTGAAGCTCATCCATATCTCACATTATAACCGTGTCTGGGTGAGCAGGCGGATGGAAGGGAGAGCTGGTAAATTGCAGAGGGGTGCGATCTTTCAGAAACTGCTCTGGATGCATGGGTGATGCCCTGTGTATAGGAGGACTGAGGACCTAGCTGATGAGGTCACTGCCCTCAGAAACAAAGTCAGGATTCTGAATCGCATCTCAGGTTAAGGCTTCATGGGGATTAGCGCTCCACTACCTCAACAACCCCCGAGGGTCAATTCAGATGGATTGATTGTAGTGGGATACGGTGGGGAGAAAGGACTGTACTTTGCTGGAGGGACTGCCTGGGTAGGGACCAGGAACTGGTTTGCACCAGTGGCAGAACTGGTTCAGGCTGCTGACTCCAAAGGGAAAGCAGAATTGGCATTCCCAGGACAGGAGGCTAGAGCACAGACATGTGTGCTGAAGGGTGAGACATGGCAGGAGTAGCAAAGGGATTCTACTACTCTATAGTCAGAGGTATGGGGAAGTTGGTGTGTGTCAGCAGATTGGAGTAAACAAGTGTCCACTGCATGCCAGGGTCAACAGTGAGCAGAATGATCCTTTTCTGAAGAAGCTCATCAAGGTAGGGTATGAAAAGTCAGAAATGGTGATTCATTTAGGCACTAATGACCTGGCAGGCAGCATCATAGCTAGAGTAAAGGACAGGGTTTAAGAACTAGGGAAGAAGACTGAGGGAAGAAAAAGATGGTAACCTCCTCTGAGGTCCTACCAGTGCCATATGCAGGTGAGGACAGACAGGAGAAAATAGGGAGTTCAACACATGGCTAAATGGATTGTGTGTGTGAGGAAAGGGATTTTTCTTTCTGGGGAACTGGGGAGCATTCTGGGAGGAATATTAGTTGTTTTCTGGGATAGTGGTCATCCAAGCAGGGATGATGCCAGTGCTCTGGAACATAAGATAGATGTGTGAATTAGCAAGTACTTAAAACAGGGAGGGGCAGCAGTATCAACAGTCAGGTCTTGAATTGCACACACTAACATACAGAGCCATAGTGGCTCTCCCCTTCACATGAACAATATCTCTCCCTTGAGTAATGACATACTTGGAGAAAAGTTTAGGAGGGACATGAAAATAGAGGGAGTAGGGAAAAGGGGGGATGGTAAGGGGTGACAGTCAAAGGTGGGGAGGGATACAAATTTAGCTCATGGAAGGTGGTTTTAATTAAAGTTAATGAGCCTTGGGAATAGAACAGAGGACCTCAGGCAGTGGTGGTGGAAGCCCATCTAGAGATGATTGCAGTCAAGAAAACATAGGCAATGTAGAACCATGACTAGGACTTCACTATCTTGTAATGTGCCCTATTCAGAAAGGGGCAGGGATATATGCAGGGGGTGGCAAGTTACAGCAGGGACAGCAATAAGGCAATGGAAGTCAGGGACCTGGGAGGGGAGGAGGATAAAAAATGTAAACATCTGTAGCCTCCTCCCAAAAATTGACCAGCTACAACCTATATTGCTTATCCTTCAGCCAGATGTATTAGTAATTTTTAATCCTGACTCTCTTCTAAGGTTCAGGACTCTGCTGTAACTAACCCTGGCTTCACCTAAGCCAGGCAGGATTGCAAGAAGAGTGGTGGTGGTGGTGTTACAATTTACATATCCACCAGGATCCAATTTGTGACTGTTCTTGCTGTCTCTTCCCCCCCTCTTCCTATGAGATGCTCCTCCTTAAACTCTCCCTTCCCTTCTCTGTTCCCATCTTTATTGTTGGCGTTTGCTGTTGCCCTGGTATTTCCCCTGCTTTAAGTACTGACCTCACTTCCTCTGTTTGTTCTAACTCTTCCAGAGGTAAGCAACTTGTCCTCAGTGACTTTAATATGAATTCACTGTCCCCCAGAATGAATATATTTTCTCAAACTGTAAAGTCGCTGCAATTGATTTCTGTCCCCACTCATCTAAATATGAAACATTTAAATCACTCTCTCTTAGCCTGGGTCCTCTCATCTCACCCCCATTGTATTGTGGATGCAGGAATCCTTCCTGGTATACTCAGTGACCATCATATGGTTTACTGTGTGCACAAGATTCATCATCCTAAGGCCCCCCAAAATTCATTCATCTCAGGTCCTATAGGTCACTTAACTTGTCCTCTCATCTTTCTGACCAATGGGCATCTGATTGGTCTCCTATCTCTGTAGCCAATAGTATAAATTTTGTCCTGCAATACTGTCAGTCCAAATTTAGGACTGTATGGGATCATCATGCACCTCTAACAAAATTCAGAGTACAGGGCTCTCATCTTCCCTTGATAACACCTGAGATGAAGACTTGCCTCTGTACCAAATACCTTGCCTGGCATTCATTTAATATCACTGGCTTGCCAGCTGCATTGGCAAACTACTGGCTCCTTCACAACACCTGTACCAAAGCCATCAGACTTACAAAGTATGAGTATTTTGCATCCACACTCCAGAACAACATTAATCACCCCTCCAAGTTCTGGATGGTTATCCATTCCCTTTTCTCCCTTCTGATCCAGTCTTTCTCCCCCCTTTCTCAAGGTTGATGATTCCCTCATCTCTAACCCTTCTGCAGTTGCCTCTTCCTTTAACTCCTTCTTCATTACCTGTTCCCTCTCTCTCATCCCTTCCTTCTCCTACCCCCTTCTTTCCTCACTTTGCCTTCACCTCCTCTCTCTTTTTGCTTCTTGTCTGCCACTCCTTTTGCTTCCCTTAAGGCTCTGCTTGCCCTTAATTCTCACAAAGGAGGCAGCCCTGATGGTGTTGATCCTAAACATCTGTCTCTCTCAGCCCCTCCAATCACACTGCCTATTACTCTACTCCTTAACCTTTCTTTTTCCTCTGCAACTCTTCTTGATGCATACAGTCATACCTCTCCTGAAAGGTGGTGATTACTCTTCTCATTGTAACTACTGTTCTATCTCTCTCCTTCCCACTCTGGCTAAGTTACAGGAACACCTTGTACTACCTCAACTCTCTTCCTCCCTTGACTTCTCTTTCTTGACCTCTTCTAGTCTGATTTTAGGAAATCCCACTCCACTTCATCCTCCCTCCTCTGGCTGACTGACTCCATCCTGTCTGGTATGGATCAGGGAATTATCATCTGTGCCATATTTTTTGATTTTGATAAAGCTTTTGACACTGTGGCACTCCCCTCCTTCTGGACAAGCTTAAATCAGCAGGCCTTTCTGACTTTGCAGTCAGATGGTTTCATTCTTGCCTTGAGGAAAGATCTCAAGCTGTCCAGATAGGTGGCTCCATCTGATCCCCATTCCCCGTCTGCTCATGTGTCCCTCAAGGGTCTATCCTTGGCCCTGTTCTCTTCCATTTTCTCGAATATCCTCCCCTCTGTCTGTTCCTCTACACCCATTCATATGTATGTTGATGATACAGTTCTTTTTGCATCTGTCTCCCCTTCCCATGACTTTGCCTCACAGCTACAGCTGGATTTTGACAACATTCAGTGCTGGTTCCAGTGTAACCAACTGACCCTCAGTGTCCTCCCCAAAAAAACTGTTTCCATAACTTTTGCCACCTGTCAGAGGCTTGCCAGGCTCACCCCTCTCCCTTTATTTCACACCCTTGATGTGTTGTGATTGAGGATGTTTCCTTTTTAAGTACATCAGGATCTGGCTGGACCAACTTCTTGGTTTCTTGGTGCACATGGATGTCATACCACATAAGTTCCACCCCAAGCTTGGTGCACTGTACAGGAAAAAAGTGAGTATCCCACTTCCTGGTTGCTGAAAGATTGTTTTAAAGATGATTCTCCCTATTTTTGACTATGATGACTTAGTCTATAGTGGAGCTCCCAAATTCTCTCTTGCTAGACTGGACCTCCTCTTTCACTTCTTTTGTCATTTTGCTTTAGACTGCCCCTTTTGTACTCACCACTGCTCACTCTATGTTGCCCTTTCACTCCACTCTCTTTATGCCAGGCACCTTTCCCCCTCCTTTATATCCAAATTCTGGTTTAAATCCCTTCCTTCCTACCTTACTTCCCTTTTATACTCTCCCTCTTCTTCATCCTCCTACCTGCTCTGCAGTAATACTTTCCATTCCCCTATCTATTTCTTCTAGAAAATCTACTGTTGATCAATCTGCTTTCTCTTATTGCTTTCCTAAACTCTGGTCCTCCCTTTCCCTGTCAATTTGCTCTTCCTCTTCTGTTTTCTCCCTAAAGTTTCTTCTTCATGATTTTTTTCTCCCACCTGCAACATCCATGACCCCTTTCAGGATGGCTCAAAAGGGGGAAGTGTTGCTGGTGGGGGACTTCAGTCTCCCTGATGTAGGCTGGAGTCTCCCAGCAATGGCAACAATTAGGAGCAGGGACATACTGGACAACTTACAGGGAGAATTCCTCCAGCAACTTGAACGGGAACCAACTCAATGGGGGTGATACTGGACGGATGTCACAGTGGAGGATAATCTAGGGTCCGGTGACCATCATATATTGTGGTTCAAAATAAGAACTGGGGCAGAAATGAGTCACAGAAGGACAAGGATTATAGACATCAGACATGCAGATTTTAATAAAATGAAGGAAATCCTCAATAATGCCCTAGTAGGCATTGAGAAAATGGGAGGAGTTGAGGAGCAGTGGGCAATAATCAGAGGGGGGATTGAAGGGGCCATGGAACTCTGTTTTAGACAGGTCTGTAAAGGTAAGAAAAGAAAGAGGCCACTCTAGTTCTCCAGAGAGGTAGCGAGATCAGTAAGGGAAAAAAATAGCTTTCAGGAGGTATAAAAGTACACAGAAGGAGGAGGATAGAATGAAATACAAGGAGAAACAGAGGGTGGCAGGGCAGATAGGAAGATGAAGGCGGATACCAAGGAACAGACAGCCAAGTTGGTAAAGAAGGGGGATAAGACATTCTTCCGATGCATCAGTGAGAAAAGGAAGACCAAGGTAGAAATAATGAGACTGGTAGGGGAAGGGGGGTGACAGTAGAAGGGACTAACCAAAAGGCAGACTTACTGAACAATTACTTCTGTTCAGTTTTCATGGAAGAGGGGAAAGGAAATGGTCCAGTGTTACAGAAAAAGGACATGAAGGGTCAGGAGGTAGACACTAGTCTGATCACAGAGGAAAGTGTCCTTAAAGAACTGTCCAGGTTACGGGTAGGCAAGGCAATGGGTCCCAGATGCAGTTCATTCTAGGGTGCTATGGGAGCTCAGGGAGTTGCTGGCACACCTTTGGCATTGCTGTTCAGCCTGTCATTGGACACTGGGGTGGTTCTGGGGACTGGAGGATGGCAGATGTGATGCCTCTCCACAGGAGTAGTAGTAGAGAAGAGACAGGTAATTACCATTTGGTAAGCCTGATCTCGGTGGTGGGAAAGTAATGGAGTCACTCCTTATAGAGAGAATTGGAGAATACCGTGTAGAAAGAGGTCTTAGGACTAGAGGAACATGGATTCACAGAGGGGAGATCCTGCCAGACAAACCTAACTGAGTTTTTGATTGGGTGACAAGGGTGGAGGATGAGGGAGGGTCGGTGGACGTGGCCTATCTGGACTTTAGCAAGGCTTTCAACATCGTCCCTCACAGAAGGCTGGTGAACAAGCTGAGCAGTCTGGGAGTGTATCCTAAAATAGTAAGATGGGTGGATAGTAGCAGTAGAAACCAGAGGGTGGTAGTAAATGGGGGTTTACTCTGGGAAGGGCAGGGAGAAAAGTGGGGTGCCACAGGGGTCAGTATTGGGCCTGATCCTCTTTAATATCTATACTGGTGACATTACAGTAGCATTGGAAGGGAAGGTGTGCCTATTTGCAGATGATACAAAAACTGCAATAGAGTGGACACACTGGGGGGGGTGTGGAAAGGATGAAGGAGGACCTGGGGAAGTTGGAGTACTGGTCAAGAACTTGGCAATTAAGAATCAATGCCAAAAAGTGTAGAATCATGCACTTAGGTGATAAAAATCCACAGGCCATGTATGAACTGGGGGTAGTAGTCACAGTAACAGGGCAGGAGAGGGACCTGTGGGTAATCATGCTGGATGACTAAAGGTGGCAAAACAATGGGATAAGGCAGTGGGAAAGGGAAATCATATGTTGGGCTGTATAGGGAGGGGTATATCCAGTATGTGGAGGGAGGTGACGCTGCCCCTATATAAATCACTGGTGACACCCCACCTCAAGTACGGTGTACAGCTCTGGAGGTCTCATCTATGTAAGGATGTAAACAGGATGGAGAGGGTACAAAGGAGGGCAACCAACATGGTGCAGGGCCTACATCAGAAGCCTTATGAGGAAAGGCTAAGGGATCTAGATCTGTACTTCCTGGATATCAGAAAATAGAGGGGAGACATGACTGAGATATTCAAATACCTAAAGGGAATAAACAAGGTACAGGAAAGAAGCATCTTTCAGAGAAAAATATGTCCAAGGACTAGAGGTCACACCTGATAGGGAAGGGAACCCAGAGTCCAAACAGGGGCTGGAGACACCATTGGTAGGGGAAAGGGACAGGAGGGTGAGGTGCAGGAGGGTAGAGGCCAGAGACCATGTAGAGTCTGCAGCATTATATCAGTCAGGGAAAATGGTGCAGACTGGATGGGCCAAGTGGTCCTTTTCTGCCATCAATCTGTATGTTCCTATGTTCCTTACCTTTTGCTATTTTATTTCTTCCTCCTTAGTTTTACCCTGGCCATTCTGTTCCTCAGGTCCCTGTGCTGTCCTTTATGATTACTTCCTTCTGCCTATCATAATTATATATGTATATAATTACTGGCCAGCAATTTTTCCCATAGGTTGACCGAGTTATAATTTGCCGTTATAACCCGTGGGTTATAACGGCAAACACGCACCACGTCAATCGAGAACAGCCACTCCCTGATTGGCTATTAATGTCCTACTGGCGGCTTCCACCGTGAGCAAACATGGTGCGTCCTACCCGCATAACGAGGAGCCGAGAGGAGCCGCTGAGCCGCCAGACTGGAAAGTACTCCAACGTCTTTTAAAAAAAATAAACAGTCATTTAAATATCTGGTTGATTGCACTATTTGAAAGCCATAGAAGACAACATGAACGGCCCATACCTCCTTCCTTGAGGTAAGACGATCACATTTCCACACAGAACTTTGGCCAAAGATAAAAAAACCAACATTATTAAAAACAAACTAAAAAAAAAGACGACTGGAAAGACAGACAGGGTGTGTGTGTGTGTGTGACAGAGAGTAGTGTGTGTGTGTGTGTGTGTGTGTGTGTGTGTGTGTGTGTGTGTGTGCGTATGTGAGACATAGAGTCAGAGTGTGTGCGTGTGAGAGAGATTCAGACACAGGGCTGGAAAAAATTGCTGTCCAGCAATTATAAAAAATAAAATAAGGGGTAGTGTGTGTAAAACTGTTTACACACACCCTCATTGTGGGATGCAGTTTATAAACCCTGCAGCATCCCACAACTCGGGTGTGTGTAAAATCTCGTTACACACACCACCCCATATATTATTCTCTATATATTGCACTGATTGCTTTTATATTAATGGTTATGCTTCTGTGATATGCTATACTATATATTTTATTTATTTAATGAAATGATTCACCAGGAAGGCACACTGAACAACAAGTTGCTCGCCTCCTGGTGTGACCTGGGGTGGGGGGTTACAGTTGGATGAAGAATTAGACATACAGTTTAACATTTAACATATTCGATAAATTAAACATTCAATTACATTTGTAACAAGACATACAGTTAAAAAATATCATAAATAATCATACAGTCACATTTGTGACATAACATACAATTAAATATATCATACCTGTTGAATATGCATTTAATTACAAGTAGCATATCTGAGAAACATAGTACAGAAATGTAATGTAGCCTTGGAGCCAATTCCTTGCGGAATGGATCACGGTTAAGAGGTAGATTATTTAGCAATTATTGAATGAATGAAGTCCAGTGGGGGGACATCAAGGAGGGTAGAGGAGTAGACTGGGGAAACCAGCTGGGGGAAGGAGAGGATAAAGATGGGGGGAACATTACCAGAGAAAAGTGAGCAAAAAAAAAACATCAGTTGTGAAGGGCAAGTTAACACAGGGCTAGTGCAATCTGGGAGCACCTCAGATAGAGCAAAAAGTGCAAATTATTAGCTCAAGTGAACTAATTCCTTTGATTAAGTGCAGGGAGGTAGAGAGGGGGCAGGATAGAGGTGGGGTAAGGGATAGGGAAGGGAAGGATGAGTCACACCAGGAACTAGCCCCTTCAGAGTGAGGGGATCACTGCCAGTGATGGAATGAGGTGAGGACTAGAATATGGGGCAGCAGTAGGCAAGGACAAGTTGGGTAGAGATAGTAGAGGAGATGGTAAAGGGAAGGAGGAGGAGGAGGGGGATGGGAGAAACTTGCTTAAGACTAGGCCTCTTCAGGATGCTGAGAACCCTGCCAGTGAGCAGAGTCAGGTGAGGACGAATTAGGTAGAGAGGATGGAGGGGAAGGGGAGGGAAGAAAGAGTCATTGCCCAGTGCTGGACCCTTCCAGGATGCTGAAAACCCTGCAAGGGGGCAGAATTAGGTGAGGAAAAGTTGGAAGACAGGAAGAAAAGATGAAGGGAAAGGAGAGAAAAGGAGGGAAAGAAGAAGCTTGCCTAAGACTAGGCCACTGCAGGATGCTGAGAACCCTGCCAGAACACAGAATCAGATGAGGACTAGTTGGGTAGAAAGGATATAGAGAGAGGCAGTGAAGGAAGAATAATTGCCCAGTGCTGGGCCCTTCCAGGATGCAGAGAACCCTGCCATGGGATAGAATTAGGCAAGGACAAGTTGGGCAGAGGAAATAGGGAGGATAGAAGAGGAAAAGAAAAAAGGATGAGGGAGGGAAGAAACTTACCTGAAAGTAGACATCACCAAGGTGCTAAGAATCCCAACAGGGGACAGATTTAGGTGAGGACAAGTTGGGTAGAAAGGAGAGAGGGGGAAGGGGAGGGGAAGGAGGAGGCTTGACCAGTGCTAGACCCCTCCAGGATGCTGAGAACCATGCAAGAGGTCAAAACTAAGCAGGGGCAAGTTGGTAATGGAAAAATGGTTACAGGGTAGGAGTGAGGGGGTAAGTGGTGAAGAGAGGAGAGTGTGCTGAGAAGCAGGCTTGGGGGAGGAAGGTTTAATAAGGGATGTGAGTCATGGAGAGGAGCAGAGGCACAGGAGGACAGTTAAGGAGGGTTAAAGCAGGAGCAGTTAGATGAGACAAAGTTATGTAAGGTAGAGGCAAGGGAGTAGGAGGAGGAGTACTGTATTTAGGGGGAGGGAGTCCCAAATTTGTGGGAAACAATGGGTAAAGCCTGACTGATCGGTGAGAGTGGTTCAACGGGCGACCAACAAAGTGCGAGTGTCAGAGGATCTGAGGGAGTGAAGGGGGGGGAGAGAGTGAGCATGAGAGGTAGGAGGGAAGTTCTCCTAAAAAAGTTAGAAGTGAGTTTGGCACAATGAGTAAGGCACCTGTTGGCAAGCGGGGGAAGGGACAGGGTGTGGTAGAGGTCACAGTGATGAGTGCATGATGGAGCATCAAGGGCAAACTGACAGAAGGAGTTAAAGAGAGTGTCTAATTTGGTTAGGGAGGATTTGGGAGCGGCACCATAGACTACATCACAGTAGTCAAAAATGGGGAGGATCATCTTTTGGGCTAGTTCATGCTGCGCCGTAGGAGGGATGCTACTACGGTTCATGAATAAGGCACCAAGCTTGGAGCACAGTTTTTTCAGGATGGCGTCAATGTGGCCAGAGAAGCTGAGGTGTTGGACCAACCAAACTCCAAGATATCTGAAGGAGGAGGTTTCCTCTAGGATTGTCCCATCAAGGGTATGTAAGGACAGTAAACGGTGGAGCCTAGAGAGTCTCTGCCTAGTGCCAAAGGTCATGGAGATATATGACTTCTATTTTGTAACATAATATTGTTATTACTGTTTTAAATTTTTCTCTAACTATTGATCATTTCTCCTCACCCCCAGGGCGAATCTGGAAATGAGCTGTTAGCAGCTCAGTATGTCTTTCTTGGCAAAACTTAAAGAAATTCCTGGTAAAACAAGAAAGGAAGGAAGGAAGGAAGGGAGGGAGGGAGGGAAAACAGTGTAGTGCGGCTGGTTGTTGAAAAAGGGATGAGCCTCAGAGTGGGAATGCCCTACTGGTCACCAAGCCAGTCTGAGGAAGGGGACAGGGAGCTAGGTGAGCAGACTAGAAGGACAACCACCTTTGGGAATGTGGAACTACTGGAAGATTTTACTTTCCCAGATGTTGACTGGGAAACATCATCAGCTAGGTATGCAAGGAGCCAGGTCCTGGTAGATATTTTCCAAGATTAATTCCTTGTACAGTGTGTGACGTAACCAACCAGGGCTAGAGTTATCTTTGACCTGATCTTGTCAAACCACAACAGGGTGAAGATGTTAGGGTAAGGGAACCCCTGTGGATGAGTGATCACAACTTGGTTTGGTAGGTTCACCTTGGCCCTGGAAGACAATAGGACTAAGTATAAGATAATGATCTTAGACTTCAGGAGGGCAGATGTTTGGAGAATGGGAGAGAACCTCCAAAACAAACTGAGAAGGAGAGGGTGAAAGGAATAGAGTAGGTGGAGAAGATGTGTGAGCTCATTAACAGTAGTCTTCTGGGGTTAACTAAAACCTGTGTGAAGCAGATGGACACATACTTAGTGAAAATGAAGGAGGCAAGGAGGGAAATAGCAGAGCTGAAACTGATGATAGTTAAGGGTGTAAAAGAAAATGACAAGGCCATCTTTAGATATATCAGATAAAAAAGAAAAAACTAAGGAGAGTTTTGTAAGGCTAAGACTGAGAAATGTTTGGTGTAGAGGAAGACTGGAAGAAGGCTAATATTTTCAATTAGTATTTTTGCTCAGTATTCATGGAAGATGCAGTGGATCTTTTTCAAGACTGTGGAAGGCAGGCTAATGGAGGGGGCAGAGGGAACTGAAACTGGGTTAGATCCTAGAGGATAGGGTACTAAAAGCAGAGAGGAAATTAGTCCTAATTGGCAGGAGTTGAAATGTTTCTATTTACAGAAATGAAACACATACCTCAAAATAATCCAATCTTTAACTCTACCTGAATAAACACTGATGTAAAGAACTGTATTTTCAAATGTTTTCATTTTATGGGCAACATTCTACACAGTTCTCTTCAAGGAACCAGTAATTTTGCATTTTAGTTATGTCACAGTTTGTGTACAGAATACTAAACATAAGCTGCTGACCTATCAGAACCATGCTCACAGTTCATGAAGCAAACCATGATATAGTCAAAATACCAGAACACTGGGTTCATGAAGAGAATTGTAACAGAATGCTGCCCATAAAAATAAATACAAAATCCTGTTTTTTCTTCACTTTTTATTTAGGTACATGGTCATTTAAAGATATGACTATAATTGGTGTAAATGTGAACACTAAGGCCTTCTGGTGACATCACTGTAATGGTAGCAGGATAACCACAATAGCTCTCTGCCAACCACAGATCAATTATCCTTAATCCTCGAGATTCAAGCATAAATCTTGCAGTCAGAGTAGAAGGGAGACTTGTACTAATGTCCAACAAGCCACAGTAGACAAAAGGAGGCAAATCGGCAACGTTAAATGCAAAGATGAAACAAATACTGATCAATGCTGATATGGATGGCTTTGCGGTCTCCTCTTGCGGTTGCTCACCCTCCAAGTCATCTTTAGATCTAGATCAAGAAGATGAAAAAACACTGACTAGTATGGAGAAAGCTATTCAAAAAATCTTACATACCATAAATAAAATTGAATAATCCATCACTGATCTTAAGATGGATCTTCAGACTATAGACAAGAAGGTGATGGCACATGAGAAAAAAGTGGCCCAGGTGGTGGAGGCCCAGGAGACTGATGAGCAAGTGTTGCTTTATTTGCTAAAATGGGACTGGCTAACTCATTCCAGACTGGAGGATGTGGAAAACTGTACCAGATGTAACAACTTTCATATATATGGAGTGAAGAAGGGTGCCAAAAATGGTATCCCTAATGCCATGAATTTCATGAAATACTAATTGAAAACAACGCTGTTCCTACCATCGGACATTTCCATAGAAATGGAAAGTGCACATTGTTCGTTGGGTCTGAGGCCATCTGATTCTAAGGCATAACCACATTCCTGGGTGGTCAGAATGCTGAAATACCAGGACAAAGAATAAATTCTAACAGAAGCTTGGTGCCATAAAGATTTCAAATCTGAAGAGATATCGATCTTTTTTGATCATGATTTTTCAACTGAGCTATAAATGAAATGGAACCAAGTGCATGCAGTCATCCAGGAGCTTCGGGACAAGAAAAATATCAAAGCCCAATAAAATTTCCTGGCAAAGCTGAAAATCTTTTTGGACTCGGGAACGAAGATTTTCTCATCATTAACTGAGATTGCACCATTCTTGAAGGAACAACGGATTACCATTCCAGATCTTGAAATGGAAGTTTTGGAGCACAAGCTGATGTCAAGGGGCCTGGGAGCTAGTCTCAAGGGACAGAAAACGCAGCCCACCATGTTTGCTGCCTAGACAACTCACACCGGACTTAGCCAAACTAATTAAGAACACAGAGATGACAACTACTTCAACTTCGGAGAAAACAGGAGTGACGGATGACACAGCAAGGTGACTGTATTTTTAAATGCAGAGATGACTGATGCATTGTCCATGGAGAACTTATTAAACTGAAATTTCTTTGGCTTTGTGGAGGAGATATACTCCATCGGCACATGGGGAGGGGGATGCATTAACAGGGTTAATGGAGGGAAAAATTAGGATAAACATATGGGGGGATTCATTACCGATGATTTATGAAGGGGGAGGTAAGTGGAGCGCTGAATGGAGCATGCTTGGGGAAATATTAATCACAACAATCGAAAGTTTTTCATTTTGATGGAAGCACTAGTTGGGTTTAGCGTCTCTTTTTTTTTTTTTTTTGAACACACTGTATATGAAAATAAGTTTTTATCAAAGCAAATTCCTGGGGGACTTGTACAGAATCATTAGAGTTAACTGGAGCATCTTATTTAGTATGGTGATGCAGCCAGGGGGAAAGGTCTTCTCCTTTAAAAAGTGTTAGGATACACAAAGTTTAGTTTGCCAATTAAACTCACTTGCTGGAAGACACTGGGTTAAATCCCACTTAGTGCAGATTTTGTATGTTTTTAATTTGGGTCTCAATTCATGGCGAGAAAACAGGGCTGGGTACACTAGGGCTAGTGCTCTACTTGCACTCTTCGGTTTTTCGGAATTAAGAAACTAAGTCAGGGACAAGTGTAACACACCTGCAGCTGGGAAAATGGGAGGGAGAAAAGAAAAAAATCATCCATTATAAAAGCCTCCTTGCACTATCCTAGAAGTTGTTACATGAGGGTTATATCCTCTCTGGATCCTAGATAAAAAAGATTTGTGGTTGTGGATTTTCATAATAAAGGGAGTGCAGCAAACAGGTTTAGGTTGAAATGAAATGTTGGTGGTGGATTCCTGGGATCATTGCAGTGATGGTACTTGATAGTGTGGTAGGGCCGGGACCACATACCATCTATTTCTGGCACCGCTCAGAGTGGCAAATAGGCTGCTCTACCAGTGGTTTTCACTGGGAATTAATCTTGGGCAGCTGTACGCTTAGTCATCTAGGAAGCATACAAATTGGTGATTGTCATAAATGGTGACTCAGTCTACTATGAGGGCTGAGGAGGACAACAGTTACTGTTGGAATTGTTCAACTGGTTATGCTTTTAATGTTGTTATTTTTGTTCACCGTTTTGTGGGTTTTAGTATCTGCTGTAAAAGTACAAAACAACTTGAGATTTCAGAACAGTTATCAATGGATGGGTTTTATATATATATATATATATATATATATATTTTTTTTATTTTTATTTTAACTTTGTTGACCGGGAAAGGCACACTGAGCCAAGGCTTGTTTCCAGGTGCGACCTGTGTACAGAGAAATACATGGAAGTATACAGAGGAGGGTTCATACAGCAAATAACATTTGAAACAACAGAAAGCAATTACAGGAATCCCTAATGGATAAGTTACATATAGTTTCTTACAATTTAAGAGGAGTCCACTCCCTTGTGAAAAGAACTAAAATTCTTGCCGAGTTAAAAAGAATGGATTGTGATATTGCTTATTTACAAGAAACACATTTGACTAATGATGAGCAGTTGAAGCACAGAAGATCTTGGGTAGGAAGGGTAATAGCAGCATCTAGGTGGGGGGGGTAAAAGATCGGGGGTTGCCATCCTAACTAAAAGAGGGTCACCCTTGATAATATCCAGTTCAGAAGTTGATGAGTTGGGTAAGTTTGTTAGAGTATCTGGAACAATAAATGGGTAACCTTTACATTTGTTAAATATTTATGCCCCTAATGATAGGGCCTCAGGATTTTTTAAAGAAATGTTTGGTAATATAGCATTATTACCCCCAGGACAGGTGGTTTTAGGGGGGATTTCAGTTGTGTTTTTCACACAGAATTAGACAGATCTTCACAATGTGCCACTACAAACAAGATGGCAACAAAAACACTTAAAGGGCTGATGCAGGAGGTTGGTTTTGAACATGTTTTGAGAGTTCAATATCCCACAGAAAAAGATTATACTTTCTTTTCCCATGTACAAAATTCTTATTCCAGAATAGATACTGTTATGACTCAGACATCTTTTCTGCACACCATGCAGGATTCCAAAATTTATAGTATTATGAATTCAGACCATGCTGCGATTCTTTGACATATACTCTCAAATATGAGGCAAAAAGAACATTACGAAGATTAAATGTCTCACTTCTTAATGATAAGCAATTTGTGGATTGGATAGAATAGCTGGCTTGATTAAAGAAGTATACTCTGCTGAATTTAATGTTGGATGCTCTGCCAGACTTCACGTGGACATGGTTAAAACAGTTGTGGGGGGGGGGATTTATAATCTGTGCTGCAGGGGAAAAAAACTGGCACAGCTGACACTTAACAGACTCAGGAAAACAGTGCAAGAATTGGAAACAAAACATAAAAAAGACCCAGGTAATAAGAAAAAATTAAAACAGATAATACTAAAGAAGAACTTTGTCAATTTGAGGAGAAAAAGGGGCCTTACACTTTATAAATCACAAATATTATGACATAGGTGGGAGAGCAGCCCAACCATGTGCCTTTAGACTTAAAAAAGATAATAGCAGACAGAACAGTTTGGGGCATTTGTAAGGATGGTACCACTAAAGAAAAATGGACCAGACCAGAGGAGATCACAGAAGCTTTCAGAACATTTTATAAAGAACTACATAAAGAGGAGACATCTCCAGATTTAGTTCAAGCTCAAACAACAACTTTCTTAGCCGGTTTGGACTTCCCCAAACTGGACCAAGCGATGAGAGAAAGTTTAGATGCTCCTATTGCACCCTAAGAAGTGGAACAAGCTATTAAAGATTTTAAGCAAGGCAAATCTCCTGTCCCTGATGGGTACAGTATAGTATAGAGTTTTATGTGAAGCTTAAGGATACTGTAACACCCATTTTAACAAAGTATTTAACTCATGCATGAAGGACAAAGTTATACCACAAACTTGACAGGAAGCTTTGGTGACTGTTCTCCCAAAACCAGGTAAACAACTGAATAAATGCGCCAACTTTCGTCCTATATCTCTTTTGAATCAGGACATGAAGATTTTAACTAAGATCGTAGTAAAAAGTTTATAAAAATATATAATGCATTTAATTCATCCAGATCACACTGTGTATACTGTATACCCAGAGGCATCTCACAGATAATATTTGGTGCTTACTAAATGTTGTGGTTCAAAGACATAAGTCAATTACACCCCAAACTATTTTTTTAGATGCCAAAAAGACATTTGATCACCTTAATTGATCCTATCTACATACAGTAATGGAGCACATGGGAGTGGGAGAAATATTTATAGATTGGTTAAAAATTTTGTACACTGACTCCAAAGCCCAAGTGTGGGTTAATGGCACTATAGCTACCTCATTTTCCATAGATGGGGCACCCACCAGATTTGTTCCCTTTCGCCCCTGTTATTCATGACCAGTATGGAGCCCTTCATGGTGGCTATAAGAAAGGGTGAGAGCAATAAAGGAATAGTAGTTAATGGACATGTCAATAAAATATCATTGCATGCTGATGATACTCTGGTATACATGTCCGATCCGGGGAAATCTTTTCCTCCATTTAATAATTTGGTACATAGATTTGGTCAAATTTAGGGGTTCGCACTTAATAAAGACAAATCTGATATCTTGGCAATTAATGGTTTAATTACTCCCATTTTATGACAGTAACTTCCATACAGGTGGGTAAAGCTAAAGGTGCAATACTTTGGAATTATGGTTCCAGAGAATTTGGCTAGCCTATATGCAGGTAATTATTGACCTTTAAAACAACAAATGTTCGCAGACATAGATAGGTGAAAAGTGCTCCCTTTGACTTTTGCTAATAGAATAGATACTATCAAAATTAATGTTTTACCCTGGTATTTATTTCTCTTTCCCACTCTGCCTCTTCCCATATCCTCAAAGGATTGGAAAGACTTACAGAAAAAATTGTTCCATTTCATTTGGGCAGGAAAAAAGCTAAGAATTCATTGGCAGTTGTTGACAGAGCCTAAAACTCAGGGAGGGTGGGAACTTCCAAATTTAGAAAAATATTATGAAGCAGCACAAGTATTACCTATATTGAAAATGTTAAGATCGGAAAATATTATTGGATGGCCAGAAATGGAAGAGGGGCGCACCCATGTATACCGACATATGTTCTGCCATGGGTGGTGACAGGGTGGGACCTCATAGACATTACTAATGTTTGGACTCAACACATTTTAAAGATGTGGTTGAGAGTGAGACAAAGCTAGGAGGTGCCCACGCCAGTTTGGGATTTACATAGATGGATTGGTGGAGGAGGAGAACTTAATTTCAAACCTTGGGAAAGAAAAGGCTTGAGCTTCTTGACACAATTTATAGATACAGAGGGAAATCTGAACTCTTTTGAAAGACTTCAAGGGGAGTTTAACTTACAGGCATCTGACTTTTATAAGTTCTTACAGTTTAGGCATTATATTTCTAGAGAGGTAGCCATCTCAGAGCTTACCAAAGCACCACTGCAGGGGACCAATTTGATTAGGAATAGAAGCAACAGAGGTACCACAAAGCACTTAATAACACAGCAGTACTCCTTATTACAGGAGGGGGATGGACAAGTGGCTAGGGATACTGTTCAGAACAGATGGACAGAAGAAGCCAACCTCCACATAACATGTACAGGCTGGGACAGGATTTGGAAGGGTATCCATGAAACAACATATGCGTCCTCCTGGTGGGAGTTTAGATGGAAGATGTACTAGATTTTTTATCACACCTACAATATCTAAACATTATGGGACAGTAGCTTTACATCTATGTTGGAGGCTATGTGGAAATAGGGGAACACATTATCATATCTTCTGGTCTTGTCCAGCTTTGCAGGAATATTGGATAATGTTACAGAGCAGATAATGAAAATACTATCTTGAACTATAAATCTTATTTTTGAAAATCTTGTGTTGGGGTTACCACTTGCTGGGTTGTGGAGATCAGACTCCAAATACCTTTTTTTATTCTGATAGCTGCAGCTAATAAAGTAATAACTCAGAATTGGTTAACAGAGCACAAATTAGCTATACAACAATTTGAAATGTGGAACAGATTAAAGCAATGAAAGCTATCATAGCGACACTGAACCTACAAGCAGATAAATATAATACAAGATTGCTCCCATTCTATTCATATAAAGAGGAAATCAAGAACATTCCTATATTAAATCAATATATTTGTTAATTGAGGGTAATTTATCCAAGATTTAAGGGAAGGGATTTGGTTCCTCCCCAAAAAGAATATTCCTGTATATCTGCTGTGTAGGGGGACATTTCATGGGGAATGTATACGTATCAGTATACAGCTTTAAAAGTAATTCTGAAGGTTGTTACTTGATCTGAAAGAAACTTCTACAGCAGAGACAGTTGGTTACATTTGTTGTTTTTTATTGAAAATTGTCTGTATTTTGATTAATTAGAAAACATAGATACATAAGAATGTGTTATATAGACATGACTATTGAAACAATTTATAGAATGCATTCAGGAATGTGGTATTAACAAATACATGTGCAACATATTAGCTCTTCAGACGGAATAGGTACGCATTCCCGACTCGCATATTCCTGAAAATAAAATTCCAGCAATTGTATTCCCAACTGAGATTTTAATCAACAGTACTTTTTCCCGTTTGTCAAGTCACTGACACATTTTATATTTTACAAAATATATGGGTGATCTGCACACACACACCTATGCGTAGGAGTGAAGCTTAATAGCATATTTGCCAAAAATGAGCAAGCTTAAGGCATACCTACAAATCAGTTCCTGCATGGACTCAATTGTATATATTTAAAAGACTCTGCTGATGCAAGGCATGAATGTTAAAATGCAGACAGTTTGGTGATGGGGGTCTTTGCACACAGCAGAGACAGCGAGGGCCGTGAGATTTTTTAATCGACACCTCTACTTGGACTGGAAATAAAGGGATTTTAATTATGTGAACCAACGCACCCAATGCTGCTTCTTTGTATAATTCGGACAGCCACGCAGTCTTGAAAGGAAGACTGGTTTTACACTGAGCCTTTGATTTTACCAGAGAATTTAATTTTAAAATGCTAATTCCAGATAAGTGTGGGTGGAGAACAGGGCCTTATACGAACTAATCATTGGTAAACTCCAAATGCAAGCTCCAGTTCTGTAATGCTTCAGATCCTGAGCAATGTAGGCATAGTCGGGAAATCGTATGTCGGGAGTATGACGTTACGGGAAATGTGTGTTTCAGGAATTCGGTGTCGGTACAATAATTTTCGGGAACGTGTATATCGGGAAGTAGTACGGATCCCCTTCAGACATCATATGGACTGGATTTGATGACCTTTAGTCTGGAGAAAGAGAGGCTGCAGTTGGGACTTATGGAGGAAGCAAAATCCAGACAGATCTAATTTAAACATACTGATTTCTATCAGATGTTTCTTACTGGTACATGTGTGGCAGTGGATCTGATCGAGTCCTGATATGGAATGGTTGTATATGATTTAATGGAAGGTCAATAGTACTGCATTTCTATAATTTGCAAAATTGAAAGATTGTATATGATGTCTGTGAGTATCTCTTATTCAATAAAAGATACAAGTTAAAAAAAATGTGAATTCTGGCAGGAACTAGCAGGACCACTGACAACCTTGTTCAACTGCTTCATGGAAACTGGGGTAGCCCCAAGGGACTGGAGGGTGGATGTGGTTCCCCTGCACAAGAGCAGGATCAGGGAGGACCTGGGAAACTATAGGCTGGTTACTTTGACTTCTGTAGTAGGCAAGCTCTTGGAAACTATCATCAAGGAGCAACTGGTGGAATTTCTTGACACAAATGGGCTCTAAGACATGAGGCAGAACAGCGTCATAAAGGGAAGGTTGTGCTAAGACTAACTTGATTGAGTTTTTCAACTATGTACAGTAATAAGGGTGGTGAACAAGGGCCAGGTAACTGACCTGCTGTATCAAGATTGCAGTAAGGCCTTCATCTCGATATTAATATTGCCATTTAGAAGGCTTATCAAGAAATTTGGAGATCTGGGGTTTGGGAAAAGCCAACAGGGTGGGTGGAAAGTAAGGTTGACTGACTTGGGTGAAATCTGTTTGTTTTTTTGCATCCATTGGATTACTGGAAATTCTAATTCCAAGTTCAGTTCCATTCTGATGCCAGTTAAGGAACTGGCATCAGAATCAGAATTTCTGTTTATGGTCAACCTGAACAAAACCCTAGGTTGCCACCAGATGCCTTACTCAGTACAATGTCTGGCATATCATCTGTAACCCAGGGTTTTGTTCAGGTCAGCCACTTCAGTTTTTTTCAGAGGTCACACAGGGAGAACCTTGACAGCTGGACTGGAGGTTGTTGTTTGTTTTAGTTCATCAGTTTTATGCAGGATTGGAGGAATAAGAACTGAAGAAACTTTTAAAATTGAATCAGGTAGGGACCAGGTGGGCTAGGGGGTGGCAGAGATTTGGTGGCAGGTATGTCTGATCAGTGGCAGCATCAGTGAGTTTAGCTGCTTGGGAAAGGGTCTCTCAAGTTTCTTTGGAGTGAGACCATGGAGGAATTGTTGCTGTATTCCATGAACCCTGCCTTTGGACTATCTTTTTCTGTCTGTGTATGTCCGGAAGCCACAATTGGACCCTAATTCTCTAAGTCCACCAGTGCAGCAGGCAGCAGTCACTATTAAGAGAAAGGATGAGAGAAACCAAGGGTGAGGAAGGGAGAGGTCTGTGTTGTCAACAAGGGGTCCTCTTTTACTGAGTGTACCAGGTGGGAAGAAGGTTTAACTAGTTGTCAGATGCAGAATTGGAATATAGAATTTTGGCCTTCAGGGATCAGTGCTTGTACTGGTCCTCTTTAATGTCTTTGTAAGTGACATTGCAGAGGAGCTTGAGGGGAAAATCTGCCTCTTCTCAGATTACACCAAAATTTGCAATAGGGTGTACACTCCTGGGGGTGGAAAGGATGAGCAGAGACCTGCAAAAACTAGAGAAGTGGTCAAGGGTATGGCAGCTGGGTTTCAATGCAAAATAATGTGCTTAGGGCACAGAAACCCAGGGTCAGAATACAAAATGGGTGGAGTGGTACTGATGACCACAAAGCAGGAAACAGACCTAGGAGTATTCATATTGGATGACCTAAAGGTGGTCAGGCAGTACGACAAGGCAGTAGGAGGGGTTAGTGGGATGCTGAAGTGCATGGGGAGGGGTATCACCAGCAGAAAGAGGGAGGTGGTGTTGCCTCTGTATAGATCACTGGTAAGACCCCACCTTGCGTACTGTGTCTAGCTCTGGAGACCACATCTCTGGAAGGACACAGAGTGGAGGCAGTCCAGAGGACAGAAACTAAAATAGTGCAGGATCTGCATCAAAAGCCCTACAAGGAAAGACCAAAGAACCTCAATATGTACTCCCTGGAACAGAGGAGGGAGAAGGGGGGATATGATAGAGACCTTTAAATACTTTGTGCGGGCCAATAAAGTACAGGCGTGGACATGCTGTGAAGCTGGGCAGGGTAGATTCAAGAGAGATGTGAGGAAGTACTTCTTCTCAGAAAGAGTGGTGGATTCCTGGAACTGCCTTCCAGTGGAGGTAGTGGGGTTGAAAATATTGGTGTTGTTCAAGAATGCATGGCATAAGCACAAGAGAATCATAGTGGAATGGAAGCACAGAAGGGAGAATGAGCTGTGGATAGGGCATGGTTTGTGTTAATAGTGTGGGTAGGAGAAATGGACAGACTGGATGGGCCACGTGGTTCTTATCTACTGTCAAATTCTGTGTTTCTGGTTAAACTACTAGCACCATGAGTCCATCTTTCTGGTGCCCCGGCTGTCTTTTCTCCTAGCCTGGGCTGCAATACCTTTGTCATCTATATCAGTTTTTTAATTGGCAGCCACACGTCTTGGTGATGTCTCTCATCCTCTTGCTGCTCACTGCTCAGTAAATTTATTCATCTACCACTCCATGTATCATCTGCAAATATGAGAGATCTGATCATCTGGGACACAACTGAATTGTTTCTGCTGTCTGACTTGCACTGTGCAGGCTGCACAACCCCAAGTTTATCTCTTGAAGAATGGGACAATTGCTTTGATTGGAGAGGCTAACCTACTGTATATTGAATGATCCTTTTCACCATAATCAAGCCTAGATTATTCCAGCTTTGCACTGTGGGAATTTTTACAAGAATATTTGCTGTCCAGTGGACATTAACATATGGGCTGCTCATTTCACCCTTCTCATAGTCAACCTTACAAAAAAACACTGAATGTTAAATTTTTGGCAAAGTTTGCAAAGTATTGTGCATCCAACACTTGTCCTTGGCATAACATGAAACCTTGTCAACAACTGAAAGTGTGTGAATAGACAACATTTTTGGATCTAAGAATTTTCACACACTGTGGGCTGCTGTACCACTGTCACCAGATTTTTGGGTCCACATAATGTAAGCCTTATATGAACATTACATTTTTTGACAATGTTAGCCAGGTACTTTGTATCCAGCCTTTATCCGTGACATATTAGGCAACCTTGTTTATGTTTGACGGTGTTTGAAGGGACATATTATAAGTATGGAACCAGTCACCTTCACACATTAAGGGCTGCTTTACCATTGTCTTCAGATTTTTGGACCTACACATGCCTTATACAAACATTTTTTTGTCTGTTTGTTTTTTAATTGGCCATGTGATTTTTGTGACCAACAACTGTTCTTGGCATAACATTGAACCCTGTCCATGTTTAGCAGTGTTTGAATGGACATCATTTTTGGAAACAGTAGCCTCACTGTGGGCCTCTGCACCATTCTGCTGTTTTGTGAGTCTATATTTCCTTGCAGAAAGTATAAACTCTCCTAGAACATTCTTAACCACAAAACAGTTGTTCTCTACAGCCATATAAGGGAGAATTAGTGTGAAACTAGACAGACTTAGATGAACCTTACCAGGTTCGATGAACCATGTTCACATAGTTCTAATCTTGGCCAATGTCAAGCAGTCCCTGGAATCCAATGGCACCCCCTCACTCATCCTGTCACATGCCACACAAATCCAAGCATTCTGTTGTACCATCCTGCTCCACCCCATCCTGATGCGAGTAAGTCCTCTGCATTCAGCAGCTTTCCTTTCTCTTACCTCATCCCCGTCCCAGTTAGTCCCTAGTGTCCTGTAGTATGTCTTCCCTCACACCATCCCTATGCCAATCAGTCACCGACATGTAGTGTAAAACTCCTCCCTCACCCTGCCTACTGCGAAGCAATCTCTTGCGTCCAGTGTCACTTCCTCACTGTGCCTTATCACAAGCAATCCCTGATATCCAATGTCACCCATTCTTTTATCCTGTCCCATGCTAAGCGGTCCCTGATGTCCAGTGACACCCCCTTCCTCACCCTGTCCAATGCCAAGCAATCCCAGGTGTCCAGTGCCACCACCTCCCTCACTTTCATCCCTATACCAATCAGTCCCTGCCATAATGTCACATCCCTTTCTCTCCCTCACTCACACCATGCTAACCAGTTGGTGGTGTCCTATAAACACCTCCTCTTTCTGCCTGTCTCAGTACAAGCACTCTCTGGCATCCAGTGCCACCATCTTCTTCACCCTGTCCCAATCCAAGCAGTACCTGGCATCCAATAGCAGCCCCTCCTACAGTCCATCACCATGTCAGTCAGTCCATGGTGTCCTGTATAACTCCATCCCTTAACCCATCCTCATGCCAGTCTGCCTCTGGTATACACTGACATCTCCCGCCTTCACACTGTCCATTGCATTGAAGTTCCTAGCATCCAGTGTTAACTCTCAGCATGTCAGTGTCACACCTCCCTCACATTGCTCCTTGGTAAGCAGTCCCTGACAGTCAGTGGCATCCCTCTTCACCCTGCCACATGCCAAGCAACCTCTGGTAAACAGTGACCCCATCTCTGACCCTGCACCATGAAAAACAGTTCCTGGTGTCAACTGGCACCACCCATTTCAATCATCTCATGCCATTCATTCACTCACTGGTACCTTGTCCAGGGACACCCCCTCCATCACCTCATCCCCATGATATTTAGTCCCTGGCATCCAGTGTGACTTCCTCACCTGACCCATGGCAAGCAATTTCTGGTATGCAGTGTCACCCTCTCACCATGTCCCATGCCAAGCAGTACCTGGTATCCAGTGTCACCCCTTCCCTAGCCCTGCCCTTTTCCAAGCAATATTTTGCACTCAGTGACACCATCTCCCTCATCCCATCCCCTTGTCAGTCAACCAGTTACCATCTCATTTCCTTTACTGCATTTTGCAGTTTAAGACTAATGAAAGGGTTATATTTTCCTAGAAGCCCATTTATTAGTCTTACATGACAGAATGCAGTAATAGGAAATAGATGGCTGCTAGTCAATGTGGCGAGTGAAAGGTAGAACCTGTCATTATTGGGGAGGGGATGATTATAAGATGACACCATGGATGGGACTCTGGTGTCCTTTTACAATAAGGGGGATGCTTAGGAGTGAGGGATTGGGGCCCTCACATGCCATTGGGGA
The DNA here is from genome assembly GCA_016271365.2 of Neoceratodus forsteri. Lineage (NCBI taxonomy): Eukaryota > Metazoa > Chordata > Ceratodontiformes > Ceratodontidae > Neoceratodus > Neoceratodus forsteri. The sequence goes on along the minus strand of CM028132.1, from coordinate 716,762,658 downwards.
TGAGTTTCCAGTAGTCACATTGATGTTTAGACTGGCAACTAGTGCATTACCAATGATGTCTCAGTGGCTGCACTGAACATCAGGGGATGGGGCACTAGTACACCACTGGGTATGCTCTCCCAAAGGTCACACTGATGGTCAGGAAGGAGGGGAGTTGGGGCACCAGTATTACACTGGGGGCTGTCTTTCAATAGCGATCTTTCAGTAGTCTTAAACCATAAAGCGTGGAAACAAGAACTAAGCAGTGACCAGCTGAGATGGTAAGTTAAGCATAGCGCTGGTCTCCATTTGGGTAAAAGGGTTGCTCAGCAACACTGGGGATGTGCTCCTAGTGTCTGCCTAAGATTGAGCAGTTCAGGGGGATATTGAGGGGTGGGTGGAATTTGGGCTGTAGCATGCCAGCATGGATGAGCTCCCATTAGATGCAATTCTGTTTGGGCAGGGCACTAATGTACTACAAAGGATAGGCTCCCAATGGCTGCATTGATCTTCAGGTACAAGGCACTAGTGCACTTCTGAGAATGGGCACCCAATGGCCACATTGATTTTTCAGGGAGGAAGGATAGGGCACTTATATGGGGATGTATGCATGGGTGCACCACTCATTAAAACCACGGTTACCTATACTTGGGGTGGATTCCCAGCATCAGGAGACTGTAAAGAAAGGCTGCAAATACTGTAGATGGGCTCCTGATGTTGTCAACCTATTAGGTGGAAGCTGACACATGGAATACGTTCCCAGTGTCAAAAAAGTTCAATATGTGAACGTTGACATCAGGGATTAGCTCCCCAGAATCAGAGGCTCAGTTCAGGGGGCTGAGTGAGTCATAAGTAAAACTACTGTATGAATGTGCCCTCAATATGGTTGCAAAGGTGACTGCATGCTAATTAATGACAATGTATACTCGAAAACATGTGACGAAATATCCCTGTAAAATGCTACCATGCATGTACAGCCGGCACTACTTTATTTATTTATTTAGTTATTTATTTATGACTTTGATAACCGGCAGGTGCACTGATCCCAGGGACCATTTTCAGGCACAACCTGGGCCACTTACAAATGGCACAGATAACAAAGTACAGAAAACATAAAAAACAAAAGACAGTAGAAACTGTGATACAGGTTACAAATAACACAAGATTGGATACATAAGTCAAATAAAACAAGATTGGATACATAAGTCAGTTATTACATATACGTAAGTAATTTTACATAAGTACATTTGGCAGGTAGGCAGTATGAGTACATAGCCTGCAATCAAAGCAAAAATGCATTGGTAGTGAGTAAATGAAGAGGGAAACAGAGGGAAAACCAAGGGGAAGGAGGCAAACAAGACTCATCAGGTGAGTGGACAAATTTGGCAAAAGGTGGCCTACCCAGGGGAACAGTAACAGGAGGAATTTGCTAGGAGCCAACTTTTGAGGTGGGATTTGAAACTACAGTGTGTGTCGGTGGAGCAGAGTACAGCTGGCAGTTTGTTCCACAGAGTAGGGGCTGCTGCTGACAATGCTCTGCCACCCATATTCGTGGATACCATAGGAACTGCTAGAGCAGGGGTGCTATTTGAGCGAAGGCAGCAGCAGGGAGTTTGGGTCTTGAGGACAGCTGCAAGGAGGGATTCCTGACCAGTACAGATAACAATATCTACTAGGCAGCAGAGGGTGAGGTCAAAGTAACCTTGCAGTAAGCGCCATCTAAGGGAGTTGTAGAGGATGCAGTGGTGGGTAGAAAAAGGGGCCAGCAAGACAAAATGACAGGCACTGTTGTAGGCAGAGGAGAGCTTGGTATAGTGGTTACAGATGTCCTGGTGTAGATAAATAGTTGTCTTTCTTATTTCAAATGATTTTGTTATAACACTTACAAAAGCACCTTCTGTGTGACATGATCTAACAAACCTTTAAGTTTCGGGTCTTAAATCTTTACCATTTATCATTCCCCCCCTCCAAAAAAAGCTATTTGAAATGGATGTTATTTCATATGTATGGTATCATGTAACTTACAATTTAGCTGATCAGTTATTACTACATAGGGTTTGCTGGTCCCATCACAAAGGCTGTGCATGTAAATTTTCAGATCCCTAGCACAAGATTGATGACTTATAAGCGGCTACAGATAGAAGTTTAACATGGACGTGCCTAAGCAGCCCTAATTACAGTGTCATTACCACACCAGTATAATATGTCTGTCATGGCCCACAGTGAGGCTGTTCCCAATGCCATCACTAGCCTCTCTTCACACAACTTAGTAATTTATTTAACAATTTTTCCATGTGTTCATTTGTCAAGGTTCATAATAGCCGAACAGTTTTAGAGGTCCACAGATCTTGAAGTGGATATCTCACCTGCAGTTAGAAGTGGTTTTGTGGCGTGAGACAAGAGATCAGCTATGTTATCATTTAGGCATTAAGAAACTTTTTATTTTACTGTATTCTTTGTTTTGCACAGCGAGCTAACCTCACACTGTAGATCAATGCTGTGATCAATATTGTAAAAACTAATTCTGAGCCTCCTCAGTCACTTGTTCAAGCAGCCATTTTGTAGCAGATGGTGTTATACTGCATGCTATCTGCTGGATGTTATATGTTATAGATTATTTCTTTAGCATGCTGGGGCCATGTCAAGATTTCAATGTTTATTTATTTACAAATATGTATAAAAACAGATTAGTTTATCACATACAAATATAACAACTTGCTTTAGAAACATGTACACTAAAACAGCATAAAAACCTTGATTAAGATATATAATAAATTATAACTCATTGCACAAGGCTATATGGCAGTTAAGGCTGGCAGTATAGCCTAGAGGTTAAAGTAACAAGCTGCGAATGAGCTTGCTACATCCAGTAAACCTGGGTTTGATTAGTTTAATCTCAACTAGCATATTGTGTTATCCTGAGCAAGTCACTTAATCTCCCCAGTTCTCCTGAGTTGCCCTTGAAAATAGACCTTGGGCCTTGTGGGCCTTACCTGATTACCAAATTAATAAAATTGCAAAACTAAGTTTAGTACAGCCATAAAAATGCATACATTCAATAACATTTTCTCTGTCCTTGCATTCACCCAGCTTTCCCCAAATGGATATTAACCATCTATCTCTTTCTCATAGCAGTCTTGGAAAATCAAAAATCACGTGCTGGATCCTCAATCTAATGTTAACATCAGATTAGTAGGACTGAATGACATTTTGTTACTTTCTCCATTTATGACCCTCATAAACTCATTCTAGACATTCCAACCTAAATCTACAAAAGACTGATCTAGGAGAGTTTCTCTCACAAAATTTCAGAACTTTTTCTTCCTTTCTAAATTATTTATACTTCCAGAAGATTTTAGCACCGGGAATATTAATGATTTTTCTGAATTCCCCATGGAAAAACCTGTCTGTCAAGCACCAAATAGCTTTATTTAGGTAAGCCTCTGGATTTAGTGTCACAAAATTGTTCCAGATCTCTGGGAAGCCTCCACCTTTTTCAAACAAAACTTCAACTCTTGGAAACAGACAGAATTGCTCTTACGTTTGTATTCTAGCCCACATTTCATGGGTAACCTATCTTGCCCTGATGTTAACATTTTTTTCCAGTGTTTTAATGCCCTGATTGCAGCCTGTACAGATATAGATGAAATATTGAGTTCACTTCACAGGAGGGCTGTTGGTGTATCACCAGGAAGATAAAGAAATTGCTTGAAAAATATATTTTGGACTGGTTCTAAATCCTTAGTTCATTCGCTGAACATCCATACCTCACTACCATATAATATCATATTTGAGACTTAGACATAGAAACATAGACTGTGATGGCAGATACAGACCGCTTGGCCCACCCAGTCTGCTCATTTCCCTACCTGTTGGATAAGCTGCAGATCCTAGTTAACCCACAGCCTACTTCTTCCTAACCCCAACCAGAATTGCCTTATGTCTGTCCAATGCATTCATGAATTCCCCGACTGTTTTTGGTCCCATGATTTCCTCAGGAAGGCCATTCCATATGTCCACTACCCTCTCGGTGAAAAAATACTTCCTCATGTTGCCCCTGAGCCATCCCCCCTCTATGTTCAAATTGTGCCCCCTTGTTCTTGCACATCTCTTTTTCTGAAAGATGCTACCCTCCTGGACTTTGTTGATTCCCTTGAGGTACTTAAAAGTTTCTATCATTTCACCCGCTCCCTCCTTTCCTTGAGGGTATGCATATTAAGCTCCTTTACTTTCTCTTCATACAGTGTCTGGTGCAGATTCTGCACCATTTTAGTTGCCATCCTCTGGACTACTTCCATCCTGTCTATGTCTTTGCAGAGATGGGGTCTCCAGAACTGCACGCAGTACTCCAGATGGGGTCTCACTAACTGTCTGTACAGAGGGATGACAACTTCCTGTTTTCTACTGGTGATGCCTCTTCTTGTACATCCCAGTATCACCCCAGCCCTCCTTACTGCCTTCTCACATTGCTTGCTTACCTTTCGGTCATCTGATATGCCTACCCCCAGGTCCCTTTCCATTTTTGTTGTTGTTCATCATCAAAAGCATGTTTCACTGCTACATAAGAATTTCCTGTGAAAGCCTTGGCAAAGTAGATCAGGCATTTAGAGGCTTAGTGGCTTTGCTTTTTAATGTTATTAATACAGTATGTTTTTTCCATGACGTAGTTATCCAAGGTAATCCCTAAGTATTGATATTCTTGAAATTCTTTAATACAAAGGTCACCAAATTTCCAAGATAAAGTTTGTAACTTCTTTTTTCCAAATATAATAATATTGGACTTTACTGGATTTAATTTGAAACATTGCCAACTAAATGTTGTCAAGTTTTCAATATGGCACATTTTAGTCCTAATGGAGTCAGTGAGCATATTACAATGTCATACACATACATCAATAACTGTATGCTAGAAACACCAAAGTTGGGGACATTTGAAGTTGCTCTTTCAGAACTATGTGTTGACTACAGTTGCTTATACAGTGTGTTAGCTGCACTGAGTACACTTTGGTGGATTCCTCAGTCATTCTGAGGTTGATCTTATCTGAGGGCATCCACTCCAACTCAAATTTTCAGGATACATTTTGCTTATCTGGGGTTCACTACATGTTATGCAGTGTGCCAACATAAGGTCGACCCCCCAGCGTGAACACCAGCACAGTGACAGATTTTGCCTATCTATGGTGAGTCACTGTGCTGGTGCAAGGAAGACACCAGTGGTGCTGCTCCCTATTTCGCCCCCTCCCCAGTCCAACTGTGACTCTTAGTTGGATATTTAGAGACCAGGGGTGTGGGTGGTGGAGTCCCCCACATGAGGATCGGGGGGGCGCAGCCCCTCGATGGAAATGCACCAACATCCCCAACGGTACAATGCTGACACTCTGCATTGTGTCTGTCGCTGTGGGGGATGTTGGTGTGAGCACTGTCGTAGCGCTATAATAAAACCATTTTATGCTTTGTCTGTGTTATCTGAATAAGAACTAATGAACTGCATTCAACTTGGTAATTGTTCTCAAATTAATTCTTTTATTTATTCACCAACTTCCACATCCAAGTATTCTCCTGCCAATATTTCATGCTGAAAACAGTTCTTCAAGGTAGATGTGGAAATAATTCTATAAAAATATAAACAGGGAATACATAATGGGTTGTGGTGAAATAACACATTTATCTCCACTAGTGAGTAGTAAGACCCATAACTCATGTGTGGTGATGCCACAAGTTAGTTATCAAAGTCTTGTCACTTGTGTAGGGATAAATGTGTTATTTTACTGCAAATTATTATGTATTACATATATACCACACAATTTTTAATGTTTTTACTGGTGTTTTAAAGCTGCCTTTCTTTTCATTGTAAGTTCTCTATCTGGTCCATTGTTCTCTGTGTTCTATTTCCAGATTCTAAGTGGAATTAACATGTTCTAAGTTGAATAAATTTGTTCAAAGTGAAATAAATGGTGTTCTAAATGAATGTCCCAAAATAACATGATTTATTTATCCAATTTATTAAACTGGGTAACTATATCACGTTATTTTGGGATAAATATTTATTTTCACTTCGAACACTTCTATTATGATCTCCTTCTCTCCTTCACACCAGATCAAAAGGACTCCACTGTTGTGTTAAATTGGTGCTTGTCTAAACTGAGCGACTGGATGGCGACCAACTAGCTGAGCCTCAATCCAAGTAAAACAGAGCTGTTACTGGTAGAATTAGGGTCTCGGATGTTGCCAATGAAGAAGGGTGGGATTTTGCTGAGCTGTGGATGGGACTTAAAACCTTGGAGTCACAGTTCACAACAAGCTGTCCCCAAGTAAGTTCTGGAGGGTTATTCCTCCATTTTGACCCTCCCTCCTGGATATTTACATGTACACTTAAACTAAGCACCCCTCCTTTGTTCATCTCAAAGCCCTCAGAAGTTGCTGCCACTTTCAACACTCATTTTACCTCCTGTGCCCTCCCTACTCCTCTGTTTTCTAATTACCTCTTTACTTTTACCCTCCTTCTTTGCTTACTTTCTCTCCAGTGTTGACTTCTGATTTCTTGTCTGCTCTTCTTGCTGTTTGTCCTTCTAAAGGAAAAAGTGTCAAAATTTAAAGCCTTGATTCCCCCACCCCCCCCAAGAAGACATTTCAGCTGTGGTACTTCAACCATGGTAATGCTAGACAGAAAGGATCCAGGTAGCTCTAGACTAGTAAGCTAACATCAGTTGTGGGAAAAATGCTGGAGACAATTATTGTATCAATGACAGATTCCACCTTTTGAAGGACAGTGAACATACTGTAGCTTCACTAAGGGGAGGTAGTGACAGTCTAAGCAGTTAGTCTTTTGTTCGGAAGTAACAAAGAAATTAAACAGGGGGAAAGTATTTGCTGTAATATACTTAAAGTTCAGTAAAGCATTTAACACTGTTCCTCAAGAGAAGTTGGTTCCGAAGTTATGGAATTTGGGAATTGCATGAAGCAAAGCACAATGAATAGGGAGCTGGTTAAGCAACAAGGCTCAGCAGATAGTGTTGCATGAGATACTGTCTAACTGGAGAAAGTCACCAGCAGAGTTCACCAGGGGTCAGTGATGGACCTCCTACTGTTCTGTATTTTATTGATGAACTGGAGTCAGTTGTCTCAAATAAGGTAATTAGATCTGCAGACAACATAGGAATGACAGACTCGAGGGTAAAGAAAGACAGTCTGTGAAGGGACATAGCTGGGAGAGTGGGCTGAAAGGTTACAAATGAAATTTAGATTGGATAAGTGTAATATCCTTCCCTTACACCCAAGTAATTACAGTCTAGGGTGCAATTTACACAGTTAACAGCTAGCAGCAGTAGACCTCAAAAATAACTAGGGGGTCACCATAGATACGAAGCTAACATTTTTACTGCAATTTATAGTAGAAGTGAGTGAGGTGAGTCAAATAATGAGAGGTAAAGAAACTTAGGAACCAGATCATCAGGACTGAGGCCTTTAGTAGTAGTATTTTTTATTTATTTAGTGCCAATTCTTTGGGGGTTCAGAGCGCGTTACAGACATAAAAAGTCATAAAACAAAAAACACAATATAAAGACATTTTTAACAGCATAATAAATAACTTCATAATTAAATAAGCAACAGTAGCAATAATTAAAACCTACAAAAAGTGGCAACCAGATTCTGGAAGCAGCTAGCTTGACCCAAAAGCTTCCCTAAAACCGGTAGATCTTCAGGCCATCTTAAAGGCCTCCACCAAGGGATTCACCCTCAAGGATCCTGGAAGTGTGTTTCACAGGGCTGGGCTGGTTACCTCAAAGGCACAATCTCCAGATGTCTTAAGCCTTGCTCTGGGAACAGCCAGGAGAAGAGATGTGGTGAAGTTTTAATTTGCTGGTGAAGTTGCTGTGAAGTTTGGAAAAACTCACATTCACAGAGCTTTGCAAAGTTTTTCCAGACATCAGCAATGTCAACTTTGCCCAAATCATGAAGTTTTCACCATAAAGTGTGAAGTACAGAATTTCAGCACGAAGTTTGAAACTTCGTACTTCATGAATTGATCCATGCTCTGTGAAATACATACAATTCACAGATTCATTTGTGGAGTGAATTTTACCAAGTTCACCCATCTCTAGCCAGGAAGCCCATCTTGGAACTGTGGAGGAGGAAGATTTATGATAAGGAATCAGGAGATCTCTCAGGTAGCCCTGGCCCACTTTGTAGAGGGCTTTATAGGTCAGCAAACTGACCTTGAAGGTGATACACCACTTCACTGACAACCAGTGCAGATCACACAGGACTGGGGTTACAAGACAGGACCTTGGAAGGCCTGTCAGCAACCTGGCTGGTGCATTCTGCACCAGCTGTAAGTGCCATATTAACATCTCCCACAACCCCATGGTAGAGAGCATTAAAGCAGTCAAGCCTGGAAGGCACAAATGCATGTGTCACAATTGGCAGATCTTCTTGGGGGATCAAAGCTTTAAATCCGCGTGATGTTCCTTTAGAAGGATATAGAGCAAGAAGAGCAGACAAGAAATCAGAAGCTAAAACTGGAGAGAAAGTAAGCAAAGTGGGAGGAGGACGTAACAGCAGAGGAGGAATTAGAAGACGGAGGAGGAGGCAGGGTACAGGAGGTAAAATAAGTGCTGAAAGCAGCGGCAACTTCCGAGGGCTCAGAGATAAACAAGGGAGGGTTGCTTATTTCTAGTGTAGATGTGGATAAGTGAGAGGGAGGGTCAAAAATTAGGGAATGACCCTCCATAATTTTCTTGGGGACAGCTTGTTGTGAACTGTGACGCCAAGGTTTTAAGTCCCATACACAACTCAGAGGGGATTGTTGCTGAAAGATAGAAGCAAAATCCCACCCTTCTTCACTGCCAGGATCTGAGACCCTGATTCTATTAGTAACAGCTCTGTTTTACCTGGATTGAGGCTTAGTCAGCTGGTCGCCATCCAGTCACTCAGTTCAGACAAGCATCAGTTTAGCACAACAGCAGAGTCCTTTCGATCTGATGTGAAGGAGAAAAACAACTGGGTATTATTATTACTATTTTTTTTTCATTTTTAATGTTGTCTGTATTCGCCAGCTTGAACAAAAATTCATTTCCTTGCTATTTTTACTTTTAGAACATTTTTACAATGCCATTGATGCCTATTGTTTAGAGCTAAATTTTCCCAAATTAAAATAGATTCTTTACATATTTGTATTTAATTATTTGTTTATGTATTTTATTTACAAGTTTTCTACACTGGGATAGCGTAATTTGGGCACACCACCTACAAACATATGAACATATGAAATTTCAAACAGATACTGGCCCCATGGTCTATGTAGTCTGCTCAAGTGTGCAGCACTTCAGCCCTTCAGACTGCAGCTGCCTCTCCTCCCCTTGCCCCCCCACCTCTTTTTTCCTCCTGCTTCCTTCACACACACACCCCTTCCACCCTCAGTTTGGACCCTCCCTTTGATCCTGTCCCACCCCCTCTTGAAGCTGCTCACTGACCTCAATGATACCACCTCCTCTAGCAGTGCATTCCACCCCATAACCACCCTTTCGATGAAATAGTGCCTCCTCATTTCCCTTCTGAATCGTCCTCCTTCTAATTTCAGACTGTGCCTCCTTGTTTCTCTCCCACCCATTAATCTGAAAATACTCTCAGTGTTCACTCTTTTGTTGCCCTTCAGGTACTTGAAGGTCTCAGTCATATCCTCTCTCTCCCTTTTATCCTCCAGAGAATACATATTGAGCTCTCTCAGTCTTTCCTCATAAGGGTTATCTGCCAATCCCAGGATCATTTTCATTGCCCTATGCTGTACCCCTTCCAGCAGCTTGATATCATTTTTCAAGTAGGTGCAGCAGTACTGCACACAGTACTTCAAGTGTGACATCACCAGGGACCTGTACAGGAGCAGGATGACTTCCTCTCCTAGAAGTGATTCCCCTTGTGATGCACCCCAGCATTCTGTTGACCTTTACCTCTGCCTTCCTGCACTGGGCTGAGTGGTTCATTTCCCCTGTTGCTAGTACACCCAGATCCTTTTCCTCCATTGATGTGGATAACTGCACTCCCCCCAACCAGTAATTATTTCTGAGGTTTCTGACTTCCAAGTGCATGACTTTACACTTCTTGGCATTGAACCCAAGTTGCCATGTGTCCAGCCATCTCTCCAGTCTTGCTAAATCTTCCTGGAGTACTTTACCACCTTCCCCACCATCCACTTCCACATCTATCTTAGTGTTGTCTGTGAAGAGACTAATCTTACTTTTTATCCTGTCTGATATGTCGAGAAAATGAAAATGTTAAACAGCACTGGTCCCAGCACCGAGCCCTGTGGGACCCTACTTGTTACTGCTCTGGGTTCCAATAGTTCACCCCCCACAACTACCTTCTGCTGCCTATCCTGTAACCAGATCTTGACCCAACTAACCAGTTTCTTCTCCGCTCCCAGGTTACTCAACTTGCTGATCAGCCTTCCATGCAGCACCGAGTCAAAGACCTTGCTGAAGTCCAGGTAAAGGACATCCACCACATGACCCTTAACCAGTGCCCACATCACCCAATCAAAAAAGTCAACCAGGTTAGTCTGGCAGGATCTGCCCAAGACAAACCCATGCTATTTGCCATCCTGGAGACCATTATCCTGCAGAAATTGTACCAGCCTTTCCTTGAGGATAGTCTCCATTAACTTTCTTAGTTTCCAAGAGAATCCCAGAGGGTTAAGGCAGCAGCAGTATTAGGTAAATAGCTACCAGACAGATGTATTCTAACTAGTTTATAAGCCAAATAACTGTTGTTAACTAAAGTCTTTTGGACAAAAGTACTCTGAACCCAAGGGGAAAAAAGTAAAAAAAAAGTAAAATAACTTTATAACAAAACAAATATGTTGCAGGAATTTACTGTGTGCCAACTGATACAAGGTACCATATAAATATTGGTGAAAAGAAGATCTGACAGAAAGGATGGATATCCTTGACCTACTGTAGATGCCTTGCAGAGGGAGTGAAGAACAAGTGGTATGTGCAAGACATTCAGTGAAGGAACCTTATATAACAAACAGTGATTTATGCAGTTTGCATTAACTATATTTAGTGCGGTTCGGGATGTTGGAGTGGTTTGCGCCCGGTTATGTTCACGCTTGTGCTATCACCACTAGCTGTACTGTGAGCTGTCAATGTCACTTTCAGTGCTAAACTATCACCAGACAGTCGGCACTGGCAATCACTGACAATTAGTTGACAGTTACTAAGGTAATTACTGAGACTCTCCCTAATTACAATATAATTGCCTTAATTAGTGCCTTTAAACACCACATAACAGGGATAGCAGTGGCAGTAACAGAGCACAGTGTAGTCTTACCACAAGTGCTGTAAGCCATGTCTATGCTGGATTCAGTGTAAGCTGGTGAAATGCAAATATACTTTTGAGACAGGAGAGCTGGACCCAGAATATCTTGCCGACAAGTCTGAGATTGAAAATGCAATGGTAAAATTTGTCTCCCATGAGCTAGCTGGCACTTCTTCCCCATCTCCCAGATCAAGACACACCTGCACCTATGTGACATACAAAGCTGAGACACACTTTATAATGTATGGGGAGCAGTTGTTATCAATGGAATTCGCACAGTTAATAACCCTGTAAACACATCGCTATGACGTAGGTGATAAACCTCTCTCTACTACGTCATAGCAATGAGTTTACAGGATCAAATACAAGCCCCCATCTCAGCTCAGTATTCTATTCGAATCTCCCCTTCTCAAAAACCCCTTATGAGAACGCAAGTCGCTAGCAAACTGCAGGTGTTTTTAAGTCAGCATTACAGTTGGAGCTCGCAGTAGCTAGCGACCGCGGTGACATCGGCTCAATTTTCTCCATTTAATAGTTTACCTCTTATCCCTCAGATGTGAGAAGCAGGCCCCGATGTCAAACTGATGACTCCCAGAAGACCTTTGGCCTTCTCACACACATGATGCACTACGACCAACCGGATTTCTTCGGTTCAACCCAGCAACGCAAGACACAGATTTCTTTTTATTTATGGATTTTTTTTATTGACATTATTAACTTGTTTTCTGTGCTTTCAAAGGGCAGTAAGTAAAATGGCACAAATAAAACATAAATGAATTGATTATCTTTGCGCGCATATGTTTTGCTACCAGTCCGGGTGATGTGTGTTGGCGTGGGGTGTTAAAAATGTTTCATTCCTACTGTTTGGTAAGAAAAAAAACATACACTATAAAAGATAATGTATGTGGGCTTGTCAGTAGCAAGGCAGCGAAATTGCTTCTTGAGTTGCTACGACAACGCCGCAACCTTTCAAGCTGCGCTCGAGGTTGACGGTTGTAATGGTAACCTCTCTCAAAGTGATTACAGCCTTGTTACTGACAAACCCCCATACATTATCCTCTATGAGTTTGGGAGGTATGCCTCAGATAATGGTGTCATGCATGCTGTGTGATACTATGGCACTAAGTATGGCAAACCTATCAATGAAAGCATTGTTCAGAAATTTAAAACAGAATTTATGGCCCAGTTATGCACCACACCTCATCCTACACAACTTTCCCCAAGTTTACCAAAAAGCCATGCAAGCAGCCAGCGTTGCTGACGGAGGACTTGGAGGAACAACTTCGTAAAGTTGCAGTGTGCTTGTGTGTACAAGGGGCTGTTGTGAATGCTTGAGTGATACACACCATGGTACTGGGGATAGTGAAAGCTAGCTTGCCCATCTGCTAGCTGAAAATGGTGGACACATGAAACTTACAACTAAACAGACTTGGCCTTTCATGCACAGAATGGGGTACAGTGACTGGAAAGGCACAAAGGCAGCCCTAATAACCCCAAATTATTTCCCTAAGCTGAAAGCTGCTTTTCTATCACAGATCAGTACCATCATGTGCACAAGAACTCAGTCTGCAGAAACAAGTGATGAATTTAGATGAGACAGGCATCAATATGGTGCATGTGTCAGAGAGGACAATGACAATATCAGGGTCAAAGCAGGTGGCGGTGTTAGGGCTGGGAGACAAGAGGCAGGTTTCATTGATGCTTTCATGAACTCTAACTGGAGACTTTCTGCATCTTCAGATAATCTATAAAAGAAAACTGTTGCTAGTCACTGACAACACATGTCTCCCCCTCCCCCGTCTGGGCAGGGGCACCATTTCAGATTTCAACAGGGGGCAACAACCAGTCAGAGGGGCTGTGGGGGCAGAGCCAGGGCCTGAGTGGGGGGCTGCGGCTGGGAGTGGGGCCAGGGGCTGAGGTGGAGGCAGGGTCAGGGGCATGTAGGCCACCGCAAGCTAAGAGCACAACAGTATCTGACACTCAGCGTTTAAAAAATAGCAGAGGATAAGGGATACAGGCTGGAAGACCCATTTTATTTTTTATTACTGAAACACATTTTTATTAAAACTGGAACTTTCTCATGTTTAGCCTTGCCTGTTGTCCTCATTGGGTCTTCCAGACTGTGTCCCTTATTTCTGTAACAGCTCTACCCAAATGGATAGTTAAGTTCAGTAAGTCTCTGAATGTCTGAAGGGAGGTTCACTGCAACAAAGTGCCCCCAAAGCCAGTCCCATAAAGTAAATGCCAGTATGGTTAGTGGGCAGCTGGGCTCACAATCATATAGAGCTATGGGTACAGTACAGAGATATAGGGGACCATGTCTATAATTCACTTAAGTTAACTGTAGGGCTATCCTGGGGGCAAGGGGCAGTAGCAGGCTGCAGCCAGTCACTAGTCAACCAAATCAGTGCCATCATGCCAGAGCCATGTAAGTTAAGTTCCTTTCCTTCCCTACACAAGTCAGGCAGGCCAGGCTCACTCACCTCACCACCTGTCTCTCTCCCTATCAGGCTCTCACAGTTCACACCTTACCATTGCTCTCTTTATTGCACAGCAGAGTAGAGAGTAGACTAACTCTGAAGTGCAGCTGCAGCAGCAGAACATCCCAGCCCCCCCCAACCAATCAACCACCAACCAACCGGCTACACAGTGTCAGCAATAAAGTGTGTGGACTTATAATACACCAGGTGCTGATGACCTACCTCCCAGTTAAGTGACACTTAATTCGATCCAGGACCAGCAGGCAAGAAGAAAAGGCTGGGCTGGTCCTTTTTTTCCACCTCAACTTGTTCAGTGCAGGTGTGCAGCTATTAGTAGCTCGAGCTCCAGGTCGACAGCACAGCCACCCAACCCACCACGAGAATGTATTCCATCACCTGGTCCTGAACTGTGACAATGACCGGATCACCTAGGCAAGCTGTCATGGGTCAGAAACAAAAAGCACTCCTCATCTCCTTCTCCTCCCAATGTTGTCCATTCACAGACAATAAAAAATAAATCCTATACACTCCGGCTCCAACAGGTAAACAGCTACTTCAATGACGACAACCACCCTCTCACTCCAGTCTCCACTCTCCCCGAGTCCTCTCTCCATCGTCGCTCATCGTGGGTTGCAGCAGTGCATAGTATGCTTCAAACCAAGCGACGCACCAGGTGCCAAACTGTCAAATTAAAGCTGTGCCCCACATTGGCTGACAGAGTGCAAGGAAGAGCAGCGACTCAGACCAGACCAATCGTTTCCTAGCTCCTTCTGCCCACATGTTATACCAGCCCAGCCCCTCATAGCTAGGCTCATCCTTGCACCACTAGCCACACATGCTGCACTGCTGCTCACTCCCAGGCATCCAGAATCCAGTCAGAACTGTCACTCAAAAGGTCAGTCGAGTGCATTTAAAGGCTCCAGACTCCATGCTGGTATGGTTGTGGGCAGGGGGGCAGCGCACATGCGCATGGCTGGCATTTATTTTAAAAAAAAACAGCAACGGCCTGCTATGCAGGGGGGGGCAAGTGCCCCCCTGCCCTCCCAAATGGCACCCCTGCATCTGGGAAATTAATCACTCAGACAACCAATGGGTGAATGAAATCAATATGTTGCAGTACACTGACAATGTTCTGGTGCCGTACAGCAAGTTCAGAGACTAGGGCTATCAACTGAGCAAAAAAACCTTCTGATCATGGATCTGATCCACAGTTCCAAAACAAAACTAGTCCTGGACAAACTAGAAAGCTGTGGTATTATCCCTATTTTTGTTCCAGCATCCTGCACTGATGCCTTGTAACCACTGGACACTGCTGTAAATAAACTACTTTTAAAGATTTACTAAAGCAAAATTCACAGTGTGGTACACCGACATTGTTTCACATCAGATCGCAAGTGGGGGCAAACTTAAAATCGATCTAAAAATGCAATCACTTAAAGAAAAACATGCCTAGTTCATGCAAGCAGGTTTCCAGGAGCTGTGTGAGCGAAAGGATGACATAGTTCACTACTTCACTGAAATATTTTACCGAAGTCCGCAGAAATAGCCTGAATGAAATTCCTGTAAGCGTCTGTTTTTGTCTCCTGTTCTGCTTTTGTGTCAGATTCAGTACTCACTTTTGTTTTCCTATTACAGGTTCAGATGCCTTAGAAGACTGATGGGGACTAATTATTGATGTGGATACTGGCACCTTCTGCTACCTACTGCATACTGACCGCATACCATCAGAATGATATTTTTTTAACTGAGTGCACAATAATACATTTTTTCACAAGCACATTCAGGTAATTGGTTTTGCTTACTGAAATTTTTGCTATCAGTTTATTTCTGTGGATATTTGCTATCTGTGAATATAATGAAATAAATTGATTGAGAAAATATGTTGCTATACAGTAAATCATCAGGGCCAGATGGGATACATCCAAAGGTACAAAAGGAAGTAGCAGACCAAATATCACTGGCCAGTAATAATGTTTAAATCATTACCTCCATTAAAAATGCAGATGTGTCAGCTGGCCCAGTGGGTGGAGAGCTGAGGCACTGGGTGCTTCGCCTCCTACCATGCCAGTGACCTGGGATCAGAACAAGACTGGGTCACTTGGGGATAAGACACGGAGCAATGATCAAGAATTTGTCAGACAGCCATCCTCTCCTAGGGTGGGAGGCATGCCAACATGGCTGCCACCGGGTGGAGGTCTGGGGGTAGCACTCGCACTCGAGTAACATAGAAGGGAGGGGCCACAGTTCCATAACATGTGAGCATCTCCATGTGCACATGCATATGTGCCTCCATGACATGGGAACCAGAGAAGAAAAGTGGGAAATGGTCAGCACAACTACATGAAGCCCTATCTGCTTACTCCTGTCCTCTGCCGCCACCTGGACCACTAGCCCAATACTGGATGAAAGTCACCAGGTGGGGATGGCCCTTCCCTTCCTGATCTCACCACAGGTGGCAATCTGGGAAGTTCTTCAGGCAAGGTGAGTCATGGGGAGGTGGATGCCAGGTTGGGGAGGTAGGGACAGGGCTGAGAGCATATCTGCGATGACTGCAAGGCAAAAAAATTAATGGAAAAAAAAGAATGCAGAGGTGTCAGAAGATTGGAGAATGGTAAATGTGATCACTGTTTACAGTATAAAAGTAGATAAAAGGATGATTCAGGGAGCTACATACAGTATCTGCAAGTGTCATGTTACTGCTGCATATGATATTAGAGAAGTTAAAAAAAGAGTTAGTGTGCTTGTCTGAGATGGGGGAAGGGAACTGTTATCTGTGCTGTTAGCTAGGTGAAGAGGAGAGTTGTGAATTAGGGGGTGTGGCTTAGGCAGCAGAAAGCCAGGTGTCTGCACTTAAAACTTACCTAGTTAGCTTTTGGCAGAGAGCAGCAAGAAGGAAGGAGGCAGCTGTTAGAACTCTACTACTGAGACTATATAGCCCTCCCTCCCTCAGCGAGTTCCACTTTTATAGGCACAGGATTTGAATAACAACAGGAACTTCCTGTTTGGGAGCAGGAAGGGAGTGGTCACAGAGGCACTAAAGGCTCACCATCCTAGAAGGGATAGAATAGCTCTCCCTCACCCCCTAGCTGCTGGAGGTCTGTCTCTGAGCAAGTAAGAAGGAGACTATTGGAAAACTTTTAGCCTGAAGTTCAATGGGGGGGGGAATAGCTCCTCCCACATCCCCTACTTAAACTTTAGGCTTCCGCTCGCTCTGTTCCGAGTGTTTCAATACCGCCTCAGTGTCCTGCTCTTGCTGCCCAGCTGGCTGCATGGTCCTTGTGACTGCTCTCTTTTCCCCCTCCCCGCTCCCATTTGTTTCCTTGTTCTCCTTATCTCCATCTTTCTGCTCCCCCATTCTGTTTTTTCTCCCTTTTCGTTTCATTCCCTCATCTGTCCTGCCTTCCCCTCCCTCCCCCTTTTCCCTGCCATTCCTCCACCCACTCCTTTCCCTTCTGCCCCTGTACCTTTCGTCATCTCCCTTGTCTTGATGTTCCTGCTTGTTTGTTTTCTTTTTGGGCCTGGCTCCTGTCCTGCTTTTCTGAGCAACCACTTTGTTTCTGCTAGCTTTTGGGTATGCCATGTCTGCGGGGTCCCTGTCTTGATTCCGGCTGCCACGCAGGACATGCCAGCTTGACTACAATCAGTGCTCCACCATCCTGCATTCTCCAGTTTGCCACTCTGACCTGCCTCATCTATCATTCTTGCTCCTGCTTGCTGAGCCTCCATGGACACTGTGAACTGTAAGACCCATTTTCCGCTGTTTGGTTGTTTTCAGCACCTCATTCAGTGGGCTGGAACTCCGTTGGATGTACACAGCATAGACGGCACACCTTTAGTGGACCTCTCCTTCTGCCTGGAGCAAACTGTAAATTCTGCTACTACTTAACCCTTGCTGTTCCGTGGGCTGCCATATTCAGTCCAGACTTCCTTCTGTCTCATTCTGTCAACAGTCTATAGGCCAATTATCTGTTATGGTACCCTGCTCCTGGGCTGCTTGTGAGCCTGCCTCTCTCTCAGTGCTACTCTCCTTCTGGAGTAAGGGACAATCTCTGCCTCATTAATACTTAACTTTGCCATGACCACATCTACACTGAACGGCAGTGACTTTGAGTTCCCTACCATGATGTAGTTAGCACAAACATTTGGCAGCCAGATTACTTTGGTGCTTCTCCCTTTGACCTCTGCAGTACCATATGTTACATGTTCTACCCGCTATCTAGGAACCTCCTCATATGGTGTCCACATCTGAATTTCTCTAACAGCTACATAATCTTCATTCATATGATGCTGGACACCTCGCAGCTCCACAACGCAGTCTTCTTTGAGTATGATATATCTTGAAGTAACGTAGCTCTGCTCACTGAAGTCTACTCCTCCCTCAGGCAGCCTATGTGGGGGCCCTGCTGGTCCAGCTAGCCCATTGAGGGCTTCGCTCAACTTACTCAATTCTACTCCTTCCTTCAGTGGACCTATATGGGGTCCTGCCATCTTCATCATATCATCCATCGACTCGGCAATAGCAGACCACGTGGGGTCCCGCCATCCCAACCAACACTGCCACCAAGAAGGCCTCTACTCATTGCTCAGACTCATTTCCCTTTACTACAGGTGGACTCTCTTGAGGTCTCACCCTCCTTACCTTAGACTATGCACTATACTGCTATGGCGGACCATGGGGGAATCCTGCCATCCTTAACTCAGATAGTGCAATACTATGGTGATGGCAGACCACACTGGGTCCCCCATCCCAGACATTCTTTACTCCATGTATGGCTATGGTGGACCACGTGGGGTCCCGCCATCCCAGTCACGCACTACTTAGTGAAACAGCAATGGCAGACTGCATGGGGTCCTGCCATCCCAATCACATTTACTTCATTGAACAGCGATGGCAGACCACATGGGGTCCCGCCATCCCAAATATACTCTACTTCATCGAACAGCAATGGCGGACCACATGGGGTCCTGCCATCCCAACCTTATTATGCCCCAAGAAGGGGCCCTACTCATAGCTCAAATGTATTCTGAATCACTACATGCAGACTAATGCATGGTTCTCACCCTCCTTTCCCTGGACTATGTCATACTATGGTGATGGCAGATCACGTGGAGTCCTACCATCCCAAGGCAGTCCTGAGAAGCATATACAATGGGATCTTGAACTCCTTACCTTGGACTATTCCATACTATGGTGAAGGCGGACCATGTGGGGTCCCACCATCCCAATCACAAATCCTTCTTACCTTGGTCTAGTACATACCATGGTGATGGCGGACCACGCGGGGTCCTACCATCCCACTCACACATGCCCCATGAAGGGGCCCTACACATACTCAGTGTAGCTCCATATTTTCACAGGCAGACTTCCATGAGATCTTGCCCCTCACCTCAGACTACTTAATGAAATGGCAATGATGGACCACGTGGGGTCCTGCCATACCAACAGCAGTACTCAGAAATATACATATCCATGAGGGGGCCTCATTCATTGGTCTACTGTATTTCCATGTCATCACAGGCAGACTCACACAGTCTTGTCATCCTTACCTTGGATTATTCAAGACTACAGTGATGGCGGACCATGTGGAGTCCCACTATCCCAACAATGGTCTCGCCATTCTTTTCTGGATTATGTCATCATACAGACATGGTGGACCCATGGGAAGGTCCTGCCATCCTATACAGACACAGACATGCCCACATGGAGCATTACTTATTGCAAAAATGTATTTCTCTAACATCAACAGGCAGTCTCAGGTGGGGGGTTCACCTCCTTACTTCGGATCACACTATGCTGTCACGATGGCGAACCCATGTGGGGATCTCACCATCCTGAATTTATCATGCCCAATGAGGGGGGCATTTCTCATTAATCAAAAGTATTTTCATCTTCAATGTGGCCGACCTTCGAGGGGGTCCTGCCCTCCTTAGTCTGACCACCTGAGACTTACTCTATTACACAAGCATTTGAACATTGCATACACCAGACCTACATGAGTGTCCCATGCTCCAACTGTCCCGTGTCTGGGCCTACCTTACTTCATCAGTTCATTCACTTCTTCTTCTACTGCAATCCACCTTCCTTTCCATTCCAGTTCCAGCCTAGTTTCTATGCCAGACATCTCTGGGAAGCGCACCTCAATTCCTTGGACATCCTAGGAAACAATTTCTCCTTTCTGACAAGGTACTCGTTCTTACCCTAACATTTTAATCAATGTACAACAGCCATCCAAGCCTCTCATTTGCATAGACTCATGTCTCATCATCATTCCCAGCTGGGCTACACTCCTACCTTAGCTTCATTCCTGGTCACGCAATGCACTCAACCACTTCTTCATCTACGATCTATGTCCTTCAATTTGCAACTTGGCACACACTCCCCAGCCATCTTGACTGTGTCTACACTTTACATTTGCTTCACTTACTGCTACCTTGGACATGGATTAACCATCATCTCTCATCAGGACATCACACCAATTTGGACCTCTTTCATCACCCTGAACCTTCACCTTCAGCATTGACCTTCCTGCTCATTGTCGATGTCGGAAACTGGACTCTTCCATCAGTGAGATTCAGACTTAATTCTTGGACATAACCACAACTAAGACCTCAGCCACATTTAGGATTATTCTCCTCTTAGTATGCCCAGAGGACAGGCAGGTCAGTAGCCATGGGTCCTCAGAGGTTTCCCCCAAAGGGTTTTTTCCTCTCCTGTGTGCTACTGGCCACACTCTCTGGAGTTGAAGAAGGTAATCACTATGCTAATTCTCTTTTTGGGCTTTAAATCTTACACCTACCCAGTATCCTACAAAGGGTGGGATATAGTGAAATGCCAATGCTCAAGTTATAACATCAAGCATATACCATTCAGCTCATAAGTATACACAAGCACTGAGCTATGTACCACACATTGAATTGGAAGAATTTTAGCCTGAAGTTCAATGTGGGGGTAGCTTCTCCCAATCCCCTACTTAAACTTCAGGCTTCTACTCACTGTGCTTTGAGCATTTCGATAGCACCCTCCATCCTCCCCTGCCTCCTCCTCCTCCATCTCTGGCACTCTTGTCTCACCCTCTCCACTAGGCTTTAAATCTTACACCTACCCAATATCCTACAGAGGGTGGGATAGAGAGAAATGCCAAAGCTCAAGTTATGACATCAAGCATATACCATTCAGCTCATAAGTATACACAAGCACTGAGCTATGTACCACATATTGAACTGAGGAACATAGGAACTTCCTGTCCCAGAACAAGAAGGGCAGGAGCTGTAAGGGCATGGAAGCAGTAGGATAGTATGGAGAAAAAACCAAAAAAGTAAACAGAGAGAGGAAAGAGTAAGCATACAACACAACAGTTGAGGGGCCACAAATAAGACTTGATGAGAGTAATGCAGTGCCATGGCTGTGGAGTGACAGTCTTCCAGGAGACATTCTGGAGGATGCAGTGTTGTCCCATCTGCAGGCACCTCTCTGGGCTGAGGGAGGAGGTTTATCATCTCCAGGCTGAGTTGGCCAGGATTTGGAGGACCTCCTCTCCCACCCAGGGACCACCATGACCACTGCCACTGCCTCAGAGGTTGCCAAGAAAGAGGAGCAGTTGTACCATGGTGGGCACAGGGAGACTGAGGGTGGTGGAACAGAGGTGCATCTCACCAGCTGTATCTCTCCACACTTTGTATGCCATTCTGAAACAGCATGGTTCCTCTATGAAGGCACCCACAGTGGAGACCAAGGAGGATGCTGGGAACCTCCACAAAAAAGACCCACAGTAGGGTGGCATAGGACCCCACAGGAGAAGAAAACAACTCCTGGTGGGGGACTCAATTTTGGGGATAGAACTGGGGGAGGGAGGGGAGAGGGAGGTAAGGTGCCTGCCAGGTGCCATGGCTTGTAGGGACAGGGAGTGAATCCTCAGGATCATAGAAACAAATGGGAATAGGATCAGAGCAGTGCAGGAGGAGTTTGTGGAGTTGGGGAGGAGCCTTAGACAAGGAGCACACATGGTAACCTTCTCGGAGGTGCTACCTGTGTATTGCATGGGTGAGGCTAGGGTGCTCTGCACCATGGGATTCAATCAATGGTTGAAAAACTGGTGCAGAGCTCAGAGTTTTCGATTCATTGGGGAATGGGAGTCCACCTGGAAGGATGCAGGCTTATACTGGTGTGATGGTCTGCATCTGTCCAGGGAGGAAAACAGGATCCTAGGTGATAGGTTAAAATGCTTCATTGGCAAGCATTTAAACAAGTCAAGGGGGAGGCACTGGAAAGGAGCAGAAGGAGGAGGAGTAGCTCTATACATAAGGGAAGGTATCAAAGCAATGGAACTAAAGGGTAAACAGGGAGGAGAGGAGGCACTGTGGGTCACACTGGAGACAGAAATGGCACCACAACCCACATGAGGGTTGTATACAGACCCCCATCTCAGGTGGAGGAAATGTACAAAGAAATGATAGAAGGCATCCTTAGGATGGCAGAAAAAGGGGCGATATTGTTGATGTGGGACCTGAATATGCCAGATGTTAACATGAGCACCTTTGCTTCAGCCACATCCAAGAGCAGGATCATTCTGAATGCCCTACAGGGGGCATGCCTCAGACAACTAGTGTTGGAACCCACTCAGGAAGGAGCAATCTTAGACCTGGTACTCTCAAATGGGGCTGGAGAGAGGATCTCAGATTTAGAAGTAGGTAGCCGTCTGGGAACAAGTGATCACCAAACAGTGTGGTTCATGATTAACACAATCGTAGAGTCAAGCCATACAAAAGTGAGGGTATTGGAGTTTAGGAGGGCTGACTTTGGCAAAATGGGAGAGTGCCTCAGAAAAGCACTAGCAAATGGGCAAGAAGGAGTGGTGGAGGAACAATGGGGAAATATGAAAACTGTCATCACAGAGGCAACAAGCCTTTGTGTGAAGCAAATAAACAAATGAAAACAGAGGAGACATGGCTTGGCTCTGATCTCAATGGACGCCTAGAGTGAACACTTTCCAATTCCTCTGGTTTTCTCTGCGATCTGCACTGTCCAAACAACTCCAACACATTGGTGTAGTAGAGGATCTTATACCAGGAACCAACAGGATTATTATTTTTATACTTAGATTTACTTCTACAGTGGATGATACAACATTATTGCACTTGGAATGGCACAATGCAATCAGCCCGATGTCTCCACAGGGCTGTTCATGCAGCAAATGAACTGAAATGTTCACAGCCCTTCTTAAACAAATGGCTGAAGTCACTCTTACCTCGAACAAAACCACAAATACCATCCAACAACTAGAAGCCAGGATTGGTATAACTGATAAAAAAGCAGACCAAAACGCTGAGGCAATTGAACGACTTATAACAATCTGTGGTGTTACAGAAACTTGGTTCCATGATGATAGCTGGAACACTAATATACAGGGTTACAACAAAATTATCAAAAATAGAAAAGGAACAAATGGGGGAGGAATAGCCCTCTATATATCTGAGAACTATACCTTTCATTCTATTGCCCCAAAACATACCTCCAGAAATGATAATGAGATCATATGGGCAGAAATATTACTACCTAATACAAAACTGTGTGTTGGTTTCACTTATAAGGCTCCTAACCTCAATAATGACCAGAACACAGACTTTATAAAAACAATTGAAGAATTCCAACCAACAAATAATTACTGTATATACTTATGGGAGACTTTAATTTCCCTAAAATTAACTGGGTTACATCCACATGTAGTGGTAATATTGATTAGGAGTTCTTAGAAGTTACTGTCAATCAAAATCTAGATCAAATCATAAAAACTGGAACTAGAAATAATAACATCCTAGATATTGTACTTACTAATATGGGCAGTAAAATCTCAGAACCAAGTATATTAGCACCTTTGGGTAACAGCGATCATAATATAATTAAATACCACATTAAAACTAAAACAGTAACCACCAAAGGGAACACTCTTGTCAGGGATTTTGTTAGAACTAATCATGCAAAAATAAATAATTACCTTAAATTATAGGACTGGGAGTCGGATTTTTCTGAATTAAATGCCGAACAGGTCTGGTCTCTCATTCTGGACAAAATAAACCTATCCGTTGATACCTGGGCCCCTAAGAGAAATAAATACTCTAATGGGTATAGAATGCCAACTTGGTGGAATAATACAATTAAAAGGACAATTAATAAAAGACATAAAAGCTATAGGATGTATAAACAAAAATCAAAATTAAATAACTGGAATACTTACAGAAAGCTTTCTAATAAAGTAAAACATCTCATAAGGAAAGCAAAGACAGAATCAGAAAATAGACTAGCAATAGACACAGGTGACAACAAAGAGAAATTATACAGCTACATAGGATCTCTCAGAAGTACTTAACCAACTTTGGGTCCACTTCAAACTAAAACTGGTATTATTACTGATGAAACTCAGATGGCAATAGAATTTAATAATTATTTTTGCTCCATTTTCACACCTAAAGAAAATGCCCCCTTAAAGGATTTAATAACTACTCCTAACAATACTCATATAAACCAAATTACAATAGAGGAAACTATAAAAGCAATAAACAACCTCAATTCTAATTCCTCCCCAGGACCAGATGAAATTCACCCAAGGTTCCTCAAGGAAACAGTAAAGTAAATTGCAGGTCCACTAACTAGATTGTATAACGTGTCATTAGTAGAAGGTCTGTGTGTTTCAACATGGAAAAAATCCACAGTGATTCCGATATATAAATCAGGTATTAAAATAGAGGTCTCCAACTATAGATCTATAAGTCTAACCTCCGTTGTAGGAAAAACTTTTGAAAGGCTTATTCTGCAAAGAATTGAAGAACATATAAAATCTTATAACCTACAAGATATCACACAGCATGGCTTTACAAGAGGAAAATCATGTCTAACTAATCATTTACAATTCTTTGAAAACATTAGTGCATCTCTGGATGCGGGACCATCTGTGGACATAATTTTCCTTGATTTTGTAAAGGCATTCGACAGTCTCCCATGGTATTCTAATTCTACATATGAGCAATCTTGCTTTCCCCTAAGTACTTAAAAACTGGGTTGAATCTTGGTTAAAAGAACATGAACAGCATACCTCGATTAAGGGATTTATATCACCCTGGGTTGGTGTTTCTAGTGGGGTACCACAGGGATCGGTACTTGGCCCTGTCTTGTTTGACATTCTAATTTCATCCATGTAGTCTTCAAATAACACCTGGATGACTAAGTACACAGATGACTGCAAAATTGACTATATTGTTAATTCCCTAGAGGCAGCTGAAAATTTTCAGAGGGGAGATATTTTCCTTGGAACTATGGGCTGAGAAGAACAAAATGAAATTTAATGCACTGAAATGCAAAGTCATGCATTTGGGTCACAATAATCAAAAACATAAATACTTTCTCAACAAAACTCCTTTGCAACAAACAGATAACGAAATCGATCTGGGAGTAGTTATAGAAAATAAAATGAATTTTGATAATAATACCATAACTAAAGTCAAAAATTGTCAAAGAATTCTTGGATGTATTTTTAAAAACATAAAGAGCAGGCAACCAACACTTATTACACCCTTATACAAGAGCTTGGTCAGATCACACTTGGATTACTGTGCTCCTTTTTCTGTTCCACAATCAATTAGAGGAAAAAAATTAGTCGAAGGAGTTCAGAGAAAAATGACAAAAAAAATTTCTGGAATGGAAAATAAGACCTATGGGCAAGATCACGCTAGCGGCAGCAGTCGGGGAGACATCAGAAACGGGACCACCCTCAAGAAAGGATTGGGGATCTGCCATTTTCACCACCAGAACTCTTGGAGGACTCTCTCTCTCCTGATTCTCCACACCAAACCAATTTGCTCCACTAACGCCCGTAGATACGTCCGAATCTGCTGATCATCAGAGCCTCTTGGAGGAAGAGATGACACACAATGTCATAGGCCTGAGGATTATATTCAGGGACAAAACACAATGCAATCCCCTGACACAAACTTCAGTGCAGACTGGCCCTGTCAGACTGTCGGACTGCCGGACTATACCCCATGCAGTCCAGACACAAGAGAACATTGTGGCCGAATGGACACAGCAAGCGCCTTCAGATGCTGAACTGCTTCAGGCTGCGGATCAATCGGATCCGTCATAGATAAGTGTCCATGTTTCTGTTCACTTGTATTTTCCATAGCATGCATGGCCTGGTTGGGACCTGGGGTGATGGCTCCTGATTATTAATAACCCTTTTCTGTTCTAGGGATGAACCACTGTGTATCACTCGCTTTAACGATGGTTCGGGCAGAATCCCAAAGGTCCCTGAACCTGAATCGTACATGACACTGGAAAAAATCTCAGGGCTCTACTAAACATTAATATACATTCACAAATGATGTTTTTCCAGTTCTACATTACTTTCCAAGGGCTAGCAGGTTGCCCAATTATAAGCCCTCATACGATTTACTTTTTTTTTTAATTCCAATACTGGGGGGGGAGATGAGCGATGATGGTTACTTACACACTATTGACTTATAGATATGGTACCACTTAACTATTTAATTTATAACTGCAATCTAACTCCATACAGATGTTAAGTTGGAACTGGACATGCTGAACCTCACTCTGGTCCTTGAATCCTTGCCTTTTACCCCTCCTGTGTATGGACTCACACGCCTGCTGGCCATTTCAGTCTACGCCTACTTCTGACCTCTGGCTACACATCTATAAAACTAGATGTCACTGGCGGACATTCCTGACCCATTATATCCAACCCCTGGGGAAAAGTGTCTTCCACGCTGGGTTTGACCATAGTGTTAGGGATCTTGACTCACCCACTCCCCCTGACTGGCTCAGTGGGTAGGCCGAAGAGGTCAACACAACCTCGGCCTAAACGACCCGCCACTGCCATTGTGCAAGGTTGTGCACTCAATGTAAATAGTTTAGATATTCTGTTTACTACTGTGTTATCACTGTCATTCCTAATTACTGTAATATTACTAACTGGTATGCCTGAAAGTATGCTTATTTATGTTTTTACTGCTTCAACCAACACCGCCCTGAACCTACGATGTAGCACGATACAGGACCTGGTGTCAACCCTTTCCTCTGATGTAATTCCTCCATGGTCTATTGATACTTTAATCTGGTTACCATGCTCCTATACAGCCCTGATTATGGGTGAAACATCCATTATAACGGAACGTCAGGGGCCTTAATTCTACGTCTAAAAGAAAACAAGTCCTAACTCATTTAAAGAGGCTAAAAACTCAGATTGCCTTCCTCCAGGAAACCAAATTAAACAAACAAGATCACAAATACCTGGTGAAGGACTGGGTGAGGCTGGAAGTACATGCCAGTGCCCCAACAAAAAAGAGAGGATTGGCCATTCTAATTCACAGATCTCTTCACCGGACAATCCTGCATAGCAAAGCTGACCTTCAAGGTAGGTGGGTGATAGCCATATTGGACACGCCGCATGGCCAAATTCTTGTTGTCAGTATATATGCTCCAAATGAGGATAATCCCCTCCTTCTTCTTAGACCTTAATGCTAAACTGGGGACAATGACAAAGCCTGATATGCCAGTGCTGGTGGGAGGTGATTTCAATTTAAGCCTCATCCCTACCCTGGACAGAAGTGACCAGGGGAAAGAATTCCATACCCGGGCAGTACAGACCACACTAGATCTTAGCTCTGAACATCGGTTAGTTGATATTTGGAGACTAGTTCATCCCACTGAGCATGACTACATTTTCCAGTCAGGCGTACATGGCTCTTTCAGTAGGCTGGAGTTTTGGCTAATATCCCAAAATCTTACACCCTGCACCTTAGAAGTCAACATTCTCCCCATGATTTTATCAGATCATGCCCCTGTGCAGCTAATCCTGCTGTGGGGCCCAACCACTCTGCGGTCCTCATCTTGGAGACTAGACCCCCTTCTTATGCAGGACCCAAAATTCATTGAGTGGGTCAAATCCAAAACTCAACTCTTTTTACAAGAGAATCCCATCTCTGAGACCTCAGCTCCAAATACCTGGGAGGCATATATTCAGCCACTATGCATGGAAAAATCATTGGGTATGCTACTCACAGTAGACACTGTAAGGAAACAGAACTTTCTCAGTTAGAAAATGAGTTATTAGCTGCAGAATAGGAGTTAAAGGCCCTACCCCAACCCTCCCCTCACTGTGAATGCGGAAGAAGAGTCTTACAAATACGCATAAAAATTAATGAATTAATTTCCAGAAAAGCAGACCTTGCCCTTCTCAGAATACGGCACAAGTACTGGGAGGGAGGATACAAAAATGGAAGGGTTTTAGCTTACCAAATTCACAAACAACAAGCATGCAGATACATAGCTGGGCTAAAAAAAAACAAATACTGGAACCATTCAAACTGACCCCCAAAAAGTGAATGAAATTATGGCCTCATTTTACTCTCAACTATATACATCTTCCAGACCAGTTGCTACCTCAGAAACCCAGGCCTTTCTTCATTCCACTAGGTTACCTAAATTATCTTCCCCTCAGAAAGACATTTTAGAAGCCCCCCTCACTCCTCAAGAAGCCTCCACAGCTCTGATGGCTCTTAAAACAGGGAAGGCGCCAGGAGGAGATTTTTTTGGTGGATTTTCTCCAGGCAATGTCCCTTATGATTTCCCCCTTATTATGCCATGTATTTACAGAAGCGCAGACCCAAGGCATTTTGCCACAATCTCTTAGAGAAGCCACCATCACCATCCTCCCCAAAAAAGCAAATCCCCCGAGGAGGCGGCTAGTTATCGCCCCATTTCATTGATTAATGTCGACAGTAAAGTGTATGCTAGGGTGCTGGCTAACAGGCTGAATCCGATACTCACACACCTCATACACCCCTCTCAAGTGGGATTTGTGAAAGGTATATACAGTACAAACCACCTTCGAACTCTTCTCAGTCTCATTCACCTAGCAAAAACTGAGTCCACACCCATGGCTGCATTGATGATAGACTTTGAGAAGACTTTCAATTCTGTCGAATGGGACTACCTTCATGATGTCCTTCATCACTTTGGATTTGGGCCCTGATTCAGAACAGCCATAACAATCCTATACACATCTCCCCAGGCAAAGGTACTCACTAACTCTATAATATCAGAAACATTCCAACTGTACAGAAGAACCAGACAGGGCTGCCCACTCTCCCTCTTACTATTTCTCCTAGCAGTAGAACCCATGGCAGCAGCAATTCGGTAACACCCTCCCATATCAGGCATAGGGTCAGGACAGCCTCAACCCTCTACCTTAATGTATGAGGACAATTTATTGATGATACTAGGAGATGCTATGAAATCTATCCCCCCTCCTCTGTTAAAGCACTTCTCTAATATCTCTGGGCTCAAAATTAATAAAGCCAAAATAGAGATTCTCCCTTAACTCTAAATGTCTCCCCATAGCATGTCCCACCTTGGCCTAAAATGGTCCCAACATACCATTACTTACCTGGGCATTAAAGTAGGAGCCAACCTTAGAAAATGGTGGGACAACAACCTAGCCCCCCTAATATTCAACTGCAAAATAGAACTAGACCAAATATCTCATCTCAATCTTACTCTTGCTGTCAAAATCGCTGCCTTTAAGATGTCTATTGCACCCAGGTTCTTCCACTTATTATCTCATATCCCTCTACTTCTCCCCAAACCATGGCTCCTTACAATGGATAAAATGATTGGCTCTTTTCTCTGGGGTAAGGACAAACCCTGTTTGGCAATAACTTTATTCGCGTACACTGGAAATAAGGGGGCTGAGGTCTCCCCTGGATGGAGGGCTTAAAACAGCCTACCAATGCTCCCAAATTATGAAATGGTTCCAACCCTACTCTAAAGACTCCCCTCAGTGGCTACTAATGGAACAAACACTTAGTGGCTCTCCCATTGCAGCTACTATGTTATGGTCTGGGACACCACAGGATCTCCTATCACATCCCACAATTGGTCTTTCGCTCAAATATTGGAGATCCCTTCACAACAAGTTTAAGATCACTGATCTCCCCCTTTTAAATACTCCTCTATGGAACAACTCGAATATCACTATAGGTGGTCTCTCTATAATCTAGACCAAATGGCATGGCAAGGGCATTCTTTTCTTAAAAGATGTATTAATGAAAGGCTCCTTAATGGTGGACACCTTCCAACAACTGCAGCACAAATGGAATTTACCCACCTCTGACTTCTGGAAATTTCTTCAACTTAGAGATGCTCTAAAGCCATTGCTGTGAAAAGGAGATCTTTCAAATGACCTAGTACCCCCAATACATACATGGCTTACCCTTAAAAAAGGTATGGCCGGGAAACTGTATGCACTAATAAGGGACACCCTGCCCTCCCCAACTCAGTCTTCCAAGACCAAATGTGAAAAGGTTTTGCAAATATCAATTACAGACCAGCAATGGAAGCAATGCTGGCAGGTAGGTCATACTGCCTATGCAGATGCCCAGAGCAGACTTATTCACAATAAAATATTACATTCATGGTACAGAACTCCTACTATGCTTATGAAGACGAAATTACTCCTTCATGACAAATGTTGGAGGTGTCTCCAACCTGGAGGAAACCTCTACCATATCCTTTGGCTTTGCCCCTTGATTTCAGAAACTTGGAAATCAACTCTTCAAACAGCAAGTAATGTCCTGCAATGCACTATCCCCCCAGCACTCCCCTTATGCTACTAGACCTGAAATCTGAAGTCCCCAATCTAAACCCCCACAAATTCAGATGGCTAATGCTACTCAGTAAGCAAGTGAAATGAATCCTCCTTAAAAACTGGAGAAGCCCCACAACACCCAATGTGACCGAAATACTATCAATGTTTACTACTATACTTGAACTGGATAGATGCTCCTTTTTACGTTCGCTTGCGCGCATGCACAAGGAACGTCTTGGGAGAATGGGACACTTTGGAGGTGTGCCCCTCCCCTGCAATCTCCTGCTCCATTGAGCAGGCGTGGCAGTCCTGCACCAATCCGACATGGTGCTGTGTATGACAGCGGTGGTCTTCTCTTCAAAGAAAACCACCGCTGTCATACACAACACCGTCACGCCGCCCCAATCTTTGCTGCCACGCTGGGCCCACCCAGCATGGCCAACGTCCGCGTCATCTGCCGACAGAGGTGCCCAATCCCTATCGGCTCCAAAACCCTCAACCATCCTTCTGCCATGCTGGGAGCCCACCCCAGCGTGGTAAACGTCCCGTCGTCTTTTTTTTTTAAAACCTGTAAATTGAAAGCGGTCCCAGGCGCTTCTCCAGGCCCCCTCCCACAACCCGCACCCACCCACTGTGCCCGCCTCCCACCCCCTCACCCCATACTTACCTCCGGAGCTCAGCGCGGCGATCTTCGGTGGACCGGGAACATGTCTGCACTCTTCAAAGCTGACCGCGAACTGAGGAAATGCCGGTAAGCTGTATAATGGGCTAGATAGGGGTTTTCAACTTTATTGCATATCTCAGGCATTTTGTGGAATTTTTGCACCAAATTTTCAACATGGGGTTTTTGGGACCCCTTCTCATGAATGATGTCACTGTCATGGCGTTATTCGGGCCCGAAGGGTGATTTCGCAGTCACTGCGTGAAATCACCTTCAGGCCTGTCAATGCCATGACATATTTATCATTCATGAAAGACCAATATCAATTGAAATTCATGCATCCACATGACTGTTTCTGGCGTCGGTTGCGCAGTTCCTCGCGGGCTCGTAGGTTCGTAATTTTCAATATTTTCACTACAGATTTACAACATTGCCATTTTACCACACCTCCTTATGAGCAGTACAGCTGTCATTTTCACATCCTGTCAAAGCGTGTTTCCGCCATGTAGCACACAATGGCACAGTCGGTGTGCGAAATCAATGTATGGGACACATTAAGAAAATCACCATGACACTGTTCATTAGCAGAGGTCTTAAAATGGCTATGTTGAAAATTTGGTGAAAAATTCCTAAAATGACTGTTTCTGAGCAGCGCGCTCGCAGTTCCTACACACACTCGAGGGTTTGCGAATTTTCAATATTTACTCCAGATTTTCAACATTGCCATTTTACCACCTTCTTATGAGGCAGTATAGCTGTCATTTTCATATCTCACCCAAAGCGTGTTTCCGCCATGTAGCGCACAACGTGGCACAGTCGGTGTGCGAAATCAATGTATGGGACACATTAAGAAAATCACAGTGACACTGTTCATGAGCAGAGGTCTTAAAATGACTGTGTTGAAATTTGTTGAAAAAAATTCCCTAAAAATGACTGTTTCTGATAGATGCGCAGTTCCTCATGCTAAATGCGTTTCTGCGAATTTTCAATATTTTCATGCCAGATTTTTCAACATTGCCATTTTACCATACCTCCTCATGATCAGTACAGCTGTCATTTTTCACATCGTGCCCAAAACGTGTTTCCGCCCATGTAGCGCACAATAGCGCAGTCGGTGTGCAAACTCAATGTATGGGACACATTAAGAAAATCACAGTGACTCTGTTCATGAGCAGAGGTCTTAAAGTGGCTGTGTTGAAAATGTGGTGAAAAAATTCCTAAAAATGACTGTTTTACAAGCGTGCGTTGCGCAGTTCCTATGCACACTCGTAAGTTTGTGAATTTTCAATATTTTCACTACTGATTTTCAACATTGCCATTTTACCACACCTCCTTATCAGCAGTATAGCTGTCATTTTTCACATCCTGCCCAAAATGTGTTTCTGTCCATGTAGCGCACAATGGCGCAGTCGGTGTCTTAATCATCATATGGGACACATAAAAAACACAGTGACACTGTTCATGAGCAGAGGTCTTAAAATGGCTATGCTGAAAATTTGGTGAAAAAATTCCTAAAAATGACTGTTTTACAAAGCCGCGTTGAGCGGTTCCTACGCACGCTCGTAAGTTCGCGAATTTTCAATATTTGCACTCCAATGCCTTCCAAATACCTAAACAGCACATAGAAGCAAGCAACATTCAGCATTGACAAATGCTTGTACTTCTTTGTCACTGATTTTTTTAAGCCATGTCCAAGTGCCAAATACCACTGCAAATACCTGCCAGCGAACATTCGGCATTGACAAATGCTTGTTGATAGAAGGGCAATGACTAAATTTCCATCTTTGCTGGGCCCCTTACATGGCCTACTTGGCTGCAAGAGCTGGTGTCGATTGAACTTTCTCCTATGTTAACTACTTGATTCCCTTCATGCCAAAGTTATGCTTAATATAGCTACTTGCTTATAATTGTAATAATGATTTCATATCATAACTCTACCCAAAGTACAGGGTGACAGTGTTGTAAAAAGTTATTCTCTTTATAGTTTAATCTAGACACTATTAAGAGATAGGTTTATACTCTCCCTAAGTAACAAATTATAAAGTTACTACTGCTAGTTGTATATTGTTATTTTACCTCTGTTTCCTACAGACAATGCCAATACAGAGAAAAAAACAATCTAGTACTTTTCCAACCATTAATGTAATATTTTCCCTTCGTAACTCTGTGGTACCATTCTATCATTTTTCCTCAGGCATTTCCTTTGAATCAGCCGTTGAAAGGTACATCTACCGAATTATATGAAGCTATGTCTAGTCAGCAGGAGTACCTCCTTGTGGTCTGGAATTCTCTGCTGCAGCTGAGGTAAGTGCCTGTATTAAAGACTAGATGTAACTGCTTTTCGTTCTACATATGAAGAAAAATTCTACAATACGTGTTGACCTAGGTACTCTATGTTGTCACCACTGAATAAACTGTTATGTTCTGTTTGTTATATTTAATTTCTGTATTTTGTATGTTAAAACAATAAAAGATTTAACTGAAAAAAATGAAAACGAATTAAAAAAACACTATGTTTCTCAAAAGATGTGGCTAGGAAGGTTAGGGAGAAAAAGATAGCATTCAGGAAGTATAAGGAAACATAAAAGGAGTAGGACAGAAAACTGTGCGGTTAAAGCAGAAGGAAGCTGGGAAGGCAGTCAGAATAGCAAAGGCCAAAACCAAGGAAAAGATAGCCAACTTGGTTAAGAAGGGGGGCTAAAACCTTTTATAGGTACAGTACATTAGGGAGCGAATGAAGACCAAGGAAGGTATAGTGCTCAGTATTCACAAAAGAAGAGGAGGGGGAGGTACCTAATCCAATCAATAGAAGAACTCTGGATGGGGGGTTGATACTAGTTCATTCACAGAAGAAAGAGTTCTGAATGAACTCATAAAACTGAAGATGGACAAAGCAATGGGGCCTGATGGGATCACCCCAGAATTCTAAAAGAACTAAGGGGAGAACTAGTGACACCACTGACTACCCTTTTTAACAATTCATGGAAGGATGGTGTGGTACCTGAGGACTGGAGGAGGGTGGATGTGATTCCCCTTCACAAAAGTGGGAGCAACGCAGAAGCAGGAAACCACAGACCTGTTAGCTTGACCTCAGTGGTAGGGAAAATGATGGAGTCACTTCTGAAAGAAAGAATTGTTGTGCACCTAGAGGCCAGCAGGGCACAGGACCCAAGGCAGAATGGAGTCACAGCGGGAAGGTCATGTCAGATGAATCTAATAGATTTATTTGACTGGGTGACCTAAGTAGTGGACCAGGGAGGGGCTGTGGACATGGCCAATCTAGACTTTAGCAATGCATTTGACACAGTCCCACACAAAAGATTAATAAACAAATTAGCTAGCCTGGGAGTCGGTCCCAGGGTGGTAGCCTGGGTAAAAAATTGGCTGGACAACAGGACACAGATGGTAATAGTAAACGGAGTCCACTCCAAAGAAAGGGATCTTACTAGTGGTGTACCCCAGGGTTCAGTACCAGGACTGGTCCTTTTTAATGCCTTTATAAATGACATTGCAGAGGGACTGGAAGGAAATGTATGCCTCTTTGCAGACAACACAAAGATCTGCAACAGGGTTGATCCACAAGGGGGGTGGAAAGGATGAGAAGGGACTTGACAAGGTTGGAAGAATGGTCAAAAGTATGGTAGCTTATATTTAATGCGAAGAAGTGCAAAGTAATGCACCTGAGAAACCCAAACCCAAGGGAAGAGTACACAAGGGGGGGTACTAACAACAAAAATTGAAAGGGACCTGGGGGTAGTCATATCAGATGACCTAAAGGTAAGCAAGCAAAGTGAGAAGGCAGTAAGGAGGGCTGGGGGATACTGGGATGTATTGTATAGGGAGAGGCATCACCAGTAGAAAACAGGAAGTTGTTATACCTCTGTACAGACAGTTGGTGAGAACCCATCTGGAGTACTGCGTGCAGTTCTGTAGACACCATCTCCACAAGGACATAGACAGGATGGAGGCAGTCCAGAGGAGGGCAACTAAATTGGTGCAGGGTCTGCACCAGAAGCAATACGAAGAGAGACTAAAGAAGTTTAATATGTACACCCTCGAGGAAAGGAGGAAAGGGGACATAATAGAAATTTTCAAGTACCTCAAGGGAATCAACAAAGTCCAAGAGGGTAGCACCTTTCAGAAAAACAGATGTGCAAGAACAAGGGGGCACAATTTGAAGATAGAGGGGGGGACGGCTCAGGGGCAACGTGAGGAAGTATTTTTTCACAGAGAGGGTGGTGGACACATGGAATGGCCTTCTTGAAGAGGTTGTGGGGTCAAAAACAGTGGGGGGATTCAAGAATGCATGGGACAGACATAAGGCAATTCTGTTGGGGGATAGGAAGAAGAAAGAGTAGGCTGTTGGTTAACTAGGATCTGCAGCTTATCCATTAGATAGAGAAGTGGGCAGACTGGGTGGGCCAAGCGGTCCTTATCTGCCATCAGAGTCTATGTTTCTATGTTTATAATACAGGAGAAGCTCAATCCCTTTCTTCAGAAAAACGGACTTAATTAAAAAAGTAATAAGGGAAGGTCAATCATGTCAAGCTAATCTGATTACATTTTTCACAAAAGTCTCAAGGAAAATTGACAGGGGTAAGCAAGTAAATGTTTTGATAAGGTATCACACAGTAAGTAAGTAAGTAGATCACTGGTGCAGACAGGGGTACCATTACCAGTCTGGAGTTGGGCGTAGGTATGGCTAACAGAAATCAGAGGGTCAGCATGGAACAAGAATCATCAGGATGGACACCCACAGGGAGCAAAGTCTTACAAGGGGCCAGTATTAGCACAAAAACACTATACAGTATTCATCAGGGAGCTTGAATTGGACTAAGTAGCTGAGTAAGTTTACTGAGGACACCAGTAGCGTAAGCAAAGTGGCTATAAAGCAGGGTTAAGGAATTACAGGAATACCTGTGTAAATAAGGCAAGTGGGTGGAACTGTGGCTAATAAAGTCTGTCTTCAACCACTTCAAAGTAATATACTTTGGACATGGTCATTGCAGAGCACAGAATAAATGAGGGAACCTGACACTTAAGACAGTACCTTCTGTAAGAGAGGTAGGGGTATTAAAAAACTGGACTAGAAAAGTACAAATCATAGCTAAAGGGTATCATTAACAACTAATACTGTGCTGTGAAAATGTCAAAAGGAACTTTGTACACCAAAAGATGTAATATTACTGTTCTACTGATCATATATGAGGCCACATCTGTAGTACTGTGCCCAGTTGTGGTCACTGTTTTTTTCTGTATACATTTTATCATCATCGGTCAGGGCAGGCTGGCTCCCCTCTGCTCTGCCCCCACCGCCCCAACCAGTAACTACCTCCCCAGGACTTATCTATCAGCTACATTCCCCCATGGATTGCCCCCATGGCAGGTCCTGGCAGTGACGAAGGTTGGGGGGGAGGGTCAGCATGGCTAAGCATCATATACACCTGCACCATTTTCTATTTTCCACCATTTGTTTCCCTATTCCCCATAACTGGGGCATGCACGTCAGTGCATATGTACAGAGGCATGCACACATCACAGAATCCTGCAGCTCCCTTCCTTTACTTGCCAATCCTGTCTGGCATTACCTCTCAGGCCTTCACCAGGTGATGGACTTGTGGCAGTGCTGACATGCCCTCCCACCCAGGAGAGGAGAGCAGTCCATGGGACACTCAATCCTCTCCCCACCCAGCTGACCCCAGCAACCTGTGCTCAGTCTCAAACACATGTTGCACTTCCCAGTGTGCCAGGAGGTAAAGCATTCAGTGCCTCAGCCCTCCACCCCATCAGGCCGGCCCTTCTGGTGTCTATATTGAAGAAGCGAAGTGCATGAACTAGAGAGGGTACAGAGCAAGGCAACAACAGTAATCAAACAGATGTAGGAAACAGACTGCCAGGGGAAGTTAAGGGAAATATGAATGTTGTCAAGTGAACTATGAATGTTGTAAGGACTGGATTTCTGCAAAACACCATCACCAAGTATCTGCATTTTCATTTTAAAATCAACGTTTTGGAATCTATCCCAAGCAAAACATAAGTCAATCAACCAAGTCTGACAAACTCAGTGACTCTGGGTCCTGCTTGAATCCACATTTTCATCTGACCTTCTCCTAAAGGATCTGTGTGTGGGCTTTTCAACAACCTCTTTGAATGACAAAGGAAACATAGAAACAAAAGGATTTCATATCCTGCATATGTGCATGCACAGTTCATCACCTTCAGGCATTTTAACACATTCTGTGACTCTGGACCTCAGTAGTTGATCATTTCTTTTGGTTTTTGACTTAACCACCAGGTATCAGCATTTTCAATTGAAATCAACTTTTAATGTACTTGTCTCTAAGGGCTATCTATCCAACAACCAAAGCTGACCTTCATAAAACATCTAATACTGCTGCTACTACTTATGTCAGGAAACGTACACCCTAACCCTGGCCCTCCCCCACGAGTTGATGCCAAAGAACAAGTCAAGGCTGGGACACTCTCCTTGGCAAGTATCAACATCTGTAGCCTCCTCAATAAACTTTACTCCCTCACAGCCTGGACAGCACATCACAACCCTGATATTCTGTCCATAATTGAGACATGGCTTTCCCCAAAGATCCCAGACTCAGCAATATTAATCCCAGAGTATACAGTCTTCAGGAAAGACAGGCTGTCCAGGAGAGGTGGAGGCTGTGCACTTTACCTAAAAGAATCTCTTAAGGGTCATGTTTTCAGTGAGCCTCTCCCTGAGAATGACATCCAGGTCCTTGCCATGAAGATACTGCTTGAAGCACAAAACAAAAACCTGACAGTGGTATCAATCTATATCCCTTCAATTTGACCAATCAAGGGCTAAACCCCATACTAGACTTCATACACTCATTTAATCAAAATGCAGAAACAATCCTGCTTGGTGACTTCAATGTGAACTGGTCCTCCCCCAGTGCGAACAAATATAAGGATGCACTGACTGTTGCTAACTTCTTGCAAATGGTCCAATCACCCACAAGAGTGAACTACAGAACAGGTACTACCACCCTTCTGGACTGGGTTCTCATGAACCGCCCGGATCACATCACAAAAACAGTTGTTCTCTCCGATAGTTTAAGCAACCACTCCCCAATCCTTTGCTCCTGGTCAAACAAATACACTAAGCCTCCTCTCAAAACTATTAACAGCAGGAGACTTATTCCTGGTCATCTTGGGTCTCTAAAAGCCCTCCTACAAGACCATGATTGGTCTCTAATAGACACAGCCTCCAACACTGACACTGCTCTTGAATATTTTATCCACAGCTTTAACAGCACCTGTGATGTCCATGCCCCATTCAAATACACAAGATTAAAGGTGTCAACAACCCTTGGTTTAACTCTGATCTTCTGGAACAGTTGATGCCCCGGGATCATCTTTGGCATCTGGCCAACTTCACTGGCACCCAGGCTGATACCCAGGCTTACAAAGCAGCAAGAAATGCCTGTACTAGAGCAATTCGAAACAAAAAGGCAAGATACTACAGAAGCGCACTCGCTAACTCATGGAAAGACGGGAAGAAGTTTTGAGTGAATCCTTCTGAAGTTACAGGGCATATCCCCAAAGTACCACTCTCTATGCTCAACGTAAATGGCAGCCTCACTCTGGACCAGGTCACCATGGCTAACGCTTTTAATGCGGCATTCACCGATCTTAGTCATGTGCTTCCTCCAACCTTCTTTGAACCCCCCCCAACGGACTCTCCAGGCTTGGACAAAGCAAAAATAACACAGGGCCATCCACCTTTCTACTTTAAAACTATCTCGGAGGCCCTAGCCAAAAAACAACTGCTCAAAGTGCTTGGGAGGTCCAGATTCAGTGGCGAATCCTTAGACCTGAAACTCCTTGCCCTCACCATTGACAAAGTCCTGACCCTGCTCACCAAAATCCTCAACCAATCCCTAATGCATTCTCAGTTTCCCCAAATATGGAAATCTGCTGTTGTGACGTCAATTCACAAAATTGGGGTTAAGACCCTAACCTCTAATTACAGACCCATCTCCATTCTTCCCCCCTCTCAAAAGCAATGGAGAGAATAGTTGCTGATCAACTTACAAAATACCTTGCAAACCATAACCTGCAATGTCAGAAGCAGCATGGTTTGCAAAAAGGACATAGTACCACCACAGCTGTCCTTGAATTCACCACTTACATCCATAATGCTCTGGATCAAGGACATCTTGTCAGCTCCACCTTCATCGATTTGACAAAGGCGTTCGACACTGTCAACCATCCCTGCTACTTGAACAATTATCTTGCCTTGGCCTCTCAGATGATGCCACACGTTTGTTCCAAAGCTACCTTAGTGACCAAACCCAACAGGTCAGAGTTGGTGAGTCCCTCTCACCCTCCCGTCCGACTCACTCTGGAGTCCCCCAAGGGTCCATCTTGGGTCCTTTGCTTTTCAGTATTTTTCTGAACAGTCTCCCTGTGTCATGCCCTAATAGACTCCTGTTATATGCAGTTGATGCAGTTATTTCACCTCCCACCCTGATCCCCTTCCTCCTACAACTGCAACTGCAAACGAGCTTTACACAAGTGGAGACATTGTTTAAATCTCAAAAACTCATACTAAATCACAAAAAAACTAAAACAATGATGTTTCATGGCATTCATAACAAACATCAAAGCAAATGTCTATCTATCTCAAACAGTGAAGGGACGTTACTTGAACATGTTCGGCTGTTTAAATGCCTGGGAGTTACAGCACCTTGTCTTACTCTGAACACATTGAGAGCATTGCCAAGATCGTGAACACCCACGTAGGACTTCTCTTTAGACATAGGAGCTGTCTCACCAATGAAGCCCTAAGCACTGCCAATCAGAGCTCTGTTGTATCAATAATCGACTAAGGGCTTGTGATCTATGGTTCTGCTGCTGACACCACACTTCGACGAATAGCCATTGCCCTTAACAAGGCATGTCATCTACTGACCTCTGCTCCATGCCTCTCACATACCTGTGACATCTACAAGCAAGCAAACTGGCTCCAACTCCCCAGCAGACTCAAGTACCGAACCTGTATGCTAGCAAAAAAGATTACCTTAAATCTCCTACCCTCAAGAGTTCAATCCTTACTGGCCCCCCACTGCAGCCCCCGCCTAACCAGGAGCTCAGAATAGCTTACCTTTTCTGTTCTATGCTGTTGCACTACCCAAGGACAACACTCCTTTACATACAGAGCCTCATCCTGGTACAACTTACTTCCACCTGCTGTTACCAACAATACTACCCTGGGCACTTTCAAGAGCAACCTGCATCAGCGTCTTGTCACAATGGCTTCCTGTGAATGTTTCTCCTAACTAAACTTACTCTCCTTCCCTCTAATTCCCCCCCTCTAAGACCCTCCCACCTTTACCCCCAACTATCTCCTATCTCCTCCCTTTTTATTTCCCCACTATTATCAACATTCTCTCCCCAAAGCTTCCTCTACATGTATCTACCATCTCTCCTAGCAGTTTCTAATTTATTTTAGTGAACCATATTACAACTGTGTTTTTCTATTATACATATGTTCTTAAATAATATACATACATTACTGTAACTTAACATACATACTGTGAATCATTGTACATATTACAGTAATTCCATATGAAAGCTTTAATGTACCTGACAAAGCCTATGGCTGCTTGAAACTGCTGTACTTATTATTGTCCTCACTATGTTCTGTATTGTTTCCCCAACATGGAACCTTTGTAAAAGAGCTTTGGCTCAAAGGTGCCTTCTGAAATAATAATAAATAAATAAATAAATAAATTAAAATAAAATAAAATAAATAGAGTGGGGGATACTTTGCAGAGAGCATTGCTATAATTAAGGGGGAGGAGGAGAAGAAGAAGAGAGAACATTGCTGCCATTAGATCTAGTGGAAGAGAGAAGAGGAGAGAGCATTGCTGCCATTATATGGATTAGAGGAGGAGAGAGCATTGCTGCCATTATATGGATTAGAGGAGGAGAGAGTATTGCTGCCATTTGGTAGGTGAGGGATGGGGAGGAGAAAGCTTTTAGTTTACTAAGTTGGGGGGTGGAACGGGGAGAAGAGAGGAGAGAGTAATCTAGCCTTTTGGTCTGGGGTAGAGGAGAGAGCTTTGCTGCCATTGTTTCCTCTGGGAGAAGGGGAGGCTGCCTGACATAGAAACATAGACAATGAGACTACAGAGACAAAAGGAAAAAAGTGAAAATAAATAAAGCTAGCTGAGCCACCATGATAGGCCAGTGGTAGCACATCAAGGTTTCTTGATGGCAACCTATGTTCAGGTGTCATCGTGAGATCACTCAGCCACTCTACAACAGCCCATGGTCAGAGGGTGCTGCAGATACCAGGGCTTTCAGGCTAGGGCAGGGAGGTACACATGAGCGAAAATGAAGAAAAGATGAAGCCAAGGTAAGAAAGATGAGTACCAAGCTAAAGATTTATTCAAAATGAGAAAGCTGAACAAGGAAACACTGAAACAGCAAAAAGGAAATAATCATACTGACACTGCAGATACTTAATGTTTGACATTTTAATGTATGGCAGTTTTAGGGGGTAGTAGTATGGGGACCCTCTATCTCCCCCCAAAGCCCACCACCCCAACTGTGACTATGTATGGGGCCCCTAATGACTGTTCACACAAGAAGGAGTCTTGGGTGCTCCATGGATAGGCTATGTCAGGCTCCATTTTGGGGAATAACTAATCTGCTGTGTGTTTGCTGCCAGCAGGTTGGGACAGGGAGTGCCTGTGAGTAGTCTACAATGTTGCATACAATGACACTAAGCCCTAAATAAATTTAGATAAATACAGCGAGCCAGAACAGCTGCTAAAAAGCGTAAAACTGGATGTTTAAGGGAAATTATATAATTTATGGTGATGTGGTGGGGGTTAAGAGTCTTCCTCACAGGCCATCCTTGCTGGCCCCCAAAACTATAATGTGCTGCAGAACTTTAAAGTTTGCCACAGAATTTGACCTAACAGTTGCAAGGAATATCAGAGTCCCTGCACAGAAGTTAGTCTACAGTGCTGCAGAGAACAGGTGGTCTTGAATATAATACATGGCTAAGGCTAGTAATTCATGTTGAGGAAACACTTTCCAAATTTGAAAATTCACAGGATTTGATTGACAGGTGTGATATTTCACTGCTAGCCATGGATTACCACAATTTTATTTACAGATTGCAATAATCCATAGCTAACTATGAATTATTGCCACCTGTCAATCAAACTCCATAAATCATCATAAGCTCTCAATTAAATCTCTGTTAGTTTTTTAAGCCCCACATTGCCCATTTTCCTTGTGCATTCTGTTTCTCTCTCTCTGACCTTGCACCTCTAATGGCTTCTTCTGAATAAGCTGCAGAAAATGACATTGGTATTCCTGTTTATTACTGCACAGTTGGATTAGCACTCAACAAGGGGCAACTGTGAGTTACAAGGTGATGATTCAATCTCAAAGTTCACAGAACATCACAATTCACTCAGCCTTTGGACTCATGAATTATTATGCACCTTAA
Source organism: Neoceratodus forsteri (assembly GCA_016271365.2). Classification (NCBI taxonomy): domain Eukaryota; kingdom Metazoa; phylum Chordata; order Ceratodontiformes; family Ceratodontidae; genus Neoceratodus; species Neoceratodus forsteri. The sequence continues at coordinate 716,720,061 of CM028132.1, read as the reverse complement.
ACCCCTTAATTGAATTGTCACTTTGTAACTCATACTTGCCCATCATTTTTTCTTTCTGTAATTTAATACACAATGAATGAAGGCATAGTTCAAAAAGTACTTAGAATCTTAAACATAGCAAATTTAGGGCCAGATATTCAAAACTTTGCACCAGGCAAAAAATGTTTGCGCAGGTTAAGCGCAGGATTAGCGTGGATTTGCTATATTCAAAAGGCCAAATAGCACACGCAACCTGCATTAGTGCCGGGCAAAATCATAATGTATGCAAGGGGTAAACTGAGGGTGTGTGTACATGAATACAGGCGCAATGCTATATTCAACAGCTAGCGCTGCGCAAAGTGGTTTTACGCGACTTAGTGTGACACTTAGCGCAGTGCATATTACCGCCCAGGAAAAGGTAGTCTTAACCCTGGGCAATCAGCTTTGCATGACATATTGACTTTGCGCGGTGTTTGCATGGCTTTTGCGCAGCTTTGCATGACCTTAACAAACAAATATGACACATAGACAAAGCCAGACATAGAGGAAACATGCTGCTCACTGATGACATCACAATGATGCCATCATCTACCTCCAGTCCCAGCCATGCCAGGCAGTAAGTGGTGACCCTGCCAACAGTGAACAGCATGACAGTGTGGCCATACAGCACACACCTGTGGACCGCTCTTCTGTGGACACCAACAGATGCCAGCACACACATGCAGCACTGTGGGCATGGAGGATGTTGAGGGGAGAGTGTATGGGTGGCTAGGCTGTGCCACAGATCAGGTGTGGCCACAAGGCTGGTACACATCATGCAGTGCACATGGGCCAGTATTGGGAATACCCCAACACCAGTGTGCCTTTCTGATAATATATGCCCCCCCGTCCACATACCACACAGCTGTACAACTGTCACAGCACACAAAGCCAGACGTGTATACGTCACTTTGAGCATCCCATGCCAGAGGTGCAGAATCTGTGGGTCATGCAACAGCGTAACAGCAAAGTCCACTGTCAGTAAACACCTGCATGTTGGGCCTGTCACTGTGTATATGCAGTCATCAGCACTGCCCTACACACCATAGGCAGTGCTGTGTCCACACACTACTGGCCTCCTTGCTACTGTAGTGTCTGCTGTGTACTGTAGCATGACCTACAGTGTGACAGTTGCATGCAGCACCACCACCATCTGTGCCTATGCTGTGTTGTCTCCTGGGGTACAATATTCTATGCTATGCTGTACTGTTTACATGTAGCCTACAGCTATCATCATGCACTGCCATACTGACCTACAAGTGGAGCTGTGGTTGGACCTGCCCAGCCCCTGTACTTCCAGACTGATCTACATATGAAGCTGTGGGACCCTGCAGTAATGCTGGGCAAACTGCCTGCAAATCAGGGCATCATGAGATGCTAATCTGGATGTTTGCCCAGAGACTACATAAGTAGGCTCATTTGCACGTCACTTTTGAATATGGCAAAGTTTAGCGCCGGGCAAATGTGTTTGCACCGGGCTAATGGTTTAACCCTGTGCTAAACCCACACAAATGTGTTAGCACTGTGCAAACAGTTTGGGGAAAATTATACAGTTTTGAACACTGTACTTTCACATGTGCTGCTGCCTGCAGCTGTACCGTGTCCCCACATTTGCTGGCACACACATTGGCCACATAGTTCACCTCTACCTACCTTCATGTCACTGTGCACTGTGTTGCAGCTGTGGTTTCCACTTCCTGGTTGCTCTATTCAGAGCTGTCTTATTCCAGGGCTAAGTTTGCCCTGCACTCCCAGACCAGTTTGCCCAGACTCATTCCCATGCTATATTCAGAAGCTGTTTGCCCCAGGCTATTCCTTTTGAATACAGCTTGCTTTGTGTTCCAGGCTAAGTTTGCCCACTGGGCAGTGTTAATTTTGCCCCGGGGCAAAGTTTTGAATATCTGGCCCTTAAACTGATAAAAGTTTGCACTATTGTGGGCTTCAATGTGTAGCCTATTTCATACTTAACTTCAAATGCTTATTATGAATAATACTAGGCAAAGGCATCCCCTTTCCTCTACCTGTATCTTTAGAACAGCTAGTGGCAATTTAGGAAACTCAGGTATCTCTCTCTGCTTCCCTGGGGTTTTCTTCACTTACTAGCTAAACTCATTAAAAAGAATGGATAGTTAAGAAGTCCAGAAGTACTTTTTTTTAATCTGGAAAGGCAAGTACTCCCTTTTCTTTTCTGCTCTCAAAACGTTGTTTTTTTGCTTGCTTGCCTGCATGTGCAAAACAAACATATTGTTACTGTAGTGTGGGTACTCTAGGTGTGTACTATATAAGCCAATGGATGTAGAAATACAGGAGACTTACCTCTGAAAAGCCAATGCTGAAAAAGCTGACAATGATAGTGGTCAACTGGTTGCTGGATGCTTCGCTCTCAGGGCTTATGTAGCATCTAACCCTCAGGAGTGTGTAAACTTTTCATTAATCACACCATCCCATACTTTATTCTATTGATAATAACTTCAAATGTGTTAACAGCATGTTAATAATGAACAGAAAACAACTGCAATAGTTGATTTAAATTACATATTGTTTATGTTTCCTTTAAAGAGCCCTTGATACCAATTGGATAACTTTATAAAATGTGAGAGTTAGACACAATTTAGTTAATCATTCAAATATTTTTGCAATCCTTTTTTTTACGTTTGATGTGCAAGAAGCAAAAACATTTTGGCACAAGTACAAGGGGATTTGGAAGGTGTGTCTCTGCCAAGCTCATTGCAGTTCACAATAACAGAGGCTCAGCAGTCTACACCAATGACCAGGCACTGTGGCCTGATGCAGCTCTCAGCTTTGTGGGCAGAAACTTCTTGTACTTCAAAGAACCGAAGCCACCCCAATCAGAGAGGCTTCGGTCCTTTGATCTGCATGAAACCGTGTCAGCAAACAGCTAAGTGTCTTTCAACTTCAGGAGCCAGTGTTTGGATCTGTGATTAAATCCTCCTTCCCCACCAGCCTTCAAGTGACTCTGATCCATTCCCCAACCTAGGTCACTGGTGTGGTGGGAGGTGAGGCATCCAGTGCCTCAGTCCTCCAAACCACTGGCCTGGCTACAAGTTTGCTATAGCTCAGATTTCCTTGGACAGTGTTGTTTGTGGGTGTGAGTATGGCTGAACCAGGAAATCCACTGTTTTATAGTTCTGTGCTTTTACTCTGTGTCCCATTCAGCCAGAACTATGTTTTACAATCCTCTGACCCTTATTTTATTGCTCAAAACTTAGATCATACAAGGTACATCCATTTATATGTTTTACATGATTTTCACATAATCAATAATCCATATCTTTTATAGCAGGTTCAGAAATGCTTTATTATATAAGAAAAAGGAGTATATTGATGTCTCCTTGCACAGCCTTTGTGGATAAAACTAGGTAAGATACTGGTAGTATATACCTCTTTGCTTTAAGTGGATAGATTCTTTAGCATATCTGTTGTATTTAGATACATACTGAAATTACTCCATCATTTATCAAATAAATCATTTCTTTCAGTAAGAATATAGTGAGCCTTTTTGAGTTTATATGTATCATTCATTATATTTAACCACATCTTATAATCTGGTTGACATATATCTTTCCATCTCATAAGTATACATTTATGAGCATTTATTATTCTTATTATTAATAACCTTTGTTGGTAGGTATTGCTTTTGTCTTTTAGATAACCCATTGTTACAAAAAGGCTTTCTGTATTTTTTTTTTAGTTTTATGGATGTAATTTTAAACAATGTATCTATGAATTTTTCCCAAAAAGTTTTTAATTTATTACAGTATGTTAACATGTCTTCTAATGTGCCACTTTCATTTTTCAATCAAGCAATCAATCAAAATCTTTATTTAACCAGGCAAACACCATTGAGCAAAGTTCATTTTCGAGGTGGACCTGGACATAGATACATAGTCAAGCATAGAAGGGTTACATACACAACAGAATCATAATACAAGTCATAATATAATATACTTTAAATTGAACATAGAACAATGTACATAATTCAGATGGATAACAGTACTAATTCTTGGTAAAAATATATATACAAAAATATACATGAGATTCTCTGGACTGTATGAAGGGAATAACAAATACACGTTACAAGGAATATACAGGGTGCAAGAGAGAGGGCTCTTAGATTAGGTATGAAGTAGAAGGATCGATCCATAAAGTGAGAGGGAAGGAGCAGATGCCTAAAATGGAGGCGGTAGAGGGGTAGAAGACTAAATGGGTATTGGCAGCCATATGGTGGCCACTGATCACAGAGTGCTGCTGAGACCACCAATGGAATGAAGATGGGCCATAGGATGCTGGTCAAAGGCAAGGAGAGGAAGGGGATAAGGGAACAGAAAGAATAGGGGTCGGGGAGGAGGGAGAGTGGGAGGCTCAATTCAAGTAATAAGGCAAGGTCAGGTAAAACAATTACAGGATTCCTTGAAAGTACAAGCACAAAGAGTTTTGAATGTTGATAGTTTGATAGGGTAGACCAATTTCAATGTTTTTTGTGGCTTGTTCCAGAGTGAGGATAACGTGTAACTTAAGGATGTCCTACCAAAGTGCGATCTGACATTAGGTATAATAAAGAAGATGTAAGAGGCACTCCTCAAAGCATGTTTGCCTACTGAGCTTAGGCAAATATGCATGTTTTTGCATCTGGGACAGAAGTTAGGATGGTTGGAATTCATTAGATTGATTCTGTGGGGAATGTAGTTAGTTCTATATATTATGTTGAAATAAATTTGTATTAATTTGGTTGAAAGTATACCTATATTTTTTAGGTTCACTATGTTTGCCCAGTTTACCTTTATAATTGTAGTATTTTGTTTTCCTTCTCATTTCTGTTTTAAGGTGTCTAGTGTCTGTTCTTGTATTGCTTGTAATATTGCATAACATTTAGAAATAAGTTTTGTGTTACTAATAACCATTAATTGAACTTCAAGCACATTTATTTTGGGGCCGATTTGCCCAAAACCTGCATTCTGCAAGTAATCCCTTAGTTGTAAAAATCTGAAAAAATGTGAGTTCAGTAGATTATATCTTTATTTAATTGTTTCAAAGTCTATCATTCCTGTACTGTTGTATAATTGATTTATTTCTTTTAGGTCTAACGTATGCCAGATTTTATAATCTGGGTCAATAGTGGATGGCATGAATTGGCCATTGAGGTAAATGGGAGTGAAGGGGGATACATAGTTTTGGACTTGTATTAATTTTATTTGTTCTAAATTTTACATGTTGTTGTCCAGGACATGCAAACTGATTCTATGTTATTTTGATAGGGGCCAGAGTATAGGATATGTTTGATGTTTTCATATGGTGTAAAACTTGCTTTTATGTGGCATGCTGATGTATATTTATCTTGATGAAACTGTTCATAAACTATCAATAAATTAACGGTTTGGTAGTACCAAAATAAATTAGATAAGGAGAGGCCACCTAATTCTTTTGATATATATATATAATTTTCTATTTTTAGTCTGGTTTTTTTGCCTTTCCATAAATTTTTTATTTTATTATCTTTTCCATTTTTTTAAGTATTGTGCAGTATTATAGGGATGGTTTGAAAAAGAAATTAGTATTTTAGCAATGTGTCCATCCTAATTATGTTCACGCTACCTATCAGTGTTATAGGTAGATTCTCCCATCTGTTAAGATCTGCTTGAGTTTTTGTTAATTAATGGCACAAAGTTGTTTTCAAATAGTTTTTCAATGCTCTTATCTAGTAGTACACCCAAATATTTTAGTTTATGTACTTTTTTAATATTAGTGTTTTGTGTTTGATTAAATGGGTTTGTGATTTTTGAATTCCAGCAATTCTGTTGTATCCCAGTTAATTTTATATTCTGATATGTTGCCAAATGATGTTGAGGTTGTATTTAAATCTTTGTAAATTGTATTTAAGTTTTCAGTATATATAAGATCATCATCAGCATATAAGATGATTTTATGTTCTATTGCTTTCATTTTAAGTCCATGAATATTATTATTTTTTCTTATGGCTATGGCTAGGGGCTCAATTGCAATGGCAAAGATTAATGGAGAGGGGGGCAACCTTGTCTCACCCCTCTTTGTAGTTTTATTAAGTCAGGGATTTCACAATTAGTTTTAACTCTAGCTGTAATATTTTTATAAATTATGGCTATCCAAGATCTAAATTTCAGGCCACATTTCATTAATTTAAGAAAGGTTTTAATATATCCCCATTCTAAGTGATCAAATGCTTTTTCAGCGTCTAATGATAGTATTAAAAATTATTGTTTTTAAACTTGTCTATTAAATAGATCATTCACCTTATATTAGTTTTGAGTTGTCTGTTTTTAATGAAACCATTCTGATTGGTATTTATTATATCTGGGAGTATATTGTTTAATCTACCAGCTAGTATTTTAGTTAAAATTTTACCATCAGTATTTATCAAAGATATTGGTCTATATGATGACATCAGTGTGGGGTTTATATCTTTTTTTTAATAGGAGAATGGTGGCTTCAAGTGCTGAGGGGTTCATTGTTTTATATTGTAGTATATGATCATATAAAATTTTTAAATGTGGTGTTAATATATTCGTATATTTCTTATAAAAATCAATTGGGATACCATCTGGTCCTGCTGCCTTTCTGTTAGGTAATGTGTTTATTGCCATTTGCATTTGTGGGATTGTAATCTCTTGTTCTAGTACAGTATATTAATGTGTGACTCATGAAGTTGAGGTAATTTCATTTTTTGTAAAAAATATTTCAATGTCCTGACAATCATTATTTCTTTCTGATGTGTATAATTTATTATAAAATGATTTGAACATTTTATTAATCTGTGTAGGTTCATTTATGATATTGCCCTGTTCATTTTGTATTGTACGAATTGTATTTGTTTCTGCCTCTGTTTTCAATTGCCAAGATAACATTTTGTCTGTCTTAGCAGCTGTTACATAATATTTTGAACTTGTTCTAAGTAATTGTTAAGATGCAGTGGTTCATTAAGGTATCTTAATAAACTTACAGGGACTTGGCTAAGGGCTGGATAATGATGGAGAGGGGTAGACCTCCTTCTGCTATTTTTCTTAAGGTTTCTCTCACCAAAACTGTTGGCTCCACTTGGTGGGAAAAAGTACACTAAGGAATGTGGCACAGAGTGAGAAATGGATACCAAGCTTCGTAAGAGACATTTGTACTGTGTCCATGTTATCTTTCTGTTTTGTTACAGGTGGACATTTACAAAGGGCACAAATGGACATTGTATACTTGGCTGGTAGGGGGGGATGAACAAGACTGGGTTCAGGGCAATGGGAATCAAGACTGACTTATGCCTGGGGAAGGATGGCAGATGCAAGAGAGGAAAACTGCAGGACACAATGATGCACACAGAATTTATGAAGTAACACATTGAGTTAACAGTGCTGGGTAAATGAAGAAAGGGAGAAATTTAATTGAGGGACTCTGGTGCTCGGGACTATCTAAGAGTTTCCTTTGGGGTGAGAGACCAAAGGTGACTGGTGCCCAGTTGGGAAAAGCATCTAGCTTTCTTTGTGACTTCTCTGTAAATCTGACTTCATGAGAGAACAGGACATCTGGAGACAGTCCTCTGAGAAAGGAAGGTGTCTATGGACTTTGAATAGCTGTTTGGCTTAGAATTGCTCCATAAACGTATGGACTCCCTGGAGAAGAAAATTATTATTTTTAATATTGTTGAGGAGGCTTGGGGAGGAGTTTTTTTTTGTGTGTGTGAGTGTGAATGGGTGTGAGTGATTTAGTGTGGTTATGACTGGTGTTTGAATTAATATTTAATTAGTGTTTATATTAAGCTGTGAGAGTAGACAAATTGTTGAAGTAGTTGCAAGATGTGTTGGTTAACAGCTCCTGAGGTAAGGGGTTATTCCCCCTCCAGGCTCAGTGATATCCAGCTGTTTGAGTGTCCACCTTTAACAGTGGAGGTATATGAGCACTGTAGAGCACTGGGGATAGTATGGAGAAGGAGGAGAAAACAGAGATTTTCAGGGTCTGGTTAGGGGAATGTAGTGGGGGGTCAGATTGGGGTGGTGGAGATGAAGAGGCACCCTGGAGCAAAATGGGCCCAGGAATGGGATTCCTCTTGCCTGGTGCCCATACCCAAGGGCTCCACAGTTGGTGGACAGGAGGCTAGACCAGACTCATCTGCCTATCCTTCTCGGGCAGTATTGTGAAATGCCAGATCCATTAAGAACAAAACAACAATTATTGCCAATCTTGTTGCTACATCTGATCTGGCTTGCATCACTGAGACCTGGCTGGATGAAAGTGTCGTCCCTGTATTGGAATCGGTAGTTCCAGCTGGGTACTTGGTGGTACACTGCCTGAGAAAGGATAGTGGGGGGGGAGTTGCAATTTGTTTTAAGTTGGACTTGAGCCTCACAGCCCTCTCAGTTGGAACAACAAGGTCCTTCAAATGTGTAGCCATTCAAGGGTTTGAAGGTGTAGGTTGCAGGATCTTTCTCATCTACCATCTGCTGGTGGATGGGAAGGAATTCTTGCAGAAAATCATGGACTTCATTGTCCAGCTCTTATTGGAGTCTCCCAGACAGATTATTCTGGGGGACTTCAATGCCTGGGTCAATGATGAACACTCACGGTTTGGTCAGGACTTCCTCCAACTAATGTGTTTGTTGGGCCTAACACAGGTTGTTACCTCTGCAACCCATATTCCCAGCCATTCGTTGGACCTCATCTTCTAGCTGGGAATGGAGCTCTTTAACCTTGTGGTGGAGCCGGTTGTATGATCAGACCACAACACTGTGAGGTTCTCGTTCGAGGCCCCCTCATATAGACCTGCCCCTACAGAGATGGTTCTGTACCACCCTTTAAGGGGTTTGACCCCACAAGATCTGACGGCAGTGCTGGACCTATCAGGTTTGATGAGTGTATGTGAGGAGCTGGGGGAACTGGTACTGACCTATAATAGGGTTATTGCTGAGGCTCTCGACTCCATTGCATCTGTCTGTGTTCAACCCCTCACTTCGCATCTGAGCTCCCCTTGGTTTGATGGGACTATCAAAGAGATGTGGAGGAGGGGTTGAAGGTTGGAAGGACACTGGTGGAGGACCAGTTTGGAGGAGGACAAACTTATATTGATGGCCCATTGTAGGAACAATAGCAGCCATAAGCCGCCAGACCCTGCCAAAGTGTGAAAAAGAATATCCACCTTAATCTCAAATGTCATTGATGTACATTAAAAGCACTGTTCATTAAAACATTTGCTTTGAAGTCTTTAACCAAGCAGACCTGCAAATGCTTGACACAGGTATATGGACCTACCAGCACCTAAAAATCATGGACATTCTATATTTTACAAATATGCTTTAAGCTTGCTAAAGGACATTTGAAATGCCAATTGAACAGATTCATTAAACCCTGACATTGTGCAACGCAACTGCGGACAATCCAAAAGTATTTTTCAAATCAAAACTCAGCAGTTATTATGTCACTGATCATACCATAAGAAGTTACCACATGTCTAAAAAAAGCTAGACCACCCAACAAGGAAATGGCCCCTCTTAACATGAAACCATCTGCTATCAGACCACCGTACCATAAACCACAATGAGATAAACCTTCATCCCTTTCATTTTTGAACATGCACAGTGGAAGGTCTTGTGATTAAACGTCTATTAATTGTCACCTCATAGACCACAGGTCAAAAGTACAATAGCTTACTGACAAAGTGTCTCATAAATATTAATACCTCTACACATAGGCTATAGACATTCAAACAGATAAGCCTTAGTGCAAATATGGTTATACAATCCCAAAGGCTCATGATACTTTTGGGGAAGAATGAAATCTTATGACACTTCTGAAGGAAGTATTTCGCTTATGTAACATGTCTCCCAAGACCAACAATTCATGATAATCCACTAGCTGCTATCTAAATCTATGTTTCATCACTGGAAGAGATCTCACATCTATGCTACTGCTACTGCTACTGACTCTAAAAGAACTATTACTCTGTTGAAACTCCAAAGACCTTTGGTGTCTGCCATAAAATAAGAGACATTGAAACTTGTACTGACTGTCATTTTCTGTTTTGCAAGCCTCGAGGAGAAAAGAACTCAGAGAGCTAGGAAGAAATCTTCTTCATACAGCCATCCAAGATACTCCAAAATCTCCAGACATCAGGGAGATATCGAGACTCTTTGTAACAAAATTGGTTGAGTATAAAACTTTGACTGGTTCCATATATATATATATATTGTATACATATATATGCAAAGATAAACTGCAGTGAAAGATTGTTTTAAATGATAGCAAAGATTATTAGTACCAAAGAATTGTGTACTGGTTAGTAAAGGTTAATTATTGAAAGAATACTACCTTGAAATGCCCCAGAGAGGGAGCACTAGGCCTCATATGTACGTAGTGAAAATTGTGTAATGATTTAAAATGCACAAAGCAAGACAAAGATCTGAATAAGATTTCCTAACAAATGTCTTGTACTGTTTAAATGATAGAGATATGTTAAATGTTAACTGTGTATTAAAATAAATGGCTTTTGATGGTACTGCATGTCCAAATGAAATCTTTCATCTCAGGAATTAAGCATGAAAACAAGTAGGCACAATTTACTGTACACCCTTCCTTAAGACAGCCACAGAATTAAATTGATTAATAGTAATTGTGCTTACAGTACACTATTATAGAGATTATCAATCAGCAATCTCCTGTAAGAAGACAGAGTTCCTGTCCAAGGAGATTGCTGGAGCAACCAATAGACCATCTCAGCTCTTCCGTACTGTTGATAGGTTGTGTAATCCAGCCTGTCTTCAGTCCGGGGGAGCTTTTTCACAATCAAGATGTGATGAGTTTGTTCTGTTCTTTGCCAACAAGATTGCCTGCATCAGGTCGGAAATCCAGTCAGTGCCCTCTAATGGGCCTTGCGGTGATGGGCTTGAGATCGCAGGCAGTCAGTCTGTCTGGACTGATTTTGACAAGCTGGATGTTGTGGATGTTGTGAGGGTCATCCAGGGGTTACAGCCAACTTGCTGTAGTTTGGATCTGGGGCCAACGCATCTCCTTGCAGGGCGCATTGATGTCATCGGCCCAGTTCTTGCCAGGATAGTCCAATGTTATCTAGTGACAGGGGTTCTTCCAGAACCCCTGAAGGAGGCAGTTGTAAGGCCACTCCTTAAAAATTCTTCACTGGATCCAAACTGCCTGGCAAACTACAGACCTGTGTCTAACCTGCCCTTTTTAGGTACTGTTATTGAGAAGGTGGTGACTGTGCAACTGGAGACCCATTTAACAATGCACAACATCTATGATTCTCTACAGTCAGGTTTCAGGAAAAGACATACTACTGAGACCTCCTTGGTTTGGGTGCTTAATGATCTTCTGGCTGCTAGGGATCAGAAAGACATACCATCTTGGTTTTCCTCAATCTCTCAGTGGCATTTGACACCGTGGACTGTGGGGTACTGATGGCATGCCTGTGGGTTTTTTGTGGACTGGCTGGTACAGTCCTCAATTGGTTTAAATCTTACCTCACTGGCAGGTCACAGAGGGTGGTGTCAGGGATGTTTTCCTCTGCATTTCTGTCCCTCCCATGTGGAGTACTGCAGGGCTCTGTTTTGTCCCCTATGTTGTTTACGGTGTACATGCTGCCACTGGGGGACATTATAAGATGTATGGTCTGAGTTTTCACTGCTATGCAGATGATACTCAGCTATACATGTCTTTTGCACCTGAACAGCTGGACATGGTCTCGGTATTTAACAACTGTCTTGCTGAAATACAAGGCTGGATGAGGGCCAACTAGTTGAAGTTGAATCCAGATGAAACTGAGGTACTGGTGCTGGAAGCTGGTCACAGGGGGATGAGGAGGCACACTGGTTTAGTCTCTGGGCTGTGGCTCAGGGACACCCAATTGCTTACCTTGGATCAGGTGAGAAATCTGGACATTGTTTTGAATAGCGATCTGATGCTTAAGTTACAGGTGTCAGCCATAATCCAAACCTCATTTAACCATCTGAGAAACATCACCCAGATTAAACATCCAATTCCCCCTGGTGATCTGCCAACCACTGGTCCATGCCTTTGTGACCTCTCACCTTGATTACTGCAATGCCCTAAACCTAGGGCTGTCGGTGGTAGAACTTCTCTGCCAGCAGCTAGTGCAGAATGCTGCTGCCAGGTTGATGATAGGCCTATCTAGGTCTTGTCATATTATGCCTGTACTCCACTATCTGCACTGGCTGCCAGTTAGGTGGTGGATCTCCTTCAAGGTCAGTTTGTTGACCTATAAGGCCCTACATGAGCAGGGGCCTGGCTGCCTGCAAGATCTCCTGTATCCCTACTGCCCCATCTGCTCACTCCACTCTTTTGATGAGGGCTTGCTGGAGGTTCCCAGGGTCTTTCTAAAAACATGTGGAGCTCACACTTTTGGTTTTGCAGCTCTGACCCTGTGGAACTCTCTACCTCGCCATGTATGAGAAAGTCAGACAACTGTCCAGTTTAAACTGGCGCTAAAAACTTATTTATTTAGACAGGCCTTTCCAGATTTAGATTAGTATTCTTAATTATGAGTTAATATTAGTTATGTTTTTAGTATATTTATAGTATATTTTAAATGTTTTATGTAAAGTGCTTTGGATCATTTTGAGAATTGTGCTATATAAATAAAATTTGATTGATTAATCGATTGATAATCGAGGCACAATAGAGGACCACCTTGTCAGGATAGATACATGAGGTGATTGCCACAGCATTATCAATGGTGGTGGTGGTGGGGGAGCTGGTAGCAGCCGCTACTAGTACAGTGACACCACCCCTTACTGGAAGGTAGATGGCTGGGGTCAGACTAGTTGCCTAGTGATAGGGATTTTTTCAGAGGGCTTGACCTGGGACACACTAGCAGCTCACCAGGCAAGGAGTGGTGATATAGCCACTGACCTTCGGGAGGGAAGGAGACTTTTCCCAGAGACCAACAGCTCTCACAGTGTGAGAGCCTCATGACCCTTCATGTTGGTTGAGAGTTACTGTTTCACAACAATGTATGCAGTTCTTCATTGGTGTTATTTAGTTAGTGGTTACCCACAAATGAGAAGGGGACATTAATAACCTCCAAGTGTGTGTTCTTAGTTTCCTAGTTGAAGTTTTCTCAGGTTATTCTAGCCTGGTATTTTCTCTTACTGTTCTCTTGATTAATTCATGTTGCCCCACATGATGGGATTACCTGTGGATGTTCTGAGTCCCAAGTTCCTCAGGGATGCTCAGGAAGGGAGACCACAAACTCTGGTAACTACATGTGTTTATGTGCTTTTTGTTTTTCTGTGCAAGCTGGTAAGGTGTAGGAATTTCAGAGATAAAGCTGTAGGAGGAAGAGGTATATCCCAAAGGTAGAAATGCTCCGGCCACCTCAGTTGGAGGCAGCACCACATAGCCACTTGCTTAGAAGGGTGGCCGTGTAAGGAATATGCTCATGTAGGGACAAACAAGGGGACTATGTCAGGTAAAAAACTACATATTGCCAAATGTGACAATTTTCCAGGGTCAGTGGGGACATTACCAATGATACCATAAGAAAAGATAGCTAACAAATTACATATTTTGTCATATAATGTTAAGGGGCTTGGATCTGTGGTTAAACATGTGAGGGTACTGAAAGAACTGAAAGATCAGGGATGCGATGTAGGACTACTGCAAGAAGCCAGGTTTTCTGAGGCAGAACATTTAAAACTCAGGAGGCAGTTGGTGGAAGATATGGTTGCTGCCTCCAATAGGAGGAAACATACGGCTGGAATGGCCATCGTATTCAAAGAGGTCTCTCCTGGTAAATCACAGACAGGGAAGGCGGGACTTTTTATCCCTACAATCATGGAATCAAACACTTATTGTAATCATCTATAGCCTGACAGCCGCCACCCAACATTTTTATAGGCAGGTGTTTCAGAGGCTTGCATCCCTCCCCCAAGGTTTGATAGTGGTGAGAGGGAATTGGAACATTGTAGAACAACCAGTACTGGACTGCTTCTCTGGGTCAGAATAATGGGAAGGGCAGTGGGACAATGCCTTAAACACCTTAGGGAGGAATTGGAGTCACTGGACCCATGGAGAGAGTTGAACCCCTAGGTAGAAATTATTCTTTTTTCTCCCCACTGAATCAAAGTTATTCAAGGATCGATAAGCACTATATCTTAAAGGCTATGATGTTGGTAGTACAAGATGTAGATATATTACCTATTACCCTGTTCAATCATACCCTTACTAAACTGGTGATCCACCTAGGACAGGAAGAAAAAGACTCCACATGGAGGCAAACCCTGAGTTTGTTAAACAAAGAGATATCTGTGAATAAAATTAAGGAAGAATTAGGCACCTATCTTTAACTGAATATTACACAAGACTCTACCCATAAGTTTATTTGGGATGGGAAGAAGGCATTGATTAGGGGCCACATGATTGCATATACAAGGAGAGGCAAAGGCAGGACCACCAGGACAAACTTACACAGCACCTTAAAGACGGAGTCTAGTCAAAAGTACTACATTGCAGAATTAGAATCAGCCTACCCCCAATAAATCTCATACCAAAAATTAGGTTTCTATGTTACTTCGTTTTTAAGTTATGAGCCATTTTGTAACACCGATTTCACTCCCTGTTCAAAATAGCCAGTTTCAGTGAAAAGCCACTGATGATGTTACAACCAGAACTCAAACTAGTCCTCCGTATCAGCAACCTTATAGGACTTATTTCTTCAAAGTTATCGAAACTGTAGCTGTAGTATTTATTTAAAAAAACTGACACAGGGTTGCCTAAAGTGCTTGCATTTCCAGAATGTTCAGATGCATGGTACTATACTTTAGAATGCATCAGGAGGTGGTTTTGGAATGCACCACTGAACAAAGGTATAGACGGTCAAAGTGGTGCACAATTTTAGAATGTTGGGTGGGGGGACATGTAATCTCAGCATGTGGCAGGGATATGTCATCTCGCAGTGTGGTGGGACACTCAATCTCAGAATGCAACAGGGACACACACATTGAAGAATTTAGTGGGGACTGGCAAGTCTGGAATATAAGTAAGGATGTACACTATTGGAATATGGCAGGACACACCATTTTATTTTGAAACTGCTCGTCCTTGCCACTTTTTGCAATTGTATGCTTCCACCACATTTTAAAATTGTGTATCACATCCCCACCACAAATCTAACATTGTGTGTCCCAGCTATATTCCAAAATAGTGCATCCTCAGCACATTCCAAAATTGCACATCCACACCACGTTCCAAAGTTGTGTTTCAGCACCACATTCTGAAACTGTCATTATAACATTCAAAAATTGTGTCATTGCCACATTTTGAAACTGTGCATTACCACCACATTCCGAAACTGTGCATCGCCACCATATTCCAAAATTGTATGTCACCACCACATTCTGAAACTGAGTGTCACCACCAAATTCTGAAACTAAGCAACACTGCTGCATTCCAAAACTGTGCATCACCACTGCATTCTGAAAGTGTGCGCCACTGCCACATTCTGAAATTGTGCATCACCACCATATTCCGAAGTTGTGCATCACTGCCACATTCCCAAGTTGTGCATCACCGCCATATTCCCAAGTTGTGTGTCACCGCCACATTCCAAAGCTGTGCATCACCGCCACATTTCAAAGTCGTGCGTCACCACCACATTCTGAAGTTGTGCGTCACCGCCACATTCTGAAGTTGTGTCTCACTGCCACATTCCAAAGTCATGCGACACCACCACATTCTGAAGTCACGTGGCACCACCACATTCTGAAGCCACGTGGCACCGCCACATTCTGAAGTCGTGCAGCATGGGCACATTCCGAAGTCATGTGTCATGGCCACATTCCAAAGTTGCATGTCACCTCCACATTCTCACATTCTGAAGTCATGTGTCACCGCCACATTCTGAAGTCGCATGTTACTGCCACATTCCGAAGTAGCGCAAGTGTTTATCACCACCACACTCCAAAGTCATGTGAATATTTGTCACCACCACATTCTGAAATTGCATGAGTGTTTGGCACAGCCACATTCCAAAGTCGCACGAGTGTTCATCAGCGCCACATTCAGAAACTGAGCACCAGTGCCACATTCCAAAATTGTACCTGCCTGCCACATTCTGAAATTGTGCTTGCCTGCCATAATCTGAAATTATGTGTAAACTTCCATGCTCCAGTATTGCCTGTCATTGTCACATTCTGAAAATGTGCATTCCCACCATATTCCGAACTGCACATCACCACCACATTCTGAAGATGAGTGTCAATGCCACATTCAAAAACTGCATGCTCAAGTTACATTCTAAAATTATGCATCCCTGCCTCATCCTGAAATTTCATGTGGCTACCAGATTCTGAAATTGCGTCACTGCCACTTTCTGAGAGTTCATGTCCATGCCACATTCTGAAATTGAATGTTGCCATCACAGTCTGAAATCAAGCATACCAACTATGGTTTGAAATTTTGCATCACTACACCACATGCTAAATGAATTCATCCAAGACACATTACGAAATTACATATCCCTACCACATTCCACAACTATGTGTCTCTCGCATTTCAAAATTGTGCATCTCTGCCACATTCTAAAAGTATATGACACCACCACATTAAGAATTTTAGCATCCCTGCCACTTTCCAAAACTGTGTGTCCCACCTACTTTCTGAGATTGTGTCATTGCTGCATTCCACAGTTGCAATCTGGTGACATTTCGAAATCTTATTCCTGCACTATTACAAAAATTGCACATATTTTTGTCATTCTAAAGCAATGTTTGCTGCTGTATTCCAACCCACCCCTGTCACATTCTTAAGTACTGTACCTTGCATCTGTACATTATGGAAATGCATGCCCTGACTCACCCATTGTCAGCTTTCCTTTTCCAGATGTTTAATACCACTGCAGTTTTATGTAATATGGGAGAAATAAGTCTTGTAAGGTAGTTTGCAAGAAGGACTAGGCTGTGAGTTCTGGCTGTGACATCATCAGTAGCTCTTTATTGAAATTGACTTTTTTGAGCAGGCAGTAAATTTAAGGTTACAAAATGACTTGTAACTTAAATAAAGTAACTTGGATATCTTATTTTTGGCATGAAGCTGACTGGGATATGCTGATCCAAATTCTGAATTTACTGATACTGGAAATGTTGGCCAGACTCCCTCTTTAAGCAACTTGAATTAGAGTACAGACAGACAGGCAAGCAGGATACTTTTAAGCAGATACAAGAAATTAAAGCTAAGCTGAACAAAATAAACCAGGGGAGGGTGGAGGCACCATTTCAATACCTCAACCAAAAGTACTTTGAACATGGCAATAGAGCCAGCAGACTCTTAGCCTTTAGGTTGTGACAGAATGAAATGGACAGGCTCACTGCTAAGATGAGAAGCAGGGACAAACCCTGGAAAGTCTGTCTTGTGCCTATAGCAATAGTGAAGGAATCTGAAAGGTTTTATGGTGCCTTCTATGGAAATGAGAGACATGGGGACACACAGAGTTGTGTCCAGAGCTCCTTACAAAAGATGCAACTGCCCAGTAACACCCCCAAACAACAAGATTTGTTGAAAAGGCTAGTCTCGGTTGGGTAAATCCAGAGTTACCAAGGACCTCCCTAACAATAAATCTTCAGGCCCATATGGCTTTGGACCACAATTTTATAAAGTACAGTATTTGTCACAGAACTAGCTCCCACACTGACAGAACTGTTTAATGGCATCCAGGAAAAGGGGAATGCCCCCACAGACCTGGCAAGAGGCTTATGTCACTGTACTGCTGAAGACCCACAGGTAAAGACCCACTGAGCTGTAGCTCATACAGACCGATATCCCTCCTCAATCAGAATGCAAAATTATTTGCTACGATTTAATCAATAGGCTCCAAAAGGTAGTGGGGGATGTACAGTGGTAGCCACAGACACTTAAATAGTGTACAATGACATGCCATGGCAACACCCTATACCGGAAAAGCCACATTTATCTGAATGTAGCTTTGAACAAAAGTATCAGGCTACAGTGTACCATAACTTGCAATAACATGCAAGGTGGCAGTGGCTAGCACTGTAGTGCATCCGGATCAAACATTTTCATGTAATATTTAGTCCTGCTGAAGCCTTGTCTGCTTAAAGCAGCAGTATTTGTTACTAAGCAATATAGTTTTGTTTAATAATGTATGAATGGCAAAATATCAATATGCCCATTTTTATTTCATCTTATTTCATTCCTGAATTGAGAAATGTGGTTTTGAAGTTTATAAAACTTACCACTCTCTTGCTATGGTTTTTTTTCCCCCCAATTGTTTAACCAGCTGAGACATACTAACCTGAAAGTTTGTTTACAGGTACAACCTGGGAGCAAAGTGAAGTTAAGTGACTTGCTCAGGGTCACACAGTATGCAAGTGGGGGCTGTGGGATTCAAACCCAGGTCTCCAGATTTGCAGCTCAGAGGCTTAAACCACTGCGTTATACACAAAAACATGAAGATGTAAGCTCAGAACACTATGGAAACTATTGTATTAACTTGTACAAAGTTTATTTTTGATTTAGCATCTTAGAATATTATGAATTTCTGCTTTAAATTCTGAATTTACAGCACATTCTCTATGTGGGTAGTATCTTTCCCGTGAGGCCCTGATGAGGGACAGAGGAATTTTAAGGGGTGAAATGAGGGCTATCCCTCATAGTCAGGGACAGTTGAGAGGTATGAATGTGAATTTGAGGCAGCAGGGTGCTGAAGAAAATGTCTCATTTTAGGCCGGCCCAGTGGTGCAGAGGGCTGAGGCACTGGACGCCTTACCTCTCATCATGCTGGTGACCCATGTTCAGGAATGAGCATGGGTTGCTGAAGTCGGCCGGGTGGGTGGGTGGGCTGGGAGTGGATAGAGCAGTGACCAGGCAGTTCTCCTCTCCTGGAATGGGAGGTAGGCCTCCCTGGCACTTAGCTGCCACTGGTGGAGGCTCAATGGTAGCATCAGGCATTGGGGGGGATGGTGCTAGGCTGGGTGAGTGGATCTGAGCATGCTCTTTCACAGCGCATGTGCGACCATGTTAGCCAAGGTCCCTTGGAAGTAAAGGAAAATCAATGGACAGTACCCCAGAAGGCGGATGAGGACCGCCTCCCCCGCAATTTCCTCGTGACTGGTGGTTAGCACACACAAGTCCTGTGGCAGAGGATACCAGGGCATAAGATAAGTCCTAGAGGAGCCAGTTGATGGGGCTGTGGGGGTCAGTTGGAAAGAGGCAACCAGGGGAGAAAGGAGGATAAAGTATATATGAGAAAAAAAGAAAGTCTCTCATTTTAGAAATCTTGGACAACCTGCGTGGCAGCCAAAACATTAGCATTATCAATTCATCCTTTAAAACAGAGTCTGTTTCACATGTTCTCTTGCAGTATCACTTTTAAAAACAACAAATGTCTTGATCCAGACAAACTTTGTTATAAAAGGCACATCTCTCATTTACCTTTTTCAGCTAAGCTTTTGGAGATAGCTGTGTTTTCTCAAATGACTACATATTTAGGTGCTAATGGTTTGATGGATCATCTGCAGTCAGGCTTCAGGAAAGGGTCGCTCATTTGAAACAGCTTTATTCAGGGTCACTAATGATTTATTGGTAGCCAGAGATTGAGGTTGGATATCTGTTCTTATTTTATTGGCTTCTTCCTATGCTTTTGTTACTGTTGATCACCTTATTATTATCAAAAGGCAGTGACACACTTTTGACTTACGGGACCTAACTTTATCCTTGTCTTTTTCTTATCTATCTGAGCACTTATCGAAGATTACTTGAGGTTAAGGTTTTCCTGATGCTTTTCCAGTCACTGTGAGTGTTCCCCAGGGCTCAGTTCTAGGTCCATTGTTGTTCTCTCCTTGTCTTCAGCCGCTTGGTACTTTGAATTAAATCTTTTTCTTTAATGATCATCTTTATGCTGTTGACACCCAGATCTGTCTCTCTTTTCTAAGTTTCTCAGATAATATTCTGGGTAGTACTTCCTCCAGACTATTGTCAGTATCCTCTTGGATGTCCATTAACTGCTTAAGGTTCACTATTGTATGTCTAAAACCAAGATTATTTTTCAAGGCACAAAGCAACAGATGGAATGTGCTAAAAAATATGTACATCTTAAATTCATAATTATATAATTTGTCCTGTAATTGTTTCTGTTGTGAACATTTTAAGTGTGCTATTTGATTCACAATGAGTATTTTCTAATCATATTGCCACTGTTGTTAAATCCTGTCATTTCCATTGCTCAGTGTAATGTGTATATAGAAATTCCTGACAGAGGACAAAACCAAATCTTAAATTCATGCTGTTTTTGTTTGTTTGTGTGTTTTTATGTTTTATTTGACAACTGTAACTTGTTGTTGGCTGGCTTTCCTGAAATAACAATTTATCCTCTTTAGTAGTGGGTTGCCAGGCTTATATGAAAGTAGACACACAGAAAGCATGTTACACCTTTGTTTTGGGATCTCCATTGGCTCAAGATCTCTACTAGAACAATATTTAAACTAATAGTTTCAACATTTAAGGCAGTGTGGATATGGTATGTCTCTATCTACAAGATCTTGTTTCTATTTATACCATTTTAAGATCACTGTGTTCAGCTGAGGGAAATCTTTTAATGGTACCATGGACTGGACCTCTCAGAGATAAAAAGAGAGCATTTGTAAGCAATAGCACACAGCAGGAGATGCATCAAGCTAAATCAACACACACTTGGGGTGTGTTGCAAGGTACAAGGCTGACGGCTTAGTGCCTTCAGCCACTAGGGAAATACACTGATTCAGCTGGATGCACACCCTAGAGTGTGTTATTACACTTATAAAATTGTCTTTTTAATTAAAATAAAATTCCCATTAATGGAGAAAGTTTTACATATTTAAGAATATAAATCTTTTCAGCACACTTGAGTAAATTAGTTCTTTCACTTGCTGGATCTTTATTCTGTTTTAGCTTTGCTTTTAGTTTAGTGTCTCACTGAGGCTTTTGTAGTTGTAGTGTACTTGTAATTCTGTGTGTTACTGTGCTTCTTGCTATGTTTGGCTAGTGGCAGTTAGAGCACATTACCCTCCTTCCCCATTCCTGTTTCCTCAGCACTAAATTAGTATCCTGTGCCTTCCCAAAAGAAGTGTGCATTGTCCTCTTTCTTAACTGTGCACCCATTTTCCTACCACAGTTCTGTTTACCTACTGAAGCTATATTGCTGAGCTGCTGCCATTGTGTAGCTGAACAGAATTAAGCTCTCATATACAGAAGTGGCATGGAGGTCTGTGTAAACTCTTTGTTTTACTGACTGTGGGGGTGAGGAATGAGAGCTTAGATGATTGTGGGGGCCAGGAAAGTGTTAGCAGACATTGACTATGAGAAACAGGACACCGTTTGACTGCAGATGGGGGGGGTATGCTACTGTGATTGTGACCATGTGAGTCTCATTTACTTTAGAAAAAATAGAGAGAGGGATAGATATTTGAAAGACAATTATTTTCTTGGTGAGCGGGGGTGGGTTACAAAATAAGTGTAGCTGTTTTTTATGTGTTTGACTGTTGTGCTGGGCTTTGCTGAGGGAAAAATGTCTGCCAAATAATTTTCTCAACATCTTCTGTTGGCATATTGATTTGTGAGGCAGCTAAGAGCCAGGCTGACCATGCATTGTGCTCTATTAATGCTTGGTCACCTTACTGGTTTTAGCCAATTAAGTTTTAGGGATTTGTTGATCCATTTTATAATTGTATTTTGACCCTACAATTTGAAAAACTCTACTACTGGACATCAGATCAACTGAATCCACTGAAATGTTTAAAGCACAGGTTAAAAACTTTTTTAATTCCCTGTTCAGTAAGTGTTTGTGATTAACTGTATTTTAATTACTGGTGATCATTTTTTTATGTATGGATAATGGCAGTTTTATCTATCTAGATGATTCCGCTTAAAAATGAAAAAAAAAATCTATCTGGTTGATCCTGACGCTCATACCCTTCAAGCAAGGCTTTCACACAGCAGCTATGATTATGGACCCTGAATTTGCAGAATGCAGTTCACACTGTAATGTAAAAAAAAGGAAAAAGAAACAACACAAAAGGAAAACCAAAAGGGAGAGACATCCAGTGTGTGTGTGTGTGTGTGTCTCTCTCTCTCTCTCTCTCTCTCTCTCTCTGACAGAAGTGCTGCACTAACTGAACTGTGCTAAAAGGGAAAAAGTGATCACCAGTAATTAAATAAAATAATACATAGGTGGGTGTGTGTAAAATTCTGGTTGCACCCCCCCCCCACGCATATATTATTCTATATGTAACACCTTGAACAGGTGAACTTCATCTAATTAGTGTCTCAGTAAATAAATGAAAATATAATAGGCCACTGTTAACATCAGATACAAGAGAGCCAGTGAGAGGCATGCAACTGCCCATGCTGGAACCTGAGAGGTGAAGAGACAGGCCACAAAGGTTGGAGTAGTGACAGATCCCCCCAAAAAAATCCTTATTAAAAAAATAAAAAATAAACAATAACATTTTTCTTCAAAGCAAAACTGCAAATGTTTAATATTTTCTTTTTAAATGACTGACAGTGCTATCCACTTCTAGGGATTCCAATAATTTATATCACCTGGGGGTACAAATGAAAACTTTAAATCCAGCTATTCATTTTTTCAGCCCTTATGGGCCCTATGATTTTATATCATACATCTAACTAGTCTCTCTTTGAATAATATTTTTTTTATGTTCCTGTCTCTTCTTGGAACTGTAAACTTGTCATCTTCTAATATTGTTTGATCATATATTACAAATGTATTAATGCTAATGCCATGCTCTGCTTGATTTAACCCAATTCAATTAAGTGTCTAGCTTTATTAACAATTTGCAACCCATATTATTGGTTTATTGTTTGTTGGGGTTAATCCTTTGAATTCAGCATCTTGCTGTAAATGCATAGATGCATATAGATATTGAGATTTCACTGAGACAGAAGATATGGAAATAAGAAATGGAAAAAAATGTTACAGCCTCTTGGAAAGTAAAATATGTAATACTTAATCAAGGGCAAAATCATTGAGAACTTCCTACTTTTAATAGTTGGCAAATACAAATGGAAATGGATTCAATTAATGGTAATACATATAGTTCTGATTAAAACCTTCACTCCAGTGGCTACCAAAGCAATGCAGTTTATTGTTGTAAGGGATGCAACCCAACAGAAATGGAGAAACCTTCAGGATGTTCTTAAACAAAAACTCCATAGCATCATTCTTTGATTCAGCTGTCTAAGAATTTACTTTCAGAAATTACAGAGACCATGGCCATGGGCTTGATTTTCAAAGAGGGACACAGGAGTTGCATCAAGCCCTGCATCACACTTGTTTTTTGGTGCAGCTGCGCTAAACCCCTGTGACAAACTGCACCTGATTGTAGTACATTTGGTGCATATGCAACACTTTCCTCATTTTATGGCAGCTTGCACCAAAGATTTGGTGCAAGCCCCATAAAAAGGGTCCCCCAAATAGCATAAGCTAGACCAGGGAAAAGCTGATCTAACTTGTGGTATCTGGCAGCCGGGAGTGAAAATCCCCATCACTGGTCAGGAAAATTACACAAGTTTCATGTACCAAATGATCAGCACACCAAGGGCTTGTGGCATTCTCGAGGCTTTGAAAATCGAGCCCCATGTCTTTTGTCAAATACCAAAGAAGTGACAGAAACAGGGACTAGAGCGGATTCAAAATAAGTATCACTTCCCCCAGAAATCATTGACTTATTAAAGATGAAAATAGCAAGTTTAAAATAACTTTTTTCCGTAATAAATGACTGTTCAAAACCCACATCATCTATTGGTGTAGCAATGGATGAACATTCCAAAAGATCTCAGCCTCATTTGAATATTTCAAATTAAGTCTAGCAAAGAACAGTAGAGTAGAATTTAGGCTGGCTCAAGATATATCAGCTTCAGAGGACCACATTCTGTGGGATTTAAATGAACATATAAACTGGTATACATTTGATTCCAAGATATATGCAAATTACCCAACTAGGCTTAGTAATGACATAAATAAAGCCTTGAGAACCCCCCAAATGGCTAACTTTTTTATTACTGAACAGTTAAGGGTACTATTAGATAACAGAAAAGAGAACAGAAATTGTGGTGAATAGGCTATGACTGCATAAAATTATCCAGCAATTTCTGAATCAAATTGCCTCTAGTTGAAATGAGAAGAGTGAAAATTATTCAGTAATCCGGAAAGGGAAAGCTATAGAACAAACAAGTGTTGGTAATCTCCCTTTCTTGACAATTGAATTTAATGATAATGATAAACTGAAGAAGAAAATGCTAAACATAAATGAAAATAGAAATAATAAACAAAGTAGTATTAAAAAAAATAGATTCTACAGAGTGGGTTTAAAGAAAAAGGAGCAAACAGGATAATAAATGGAAGTGATGCAAATGACAAATAATACAGATAGTGGAGAATTTTGATAAAAAGATTGTGGAATCTATACACAAAATATAAGCTAGTTTTAAGGAACAGCTCTGTGAGAAGGTGTCTCAAATACTGAGGGGAAATAATTGGTAATAAGATACATACTAACATACTATTTGCCAGCAGATTAGGCCTTACGGTCTATCGAGTCTGCTCGAACCTCAGATCCCTAGTTGGGTGCCGAGGCCCTCCTCCCCCTTGTGTTCCAGAAACCCCTATCATCCATCCCCACCCCCCTGAGACAGGCCATCATCTGATACATCCACTTTCTGTGTCTGTCTCACCCTCTCTGGAAGCCCTCTACTGTGGATCTCTTAACCAGCTCACCAGGCAATGCATTCCAAGGGTCCACCACCCTCTCAGTGAAAAACCTCCTCTTCTTCCCCCCCCTCACCCTTCCAACTTCAAACCATGCCCTCTGGTGATACTTCCCTGCTTTAGTCTAAAGATCCCCTCCATGTTTACCCTATTTATTCCCTTGAGGTACTTGAAGACCTCAATCATGTCCCCCCTGTCTCTCCTCTCCTCCAATGAAAACAGGCAGAGCTCCTAAAGTCTGTCCTCATACGTCAAATCCCCTAGCCCTCATATCATCTTAGTTGCCCTCCTCTGTACCCTCTCCAGGAGCTGTATGTCCCTCTTCAAGTGTAGTCTCCAGTACTGTACACAGTACTCAAGGTGTGGTCTAACCAGTCCATTGTACAGTGGCAGAATCACTTCCTTGCTCCTAGAGGTGATCCCCCTTACGATGAATCCCAACATCCTGTTTGCCTTGCTAGCCGCTCTCCTGCACTGCTCAGAGTTATTCATACATGCATCCACCATGACCCCTAGGTCTTTTTCCCCTATTGAGGCCTCCAGCACCTCCCTTCTCCAGGGTGTACCTGTGTTTAGGGTTTCCCTGCCCAAGATGTAACACCTTGCACTTGGTGATATTGAAATTTAATTTCCATGTGTGAGTCCAGCTTTCCAGGGTGTCCAGGTCTCCTTGCAGGGCCAACCTCCCCTCTTCTGCCTCAACTACTGCTCCCATCTTGGAGTAATCAGCGAAGAGACTCATTTCACACCCTGTACCCTCCCTGATGTCCGATATGTATGCATTAAACAGGATCGGACCCAGGACCGAGCCCTGCGGTACCCCACTACCAACCTCTCTAGGGTTCGAGAGCTCCCACAGACCACTACTCTCTCTGGGTGCATCCAGCTAGCCAGTTTTCAATCCATCTGACCATCAAAGGGCCTACCCTAACCCCATCAGTTTCTCCACCAGACCATTGTGGGGACAGAGGAAACGCCTTGCTGAAGTCCAAGAATACATCCACAGGCTTTCCCTGTCCAGTTCTAATGTTACCCATTAGTAGAACTCCACAAGATTGGTTTGACATGATCTACCTGGCACAAACCCATGTTGCCAACTATCCAGACACCCCACCTCCTCCAAGTACACCCCCAGTCGTTCCTTTAGTATACTCTCCATTAATTTTCCCACCACCAAGGTCAAACTGATGGGTCTATAGTTACCTGGTACTTCCCTCAACCCCCCTTTATGGATTGGCACCACATGTGCCTCTCGCCAATCCCTAGGTACCCTCCCTGTCTCAAGTGACCTGTTGAAGAGCTCCGCCAGGGGTGCAGCCAGTATGTCTGCCAATTCCCATAGTACTCTTGGATGAATGCCATCCGGCCCAGGAGATTTGTCTTTCTTTAGGGCCTTGAGGGCTAACCACACCCTTTTGGTGGAGATAGCATCATCTGCCCCCTCCACCTTACTGGCCTTTTTATCCTTATCCAGATGTGACACCCCTGGGGTACCTCTCCTTCCCTCTTGCTCCATTTCTGTTGCTCCCCTGATCCCACTCACTGCCGCTTCTATCCCCATCATGCCTTGTTTTGTAGATATCCCATCCCCCTCCCTAGTGAACACAGAGGCAAAGTACTCATTAAATACCTCTGCCTGGTCCCTTGCCTCTTCCACCCACCCTCCTTCTGATCTCAATCTGCTGAGATGGCCCTTAGTTTTTCTCCACTCCCCAATGTACCAGAAGAACCCCTTTTTCCCTCCATGTATCCCCTGTGCCAGCTGCTGCTCTTTCCTGGACTTTGCTCCCCTCATCATCCGGGTGACTTTTCTAGATGCAAGATGGTACATTTCCTTATCCCTATCCCCTCTTGTTGTTTTATGTTTTTTGTAGGCCACCTTCTTTTCTCTGATGGCTACCTGTACCTCACTGGACCACCAGCATGGTTTATGTGACCTTGTTCCTTTACGTTTCAACTTAGCGGAGATCCTGAATGCCTCATGAAGTCCCCCCACTTGTCATTGATGTAATCCCCTTCAAGTGATCCTTGAGAATATTTCCCATGCCCACAAAGTCTGCCCCCCTGAAGTCCACTGCCAGTGTCCTAGATCTCACCCCTCCTCCCCCCATACTTATTTGAAACCAGACAGTATTGTGGTCGCTCCCAGTCAGGGGGTCCTCTACAACCAGGTCCCTTACCAGATCCCCATCTGCCAGAACCATGTCCAGGACATGCCCCTTCCTTGTGGGCTCCATCACATGCTGTGTTAAGAACACATCCTGGAAGCCGTCCAGCAGCCTCTGCTCCTTGGCCACCTTAGAGGACATGGTTCCCCAGTTTGTACCTGGCATATTAAGGTCCCCCATCAACACCACTCCTTCCCCTTTTGGTCCACACTGGGCAATGATGTTGTCCAGCAAACCATCCTCTAGAACATCACTCATCCTGGGGGGCCTATATACTACACCCAGCTTGACCTTATTCCCTGCTGGGGATCGTAAGGTGACCCATAAGGCCTCCATATTTCCCTCTGCCTCTTCTACCCTAGCAATTTCTATGTCATCTCTAATGAACATAGCCACTCCACCCCCTCTGCCCTCCTTTCTATCCTTCCTAAGCATAGTGTACCCCCGCACGTTTAGGTCCCAGTCATGGTTTTTGTTGGCCCACGTCTCCGTGACCACCGCCACATCCACCCCCAAACAGCATGGCCTGGAACTCTGGCAACTTGTTTCCCAAGCTCCTGGCATTTACTAACACCAACCCCCACCCCTTATCCCTGATCCCCTTTGTTGAACCCCACCCAGGTTCCTTATACTTCCATCCTCCCTCTGCTCCTCCTGAAACCTCCACCCCCAGTCTGTTTCCCCCCCCCTTGGGTTTGAAGGCTACTCCCCTCATCTGGAGGAGAGGGTTTCTGGTCAGCCCCTTCCTTATCCTTCCCCCCTCACAAGTTTAAACCCCACCTTTCGTGAATGTAGTCAGCCATCCCCTGTTTAAGGACTTCTTTCCCTAATGGGGCAAGATGAAGCCTGTCCTTGGCATACAGTCCCTTATCCTCCCAAACTCCTTTCCAGTTCCCTAACACCCCCAACCTACTCTCTTCACCCCACTTCCTGAGCCAGTCATTAACCTCTGTGATCTTCATTTTTTTCTCCACTGAGGCTTTCGGTACTGGCAATATCTCCAAAAAGGAAATGTTGCATCCATTATCCTGACAGACTCTGTCAAGTTCTTGGAACCTTGCTTGGATTTCCAAAACGCTATTTCCCTCTAGATCGTTAGTTCCCAAATGCACCAGGAAATCCGGTTTCCCTCCACAATCCCTAACCAGTTCATACACCATGAACTTTGCTCTGTGCACTGTCAGCCCAGAGATACTCACTACCTTCACCTGGCTATGGCATCCATCCCCCTGTCCCTCCCACTGGATACCCCTAATCATCGAGTCTCCCAATAACAGAACCTTAACACCGCCATCATCCTTATGGTTACCTCCACTATGCCCTCTCAGCCCCCCATCCCCTTTATTCTTGATCTCAATTCCATGGGAGTCTTCCTGCCTTATTAGAGACCCCCTTTTCACCCTCCCCTTTCTGCCTCCCTCGTTATTTTGCCCACTTAACTCAGATCCTCTGAATAGGTGTCCCTTTAACCCTCTTATCCAAACCATTTATCCTGGCCCTGATGGTTTCCCTTCCCACACTGCCATCTTCCCCTGTAATAGTACCCCTACCTCCAGAGGCTCTCTGTGGGTCCCTTTAACTAGGGCCCCATCCTGGTACTGACCCCCCTGCTGAAGGGGAGCTCCTCTCCCATCTCCTTGTCTCTCAGTTTCTCTCCAGTCATGCCCTCCTCCCTCATGTCTGCAATATGTTGCATCTCCCCCATCTGCTTAACATTTATGTTTCCCCTTCTCCCTGTGGGACTATTTCTATCCTTTCCATTGCTGGTCTGTGATGCCCTATGGGTATCAGACTCCCTCCCCCGGCCTCTGTATCAGTTTCCTCATTTCCACCAACCCCTTCCTCCCCCTCTAGGTTTCTTAGTAGCTCAAATTTATTGTGACACTCTATGTCAGCCTCCATCAAGTAACCCAAGTTTCCCCTGACTGTACCTCTAAACTGCCCCTCTTCTTCCCCTCTTGCTCTGTTCTCCTTAGGAGCTCCCTTCCCACAGTCTGCTGTTTTAGGCTTCCCCACAACAGCCCCTCCTGACTCTTCCCCCTCCACTCTCTTTGTATTCAGAATGTTCACCCTGTATGCTTTCCCCTTAGCATTAACATCCCTATCTAAGGGTCCTCTGTTCCTAATATCCCCCCTCCTGCTTGCTGTAACATAATGTCCTGTAATTTCAGAGCATTGCCCCAGCCTCCCCTCAGCCCCACCCTTCTGCTGCCCATGTCCACACCCCTTATCCTTGGACACCCCCAGCTCCCCCAGTTTACTCCTTAACCAATATACTTCACTCCTGATACAAGATAGCTGTCTACAGAGTGGGCAGCCTCCCTCTCTCCAGGCCCAATTGAGAATTATTGCCATCCCACAGCCTGTGCAGCTTCATACCCTTCCAAAGATGCCTGCCATGGTGGAATATGGCCACCCTGTTTGTCCCCCTCTGTTTATAATGGCACACCCCCTTTTCTCAGTCCCTTGCCCCTGGAATACAGTTTCTCTCTATACTGACTGCAGTTATTTACAAACCCAATTTCAACCTCACCAATAAAGTTCCCAAGTCTCACAAACACATTCAGTCCGGTGTGTCCAGTCCCACTAACAGTGTGTGTATGCAGACATCAGGTACCATATGATGTCACAGGCCCACCAGTTCCTGTTGCTTCAAATTTCAGTCCCAAATAGAAATACACAGCTCTTCAATCCCAACCCCCAGTGGCTTTTCAGTATTTAAGAAAGCCTACAAAACAGGGTGGGTGGGAAGCCTCAAAAGTTACAATATCACAGCTCAAGTAACAGTTCTAACTCAAAGTAGTAATTTTTAACACATAGAACTAATTTCACGTACAAAACTATTCAAATATTTCAGTTAAAACAGAATATAAACCCAGACCTCTGTCCTTACCAGCCTCCCGCTTATGTTCTCAAGTGAACAATGAAAGACAAGGTGATTCCTGTTAATTTCCCCTTCCCCAACACCAGGCAAACATCACATTTAAATTTCACTCTAATTATCACTGCCAAACAAGTGTTCTCAAGCCTCAAAAGTTACAATATCACAGCCCAAGTAACAGTTCTAACTCAAAGTAGTAATTTTTAACACATAGAACTAATTTCACGTACAAAACTATTCAAATATTTCAGTTAAAACAGAATATAAACCCAGACCTCTGTCCTTACCAGCCTCCTGCTTATGTTCTCAAGTGAACAATGAAAGACAAGGTGATTCCTGTTAATTTCACTAAACACTTTGGCTGAAAATGTTAGACAAACCCTTGAGTATTTAATATGTGGACCAATTCCCTAAAAATACCTATGTGTTCTCTCACTTAGCAGCAGTGCTAAGCAGGAGTAGCTTGGCTCAGATAGCTTTGTCTTTCTGTTGTTGGTAACTTTCTGAAGGTTTTTGAGCTACCCTCAGCTAGGATCACATTCCAGGTGCCTGATTGTTTATGTACAGTGGACAGGCAGGAAAGGAGACACCCCCCATGCACCCCAATTCCCACCCTCCCCCTGGTGCTCTGCCTTTATAGACATGAACAGAAACACCCCTACTTACAGGCACAGGGAACATTTAGCATCACCATACAAGATAGGGCC
Organism: Neoceratodus forsteri; assembly: GCA_016271365.2. NCBI lineage: Eukaryota > Metazoa > Chordata > Ceratodontiformes > Ceratodontidae > Neoceratodus > Neoceratodus forsteri. The sequence goes on along the minus strand of CM028132.1, from coordinate 716,689,509 downwards.
TATCTGAGAATACAGGCAGCAATACAAAGGAAGAGCAGTCAACTAGGTTAGCAAAGGCACTTGAAGCAGAAAACAGAGGAATAATTTAGTTGGAAAGGGGAGAAAGGAACGAGAAAAAATTAACTGAGAAGGAGGGGTGGTAGTAGTAAGCAGGTTCAGGATGATGCAGGGTGGTGCAGTGTTCTGGGTGTGGTACAGCAGTCTTCAGACGAACATTCTGGGTACTGCAGTGCTGCCCCATATGCAAGCACCTCTCTGGGCTGAAGGTGGAGGTCATCAGTCTCCGGGCTGAGCTGGCAGGAGTACTGGAGACCCTCTCCCCCACCCAAAGGCCACCATGTCCCCAGCCTATGCCGCAACAGCCACCCAGGCACATGGCAGAGTGGACTACGGTGGGCTCAGGGAGATTCAGGGGAAGGGGCAGAGACACATCCACCATCCAGTCCAGCTCAAAAACCCCTTCACTGTTTTGGAGGAGTGGGAGAGTCTTGCAAAGGAACCCAAGGCTGAAACTAGGGAGGATGTGAGGGTCCTCCAGCAGGGAGACCCAGTGATAGAGGAAGAGAACCTCAAAGGAGGAAGAATTTACTCCTAGTTGGGGACTCGCTTGTCTGGGGAATGGATCTGGGCACAGATAGGAGGGAGGGAGGAAAGGGAGGTCAAGTGCCTTCTAGGAAGCACAGCTCAGAGTGAGGGGAAGAAGATCCAGAAGATCACTGAAGCAGTGGCAAGGAAGGGGGCTGGATGTCATTGTCCATCTGGGAACAAGTGACCTATCCAAGGACAGGACTAGCTTGGAACAGGTGAAAGAGGACTTCATAGGTTTGGGGGGGGGTCTGGGGAAAGTAGCAAGCTCAGTGACATTTTCGGAGGTTCTGCCAGTCCATGGCAGGGAGGGTGACAGGAATCTCTGCATTAGTAACTTCAACTCATGGTTGAAGGCCTGGTACAGTGAGAATGGGTATGGCTTCCGTGGGGACTGAGGTCCTACCTGGAACAATGTGGCCCTGTACAGTGGGGACGAGCAACATCTGTCCAGAAAGGGGAAAGCAGCCCTCAATGAATGGTTCAAACGCTTCACTGATGAGTGTTTAAACTACCCAGGAGGGGGCCAACAAGAACAGGCAAACTCTATCAGCCCACCCCCACATGGTAGAGACACCAGAATGATGTTACCAAGGTCACCCGGATCAGGCAGAAGGGGAGAAGCAAATACATCAGGGACACATGTTAAAGTTAACAGGGAGAAAAGGAAACTGCAGGGGACCAAAACCAGGTGTGGAGGGAAGACAGGCAATAATACTTGGAGAGCCATGGTAATAAATGCCCTCAGCCTGGAAAATAAAATCCCAGACATGGAAGCTGTGATAGTTGTGGCAGACCTGGGCATAGTAGCAATAACTGAAACCTGGTACACTGCCAATCATGGGTGAGAAGTAAATATACCAGGTTATACTCTGTTTAGGCTCGATAGGGGAGACAACAAAAGGGGAGGAGTTGCCCTGTATGTCAAGGAGGGTATAAAGGCAAAGTAAAGTCAAGTAAAACTTTATTTTTTAAGCACTTTCAAAACCAAAGCACTGTACAATCACATTAAAATCATACAGTTGAATAGAATAATCAAAACATTTTAAAATCCTGCAGAGTAAAATTTAAAAAACAAATAAGTTTTGAGCTCAGATTTAAAACTCGAGACAGTCAGGCATTTTCTTATCCAATGAGGTAGAGAATTCCACAGGGAAGGGGCAGCATAAGAAAAAGCACGTGCCCCAGATGTCTTTAACTGAACCCTGGGAATCTCTAACAATCCCTCATCGTAACACAGATACAGGGTAGGCAGGGAGAGGCCGAGGCACTGTGGGTCACTCTTGAACCAGAAAATGGCACAGCAATATGCACAGGGGTGATATACAGGCCTCCAGGTTAGGGGGAAGAAGTGGACAGGGACCTTGAGGATGAAATACACAAAATGGCAATGAAAGGTGAGATTCTGCTGATGGGGGATTTCAATATGCCAGATGTGGATTGGACCACCCAGGCAGCTGCTTTAGCCAGAAGCAGAGGCATCCTGGATTCCCTACAAGGGTCAGAATTCAGGCAGCTGGTGCTTGATCCCAACAGAGACAGGGCAATTCTTGATCTAGTAATGACCAGCTGGGAAAGAATCACTGATGTCCTGGTGGAGGGACAGCTAAAATCCAGTGATCACCACATAGTGTGGGTCACCATATAGACAGGGATTCAGTCAAGTCACACTAGGGTGAAGATTTTCGATTTCAAAAAGACAGACTTCGCTGAAATGGGGAGAGTTACCAAAAGTGCCCTGGAGAACAAGAGGACAGGAGGGGGGTGGAAGTGCAGTGGGAGAACCTAAAAGGAGCCATAGTGAAAGTAACAAACAAATGCATCAGATTGGTATCAAAAGGCAAGGGAAAGAAAAGGCCACTATGATTCTCAAAAGAGGTAGCAGAAAAGGTAAGGGCTAAAAGGGCACGGTTCCGGAAATATAAGGAGACCCAAAGGGAGGAGGACAGAGAGGTGTATCAAGAGCATCTACAGGAAGCAGGGAGGGCAGTGAGGAGAGCAAAGGTACAGACTGAAGAAAGTTTAGTGCAGACAGTAAAGAAAGGGGGCAAGACATTCTACAGGTACATCAGTGAAAGGAGGAAAACCGGGGGGAATTGTAAGACATAAAGGGGAGGTAGGGGAGTGTAAGGAGGGAGACATGCATAAGGCAGAAATACTGAATAAATACTTCTGTTTAGTATTCACAGAAGAGAGGAAGGGACAGGGACCACAACCAAGCATCAGATGCCAAGGGGGGAAAGAGGTGGACAACAGTCCATTCACAGGGGGAGAGATTCCTGCAGGAACTCATTAAATTGAAGTGGACAAAGCAATGGGACCAGATGGCATACACCTAATGATACTATGGGAGCTGCAAAGAGAGCTAGCAGAACCTCTGGCAGCATTATTCACTGAGTCACTTAACAGAGGAGTGGTGCCAAAGGATTGGAGGAGGGCACATGTCGTCCCTCAACACAAATTAGGTAGTAGGGAGGAGGCGGGCAACTATAGGCCAGTCAGCCTCACCTCAGTAGTGGGGAAGATCATGGAGGCACTACTTAAGGAAAGGATAGTGGGGCATCTAGAAGCCATTGGTACCCAGGACCCTAGGCAACATGGGTTCACAGTGGGTAGGTTGTGTCAGACAACTCTCGTAGACTTCTTCGACTGGGTGATGAAGGAAGTAAGTCAGGGGGGCATGGTGGACGTAGCCTACTTCAATTTCAGCAAAGCCTTCGACACTGTCCCACATAGGAGGCTCATTAACAAGATGGGTAGTCTACACATGAGAGACAAGGTGGTAAACTGGGTTAGGAACTGGCTAATGGACAGGAGACAGAGGGTGGTGGTAAATGGAGTACAATCTGGGGAGAGGAGGGTGACCAGCGGAGTACCTCAGGGATCAGTCCTTGGACCAGTTCTATTCAATGTCTTCATCAGTGACATTGCAGAATGGCTGGAAGGAAAGGTCTGCCTGATTGCAGATGATGCAAAGATCTGTAACAGGGCGGATACTCCTGAAGGGGTGGAGAAAATGAGGAGGGACCTGTGGAAGTTTGAGAAATGGTCTGCAGAGTGGCAACTGAGGTTTAATTCAAAAAAGTGCAAAATGATGCACCTGGGATACAGTAACCCTGGGGAGAGCTACAGGATTGGAGGGAGTTGCTGACAGTCACCAAAGAGGAAAGAGACCTGGGAGTTACTATTTCAGATGAACTGAAAATGTCAAATCAGAGCACGAAGGCAGCAGGGAAGGCCAGTGGCATGCTGGGGTGCATAGCAAGGGGTATTACCAGCAGAAGGTGTGAGGTAGTGATGCCATTATACAAAACCCTGGTCAGACCTGACATGGAGTACTGTGTGCAGTTCTGGAGGCCACACCTTCGAAAGGATATTAACAGGTGGAGGCGGTCCAGAGAAGGGAGACTAAGATGGCACAGGGCTTGTACCACAAGACTTATGAGCAGAGATTAAGGGACCTCAATAGGAGGGAGAGAGGGGAAATGATAGAAACATTCAAGTACCTCAGAGGCATAAATAGGTTGTGGGGGGCAGAATCTTCCAATACAGGAGGAGTACAAGAACTAGGGGGCATGACATGAAACTAGAAGGTGGCAGGTTAAGGGGGAATGTGAGGAAGTTTTTCTTCATGGACAGGGTGGTGGATGCATGGAATGGTCTACCACAGGAGGTGGTGGGAGCGAGCACTGTAGTTGGATTTAAACATGCATGGGACAGGCATAGGGGAATCATAGAGGTTCAAAGGCTGTAATCAAGCACGGGATTTACAGGCAGACTGGATGGGCCTAGCGGTCCTTATCTGCTGACAATTTCTGTGTTTCTATGCTTCATTGTATTTAGACAAAATCAATTAATACTAAAAAATAGATTTACAGTTTTATCATGGAACTGGAATGATTGACTATCCTACAATATTGCCATTAAAAACACACTGATTGATTGCTACTGAAAAAATATATACCACAGGTGGCAAATACTCCAATTGCAAAATTCTCAGTTGGAATATTGCTGGACTAGTTAAGCTTCAGGATTTACAATTGATATAATCCGGGACAAATTTAATACACTATCTTTGTAGGAATCTTGCGATACAGAAGATCAAATATTTATTTTAAATGCTTACTTATCTGCCATGGTTAGCAAGGAAACTCAATAACAAAGGGAGAGTTTATGGGGTCTAGTTATATTTGTCAAAATCTCTGGAGGAATGTCACACACGATGGGATTGCATAAGTCTCCAAATTTTCTAATCATCCTAATCAGAATCAGTTATGTAAAACTTAATTTGATAAAAGCTTACATTCCCTCCAACAATGTCAAAATATTACAATATAACTATGTGGAATGAATTAAATACCATTGGAAAGGGTATTATGAAGACATTTCCTGATGTGAAGTTAGTCATGGTGGGAGATTGTTATTTATTTATTTATTCATTCAATTTTGGTAATGGGGTAGGCCCACTGAGCCCCGAAGGTCCCTTTTTCAGGAGCAACCGGGAGTTAGTTACACATTGTATAAAATTTTACATGAACAGTACAAAGACAAATTGTATATACAGTGCATGAGAGGGCAGAGGTTACAGTCAAGACAATTAGTTACACAGCAGGGGATCAGACAGTCATCATCTGACAGTTAGTTATACAGTCACATTAGTACTAGGCATATGACCTGGTGGGGGAAGAATACAGAACAGCAATTGACAGCACAGTTTCATCACAGCAGCAATTCTATCTTAGACAAATAAGGTTCAAGTGCAGAAGCAATGGCTGTTGGCCAGCAGGTGCTCACATAGCCCATTATGGAAGGTTCCCAGGGAGGTGGCTTCCTGTAGGTGATGCGGGAGCTTATTTCACAGTGCAGGTGCTGCATAGGCAAAGGATTTGCTAACTGTCATGGTCTTTATCCTGGGTCATTCCAGGAGCTTTTTTTCCAGTGACCTGGAGCTGTCTGTCTGTACACTTGGGAGTCAGTAAGCCATGCAGACTGTCTGGGGAGTGGCCATTGATGATTTTGTAAGTGAAGCATAGTAGGGGGTACTGTAGCCAGTGGCTAAAGGATGGCCAGTTTAGGGAGGCATGTGCATCACAGTGATGACACCTCGGATGGGACATCATGGCAAAGTGTGCAATTTTATTATATAGCTTTTGCATCCTATTGTGCTACTGTTTTGCCATTGCATGTGTTACTGGAGCAGCATAGGTTAGGGTGGGAAGAAGGATATTTTTTGCTATGGTAATCCTGGTTTCAGGGATCAGTTGGGCGCCCAAGCGGTAGAGTAAGCCTAGTTTTTGGAGTATGGTTTTGGTTATTTGATCCACGTGGGGTTTCAGGGAGAAGCCTTGGTCCAGCATAAGGCCCAGGTATTTGAAGGATGTCACTACCTCTATAGGTGTGCCAGAGGAGGCGACCTGAGGGAGCAGGGGGCTTCTGTCAGTACCCAGGGTCCTGGGCCCAAACAAAAGGGCTTTTGTATTTTTGGTGTTATGTATCAGCTTGTTGCCTAAGAGCCACCTTTCAAGGGTGGTGAAGTCCGACTGTAGTTGGGGTCAAAGTCTCCCATGCTCTTTGAGGTTCTGTATATCATAGCATTGTCTGCATACTGGACCACACAGCTGCCTCTGCAATGATTGTTTAGATCATTGATAAACAATGAGAGCAGGAGGGGGCCCAGTATAGAGCCCTGTGGTACCCCCTCAGTGACAAGGAGAGATTCAGATATGGCACCTCTCCACTTGACCTGTCGGGAGCAGTTGGTTAAGTAACTGCTGAACCAAGTTAGGGAGTGCTGATCAAGGCCGAATTGACAAAGATTGTTTGCCAGAAGTTTGTGGTCTACTAAATCAAAGGCCTTGGTCAGGTCTATGAAGATAGCACCGGTTGGGGTGCCATTGTCGAGGGCAGTAAGGCTATAAGAGTAGAATCTGATTAGGGCTGTATCAGTCCCATGGTTTTGTCTGAATCCATGCTAGGTGCTAACCAATAAGTGGTTTGTCTCCAAGTAGTCCTGGAGTTGGCAGCAGACATGCCGCTCTTGTAGTTTAGCTAGCATGCATAGGAGGGAGATAGGCCTATAGTTGCTTATTAGCTCCCTGGGGCCTCCCTTGTGGATGGGAACCACATGGGCCTTTTTCCATGTGTCAGGCACTGCTCCTTCCATCAGGGACCAGTTGATGAACCATGTAACTGGTAGGGTTATGGTGGGTGCAGCAACCCTGAGTAATCTTGGCTCAAGGCCGTCAGGGTCAGGTGAACCATTTGGCTTAATTTTCTTTAGAAGGGGGAGAAATTCCTTTGGGTGTACAATCCATAGGTGAAACTGAGGGTGTTGAGGGTTCGGTGTCTCATGGCTCAGGTGTTCTTGAGTTCTGGGGGGAGGCTCACCTTATAGTTGTCTAGGTCTGCAAAGAACCTGCTGATGGCCATGGCAGCTTTCTGGCCATAGCTAAGTGTTTGGCCAATGTGGATAACTGGACCTTGGGAGGATGTACCGCTGCCCTTTACCAGAGCATTAATATGGGTCCAAAAGGGACTTGGGTCAGTTAGGTCGGTCTGTTGTAGGTTCCTAACATACTCTCACTTTGCTGCCTTGGCTGCTAACTTGCATTGGTTTCTTGAGGCTCTGTAGGTTGACAGATCCTCAGGGAGGGCTGACTTTCTGTGCCTTTTCCAGGCCTTATCATGGCTGAACATCATCGATTTTAGCTCAGGTGTAATCCACTTGTAGCAGCACCCCTTGGTTCTGAGTCTCATTAGGGAAGCATGCAGGTTGGCTGCCAGGATGAAGGTGTTTTGAAAATACTTCAAAGCTTCATCTAAGCTAGGGAGAAGCCAGATAGGGCTTCAGTCCAGGCTGAGTAGGTGCTCCTGGAAGGCATCTGTAGAGAATTTGGAGAAATAACTGGCTGTTAGAAGCCTTGGGGGAAGCTTGGGTGATCTATTCTTCCAGATGCAAAATATAGGTGAGTGGTCACTCAAGGCATCAGCCAGAGTGCCAGCCACTTGGATGTTTAGAGGGCTGGAAACCAGTACCCAGTCAAAGGTGGAATGGTTCCTTGTTTTAGCATTATGCCTTGTGGTCTCTGTGATGATCTGGGACAGTCTAGCATCCAGGAGGGTTGCCCTAAGAGCTTGCTCGGTGTTGGCTGCCCAATTCAGATTAAAATCACCTAGTATTAACATCTCAGAAGGGGCATTTTCCACTAGAGCTTTGGTTAACTCATCCAGGACATGGGGGTTGACCTTGGAAGGGTTGTAGAGGCAGCCTATCATTAGGACCTTGGCATGACCAAGGGTCATTTTAAAGAATAATGACTCGCACCCAGCATAGTTAATGTGAGAGAGGGAGACTAGTGCCACATTCAGTGAGTGTTTCACAAAACTAAGTACCCCATCCCCTTTTTTTTGTCCTCCCTGTCCTTCCTGAAGATATTATAGTCCATGAGTTCAATCTCATGGGTTAGGATATTGGGCTTTAACCAAGTTTCAGATATTGCCAATACATCTGGTTTGTAAAGATCTGCCCAAGTTTGTAACTCATGAATTTTATGGCACTGACTGCAGACGTTCATATGGGCAATTGTTAGGCCCTTGGGGGCAGTCCAATTTGGGTCAAGAGGGGATCCAATGTTACAGTTAGCCACAGGAGGACCAGGCTTGGATTCAGTATCTCCTGCAAGAAGCATCAGTAGCACTGAGATTAAACCTAGGACCACTGGAGTTTTGGGGAGGACATCTTTTATCCCTTTGGTCCTAGAGCCATGGAATATTAGGTAGCAGGCCCCCTTTCTGATTAACCTGTGCAACACTATCAATGGGTCCACTGCATGTGTGTCAGGTTGGTAAAGCAGGCACGGTTGGTGACAGCCCTGTGGGCCCCAGGCTGGGTGGCAACTACCATCTGTGCCCATGAGTGTGTCCACCCAAGTAATAGTGTAAATGTACATCACCACCAGAACAGCACCCATGACTTTTATTTGTTTTGAGTCACCAAGTCTGCCAGTAGGGATTAGGGGGCACTGATGCCTCCCCAGTACTGGGAATGGCATTCTTGAGCAGAGCTAGCCCTAGCCATTGAGATTGACAGTTGGGAGCACAGCTCGTTATGTCGGCTGGGTCAGGGGGGTTTACAGTCAGCTCTAGTCCTTAAACATCTAGCTGCTGTAAAAGCTCTACAACCATGGCTTGGGTTTCTTTTTTATATCTTATTTTTATCCCTATCTTGCAGCTATACAGCAACAACTATACCAGATAAACAGCACAACTGCACATGCTACTTCTGGTCCATTCACCTGATATTCAGCTATTTTCAGAATCAGTGATAGTGTTCTGCTAGGCAGTTCTGAGCAATGGTTTGCGTTAAATCCTGGCTTTTAACTTTACCCTCCTAGTAGTAGTCTAGATTTATTGTTATTTAAGGCTAGGTAGCAATGCCAAGATAGCTTATTCACAGAACTCTGGTTACTGAGTGTGCGCCTAGGAGCGCCTGTTCCTAAAAACAGCTTTCACATCGGTTTACTAATACCTGGCACACAGTACACTACCTGGCTTAAATAAGCTCTTTCAATGAGTGAGAGAAACAGAGTCAGCTTCCAACCTTAGTAAAACAGTAGTATGACATTTTACCCTTAAGATAGACTGCTCCTGCTTCAGATTTACTGACGACCCCGTAATATCTACTTAGAAAACTTCAATAATATATTTTGTGATGAATTGGATGTATCCCTTGTAAATCCAAAACTATACCAGGGAATTAACATTTATTTATATATACATTAATGACACTGTCCAAAAAAATGTATTCAACTAATGAAACATATTATATTGTTTTAAATGACAGATTTAGTAGCAGTCGGAAGGAGCTACATGTATCGTAAATGTATGCTTCCCTAATGAATCATGCTATAGTACCTGTTTGAGATCTTGGTAATTATATGAATTTAAAATTGTAAAATATACTGAAAGGGACCTTTTTAACTTTCCATTCTCAGACAAGTAAAGATAACCTGAGACATTGAAGGGAAATGTTCAGATTCTCTTGTCAAAATACTAAACAACAAATGTCTGAGGTGTTATTTATTTAAGCATGATTTATCTATGATATTCTCTGATACTGAATCAAGTTTCACATTAAGTAATCTGTGCTCTCTCCATCCAGAAGAAATGCATGATGTTATTATATCCTGTTTGAAAAGTTAAAATCTTTTTTTATATGAGATCTGTAAAGAAAATAAATGATGCACTGGTTGGGTCAATAGAGAGTATAATACCTTTAAAGGATATAGCAGTCATCTCATATGACAATTAAAAAGACATCCATATAAAGAAAATAGGGTAAGACTGAATAGCAAATGTAAAAATTATGAACAGTTTAGCAAAAAGAAAGAAATATTGGCAAGATTTATGGACTGAGACTCATAAGTTAATAAACAAAGGGGCTCGATTTTCAAACAGCCCGCAGATCAGTACAACTTGCATCAATCTAGGGGTGCAACAATCTCAGGATGCATCAGGGACCCTGACTCTGATTCTGGAAATAACAGTATCCTAGTGTCAAACTCCCCGGGTTTGCCGCAAGGTGCCAGCTGTGCCGAAGTAATGGTGCATCAGAGGGGAATGCCACAAGCAACAGATGGGCTTGTGGCTGCTGAAGAGCTGGCAACCCACCAGCTGCCATAGTACATCATTACAATACATTTCAGGATGATCTGCAGTATATCTAGGTTGACTCCTATGCATTGCATAGCCCCTGTCAATGCAACTATAGAAGGCACAACTGAAACTAAAGGTTTTGCCTTGTGTGTGTGCTTTAAATTGCACCTTTGTCATATTAGGTTTGCATTTGCCAGGGATCAGCAACATGTTATTTTTCATGTCACCACAGTATATTAGTATTATTGGTCAGCTGGGCAGTTGTTTGGAGGTGTTGTGGCACAGACAGTATGAGCGGGCTGGTGCAGGGGAGTTAGACCAGCTCAGGGCTGGTCTAACCACTGCCAGCTCTTGCGGTCACAGTGGGGCTTTCAAATTCCCAATTATGAGGATATTGAAGCCCTGCCATGGTGCAACCCCCCTTGTGATCAGGTGCAGGTGTGCTTTTGCTGCAAGGGTGGCATGGGGGGGGCTTTGCAGCAGGCATCTCAATTTTGCAACAGTTGGCATTTGAAAATCAGGATTGTCACAAGCTATGGCGTAAGTCGCCACTTACATCATCCCAATTTGGAACAGGCCCCTTGTGTCATAGTTTTCCTTTTGAAAATTGAGCCCATGGACTTAAGGAAACTGAGAACTCATAGCTAAGGGTACTAGAAACTATGATTTGAATCTTTATTTTCATATTTCTGCTATACAGTGGGTCAATCATTTTAAAGGAATTTTTGTATGATAATAAGGAGCCAATAGATTATAAAATATTAGGAGAAAAACAAACTAGTGTCTTAACATAAATCCTGAAGAAGTATTATTGGCCATATTATCTTTTAAGGGCATTAAAGCCCCAGGCAATGATGAAATTCCCATTGAAATTTATAAATTTGATTTATTTCAATTCATTTCATTTTTATTCTTTATGCATGTAGGCTAATGGTCATAAATGCCCATTTTCACAAGTGACAAGTACAATTTAAACAGACTAAGATGAATAATACAAAATATAGTATGAATACAATACAATTAACAAGAGAAAACAATGTATGAAAGTATTATGATAAATATAAAAATAAAGACTGTTCAGTAATCATTGGGAACAGGAACAGGTACTTCTATTGAAAAAACATTTTTTGAGTCTGACCTTGAATATGTTTAACTTGTGACATGTGATTTCATTGGGAAGTGAGTTATAAAAACATGAGCTTTGAATAAGATGGATTTCTGACCAAGGGATTATTTTGAACAGAGCAGTTTGAAAAATATTGTGTTTTGGGATCTTGTCCCTCGATTATTAACTGCTTTATGAAAGAGAAGAGACAGACTGGTAGTAGATCAAGTGCACTCTTCTGAAGCAAGAGTCCCATTCATAAATTACACCTGTCTTCCAAAGAAAGGGTTTTAGAAGCCTTACACTGTACAATACACCTTGGTGAGTCTTTCTAGGTAAATTTATAATAAAACAACAGATGCTATTGCAGGTAACCTTAATCTTGGACATAATTCTTTCATTAGTTGCAGTGTAGACTACAAGCTCATAGTTCACTACAGAAAATAGTAGACTATGGGCCTGCAGGCTATGGGATTGAGGCACCAGAGAATTGTGAATTCTAAATAAGAGTCCCAGCATTTGATGTATCATACTAGTTATGTGTTTGACATGTAGCTCAAGAGAAAGATTACTGTCCCAGACCAACTCTAAATATTTAAAATTATAAAATGAGTAAGAGAAATACTGTACTGTGATTAATGTAATTCAGTCATATGTCCGTGCTAATATCCTAGCACAATAGCACAGGTCAGAAAGGCTTAACCTTCTGATCCTCATTACTTGGTCCTAAAATAAAAAAATTAAGAAAGCAATTTTATAATCACAATAAGACATTCCAGTGTGTGCATAATTTTGGGATAACAGTGCCTCTCAAGTGTGTAAAGCCCTTGGCTTCACCTCAAGCTTTACTTCCTGAAGTGTGCAATTATCCCACAATAATGCACACCTGTCATGATTTATTGCTTAATTATTAACAATCTCTATTGATTCTTCCCTTAGATCTGCAACTACCTGGCTGGTATCTCATTCTTTCCTGGTCCCTGAAAATATCACTGACTTTGTTTTCTGAGTGTTTAAGGTATTTTTTTTTTACAATGACCATTTGTGAAAAAAAAAATCATCTTGAAGGCCCTTCAAAACATTTTTCAAAACTGAGCCAATCCCCAATATAACCACATCATCAGCGTGCATGATGGCTTCAGAATTCTTACAGAACTGAGGATCCAAGTTTATATAAAGTGAAAAAAGAAAAGGACCCAGAATAGATCCCTGTGGGACCCCACAGAGGATTGAATATGATTGGAATAAAAACCAGCAACTATGATTTTGTGAGACCTATCAGCTAAATAACTGGAGAACAATTTTACAGCATCTGAGAAGAAACAAAATTTAGTAAAGAATCCAATAATAAACCATGATCAACAAGATTGAAAGCCCTGGTGAGGTCCACAAATACAGCTATGGCACAGTGCTCTTTATCAAAGGCACTGTGCATGTAGCTGGTGAATCACACCGAGGCTTTTTCTGTATTACGTTTAGATTGAAAACCATATTGAACAGTATTCAAGACCTTATATTGGTCTAGAAAAAACATAAACCTAATCAAAGTTTAGTGGCCCCTTATATTGGTAGCATTTGTTTCAATAATTTTATTTTTCTGACATGATTCCAAATAGCTGAAGAGGACAGATAATTTACCCACTTTATAAATGATATAGAAAAAAAATCCCTCCATGTATGCTCCAATTTCCCTTATAGATACTCGAATGCAGATACTAGCAACAGCATTCTAAACGGTTACAGAAATGGTTTAAGAATAATAAAATCATTTCTTAGTTTCAAGGGGGATACATTAGGGTTTGACTGCCCATTGATCAGTGCTTTATTTTTATCCACTCAGCTTATAAATATTTAAAGTTAAGAATTCAGACTGTATATGTGACTTTCATCAACTTGAATACAATTTTTATTTGTTATCAAGGGTAAAATTGTGAGATATTATTCAATTTAACTATCAGTACTTAATGTTGCACAACATTTTTCAATTACATTCAAAAACCTGTGCCACCATAATTAATTGAATAAATAATGTTTTAGCACAATAGAACCATTTGTATCTAAACAAAAAAAGTAAGGATGCACACTATCACCACTTCTGTTTTGTTTATATTTGAACAGTCTAATGGCTGATATCAATTAAAATGGTATTATTTGCACCTTCAATTGTGATAAAAAAAAGTTGGTATGTAAGCATATCCTGATGATACAGCGATAATTTCCTTAACTAGAATGGAACTGCAAAATCACCTAAGCATCCTTGGATCATAATTAGACAATTTGAAATGAACAGGTAATACTGAAAACGTGTAAGGTAATGATTTTGGCAAACAGAAGCCTATTTTATCTTGGATCTTAAATGAAAAAGAGGCTAGAATGAGAGGATAACTATAATACCTTGGATTGGAAATCAATAGCAAACTAAACTGGACAATCCATTTTAACAGTGCTAACGCTAAACTGGTATTAACCTTAACAAGTTTATAATTATTTAACTACAATATGGGGGTAATACAGTAGTGACTGCAGTTCAAGTAGCAAAGATAAAACGTAATACTGTACTTAGGCATTATGTGGATCTGAAATATGGGGTTCAGTTGAACCAGTGATACTAGAAGAAAAAGTCAAAGATTATTATGAGCACATTTGGGGTTTGCCCCAATGTGTCCCTGCATTAGCTATATAGACAAAACTGGTTCTTGCTGATCTTTCAATAAAAGTTAAAATTGTAATGATAAATTATAGGGTAAAATTGATCAATTTAAAAAAAAATCTTCCCCTCAATCCTTATATTACCAAGAACAAATCAAATGTATACTGAATGGCCATACTACATATAGAATAAAGGACGGGGAAGTGTGTGATATGAAAATATAATAACTGAGTCTTCCTTTTTGTCGAAGGTAAACTGTGGCATTATTTGCTGTAATAAAGGAGTGTTTATTGTGACAACATGCACACAGTTTTCCTCACTCTGCTCATGTGCCTGCCGCTGGCCACCTCAACTTTCCACAGCACAGGGAACTGCCACTCGGAGCTGGCAGTAAGTCACTGCAAGCAACAACATTGAAAAAAAACTTAAAACAGACAAAACATCTCCAGGCAGGGCAACCATAAATTATTTAAAAAAAAGTTGAAATAAACAAAACGACCACCACAGACAGCACACTCAAATCTAAGTGGACCGTGGCGGCACAGGAACATCTTTTTTTATTTTATATAATTGCTATGGCCAAAAAGGAAGACCCAGCAATTAAAGAAAATAAAATATGGGTAGGTGTGTGTAAACTCAAAGTTTGCACACACCCAAGGGGTTAGATCCTATTCATAAACCCCTCGAGCTTTGCTCTCGGGGTTTATGTAGCATCTAGCCCCTCAGGTTTGTGTAAACTTCTTGTTACACAACTCGACCCATACTTTATTCTATATTTAATGCACATCCTTGGTGTGGGATGCTACATAAACCCTGAGGGCGAAGCCCAAGGGGTTTACCAAAGCATCCCACATCAAGGGTGTGCATTAAATTCTCATATGCACACTTCTCCATCTTTTATTTTATATAATTGCTGGTTAGCAATTTTTTCCAGCCTGACTCCTGTGTCACACAGACGTACACACACATACAGACACCCACACACACATACAGACACACACACACACCACAAAATTTGTATCTCCCTCTCACTGTCTCTCTCTATAGTTCAGGCTTTTGTTTTTTTATTCACTTACAGTTGGAGTCTTGATTCCAATTCAGAAGGCTTATAGCCAAAGACAGACCCGTTCCTGCTCAGCCACTCAGCTGTAGTTCTCACAACCGATGAACAGCAGGATCAACCAGATATAACTTTATTTAATGGAGCAGATGAACAATTTAAAAAGAAATATGAGTCAGACTGAGGAGCGTTACAGTGGTGGCTCCATTCAGCGGCAGCTCCTCGAGCAGCTCTTCCATAAGAGAGAAACGGAGCCACCATCTTTCAGGATCTGTTAAGCTCACCCCCACAGAGTATGACAGCCAATGATGGGGCACTCCTTTTTTGAGTGAAGGAGTGCATGTTTGCCATAATAACCCACTGATTATTATGGCAAATATCAACTCATTGAGCCCAAAGAAAAAAATGTTCACTGGTAATTATACTATGATTACAGTCAATATTCTCTATTTTAAAATACATCAAATAATTATACCTTTGGAATTACATACTTGAAACCATACTGATAAATACAGTTTATGGAATAAGGTTAAGAAATAAGTTATATGAAAGGGTGAAAAGCAGAGATATTTTTTTTTACAGTTTTTGGCCAGGAAAGACACACTAAGCCAAGGCTTGTTTCCAAGTGTGTCCTGGGAACACAGGGAAGTTAAGTGACTTACTCATGCTCACACAGTAGACACGTGGTGGTTGTGGGATTCAAACCCAGTTTTCCAAGTTTGCAGGTCAGTGCTCTTAACCACTATGCTATACTGCTGCCCTAGATCTAGAACCCCTAAGGAATTTACACATTTTCTTCTATTTTTCCATATCAAATAATTTTTCATTTGCTGCAGCCATACTTTACCTAGTGTCAGATCTCTACTTAGGAAATTAAATACCACTTTTAGATTTGGTACAAATTAATCAAGAATTCTGGAATGAAGGGAAAATAAGGTACTGCAGCAGACAGTCTAAATATAACTGTCTTTGTGAAATTGGTGGTCTTGAAAATGTGATATCTTGAAGTTTGGTATGCTAGTAGTATAGGAAGCTGAGACAAAATTTTCTGGCTCATGTCTTGGTTATTACATATTTGATGCAGGAGGATATTGTATTATTTCTCATTAACTCAGAGGATTATACACAGTAGTTCTGTAGAGAACTGCTAAATACCTTAAGGCTATTACCAAGAAACTTTTGGTTCACAAATTAATTCACAGATTCTCACTTTCTCAACTAACTTTACCCTTTGGCAAGTCAGTATATTTTAATAACTGGTGAATAAATACACTTTCTAATTATTTTTTTCAAAGGCTATGGAGGATTTGATATTGCGCTGTGTTCTGTGTTGCATGTAATATATTGTATTATAACTACTGGGTAGCACTTTTTCCTATAGGGAAACCCAGTTATAATTTGCCGTTATAACCAGCTGGACTGGTTATAATGGCAAACACACGCCAGGTTTCCCTCGGAGCAGCCATGCGCAGTCCCCAGTCTCTGATCTTCACATTCCGTGCAGCAATCCTGAAGCACACTTTCAGGTCCCTCTTATTCGGTGGTAATTTACTTTTTTTTTTTGATGAACTCTTTCTTGACTGAACCAAGGAAACAAAATAAAAGTAAAACTAGCGCCGTGTTTCTCTTCAGCATGTGATTGCAGCCAAGTGAATGGCACAGACTGTCCCTGCCTTGTGAAGCCAGGAAAGATGCTGCAACTGCCACTCAGTATAAAATCAATGTTTCTGTACATTTTAAAGAAAATATCCACATCCTTTTCCCCCAACAAGTGTAGTACTGTAACTACGAAGACTGCAGACCACACAGAATCCAGACTGCTCTGCGGCTTCCTGAACAGCAATCTTATTTTATTTTTTATAATTGCTGAGGTGAAAAAGCGCACACCAGCAATTATAAAAAATAAAACATGGGGTTGTGTGTGTAAAACTCAATTTTACACACTCCCTCATTGTGGGATGCTTTTTATAAACCCCTTGGGCTTTGTCCTCGGGGTTTATGTAGCATCCCACAACTCAGGTGTGTGTAAAATCTAGTTACACACACCACCCCATATATTATTCTCTATTTTATACAATATTTTGTAAAGAGCTACTGTATTATGAGTGACCATTAAACTCAAATCAGTATACACCCTGCAGCATGAAGGTGGCTATCAGATATTTTTCAACCAAAAAATATACTGCAACAGAACACAAAATATATTGATAACTGATGGAGCTTTTACAGGCTGTGTCTGAAAACTAGCCAGCTCTTGGACCAGTGCTCCTTCCTAGTTAACAACAGAATAAATAACTATAGGGGTGCGGTTGTGCCCCATAGTTAGGGTTGCATGGGCACTTAATGTTAAACCCAATTTTTTTACTTTAATAACTTTGCAGCCGTTCAATGGATTTGCACAAAATTTGCATGCATGGTCTTGCATAGTAGTTCTCTGGATGTACCAAGCTTCATTCTAGTCAGATGTGTGGATTCTGAGATACAGATAGTGCAAAGAGTTAATTTTCTGGATTTTTTCCCATTGGTTTCAATGGGTTTTCTGTCAACTTGGCTAGTGCCCAGTTGTTTTGGAATTTGGGTCTGAAATGTTCTGGGTGACTGGCCCACAGATGTGCCTTTTGCTTGTTTGGTGAAAAAATATTAATCTGTTCCAAAGTTATTTAATTTTGAAATTTTAAATAACTGGTTCAGAGAATACTCAGTAAGCAATAAAAAACAGTTGAACAAAATGAAAAACAATTATTTTTTCATATTGATATCATCCTTTTTCACGAAGGGAAACTCCTTTTTCATTTGGCCACCATCTTGTTTTCTGGTTTTCCCGAGGGAAAATGTAAATTTCAAAAGCCACAAAAATGACATTCTGGAGGGCAACCAACACATGTATCTTCCTTACTGGGACCCCCTTAACTGTATTCTGCACTTAATTGTTGGAGAAATTCCTTTAAAATGTTATTTTTTTTAACATTAGAAATATTTTTCTATGACTCATAACATGAAAAAAAATAATATTTTTTCGTATGATGTCATCCCTTTTCCTGATGGGAAAATCCTTTTTCGTATGAAACGTCAATGTATTTCAATGTGGTTTTCAACTTTGTGGCATACCTTTGCCATCTTTGCATACTTTGAGCTCAAATTTTCAACATGGCCTTTTTGGGACCCCTCCTCTGGAACAATTGCAGTGGGATTTACAAATTCATCTGGAAAGGTAATTTCGTGGTTGCCTGATGAAATCATCTTTTGGGCAGGATATGAAAAATGTCACCACCCTTGTTCATCAGGTGGGGTCATAAGAAGACTATGTTGAAATTTTGGGGTCAAAATATGTACAAATGCCAAAGATATGCACATACATTGAAATTTTGCTATGCTCCCTCGTAATTTTGGCAATTTTAAATATTTTGACTCAAAATTTTCAACATTAAACATCTTTTTACACCACCTCATGAACATGACAGCTGTCATTCTTCAAACCCTTGCCAAACATTGTTTTTGGCCCTGCAGCATGCAATGACATTGTGGTGGTGCAGAATCCCATTTTGGTGAGGATTTCAAAATTTTCATTACTGGGTTTATGATGTGGGATAATAAGAAGGATAGGTTGAAAATGTAACTCCTGTTTTACAACAAATGCAAGTGCAAATCCCTCTGGGCTCTTCACTTCCACAGCAACATATATGTATGCATCTAAGGAGGGATGGGAGTGCAGGGCCCAGCCTACAGACAAATGAGGATACAATTATACTATCTCAAAAAGTAAGGAAATTGTTTACAAAAACCTTTTTAATACACTAGTTAGGGATGAAGTGGCAAAAGTATGGAAAATATGGCATTAGGATTTCCAGCTCTAACCCCCCAACCTGCAAGCAGCAACATAAGTGGGGTGTGCCTTGGGGTTGTCAACCCCAATGCTCACCCCATTCCATGAGTAAACAAGCTGAGATGGGTACAGTGTATGAGAATGGGGTGAGCATTAGGGTTTAGATCCTCAAGGCACAGCCCACACCTGTTGCTGCCTGCAGGCACCCTGTTGGAACCCTAATGCCACATTTCCCTACTTATGTTGCTTCAACCCTAACTAGTGCATTAATGAATTTTTTGCAAAGAATTAAGTAAACTATCAGTTGTTTTAAAGGTCACAAAGTAGTTACATACAATCAACGTCCCCCTCTTCTTACTGCAAATTATATACAGCAAAGTTCTGAGACCTCTGAAACAACTGATATTAGAGATTTCTAGTTCTATCAGGTGTCAAAAGCATAAGCTCAGATATCAGTTGTTTCAAAGGTCTTAAAGGTTTTCTCTGAGTAATTTGCATTAAGTGAAAGCCAACAGTGATGATATGTAACTCGTTTATGTCCTAAAGAAAACACTGGCAAATGTTAAAAAAGAATGTAATATTTAAACTGGAGCAGCGCATGCTGGCATAATTTCTTTTTTTTTTTATCAAAGAAGTTTTATTGATTTTACAAACAACAACACCATAAACAACCAGGCATTGACATGTATAGCAATAAGCTGAACTGGCTAAAATAAGTCTAACCAATCCCTACTATCCCCACACTACTCTCCCCCCCCAAGCGAGGTGTAATAATATAAGGGTATACGTGGCTAAGGAAAGTAAAAGAGACTCAACTTAGATGCTGTCCATTGATATAATCATGGAGGTGTCCAGGATTGTCAACAAAGAGAATTTAGGACAGGTAAAGGGCATGTAGTTTCCCCCCACTTTCTGGCAAAAGAGGATTTACGATGGTGGACACTGGCGATTAATTGTTCCGCTCTGAGGGCAAAAGACATTTCATACAACCATTCTGAATAACTGGCATAATTTCTTGACATACCTTTGAAAGACCAAATGTAACAGATTCTGTGTGAAAGATCTGACAGTTAAATGGAAGGAAATTATACTTGAATGCATCAGTGTTTAACAGGACACTGAAGAAATTGACAGGCCAGTGAAGATACATCATTCAGTGAAAAGAAAAAGACTGACCTATATCTAGATGAATCATGTGAGGGCTAGGGCAGCCTAAAAAACCAGCATGGGTTCTTCATGGGAATAAGAGATCTCTCATACATATATACATCTTTTTAGCATAATGGGTGAAGCTCATAATTGCCCAGCAGGCTGCAAACCAGTATATGTACTATGCTGTATGAGTACTTCATTGACAAGATAGTCCACTGTGTCAATAAGGATCAATTTTACCCTGGAAAAGGAAGATGACAATGTGACTAGCCTTAGCAAAAACCAACATGTATTATCAAATCCTCCCTTGGCCAACTGGATATTCTACGTAAGTGTTTATTGCTACTGGAAACATTGTTACTGACAAGAGAATGTTTTTAAATGTCACCAATGTGGAGCAACTTATCTTCCTAAAAATGAATATGTGAATAATATAATAACTATTATTATTGCAACATTTATAGTGACATTAAATATTTTTTAGGCACTGTACAGTTGCAACTATTGACATGTTCAGATATTTCCAGATATTTCACAATATTTCTAAAGAGATTGTCTCTGGTGGCCCTAAATCAGTACTGCAGGCCAGCAGGAATTTCTCTAGACATATCAGAGAAATTTCAGGAAATATCAACCATGGCACTGGCTTCAACTGTAGAAACATTAAGACAAAATAGGAATACATAATAATTAGAGAGTGTTGAAAACGAGTTGGTAAAGATGGGTTTTTGTTTGTTTTTAAATTGCTCTGGATCAATGCAGGCCTAGATGTCTGGAGGTAGTTCATTTCAAAGACATGTGCTGTGGACTGAAAAGGTGCAATCTCCAAATATAGCCAGTCTGGTGTCTGGAACATTATAAAGATATGCATCAGAGGAACAAAGTTAATGAGTTGGAAGCTGGGGATGAAGTAGTTCCAATAGATATGAAACAGTGAGTCCATTTTGGCATTTAAATACAAGCAGAGTGTTTCATTTCATAGTCGATTCTGTGTTCAGCTAGAAGCCAGTGAAGTTTTGTAAGGAGTAGAAAGGCATGATCAAGCTTCCTAGAGCATGTAGGTACTTGGGCTGAAGGATTTTTGACAATCTGGAGGCAATGCAAGGTTTGTGCTAGGAGATCAGATAAGAGGGAGTTACAATAGTCCAGATGATAAAAATAAAACAATTGACCAAGGTATCCGCAATCTCAGAGCGTAAGTAGGAATATATCTTGGTAATGGTACATAGATGGTAGACAGCAGAGCTGACAGTACTGCTGACATGGGATTACAGATGGAGCATCTTATTAAAATGGCCTCCAAGATTACAGACAGCTGTAGTAGGATGAATAGTAGATGAACCATGCTGAGGTTGGATAGGTTGAGATTATTTTGTCTTTACTGTTGTATTGCATACAGGAAGTTCAATCTTGCTAATATTTGGACAAAACAAGTTTGCCTACATCCACGATTGAATGTCAGTGAGGCACAGGAACATTTTAGTTAGGGTAGCTTGCAAGGAGTTGGTAACTGAGGCATAAATCTGGGAGGACTTCCACTAGGCCCCACAGAAGACCATGAAGGTTGGGTATGTCCCCCAAACAGTCAAGGAAATAGAGAATGTGTTTTAGGAGGGGGAAGAGGAGAAAAAAGGAGGGTCAAGGAGATTAGTGAATCCCTTATCATGCTGGACAACTGCAGAAGATTATCAAAAGTAATTTTCATCAATGTAATTAGCTCAGGGTAAGTGGGTGACAATCCCCATAAAATTATCATCATTCATGTCTCTTTTGTTTGATACATTGAACCACTCTTGCCACTGATGCCAGGCTGCCTATTTTGGCAATCATGATAACAGACTGACTTTTCATTTCCCTGTGACCTAGCCTGGCCCTTTTTGCATCCATTCTATCTTTGTCATAGAATTGTTCAGGAGTATATATTGAGTTAGTACATCATCATGACCATGGTACTATGTCAAAAGAGTGAAAGCAAAATTGCTAGCACAATAAGAGCGCATGAACAACAGCGCCAACAATAATAGCAAGTAGGAATAACAGTGAGTAACCAAAACTGCAAAACACTACAAGGAGAATGGTACTGGAAGGGAGGGAGTTAGAAGGGGGCAGATTTATTAAACTAACTCCGGAGCAGGATGCAACTTGAGGAGCAGAAGAAAGTCGGAGGGGCAGATTAAATATTCTCACTCCGGGAAGGATGCAACTTGAGGAGGGACAAAGTCAGGAGAACTGCATATTACAACGCTGGGTGGAAAAAAACTAAAAGGAAGTGGGCACAATATTTAGTCGAAAAGAAATAAGGAAGCGAGTATCAAACCCGCTCTGCTGGGATGTAGGAAGAGCATACTCAGGCAATGACTGTAACCTCTAAGCTATGCTGCCAGCATCGTTTACTGCACACACCAGTCAGCTTACATTGCAGAACTATATAAGTGCCTACCTTGCTTGAAATAATCATCGCTATGAAGACCATGTAGCTAACATGACATTTGTTGTTTTTCATGTGCTATTATTCACTCGCTCAAATTTAAATTCATTCACTATTTTGACCGGGCACCTCATGATGACTAGCTGACTTATGTTGCTTTTCCTGCATTGTGTGTACCACTATCTTGCACTATACTTGCCTGCTTTTTTCCATATCATCAATGATGAGCTGAATTCCTGTGTGGCTTATACTTTCTGCAGCCATCATTACTGCATGCATTTATTTATTTGTTTTTTGATACCAGGTAAGATACTGTACGGCAT
This sequence comes from Neoceratodus forsteri, assembly GCA_016271365.2. Classification (NCBI taxonomy): domain Eukaryota; kingdom Metazoa; phylum Chordata; order Ceratodontiformes; family Ceratodontidae; genus Neoceratodus; species Neoceratodus forsteri. The sequence continues at coordinate 716,666,729 of CM028132.1, read as the reverse complement.
GACCTGGGAGAATTACAGACTAACAGTAATAAAATCTGCAGCAAGGGATGAATGAGAAGATACATAGTAAATAATTAATTACTGAAGCTGAAGGACAAGTTATGTATGGGAGGATTACAGTTATGACATCCTACTTCAAAAAAAAGCTCAGGGTGGGTGGGAATGTTTCCCATAATGTAATTCATCAGCATCTCTAGACTTACACATACAGATATACTGGACCCTAGTTAGATTGGTGCAAGCTGTGGCAAACAGCAGGTTGTGCAAATCAGTGATGCCCCAGGGATGCTGCACCCAATTCACAAATGGGTGGGATCCCAGTGTTAACGTCCTGCAGCTTGCAGCAAATATTGCCATGCACCAAAGGCAAAGCGCATGAGAGGTTTGCTGCATGCTGTGGGGCAATCACTTGGCACGAGCGACTAGTGATAGAGATCAGTCTGGAGGCTGGCATGGTCATGTTGAACAGAGTGGGGGATGAGGACAGCAGGTAGTGCACAGATGGGTGGCAAGGGGTGGCAACAGGTCCCCAGCAGGAACATTGCTGAGTGCTGCCGTGCCTGTGCTGTCCATGCAGAGGCAGCCACCGCATGCCTGGCACCATGGGGGAACCTGTGGGTGATGCATTACTGAGTGCTCCAGGTGCTGTGGGGGCAGAGGATACCATGGACTGGTGGTGACACAGTTTCCCTCCCATCCAGTGATGGCTGTGAGGGAGGCACATGGGCCATTAGACCAGCCCTGGGCTGGTCTGTCATGGCCTGTTCACCCTGTGGGGGGGGGTCTGAATCCCACTAAAGGGGATACTGCCACTTGCATCTGCTGCAAGTCCTCTAGTGTCATGATGCACCCTTCCCCCATATCAGGTGAAGGGCTGGTGCAGGCCTTGTTTGTCACAAGAGATCTCAAGATTGCCACAGCCCATGTTCCTGAATTGTGAGCAGTGCACGTTTTGATGCAATGTTCCCCTTGCATCAAATCTGATTGATGCAAGCACCTTACATCAAATTTTCAGGTTTGTGATTTGGGCTCCCCATTTTTTTTAGTCAGCATTCCCATATGACCAAGTGCCCCACTTTTCTAATCTAGCTTTATTGGATATATGCAGGACAGTTCATTAGTATGGACAGTATGCTGATTCACATGGCATGCAGTAAATTCAGTGTCTCCCGTGGTATAGCATTACAACATTTTTAGCTCACGTTAGTCTATTCTGTTTTACAGCTGTCTTTCACATAATTGACTTACAGATATTTCAATCTATCTGCACTTAAATAATGTTTACTTTTGTAGTTTGAATCAAACAACAAATTAATAAAACAGTGATAACAGCTAAACTGAAGCAACAACCTGAACTTGTTGGACCCAGTTCACAAAAGGGGCTTAGATTGGCATAAGCTGCGGCAAACAGCAGCTTGCACCAAAGCCCAGTGTGCCAGGGACCCTGCACCAGATTCTGGTACAGGTGGATCCCTGATGCCTATGTCCCCAAGCTTACAGCAACCTCTCCCATGCAACAAATGCCCAGCACATGGGAGGGGTTTGCTGCAAGCTCCTGTGGACACTGCAAGCAGCTTTGCCCCCATCCCTGGTGGTCTAGCAGTCCCTCCACCCACCCTGATTATACCCATTATAGTGTTAAAATATATATTTAACACTGGTGGGCTAGTGGTCCCTCCCCTGTTCTGATATGCCTGACCATAATATATTAATGTAGCCTGGTGGTCTAGCGGTCCCTTCCCTACCCTCATATGCCTGATAGTAAAGTATTAATGTATCCTGGTGGTCTAGCAGTCCCTCCCTGCCCCAATATGCCTGACTATAATATATTAATGTATCCTGGCCATCTAGTGGTCCTTCCTCCCTCCCCAATATGCCCAACCATAATATTGTACTGTATTCCGGTGATCTAGCAGTTCCACACACACCCCAGTACAGAGTGCCCACCACCCTGCCATTGTGAATAGTACCTGGCACATCTATTGGGGCAAGGGGCATTTAGCGCCATTCTTTGTGGCACAAGCCCCTTGCACCCTGCTGGAAGCTCTGAGAACTGGGCTTGTTGTGTTCTTATGTTCATGTGTTATTCATTAATTTGTGTCCAACTCTGTATACTTATAGTGACGTGTGTGTGAAGGTTATTCCCCAGTGTGGGGTGGAGACAAAGGAGAGCCACATCAGCAGCATCCCCCATTTAAGCTTTGTCCCAGGATAACCCCCAGGAGGATTTCCAGAGCTAAAGGAGCCTTCCTTTTGTCTTATCAGGCTATTGTGATAATTGGCATCCTAGTGGGCATTCCAGACTACCCTGTGTGTCTCAAAGTGAGGTGAACTTCTCAACTGTCATTTGTAGTTCAGTTTTTATTCACTCCATCCTCTGCACCTTGAACACCCTAGATCTCCATTCTCCCTCTGTTACAATAGTCTGAGAAATCCAGAGAGCTGTTATATATTTGCATCCACATTAATACATAGAGCTGCCTCCCTTTATGGGGATCAGCATCCCTAAGAGGAACTCCCAAGATAACTGATTGAATGTTGTGTTGGAGCAGCTTCCCCTGTATACTGTCCAGCTCTGTTTTTATTTGTGTCCAGAAACTGGTAAGCTCAGAGCAGTGCCAGAATATATGGTGGTGGGTGCCAATTTGTCCACATTCCCTCCAACAATTCGGAGAAGACTTACAAAGTGTTGGGTAATCAAGGGGACATGGATGAAGTGAATACTTATATTCTCTCCAATTCAAGGAGGCTGAGAGCTTCCACGCCCTGGACCACATTTTGTCCCAGTCTACAAATGAAAGGGGGATGCCTGACTCCTTTTCCCAGGCCCTGCAAATCCTCTCAAAGGGATTTTCCCTAGCTTGCAGAAATGTTTGGTAGAGTTTGGAGATGTATTTTCCCCATTTTTTAATTTGACAGTCCAGCAGAAAAAGTTTTCCAGCCCCATGAGATCTTTCCCCTGTTTGTGGATCACTGAAATTTATGCCTGTGCCCATGATGGTGGTGCCCATACCCCTCCTGCACACCCTAGTCAGGTGGAAGGTGACCAGCTTCCTGAATGTGTGCCATGTGTTTTGCAGGATTTTAAGCCTGCAAAGGCCATGGTCACCTCCTCCTCTGTAATTGGTTGGTCCGTGGTTGCCTTGGTTTCCTCAGACAGACAGGATAAATTTAAGTTATGAAAGAAGGCTTCCTGTTTGCTCTACCTGTCAGAGACTTCTTGGCTGGAATAAAGCTAACTATCTTATTTGGGTTAAGATCATATTGATCTTTGCCCTGTGTCTTCTTAAGTTTAAGTACCACTCTGTTGATTGCTGTCTTCCTGATCTGCCATGCTAAGAATCAGCCCACCCTGTTACCCCCTCATAAAATTTCTGGCAAGCGTAGTGGATTTCTTCCTCTCTATTTTATGCTCCAGCAGTCTGGCCAGCTTGTCCCGTGCTGGGGTAGTTCCTGTCTTCTATTTTCATTCAGTGATATTTTATGTTTACATTCTTGTCAAAGATTTTTCTCTCCAGGTGTAGTGTCATGTTCCCTCTTTCACTTTAGGGATGAGGCATAAGCTGTGATACACCCTATCAGAGTAGCTCTTTAAACCATCCCATCAGGCCCCTAGTGTTGTGTCCACTATTTGATTCTCTGAGGCATAGCTTGGGATTGTTGTTGTCACCATATTCTGAAAGTCTGGCCTATTAAGAAGGTTTACATTTAGTCTCCAGCTCGGGGTTCTAGTGGCCAGTTGCACCTCCTGGTCCATCAGAACTGAGGCACGATCTGATGCTGTAATGGAGGCAATTTGGGTATGTGTTACTGTGAGCACCCAGTCCTTGGGGGCCAAGAGGAGGTCCAGCTTGGTATAGGCCTTATGGGGGTTGGAATAAAATGTGTAATCTTGAGTTTTGTGATACATATGTAGCCAAATATTGCCTAGGCCAAGTTTATGCATTAGAGTTCTGAGGGTGGTGCCCACTATGCCTCTGTGAAAAGCGGTAGGGTTTGTGCTGTCCAGCTCAAGGGTCAGGATAAATTAAAGTCAACCCAATAATATACAATCTGTCCTCTTTCCTCATAGTATCAGTAGGTTGTGTTTAAAGAACTCAACCTGCTCTGCATCCTGATAAGGCGCATATAGGTTAAGAATTGTGCACAGGTTCCCTCTATATGGGCCCTTCACCAAAGCTTCTCCCACTATCATCTGGGATGACTTGCTCAACCACCAAGGGTGCATCCCTTCTGACTAGTATGGCTGCCCTTGCCTGTGAGTATGCTCCTGAAATGTGGAGGAAAATACCTACCCCACCCATTTATGCTTCAGTTTAGCATGCTACACCTTACTCAGGTGAGTTTCCTGGAGCAGTGCAAGTGTGGTTCCCATTCTCCCTAATTCTTGCAGCACCCTACTTTTTTAATGAAATGGTTAAGACATTTTGTAGGTCACTGCTTTAAGGTCACTCATGTCACACCTCCCTCCATGCCACAGAGGACAATAAACTGAACACCACTGTGAATCAAACAGTAACAAGAACTATGTACATCAAACAACAACTTCAAAGATTTTAACATCTACATGGAAGGCATGCAAAGTTGTTCCCAGAGCCTTCATGTTAGGCTTTACAGCCCAGTAGATAACACTTGTAGTGTAACCTAGGAGTAGCAATGGTCTCTTTATGAATCACATACAGTGTTTACTGTCAGTGCATCCTGTATTGAATGGACACATTCCCCCCTTGGCCGGTGCTTGCAGGTGGCTTCAGACCTGCTGACTGCACCATCCACCTTAAAGTTGGTCCCTTTACTCAATCGCACTAGTGCTTACTCTGCATGCCAACAGTGAAAATATATATGTGAGTCTACCCTGCAGGACCAGCTGTTGTAGCCCCATAACCTGGCATTTGCCTCCTTGGCAGTACTCGCCCCTGCCCATACTTACTTATAGCACCCCAACAGTTTTGCACTTTAACCCAAAGTAAGTTCTGTGAGTCCTGGTCCACTGTCTTAAAGAGAAGACCCGGTGGGAGTATGCAGTGTGTTACTTTGCATGGCAAAACTGAGAGAGCACAGCCAAAATTTATTGGTGTCATTAGTGGGGGAATTTGCAAGATGGCACTTCATGCCAGTTCTTCTTTCCTTGTTGACCAGCAGGAACTCAGCTGTTGAAAAATGAGAAATGCAGTTGTAGCTTAGCTGCACTGTGTAGGGTCTATTGGCAGTGGTACAAAGTGTTTGTCTTACCATGAGTACCTCTGGTATGGCCACCTGAGCTGAGTCCCTTTCTAAGTGTACACTTTGCTTGTATAGAAAACAATCACAGTGCAGCTGTAAGTCCCAAATGTAAACACTGAAACAATAGCCCTGCCAACCAAGTCAGTGAAAACATGAACCAGCTGACCTAATAATGAAATCAGTATTTACAGTTTGTGGGGTCAGCTTTAATATTCTGTTGTCCCTAGGGGTTTTAGGGGCTGGAGGTCAAAATCAGAAAAACAGTGTAAGGGGTCTACAGCAGAGGTCTCCGGCAGAGAAATCTATTCCAATGTTGAGTTTGGTTTCTCAGCATTGTGGGCTACCTAATACTGCAGTGCTGAGTCCTGGCTCCTCCATCATGTTCCAGATCTCTGATCAGCTCTTACTCATTGATGGGGATACCAGATGTTGGTCTCCCATCTTGTGTTTCCCAGCTATTTGCCATGCTTGTTCCTCCAGGATCCACTCCATTGAATTGGGAGGAAGCAAAGCTTCTCATCCGGGACCCCAAGTGAAGTGAGGATCGATCTGGCCTCAGCTAGCATTCTTAAGAATTTAGGTCTGTTCTGTAGGTAAGTCTTACACTGTGCTGGAAAGTGCAGTTGCATCTTGGCATCTTTTTGCCTAAAGAAGCATAGAATTTCTAGCAGTTTCTTCAGTTTCACCATCAGTTGTGAAGCGAAGTCATGGTCTAGAAAGAGCTTGACATCCCCAAAGACCACCTCCTTCTTCCTCTATGATGCCTGTAGGACTCTCATTTTAGTTTGGAAATTGAGGAATTTCATGACAATGGATCTTGGTTTCATCTTTGGGTCCATCAGGTGGGGAGCTAGGGCATGGTGTGCCCTTTCCAGAGTTAATGGTTCATCTTTCAGCCAGACAAACAGTTCCTTTAAGAGGGATTCCGCATAAGTCACCATGTTGCCTTGCTCCGTGCCCTCCAGGAGGCTGTGCAGTCTTAGATTGTTCCTGTGGGACCCCAACTCCAAGTTCTCATGCTTCTCGCTGACCTCCCTTATGAGCTTGAATAGGTAGTGCAACACAGTGTTTTGGTGGTCTGTCTGGGATGCTGTTTTCATGAGTCCATTCTCTAGCTCCACTGTTCAGTCTTTAAGCTCCATCACCATTTGCTTTGTGTCTGCCACCAAGCTTTCCAGCTGTTTATTGATGTCCCCAGGTTTTTCAGCTCACAGAACAGCTTCTTGGAGGTAATTGTAAATTGCTGTTCCTCCTCTTCCTCTTTGGAGACGTTCCTATGGTGCATCAGGGATGGCTGGGCTGCAAGGCTGGGTGGCCATTTTCTTTGCCAACATCAGAGTTGCCAGATATTTTCTCAATTTTTGCTTCATTGCCATGGTTATGGCATCTATTTATGCTTTCTGATCAGTTTGAAGGCAGATAGGTAGGATTTTTTTTGTTGTTAATTTGTTTCATGCACCCCACTGCTGGCAGCTCAGTGGTGGGTGTACCCACTGATCCAGTTCCCCATCTGAGGATCCTTCATTGGTACAGCAGTGGGGGGGTTTCAGAGCTTAGATACACCCCATCCCTGAGCACAGCTGCAGTAGTGTACAATGACGCCAATAACCGAGCTGCACATGCTTCCACATGCAGCACACTGGGCACCTACTCCACCTCACCCCCCTTCATGAGCAAGACCTATCATGCCAGAGCCCACCCACCACTAGGGGCCAGGCAAACACTGGACTCTGATCCCACCCCTTCCCAGGAGAGGAGAGCTCTCCTCCAGATGTTTGATCCTCTCCCTCCCTCCCTGGCCAACCCTCAGCAACCCATGTTCACCACCGAACGTGGGTCACTGTTGTGGCAGGAGGTAGGGCACCAGCACCTCAGCCCTCCACACCACTGGTGGCTGGGGGGGGGGGCTGTCTGAGACCACATCTATATGGGGCAGTGATGCAACTGGAAGTCCACTGCCCCACTTTTTTTTGTTCCTTTAGTGTACTCTGTGCTTACAGTGGTAGTCATTGCTATCCATAAAAATAACCGTCCATATCCAGCCATGGCTTTTACATTCTGCCATTGAACTAAATGACTATTATCTAGCCATAACTAAGGATAGCATTACAAATGTCAGTGGCTACTGCAGTATATGCCCATTTCCGTATCATCATTGATAAGTTAACTGCACATGTGGCTAGTACTCTTCTGAACTAATATTATTGTATATAACTGAAGGATGCACAAAAGCTATCATAAGAATATTAAGAAAACACATTACTTTTATAGGGGCATATCTTTGATTCTTACTTCACAATAAGCTCAAGGATGGTTGCAGTGATCCCCATAAATTAATCAGAATGTCTGTGCACTTTGATGTGCCTGTTTCTGTTCTCCTCCACCAGCATTCCTGTGTAGTCACTATCATGTACTGGCAACTATATTATGAGTTATGCTTGAGGTACATATGCTGTAAATCTACATAGAAAATATCAGCCTTAATGTCTGTGTTTATGATTCAGTTAATTAGATTACATATCTTAAAAGTGACATACAGAAACAGAGAACAACCATTGCTGGTAAAAGAGGTGCTTCATCATTATTTTGCATGGGCGCTGGTGGTGCTTCATGGGCAGGAGCAAAGTTCTCTGTCACTGTCCCCATCTGGAATTATGTCTTCTGCAGCATGCACTAGAACTTCAGAATGCAGCAGGTGATCCACATGTATGTGAACAAGTCAATGTCCCATGCGTACTGCATAGGTTAAAGGTCCACGTATTTCAATCAACACCCCAGGAATCCAAGAAAGCTTGGGATGTCTACAGTCTCGAACCATCACCCTCTTCCCAGGATGGAAAGTCCATACTGGCTTGGTTGACTTGTCATGAATATTTTGCTGTTGTAGTTGATGTTTTGCAACAGTATCAGCCAAGTCTGGCTTAAGCAATGACAAACAGGTATGAGGCTGACATTTCAGGAACAGTTCAGCAGATGTTCACTCTGTGGCTGAGTGAAAAGTGTTTCTGTAAGTGAATAGGAAACAAGCCAACCTTTGAGTTGTACGTACTTGCTGTGAATCTGGTTTAGTCCAAGTTTTTTTGAATGTCTTTACAGTTCATTCAGCTGCACCATTGGATGTTGGATGGTAAGGCAGAGTCAAAATATGTCAGACCCCATGCTGCTTTAAGAATGGTTTAAAGTCATTGGAAGAAAATTGGGAACCGTTGTCTGACACTAACTCCTGTGGTAGTCCATAGGAGGCAAAAGGTTGTCTCAGAAGGTTTACAGTCTTTTCAGTAGTTGGTGTGCTAAACATTCCCATCCATTTAGAATGGACGTCAATTGTAGTACTAATAAGAAATGTTGCTTATCCACTTCAGCATAGTCAACATGGATTCACTCCCATGGTGTGGTAGCCCAGTACAGGAATGCAGGTGTGCGGTTGCAGGTTGGTTGCAGACAGCCACACATGGTGCACATTGGTTGACAAGATGTTGGATATCTTGATCAAGTCCTGGCCACCAGAGGTATCTTCTGGCCAATGCCTTCATCCGAGAGATTCCAGGATGACTGTCATGTAAGTTGGAAAGTAACCTGTTGTGGAAATTTGGAGGTATCACAACTTCAGCTCCTCACAGAACACAGATTTGCTCTGAGGACAACTGGTCCTTCTTGTCCAAAAAAGGTCGGAGAGTGTAGTCTCTCATGAAGTTGGGTCAACCATTTAGGGTGAAATCTAGGTCTTTAGAGAGGACAGGATCTCATTGTGTCTCTGCTGCGACATCCTGTAAAGCAATGGGTAATTCCTCAAAATGTGAAAGATGGAATACTGCCCTATCATCTTCTTCTCTGTAGCATCTTTGCATGGCAGTCACGATAATGCATCCATATTTGCATGATCCTGAGAACATCTGTATTCGATGTCATAGTCGTAAGCCAACATAATCAGAGCCCCTCACTGCATCCTGAGTGCTGCGAAACTTGGTATTGCAGCCTTTGGCCCCAGAATTGCCAGTAGAGGCTTGTAGTCTGTTAGCAGAGTGAGTTTCTGTCCATTCAAGTACTTATGGAACTTCTTGATACCAACAATTATGATCAAGACTTCTTTCTTGACTTGAGCATAGTTTCTTTTGCTTGGGGACAAGGACCTGGAAGCAAAAGCGATTGGGAGTTCCTCTCCATAAGGTAACACATGAGATATGATGGCCCCCACTCCATATGGGGATGCACTGCATGCCAACCTCAGAGGTTTGGCTGGGTCATAGTTCACTACTTGCTGTTTAGAAGAAATTGTTTGCAAACCTGGAATGCTTCCTCACACTGCAGTGACCAATTACATTGAGCTTCTTTCTGTAGCAAGACATGGAGTGGTTGAAACAATGTGGACAAATGAGCTAGGAACCATCCATAGTAGTTAAAGAGGCCTAAGAATGATCTTAACTATGTCACATTTGTTGGCATAGGTGCCTTGACTATAGCATCTACCTTGCTCTCTTTTGGATGTAGGCCTTGGGCATCAATCTCGTAGCCTAGGTTCCCAACAGAATTTGCAGAAATTGGCATTTGGCTAGCTTCATTCTTAGTCCATACCACTAAGTCAGGAGAGAACTTGGTCCAAGATTGTCAGATGCTCTTAAACTGTGGATGCTGTTACCAAAGTATCATCCATAAAGCAGACTACACAATCCAGTCCATGCAGTATCTGGTCCATTGTGCTCTGGAACATTGCTTGCACTGTGGAAACTCCATAGGCCAAGTGATGATATCGGTAAAGTCCCTTGTGGGTGTTGATGGTGAGATACGGTTTTGACTATGGTTCCAATTCCAACTGCTGTTATGCAAAATATAAGTCCAACTTGCTAAAGAACTTCCACATCCTAGTGTGGCAAACATGTTCTCTGCATTGGGTAATGAGTATGGGTCTGGCGCTATGCAGCAGTTCACTGTAACCAAGTAGTCACCACACAGCCTCACTGCTTTGTCTTGCTTTGGGACCACAATAATAGGGACAGCCCAGTTGCTCCTCTCTACTCATGACATGTTTTTGAGATGATCCACTTCCTTCTCCACCACCTCCCTTAAGGTGTAGGGTACAGGTCGAGGCTTGTGGAAAATTGGAGCAGCTCCCTGTTGCACTCGGATCTTCACCTTGAAATCCCAGATTGTGCTGTAGCCATCCAGGAAAATAGGACCATGTCTGTCCATTGCTTTCTTCAGTGCATCTTACGGTGCCTTGGTCATGGTATTTAAGCTGAAGATCATTCCCAGTTCAACTGGATCTTCCTGAGCCAGTTTCTTCCTAGAAAGGCAGATCTTACTCCCTGCACTATCACCATAGGCAAGGTCCATGTTTCTCCCTTGTAGCTGACTGGTACCTGAGTCTCCCCTAGCACAGGAATACAGTATCCAGTGTAAGACAAGAGTTGAATAAGCGACGGCTGCAACATGAACTGCTGAAGTCTCTCTGTGTGGATGTGCCGTGGCACAAAGGATACTGATGCTCCATTATCTAGCTGCATGCTAACCGGTTTTCCCACAAACTCAATTTGGAGGCAGATTTCCTCTCCATTGGCTTCTATTGCAAAGACAGTAAGCAGTGGCAACATCTCATCTTCCATTTTGGTTGCTGCAGTGGTATCTGTGACACACTGCACATGAGCAGTCCATGCTGCAGTCTTGCACAGTTTCTGTATGTGACCTACTTTTCTGCAGCCATGGCATTTCTCTTGTTGAAATCAGAATGTACTTTGCTGGTGATTTACCTCCACATCTGTAACACAGTTGTTTCAACCTTGCAGAAGTGCCCTATGGTGCTGGCTTCCTAAATGTTTGGGGTTGCTGATAAATGAGTGGTAGACCACTTTGTGGTGCAGAATGTACCTTGGGTTCTGGTGTATGGGTGACCATGTGAACTCCACTCCTTTGTGGTTCAGAATGTCCTGCAAGTGCCCTGGAGCCTTTTTGGGCCATCTCCATAGCAAGTGCAATGTCGCAAGCTGACTTGAAGTTTAGGTCTGCGTCTGACAAAGTCTTTTGGGATAAGCTTCCCCTCTCAGACTGCAGACGAAGCGATTCTAGAGGGCCTAATCCAGGGACTGGCCAAATGGATTGGTGCATGCCAGATGCTTTAATGCAGTGATGTAGTCGGCAATAGGTTCCCTTCCTTTTGGTTACAATGATGAAAAGTGTAATGTTCTGCAATAATAAGGGGCTGTGGTTTAAAATGCTGTGCAAGTGTCTTGGTGACTTACAAATACTGTATGTCAGGGTCCGGATGTCATTCAGTGCAGTGAGATTCCAGAGAAGGACATACATCTGTGGTGGCAAAACTGCTAGGAAGACATCTGCTTTGTTGTCATATTTGATTTTTTCACCCTAAGCTAGCATTGGAAATGCTCTAAGTATAAATCAAATGTTTCCTTTGATTCATCAAATTCTGGTACACATCCAGTTTGTGCAACGTCGGTAGGAATTCTGATGAGCTTACTGTGCTCAGGTGTGCTGTTCTGCACTGAGTTGCACTGATTTGGCTGCAATTATGTAGGTCAGCCACCAGTGCTGATGTTGTGCTGCTTGGTGCTGTACAGAGGTAGTTCTAGACCTCCAGCTTAGATGGTGCTGTTGGCAGAAAACTGTGCTATGACTGTGCAGGCTTGCTATTCTCACTACTCATTGGAGTGTTGAGGCTGATGGGAGATTTTTGGCCCCCTTAGTTTCATGCCTGGTAATTCTTCTGTTCTTCAGCATGTTATATCAAGGTACAGATGTAACTTGAGCTTCAGTTATATTGATGTCCCCCAGAGACATTAAAAGTCTGGTTACAGCACTCTGCACTGTGAGTATCAGAGCTCATTTTCTGGTAGGCCCACCTGGAGCACATTACAGTAGCCTAACCATGACGAAATCAATGCATGCACTAGTGAAGTCTTCATATGACAAGTGTCCCTAATTCTGGCAATACTATTAAGGGGTAAAAAAAAAACACTCCTGAAGAGTTACAGTACATTTTCTATGCCAGCGTTACCAGGGATTACTTCCAAGATTTGAGGTCATGTCCATGAATCTTAGACAAATCTTATTAAAATATTAATATTAGAGTTCTCAAGTCTCACAAGTGTTATCCACATGAGGACCAAACCCTATGAGTAGCAATTTATTTTTATCTAGATTTAGGTTCAGTCACTTAACTATCATTCCAGCTTCAGCTAAACAATTTACCAAGACACAGACTGCATAACATAAGTCAGAGACAAATAAGAAGCACAGTCAAGTGTCATCTGCATAGCAGTGGTACCCCAGCCATGTCTATTAAGGAAGGCCATCAACAACAGCTGGTACTCTGCAGAGAGTTAGGGGCACAATTGTCCCTTGTGGCACACCATAGCTTAGGGTAGTAAGTGAAGAAGAAAATACCCAATTACTACATGCCACACATACTGTGAGTGGAAATACCAGAATCAAGATACAGTATATCAGTCCCAGGTAGTCCTCCCAAGTACTCCAAGTAGCAATTCAGCATAGATAAACTATGGTGCCAAATAAGACTGATAAGAAACAGCAATGATGACTCACCTCTTTCTCTGGCAAATAGAAGATAATTAATGATAATAAATGACTCAGTAGTAACATTGTAATACCATGGCAAGATCTGAAGCATTATTGGGAAAATTACTGCATGCTATCATGTTTGAGATGCACTTCTTTATAATATTGCAACATTCATTACTGCCTTTCTAAAAATGGAAGATTAGACACATGGCCATAATTTGTGGAAGCAGTTTGAGCTAAAGATTCCTTTTTGAAGAGGAGACAGGTCACTATGCTACATTAATCATGGAATTAGCTCTTGTCTCAATATAGGAATGCCTCCATCCTACAAGCATTTAAAACCAGTCTCCCCCACCACCTGAGAACCATTTGTACCTGTTTTGGCCTGGTGTCACCCATTAGAAACATAGAAACATAGAGACATAGACTTTGACGGCAGATAAGGACCGCTTGGCCCACCTAGTCTGCCCAGTTCCCTACCTAGAGGATAAGCTGCAGAGCCTATTTAACCAACAGCCTATTTCTTCCTACCCCCAAAAAAATTGCCTTATGTCTGTCCCATGCATTCTTGAATTCTCCCACAGTTTTAGACCCCACAACCTCCTCAGGAAGGCTGCCCATGCATCCACCACCTCTCTGTGAAAAATACTTCATTGCCCCTGAGCTGTCCTCTCTCATCTTCAAATTGTGTCCCTTGTTCTGCACATCTCTTTTTCTGAAAGGTGCTACCTCTTGGACTTTGTTGATTCCACTGGAGGTGCTTTAAACATTTCTATCATGTTCCCTTTCCTCCTTTCCTCAAGGGTATACATATTAAGCTCCTTTAGCCTCTCCTCGTATGGCTTCTCTTGAAGACCCTGCACCATTTTAGTTGCCCTCCTCTGAACTGCCTCCATCCTATGTCCTTGGGAGATGGGGTCTCCAGAACTGGACGAGTATCTCACATGGGGTCTCACCAACTGTCTGTACAGGGGATAACAACTTCCTGTTTTCTGCTGGTGACGCCTCTCCCTATACATCCCAGTATCCCCCCAGCCCTCCCTACCGCCTTCTCACATTGCTTGCCAACCTTAAGGTCATCTGTTATGATTACCCCCAGGTCCCTTTCCATTTTTGTTGTTGTTACTACCTCCCTCCCTCTCCCCATTGTGTAATCTTTCCCTGGGTTTTTGTTTCCCAGGTGCATTACTTTGCACTTCTTTGCATTGAATCCAAGCTGCCATACTTCTGACCATTCCTCCAACCTTGCCAAATCCTTTCTCATCCTTTCCATGCCTCCTTGTGTATCAACCCTGTTGCAGATCTTTGTGTCATCTGCAAAGAGGCATACTTTTCCTTCCAGTCCCTCTGCAATGTCACATATAAAGACATTAAAAAGGACCAGACCCAGTACTGAACCCTGCGGTACCCCACTAGTAACCCCTCTTTCTTCAGAGTGGACTCCATTTACAATTACCTTCTGTGTCCTGTTGTTCAGCCAATGTTTTACCCAGGCTACCACCCTGGGACCCACTCCAAGGCTGGTTAATTTGACTACTAATCTTGTGTGGGACAGTGTCAAATGCCTTCAAAGTCTAGAAGCCATGTCCACAGCCTCTCCTGGTCTACTACTTTGTCACCCAGTCAAAGAAATCAATTAGATTCCTCTGACATGACCTTCCGGCTGTGAACCCATGCTGCCTTGGGTCCCGTGCCCCACTGGCCTCTAGGTACTCAACAATTCTTTCCTTCAGAAGTGATTCCATCACTTTCCCTACCACAGAGGTCAAACTGACAGGTCTGTAGTTTCTGCCTCTGTCTTGCTCCCACTTTTGTGAAGGGGAATCACATCAGCCTTCTTCCAGTCCTCAGGTACCACACCATCCTCCCATGATTTGTTATAAAGGGTAGTCAGTGGTGTCACTAGTTCTCTGCTTAATTCTTTTAGAATTCTGGGGTGAATTCCATCTGGCCCCATTGCTTTGTCCACCTTCAGTTTTAGTTCTTTCAGAACCCTTTCTTCTGTGAAAGGACTGGGATCGACCCCCTCTCAGAGTGCTTCTGTTAATTGGATTAGGCACCTCCCCCACTTCCTCTTTGAGAATACTGAACAGAAGTATTCATTCAGTATCCCTGCTTTTTCACTGTCACCTCTGCCCACCCACCATCCATTCTATTCAGCCACACTATCCCTCCTTTGTCTTTCTCGCTCCTGATATACCTATAAAAGGTTTTATCCCCCTTCTTAACCAAGTTGGCTATCTTTTCTCAGTTTGTGCCTTTGCTATTCTGACTACCCTTCCTGCTTCCTTCTGCCTTAACTGGCAGTTCTCGTCCTGCTCCTCTGTGTTTCCTTATACTTCCTAAATGCTATCTTTTTCTCCCTAACCTTCACCGCCACTTCTTTTGAGAACCATAGTGGCTTTTTCTTTCATTTTGATTTGTTTATTTGCTTCACACAAAGGCTTGTTGCCTCTGTGATTGCAGTTTTGATATTGCCCTATTGTTGCTCCACCCCTCCTTCTAGCCTGTTTGCTAGTGCTTTTCTAAGGCACTCTCCCATCTTACCAAAGTCAGCCCTCCTGAAGTCCAGAACCCTTGCTTTTGTATGGCTTGACTCTGTAGCTGAGTTTATCGTGAACCACACTGTTTGGTGGTCACTTGTTCCCAAATGGCTACCTATTTCTAGATCTGAGATCCTCTCCCTGTCCCCATTTGAGAGTGCAAGGTCTAAGATTTCTCCCTCATGAGTAGGTTCCAAAGCTAGCTGTCTGAGGCATGCCACCTGAAGGGCATCAAGAATGGCCCTACTTTTGGATGTGGCTGCAGCAAAGGTGCTCCAGTTAACATCTGGCATATTAAGGTCCCCCATCAACAGTATCTCCCCTTTCTCTGCCATCCTAAGTATGCCTTCTATCATATCCATTCATAGTATATAATACATTTAAGATCAATCTTCCATACTACTGTTATTTTACCTACAGTATATTATCCTGTAAGGAATAATGAGTGTATCCTACTTGCTTTTCCATTACATTTCTACCTTATATTTGTAGGTATGCTGTTGCTACGGTGACAACTTTACCATGACTGACATTATAGCAACAACAGCACCAGGTCACTGTAGTGTCGGCGCGGGACCCTGGCACTGCTTTCTGGGGGTATTGCACCCCCTCCCCAAAGCAATTCTGACTCTGAGTTAATGAATTTAGTAGTTAGAGGTGTGGGGGGGAAGACCCCTAATTGGGGTCCGGGGTGCAAAGCCTCCCGCAGAAAACACAATCTGAAGTGACTCTCTTTATGCTGACTGCAAATGCGGTCGACATAAAGGAATCACTGTAACATTGGTCAACAACGAAATTGTCGACCGACTGTCATAGATCCTATTTGAATGGTGTTTGTGGCTGCTTTTCTGCTGTACTAAGTTATACTTCTACCTACTGTTGTTCTCCATAGGACCCCCCAAAAAGTGAGATTTTGCATCTCAAGGGGTTATCCCGGTTGGAGACATTTCAAATAAATAAATCACTACCTATTGTGGGGTCAGGACATCAAACCTTCTCTCAATGAGGCATTTACTTTGTTCACAAAAAGAGAAGCCACGACACCCAAACATTCAATAGGAACCCTATGGGGTTGGGTCAAGCACACTGGATGCAGATTCAACCCAGTCGGCACCTGCAATACCTTATTACAGATAACAAGCTTAAACTCTATCAAAGGTAAGCACTCATTCCAGTTTTTGCCAGTGATACAGTGTCTTGCAGGATCCCCCAGAAACACAGTGTAATCCAGTGTCAGTTAATTCAATACATCCCACAGGTAACTGTGACATCAGTATCATAGAGTGCTGTGCTTCATCTTGGTGGACTGCACTGTAAGTACATTATGTGTCACAGCTTTGATCTTAAGTACAGATCTCAGAAAGGAAAGTCCCAGCCTGATTCCTGTGACCTGATCTTGGAAGAGCAAGTCAAACCTGTCAACAATTATATGGAAAGGCCCTCTCTCACAAGAACACAGATGGCTAAAGATTGAAACTGTTATCTGCAGTTCTAAATAAACTATATAACTTGTTCTTCCTGGATGCTATAATCTCAGAGAGGTATTTAATCCTCTTCACAATCAGAGTCTTTAATGGTATTGCAGAGGAAGCTTTTCAGCAAACTAGGCAGACTTCCTTTTCTGTGCTCTGGTCATTGACCCTGCATTTCTAGTTGATCAGGTTCACTGTTCAGCATTAAGCCACATTACATGTTGGTGCACTATCACAAGGCAAGTATGGACTATATAATGACATTGACTGTGACTGATACACGTGAACAATGTGAGTCCATGGCTATCAGCACTCCCATGGCACAGGAAGAGACCCAACATTCAGTAACTTCTGCAGTTACACATAGAGGATAGACAATGATGGCAAAAAAGAGCAGTAGTCCATACAGTCTGCACATAACACCCTATCATACCCTGAGACCTTTTGTCTATACAGGGTTTTAGCCCACACTATCCACCCCATGCTCCTCTTTTTACTGATACTGGCCTGAGTACAGTAAGTACTAAGCCTTTTACTCTTTCCCTGGTATGCTTGAAACCATTAATGGTTTTGGAACCCACTACATCAGCTGGCAGACTATTCAATGGCTCAGCATCCCTCTCCGTAAAATAAAACTTTCTCACATCCCTCCTGAACCTCCCCACCACCATTTCCCACGTATGTGCTGTGGTCTTAATCCACTATTCCTGCTGAACAGTATCTCGCAGTTCATCTTGTTTATTCCTTTCAGGTACTTGAAGATCTCTAGCATATTCCCCTTGTCTGTCTGGCCTCCAATGAGTACATGTCCAGTGCCTTAAGCCAATTCTCCTAAGGTCTGCCATGTTGGCCCAGAATCATGTTAGTTACCCTATGTTGCACCATCCCCAGTCTGTACTGTACTTGTCTTTCCTGGTTCCATGTCAATAGAATGAAGTTTACAGAGTTAATTCAAAATCGGTGATTTTTATATAGTGATTACCATTAGGGCGACTACATTATGAGTGCAGACATATACAGCGACTGCACATATTAGCGAATGTCAATTGGATGACTAAAAACTAACATGAATGTTAATTTTGGTGAAATGTTCCTACCGGCACATTTACTGCACGGAAGTATTGTAGACAATGCCCCGAAGATAATGAAGTAGGCTCCGCTCCTCATACTCATGCACAACCTGCACAAGGCGCTCTGTTAAATCTCTGTACCGCCTCCTACTAGTGCCATCAGCTGCCCCCGACACTATTTGCTCCATATGGACTGCTGCACTTCTTTCTTCTTCCATGATGCAATAAAAGCATATACTCATGCAGGGCACCTGTAACTATGGTACTCCCCACACCCCCAGTACACTTTATTTCTAACCTCTCTATCGTGGCAATACACAGAGCCGCAATAGATAAGGAGTTTCATACCCCTCTGACTCCAGGTAAATTTGACAGCCATTTCCTGCATCTGGAAGCAACAGCACACACCCATCTTTATTGGCAGCCTCCAACAGGTGCAGAAGGGTCAAGCAGGGGGGGCTATGCCCCTCAAGCACCCCATTTCTAATATTCTAACTCTGAGGTCCAATTGGACACAGGGGGTAGGCTATACAGTTGATGGCCCAAAAAGCCCATCGCTCATATGATGACTTCGCTAATCTAGTTACCTGCTGTTATTGTAATCGCTGTATTTGAATGTGCTGTACTGTACAGCCACTCTTATTGCATGTGCACTATGATTGTACTCACTCTAATTTACTGCCTCATTTTGCTTCGCTTATGTTGGTTAGCTTAATTGACATGCTACCGTCTTTCCTCAGGTTAGGACTATAGAACTGGGCACAGTACTCCAGATGTGGCCTCACCAGTAATGCACAGAAAGGTAATAATATTTCTTATCTTCTGCAGTCCAAACCCCTCCCAATGCACCCCAACATACTGTTTGCCTCACTGTAGGCCTCAGTACATTGGGAACAAAAAACTGGTGCAATGCCAGCCCGGTGGCACTGAGGGTTGAGGCGCTGGATGCCACACCTCTCACCATGCCGGTGATCTGGGTTCAAGAATGTACTCGGACTGCCAGGGGCTGGCAAGGGAGGAAGGATTGAGCATCCCATGACTGCTCTCCTTCCTCTGGGGCGGGTGGGAATGGTGCATCGTGCTGCAGCAGTGACTGACGGAGGCCAGCCACACTACAGTAGCGTGCCTAGAAGGAAGGGGAGCGTGGCAGGTGTCAGCATGGACGTGCTTAGATGCCATTGCATGTCTGGCTCCCTGGGACCAGAAAAGCAGAAAATGGTGGGGCAACCTCTGCAGCTAATGGCCATGCCCTGTGCCCCTGGACACAAGAGGCACCCTCATCAGGGAATGGCCGACCCTGTGCGATGGAGCGTATCGTGCGCTGGACCAGTTCCGGGGGTGCGGGTGCCGGTGGCTGGAGGTTGTGGGGCCTGCTCCGCTAAGGAGAAAGTATTCTAGATTTAAAAAAAAATGGTGCAACTCACCCACACTAGAAAGGCTAACATATAGACAGTCAGGTACTGCTGCAGATTGTGGTTTATTATGAGATGTTTCACAGCATGTTCAGGAGAGCAGTGGCTGGCAATGACTTCTCAATGTTTTGCGCACATGCACTTTGTCAAGAGACCGATGTCAAAGGGCTGCAGCCTGGTTATGCAGTGTGCTGTTAAAGTGACAAGGCATTTTAATGTAAAGAGCAAAGTTAGTGCAAAAAAGCAATTAAGGTGCAAAACATAAGGCAACAGTGCATGATGTAAAAAGAACACTTTAAATACAAATAGCAAAACCAGTGGTAATAGCATTCTAAGCAGTAGCCCACATTCAGCTTATATTAGCAGTAATAGGCTATTGGAAGTATGATACCTTCTACTCATCTGCTGGTGCATCATTTGATCAGCATTCTGAAAACTGTCCATAATATGGAAAATGTGCAATCTGAAACAACAAAGAGATTGTTACTTAGCACACTTCCTGAAATCTCTTCCAAACTCTGGCTAGCCTCCCTACCACCTATCTCAACTCCCTACTCTTTCCCTCCACCCCTTCCTCCTACTCCCTAAGAAACTCTGGGTTTCACTCCCTCAAGCTCCCGTTCCATAAAACTCTTGCTGGTCAAGCAGCCATCTCTTTCTGCTCTCCTAAACTCCCTCTCTCCTTAAACATTCACGCAGCCTCTTCTAAACCCTCACTAATCCCTCTTCTCCGCTCCCAGACCTCTCCCTCCTGCCACTGTCCTTAGCGTAAGCTGACTCTCCCCCTGTCTCCCTGGGTTCTGACTACTGTGACTATATTCAGCACTTATTGTAAACATCGATCTGTACATTATATGAACCCAGGTACCGAACTGCTGCCACTGTACATTGCACTTATTGTATTTACCTACATATTTCTGTTGCTTTCTGTTATTCTATTATAATCCACCTCTGTACTCATTATATTCTCTGTATTTCAACCTGTGCAATTGTATATATCTGTTTGAATGTTTTAAGCTTATCCCTCTCCCCTTCCACCCAGGACACATCTGGAAATGAGCTATTTTATGCTCAGTATGTTTTTCCTAGTGAAACGTTTTAATAGATAAATAAATAAATAAATAAATAAATCTCCAGCATCACTAAAGATATCACATGGCTTTATAGAAAAGAGGCTGTTTCTAGTCTGTCATTAAGTCAGTTGGGACCACTGCACGTAGTTTAGAAATCTGGAACACCCCTTTCTGTGACAGGCATCCCTCTATGTCACCCCCCTTGATCCATGAAGACTTTCCACCCCTACAAAAGACCATTTGTGGGATAGGGAAGGTGATGATGTAACCATGTGTGTGGCTAGGGCAGAGACAATATTCTCACTCTGGATTGCCCCATATGTTCCCTCACCCTTTCCTTGAATTTACATTTTATCTTGCCCACTTAATATGACCACATATGCATGATGTCAGATAAACAATGCAGGTGATGTCACAAATGATAAATCTTCTAATTGACAGGAGTTCACCAATGGTAGGATTCCTGAAGGTTTTAGTGACTGTGAGAAGACCACAATACTTGAAATACCTGCAACAGGGGGTACCTGGGGAAAGACTGGGTGACCACGTCCTAGGATGGTTACTGGGTTGGAGACTGCATGTTGCCAAGTCACCTATGTTGCGTGGTCTCCCAAACCATGTGTTGGGGACTTTGAACAAACTCGGCCAACTTGGGTTCTGTCTGTACAATGCCCCTTTTTTTTTTTGGTTTGAACTCCTGGCCCATCGCCACTTTGCCTCTATCCCCCGGGACCGCAACCACCACCACCAGCATTCACTCTGGATTGACCCCCAGTTTGGGCCATTGGGGGAGCTCCCTTGTATCCCCCAAATGGTTCCACATTGTGTGGTCCAGTGGCAGTGAGTCCTTGGGCTAGGCTTTGTGGGGCTTGGCGACAACGTCGTCAGTGTCTGTTCTTTTGCCCCGTAGTGGGAGGTGTGGCATGCAATGACATAAGGGCACATGCACCCACATCCGGCACATGTCCCAGAACTGTCAAGCCTCGACTGCACTGGCTCTCAGCCTCCACCAGTGGTCAGTCATGGACCTAGTGCTTCCTTCCCCCCCCAAGAAGAGGAGAACAGTCCGTCGGACATTCGATCCTCCTCCCCCCCAGCTGGCCCTCCGACTCCCTGAGCTTGCATCCGAACTCGAGTCACCGGTGTCATAAGCAGAAATGCAACCACTGTGCTGGCAGGCTGGCCAGAATTCACCAATGTTTACACAGCATGCTTTCCACCTGGTAGGCTCTCGTACTAAATGTAGTAACGAAATTCATTCTTGAATCCTGTACATTTCTTTGATGTGGGACAAGAAGATCCTCCCTATTGCTTTCTTCATCCCTCTTGCAGGCATGATCAATATACTCTGCCTTGTACCCACGTAGCATAAATTTTGTGTCCAACTCAGCCAGTTTAGACTCAAATGCTTCACTGGTGTTACATGTTCTGCAGACTCTTAAAAAAACTGACTGGGTATTCTTGATGGTGTGGTGGGGTGACATGAATTGGCCAGTAATACAGTATTTCTATCAGTAGATTCATGGTAGAGGTCAGTGCCAATACCCTCTGCGTTATGTTTAATGATCCAGATACCTAAGAACAATATTGCTACCATGCTGTGCCTCAAAGGAAAACTTAGATTTTGATTAGTGCTTTCTTATTAAATTACTCAGGTACCAGGACAAACAGACAGTCCTGCATGTGACACAAAAGATGGGGACTCTCAGGATCTATAACCAGCCTATCAGCATTTTCCCTGACTACTCCAGATGTCTGCAACATCTAGGTAGGCTTTTAATGAAGTCAAGAAACACCTGCATTCCTTAAACTGGCCTTTTGACCATGTATACCCCTCGAGGCTAATCATCCGGTAACAGAGGTGCCGCTGAAGACCTTCAGGGACCCAGAGGCAGCGGCTGCTATCGCAAGGTGGAGATTGCAGCAAGGGAAGGCCACTCCACTACAAGAAGAACCAGACTTGGGAGATCAGGTGATGTCTCGGGCTGTGTAGCCGCTTCTCTCGAGTGCTCCTACTATCCTTCCTTTCATCCGCTGCCTAAACAATATACAATAGTTTAAACTACTCACCTCCACTACTTAATACCATGCTACAACTTTAGCCTGTGATAATTTGAAGGATTTTGGGGGTTTCGCACGAGTTATGGAGGTGGAAATGCGAACTGCTCTACCGCACCACACACCACCAGCTACGCCGGAGAAAACTCCCAAAAAGGTAAAGGCCCAAACTACCTTGGTGAACAAGAAGCTCACTACAATTTCTGAACCTACTCCTCTATCTCTGGAGTGGTTTTTAGAGGAATTCTGACCCTTCCGTGAGGAGGTCCGCTCCCTAACCAAAGAAGTTAAAATGCTAACTGGTAATTTGGAGGCCTTAGCCCAACACACTGAAAATTGTGAAGTACGACTAATTTCAGTGGAAAGAAAGTTAGAGAAAAGTGACCCAGTGATGGCAATTGTCAGGCAACAAGTATCAAGGCTGGAAGCCAAGGTTGAAGACCTCGAAGGAAGGAGTTGCTGAAAAAATGTGGTGATTATTGGATTGCCGGAGAGGGAAGAAGACACCAATGCAGTGGTATTTGCGTAAAAACTAGTGCACAAAGTAGCAGACCCCTCTCCCTTTGGATTGGCGTACATCATGGAACAGGCTCATCGCGCATTAAGGCCTATGCCACCGACAGGGGCCCCCCAGGACTTTTATCTTCAAGTTCTTGAATTTTTAAGAGTGCCAGTATTTACTGACCAAAGTTAAGGAGCTGAAAGAAGTACTTTGGGAGGGTTCCCCAATCTGTATCACTCGGGATCTCCCCCCGACTGTAAGGCAGAAGAGATCTGAATATCACGGTGTGGTGACTAAGCCACTTGCTGTAAATATCCATTTTCGGATGCTATACCCAGCAAATCTACCAGTCTCGATTGATGGAAAATGGCTCCCTTTAGAAAATCCAAAGTCGGCAGAGACTGAGCTGAAGAAATTATTCCCGAACCTCTTTAAGAATGGGTGAAAGACTTATAGAGACTGGAGAGGAATTACATTATTGAAGGTAACATGTTATTACACAGAGAACATTTGAGTAATACCGTAATGACATCCCAGAACCACTGATGTGTGGTGTTTCATTTCCACAACGCTGAACTGCCTCTGCAGTCAAGACTGCACTAGTCTAAAGATTTTATTTGCTTCTATTTGTTTTCATGACCAGGATGGCTTGTGGAGGGCCCACCTTGCTAGTATGATAACAATACTGTGGGGCACGAGACATTCTTAATTTAAAATCTGCTTTCTACTGCAGTAAGGTTTAATTTTTCAGTATTGGCTGAGACTTTAAACTCGATCTGCAAAATGTTCTTGCGGGACTGTACGAAATGCTGATGCAATGGTTCACCAGGTGGAGCGACAGGGCTCCTTATCGATTCCATTGGGACCCTTTTCCACAATTTTTTCATATTTTGTCTAATTTACTGAAGCAAAGACAAGACTGGCTAAGCTACTTTTTACCCTCACTCCTGAGGTTCATCAGGAATGAAACGATTGTGGGTTGCAGAACCCGAAGAACCTCTGAGTTCTGACATACAGGAAGCTACTTTTTCTTTGTTTTTTTTAAGAGTATCACATGTGGAAGAAGCTAATCCCAAGTCTCTCTCAAGACGGGCGAGACCTTACCCAAAGATCAGAGGGTGAGAAGCATTAGTATGTTTATCGGGACTGCTGCTGTTACAGTCTGGATGAAGTATGCGAGTATGGAGGTTCAATTCCAGGATACCCTCAGAAGGCAGTGTATATGGAAAAGGAACGCTTAAAGAGACAAATTAACTGAGGAGGTTACAGTGGGCCCTGCACTTTTTATTTTAGAGAGAGTCTACGCCGAGTACGAAATCCCAGTTCTAAACTGAAATCTGGGTAGGCCCCAAAAATAGCTTTCATCTAGTCTCATACCTGCATGCTTAGAGAGGTGAACAGACTCTGACATGAGATTTATGGTAGTAGTAATGGGCCTGTTTTATTTCCTCCCTTCCCCTTTTTTTTTTAGAATAGAACTTAAGAGGGGTGTAATTTAGAGCTAGATTTCTTACTGAGAACCAATTGGGAACGTTAAATACTAGGAAGTGCATAGACCTTTCCTGCACTATTATTGCTTGGTTTTGATAGACAGGAAAGTAGGGAATGATAGTATCTCTGGACTAGACAACTAATAAGAGGATGTATAACATAAGTAACTCAGAGGGGAAAGGAGGGGAGCAAGGGATAGTGAAGTAAAGACACATTAAAGGGAATCACAACTGTAAAGATGATGGGAGGAGGGTGGGGGGCCCTTCCTTCGGTTCATGTGGACAATTTGGATATGTGACGGAGGTATCACACAGGGAAATAGAACTGGTGGGAAGAAGCTATATGACAGTGTATGTATCGGGGCTGGGGAAACATAGGCTTTCTGCAAGGGGAATGGAGGGAGAAGGGAGGGTCAACTTGGCACATGGTATTGTGGGGTTAGTTTATATCAAGGTGTACAGACTCAAATGGTGTTAATAAGTTTGTACGCTCTAAATGGTAAGGGCCAGTAAATTCGTTTCATGGAATGTGAGGGGAATAAAACATTATCAAGTGTTGAAGCACGTCAGTCTGCTTAGGGGAGGCCTTACATTTCTCCAGGAGACACACCTATTGGAGTCAGAGGGGACCCTCCTGAGGAGACAATATGTAGGGCAGGTCTTCAGTGCGGGGGATAGCACTCAGAGTCATGGGGTTGCTATTTTAGTGTCCAAGAGCACTCCTTTTAAATCAGAGCAGATTATCAAAGATCCACGGGGGTGTTATGTATTCATAAAAGGTATGCTAGAGAGGACTTTCATAGTTTTGGGATGTGTATATGGCCCCAATAATGACTCCCCATTATTTTTTACTGATCTGATGCAAGTACTGGCTCCATTTGCTGCAACTCCATGTATTTTAGGAAGAGATTGAAATTCACCCTTCTCCCCAGATTTAAATAAATCAGACCCCAAAAGGAAAAGTTTATCTCCAGCACAACGGGCTATCAGGGAAATGATAGAGCACTTTGGCCTAACTGATCCCTAGAGGATATTGTATCCCACCTCAAAGGAATTTACTTTTAGGTCCAGCGTGCACAACTCTTCCTCTCGGATAGACTATTTTTTAATTAGTCAGCCCCTTTTGTGAGGGGTTATGTCGGTGGGGATAATTCCTGGGGTTATTTCAGACCACTCAGCAGTGGATTGTGATGTGTATCTATCACTGGATACGATGCATGACTCCTTATGGAAGCTGAATAATCAACTCCTTAAGGAACCCAAAATAGTAGATCTTATTAACAAGGAAATCAAGGACTTTACTACTCTAAACCTTAACTCCACAACCCGACCAGATCTTGAATGGGGAGCTTTAAAATGTGTATTACAGGGAACGTTTATTAAGGTAGCATCTCGTAGGAACAAAGAACGGGATCAGAAAGCCCTCTCTCTCCTCTCTAGGATTCGTACTTTAGAAGCATCACAGTCAGGTGTCATTGCCCAGAGGGATGCAGAGTTACTGGTGGGATTATGAGACCAATATAGCTCCCTTCTTAAGGAAAAGGCTGAATATGCTATTTTAAAGTCAGGAGTAACCTATATTGACCAGAGGGAAAAGGCAGGTCATCTTTTAACTCTCAGGCTAAAGAAAGTGGAATCCTCCCACCTAATCCAGAGTATCAGGTCCCAACAGACAGGGGAACTCTGCTTTACTCCCCGAGAAATCAGTGCTGAATTTGCAAACTTTTATAAAGCTCTGTATAAACCAATGGTGAATAGGCCCACCCCTGCAGTTATTCAGCAATACCTTCAATCATTGGCCCTCCCAACACTTACCCTACCCCAACAGGAGTCTCTAGTGGGCCCCATTACTGAAAATAAAATCTTATTAACTGTATCTTCACTAAAGGCAGATAAAGCCCCAGGCCCAGATGGGTATTCTCCCAACTTCTATAAAGTTTTTAATAAACTAATAGCTCTCTGGCTGGGCCATTTATTTGATTGCATGTTAGGAAGGAATCCATTAGATAGCTCTCTGCTGGAAGCCATTATTGTGGTAATACATAAGTCAGAAAAAGATCCAGAATTGGCAAGTAGTTACCGTCCGATTTCATTACTGAATTGTGATGTTAAAATTTTGGCAAAGCTTCTTGCTAGTAGACTCAAAGAGGTCCTCCCTGGCATTATTCATCCAGATCAAGTGGGATTTATGCAGAGGTTCCAGTCAGCAGACCATTTTTAGAAACTGGCACATATCTTCTCCCCATCCAGGGACCTGGACATCACAGCTGGTCTCCTATATCTGGACGTGGAAAAGGCTTTTGACCATGTAGATTGGCAGTTCCTATTTTTGTCTATGAGCAAGTTTGGTTTCCCAGCTAAATTTATTGATTGGACCGCTTCCCTATATCAAAATCCCCAGGCCAGAATATATTGTAAAGGGTCCTCTCAGAAAGGTTCTCCTTATACTCCGGAACCAGACAAGGCTGCCCTCTATCTCCTCTACTTTTTAACATTTACCTAGAACCATTTTTATTTAGGCTAAGGTCTAATGAGAATGTGCTAGAAATTTCCATAGGGCAACGTGTGTTTAAGTTATCCGCATATGCTGATGATGTGCTTCTTCACTTGCTTCAACCATCCAAATCTTTCCCCATTGCCTTGAATATCATAGCTGACTTTGGGGCTGTGACGAATTATAAAATGAATGTAAATAAGACTACTGTATTTCCCTTTAATCACAGATGTCAAAAACATGACATTTCTACATTGGGGGTACAGTGGAGATCTAAAAGCATAAGATACCTGTGCCTTATGCTTTCTAGGAGTGAGAGTACTATGAAAAAACAGAATTTTGATTCTTTGCTGGAAACTGTTAAACAAGATTTTAATAGGTGGTAATCTCTTCCTATATCTCTTTGTGGGAGAATCAGCACAATTAAAATGAATGTTTTACCACACATATTGTATCCCTAAACATGCTAAATATATGGTTGCCCCAAGTATGGTTTAAGAAATTGCATGCCCTCATCTCATCTTTTATATGGGGAGGAAAACACCCTCGATGGGCTTATTTGAAACTGGCTGCATCCACCAAAGCAGGAGGTCTAAAACTCCTTCACTTTGGCATGTATTACTGGGCGAGTCAGGTAAATCAATATTTTAGATGGTTCATACCCCAAGAAGAGATTGCCTCCCATCCATATGTCCCAGAATGGCTATGCCTAGAAAGAGAGATAATTGCCAATTTAAATATTGCTAAGGACGCTCTTTTACATATTCCTGTCAATAGTCTCCCCTCTGTTTTGAACAATTTTACTATATTACTCTCCCTCAGAGCCCATAGCCACCTCTGTGCATTCTTAAAGTATAGGAATATTAGAGATCTCAGACAACCAATAGTGGGTAACCCAAATCTCCAAATTGGAGGAAAGCCTATCTCCCCATAATGGCTTCCTATACTTAATGAGGTCAGAGCTGGAGATGTATTTACCAACAGGATATGCATGGATTCGGCTAATATCATGGCACTATACTCAATTGAGAGAAAACACATTTTTAAAGTCTGGCAACTCAGGCATCTTCTGACAAAGAAATTCCATGGGCCAGGGAGCCTACAAGACAGCTGCACCTGGCTCGAATCATTAATTCCCATGAGTGAGAAACCCCAGGCAGTGTCCCAAATATATGCTTGTTTGAGAACAAACATGCTAGATCTGCAAGGTGGGGTTCCAAGGTACTGGGATTCTTGCTTCCCGAATTCTCAAAATAAATGGGAATCCATCCAGTTAGACTTCTTTAAATATGTTTCCCAAGATAGACTGAAGCTCACGCAGTATAGAATATTGAATGATATGTATTGGACTCCCATTAAACTGAACAGAATAGGGAAGCTACCAGATGCTCTGTGTCCTAAATGTAAAAGTGCGGAAGGGAACTTGGTTCACATATTCTGGGAGTGCCCCCAGATTGGAAATCTATGGGAGACAATTAAGACTAGGACAGACCCCCTCCTAGGGCTGGAAGATTTGTTTACATCTAAGATTTGCCTTTTGGGAGATCTCTCTATAATACCCATCAAGATTCGTAGGTATCATATAGCCATGATAGCACTTACCCTTAAAAAAATTGTCCTACATCACTGGTTGGATGGGCATACTATTACATATGAAGAATGGTTGCGAGACCTATTATTTAATCTTCACACTGAACAACTGAAAGTTAGCCTTAGTGGCTCCCTTCCTCGTTACAAGAAAATATGGGAAGGACTTCATACGTTATACCTTCTTCAGATCAGAGCCTCACCATAGGTATAATTCTGAACAGTAACTGGGTTAATTACACTTATATTACCACATTATTCTGGTACGATGTCCGTATACAATCTTTGAATTACATTTCTATTGTTCATAAGGGATCAGAAGTGCCAAGCTGGGGGATGGATGGGGGGGGGCCTTAACATGGAATTGATAATCACTCTGCATATCATTGTTATCTGTATTTCATGTTAAAGCATGCATGTAAAAATCAATAAATATTAAAAATAAAAAAAAAAAAAGAACCAGACTTAATGCTTGTTCAACCTGTGCACTGCAGTAATCTCCTAACCAGGAGTTGAGTAGGCTGGTGGTGGACTTTGGGGGGGGTAGGTCTACTGACAAAATAGGGGTTGAGGGTCAGGTCAGTAAGCAACACACAGTCTGAGAAGGCAAAAGGGGCCTAGGAACTTGTTCTTCCTTTATCTTTTTGACATTTGACTCTCAAGGCCCTCTCCATCAATTGAATACAGTAATGCCTTGCACCTAGATGACTTCTTATTGTGAGGCCAGAGTACAGTCATGGCAGGAAAAAGGCACTCCAGAAGAGGGCCTAGAAGCTTCACCCTGCTACTGAGGCCTACTTGACCTTCACCTCGCAGAGCACCATGTGGCCTCCCTCCACCTCTTGTGCCCACGTTCATCAACACTGCAGTTTGGAACACTTCCCTACTTAAATACATTTCTTATGAATACCTACCAACTGGATTCTCTATTTTGAAACTGTTGACTGTTTGCTGTTGTCCACATTAAGGATCCTATTGCTGGCTTGGATGTTTATTCTACAGTCAACTTATGTATATGTCGCACATCCAAAGTGATGGGGGCACTCATGTTTCCTTTTACCTCACTGGAAACCTTGAATGTAATGAACCCGTATCCCTCTGGGATAAGGGGAACATCCAACCCCACCACTATTCCTACTATTGTCCTGACATTGTTTCAGAATTCTGTTAAATGAGAACAGGAGATATGGTTATTTGATCCTACCTCCTGTTCACATGTAGGACAATTATTAGGAACTTTGTTATTGAGTTTATACAGTTTAGCTGGCTGTTCTGTGAAGTATATTGAATTAAATGTGTCTTAATTTTTTATTATTTGAGACTAACCATGGTGTGGTTAGAATATAGAACTAATTCTGGTCATGCAGGGGTACTCCTACATCTCTACATCTCTCTCCCAGGTTACTTTTAATTTCATTACTAACTCATTTTTATACTGATTGAGAGTCTTGTAGGTTTTTCCAATAAGTTTTTTGTTATGTCTTTGTTTGCCAATATGCCTTCTACTGGAGATAGCGGTAATGATTTTATACCACTATTTTGTTCCCTCAGGTAATCTCTAACTTGGAGATATATCAAGAAGTGACCTGTGTGCAAATTGTAATGGCCACTCAATTCTTGAAACGCGAGAAGCTAATCTTTCTTATGTAAGTGTTGAAATTGTGTTATTCCTCTTTATTCCCATATTCTTATGAATTGATTATTCTTAATGTCTGGAATTCCATTAATATATTTTATATATGTAAAAGGTGAGACTTTGGTTCTCCATCTTAAGACTAAATGTGTTTTTTTTCCACCTGTAAGATGGCAGCCTTGCTGGGCTGCAGTCGGCAGCAGCTCTGATAGAGCTCCTGTTTATGCCTTCGAAATGCTATTTTGCCTAAACTGTTTTCGGGAGAATTAAATCCTTTTAAGCTTTTTAGTCTTTGTTTTTGTTAGTTTAGCTAGTTAAAGTGTAGGGACAAAGTGTTAGGCAGATCAAAAACAGTGAGATAGATTAGGAGTATAGTTTTTATTTTTATTTTTATTTATTTATTTGCTTTTGTTTACCAGGTGAGCACACTTGACAGCCAAGTGCCTATTTTCAGGTGCGACCCAGGAGGGTTACAGGGTACATACAATACATCATACAGAGTCGTAACATACAGGAGTCTCCAGCATAGACATTAGGTGATACAGCATACAGCATGTGGGACACCAGGCATAAAATGGTTAAGTAGGCAGATAGCACCAAAATACCTAACAGAATTGATAAGTAGAATAACATCTAAATAACATCAAAATGTAGAATACCTTCAAATTATCAAAATGACAGACAGGTACAGATATGAAATTGCACGCTTCAACAGGAGAGCAGAAAGTGCCTTGTGCAGGATTGTGAGTGCCCTGTGCTGTGAGCCGCTTCATATTTGTGAAGCGGGGTTCAAACTTTTTCTTACCAGTTGGTGATTTGGTGGTGCTGAAAGGATTGTGTGGATTTCGGAGGGTGCATCAGAGGTGGAGTTTGGCTGGTAGGAAAGGATAGCCAACTCTGTTAAGAAAGGGGATAAGACCTTTTATAGGTACATTAGGGAGCAAAGAAAGACCAAAGGAGGGATACTGAGGCTTAATAAAGGGAAGGGAATGTGGGTAGAGGGTGACAATGAAAAAGCAGGGATACTGAATGAATATTTCTGCTCAGTATTCTCAAAGGAAGAGGAGGAGGAGGTACCTAAACCAAACAAGAGAAACACTCTGAAGATGGGGGTCAATACCAGTCCATTTACAGAAGAAAGGGTTCTGAAAGGACTAATAAAATTGAAGGTGGACAAAGCAATGGGGCCTGATGGGATTCACCCAAGAATTCTAAAAGAACTAAGGGTAGAACTAATGACACCGCTGACTACTCTCTTTTAACAAATCATGGGATGTTGGGGTGGTACCTGAGGACTGGAGGAGGGCGGATGTGATTCTCTTCACAAAAGTGGAGCAGAACAGAGGCAGGAAACTACAGACCAGTTAGTTTGACCTCAGTGGTAGGTAAAATGATGGAATACTACTGAAGGAAAGAATTGTTGAGTACCTAGAGGCCAGTGAGGCACAGGACCCAAGGCAGCATGGAGTCACGATGGAAGGTCATGTCAGACGAATCTAATAGATTTCTTTGACTAGGTGACCAAAGTAGTAGACCAGGAGGGCTGTGGACATGGCTTACCTAGATTTTAGCAAGGCATTTGATACAGTCCCACACAAAGATTAATACACAGTTAGCCAGCCTTGAGTGGGTCCCAAGGTGGTAGCCTGGATAAATAATTGGCTAGACAACAGGACGCAAAGGGTAGTAGTAAATGGAGACCACAGTGAAGAAAGGAGGGTTACTAGCGGGGTACCGCAGGGTTCAGTACTAGGACCGGTACTTTTTAATGTCTTTATAAGTGACATTGCAGAGGAACTGGAAGGAAAAGTATGTCTCTTTGCAGATGACACAAAGATCTGCAACAGGGTTGATACACCAGATGGAGTGGAAAGGATGAGAAGGGACTTGGCAAGGTTGGAGGAATGGTCAAATGTATGGCAGCTCAGATTCAATGCAAAGAAGTGAAAGGTAATGCACCTGGGAAACAAAAACCCAGGGCAAGAGTACACAATGGGGGTGAGATACTGACAACAGTAAAAATGGAAAGGGACCTGGGGGTAATTATATCAGATGACCTAAAGGTGGGCAAGCAATGTGAGAAGGCAGTAAGGAAGGCTGGGGGGATACTGGGATGCATAGGGAGAGGCATCAATAGTAGAAAACAGGAAGTTGCTATCCCTCTGTACAGACAGTTGGTGAGACCCCATCTGGAGTACTGTGTTCAGTTCTGGAGACCCCATCTCCACAAAGACATAGACAGAGTGGAGGTTGTCCAGAGGAGGGCAACCAAAATGGTGCAGGGTCTGCACCAGAAGACATATGAAGAAAGACTAAAGGAGCTTAATATGTATACCCTTGAGGAAAGGAGGGAGAGGGACATGATAGAAACTTTCAAGTACCTCAAGGGAATCAACAAAGTCCAAGAGGGTGGCATCTTTCAGAAAAAGAGATGTGCAAGAACAAGGGGGCACAATTTGAAGATAGAGGGGGGACAGCTCAGAGGTAATGTGAGGAAGTATTTTTTCACAGAGAGGGTTATGGATGCATGGAACAGCCTCCCTGAGGTGGTCGTGGAGTCAAGAACAGTGGGGGAATTCAAGAATGCATGGGACAGCCATAAGGCAGTACTAGTGGGGGGTAGGAGGAAGTAAGCTGTTGGTTAATTAGGATCTGCAGCTTATCTGTTAGGTAGGAAAATGGGCAGACTAGGTGGGCCAAGCAGTCCTTATCTGCCATCAAATTCTATGTTTCTATGTTTCTTTGGAGGATCCCATGGCGTTTTCAGGAGAATGGTGACTTTGACTGCCCTGATTTACATCTGAGGAGGAGTGATCTGGAGCGACTGAGTTGGCTAAAGGGGCAGCGGCAGGCAACGAGGGTAACCGATACTGTGTGAAGGTGAGAGCTTTGCTGCCTTGTGGGTCGACCCCGTTTGTCAGCTGCTGTCTTGTCTAGTCCTGGAGTTGATTACATGAGTGCTGAGGTTGTAAGGAACGGCCCTCCTGTGACTGGACTTTTTTGTGACTTGTTGAGGTTTCTTCCTGGGATTATTGAGGCTGTCTCTATCAAAGTGGATTTTCTTCTCAGCCCTCTATCCTGGACTGGTGCGCTGGCTTGTTGTCCATTCTGACCCGGCAGTTTATCTCCATCTGCAAGCCCGGTGAGAGTGTTGGCTTGGTGACTGTGACCAGTAAGAGTTGTTTACCAAATCTCCACTCGTGAGAGGAGCGGGATACCTTTTGGCTGAACGTGCGCTTTGTGAATAAACTACAATTTGGACTTCCGTGATTATTAAGATCTCTGCTGGAAGCTAGCAGTCTGAGTGCCTTCTCTTTTCCATTCTGAGACTCTGGGCTGGTTATCTCTGGCTCACTTACCTGGACTTGGATTATCTGCTAGTTTAACTCAGCGTATGTGATTCATGCACCGTTTTGCATTTTATATGTTTTGACTGTTTCTCCTTTTGGAGAGAGCACTTTTTCACAGCACATTGCACTTTATTGAGATTCTCCCTTTTTATTTACTTTTTGTTTTAGTTATTCTAATGTGTGAGTGGAGTGTGCTTTGGCACTTTAAAAATCTAGTGCATTTGGTTGAGTTATTTTGGGGGAGGGATAGTTTTGGGTTTTAGTTATTTTGTGTGTGTGTATGTGGAGTGTGTGGTACTGAGTTTTTTGTAGAGTGTGTTTGTGGGTTGTGTATTTTGGGTTAGGGATTACGTAGTCAGGAGGGATGTGTCTGGGAAGGTATGAGGGCCTTTTTGCGGGCTAGCATAGTGCATGGGGCATCCCAGCTGCTCAATCTATAGCCTTTTTTCAGCCTCCCAGTGTCTATTACTACAGCAAGGTGCTGTAGGGAGGTTGGAGTAGGGAGGAAGCGCATGGTTCGATTGGGCTGGGGTGCCCTATACACTGCAGCTGGTGGCAGGATTGAGGTAGTGGGGTGCAGAAGGCACCCTGGGATTAGACGGGTCCTAGGGAGAGGCTAGATGTGTTTAGTTCCCGTCATCAGGGTTCCCACCAGATTGAGTGGGTAGTTAACCAGAGGGACTGCATTGTCCACCAGTCCCCTGAGGGTGGTGCTTTGCAATGCCAGATCGGTCAGAAATAAGACTGAAAATATAGCGGACTTGGTTTCTTCAGCCAATCTGTCTTGCATCATGGAGACCTGGATTGGTGATGATGCTGGCCCAGTTTTAGAGGCCGCCGTCCCAATCGGGTATACTGTAGTGCACTGCTCCAGAGCAGAACACAGGGACGGGAGGGTAGCCATCTGTTTTACGTCTGAGCTAGGCTTCACCCTGCACCAGTGAGAGCACCACATTCATTTGAATGTATGGCCATCCGTGGGGGTCCGGGCACAGATTGCCTGATTCTTCTGATATACCGCCCTTCTGGGGCAGCGGGAGAGTTCCTGCAGGAGGTGGCCAATTTCATCATTGGGGAAACATTGGAGGCCCACAGATGTTTAGTGCTGGGGGACTGCAATGTTTGGGCCAATGACGAATCTTCTCGGCTTGGCTACAACTTCCTCCAGATGATGTCATCTCTGGGCCTTACGCAAGGAGTTTCCTCCGCAACCCATCAGGGTGTCCACATGTTGGACCTGTTGTTCTCACTGGGGCTTGAGATCAATAGTCTCAGGACTGATCTGGTCATTTGGTCCGATCATTGCATTGTGAAGTTCTTGTTCAGGGCCCCCTTTGACAGCCCTTCCCCTGGAGAGATGGCCAGCTATCACCCTTTGAGAAGGTTGACCGCTGAGGGTTTCTTGGTGGTGGCTGACCAATCTAGTGTGGATAGTGCATGCGTTGGGGTGTGTGCGTGGCAGTTGATGCCTATAACAAAGTGCTGTCTGGTGCACTCGACTCCCTCGCACCAGTCCATATATGACCCAGGTCTTCTCACTTGAGGTCCCCTTGGTATGATGGGGAGCTCAAGGCGATGAAGACTTTGGGTTGGAGATTAAAGCACTACTGGTGGACATCTGGCCTGGAGGTAGGCAAACTGGCTCTATGTGTGCACTATGGTGCATACCAGGGAGCAATAATCCGTAAGAAGGCAGAATTCCTGTCCAGAGAGATTGCCACCGGGAGGAACTGACCAACTGTGCTCTTTTGGACTGTGGACAGGCTTCTCCATCCTTCTTGTCTACAGCTGAAGGTAGCCTTTTCAAACGCATTGTGCGAGGAGTTTGCTCAGTTCTTCTCGGACAGGGTGTCTGCCATCAGACAGAGGGTTCCACCAGTGGGCCAGAGTTTGTCGGACAGTGGTCACCATGGGTGACTGGAGAGCACTCCACCTGGTTGGGGTGAATTTAGACTGGTGGATGTGGCTGAGGTCACTGAGATTGCTTCCAAGCTTTGGCACACCTTTTGTAAACTGGACCCGGTGCCAACTCGTTTCCTAAGGAGATGTGTTGACTCCATTGGCCTGGTGTTTGCCTTGATTGTCCAGTGTTTCTTGTCGGAGGGGGCATTTCCTGATGTCTTGAAGGAGGCATTGGTGAGACCCCCTTCTGAAAAAAACATCGTTGGACCCTGACGTCAAGACAAATTACCGTCCCATCTCCAATCTTCCATTTTTGGGTAAGATTGTGGAGAAGGTGGTGGCGCTTCAGTTTGAGGAGCATCTCGTGGCCCATGATCTATACGAGCCACTCCAGTCTGGGTTTTGTGCAAGGCATAGGACAGAAACTGTGCTAGTTTGGGTGCATAATGACCTCCTTAGGGTTAGAGATTGAAGGGAAGGGACAATTCTTGTTCTCCTCGATCTCTCTTCAGCGTTTGACACGGTGGACCATCGCGTGTTACTTGACCACCTAAGGGAATTCTGTGGAATCGCTGGCACTGTCATCTGCTGGTTTGAGTCTTTTTTATCAAACAGGAGGCAGAGGGTAGTGATGGGGAATTTCTCCTCCTCCCCTGGCCGCCTGTCATGCGGAGTTCCCCAGGGTTCAGTCTTGTCGCCGATGTTGTTTCCCATGTATATGCTGTGTATACTGTTGCTGCAGCATCTCCCTGATCGTGAAGACCACCACAGCAACAGGAATTGGGCAAAATCCACCAGTCGCTGTGATGGTCTGTATGGTGATCAGGACTGCCTCGCTGGGTGTTTGCCCCACCCCCCCGGTCCAACTCTGACTCAAAGTTAGAATCCTAGAGACTTGGGGGTGTGGGGGTGGAGCCCCCACCATGGGGGGGTTCGGGGTCACAGCCCCCCAATGGATACACGGAGGCATCCCTGACACTGCAATGCCGACAGTCAGCACTGCAGCTGTCGCTGTCAGTGATGTCTCCGTGATGACTATCGCTGCAGCATGGGTAAACCTATATGCTGCCCCTGGGAGAGCTCAATAGGAAGTACAGTCTGGGTTTTCATTGCTGTGCTGATGATACCCAGCTGTATCTCTCCTTTGCCCCTGGAACATCTTTGTGCAGTGGAACTGCTTAACAGCTGCCTCGCTGAGATCAATGACTGGATGGACTGAACCCTGATAAGACGGAGGTACTGGTGGTGGAGTCAAACAGAGGGCATAATAGGTTGGCCTCTGGTGCAGAGACAGGGCTTTTTCTTGGCTCTGTACCATTGAAGGCCTCCTCTAGGGTGCATGATCTGGGCGTTATTCTTGACAGTGGACTGACACTTGAGTTTCAGGTGGTGTCCGTTGTCTGTACCAGTCTTTATCATATAAGGAATATCACCAGAATAAAGCCCCTAGTTCCGCCACTGGACCTCCCCACCTTGGTGCATGCCTACGTGACATACAGGCTTGACTACTGTAATGCGCTCTATCTTGGGGTCTCTGGGGTACCCTACGCTGACAGCAGCTGGTGCAGAATGTGGCAGCGAGGCTGTTGACAGGACAGCCTAAGTATTTTCATATCACTCCGGTGCTGCGTCAACTACACTGGCTGCTGGTTAGGTGGAGGGTCCTCTTCAAGCTGGGTTTGCTCACCTTTAAGGTCCTACACAGCCTGGGCTCTGGTTACCTGAAGGACCTTCTTACACCTGCTCTCTCGGTCCGCTTTCTCCGCTCCTTCTGTAGGGGCCTCCTCGCAATTCCCAGGACAAGGTTAAAAACAGCTGGCGACAGAGCATTTAGTGTCGTGGCCCTGTCCTGTGGAATTCACTTTCTTCAGCTGTTAGGGAGGCCCCTTCTGTGGTGGTATTTAAAGCCTGCCTCAAGGCCTTCCTGTATAATCAGACCTTCCTGGACTGTGTTTTATAGCCCTTACCTGTTTTCAGAATGTTATGCTTAAATTAGCCTTCGGCTATTTTGAGTTTAGTTGCTGCTGTTGAGGGTGGTATTTATACAAAATCTTATTTTAATTGCTGGAATATTGTATATTTATGTTCAATAGCATGTTGTTTATGTATTTATTATGATTTGTAGTATGAAATTTTAATATGTTCGGCACCCAGAGCCTCCGGGATGGGCGATTTCTTAAATAAAATTTGCCTTGCCTTTACCTTCTTGCCAAATCTTGAACGATAGTCTCATATCCCTTAAGCAAGTGTTAAAACAGATGTTGCTAGTTATATCGAATACCAGAATTCCTCTATCTAAGGTCATGTATTCCTGCTACTTGTTGTTCTATTTCTACCCAAGGTGGGTCTTTATGGGTGTCAACCAGTAGTTTATCTGTTCTAATTGAGCTGCCAAGTAATGTAGTCATATACTAGGGAGATCTAATCCAGCTTGTTCTATTGGGGTATGTAATTTATGGAGCAAAAGCCTTCGTTTCTTGTTTTGCCCAAGGAATTTTCTTAACCTACTCTCCCAACATTGGAATACTCTTTTTGGGATGCATAAAGGGAGGGATTGGAAGAGAAACAAAAGGCATGGCAGAATGTTCATTTTAATGATGTTCACTTGGCCAGTAAGTGTAAATGGGAGATGAACCCCACTTCTCAAAATCTTTGTATATTTTCTTGAACAGAACCTCATAATTTGCTTGAAGAAGTTCTGCTTCATCCTGAGATAAATTTACTCCTAAATATTTAATATTATTCCTGATCGGTATATTATAAGGGAGCAACACATTTTTCACATCTGCCTCCTTTTGTAATGTAAGTATTTCAGTTTTACCCCAGTATAACTTTTGCCAGTCTGGTAGCTAAGAGTTTAACAAATATTTTGTAATCTGCATTTAGCAGAGAAACTGGTACACTATTTTTTGGAAACCCATTTTTAGCTGTGGAAGAATTGACAACAGAGAAACAGGCTTTTGTGACTCTAGCATTCATAAATGCCAAGAAGCTAATCTTGAAGCATTGGAAAGACAAGCATCCACCACATGTCAAAAACTGGCTAGCTAATGGCTGACTGTGCCAAACTTCAAAGAATTTGTTATAACATAGAGTGTAAAAAAGCAAACATTACAAGAAATATGGGAACTCTTTATATAATATTTGAGCAAATAAAAAACATTCTTTTCTTACTACTCCCTGGCATCAATACCAGACTAAGGCCCCCATGTTCAAAAGTCCCCTTGAAAATCGCACACGTGCCTGCACCGCACATCTGAGATGTCCCGTATCAAAAAAATGCAATATTCAGAAGACGCACAGGAGGATGCGCTGGCGCATTCCAGGCTGAATATACCAAATATGTACCATTGCACATCTGGACATGGGCAGCCCATCTGGCTAAGTTTAAATATGGGAAATTGAGCAAGACAGCCTGGGACAGTGGAGCACAAACAGGGACAGCAGCCCACAGCAATGGTGCATGTCAGATGGCTGTAGCTGCAACAGGGCAGCACCCAAAGGCACAAGGGAGGACAGTGGCACAGGAACAGTGCAAACATGGGCACAAGCATGTCCGCCAGGGGCACAGTATGAAACACCACACACAGACCACCAGCCAAGGGGAGTACCTCAGACACTGGGCACAGTAGACAGAAGGGCATAGATGTGATGCCACAGCACCAGTAGTGCCAATGGAAAGTGGGGAATGGCCAGGCACCATGACACCAGAGCCAACATGCCAAGCAGGGCAGACATGCCAGCCAGAGCAGCGGCACAGTACACCACCGGCACAGCATCGCACAGGCCGGGAGCCATGGGCAGACATCGACAGTGGCACAAGACAGCTGACAATGCAGAACACCAGCACAGGGACCATGACAACAGCAGAGCAAGGCACAGCAGAAGCACAGGGAACCAATGCAAGGGAAACACAGGGGCACCGTCATGGAACCCCTACAGGCAGGGCATGGGAAACCGTGACAAACACAGTGGGGGTAACACCTAGGGGACTGGATGTAAGAATGTGCAATGGCAGGGATACAAATGGGCATTGAGAAGCAAGTGGCAGTGGGCCACCTGCGCCACACAGCAGGTGACGGCAACAACCATCAATGGAAGGACCACAGACACAGGCACAGTCAAGATGGAACAAACTTTACTGAACACAACAGGCATAAATCCAACAGATGCAAACAACAACAGTAAAAGTAACAGGAATCAGGAACACCATAAATAACTTTACATGAACAAAGGGGCTGTAGGGCAGTGTGGAACAGGGAACAGGTGATGCATGGGGGTGAACCATATACAAGTGGAGAGCAGGATAGCGGGTGTGGAGGAGGGGTAATAGGGGCTATTTACAAGACAGTCAGTCCAGCATGGTCACACAGGCCTATTGCCCCCTGCTGTGGCATGACCATCCCCTGCGAGGGCACCTGGTGTGTTGCAGTGCCCTCAAGATGTCGTGTGCTACCCTGAGGATGGCCCCTTGCTGACAGTATATGGCATGTAAGAGTTCCTGGCTGGTAACAATCTGGCCCCACAGCACCATCCATCCCTGGGTCCATCTGCGGCAATCCTCCCCAGCACAGGCATTCTGTCGACCTATGGGGGGAAACACAGAACATGGATTCAGTGCCACAGCTGACCCAGACACACACAGCCCTCCCCCCTAGGATGGAGTGGAAGCACAAGCCAGAAGTTGGGTGGGCCCCTGTACAGGGCTGCCGCAATGCCAAGCACATAACAGACCAGTAAAGTGCCATGCAACAGTGCCACACAGAGCATGAGACGTGGCACAGAGAACAGGCAATGACAACCCATGCATACACCGGACGTCTCCAAGGGACATGTGGCCATGTCCCCCACAGCATGTGAACTCAACGACTGTGTACCCCGTGTGTGTAGGCCCACTGCCAGCCCTGTGTGGGCACTGATGTGCACTGTCTTGCACAGACCCACTGGACAAGGACCAACACACAAGAGCCAGGTGCACAGCGGAGATGCCTCACGGTGCAGCAACACCTGATCATGTGTGCGAGGCTGGCACCACATGGGCATGCACAACAAGCAGGCCATGGCCTGCAGTGGGCAATGCAACCCCCCCAAAACCAATGAACAGCAACACACAACACTAGAAGCACACTTACCTGCAGCACGGTGTGACACACCCCTGTGTGTGCCATGGCCATCCCCACTTGCCGCTGTACCATCACACGCCTGGCTGTTGGTGAGGTGCTGGGCCTGTCACTGCTCCTCCCAACCTGCAAGGGGGGGACACAATGGAAAGGCACTGTGAGCATCATGCAGAACCACAAGCCCCCCCCCCAACACCCACAGGCCCGACAGTGACATGACACAGCATGGTGCATCACAGTGTGTGCCCTGGTGAAAGGTAATGCATAAAAAGGGGTTCACCATGGATATGGCAATACCACCATGGCCCACCATGACTCCCAGGGCCAGACAGTGGCATGCATGGTGGAATGGGACCAGCTTTGCATCCGGGGTCATGACACCCATGTGTGACACCCATCCTGGCTGCACACCCACAAACCCACTAGTAGCAGGCAGGAAAAGCTGCACACAGGACATATGTACCAGGGCATGGCACTGCCCCCCCTGTGGGCCTGGTCATGCAGTCAGTCCAGCCTGCCTGGGTCTCTCCTGCGTAGGTCCCCAAACTGGTGCCAGCACTGCTCACCAGTCCTGGTGATGCCCGTCTTCCAGGTGAGGTACTCTGCCACCCTGGCCCAAACCTAGGCCTGTGCCTCCTGCAGCTCCTTAGACCCAAACAACTGCCCCTCCAGGGGCACCACAAGGTTGACTAGGTTGGCTAGCTCCACATCCCCCCCAGTTCAGGGCATGGGGCCTGGTCACCTGTGAGCTGCCGGCATGTGCCATACTGCAATATTACAGCTGCTGCAAGTGTGGCTCACTGGAAGGCACTAGAAGGTATGTGTCTGGGCCGCGCCGGCTGCACGATAGGCCAGGCATGCATGGACCTGCGCAGCATACACATGCACCATAGAGATGCACGATAGTCATTGCATGGTGCAATACTGTGCATGCACAGTACTGCAAGGCTGGGTGAGAGAATGGGGTCATGCCACCATGCTACACGCCATACACGTCTGCATGGTGATGCCATATTGGGGAGGTTGGCCAATGCCACACCTGTAGCCATCCGCATGGTGCATATTGGTGGCCATGCACCATACACATCAACCATGGATCAGGGCAACATGGTGGAATATGCACGATGCACCAGCCATGACATCACACATGTACGACTGCACAAGTCAGTGAAGTTACAGCCTATTGCACATGCACCAAAAATGCGCCATGCGGAGATGTGCTGCCCAAAGAGATGCGTGATGTGCATTGCGATGGGCCAGGTGCAAATTTGCAATATTCAGCCAGGATATACAAATGGCCTCATTGCCCCATCCTGGCCCAAGTCCACTCATTTGCATCTCATTACAGGCTGCAAGGCCCCTCATTTGCATGTGCTGAACCATAAATGGCTGCCCTGCGCCAGCCCTCCACATAGGTGACTGACAGGAACTGCAGCCTTGGAGGTAAGTGTTTACATTTTGACTGTTACAGTGTTTGGTGCACTGCAACCAGCATGCCCATTACACCATGCCTCTGATGCTGGGCCTATGCTAATGTATGTCTGTTTCCATCCACAGGCACCAGTATGGCAGATGAGGAGGGGAAGAAGAGAAAGCGTCCTAACTTTACACATGATGAACTGCAGGCCCTCACAGAGGCGTACCTCTTGCAGGAGGACCTCCTAACCCACAAGACAGGTACCCAGCAGGAGCAGGTAAAGGGCTGGGAGGGGGTAGCACAGGCAGTCAGTGCCTATGGGGTTTACAATTGTACACCCCAGGAATGTACAAAACACATCAATAGTGAATGTACCAGGGCCATGGAGTGGCTGGCCATGTTTAGGGCATCCCAGGGTGCCACTGGGGGTGGGCCCTCTACAGTGCCTGCCCTGTTGGCACAGGAGGCAATGCTTGCCAGCACTCTATACCATGCCTCTATGGAGGCTGAGCCTGGTTGTGGCTTCCAGATGGGAGGTGGGCCATTGCTACACTGTGAGTATGCATATGACAGGTACTGTGGAGGGCTGCATGTGTATCTCATGGGTGTGCTTGTCGTGCCACACAGGCCCAATCAGTTTTCCCACAGTGCCCAGACCAGCCCTAGCATTAGTTGCTATGTCCTCTGCAGTGGTGTGGTGCTGGCCCTGTAGTGTGCTATGCAACAATGGCACCAGGCCTGTCAGGTGCACAGGTCACCTGTGATTGGCCATACCCACTTGGCTTTGTGTGGTGTGTGCATGTACACCTCTGTGGCAACAGTAGGGACTGCAAAGGCCAATCCCTGAGGGCTGGTGTGCCACATGCTGCCTGCTGAGCATGTGACCTGGAGGGGGGGGGCTCTGCCATCGGCTGGGCCCAGTCTGTCCACTGTGGCCATGCCCCACAGTGTTCCCTGTGGGTGC
The DNA here is from genome assembly GCA_016271365.2 of Neoceratodus forsteri. Taxonomy (NCBI): domain Eukaryota; kingdom Metazoa; phylum Chordata; order Ceratodontiformes; family Ceratodontidae; genus Neoceratodus; species Neoceratodus forsteri. The sequence goes on along the minus strand of CM028132.1, from coordinate 716,623,889 downwards.
ACACACTGGCAGACATGCATCACACCTGTTGCTGTGGTGTGTGGGCAGTATGGACCACATTGGCCCATGTGTCACCACCTGCACACCTGTGGCAAACATGCATGACCCCTTGTGTGCAGATGTCACCCAACACTTTGGACATGCAGCACTGACCATGCCCACCTATTCTGCCTTACAGCTCCATTGCACTTCAGGGGTGATGCAGGGTCCTGGGACAGTCAAGGGAGCCAGCAAGTGGATGAAACCATCCCATCCATGTCTGCCATAGCCATGGCCACTGAGGAAGGGGCTGCCGCACTTGAGTTGGGGGACATACTGGGGCTTGCTGATCCCAATCCCCTGTCCGGCATTGACATCCTTGATGAACTCACTGTGTTGGCATCAGCCACAGAGGATGATAATGATGACGCCACCCAGCTGGGGAACAGCATCACTGACACTATCACTGCCCATGTAGTCCCAGTTGCCACACAGACAGTGTCAGGCAGCAACACTTGTTCTGGGCCATCACATGCATCACTCCTACCCCCACCACATGCCGTCCATGGCTGTGACAGCTGTGATTGACCCGGGGACAGGGCCAACATTCAGTAGGGTGTTGTGTGCCAGCAGCAGCCTGCACAGGCACATGGCGCAGGTGACCCAGTGCCCACTGTGCCTGCCCAGGCACACTCCCTGGCATAGCAGCACCCTGTTGTGGCCCATCAGCTCCCCCGCAGGACATGTCCCCTGCTGACAGGCTGGATGAGCACACTCGGCTCCTGTGGAACTCCGTGGAGGCCCAGGTGGCGCTATTCACAGCCTGCGTGTGCAGGTGGGTCTCATGGATGAGCATGCAGTCGCAAGACATACCTAGGTGCTTGGTGAGTTGCACCTTCTACATGTGGACATGATAGCAGAAATGTGCCTCACGCAGGGGGACATGACTGCAGGCCTCAGCAGGATTGCATGGGCCATTGAGATGGGCTGTGCAGCCCTGGCATCTCATGCCCACAGGAGTACCTGCCACACGACATGCAGTACGACCTGCACTCCAATGCCATGGCAGCACGTGACACCCTTATTACAGATGCCATCCCCTGCCAACACTATACCCAATACTTCTGGATCCCATTTGGACTTCAGTACCCCAAACCCCAGACACACCTGGTCACGGTCGCGTGTGTCGACACCCTTAAAGAACACCCAGTGGATTTCCCCTTGCCAAGGCGAGGCCACTCATGTGTCCGCGGTGGCTGTCATGGTAGACATTAACACCATCTGGGTAAAGTCTACCCAGCACTGCCCAGGTCTGTTTGATGTGGCACATACGTACAGACCTGTGGTGGACCTGTCTCTGCTGTCTATGTAGCATACAGGCCATAAGTGTAGGACGTGAAGTCGTGATGTGTGGCATGGGTGTGATAAGTGTGGCCTTGGATGACTTCTGTGCGTGTCTGCCAGCGGTGTCTCTCTGTTCCATGCCATTCCCCCACATGAATCTGTGTTCCCCCTTGGCATCGCTGCCACTGTAGTGGACGTTTGTGCATGGTCATGTTCACATATCTTTGCACACCTTGGCATCTGTGTAGTGGCTGCCTACCCCCCCATGGGGGGATCCTTGGGCCCACCCTCTGCTTGTATGTCTGACTGCCTGTTGAGTCCCCCTCTGTTACTCACCTATGGTCTCCAAAGTGCTCCTCCACAATTGTGTCCCCGTGACGCCGTGCTCTAGCGGCAAGCTATGGGTCCCTCCTGTGCATGATTGAATGCTCACCCTCGGCCTGCAGTTCCTCATCCTCTGAACTTTGCCCTCCTGTGCCTGGACAACTATTCCATGATCAATGGCCATGTTGTGTATCATGCAACAGGCCAGGAATATGCTACAGGCCTTGTCTGGGCTGTATTGTAGGGCACCACCAGACCTGTCCAGGCATCCAAATCTCATTTTGAGCATGCTGAACACACTAGATGATGTTGCGTGTAGCGATGTTTGCCTCATTGTATCTCTCCTCAGCCTCGGATGAGGACCACAGTACGGGGGTGAGTAGCCATGGGTCCAGGGGATAGGCACTGTCACCTGTGAGGGGGGAAATGCAATATGTTAGTATCCTGCAGACAACCACAGTGACCCAACTGCCCCCCACCTCGGCCTGTATTTTCTGCCTGTGTCTGTCCACCTTGTTGCCATGTCTATGCTCCCCACCTGCGCATGCCCTGTCACACCTCTGTGTGTACTCGCAGCTGTTGGTTGCATATTTACAGTGCATGCACAGCATGCCTGCACTCTGTCCTGTGCAGCACAGCCTGTATATTCACCTTGCCAATGTCCTGTACAACTGTGGCACTGTGCCCTGCTCCAGGTGCTATTCTGGCCCCAGGGTATGTATTGCTATATGCCTTGTCACCTGTGTCTGCTGTGTGTCTACCTCTACCCTGCCACACCCCTGGTGAATCACCCCCTGTCTCTCTGTCTGTGGGCCCCACTCCAGTGGGCTCCCCTGTTACGGTGTTCACCATGCCTCTTGTCCAGTGCATCAGCCCTGTCACTGCCCCCCCAGCACTGCCACCTGCAGTGCTGTGGGCCACAGTGCATGCTCTGTAGGCATGGGGTTCGGCCCCACTGACCCACTAGGTGGCCACTGGGTATCTCCCCAGTCACAAACCAGCTACACAAGGCTGACCAGTGCCAGATGTAGGCATCATGTGCACTCCCAGGGTGAGTAGTGCTGACATTGCTGATGCGACCTACAGTATTGCACACCACCCACCTGGCAGTTGATGGAATGGTATCCCTTTCTGCTCACATATGTGTCACCGCCAGGGCCAGGGGGTGCCCTGATTGCCACATGGGTGCAGTCAATGGCCCCTAGCATGCCTGGCATGCATGCTGCCCTGCGGAAGTGCTGAATTGTTTCTGTCCACTCTGCCTGTGTGCTATGGAATGGGATGAACTCTGTAGCATGGGACAGCGGAGCAGTGAGGAATTGAGTGAGGTGATGGGATGTGGCAGATTGTGTGATGCCAGTGGTGTCACCCACTGGTATCTGGAAGATGCCCATGGTGAGCAGGCACAGTCCTGCTGTCACCTTTGTCTCTACTGACACGGTATGACTCCTGTGCATTGGTGCCTGAAGGTCATCATGGAGTAGCTCACAGAGCTGTCTCAGAATTGATCTGGTGAGATGGTACCAGCCCACAATCTCTGTGTCGCTGAGTTGTTCAAATGTAACATGGGCCCAGTACCATCTGTGTTGGGCATACAGCATATGGGCCCTTCCTTGCCTGGGCTGTTGTGCCCGTCTTCTCACACCCCTCATGGCAGCTTCCATAAGGAACGCAGACCCATCCATGGCTGTTGCTATTCAGCTTGCTGCCTGTGGGTGGCTTGCAAAGTTAGGCATGCTCCTTTTATGCCTGTCTTTGGGCAGCACATGTTCATGATGCGCTGCTCATTTTGGCTGAATATGCCAGTGCACGGCACATTCATGGGAACGCCCCTCTAAGTGCACTGCATACATTATATTTACACTTTGATGCATCTTGAGATGCACGCTGCATCTCTGTCCTTTGAATATCGCACTTTGGTGCATTTTTTTGAGATGGGCGGTGCATCTCTAGTTTGCACCGTGCATCTCCTTTAAAAATATGGGCCTACAACTTTAAAATAAAGCAAGCATAGGTGAAAGGGAAAAATATTCAGATAAACTGGGTCCAATTCACAAAGGATGTCACAAGCCCTGCGTTATCTGCAATTTTTGGCACAGCTGTGCCAAAGCACTGTTGGAGCAACACAGCTCGATTCAAGACGGGCTGGTGCACTTGTAACCTTTTCCACATTTTATGGCAATTTGTGCCAAAAATTTGGTGCAAGCCCTGTAAAATGCATCCCCTTGGATGCAATGTTAGACCATAGGCTGGTCTAACTTGCTGCACCTGGTGCACCTGATCGTGAATTGCGATCGGCACCAAATGTCTGCTGCAAGTCCCCTGCACTGTCTGTTCAGCACACCAGGAACTTGCAGCAGACACAATGCTTCATGAATTGGGCCCACTAAGTTTAGGATTAGTGGCTAGGAATTCAAGTAGGTAAAATGGAATATGATGACTGGCATTATAATCCCTCAATAATTTTCGTAGGGAATTCTAGCCATTGCCTGATTCCATATAGGAAAACAACAAATAAATAAAAAAAAACTAAAAAAAAAAGTATCCCTAGGGGATGTAGTTATGCTTTTACAGAGTGAATTCTTTACTGTTGTAGGAGCAGGGGCTGAACAGTTGCCCAGGTTTTTCTCTCCGATTTCCCTCATGCCTTACATTAACCATTTACTTGCCTCACAAGGCTGTTTTGTTGCTGTTCTATTGCACAGTTCCAGGCTGGCATGGTTTCAGGTGAACTGTGTTATGCCCCAAAACACACTGTGTTTGAGTGCTGTGAAATAAACTATAATGCACATACAATAAATGGGCTGGGGGTTGAGGTGGGGTATGAACAGGTCCCATGGATAAGTGGCATGTGGTGCACCCCAGATATCCATCATGCCTGGGCACAGTCTGAAAGCCTTTACTTAGTAATGGCAGAACTCCCTGCAGCCTTGTACCCCATATCCAGGGAGGCTCTTGCCTATTTTGGGGTAGAACCCACATAGCTAGCTGCCCATAGAGGAATACTATGCATACTGGTAGCATAGTCATTCACCAGGTAAAATCCTAGATTGTTAGTTTTCTCAAATGAATGGACTCCCTGATGATTCTTTCCATGAAGAGCAGGGGAGATGATAATTCCTATGGGATGGGGGAAGGGGTTCTTTAGCTCTTCCTGAATGAGCTGGTTGCCCCAGGAAGGGATGTTGAGCTTGTTGCTCCCATTTTCTATAGGGGAAGGGGTACCCTTCAGGGTGTGGGAGCCACAGTGGCGGTCAGAAAATGTTACTGGTTATGTTATTCTTTTTCTCAAATGTTGTGATGGCATGTGGGGTGGGGGAGGGAGATGGGAGGGCTATAGAAGGAGTTCTGGTAACCTGTGGTTTACAATGTTTAAAATTCTTGGCAGTTAGACAAGATGACCATGTGGTGGGCAGGAGGGGAGTGGATGGTGGTGGGAGACACACAACTGATCTGAAAGTCCCCATGGGTCCATTATATGTGGTGATGTGGAATGGCAATGAGTTAAAAATGATTAAGAAAAGAAAGCAAATTTGTACTTACCTGAGAAGGGTGAAAAGGAATATCAACATATTACAGGAACATATTACAGGAAACATATATCACAAAAGAGGAGTCAGAAAAACTGTTAAAATCCTGGGGAGGGATACTTTTTACAGCACCCTTCACATCAAGAGCTAGAGAGGTGGCGATCTGGATCCACTCAGGGCTCCAGGCCCATTTGGTTAAACAGATGGCTGACCCAGAGGGATACTATCTTACAGTGGAAATTGAGGTAGCTGGGGAGCATCTAACAGTAATGACAGTGTATGGTCCAAATTGTTACCATCCAGATTTTTTCCACCAACTGGCCATTACACTAGCACTGTACCCTGACAGAGTTGGTGGCAACCTTGATACCCCCTCAGATCTGATTTTGGATAGGTCATCCCTGAGAGTGTAGGCCACCCCTAAGAGCTCAGTTGCCCGGAGAACACTGGCTGGTCAAAGGGGTCTGGTGGTTAGGAGGAGGTATCTTCATCCAGCAGACAGAGAGTTCTCATTTTACTCACATGCCAACCAGCTTTACATCCATATAGACTGTATTTTTTTGTCCTCAGGTCTACTCACCAGTGTGGCCTTAGCCAGCTACAGCCTGATACTACACTCCAACCATGTTCTTCTAGTGATGGAGCAGGGAGAGGAGACTGCCCCTCCCCCAACCCCACCAAAGAAATGACACCTGGATCTTAGGCTTATGCTAGATCCAGACTTCAAAAAGGCAATGTCCTCATCCCTTTGAGAGTTTTGCACCTACAACAAAAGCTGGAATAATGCTTCATCTAACAACTAGGAGGCGCTGAAGGCATTCACCAGAAGGGTAGTTATAGCTGCAGCCCCAGTGAGGAACAAACAGGAAACCCAGCTGCAAAAAGAACTGGAGGGGAAGGTGATTCAAGTAGAAAAATACATCATGGCTAGGGGTTCCATGACCAACATGAGGACCCTGAGACTGCTTAAGGGCTAGCCAAACCAACTTATATCGGCTTGCATAGAAATAAGTCTCCTACTGACCCAACCTGGGGTGTATTTTGAGAAGAAAGTGCTGGTAAGTGACTCCTGGCAACTGAAGTGTGAGGATGCTGACAAGACCATCCTGGGGACTGCCCAACCTGATGGCTCAATTTCAGAGAAGCAGTGGGACATTGGGCTGGCCTTTGTTACTTTTTATTCCACTTTATACACCTCTGAGGTGCCTCAAGACTCCGCCTTCCAGGCCGTCATGCAATCCCTAGCCCTCCCCATCCTGACTGAGGACATCAGGGTCCATCTGGATTGCCTATTAAACTGGTCAGAGATCCAGGGAGCTGTCAAGAGATCCACCTTGGGTGAGGCTCCAGGCGCTGATGGTCTCCCAACAGAATTCTATAAAGAGTTCTGGGAGGACCTGGCTGCACCTATGTAAGAGATAATATGACAGGCCCTGGCATCTGGTAAGCTTCCTCAGTCTCAAACCTGGGCCACCATCACAGTATTGCCAAACCAGGTATGGAACCTATTCTTTGTGGCTCTTATAGACCTATATCTCTGCTCAACGCAGACTACAAGATCATAGATAAAATCCTGGCCCACCACCTGGAAGGGCCCCTCCCAACTTTGAGACACCAAGATCAGGGGAGCATTATTAAAGGGAGGCAGGCGAAGAACAATGTACGCCACATTCATAACATCATGGGGCACTGGTCCAGCAGGGGGGCCCTCAGCCCAGACTCCTGACATTAGATGCTGAGAAGGCCTTTGATTGGGTCAAGTGACCCTTCATGTTTGCCATATTGGAAAAATCTGGTTTTGGACCACAGATCTGCTCCTGGATTACTACGCTATATGAGTTCCCAAGCAGATGAGTCCTTACCTATGGGCATCTGTCATCTCTCTTCTGACTCACTACAGGAACTTGACAAGGGTACCCCCACTCCCCATTCTGCAATGTCCTTACTACTGAACCCTTAGCTGGGGCCATTCGGGCCCACCTGGGGCTTCCCCCATCAGGAGACAGAACACATCATCTCACCTTTTGCAGATGATGTTCTGCTTTTCCTAGCAGAACTAAAGGTGGCGGTCCCTCCCCTGACAGATCTATTTCAGGAGTATAGCCTTCTCTCAGGCCGTAAGAAGAAGAAGAAGAATCAGCATTTATATATAGCGCTTTTCATACACAGTGTATCCCAAAGCGCTTTACAAACAATGCTGGACTGGTAGTGAAGTGACTGAATGTGTAGTGGCAGCCATATCGCACATTATCACCCACACACAGCCTGGATAATTGCATGAACCAGTTTATGGGAAGGGGAATGTTGGCCAAGATACCAGGAATGTCCCCTACTCTTTGCGAAGAGTGCCCTGGGTTCTTTTACTTCCACCTGGACACCCACCAGGACAACACCAAGATGGGTAGAAGGGACCACGGTTTAATGTCTCATCTGAAGAACAGCACACCCCAGCAGTACAGCACTCCCTAATATTGCACTTGGATGCCAGCAATTTTTTAGGTGCATGCCCAATCCCGGTGTGGGACGAGAACCCATGACCTTCTGGTCCAGAGGCGGATGTGCTACCAACTGAGCCACGATCTGGAAAATAAACTGGGTCAAATGTGAGTGGCTGCTAGTAGGCAGGGGAGGAAGCTCTATGCAAATTTCAGATACCACTTTCGCTCCGGTACAGTACATTAAGTATGTGGGGATCTGCCTCCCCAAAAAAACTAACCACACTAGCCCATCTCAATTACCAGCCCCTGCTGAAGAAACCTAAGACTGACTGTGAAAGGTGGTGCACTCTCCCTCTAACCTTGATAGGTAGCGTCAACCCGATTAAAATGTGTATTCTACCACTATGTCGCTCTCTTCCAATCTCTGCCAGTCCATCTCCCCATCAGATTTTTCACAGCCTTTAAAGGATACTTATTGGGCCTGCTGTGGCAGGGCAACAGGTTCAGGGTTAAGTAGGCTATACTGAGTGAGCAGGAACCTGGGCCCCCCAAATTTCTGGTGTTACTATTTGGTGGTCCTGTTATTCCTCAGGGAACTGATGCATCCAAGCAAGAGCCACCTTGCATGGGTAGTTCTGAAGGAGAAACCATTTGCCCCCTCTCTTTTCACTTCTCCTTGCTTTGTCATTAACGGATGGCCTCATCAAACCCATCATAAAATCCTTCAGAGCATCAGCAAAAGCATGGTTGACAGCATATTCCTTCATTATTCACCCCAAAAGTCCCTCCCCAGAGGCAGATTTTCTCTGTGCACTCTGGTGTCATCTTCCAACAGCCACCCCAGTTGGTCTTGCACTGATGAGGTAAGAAACATAGAAACATAGAATTTGACGGCAGATAAGGACCGCTTGGCCCACCTAGTCTGCCCATTTTCCTACCTAACAGATAAGCTGCAGATCCTAGTTAACCAACAGCTTACTTCCTTCCTTCCTTACTTCCTACAGCTTGGTAGAGGACCAAGGGCCTCACTTGGGCCTATTGTACGGAGTGGGTACTTTACTTTCCTATAGTGACCTCTCAAGCTTTTGTGGTCTATCTCACTCAGATTTTTTTTTAATATCTGCAAGTTAGGAGTTGTCTCCAGAGCATATCACCCTCACTTACCTGTCATTTATCTCATTCTCCAGTAGAGGAAATCCTGCTAGGTACCAAGGGCTAGATTTTCAAAGGGCAGCGAATAACACACGGTGCTTGTGTCAAACAGAAATGACACAAGGGGCACACTATGATACACCTTGCATCATTCCTAATTTTATAATGCTGTGCACAACAAAAGTGGAGCTTGTGCCAGGCTTGCGGCACACAACAGACTGTGACATGGCAGACACTGGGCCTGTGCCACAAAACAGATGCACCATCCCTTTTTTCAGGAGTCCTAAAACCTGCAGGTCCCACCAGTGCTTAGACCAGTCAGAGGTGGTCTAACAGCCATGTGTGTCAACACAGCCACCCAGGGTGGACAGACAGACCAGACAACAGGACCCCACACAGCATGCTGCTGCATGGGTCCAGCCATGACCACACCATCCTGCTGTCCCCGGACCCAAAGCATGTCACCCAGTGCGCTGGAGGCACCCATGTACAGGACACAGCAGTTCTGTACTGTGACAGCCCTGCTTGGGCCAGGGAAGGTACAGTGTATTATGGTGGGGGTAGGGGCCACCAGGTCCTGTGGAACCAGTGTGGGGCATGGTGGGGCAGACATGCCAGTGTCCACCATCATACCAGACATCTCATGAAGTGCTGCAGCAGGAGGACAGGGAACCTGGCACCAGTCCTCTGTGATGTGTAGTGGCGTGCATAGGATGGAACAGTGGCAATGATGTGGACCAGGATGACTCCATAGTGATAAGTGCACAGTACCACAGTAGGTGGTCTCTATACACTACCCTGTCCATGCCAACTATAAATCTGTCCCATGTAGTGTCTCAGTCAGCCTACAGACCTTCACAGGGACCATCCTTGACAGCTTCTACACAGGACCTGTTCTGCTCACGGGCAACTTGGCTGGCACTTCCACTGACCTGGTATATGCTTCACTCATGTGCTCCCGGGGTGGCAGCAAATGAGAGTGGTGTGAATTCACTATCCGTGGATACTGTGGATACTGCAAGACACTGCACATCTGGTGCACCAGTGCCACCTGGCCTGGTCCCACAGTGGAACACCACTATTAGTATAGCATCCCCAATATCATTCTGTCATCCCATCTGATGGTGTACGGCCACAACACACTTAACATTTGGGGGGGCACATCAAGCTCAAGTTCAAGTTTATTGTGAAGGGATAGATCCATTGAGCACACTCATTTGCAAGGAGGTCCCTTATACAGAACGGCAACAGCACAATGCATAGTACAAATACCAAACAGAGGTAACAAAGATGCATATTCAATATTGTAATGGGAATAGCAATTCTTTAGTCTATGGTGTTTACAATATGTACATTAAAACATGAGTAACAGTGCCTTCAATAATGGAAAACAAATAGACAACATCAGAGTCGCTGAGTCAATATGACCATAGTATAAGAGATGTTATACAAAAGAAGGAAGTAGGTGGAGTGGGATACGAGATTAGGAGCAGTGGCAGGCGTCGGTAGTGAATTTGGCAGTAAGGGATTTGAATGCCTTTAAAGGGATTAAGGTTTGAAGCTTTAACGATGCTTGAAGTTTGTTCTAGACTGTAGGAAGTACATAACTACTAGCTGTTTTGCCATAATGTGTATGCATTTTAGGAACCTGGAGGGAAATATATGTGTTCTTCCTTAGGTCATACAAGCTATGTGAGCGATGGAGGAGAGTGGTAATGTAAGGAGGCAGTTTGTTTAAGATAGCTTTATATACCCACACATAGGTATACACAAGTCTCCTAGTAGCCAGAGAAGTCCTGCTCACCTCTTTGTACAGAGTGCAATGTTGGGTTCTGGCTGAGGTGTTCATGATAAAGCAGATAGCTCAATAGTATAATGTATCCAATTTGTGAAGGTAGGTGAGTGCATATTATATATGGTATCTGCGTAATCCAATAAGGGTAGAAAGGTGGCCTGAACTAGTCTCAGTCTAGAGGTCCTGGAAAAAAGAGTGTTGTTTCTAAAGAAGAAACCAAGCCTAATTTTCAATTTATTAGCTAAAGCCTCAAGGTGGAAGGAAAAGGAGAGCTGAGAATCAAGCCAGAACTCCAAATACTTGAACCTGCTCACAACTTCGAATGTATCTCCAAGAAGGGTAGTGATAGGTGGAGGGAAACTACAACTGACGTTTCATAGAAGCTTGATGGCAGAATAGGGCCACACCAGCCCATCCAGTTTGCCCTGTTTCCTCCCTATACTTCCCCCCTCCCGCCAGGCCCCACCCTCCCCCCACTATTCAGACCCATATTTCTGCCCCATGCTCTCTGAATCCCTCCACCGATTCAGCCCCCACCACTTCTTCTGGTAGTCTGTTCCAGGGCTCCACCACCCTCTCAGCGAAGAAACTCCCTCTCACATTGCCTCTGTATCTTCCTCCCTGTAGCCTGAGGCTATGCCCTCTAGTTCTGGCCCCCTCCTTCTTCTTAAGTAAACTCCCTTCCCTTACTTTGTTGAGTCCCTTCACATATTTAAAAGTTTCAGTCATGCCTCCCCTTTCCCTTCTAGCTTCCAGCGTGTATAGATTCAGCTCCTGGCGCATCTGCTCATACGTCTTCCCTTGCATACCCTGCACCATCTTGGTTGCCCTACTCTGAACCCTCTCCATCCCATCTATCTCCTTTGTGGAGGTGTGGTCCTCCAGATGCAGCCTCACCATGGCTTTGTAGAGGGGCATTATTACCACCCTCCTTCTACTAGTAATGCCCCTGCCGATGTAAGCCAACATTCCATTTGCCTTTCCCACTGCCCTGAGACATTGGTTTCCTACCTTAAGGCTGGATGAGACTATGATCCCCAGATCCCTCTCTTGTTCTGTAACTTTGATTGCCTCTCCTCCTAGGGTGTAAACTGCTCGTGTGTTCCTACTTCTCACGTGCATCACAGTGCACTTTTTGGCATTAAATTTCAGCTGCCACGTCTCTGACCACTCCTCAAGCTTCTTCAGGTCCTGCCTCATGTCCTCCACCCCCTCCCCAGGGTGTCCACCCAATTGTAGATCTTTGTATCATCAGCAAAAAGACACACACACACCCAGACCCTCCACTATGTCGCTGATGTAAATGTTAAAAAGGGGAGATCCCAAAACTGACCCCTGGGGCAATCCAATCTTCACCCCCCACCTGCCCTCAAGTACCTAGATTGTCAACAAGTTTCTCTTTGGAGCAAGAACTTGTAGAATTAGGGTGATGGAAGAACATTACTTTTGTTTTTTTTAGCATTCAATAAGAGTTTAGATGGGATTAAATTATGTTGCAGCTAGTTAGGGTCAGACTGGATCACCGAGCAAACTTGTTCGAATGAAGGTTTGGAGATAAAAAGCACCATGTCATCCGCAAAAGGGTGGATTTTAAACTGCATAATGTTACTGCTCAGATTATTGACATGCAATAAAAATTGTAGGAGGCCCAAGATGGAGCCCTGTGGAACTCTTCTTGCCAGGGGAAGTAAGGTGAAGAATGTCCCATTAGCATTAATTTGTTGCTGTCTATCCGCCAGATAGCTGACAAACCATTTTACAACGGAGTTTACAAAACCATGTACCTTAAACTGGTCCAGGAGAAGGCCTTGGTCGACTGTATCAAAGGCCTTACTTAGGTGCAGGAATACAGCCCCTGTAATCTGTTTACTATCTATGGCCTCCAACCAATAATGAGTTACTTTGGAGAAAGCAGATATAGTGCTGTGATGGCATGTGAACCCAGATTGTAAGGGATTTGGCGATTGATGTTTGTCAATAAACTCCCTAACTTGTACATTGACCAGTTTTTCTAATATTTTAGAGAGGACCAGCAAGATTGAAATTGTCCTATAGTTGTTCATATCTCTAGGATCTCCAGACTTGAATAGAGATAGTAAGTGGGCTACCTTCCATTCATAAGATACAATGCCCTCTGTTAATGACAAGTTGAATGAGTAATGGGGCAGTTAAGTAACGGTAACCTAACTTCAGCTGTGGAAGCTTTACTCTGATAGAATTCAGTACTCTCCGTGCCTCCATACCTGTCAGTGTGCAACTTCAGGCACCTGAGGTGACACACATCATGGTATATACCTTGCTGTGCCTGTGCCATCATGCTGGTATGGACAGATACCTGTGGCAAGTCTCCTCACCTTGCAACAGGTGTTGCTTCTGTACATGTGCACGTGTATCTTCATGATAACATGTGTGGTATTACACATGACACACACACATATATGGGTGTTACAGACAGCCTGGGAACACCAGCACACTTGTCAGCATTGGCAGCATTCAGTTACCGAGCATCACACCCACTAGACTGATCAACACAGTCCTTCTATACTGTAAAGGGCACGTATGAGACAACAGGAGTAGGGCATGCCTGCTGCTGTCACTACTGCTGCAGTTTCTGCAAAACCTGTCCTTGCATTGTGTGTTGGATGCAGTGGACCACTTGTAGCAGCTGTGGTGACTTTGCCTCTAAGACTGGTGTTGTTCCAAAATGCAGTGCAGTGTATGTGGCGCACCAGGCTTTGCCACATTCAGGCTGTTGGAGGCACATTGCATCACTCCAAGGGCCCTTTGAAAATCTGGCCCCAGGACTACACCCAAGTATGTAGCAAGGCTATGACATACTGCTGTGGAGTATGCAAGATCCCCATACACAACAAAGAGGAAGGAGATGTGAGGAACATACCCTGGACCACCAGGGACTGGTTGCATATACTCAAGGGAATAGAGACTTGCCCAGTGAGTAACAGATTACGACACAGATCACCCACTTTAACATTCTCCTTAAAACATATTTTACCCCAGTCTTGCTTATAATGTGGACCCCACAAAGCCAAAGAAGTGCATAAAATGTAAAGTAGAGGAGGGCACCGTCTTGCATATGATATGGTCCTGTCCAGTAGTACAAATGTACTGGGGATAGAAAGTAACTCCTCCAATTAAAACTTTTGGGACCCTGATACTCCCCTCTCCTCCCCAGAGGATATTCTGCTGTGTCTATATGCAGGACATAGTGCGGAGTAACCTACAGATACCCCCTCTGGAAACTAGGAATAGCAGCCAAATAACAATTGGCACAACACTGGTATGCAGACTCTACTCCCATGATCGCTCATTTTATGGAATCCCTACTGACCTATATGATAGCAGAGAGGGTTCAATACTTCATACAACAAAATGTGAAGAAATATGACAAAATATGGGTCCCCTGTAGAAAGCACTGAGCTCAAACTGGTTCCCAAACTATCAGGGGCCGTAGAACTACCAATACCAAGTTATATGCTAGTCATGCTTTCTTTAATGTGTACCCAAAGGGTGTAGCGTGTAAGGGCACACATGGCCTAGGATGCTCCAGAATTGCTTCATGTCCTTCATAACTGAACTTGTGAATCAATTGTCTGTGCTGCCTGTCTTCTCACCTACTGCTGGTATGTACCTACTAATATGTTTTACTGTATGTAAGATTGTCTATTCTGTCAATAAGATTTTACAAAATAAAAACACTACTTAATCTCATTTCTTTGGAAACCCTGCCTGATTCATTTTATGATGCTATAATCAGTGTACTCCATAAAAAGGACAAACACCTATCGATGTGTACATCATACTGACCAATCTCACTGTTAAACTCAGATGTAAAACTTTACAAAGATTCTAGTGACAAGATTAGAGACAATAGTTCTGTATTTAATTAATCAGGATCAAATTGGCTTCATTAAAGCTAGATTACTTAGTACAAATATAAAACAGATTATAAACACATTAGACACTGTAGACCCTGAACACCATCTAGACTCAGTTTTATTAACACTAGACACAGAGAAAGAGTTTGACAGTGTTGAGTGGGATTTTATTTATGAAGTTTTACAAAAGATGGGATATGGCCTGAATTACTGAAAGTGGATTGACATCCTTTATTTTATTTATTTATTTAATCATTTGTTAACCAGGTTGGGGCACTGATCCAAAGACCTTTTTCAGGCACGGAACGGGCCAAATACTGGCAAATACAGAGGTAGTGAACAATTACAGAACAACATACAGTGCAAGTATTCAGTACAATATTTTCAGAACAACATTCTGAACAAACATCAGAAATAAAACAAGGTTCATAACAGGCATAACACAGTAGGTTGATCATAAAGTAGTACATAACGTAAGATTGATGAGGAATAAGACTGCCGTGATGGAGTCTTTCATCGCCGATTCCTCAGCTGATCTTGTTTGCATCACTGAGACCTGGTTGGGCAATGATGCTGGCCCTGTGTTGGCGGCTTCTGTCCCTCCAGATCATTCAGTTTTGCATTGCCCGAGGAGGGACCGTAGAGGAGGCGGGGTGGCCATTTGCTTTAGATCTGCCCTGGGCCTCACCACACTCCTAGTGCAAACATCAGTGTCCTTCGAGTGTGTGGTCACTAAATGTGCATCAGGAGTCAATGGCAGAATAGTTCTCCTATACCGGCCTCTGGGTGGTGGGAGTCTATTTCTGCAGGAGCTAGCAGACTTCACCACCGAGCAGGTGTTGGAGTCCCCTAGGGTTCTTGTCCCAGGGGACTTCAATGCCTGGGTAGATGATGAATCCTGTCTTTTTGGACGAGAGCTCCTTCAGCTGATGTCTCAGCTGGAATTGTCTCAGGCAGTTGCCTCCGGGACACAAACATATGGCCACACTCTGGACCTTGTTTTCTCACTCCGACTTGACATTATGGTGGTCAAGGCTGATCTGATCATCTATTCAGATCATCATGTGGTTTATTTCCAGTGCAGGGCCCCATGTAAGCCAGCCCCCTCTGTGGAGTCAATCCGGTGTCATCTGAAAAACAAATTGGAGCCTCGACAACTCCACGAGTCACTGGTTATCTTGAGTTTGATGCTAGCCTGTGCTCAGGATTCAGAAGCTGGGGTCAAGGCTTATAATACAGCCTTGACCAAGGCACTGGACCTGATTGCACCTTACTGCATTTGTTCCTTGACCTCCCGGCATCTCTCACCATGATATTGTGCTGAGTTGTGCCGGTTGAAGACTAGGGGGCATAGGTTAGAGCATTCCTGGAGGTGTTCACGCTCTGAAGAGGACAGGTTGGCACTGTGACTCCATTATTCAGCGTATCAGCAGACAATTGATCTCAGGAAGACTGGATTTTTGTCACAATCAATTGCTGTGGCAAGAAACCATCCAGCTGCGCTGTTCTGCACTAATAGTTGGCTAAATCCCGCCTGTCTCCAGTCTGGAACAACTTTTTCCACAGAAAAGTGTGAGCAGTTTGGGCAGTTTTTTGCTGACAAAGTGGCCTCTATCACGGCATGTATTACCTCCTCTGGTCCAGTTTTTACTGGAGGTGATCAGACTGCTAGTGAACATTATTTGCCGTGTTGGGCTGACTTTTGGCTGGTTTGGGCAGATGAAGTTTTTCGAGTGCTCACCAGTGTGTATCCCACCACCAGTGCCCTGGACCTGGGTCTGACATGGCTTGTCATCAGCTGCATGGATTCCCTGGGACCAGTGTTTGTTGAGATCGTCAATGGGTCATTAAGTGAGGGTGTTTTTCCTGCATCTCTGAAAGAGGCTGCAGTGAGACCCTTCCTTAAAAAAACATCTATTGACCCTGACGTTCTTGCAAACTATAGGCCTATCTCTAATCTTTCCTTTTTGGGGAAGCTTATTGAGAAGGTGGTGGTTGACCAACTGGTTGAGCACCTGGAGACATTATCCATCTATGAACCTCTCCAGTCGGGTTTTTGGCCATGGCACAACACTGAGACGGCCTTGGTCTGGGTGGCGCATGATCTCTTCATGACGTGGGACTGAGGACACTATACCATTCTCGTACTCTTGGACTTATCATCAGCATTTGACACGGTTGATCATGGGGTGCTGTTAGATCATTTGTGGGACTACGTGGGCACTACTGGCACAGTTTTGCATTGGTTTTGCTCATACCTAACTGGAAGATCGTAGTGCTGTGGTCCTAGGAAATTTTTTCCTCAGGTTCTTTCACACTGCCTTGTGGTGTTCCACAGGGTTCCATCTTGGGACCTCTGTTGTTCTCCTTGTATATGTTGCTGCAGGGAGAGCTCATTAGACAGTACAATCTGGGGTTTCATTGCTATGCAGATGATACTCAGTTGCACCTGTCTTGTGCCCCTGATGATCTTTCCTCCCAAATACACTGAGTCGTTGTTTAGCCGAGATAAATGACTGAATGTCTGCAAACTGTCTGTGTCTCAACCCTGGCAAGACAGAGGCTATGGTGGTCGAGCCGGGTCATGAAGTTATTTTGGCTAACAGGAGACTGCTCGCCCTTGTGGCTGACAGTCACCCTTTGTCGGTGATAAAGATGGTCAAGGAACTTGGTGTTATTCTTGATGATTGGCTTGACCTTGAGAAACAGGTCATGTCAGTCATTAGGGTCATTTTTTCCATCTCTGGAATATTGCCAGGATCTATCCATTCTTGACTTCCACTGACCTGGCCACAGTTATCCATGCCTTTGTCACTAGCTGACTTGATTACTGTAATGCCCTGTACCTGGGTTGTCTGGAGGCTTGATGCGTCACCTGCAGTTAGTGCAGAATGCTGTAGCAAGGATGCTGACTCGCACCTCTATGAGGGACCATAGCACTCCTGTCCTGTGCTTTCTGCACTGGTTGCCTGTGAGTGTGAACATCATCTTCAAGATAGGCTTGCTACCATATAAACCCCTATGTGGTCTGGGACCTGACTACCTTAAAGAGCTCCTGATTCCATACTCCCCTGTCCACCCCCTACACTTCACTGAAGCTGACCTACTAGTTGTACCATCTTCCAGTTTAAGAGGATTGGGAGATAGGGCCTTTGGGGTGGCTGTGCCGCTCCTGTGGAACACTCTTCCACCAATATATTAAGGCTGTCAGATCAGTGGAGGCCTTTAAAACCTCTCTTAAAAATTATTTATTTGATAAAGCTTTTAATCTGATTTGAACTAATTTATTCTGGGGTTGTTTTACTCTATTTGATTGTTACTTTGTTAAGCACTCTGAGCCCTTGGATAAGGAGCTATATATATAAAATATGCCTAGCATTGCCCGGGGGGGTGGGAATACAGTGGACAGCACCAATCCAGTATACATTGGAATGAAACTTAATATACATAGTAAAGGGCAACTGATGATTACACAGGCAACAACAACCAAGTCTTATGTCAACCACAGGTGAACAACAGAGACCATGGGGGAGTAGGACCAGGAAGGTAAATGACTGCTAGCCAGGGAAGACAGTTTGGAGGGTCCATAATCAGGGCAGTGAGGGGCTCTAAAGGAGGGGAGGGGGAGGAGGTGACAAGGGGAAACAACGGGGTAGATGCCAAAGGACAGTCACAGGCTGAGGAGGACAGGAAATTAGTTCTTATCAGTGCATTTAGGTTGAGTGAGGGGTCAGATGAATGAAGGGATGATGGGGGATCATTCCAAAGCGAGGGGCCAGATGCTGAAAAGGCTCTTAGGCCCATATTGGTGGTAATGTGGGGGCATTCAAGTTGGAGGTGGGATGACTGATGCAAATTCTGCCTGAAGGTTTTGGGTTGGATCAGAGTAGATAGTGGTGAGTAGGATGGATTATGGAGGGCATCTCTGACTGTCCGGGCCAGGAGGTAGGAGCGTTGGGCTTGAGGGTGGAGCCAGTTAAGGGACTGATAGAGTGTACAGTGGTCAGTAGCAAGAGTGGAATGGAGAGCAAAGCAACATATTCAATTGTAGGTAGAGTTAAGCCATGTTAGATTGGCAGCTGTGGTAAGGGAGTAGACTGGGCACCCATAGTCTAGGAGGGAGAGTAGGTTGCCACAAGCCATGGCTAGGCAGGCATCGGGAGAGAGGTGATCAATAAGCCAATAGCAAAGCCCAATCTTCTGGTTTATGCACCTTATTAGAGAGGCTATGTGTTCAGTGTAAGTAAGGGATGGGTCAAGACTCACCCCAGATATACGAAGGCAGTAATAGTTTCGAGTGAGGAACCATCAGGGGAAAGGACAGAGAGAGAGAGAAGCCAGAGTAAGCAAGGGCAGAGAGTTTCAGTTTAGAGCCTTAATAGCATGACCTTTGTTTTGGTAGCATTGATGAGAAGCTTATTGCCAGAGAAGCAACGGTGAGCCTTGCAGTAATCATCACTGAGGGAGTTAGATAGAGATGGGGGAGAAGAGTCACTCAGGAACAGTATTAGATAGTCTGCATAGAGAAGTGAATTGCAGGTGGGACCCTCTGATGGAAGAGAGTTTATGAAGAGGGAGAAGAGGAGGGGGCCAAGGACAGAACCCTTGGGGACACCCACCGTGACAGGCAGAAGGGGGAAGGAGGCATCACCAGGGCAAACCATTTGGGTTCTGCCAGAGAGGTAGTTAGCAATCCAAGCTGTGGAGGCAGTGGAGAAACCAAGGGTGGCAAGTTTTTCTATCAGCAGGGTGTGATTAACAAGATCAAATGCTTTAGACAGATCAACGAACACTGCGCTTGTTAGTTTCATGTTGTCCATCTGCCTTAGAACGTGATCAGTGAAAAGAGCTAGTGCTGTGGTAGTGCTATGCCCCTTCCTAAAACCATGCTGCTGAGGGCAAAGGAGATTGTATTTCATGATATGCTCAGTGATTGACAGTTCACTGCCTTCTGTAATAGTTTTCCTAGGTGAGGAAGTATAGAGATGGGGTGGTAGTTGTCCATTAGACTAGGGTCACCTGCTTTATGCATGGGGACAATTTTGGCCTGCTCCCAGACAGTGAGGACAGAGGCTGTAGTGACTCTAAGCCCAGAGCACAAGTTAGAAGTAAAAAACCTTTCGGCTAAAATTTTGTTAAAACGAGGTACCTGAAAGGGATGCCCACTATCCCCAATACTGTTCACCTTAGCAATAGAACCATTAGCCATAGCTATAAGAAATCACAGAAAAATAAAAGGAATCAACATCAAGGATAACGAGTTCAAGTTATGTTTGTATGCAGATGATTTTATTCTTACAAATGCTATAGATTCCATACCACATATCTATAATGTCATAGAAAGATTTGGTCAAAATGTGGAGAACCCAGAGCCTCCTACTTTCATATTATGTGGGACTGCCCTAAACTTCTCCCCTTTATTCAGGAGACTGAGGTGGCACTGCAGGAAATTTTTACTCCCCATGTAACTCTCAGTAAAGACTGAGGATCCTGCTAGCAAGTACTGTATCTGCTGGGAATCCTACTGTGTGCAGTAAAGAAATGTATAACTAAACACTGGTTAAAAGCAGAATTACCCACACAGGAAGACTGGATAATGATAGTTAACTCCATTTACAATTTAGAAATCCTGACCTATACCATTAAAAATAAGGTACACAAGTGTCAGAACAGGTGGGACCACTGGGTAATATATGTAATGGCAAGCGATACCTCTTTTGTTCCATAACATCTGAGCATAGTTACATTTGATAGCATGGTGGATATGGTAATAGGTTAGGGAGAGGTGGGCTTCCCAGCCTTCCCAGTGCCTTTTCTTTTCCACTGCTTTGGTCACTGGGTGCCAGCTAGAGGTAGGTGAAGTGCCTAAAATTTGCTGCACATAGTATTTCGCGTGGAACCCGAATTTCGCGTAATACTCCGCAAAGTGAAGCAAATTACTATGTATCTCGAAATAAAGCCAAGTTACCATTGTTCTATATGGATTTCACGTTACTTCACCTTGTTTTTGTGCTCTTTAAGGCAAATTTTGCAGTGAATCATGGGATGTAAGGTCACATGGGCTCTGTATTGTCTTGCACAGCCTCAGTTCATTGTAGTGTGTGTAGTGGAAAGCTGGAGACAGTTTGCTGTCAGAGCTCTTAGATTCAAACCCTCGAAAAACCTTTTTGCCACAACATTTTGTGTCAAAATTTAGTAGACTGATTGTAGTAAACCCTTATGTGGTTATATCATTGAGCATTTATTGAGTTTTTGTGAATATTGAATGTTAATTTAGTTGATTGCGCTTTTATACTGAGAGACACTGCAGAAGTGTGTTTCGGGGGAGGGGCAGATCTGTGGTAGGGAGATTAGTGAGAAAGGCAGTTTTTCCAAGTGTTGTCGGCTAGTGTTTTACTGTTTTTGTGTTGAGGTTGACAAAGGAAAACTTTTTCAGTAGTTTTAAAAAAACTGTTTGTATTGTACTTTACTGAACAGTTAAAGTTTCTGTGCCTGACTTTTAATCTGTGTGCATGCTGTCAATTGATACATATTTTACTGCAGCACTGCAATTGCAGTACTCTGAATTTCTTAGTCTGTCTGCAATATTCTCCCCTGTTTCTGTGTATATAGCTACTGCTGTCCCCCCCCCCCATCAAAACAAAAAGACTGATTAAGGATTCCAGGACAAGTCTTGTGTTGTGCCTGTGCAGCTGGATTTAGGGTTTTGTTTTCCATCCTCCCAAAACTGCAGAAATATAAATTTGTTGTTAATTTTCTGTGTAATCTTAAAAAATGCCTGCAAAGAGATGGTCAGGCAAGGTTGTTTCTGGCTGTGGCCCTGCTGCCAAGAAGACTATTAGTAGGGGAATTTGTGATGATGAGGGAGGTTCATAAGGGGCTAGCAAGTCTAGCAGTGTTAAGAGTGGTCATGGCCATGTCCATGGTAGTACGCAGCAGGAGGGAAAGTTAGTAGTTGGTGAAAGTAAAGGGCTTTCTCCGACTCTGTTTTTCACAGTGAAATCAGTCACTGCAATGCTGGTTGGAGATGCTGTTGTCCCTGCTTGTAGTAAAGTTAGTGAGGGAATGGTTGATAACAGCATGAGTATTGCTACAAGTTCAAGCCTGTTAAACTTATCAGGTGGGAAAAATGTGGTTGAATCTGCAGACTTGAGTGCAGTTGATGTCCCACCCCCACAGTAGTTGAACCTGAGTCTGATCATGATGATGACTCACAGTCTCATGTTTCTGACCTTGTTGTTAGGCCATCCAAACATTCAGATGTTGACGAAAAAGGTGTGGATGATAATATTGAGTCTGTGGTTGAAATTGCTCCACAGGAGAACAGCATCCAAACTAAATCTGTGGGTGATGATTATGATGATGATGCTAGCGACCCCATTTGGGAACCAGACAAAAAGAAAGTGAAGGTTGCTGTTTGTAAACAGTCTGTTAGTCAATCCCCCCCTCCTCAAAGTTCAGATGTAGCTGTGTCTGTTGCTGAGCCTGATGTAATAGTCATAGATTCTGATGTTCAGTCAAAGTCCAAGTGTGCACGACACCAAAAGTCATGCAGTACACCCCCCATTTCATCGCCAACAAAAGTGCAGTTCCATATGCAGCACCAACAATGACGTGAAGAGTAGAGCATCCAAATTCCTGGTTTGGGATTTTTCTGTACAAGATGGCAACAATGAAACAGTGGCAATCTGCCAGCTTTGCCAAGCATGTGTGAAGCATGGTAAAAAGGGTAGCCATTTGGGCACTGGGGCCAACATAATCAAGTTCAAGTTCAAGTTTATTGACAGGAAAACTCAGTTGAGCAGACTCATTTACAAAGAGGTCCTGATAGGACAACATATACCTATAGTATTTTGAGAACAGAGCAAAAGTGATAATACAATAAGGACATGGATAGAGACAGCATACTTATATTCAGTATTATTTACATAGGAAAATATATACAGTGTTATATACAAGGATAGATGTATAAATACATACATGCACCTATACACACCCCCTTATATACATTTACAAGTATACAATCACATATATAAAAACACATAAGCACCTGCATGTTTAGTCCTTAATATACATAAGAACAGTGTCTCAGGCATATACATAAGAACAGAGTCTTGGGCCCTTGGAGGCAATACCTCCACATAGAAGAGGCAACCTGTACAGTTTGCTTTCATGGTGTACCATGGAGCATTGGCGGGAATTGAACAGAGGTGGATAACTGGTGGTAATTAGGTAGGCTGGGAACTGAGTAGGCAAGGATTGTAGGGGGACACTAGGAGTAAAGTAAGATGTGAGTAGGGTAGCCGATAATGGGGAGCAGGGGTACTCAGATTAGAGGCATGTGTAGCAATCTCCAGTTTGTCCAGTTTGTCATGTGTTATGGCCCGGGTTGTGCCTGAAAATGGTCCCTGGGATGAGTGCACTCATCCGGTTATCAAAGTCATAAATAAATAGGAGGGGGGCACTGGGAATGGTATGAGATGGAATAGGGTAGCCGAGGTAGGGGAGGGAGGTACACTGGTTAGTGGCTGTACAGCAATCTCTAAGTTTGTCTGTAATCAACTTCCTGAAGCTGTGCATGGGTAAATGGAGTCCACTCTGAAGAAAGAGGGGTTACTAGTGGGGTACCGCAGGGTTCAGTATTGGGTCCAGTCCTTTTTAATGTCTTCATCAGTGACATTGCAGAGGGACTGGAAGGAAAAATATGCCTTTTTGCAGATGACACAAAGATCTGCAACAGGGTTGATACACAAGGGGGCGTGGAAAGGATGAAAAGGGACTTGGCAAGGTTGGAGGAATGGATGAAGTATAGCTAGGATCAATGCAAAGTGCAAAATAAGCGCACCTGGGAAACAAGAACCCAGGGAAGAATACACAATGGGTGGGAGGGTAGTAACAACAACAAAAAGGAAAGGGACCTGGGGTAATCATATCAGATGACCTTAAGGTTAGCAAGCAATGTGAGAAGGCAGTAGGGAGGGCTGGGGGTATACTGGGATGTATGGAGAGGCATCAGCAGCAGAAAACAGGAAGTTGTTATCCCTATGTACAGACAGTTGGTGAGACCCCATCTGAGTACTGTGTCCAGTTCTGGAGACCCCATCTCCGCAAGGACATAGACAGGATAGAGGTAGTCCAGGAGGGCAACTAAAATGGTGCAGGTTCTGCAAGAGAAGCTGTATGAGGAGAGACTAAAGGAGCTTAATATGTATACCCTTGAGGAAAGAAGAGGGGCACATGATAGAAACTTTAAGTACCTCAGTGGAATCAACAAAGTCCAAGAGGTAGCATCTTTCAGAAAAGAGACTTGCAATAACAAGGGATGCAATTTAAAGATAGAAGGAGGGTGGTTCAGGGGCAATGTGAGGAAGTATTATTTCACAGAGAGGTAGTGGATGCATGGAACAGCCTTCCTGAGGAGGTTGTGGGTCTAAAACTGTGGGAGAATTCAAGAATGCATGGGACAGACATAAGGCAATTCTTGTGGGGGTAGGAAGAAATAGGCTGTTGGTTAACTAGGATCTGCGGCCTATCCTGTAGGTAGAGAAATGAGCAGACTAGATGGGCCAAGCGGTTCTTATCTGCCGTCAAAGTCTATGTTTCTATGTTTCATTTTTGTAGCCTGAGGTATAGCGGGGATTTGTTCCAGGCTAAGGGAAGGGCATGACTTATGACCATTTCCCTGAAACGGGACTGTACACGGGGCACTTCTTATGTAATGAAGTCTTTGCTTCATAACAAATATGTACTGGTCATTTTGGTGAAAGAGGTAACAATATAGGGGGGAAGCTTTGCTAGGAGAGCTTTATAGAGCCAGGTGAGGGAATGAGAGAGTCGTCTAGCTGAAAGTGACATCCAGCCCACACCAGCATAGAGCTCACAGTGGTGTGTGTGTCTCTGGGCACTGGAAAGGAACCAGACTGCCCTATGATAGAGCATGTCCAGTTGATGGAGAAGGGAGTCTGAGCATCGGCTATAGACAATGTCCACGTAGTCTAGGAGAGGCATGAAGGTTGTCTGAACCAGGCGTATTCTGGCATCAGTGGGAAATAGGTTTTTATTCCTGAAGAACCCAATGCATTGCCGTAGTTTTTACGTAAGCAAGGAAATGTGGGCAGTGAAAGTGAGGTGTTGGTCAAGATCACACCCAAGATATTTAAAGTTTGTGACAACGTTAAGATCATCACTGAGGAATGTTCATATTGGGGGCAGGGAAGCTATTGTGTTTGTGGTGGAAGTAAGGTGATTAGAATAGAAGTACATGACTTTGTTTTATTTTATTTTTTTGCATTAAGGAGGAGTCTTGATTGCACCAGATTAAGTTGGAGGAGATTGAACTCAGATTGGAGGTCAGCCTGGAATTTGGTTACAGAAGGTCTAGAGATGTAAATCACTGTGTCATCTATAAACAGATGGATTTTTACTTTGATGAAGTTATTTCCAACGTTGTTGATATACAGCATAAAAAGCAGAGGACCAAGGATTGAGCCTTGTGGGACACCCCTTTTGATAGGTAGCAGTGGGGAGAGAGAGCCATCCAGTTTCACCTGCTGAAGTCCATCAGTTAGGTAGCTGTTGAACCATATGAGTGCAGGTCCAGTGATACAATGGCAAAGTAGGGTATCAAGAAGTAAAGCATGGTCAACAGTGTCGAAGGCTTTACTGAGGTCAAGAAAGATTGCGCCTGTCACTTGTTTCCTATCATTGCAAGGAACTAGTCATTAGTGACAGAGGCTAGTGCAGAGGTGGTGCTGTGTGCAGGTCTGAAACCTGATTGGGCAGGGTTAATTTGATTGTTTTTTTCACGGTAACTCATAGCTGGGCATTCATAAGTTTTTCAAGGAGTTCGGAGAGGAGGGGAAGGATGGAAATGGGGCGGTAGTCATTTAGGTCCATGAGATTGTCAGATTTGAACAATGGAAGGATCTGTGCTATCTTCCAAGCCTTAGAGACAGTACCAGTGTGTGTAAAAAAGTTAAACAAATGCAGAATGGGGGCTACTAAGTATTGAATGCTGGATTTAATGAAGTATGGGCCAATGCCATCAGAGTCAGCTCCTTTGTTTATATTTAGTTGAAGTAGAAGGTCCTCCACTTCTTTAAACTGGAATGGGGAGAAGGAGAAGTTGTAACTGGGGGATGTTGCAGAGGGTCTTGGGGCATTGGAAGTAAGTGTCACTGCTTTTGAGGTATCAAAATTCATTCTTGTGGTGGCGAAGTGTTCACTGAAGTTGGTCAAGATATTGGACTTGTCTGAGATGAGGAAACCTTTAACTGCTAATTTATTGGGCAGGGAGGAAGAAAATGTATTGCCCTCCACTGATTTAATGATTTCCCAGAATTTGGCTGAGTTAGCCTTGGCAGATTCAAATGATGATAGGTAGTAATTGGCCTTTGCTTCTCTGAAGGCTGCCCAATCTGCTGGAAGTTTAGTACATCTGGCTATTGACCAGAGGTGGTCCCTGAGATTTAGGGTAGCTTATAGTTCAGGTGTAAACCATGGGCATGAGAACTTCCAGACTCTGCATTTGATCATGGGGGCATGCCTATTTATGATGTTACAGAGTGTATTACTGAAGATGGATGCTGCAGAATCAATGCTCGGAGCCAGGTAGAAATCCATCCAATCTATGCTTCTTAGGTCTGAGAGGTAGTGTGTAAGACTGAATTTGCAGAAGCTTTTTGTCCAGCTGAACTTAGGTGAAGTCTTGTGTGGTGGTTGCCCTCTAATGCAAGCCATGGCACAGTAGTCACTTAAGTCATTGTGGAATGCTGCAGAGTGGGTGAATTTGTGAGGTCTGTTGGTGAGTATTAGATCTATCAGTGAACCAGTAAGAGGTGTTTTGGGATTGGGACATGTAATTTCAGAGATCAGTTGTGTGAAGCCGGCCTCATTGCAAAATACTTTTAGTAGTAGGCAGTTTTTGCAGTTTTGAGGCAATCCAAATTTAGGTTGCCCATTATGACAATTTCATTTTGTCTCGCATCCGTGATGGTGCACAGGTATTTCAGGAATTTCATGCCCCCTGAGGGTGGCCTGTAGCAACCTACTATGGTCAGTGTTTCAATGAGGGAAAGTGTGAGGTTCAGTGTTAATGATTCAAATTCATTTGGTATGCTGGTTGGAGTGAAGTTGGCTGCCGTGAATTTATCCTTAATATAGATGGCTATGCCCCCACCCCGGTTGGTCTGTCACTGTGAAACAGGTTATAGGAGTTGACGGCAGGGGGGGCAGAGGTAAGATGGTGTTTTCTCAGAAAAACCTAGCACAGTTTGCTAACATTTACTGAGGAATAATAAAATCAATAGATACAAATATCAGAGCATTTAGGAATTAGTTACAAAAGATAAACTAGTAGTAGACTTCTACAATTGCACTCGGTTTAGCTAAGCTAGGTAACAAGATCAAGAAAAGCAGAATTTAAACATAACCTGGCAGTGAATTTCTTTCAAAATTCAAATCTGCTGCTTATCGGGGGAGCCAGCGGGCAGAAGCCATGGCCAAGCCCCAGAAAAGCAAAAGCAAAATACTCATCTGAAGAGCAGGCACATGGCACTGTGGACTCATCACCAGAGGGGAGCTAATGCTGTAGTTGGGTGTTCACCCTCAGCCACATTAGTGGGCATGGTATCCCCTTCCTCCAGTGTAAGTAGCCATGTCGGTACAAGTGGTGAAATGACACTGGAGGATTACTACTGGCATGAGGAGAATGATGATTTGGAATGTTCAAGCAGTGGTCAGAGTAGCACTAGCAGTCCATGTAGTAATTCTGCTACATCAACCCCTGTGCTTAAAACACGGAAAATAACCCCATGTATTGGCTTGTCACCTGTGCACCCACCATCACACGTCCAAGGCACCCCATCCATGTCAGTTAGCAGAGTAGAGCCATTCAGCACACCATGTGCAAAGCAACGAACAATGCAACCCACGTTGCACAGCCTTTTTGTACGTAACAGTGAATACACACCAAATCATGCAGCTGCATGTGAACTCAATGCTGCTATAGTGGAAATGCTGGCAATTGACCTTTTGCCATTTTCCTTTGTGGAGAATGTAGGCTTCTGGAGCTTTGAGGCACATGCATGTCCTAAATGGCATGTTCCATCCTGGACATACTTTTCCACCCGTGCTGTCCCTGAGTTGTATCATACAGTGACAGAGTCTGTAAGACATGCCCTTCAACATTCCACATCACCTTACATTCACTTAAGCATGGATATGTGGACAAGTGGCAAAATGGCAGGCAGTTCCTATCTGTGTATTACTGCACATTGGGCGCAGCTACCAGGGTTGTCTATGATGGTGGGATAGGAAAGCAGCGTAATAAGTCAGGCAGAGGTGGTAGCAACCTTCATGGCGTTAGACAGCATGCCACACTTGCAATGCATAGTGTAGCAGAGTCACATACGGGCGAACACATGGTACACTTGCTACTGACAGAAATTGATGAAAGACTGCACCCTCTGTCCCTAAAAGCTGGCTTCATAACTAGTGATAATGGATCAAACATTGTGGAATGTATCAGCAATGGTAGCTTTGTGCAGGTTCCCTGCATGGCCCACTGTTTAAATCTGGTGGTACCGGAGTTTCTGCAGTACCTGGAAGTAAAGCAAATGCTGACTGTTGTACGCCGCATCTGTGCCCACTTTGCACAGTCTGGAAAGGCCCGTGACCAACTTAGGCAGCTGCAGATTCAAAACAGCCTCCCTCAGCACTGCCTGAAGCTTGAAGTTGTCACGAGATGGAACTCGACACTTTACATGGCAGAGCGATTGTATGAACAGTACAAAGCAATCTCAGAGTACCTATTTATGCACACTAGCCGTGACAGTTCAGGAGCCTCAATGTCTATGACAAGTGAACAATGGTGACTCATGGACTCAGTAATAATAATTTTAGGCTGTTTGAACATGCAACACAGGCACTGAGTGGTGACACTGAACATGCAACACAGGCACTGAGTGGTGACACTGCATCCTTTAGTCAAGCCATTCCACTTCTCTGGGTGCTGAGGCAGACTTTGTTGAATATGCAGCCTAGTTTTGATGTTGCCGGAGATAGGCCAAGCTGTGCATTACTGAAACACATGATTACTGTATTAGACAACAATCGACACATCGCCACTATTCAGCAATCTCCTGAATTTGGAATAGCCATAATGCTGGACCCACGCTGCAAACGTGGCATTGCATCCATACTTGAGGGAGGGCAATATCAGGTTCAAAATCTGATTGGACAGCTGGTCCTATTGGTTCATGGGGCACAGAAGTCACGTGCAACGTTCTGCAAAACACATTATAACAAGGCTGAAGGTCACTGTGGACCAAATACATCCAGTAAGGTGTCTGAGGGGCAAGGGGTGGTATCAGCTCTACAGTTGTCCATTAATCCACTTTGGGGTGCCTTGTCCCAAGTCAGAATTTGTGATCTAGATAAATCTTGTGAACAGGTGGACAATTCATCGGGAATGTGTGCATCACAGAGCATGGTTGAGGCTTACTTGGCAGAAAACAGGCACCTGATAATAATGAACGATCCTTTGGTGTACTGGAGTGCCAAGGTAAATGAATGGCCAGTGCTGACATCAGTAGCACTGAAGTACCTGACCTGCCCACCCTCCAGTGTAAATGTGGAGAGGGTATTTAGCTCTGCAGGGGCCATAGTGCATGACCGTCATACTAACTTATCACCTACAAATGTCAGCATGCTAACATTTATCAAAATGAATGAAGGTCACATACCAAGTAGGAGAAGCACGTCTCTGTTTATACCCAGTCATGATACTGGTGGTGCTGCTGATGGTGGCGAAACAGCCCATCCTGGTGGAAGCATCAAACGCTGTACCACTGATGTTGATTATACAGCCGTGGAAAAAGAATTTCCAACTGGGTACAACTCCGGGCTTGAGGACTGCGAGGGCTGCTTCCTCCTTGATGATGATGATGTATAGGATATTGGTGGTAGGGCATGAGGTCAAAATTACCGGGGTGAATGCTGTCTCATTGTTATAATGTTACTGGTTTTTGGGATAACCAAAAGACAAACAATGGCCTTCACTCTCACATGACAATTAACAATAAATGACATGTCGTTATATTTGTAATTCCCCTTTTTTGATTTTGAGGGTATAGTTCACACAATGTGTGCAGACATTATTACCTGCAGTTCACCCCGCATCTTGAGACTGAGAGATACATTCTACATGTGCCCAAGCTATGAACCCGCAGCCAGCCACAGCCACCCTGCTTCTTGAAAGTGACAGAGAGACATTCTACCTGTGCCCAAGCTATGAAACCTCAGCCAGTCACTGCCACCCTACTTCTTGAAAGTGACAGAGAGACATTTTACCTGTGCCCAAGCTAGGAACTCTCAGCCAGCCACAACCACCCTGCTTCTTGAAAGTGACAGAGAGACATCCTATCTGTGTCCAAGCTATGAATCCGCAGCCAGCCACAGCCACCCTGCTTCTTGAAAGTGACAGAGAGACATTCTACCTGTGCCCAAGCTATGAACCTGCAGCCAGCCACAACCACCCTGCTTCTTGAAAGTGACAGAGAGATATCCTATCTGTGTCCAAGCTATGAACCTGCAGCCAGCCACAGCCACTCTGCTTCTTGAAAGTGACAGAGAGACATTCTACCTGTGCCCAAGCTATGAACCTGCAGCCAGCCACAGCCACATGGCTTCTTATCACTACTTGACTGTAAGTATGTACCAATGTCATGTACTTTGGTTTTGATTTGAACTGTGGTGTCAATCATTCTTATACCAGGTTAAAGATGCCACCATCAACAAATACAGGCAACTGAATTTCATTTTATTTTCACAGGTTACAGACTGTGATAACTGGCAGTACTACAGTAGTCCTACAGCCTAAGGGATAACATCAACAAGTAATTATAAAATGGCAAGAAAAAATCTAGAAATCTCATTGGCCAAGACAGATCAGCTAACCGTACATTAATTCTCTGTATACGCACAGTCATCCTGGTCCTAAACCACATTGCACAATGAGCAGATCAGTCCTCCTGCAACCAGAACTATCTTCTATCAGTCTCCCTACAACCAGAACTGATCTTCCCCACAGATATGGCCACTACCTTTACACTGTAGAAACCTTCAACTGGGCCCTAAAATTAAAATGATCTTAAATATAAAATAAAACAAATTAATTAAATGTTGTTTACCAGATTGTCACACTCTCCTTACACACATAAACAAATTAGAAACATTAAGTATTGTTTATAGTTTTCATTACAACTGTTTGTTTGCTAACAGTGAAAAATTCCCCTTCTATCTTTACCTGCTCATCAGGGAAATCTCTTCTGCTTTCCCTGATAAGTGAGATAATTGAGTATCTGGCTCTAAAACAGGCCTTTGTTGTCTGTGTGTACAGTATGTTAGTAGAGGAACATTCTGCTAGTAGAACTGAGCAGAATTTTGAATCCCTGTATTCCATGGTAAACATTCCATGATAAACATTCCATTTCTTTGAATGTGGGAAAACACAGACGGAAAAAAACAGAATGAAGAATCTAAGCAATATATAGAATAGTGGATAGCTGACTATCCACAACAAGGCTGTGTTTCCATTGAGGGAGTTGATGATGTCATAGAGACCTCAAGAGCGAAGCACAAGAGGTCTCCATGGCATCATCAACTCCCGAGATGGAAACACAGACTTAGTTGTGTATAGTCAACTATCCACTATTTTTTATAGTATATGGTTTCCCCCAAAATGGACAAGGTTCATACCTTGCGTTGACACTCCTGCACTGGTCCTCGCTTGAGTCCCCCAAGATACTGGTCCTCTTCACTGTGGTTATGCTGTTCTGATCACATCCCCGAATACAGCAGTCCCACTCTACTTCGTAACTGTGCCAGAGATTAAAAAAAATAAAACTGCAAATTGAGAGTTTGGATACACGGAGCCAATTATGGCAGTCCGTGTCCAAACTGTCTGCTCACCCGACCGCTCGCTAAGTGAATGCGCCATTTTAGAACATATTTTTTAAATCAGTGCCTGTTTCCACCAATCAGGTAGGAGCTCAAGGGGCAAAAGTTGTTGTACTATGTCGATGTAGCGTCAGAACGATGAGCACAACACAAACTAGACAACTGTTCTACAGCAGGATTTGGAAAACCATCGTTTTCCATCGACAACAAACCCTAACCACATACTATAATACTATATAAACAAAGAGAAAAGGTGGTAAATGACTCACCCTGCTGTTTATCTTTTAAGACAGAGTGAGCAGTTCTTGATGTTGTCAGTGAGTGTGGCAGTTTTGAACCACACTCATGCTTGCAGCAGTGGGGAACTGAGAAGCCTCTGTTATGGCTTCCTTTTAGTTTTGTCTACAGAGTGAGGAGAATGAAATAAAATAAGGGGGCTATGTGTCACACTTAGAATGAGAAAACAGCATTTGTGAATTGTTGTGGCTGGCAGGGGAATATGAAGCTTAAGTGGGCAGGAAGGCACACACTGTATAACACTACTTTAATCTAGCACCATAGGCGGAAGGACCATTTTATGTTAAAAGCAGATTCACTTACATTTTTACTTTGTGTTTAAAAATGTGTTTAAAAATAAAAAAAACTGCTTCTAAAAATAAAGGGACATTTTATAAGCGCAATAAGACACTCCAGGGTTGTGCATTACAGTGTGATAACCGCACTCCTAGAGATGACCAGCACTCGACCTTCGGCCTCGTGCCTAACTACGCACCTAGGAGTGTGGTTATCACACCATAATGCACACCCCATCATGTCTTATTGCTTACATATCAGTGTTATTTCCTATTTTATTTTAGATTTTAATTTTTGTGGCACCAGTGTGAAGCATTCAACGGTGGTGACGTACAGAATACAGGACACAAAATATATTGATTATTCACAAATGTCAGAGGCGTCACTATGACTTCACTTCACTATGTCATGGTTGTAAAATGTGTTATCCTGGTCCTGAAAACATGTGATGTAATGTAACTTAAAACAGTGGGCCAGTGCTTGTCACTCACTAAACGTGTAACATTTTTGTACGTGGTTTCTACATTCATAATAGCTTGGTATTTTCAGCTTGATAAGGGGTTATTACTATACTATTAGCTTGGTATTTTAAGCTGGATAAGGTAGTTACTAATAGCTTGCTATTTCAAGCAGGATATAACAGAAGACAGGAACAGCTAGGCTGGGAAGTGAATGTGTTAGAAAAAACAAACTCCTCATAATTTCTTCTTCATCTCTTTTCTGGTAACATTGAGGTGCTGTGGACTGCTGTGGGTGGTATCTTCCAATCTGAAAAAGGATGTATAGAATAGTGGATGGGTGACCATCCACAACAAGGCTGTGTTTCCATTGAGGGAGTTGATGATGTCATAGAGACCTCAAGAGCGAAGCACGAGAGGTCTCTATGGCATCATCAACTCCTGAGATGGAAACACAAACTTAGTTGTGGATGGTCACCAATCCATTATTTTTTATAGTATATGATTCCCCAAAATGGACACAAGGTTCATACCTTGCATTCATGCTCCTGCACTAGTCCTGGCTCGAGTCCGATCCTCCAAGATACCGGTCCGCCACACTGCGGTTACGTTCTGCTCCAGTCACGTCCCCAAACATAGCAATACTCCTCGCTGCAGTCCTACTCAGCTTTTCCCCATAACTGTGCCAGAGATTTTGGGAAAAAAAAAAACAACTGCAAATTGATAGTTTGGACACACAGAGCCCGTTATGGCAGTCTGTGTCCAAACTGTCTGCTCGCCCGACCACTTGCTAAGTGTGTCTGCCATTTTAGAGTGTATTTTTTTTAATCACTGCCATTTCCACCAATCAGGCAGTAGCTCAGGGGGGAAAAATTGCTGTACTATTGATGTGACATCAGAGTGACAGTATAATAATTTTTTTGACCTTTGAACTGTCCTACAACAAGATTTGGAAAACCTTTTTTTGCATACACAATAAGCCTGAACGGTATACTATAACAGTTTTGATGATACACTGAAGACCTGTAAAGATGACAAAAACATTAATGAACCTTTTTTTCAAATGATGCCCCCTCCTCCAAATAAAACTTACCTTTCATGGGTTGACAGTTTCCGTGCAGTCAAAATCAGCAGCCATCTGAAACTTGTGTACCACCAGCGCTGTGCCTACGATCTGAAGGAAAAAAAAAGAATCATAAATGATTGTCTTTCAGTTAACCACAGCACTACCCCCCCAAAAGAATTTTTTTCTTTTACAGTACCACATTAGGTGTCAGACTCGTAACATATGTGTTGCATGTTGCTGTGACTTGATCATCATGCCAACCACGGTAACGTGTGACGATTCCCTGAAAAGGAACAACGTGACAGACTGCTTACAACACAGAACAAGATTATATAGAAATTAAATGGCTATGTCTATGCCCCAGAAAATTACAATGGCATGAACAGAACTCGCCATTGTGGTATGAAGGCACACAAAGGGCAGCATGGATTGATTATGCAGCAGGCGCCGACACAGGCAATGCTCTCACTTGGGACACACTGATGCATTTAGGGCATTTTAATATTCATCTGGACTTTTAATTCAATTACATCATCAGAAGAACAGCAGCAGCATGAAATTTAAACAGCGGACAAAAGCACCAGCAGCAGCAAGTGACATCACAAGGCAATGCTCTCACTTAACACACTGTGACACATTTCTGGCATTTTATTATTCATCTGGGCTTTTCTTGAAATTAAAACAGTGGGACATTCACACACAAGATAGCACATTTGTGGGGGGCATGGTAGGTGGTGTAATGGTATTGTGATTATTGTGCTGGTGCTTTAACTAAATGTTCAAAAAAATAACAGGTATTTTCATAGTTGTTTATTTTTATATGACTGATGGTCAGAAAAATGGTTGAGGCTGCGTGCTTTCATTACAGGGGAAAGTGTCATGCCGCTATGCACACTGCAATAAAAGTGTCTTGAACATGGCACTTTGGAACCACAATATTTAATTAAATGAAGGCACGCAGTATTCGCAAAGTTGGTGACCACATGACTTATTACATAAAATAAGGTAAAGAGTAAGAACAAAAACATTTCTGTTGCTGAAAGCATAATGGCATGCTGGGGGACATTTGGGGGAGGTGGGGAATCTGATTTACCATTATGAGGATCAAGAAATACAGGATTAACAAAATTAACATCACAAAGAAAACATTAACTGAACATAAATGTCATACTTAGTATGTAAGAAAAATAAATATGGCTTAAGAAAATAAATAAAAGCAGAGAAGAGTTTTTTTGGGGGGGGATATTTTTTAATACTGTCTTTCTGGACCCTCATAATGGTAAATCCGATTCACCACCTCCCCCAAATGTTCACCCCACACACACACACACCATTATGCTTTCTGCAGTACCATTTTTTTGGTTCTTAATCATCATTACTTTATTTTATGTAATAAGTCATGTGGTCACCAACTGTGTGGACACTGTGCTCTCCTCTCAGTTGAAATTGTGCCGCCAAAAGGCCGTCTTCAAGACACTTTTATTGCAGCGTGCATAATGGCACAACAGTTTCACCTGTAATGAAAGCACACTGCATCCACCATTTTGTCGACCATCAGTCATGTAAACAAGCATTTGTCAATGCCGAATGTTGTCTTGCTGGCATTGGCATTGATAGCGTAGGAGTTAGAGATGCATAATAGGAATAGCAGTGAAGTATTGAACTGATGCCAGCCTCACCCCCCACCCTGAAGAGACACATTTTCAACATAGGCATTTTGGGACCTCCCATCATAAACAGTGGCAGTGTGATTTGGTTAATCTGTCCCAAATGTTGATTTTCCACAGCGACCACGCCATTCTGTGCCACAGGTGCGAAAACACATTTTGGACAGGATGTGAAAAAATGACAGCTGTACTGTTCATAAGGAGGTGTGAAAAAATGCCAGTGTTGAAAATCTGGCATGAAAATATTGCAAATTTGCAAAGTTACAAGGGTGCGTGGAAACTGCGCAACACATGCTTGTAACACAGTCATTTTATTGACTTTCATCACCAAATTTTCAACATACACATTTTAGGACCCCGGTTCATGAACTGTGCCACTGTCATTTTCTCAAACTGTCCCCAAAAATGATTTCGCACAGTGACCGTGCTATTCTGTGCCGGAAGTGCAAGAACACATTTTGGCCAGGATATGTAAAATGACAGCTGTACTGTTCATAAGGAGGTTTGGAAAAATGCCAACGTTGAAAATCTGGAGTGAAAATATTACAAATTCACGAAGTTCAGAGCGTTCGTGGAAACTGCACAACGCGCGCTAGTAAAACAGTAATTTTTTTGAATTTTTTCACCAAATTTGCAACATAGGCTTTTTGAGAGCCCACCTCAGTCACGAACAGTGGCACTGTCATTTCGTTAATCAGTCCCAAAAGGTGATTCCACGCAGTGACCACAAAATCACCTTTCGGGACCAATTAACGCATGACAGTGTCTGAATTCATGAGGAGGGGCCCCAATAACCCCATGTTGAAAATTTGGTGTAAAAATTCCAAAAAATGCCCAAGATATGTACCACAGTTGAAAAAAACCCTATTTATGCCATTATACAGCTTACCGGCATTTCTTCAGTTCGTTGACGGCTTTGAAGAGTGCAAACATGTTCCCGGTCCACCAAAGATCGTCACGCTGGACTCCGGAGGTAATTATGGAGTGAGGGGGTGTGGGGAGGCAGGGCGCGCAGAGGGTGGGCACGGATTGGGGGAAGGAGCAGGACAGACCGCAAGGGACCGTTTTCTTCTTTTACAGGTTAAAAAAACAAAAACATCGCAGGATTTTTTTTTTTTTTTACAGGGGCATTTTGCACACTGGGGTGGGCTCCCAGCATGACACCTGACTATTTGGGGGGGCTAGCCGATGGGGAATTGGGCACCCCCCTCGGCACACAACAAATGGGGGGCATTATGCCGACAGGGAGTGGGCTCCTCCATCAGCACATGAATTAGGTTAGGGTATGCCGACAGGAGGATTGGGCACCCCCGAAGTCAGCATCATGGTAGGTGGTGGTGGCAGTCACTGCCGCCATGTTTACTAGAATGCTTCACCAGGAAAGGCATGTCAGGAGGTGCCACTGCGTGATGAGCTTTGCTCTCATTGCAGTGGACCTTTTCTTAGATATGCTTGCTACATTACGTGTTGCTGGTGTGGTGTCTGCATGCTGCCTTATTGGGGAATGAGGGACGCACCTACTGATGCATGCCCTGCATTCACCTACAGCGACTGCACCTTCAAATCTGCTACTACTGCAATATGTTGGCTGGTGCGCAAGTGCGAGTCAACATAAAAATAAAGTAAATTAAGTAACAACTACGAAAAACAACAAAGAAAACATTAACTGAACATAAATGTCATACTTAGTGTGGAGCAAAAGAAAAATATTAATTAAGAAAAAAATTAAAAGCTGAGGAGACATTTTGGGGGTGAAACTGTAAATCATAAATATTTTTTAAGGGGCTTGTGGGGGCTGTTGCTGACCACCACCACCACTGATATTGTGCAACAAGCTTATGAACTCTTCATTCTGCCTCTTGATATGACTGAGCCACTTCATGGCCACCACTACCACCTTTTTCACTGCCTCTGCCTTGGATCAAAGCACAGCCAGGTCTGCCTGGGTCACAGGCTGCTGTGACAGGTCTTGATCGTAGGCAGCTGTGGGAACCGCCACCTGTGGTGATTCTGTTTCCCTTCTCTGACAATGACATGCAGGTGGATGATGTTCCTCTGCCACAGCTGCA
Organism: Neoceratodus forsteri; assembly: GCA_016271365.2. Classification (NCBI taxonomy): domain Eukaryota; kingdom Metazoa; phylum Chordata; order Ceratodontiformes; family Ceratodontidae; genus Neoceratodus; species Neoceratodus forsteri. The sequence goes on along the minus strand of CM028132.1, from coordinate 716,586,639 downwards.
GGAGTGGCTGCTACCTCCTGCAGCTTGGTATCCCATTTGGCATGGTGGTAAACAACCACCTGGGTTCTTTGACCACCAGTGCCAAGGTGCCCAACCTTGTGCCCCCAACGGACCAGCACATCGCAGATTTTGTAGCACACCACAGTGGGGTCCCCAGGGAGGCTGCTAAACAATTCTCACATGGGACAGCTCCTTGCAGAGCCCAGTACAGGCACTGGGGGGGGCACCATATGATGCCTGCTGTGCTGCCAGTGGTGGAGGGGCAACAACTGGCTGCTACAGTTGCTGCTGCTTCTCCTCCTCCTCCTGCTGATACAACTTCTTCAGCTGCTGCTACTGTTCCTCCTGCTGCTGCTGCTGCTGCTGGAGGATTACTGCTGCAGAGCTGACTGTGGCTGAAGTGGAGGTTTCATAACTGGACCAGTTCAATCGAACTGGGTGGACAAGGCCGCCCCGCATTCGTGGCCCCCACTTGCCACCACTTTGCCTACCACAATCCATAACGAAATTAAATGTATAACACAAAGAATAAAAAAAAAAATACTATTTATTTATTTAGTTTTTGTTGACCAGGTAAGTGCACTAGACAAATCCTGCCTATTTTCAGGCACGACCCGGGGAGGGGGATACAGATGAATGCCAACTGACCTTGAACCAGATTAAGCTGTTGGTGGTATTTTTAGTGAATGAGGGAAATTTGGCCAGGACACTGGAGAAATTCCCCTACTGCATGGCCAGTAGGGGGACTTGCTGTTGCTGACCGCAGGCTCAGTTGGTAACCTGCACTGGAGGAGGATGGACGTCGTGGAGTTACTGGAGCAGCCGAGGACTGCAAGGAAGGAAGTCAGTAAACCAGAGAATGAGGAACACTTTACGGAGCTTAAAGATATGGAGGATGTGGAGTTATTTGTGTCTACAGAAGATTTGGCAACTTTGGAAACTGTGGAAATCGCTACAGCTAACAAACGAGTGTCCCCTGAAATGAGAAAATTGCAACTCAAGCTATAAGCCTTATGACAAGAACACATGCATGTTGTGGAGCAATTGTTAGCTCTTGGTCTTGAAAAAGCTATGGAACTTACCAAACGGGACAGAGGAATGCCAGGTGCAGCTGAGGTAATTCTCCCAGGTGAGATACCGATCCCAATGGCAAGCCCCAACAACAGTAATGATGAGATGGAAGGTGCTAATCGGAGAGTGGAGCATGAAACGGCTGGCAGTACTATTGGGGAGATATTCTAGTGCCGAAAGCCAACGGAGAGGAAGGCAAGCAGGGATAGTGTACAACCCGTTGCAGGGTTGCATAACGACATATCGGAGGAAGAGGAAGTGGAGCAGGGGAGCGTAATTGTGGCTGCACATCGGGACACTCTCCTGAAACAGACAGGATTTGTTTTTTGAACTCAAATAGGGGATGCTGGTTCGGGCTCTGGAATGGACAAAAAGTGTATTTTTCAAACGGATCCCAGGACACAGGCAGGGGTGTCGGAGTTCTCCTTTACCAAGAGACATCAGGACAAGGTAGGAGAGGAGGGAAAGGATAAAAGAACGGTGGTAACATTTGCAAAGAGACATTTGGAACTACCTGTAGAAGGGTTAGGGGGAGTCTGCATGATAAAGAAAAGACTGGGGGTGAGGTTGTACAAGCCAGCACTTTGACTGAGCCTTTAACAGCTGAAAACTGGTCCCCTCAAAGAGCGCTCAGTGAAGCTGGTTGGACTTTAGAGAGTGGGTCATGGAAGCCCACTCCTGATTGGGACCCAAAGTTAAATTTTTCTCAGAACGAACCCTCATGGCGACCAAAGTTGCAGGAAAATGATATTGTAAATGGGGTTAAGGAGTTGGTGGGCAGGAAGGAGGAGCCTCCTTTAGTGATAGTACCTCCTGGAGGGCCAGTAGTGACCACGCCTGTGGCTATGGAACAGGAGGTGGTACAGATTCCGGTGAATTCTGTTGGGGAGAAACCCTTAATGTCTGAGTTGTTTTCAAAAATAAAGAAAGATGCTGCATCTCGCAAAAATGCGGTGAGACTCCGCTATAAAGGAGGTTTGGAAGTTAGGCCTGATCGACAATATGTGGGTAAATGTTTATTGAAAGACTCTTTGCACTTCTCTCCAAGGGAAGTGTTTGCATTTATTAATATTTCAGGTGAAGACAATTTCGACGTTAGTTTTCATTCAGCTTATGCCCTTGACCTCTTTTGGGAAAGATATAATCAGGTTAAATTTTCCCCCATATGGACGCCTTTCTTTGTGATACCATTAACTAAACCTTTGATAAAGTATGTATCGATCATGTTTAGAAATGAAAGCATTCATGTGGATGATATTTCCTACTGGTTAGCCCAAAAATGTGAGATCTTGAGTCCCCCTGAAGCGATTTTGGATTCAGAGCAATTTTGGACTGGGGGGGTGGCATTTCAAGGTTAAACTACGACAATCAGATACAGGAATTGAACACATTCCAAATTCTTTTCTGTTAGGAAGGGATGGGGGGTGTGTTTTTATGCAGGACAACCTCGAGCTTGTTATAAATGTGGGGCTAGAACGCTTTTATCAAGTTCCTGTGACAAACCAAGATGCGATAATTGTGGGGAACTAGGACATATTGCGTTTCAATGTGCTAATTTTACAAAATGTGATCTGTGTGAGGAGACGGGACATGTTTTTGCGGATTGTGTATGGGCAGCCAAAAATAAAGGGTCTTGTGGTAGCCCTGATTTATTAATACAAAAGGCCCAGGATTTGGTAACAGGGGTAGGTCAGGCGGGTCCCAAACAGCTTGTTGAGGAAATACCTTCTGTAACCGATGTAGGAGGGGACAGTGTGGAGGTGGACGACTTAGTGATCATTGACCGTAGTCCTTCGGAACAAGTTCCGGTAGGCGATTTGGATACAGATGAGATCAGGCCACAGGAGACTTTTAGAGCACTGGTGGTGACTGCAGTTCGACGGTCTTCTAGGAATGTTAAGGTTCTCCCACAGCAGCCTGCTGTTGAGGTAGAAACAAGTAACTCTTTTGCAATGTTATCTAGTCAGTGGGGGGAATCAGATATGGATTGCCAGGATAATGATTCCCAGCAGACACTAGACAGTTCACCTTCCCCCTTACAAGTTCAAGAAGGTTATAAAGGGAAAAAAAAGAAAAGACGTAAAAAAGATAGGTGATATGCTGACTTTGACTATGTCTGATGCAATTCCAGTTAGGTTCCATAAATGTTCATAGTATATTGAATTATAAGAGACGACAGGTGGTTTATGACTTTTTACATCTTAATAAGATTGATGTTTGTTTTATACAAGAGACGTGGATGTATACTATGGAGCAAGCCAGGGGTTTTCAAAGAGAATGGTGCTGGGGCCCTTCTTATTGGTCCTTTGGCCAACAATCAGTGGATGGGATAGGGTTTCTGTTCCATTCTTATGACTTTTCACTAATTAAATTAATGGATCTGATACCAGGATGGTTGATGATTTTGGATGGATTGTGGAAATCAAGATTATGTTGTTTCATTAATGTATATGGATCACGGATTAAGGCAGAAAGGGTAGCGCTCTTTCATATGTTACAACCCTTTTTACTAACCTCTTCTGAGGTGTTTTTGTGCGGGAGCTTTAACTGTGAATTAAAAGGTGGTGAAAATCGGACGGTGGGAGTGGGTAAGAAAATTTGCTGTGATTCTTGGGCCTTGCAAAAACTGATACATTCAGCTGGATTAATAAATGGGAGTAGTAAGCAGAGTACAGGGCTTAAATTTACTTATAAAAGAAATCATTTTACTTCTACGATTGATTATATTTTTTTATCTGACAAGGTTCCTTTTACATTCGAAACATGTCCAGTATCTTTTTCTGACCATTTACTGCTACTTTGTACCATTTCTCCTCATGCCGGACTATCAGGTAGGAGGGCACGATGGAAGTTGAATCCCCTATTATTGAATTCTAAGTTGGTGCTGGAAAAAATTAAAGCATTACTGATGGCAAGACTTTCAGTAGCCTTTTTATATGACAAAATGGGTGATTGGTGGAAAGATTCTAAGGACGATTTTTGTCAACTATTAAAACAACAAGGGAAGGCTAGGGCAAATAGTAATTTTTTACAATATTTAAAATTGAGACAGCAATTATATTATTTGTTTTCGGTAGCTAATACTTCCACTATGGATTTTAGTTCACAAATTTGGACTCTGAAAGGACAAATTAATGAGGTTCAATATAATAGGGCTCGGTCACTTAATGCACTCCTTCAATATGGGGTTAAGAAACAGCCAGTGGGTGATCCATACGAAGCTTTTAAAAACTATTAACAAACTACACACTTAGAAACACTCCGAGATGAGGATGGGAATTTGGTAAAGGATCAGAAGTCACTTTTACACATAATTAAACAATTTTGTTTGGCATATAGGCCAGAAAAACCCCCGGATGAACAAGCTATTCTGGAATTTTTGACTCAGATTAGTGTACTGCAACATAGATTTGATACGTCAGTATTGTTCCAGCCTGTAACTGCGCAGGAAATAATCACAGCCATTAAAAACCAAAAAAAGGGAACTTCGCCTGGGATTGATGGTTTAACATCGGACTTATATAAGGCCTTTCCAGCAGAATTTGAGGAGTTTTTGGTGTTAGTGTTTAATTCTTTTCTTGAGGACCCAGTCTTTCCTAGTTGGTTTTCAGAGGGACTGTTAATTTTTTTATATAAATCAGGGGACAAATTTGGATTGGATAACTGGAGACCGATTACACTATTGAATTCAGATTACAAACTCTTTATGAGTATTCTGAATACCAGATTGAAGCAGTTTGCTGCCAAAGTTATTTCCCCATTTCAGTTTTGTGGAGTACCAGGTAAAAAAATACATCATACTCATATGGTCCTGAGAGACATTATAGAGCTTGCCAGTTTGAAAAGGCTTTCGGGGTGTATTGTCTCTGTGGACCAAATGAAGGCCTTTGACAGGGTCTACCACCCTTTTTTGTTTTCTACCTTACGACATTATGGGATACCAGACGGTTTCTTACAAATCATTAAATCAATTTATAATTCAGCCATTTCCCACCCGGTAATTCAGCTGGAGATCTGTGACGGGTTCCATATTTCGACAGGGGTCCATCAAGGTTGCCCATTAAGTCCCCTGCTATATGCCTTAAATTGACACTTTAATTAGATCATTGTCACAGATCCCTCATTGGGTTGGGATAGGTTGGTCTTCCAGCTCAGATGAGCTATATGTACAAGCATATGCTGATGACTTGTGTGTTATTTTCTCTAACAGTACACAGGTAGTCGTTTTTTTAGACTTTATGGATTATTATGCTTTACTGACAAATTCTAAAATAAACACAACTAAGAGTAAAGGTTTATTTATAGGTACGGGTGGTCTAACGGAACTCATAATACAAGGCATACGTATTTCAAATGATCCGATAAAAATTCTAGGATTATTTTATGGGCAGAAAAATGTGCCTGACCTTAACTGGGAATTAGCATTAACTTCAATAGAAAGGAAAATAAATATCTGGAAAAAATGGAAATTGTCTAAAGTTAAAAGGGTATCGGTTATTAAACAATACATTATTCGAAAATTATTGTATACAGCACTAATTTTTCTATTACCGCTTCACTTGGAAACAAGGTTATACAGTTTATTTTTCCAGATGTTATGGGGTAGTAGACTCAATCCGATTAAAAGACAGTTTACATATTTAGACAAAAGGAAAGGAGGTTTGGGGATGATAGATCCAGTTATTTTTTTTTCCACTTTATTTATTTCAACAAATGTGAAGACAGGCTGGGGGGTGTCCACAGGAGGATTTGGGATGCTCCAGCGACAAGTGATGGGGCATTATTATGATTCTTGGAGCATGAGGCCTCCGAAACTGATACTAAGTTGTTACTTCCGACATATTTTGTACCCATTGCAAAACAAGTATTTAAATGGGGGTTATTGGCACAGGTGGTTAAAGTTAGTACAGGATCTCAGTTATATAAATCAGTAATGTTACAATTATATCCAAGTGAACCCGTTTTTGAGAACTGTCCTACACGGTGTGTGGAAATAGTTTTAAGTAGATTGAACAACCCAAGGTTACCTGTTTATATGTGGGAAACTTTATGGCTTATGGTGTATGGATGAATAGGGGTTTGAGGGAACGGAAAACATAAACCTGTACAGGAAAGAAATTGTCCGTTTTTGGAGTGTGTGGCACAGGAAGAAACGGTAGACCATTTTCTTTTCTTTTGTACCTATGCTCTGTCTCTGTGGAAATTCCTGGCTGTGAAATGGAATATGAAATGGTTAGAATATATGGATTATGACACATTGGTACTGGGTCATTCACTTCAGTTTAGGTTACTGTATCATGTAGACACATTACAGATCTTTTGTAACACATTGATATATTATTTATGGCAAGCTAGGTGCCAATGGGTGCTATATCAAAAATTAATGCCCCATGAAACTGTACAGAGGTTCATCCACGGGGCTATGAATAGGGTTTATATTCAAGACACTGCATTCTTCTCCCCAAGGAAGGTGAGGGAGTGGTGGAAAGGGTTTATGAAATTTATTAAATATAAATAAGAAGTGAGGAGGAATGATTATTCGTATAGATGGATAAGTTGGGTGTAAGAAGGGGGGATGTTGGAGCTAATAGCTATAAGTTTGAATATGATATTTCAGCTTGGTAAACAATTTTGACTGAAAGTATGGATTATTTTGGTAGGATAGTACTGGGGGGCTCAATATTACTTAGGAGGTTGGTTAGAAATGTATGATTGTTAACTCTTTAGGTTCCTTTTTGTTTTGTATTATTTGGTGTGACAACACTCTTTGTATTTCTTGGAATTTATTTAGCTTCTGCTTTGTACATTGTTTGTGGGATTCACCACTGTTTGTAATTATTTGTATTTGATGTTATTATAATAAAAAATTCCCCTACTCTTCAGAGGGGGAACCTCTGTTCAAGATGGCAGACGTACCTGTGCCTACTGTGGAGGAAGCTATGGAGGTGGGAGTTCTGGTCTCGGTTCCCACCTCTGATTTAGTGGAGACTGCAATCGAATTTACAGAGGATTTGCAACAGAATTGTATTACTTCAGTATCCGACTTATATGTACAGAATACAGTGCCTGAACCTCAGCTATCTAATACTGGTATGTAATCTTGTTCTACCTTGCCTAATGGTGATGTAATGGAGGATCTTTCCTCCTCAGATCTTGAAGTGGCTTGCAATGCGGAGAAGGTGATACGCGAATGTCTGGCTAAAGCAGAACGTAGTTTTGTGATTACTAAGATGAAACTCCGTCAAGAACTTCAAAAATTACGAGAAAATAACGCTGATATGGGTACTACTTCTCCTCCTGTTACGACGGGAGGTTTCAGAGGACAAACCATGGAGACTCACCCATCGACTGACGTCCAGGTGTGTTCGGAGGCTTCGGGTGTGTCTGTTGTTGCCGCTGTGCCCCCTGCCTCCCAGTCGATTATGGTGGGCACTGTGTGTGATATGGAGACCGCTGCTTCACCCCCTTCTTTGGCGACACCCCAAGTTGTAGCTTCTCCTGGGATGCTTCCCTGGTCTGTGGACTCAGCACTGCGGGGTGCTGGCTGGGTACAGGAACCTGTCGCAGGGCAATGGATTTCCGGTCCGTCTTCTGTGAGGTCCCCCTGTCAGGTCCCCCTGTCCTGACGACTTTCCCGAGTTGCAGCATGAATCAGGTAAGACTGCAATCTCTCCTGACCCTTTACGCTTGACACAGGGATTGGAATTGACTCAAAACCCTATTTTGGAACATTTACAAGGATCTGAACTACGGGCTTCTTCTTCTGTTACATCCCAGGGGCTCCAGGTACAGTTTTAATACAGTCAACGTCTAAAAAGACTGAGCCGAGTCGCTCTTTTTCATCCTTATTTAAATTCCCAATTCAAGCTGCAAAGATACATAATGCAGTTCATTTAGTTTATAAGGGGGGTTACCTGAGCTCCCAGATCATGTATATGTTGCACGTACACTTCTTAAGGACTCGTTAACATTTTTTTCTCATGAAATCTATGCTATGATTCACATCTCCGGTGAATCTTCTTTTGATATCAGCTTTCAAACGTCTTGTGGCTTGGAGCACTTCTGGTCGAAATACCATGCTTTGAGAAACACTGCTCTCTGGACCCCGTTTCAGGCTATCCCACTTTCTAAACCGACTTTTAAGACAATCACTGTTTTGTTCCAAAATGAGGGTGTTGATGTGGCTGATGTTATTTATTGGCTGAAACAGCGCTGTAATGTCCAGGGTCAGGCGGAGGCCATCCTGGATACTGAAAATATCTGGACAGGAGGATGGAAGATTAGGGTTTTGTTGAACACTACTGAGTCAGGTCCTGTACACTTACCTAATTCTTTCTCTATAGGTCGGGATAGGGGGGTCCTGTTCTACCCAGGTCAGCCGAAGGCTTGTTACCGGTGTGGTGACCCCACACATCTCAGTAATGTGTGTGATAAGATGAAATGCAATATATGTGGTGAATTGGGTCATGTGGGGGCCCATTGTTTGAACGAGTGCAAATGCAACCTTTGTGTTGAACTGGGGCATACATTTCAGAATTGTCACTGGGCTGCTCACAATCAGGATTCTCATGATGGTGGGGTTGATCTGCATTTTATTATTACACAAGCGCAGAAAGCTCGTATTTGAGCCACATCGGCAGCACCGCCCTCAGTGGTTTTACAGCCTTTACCGCAGGTCTCTGTCTGTTGAAGAGCCAAGCATAGAGCCTACGGTGGTCTCCTTTTCTGAGAGTCCTCTGGTTAAGACCTCTGCTACCTTTATACTTGTCCAGCCTGTTCTGTCTGTACCAGACCCTCTTCCAGGTCCAAGCACTATGCCCCCTCCTCCCCCTCCTCGAGTACCTGCCAGTATTGGATGTCGGAGGTCTATGAGGAACAATTCATGAGTATTACCTTCCCCTCCAGTGGTACTGGAGCCTTCTCCTGTGCCTTTGTCTAATCCTTTTGAACTACTTCAACCTGTCTCAGATGATGCTGGAGGCGAGTCAGACTCTTCCTCCATTGCTTCATCTCTCCCTGATGGAACCACTGACTCTGATTTTCAACTTGGTACTGGTCTCTCTCAGAAGCGGAAGGCCAGAGTGAAACTTAAAGGGAAAAAGGTGGTTGGGAAAAGGAAGTCGTGATGAGTTTTCCTGCTCTGCTTAAATGCTATGTCTCATTTTACTTGTCATACTATTAATGTAAACAGTGTGAAGCGTATGACAAAGAGGCAACTGTTTTTTTCATTTTTACGGCTTGTGCCTTTGGGAATTTTTTTATTGCAGGATACTCGATTTCATACCGTACAGGAAGTCCGACATGCACAGCAGGACTGGTTGCTGGGACCTTCCTTTTGGTCCATAGGCCAGGATTCCTGTTCGGGACTGGGGATTTTCATTAATGTCCCTGGGTTCCATTTGTTAAAATTACATGATGTGGCTCCAGGTAGAGTGCTCATTCTAGATTTTGTGATTGGGCCCTGTCCTTATCGGGTGATTAATCTTTATGCCCCTCAGACTAAAACAGCGCGAATAGCTTTATTTTCTTTACTTCCTCCATTTTTGCACACTTCTTTTCAAGTTATTTTTTCTGGTGATTTTAATTGTGGCATAAGTCTTCATGATAAGAGTTCTTTTGCAATTACTAGAAAATTGTTTTGTGATTCTCAGGAATTAGAGAAATTGGTCCGTACTGCCCATTTGACTGACGCTTATTTGTCCTTTACCAAACAACATACCCCTACATTTCAGAAGGGTAAATTGGCAACTCGGATTGATTTTGTGTTTTTGTCTCATACTTTAAATGTCGCTTCTGCCATGGTACAAGCTGTTGCATTTTCAGACCATAAGTTGTTGTCTGTTGGTTTAGGATCTCTTGCTTCTTTTCATAAAGGCCCTGGACTTTGGAAATTCAACACATCCCTGTTACAAGTCCCGGCCTTTATGCAGTCTCTGTTGTCATTCCTCCAGGCCCGTAAATCTGTTTTTATATGTTATACGGACCCTATTCAGTGGTGGTCAGATACAAAGCATGATTTGGTCATTTTCTTGAAAAATTATAGCCGCCAGAAATGTAGAAGGGAGTATTTGGATTATTTGCAAAAGAGAGTTCATTTCCAGTCTTTATTAACAATCGCTTACACGACAGGGCAAGACCTTTCTCAGCAATTAAAATTGGTACAGGATGATATGTTGAATTTCCAATCCCGGCAATGACAACAACTTTATTATCAACATAAATTTAGTACGGCAGGAACACATGATGTTGTCTGCCCTTTTGAGGCAAATTCCTGTCAAATTTCCCAGAAAACTATGACGTGTCTTGTTAATTCGATAGGTAATTTATGTACTTCTCAGTCAGATATTTGTCAAATTGTAACAGATCATACGTTAGCTTTATTTTCGTCTCTTCCAGCAGTAGCTGTTGATCCTGCAATTTTATATAATGATCTTGATATCCCAATCCCTTCACAGTCAATTTTGGACCAAGTATGTTTACCAATAACAGAGCTGGACTTGAAATTGGCCATTTCCTCTTTACCCTTACAGAGGACTCCTGGTCCGGATGGTCTCCCAGCTGCCTTATATAGGGTGCTGGGCGACCACTTGGTTCCAGAACTAACATCAGTGTTTAATTCCTTGGTAACATGTGAAATTCTTCCTTTGGATTTTACGAAGGGTACTTTGATTTATATATATAAACAAAAAGGGGATTTACATTCCCTTGAAAATTGGCACCCTTTATGTATGTTGAATACTGATTTTAAGGTATTGATGAAAATTATTGTGACGTGTCTCGTGATGATAGCAGAGGTGGTTTTGCATCCTGCACAGTCATGTTCGGTGCCTAATAGAAGAATCTCTGACCATCTGATTCTCCTTAGGGAATTATTTTCTCATGGTTATGCAGATGTGGTTTCAGGACTTGCGGTTTCTGTGGACCAGAAAGCGGCCTTTGATTCGGTCAACCATGATTTTTTATGGGAAGCACTTTGTTTGTCACATGTACTGGCGGTTTTAATTCGCTGGATTCATGGTTTTTATAGAATGGCTACTGTTGTACCAGTAGTGAATGGTTGGGTGGGACCAATGATCCCCATCAAAAGAGGGGTTCGTCAAGGTTGCCCTTTGAGCCCTATAATGTATGTTTTTTTCTAGATGTCTTGCTTCAAGGGTTGAATGCCCATCCTCAGATTCATGCTATTTCTAGTTCTGCCCTGTGCTCACCTTATAAAGCTATTGCGAATGCAGATGATGTTCGCTTTCTTGTAGCTGATGAGCCCTCTGTGGTTATCTCTCTTCAGGTGTGTTCTACATTTGGCATGTTTTCTGGTGCAGTCTTGAATTATTATAAAAGTGTGGTTATCCGGTTAGGCTCTGCTTTAGCCCTTTCAGACCATATAGGCCCTTTACGTATGGTTGTGGGCCCTATACGTATTTTGTGGTTTTTTTGGGGGACATTGGACTCTGATTTTTACAATTGGGATGTTAAACTGCAACAGGGTAAACTTAAGGTGGCTTATTGGAATAGAGGGCAGATTGGGAAAAAGAAGCGTGTTTTTTTGATTAAATCTTATTTGATACCAACCTTCCTTTATTTGAGTTATATATTCCCTATTCCTAAACAATTAGAAACGGCAGTCTTTAGCCTGTTTTTTCAGGCATTTTGGGGGAGTAGGCTGAACCCAATCAAAAGGAATGTGACATACTTACCAATTGAAGAGGGTGGTTTGCATATGATTAATCCTTTGTTATTTTTTACATGTATTTTTCTTACAGCAAATTTTAGGCCTTTGTTGATTAGTACCCAGAGGGGGTGGGAACCTTGGTTTTATGATTCTTGTAGATTGTGGTTTAGCCAATGGGAATGTAATTCCCTAACTGTGTTACGACATACTGTTGGTATACCAATATATGTTAAACATATATTCTTACGTCTGAAACAATGGAAGATATCGGCTCGGATGTTATTGAATTCTTCTCATAAACTTTTATATAATGATTTACTTTTGACGGTCTGTGCTGTACAGGTGCCCTTTGAAAAGTGCCCAAGCCAATATATCCCTTCACTTTTGTTTTTGTTACGTTGTAAGAGGGTGCCGGCCCATATGTGGGACTTTCATTGGCTGTCTTGCCACAAAAGAATCAATGTAAAGGCAAATCACAAACACAAGCAATTCCAAGACCGAATGTGCTCTAGATTATTATGTATTACTAAACCTGAAACTGTTTCTCATTTATTTTTTGACTGTTCTTTCATTAGGAATTGGTGGTCTTTTTTGGCACATGTATGGAATATTCCCTTGTTTCAGACGGTTTCTTATTTGAATATTGTTTATGGAGTTTTTTCCCCTCAGTGGTCTTTTTGACATACTGACACTTTGAATCTTGTATTTGTTTTTATTAAGTGGAATATCTGGATGGCACGGTGTCTGTTTACATTACAACAAAAAGAATGTTCTTATTTTGAGTTGGAGAAAAAAATTGTACAAGACTTGAAGAATATCTATATGCATGACAGTACTTACTTATCTGAGGCGGCACTTTTGGAACTTTGGAAGGCCCTTCCTTTGGTAACAGACTCTGATTTTGCTGTGACGTGAATGTTTGTAAATTAGTTATTCCATGTTTTCTTTTTTTTGAATCCTGTTTTGTTTATTAATGTACGATTTATGTTGCAATAAAACTTTCCCCTACTCTTTTCGATAAGTGCCATGGGATTTTTAACATCCACCTGAACTACCACCAATCCAGGCAGATGGGACCTCGGTTTAACGTCTCATCTGAAAGACGGCACCTCAGAAGTTCACCACCCCTCTCATGCTGCACTACATTGTCAGTACTGGGATATTAACCCAAGTGCCAGATGTGAGAACTGAACCCACAGCCCTCTGATCTCCCGGCCTCAGAGGCGAGTGTGCTACCTACAAGTACTAGTCAAATAAGTACAATAACTAAAAGTAAGTAACCAAAAATATACCCTTTTTTAACACACAAAAAAAAACTTTCTAATTAACTAAAATTCCTGCACTATTTTATTTATTTATCATCTTTCAGAATTCAAAGTGCCTTTGAACTATAAGTTCATTTACAAAGGTTCCACATCGGGAAAAAAGAAGAACATAACATTCAAGACATGGTACAATATAATATCAACAGGGACGTACAGTAACAATCATAATACAGCGAGTTGGTACATGGTGCAGAAATATTGGGAATTGGCAGGTAGAATTACATTACAACAGATTTCAGATTAGCAATAGAGGGTGGGCAGTTACCATTAGTAACAATCAGTAAAGTGCAGATATAATACAATGAGTTGGTACATAGCACTTAATAATAGGAAATGGCAGGTGAAATTACATTATAGCAATGGTATTAATAGTAAAGCATTTTGATTGGCTGAAATCCCTTAATGAGCCCTACGTTAATCTTTAAACAACATGCTTCTTGAGCCACAGTACAAAAGCAGGATACACCTAAAGAACCTTATTATAAAAGATTCCATATCAGTATTCTAAAACTGTCCCATTGTCCACCATTGTTCACATGACTACTTCGCATTGGCAGCGCCATATTATTTAAAAGGTTAAATATTCATCTGTCAAATCTGGTTGTCCTAAAAATCCCAACAGATACCTGTTGTTAAATATAACGTCCGATGCAACAAAATTGAGTTTTCTTTTGCAATCATTGGCGATGAGATGGAACATTCGAGATCACCTGCACGGCACTGGCAGCCACGATTCATCTGGTTTTGACATTTGGACACCAGATGATGACGGCTGTCTGTCATAACGAGGTTGATGTGTTGTCCAACTGCTGGCAGCTCAATTAGGCAAGTGATCTATGTTCCAAGCTCCTTTCAAGCACCATTTACAATTAAACACAACGGCATTCAAGTAATGTGAACTGTGCAACAGAGGAAAGTAAAAAGTGTCGGCAAGGACTAGCACCGAAACACGCATGGCAGGTGGCTTAGCAGTGAGCTACTTCATTACAGATACTTATGTTTGCAACCTCACTGACTGTAGCTTACAAATGCAGGAAACAAGATTGTTAATTTTTGGTCCCATGTTTTACAACTGCACCATTGTCCGCGAGCAACCCGTTGCTAGGCAACAGCACCACATATACCGTCAGGGCGATGAAAAAAAAACGAATGGAAATCCTGTTATGTTGCAAGCTCCTTTCAAGCACCATTTACAGCGAAGTGGGATTGTAAAATACAGTAACTTTTGCTCTAACAACTGTGACATTGTCCATGAGCCCCCCGTTGCTAGACAACAGCACCATGTAGAACATCAGGTCAATTAAAAAAAAAGTGAAGCAATCAATTTATATTCCAAGCACCATTAACAGTGAAACAGATTTCAGATTAGCAATAGAGGGTGGGCAGTTACCATTAGTAACAATCTATAAAGTGCAGATATAATACAATGAGTTGGTACATAGCACTTAATAATAGGAAATGGCAGGTGAAATTACATTATAGCAATGGTATTAATAGTAAAGCATTTTGATTGGCTGAAATCCCTTAATGAGCCCTACGTTAATCTTTGAACAACATGCTTCTTGAGCCACAGTACAAAAGCAGGGATACACCTAAAAGAACCTTATTATAAAAAAGATTCCATATCAGTATTCTAAAACTGTCCCGCTGTCCACCATTGTTCACCGCAACCGCTTCGCATTGGCAGCGCCTCGTGTTATTTAAAAAGTTAAATATTCATCTGTCAAATCTGCTGTCCCAAAAATCCCAACAGATACCTGTTGTTAAATATAACGTCCGATGCAACAAAATTGAGTTTTCTTTTGCAATCATTGACGATGAGATGGAGACATTCCGAGATAACCTGCACGGCACTGACAGCCACGATTCATCTGGTTTTGACATTTGGACACCAGATGATGAAGCGGCTGTCATTAACGAGGTTGATGTGTTGTCCCAACTGCTGGCAGCTCAATTAGGCAAGTGATCTATGTTCCAAGCTCCTTTCAAGCACCATTTACAATTAAACACAACGGCATTCAAGTAATGTGAACTGTGCAACAGAGGAAAGTAAAAAGTGTCGGCAAGGACTAGCACCGAAACACGCATGGCAGGTGGCTTAGCAGTGAGCTACTTCATTACAGATACTTATGTTTGCAACCTCACTGACTGTAGCTTACAAATGCAGGAAACAAGATTGTTAATTTTTGTCCCGTGTTTTACAACTGCACCATTGTCCTCATGAGCAACCTGCTAGCTAGCAACAGCACCACATATACCGTCAGGGCATGAAAAAACGAATGGAAATCCTGTTATGTTGCAAGCTCCTTTCAAGCACCATTTACAGCGAAGTGGATTGTAAATACAGTAACTTTTGCTCTAACAACTGTGACATTGTCCATGAGCCTCTCGTTGCTAGACAACAGCACCATGTAGAACATCAGGTCAATTAAAAAAAAAGTGAAGCAATCAATTTATATTCCAAGCACCATTAACAGTGAAACACATCGGTATTTAAGCAATGTGTAGTATGTAGCTGAGGAAAGTAAACCACGATGACAAGAACTAGCGCCGAAACATGCACAGCAGGTGGCTTATAAGTGAGGTACTTCCTTGTACAGAGTTACGTTTACAACCGCACTGACTGCAACTTTTAAATGAAGTAAACAATAGTCTGAAAAATAAGAAATCAACCTTCTGTGCTTACTTTCACCTTAGTTTCCAACACCCGCAATGGTAAAAGTAAACACCGGCAGGTTTCCTTAGACCAGCGTGTCTCCTGGCTACCATCACCTGCGTAACAACTTCACACCCAAGCTAATGTTCTAAATGACTGCGGAGAGACTTTTTTTGAAACTTTAAGCACAAACATGAAACAAAATAAATAAATATGTACTGCATAACAAAAAAACGACTTTTACCACTACCATAATAGCAATAAGGTATTTCTTAAGGTTATGTTAATGGCCAGTTAATCACACCCTGTGGGCATGTGGCATTCGGCTGCACCTCATGCCATATCGCACCCCCAGGGTGTGATTAACAGGACATTAACATAACCCTAAGAAATACCTTATTGCTTAATTACAACAGATTTCAGACTAGCAGTAGAGTGTGGGTGATTAAAAACAGGTGGCGCACATTGAATTTGACAGAGCAAAGGATGTTTGACTAAGTGCTGACAGAGAAGACAGCCGAGATAGGCTTTGTCAAGGAATGTCAAGGATAGAGATGGGAGGGGAAGTAGAGGCAGGAGGGCCTTGATCCTACTGTCAAGCATACATGAAGATAAAAGTGAGAAGTTGTTAAATTACAACAAAAGGAATCAAGAGTGGCAGTTGCAGGTGCTTTGTTCTGTGAAGTGTTGCCTAAGCCTCCACTTGAAAGGACCAAGCTTAGTTTCTGCCTGGAGGTCTCTGCCAATAGAGTTGAGCCAGTAGGGGGCATGGTACTCAAAGGGTCTTTGACCTTGTGATGTCCTATAGAAAGGGACCTTAAATGGCTGACAAGTAGCACCTCTGGTATTGCAGGGTTTTTTTGCGAGACTCAGATGGTTCTGAATACATGATGGGGTCAGACCTAGAGCTATCTTTTTAGCAAGTAAGCAGGTCTGGTATCTTAATCTATTGTTCAGATGTAACCAACCAGTTTGGAAATACAGGTTGCATACAGTGTGCTCCAGTGAATATACGACAGGCTTTGTTTAGAGCAATGGCAACCCTTTTTAGAGTGGTGTCAGAGGCAGCTCCATATACTACCAACCCATAATCGATCATGGACAAGACTGAGCTGTTTACTGCTAGTCTGAGGGCCTAGGACAGCATACAATGTTTTTGCCTGTGCAGTAGTCTGACTTTGGCATTGACCATCCTGGCAACGTGGTCAATGTGGGCTGCAAATAATAAGGTACTATCAAGCGTGACCCCTAGGTACTTGAAAGCGCTTACGATCTCTAAGGGGGTGTTTTGGTTATTGCAGACAGTAATCTGGTGAGTCTTGTTTTTATTATGTGGGCTTGCAAAAATCATGAGCTTTGTTTTTTTGTAGTTTAGTAGTAGCCTGTGCTGCTGGAACCAGGACTACACTGTGGTAAAGGTTGTCTGTAATTCTTTCTCCAGCATGACTGGGACCAGGTTTCTGGTGAACAAAACAGCTTCATCTGCATAAAGCAGGACATTTTCTTTGCAGACTAGTGGAAGACGGTTGAGAAATAGGCTGAAAAGCAGAGGTCCTAGGATGGAGCCTTGGGAGACCCCCGTCCTTACTTTCATGCTATCTGAGACTACCCCATCTATTTTCACTTGCTGGGAGCAGTCAGCAAGATAGCTGCTGAACCATTTCATGGCCTTGGGTGAGAATCCAGCGATCAACAGCTGTTCGAGAAGTAGGCTATGATTTACAGTGTCAAACGCCTTGGTGAGGTCGATGAAAGCAGTCCCCACTAGCTAACCTTGCTCCAAGGCTTTGTGTATGTATCCTGTGAATTCAACCAGGGCAGTGGTGGTACTGTGCGATTTATGAAAGTCATGATGTTGGGGACACTGTATTTGATATTTGTTGAGATATTCTACTAGCTGGTCAGATACAATCCTTTCCAGGGCTTTGGAGAGTGGGGGGAGTATGGATATGGGGCAGTAGTTGGTGTGTATGGTTCTGTCTCCACTTTTGTGGATAGGTGTGACAATGGAGGCTTTCCAAACATGGAGGGATGTTGATGTTCTTAACGAAAGGTTGAGTACTTTCATTAGTGGGGTGACTGGGACATAGAGTGAAGGCAAGTAATTTGAGGTCTAGATTGTCACTGCCAATTCTTCTATTGCCTATGGCGCTTGTTATGTACTTTTTCACCTTGTTTTTTGTAATAATTTGGAGGTAGAAGGGAGGAGGTCCAGATGGTGGACTCCTCTTGCTGCTCCGGTTGGTGCTAACAGCAGCCTCGAGGTGGTCAGGGGGGAGTATGCTACAGTCAGCACTCAGGTATCCATTGCCTTCTGTTCTCAGGTCAGGTGACGGATATCTGAGAGAAACAGTTAAGTGGAAACTGGATGCTTTGGTCTGCAGTTTGATCTCTGTCTGCTGTGACTGCTTAGGTCTGTGGCTGCTTTGGTTTGTGACTGCCTTGCCTGCTTTGGTGTGTGGTTTTCTATGCAGTACTCTATTGGGAATGAAAAGGGTCAGTTATCTGACAGTAAACATTGAGATCTACATAGGAGACAACAGGCAGGATGGGCAACGGAAACGGATAACGCAAGGGACGGATAAACGAGTGTAAACAAAATGGGAAATAAAAAATCATGCAGTCAAAGATGGATACATGAGAGAAATGGATAAATGAGAGCCGGATAAACAAGTGCCAACTGTAGTAAGGTCGGTAAAAGCATTATTAAAGGTGTCCGCAATAGTTTCTAGCTCTTGGGTGGTTACTCCATTTAGTTGTAACATGGTTGGTGTAGATTTATTTTCTTTACCGGTCAGGGTCTTCAGATTTTCCCAGTACCTTTCACCATCTCCCCAGGAGCTGGTGAGTTCTTCCTGGAAATGGTGACTTTTTGCAATATGGGTTGTCCTTTGCAGGCATTCCTGGCTTGTTTATATCTTTGTGTGTCCATCGGATTGCCTGACACAAGGGCTAGGTGCCAGAGGTTGTCTCTTTCCCTCAACTATTCCAATAACTAAATAAAAAAAGGTTTAAACACTGAAAATCACAATCGCAAGTGAATAACTTTGACAAACTAAACAGCACAGTACACCAGCTCTTTCTGCAAGAGAAAGTGAAAGTAAAACACTTATTTCCTCCCCACGTAACTGCCTCCCTGAATCATGTGACCTGCAGACCTGCAGAGACAGTCAGGCATGTGATCAGTGGCCTGTTTCTCAATGACTTTGCCGTACCAAAATGGAACTCAAAGTAAACTCGAATTGGACAACAGGAAGTAAGGCGAATTTCAACTTTTTAATGGAAATTTTGTGTAATGATACGTGAATTCAAAGTGGACCACTTCAGGTTCACTTCACCAGTGAATTAAAACTTCGCTGCATCTCTAGTGCCAGCTCTGAGGTAGTAGGTGGGTGCTGGAGACATTATACTTTTATTTGAAAATAAATACAGATGTAAAGTCTAGATATTGGATGCACAGACTGGTGAGTTTGCTAGTGTTGTTGACTGTTTCTGTGTTTCGCACTGAAAATGTAATAAATTATGATTATAAAAAAAAATTGGTCAAGCATAAGGAAACAAAATTAATTAGGGCAAATCTGAGTTTTATTTATTTATTTTATTTATTTTTGAAAGTCGGATTTACAACCTTTGAGTCAGGGACTCATTTACAAAGTCACCTAGTCACAGGGAGGGTAGACATGTTTACAGTGCGAGATACAACAGTGGTAACATACAAGTACAATACAGATAACAAAAGAACACAATATAACAGTGGTTTACAGAATAAAGTTACATGCAGTAAATAGCAATCGTATAAAGTATAACAATAGTAGAAGTCACAGCCCTGGTCATACCGGGGAAATACCTATGTGAAAGTGTGTGGGGGGGGGGAACAGGGCTGAGGAAAAAAAAAGGGGAGCAGTCCAACAGACATTGTCAAGACTATGGGCCAAAAATGGTGAGGGACCCCAACATTAGGTTGATTAAGGGTAACTACAGCTTCGGACGCCAAAGAGGTGGTTACGGAGAGTGACTTTAAAGGGACCAATTTTGGTAGACTTAGTGACAGAGTTAGTGAGTTGTTACATCTTACTCCAAACTCATCATCAATCATCATAATGTGTACAGTACCCCTGACAATTGCTACAGTTATAAAGTATCGGATATTAAGCTATCTAATCAAACTTCAAGATAATTGGAATTAAGTTATACTCCATTATTCCAGGAAATATCTGAAGATCTAGATAAAGGGTCCTCCTTACCATGGACTCTAGTAGACAGGGTAAATCTAGTTAAGATGGTAATTCTGCCTAAGGTTCTATTTCTATTTCAGTCTTTGCCAATTAGTGTACATGATACAGTAGTTTCTTTAAATATCTCAACAACACCTTGAATGGCTTTTTATGGAGAAATAAAAGATCATGTTTTTCTATGTCAAAATTAATGTTACCAAAATGAAAGGGGGGGGGGTTAGGATTCCCTAACTTCCAGTTGTATTACTATGCAAGCACACTAAGCCTAATTTAATTCTGCATCTAAGCCAAACTTCAGCAAACTGTAAAGTGGAGTTAGTAGAGTTCCATATGACCTTCTCATTTCTACTTTGTTTGTAGGATTACCAACAGTTAAATTTAAAGTTGTTCTTTCTCCCACTGTTATTGTCTGTCTTATTTGGATATATATTCCTAAAACAAATTATTTGCCAGAATAATTTAGGGTAAGACACATCAATTAGATTCAACTATCATTTGGTCCCCTGAATGCAAAAACTGGCACCTTCATGGTATGACTCAACTTTCACATTGTTATAAAAAAGAGCTATTTAAAACATTTGACCAAATACAACAAGAATTCAGACTGCCTAAACATCACTTGTTCAGATATGTTCAACTAAGAGATAATGTCAATAAAAATAATGACTCGATAAGCATAAAGATTTCTTCACTAAGTTATAATTTAAAGCCCAATTCGACATCCTCAAAACTAATCTCCAGAATATATTTTATATTGCTTTCTAAATTGGGCACTAATTTATCATCACTTAAATCAAAATGGTAGACAGTTCAGGAATCATGTGGACAGACCAGGAATGGAAAGAAATGTTGAACTCTCCACATAGTGACTAATTTCAGCTACACTGCAGCAGATAGTTTTAATATAATTCATAGACCCCACTACACACCAAATAAAGTAAACAAAATTAGCCCTGTAATTTTCGATAAATGTCCCTGATGTGACTACTGTCCAGCAAATATTACCCCTATGATGACAGTCTGCCCTAAGCTTCAACCCTACTGAGAGAAGCTGTGCAAAATAATTTCATTTTCTAGCATTATTACCATACACCCATTAAAAGAGATAATTCTACTGGTCTGTAGCAAACAATTACATTTAACCCTACACAAAAGAAACATATTCAACTTTGTTTGGTAACTGCAAACAAATGTATTTTATTAAATTGGAAAAACAGTAACCCTCCTGCCCACACACAGAGGGTTATTCTAATGATAAATCTAATCAAAGTGCAAAAGGTACATTATACCCTCAAAAACAAGTATAAGTATGGAAAAACATTTGAAATCCTATTTACAAAGAAATGCCAGGTACAGTTTGATGCGCTGAATACCCCTCAGAGGTATAGACAGTAAGTGTTTCTTCTACCTATATCTATGAACATGAGATATAATATACAGTACATGTTGAACTCAGTTTATTTATCAGAGGAATGCCTCTCAGCCTTCCACACCTGTATAATGTAATCTTTGTTTTATTTCAATAACTAAAAAAACACAGGCTACAGCCCTTTGACGTCAGTCTCTTGACAAAGCATATGTGCATGAAACGTTGAGTTGGCATTGCTAGCCACTATTCTCCTGAACATGTTGTGAAACATCTTGTAATAAAATGCAACCTGCAGCAGTACTTGACTGACTGTGCATTGTGATTGGTTGGCATCCATGGCACTCCAGACATTACCTCATGGGTTTTAGCCCACCTGATAGGCTAGTGATGCACATGACCCATATCAAATTTCTAGCATATCCAGGTCCCAGAAACCCCTGTTTCCAGTTTCGAATCGCATCTGATCAGGCAAGAAGCACACCAGGAATCCCTGTCTGCTCTTAGAAGGTAAGACCTTGAATCAAGGATTGATATCTCAAAATTGTTTACTTCAAGCTAAATCCAAGCAGTTACAACAGTTTTCTCCTGGGACTTTGGATATATTATTTTTCTGGAGTCACCAGGTGCAGTAACCTAAGCTAGCCCCTACCTAAGCGTCTGCCACAGCAGGGGTTTTTCTAGCAACATAGGGGTCTTAGTAGGCAGATCTGAGGGTAGCAGAAAGCCTTGTGTTTGTTTTTTCTGGCAGGTTGCTCTCTTAATGCTGATTGTGTCCTGCCAGCCTTTTGGTGCAAGTTAATTGTTGTGATGGCCCTTTGTGCAGGCCCTACTCGGGCCTAACTTAGCAGTGCCTTCTGTTGCCCCCTCCCTCGCGAGCAAATGACCGCCCGCTACAGCGCTCCCTTGCCTGGTGGCTGTTCACTCCGTTTGCCACCGCTTCTCCTGCTCCAGGCCTCAGCACGGCCGCAGAAGGACCAAAGGCCGGTCTCGGCCAAGCGCCGACCACGTGGCACCTCCCTGGCTCCGTCGGAGGGGAATCTCTCCACCCGCTGCAAGCCACCCCTCCTCCCTTGCCTCCACGATGCAGGAGGCTCTGTACCCCCTTCCACCTCGCACCGCTGAGGTGGAACCAGCCACAGAGCCTCCCCGTGGAAGCTGACCTGTTGTGCTGGAAGTACTTCTAGGCCTACCGCGGCCTGAACAATGGGGCCCATGGCGCATGGGTAAGAACCCTCCTCCCTCAACCACCTCATGGCCTTCTTGGCTCTGCTCTCAGGCCTTGCAGCTAGGCCGAATGACATGAAGGGGAACTCAGTCCTCGCGTCTTGTCTAGGCGGGGGGGGATTCTCCGAGACTTCTTCAGCCTCACCTCCTCCCTCCACACTGGGATATTTCTCACCTCGAGGGCGTAGGGAGACCCTCATGCTCCCATCCCAGCAGGACTCAGGTGGCCTCTGTGGTGCATCCTCCGGACAGAGGCAGGGTAACCTCGCTCCCTACCTATTTCTGCCCTTCTGTCCCAGCCACTCGGTCAGGGCACTAGCCTCCGAACCCAGGGTTTGTGGGGGCAATGTTTTAAAAAAAAAAAAAAGAGGGAAATCGACGGGGCACCATACTGAGCGCTTAGTTTCTAGTATACCTTCTCTTCCAGATGGTGAAAGCAAAGAAGTGCTCTGCAGCGCCAACCTCCTCCCCAGACCCGGGCCCTCTGCGCATGCTGGCTCCTGGACGCATGACGATTCCTCCTGAGTGAACTCCCACCCCTGGCCCCAACAACCCCGGACCAGCAACCCAACGTGATGGATCCAGGTTCCTTCTGATCCAGAACCAGCAGGCTGTTGCCATGATGGAGAGCCAACAGAACTTTATGCTCAAAATCATGGAGAAACTGGAATCCCTCACCCAAAACAGGGCAAAGCCACCAAATTCAGAACCCGACAAAGTGGGGCAGCCAGAGGAACTTCCAAGCCCTGAGGACACCCATCCAGACATTCTCAGCGATACGTTACACGCAGGACGGAGAGGAGGATGCAGGGGAAGAGGATGAAGCGGACTCGGACACAGAGGATATGGAGCTGCAGATGACCCCTTCACTGACTTCAAAGTTATGCTCTTTCGACACGATCCCGGGGCTCATGAAGATCATCAAGGCCACCATGGGTTTCGACACCGAAGACACCGAAGAGAGCAGGCCCGAGTCGAAGCTTGACCCAATGATTCAACTTAGACCCTCAATCACAGAGACTTTTCCCATATGTCCAGCGATCGAGGACATTTTCAGTACAGAATGGCAATCCCCCGAACTGGGCAGGATGTCAAATCGCAAGAATCTGGACAGAATGTACCCAGTACAAGGGGAAAAATTGGATGCCTGGTGCAAGGCTCCCACCATCGACCCCCAAGAGGCAGCCCTCAGCAAAAGACCGTGCTATGCTGACACGATAGCCCTCTCAAGGACCCTATGGACAAGAAGGTGAGACATGCTCAAGAGGGCATTTGAGATTGAGGGCACCCGCTAAGGCGACCACCACAGCCATCTACACGACTCGGGCACAGATCCGCTGGCTCGAGGAACTCCAGGAGCAGGCCATCCCAAATCTAGGAAGGCAGAACTGTTGGAGTGCACCTTGGATGCGGCCAAATACCTAGCCAACATGGCGGTAGACACCCTGCGCCCAAGCAAGGGCCACCCATATCACCATCCGATGCCCGAGGGCACTGTGGCTGAAAACTGTGGGACGCAGACCATGAGTCAAAGACATTGTTACAAAACTTACCACTTCGGGAAAGCATGTTTTCGGGAGGGCTGCAGGAGTATCTGAAGCAAAAGGAGGAGGGCAGGGACCTCCTCAAGAATAAGGCCAAGTTCCCCTATCTACCCTCCCTCGGACGGAGGTTCTCGGGGAACAAGCCATACCAACCTCAAGGATACACACCAACAGAGCCACTCCTTTGAGGCAGAGGCTCCTCCCGCTTCCGTGGGCCTGCACTCTCCTGAACTATCAGCCCTCATCCTTCAGATCTCGGGCCAAAGAACCGGAGTTAGAGGTAGAGGCTTCAGGGGAAAGCAGCAGTGACTGCTCCTCCCAAAAGCACAAAGCCAGGACCAGTACCCACCGATGGGGCAAAGGCTAACTCTCTTCGCCCACCGCTGGATCAACATGACTTTGGACAGATGGGTACAAGACGTGGTGCCAAGGGTACCCATAGAGCTATCCCACACCCACATTCCACACAGGTTCGTATCCTCCCCATAGCCAGAAGGGCGTCCCCACATCAGATCCAACAAATCTTGTCAGAGCTACTTCACAACAGGGCCATTCAGCCCATCTCCCCCCACCAGAGCAGGGGCTGGGGATTTACTCCATATTCTTCCTGGTACCCAAAAAATCGGGGGAACTCAGGCCCATCCTAGACCTGAAACATCTGAACTGGCATGTAGTCGCCCACCGATTCAAGATGGAGACCATCCGATCCACCCTACAATGCATCCGGGTAGGCGATTTCTTGACGTCTATAGACCTAAAGGACGCCTATCTCCATATCCCCATCATCCGAAACACAGGCAATTCCTCCATTTCCACATCCTAGGCCGCCACTTCCAGTACCAGGTACTGCCCTTTGGCCTGTCGTCAGCCCGAGATCTTCACCAAGGTCTCCATAACCCTGGTGGGAAGACTCGGGAACAAGGACTGGACATCATCCCGTACCTGGACGACTGGCTCATCCATGCACGGTCAGAACACCAGGCACGGATACACACGGAATCCGCCATGAAGGCACTCAAAGACCATGGCTGGGTGATAAATCGAGAAAAGAGCCATCTCAGCCCCACTCAACAGATCGAGCATCTGGGAGCGCTCATCAACTCGACTGAGGGGTGGGCAAAACCGTTCCAAGCACGAGTTCGCAACTTGGTGGAGCTGGCACACCAGATGAGGGCCCGCCACCACACCACAATGGGGAAGATAGCTCAATTGCTGGGCTGTATGACCTCTTGCATAGACCTCGTACCCTGGGCCAGATGGCACTACGCCCGCCTCCAAAATTACGTCCTGTCACGGGGCACCGGCGCACACAATCTGCAGTGCGTGGTACCTCTACCCCATGCAGTGAGATCCTCCTTGACATGGTGGACAATGGAGGGAATCTGAACAAGGAGTCCCTCTGGAGCCCCCCAGTCATCTCCATAGAGGCGGACGCGAGCCTCGGGCTGGGAGCTTGCCTGGAGAGACCAACGGCACAGGGCTTATGGTCACCAGTGGAGGCGGTCTCCATCAACATCCTGGAGATGAGACTGTCTTCATGCCCTGAAGGCTTTCAGGCACCAGATACTCGGTCGATCGGTCCTGATCCGTTCCGACAACCGTGTGGACGGTGGCCTACATAGCAAAAGGTGGGACCAGAAGCAGAGCCATGATGAGGGAGGCAACGACAGTCCTCAAGTGGGCCCAGGCACACCTCACCCATCTGGGTGCGGTCCACCTTGCAGGGAAGCTGAACGTCCGCGCAGACTGGCTCAGCAGACAACAGGTACACCCGGGGGAATGGCAATTACACCCGGCCCTATTCCGGATGATCCAGGCAACATGGGGGCCCGTGTCCATGGACCTCATGGCATCACGGGAAAACAACCAGGTCAGGGAGTACTATTCGCGGTTCAGGGACAGCCTCTCCCAAGGAACGGACGCCCTGTCGCCAACCTGGACGCGGAGGAACTCTCACGTCTTCCACCACTTCCACTGATTCCCCAGGTACTAGCCAAGATTAGGAGTCAGGCCATCACGGTTATCCTGGTGGCCTTACTGGCAGCAGAGGGCTTGGTCTACAGCAGTCCGAGAGATGTCGCTAGCCAGCTTCAGGATACCCTACTGCTCGGACATGCTATCGCAGGGGCCAGTGCTCCACCCACCTCGCGGACCCTGAAACTCACGGCCTGGCTCCCTGAGAGGAGGAGACTGAGGGCAATGGAGTATCATAAGTCGGTCATCAGCACCCTACTTCAGTCCAGACGGACTTCCACCACTTCCACATACGGGAGGCAATGGGCCATTTTCACTCAGTGGTGCCGGGAACAGGGGAAAGTGCCCGAGCAGACTGAAATGGCCACCATCCTACTATTCCTCCAGCAAGGACTGGACAAGGGACTGGTGCACTCTTCCCTCAGGGTGCAACTGTCAGCCATAGGAGCGGCCTTAGGCCTCATTGAGGGGATACTCCCCAGGAGCTCATCCCGACACCATACGCTTCCTGAGGGCAGCAGAGATCCTACGACCGAGGACTCAACCAACCATCGCACCATGGGACCTCCCAATGGTCCTCGAGTCCCTCAGGTCGGCGCCTTACGAACCCCTCCGAGAGACGGACCTGTTCTGGATTGGCCTCAAGACATGCTTCTTGGTGGCCATCTGCTTGGCTAGAAGGATCGGGGAACTGGGAGTCCTATCCTGTGCAGAGCCCTACACAGTGTTCACCCCACTAGGGGTCAGTCTGAGAACAGTCCCAGCTTTTCAACCAAAGGTCTCCACCAGCTTTCACAGAGAGCAACCCATCGAGCTGCCCACCTTCCCAAGCGGTCCCCCGCAGGGCCCCAGCGGGCCCCCCTCACCACCTCGATGTGGGATCAATCCTCTCTGTCTACCTTGCCAGAACCCGCCCCATTCGCAAGACAGAGAGGCTGTTCATCATCGCGAAGGAGCAGAGGCAGGGCAACGCCGCCTCCAAGACCACCATCGCCAGATGGCTAAGACGAGTCATCCAGAACGCCTACACAGCAAACCGACTGACTCCACCCCAGGGAATCAAGGCTCACTCCACCAGAGCTGTCGCCACTTCCTGGGCGGAGAGAGAGCCAGCGTACCTCGGAAGACATTTGTAGGGCAGCCACTTGGAGCTCCATACACATCTTCGCCAGACACTACAGGCTGGAATAATTACAGGCCATCACGGCCCACCTACGCCACCAGGTACTGGTGGCAGCTTCTCAACTGGTCACCCTTAGCTACTCAGTTCCCTCCCGGATTTCTCACTGCTTCTTATCTACCCATGAGGTAATGTCTGAGTGCCATGGATGCCAACCAATCACAATGGGTGTTTACTCACCTGGTAAAGGTGATTGTGTTGGTTGGCATCCATGGCACTCAAATCCTCAGAGTGCTCAGAGTGACCCGGTTCCGGACTAAGGGGGTCATCATCCAGATAGACCCACAGGGGAACAGATAGAGTGATTGTTTTTAAATGATAAATGACCAGTTGGACCCTCGGGTCTGGGACTAGACTGTAAATAATAGAGGAATAAAGAACAGGCCCCAGGGCCATTGTTACTACTATGTCATGGTCCGCTTCCTCTGTGTCTCTGTTCATCCCTCTTAGTACTTCTCTCTTGGCTGTAACTGCACCGTATGTATTTTGTTTCGTGTACTAATTAACCTTATTTCAGCTATGGAAGATTCGAACTGGAGAGCAGGGGCTTCTGGGACCTGGATATGCTAGAAATTTGATCTGGGTCATGTGCATCACTAGCCTATCAGGTGGGCTAAAACCCATGAGGTAATGTCTGGAGTGCCATGGATGCCAACCAACACAATCACCTTTACCAGGTGAGTAAACACCCATTATCCTTTCTAGTGTGGGTGAGTTGTGCCAGTTTTCATTTCCTTGGTTTTGTTTGCTACTGCCTGCACCGCCTCCATGGTAGTTCTCCTTTAGTTTCCTACTTGTTATATTGGCTATATTGTTTAAGGGAGTCACTTATGATGACTCCTAGTTTTCTTTCCTCAGAAGTGGTGCCCAGGTTTAACATCTCCCATCCAGTACTCTTCCCTGGAGTTCTCTTTTCCTATGTACATTACCTAGCAGTTTTTGGAACTGAATTTCAACTGCCAAACCTTGGAACACCTCTCTAGCCTTTGTAGGTCCCACTGCAGTATATGTCACAAAGAGCCACTTCAGCCTGAACTGAATTATTTTTGTAGGTTAGCTGGGGGCTAAAAACTGAAAAAGACAGCATAGTGGTCTAGACAAGCCTGTAGGTTACCACCTAGAGGAAAAGAGGAAATGTGCTCACAGGCTATATGAGCAGTCCTGCTGTGTAAATCCCTGATCCACAAGTACAAACAAATGATATGCAGTGCTCATTCAGTTGTTTACCTTTAGCAAAATGTATTGCAGTGCAAATTTGCAACTAAACATTGTGCTTAGAGGCACTCTGCCTCTTTCTCTGGAAGAGGAAGTGTATGATTTTGTTTGTACACTGGGTTACCACCAACTAAACAGATGTCTACCCCCAGGGAAGAGGGAAAGGAATGGCACGGCCGGGGTTCCTAGTGCTGGGAGACCCTAAAGGTGAGCACATGGTGTATGATCCTAAGGGGCGACGGGTGTGGTGTCAAAACACAGAGTCAATAAGCAAAATGTCCACCCCATATGCAGAGTCCTAAGAAGGGCATTTATTCAATACTCACAGGTTAATTTTCTTTCTTTCATAGCATCCCAGTAGTTCTTCATAATGACTGCAATTGTTAATCTTAGGCTTCTTCCATTACTCCTCCTATCTCCCTGAAGTAGGTTGAGACACAAGGAATGGATTTTGAAGTGTTATGTCATGTTTTAAGCAAAAGTGCACTACTTGTGACATAACTGTTAGGCCACAAAAAGTGATCTACTATTTTGCTACAAGTGCCATGCGTAATGCACAAAAAATGATGGTTGCATTAAAATAATGATACATACTTTTCTTTTGTTTCTTGCCGTAAACTGCTAAATTCTTGCAAATGCATCAAAACATTTAAAAATTGCACACAAACATTTTGGTACAATTGATATGATGCAGGGTACCCCAAAAATTGGGAATTGTAGCTGCGTCATTTGTTTTTAAAACCTAGCCCAAAGCCTCAAAAGGTAACTGAGAATTCAGGCCCTAATTTTATACAGAGGCCATGCTGTACATGTCATTTTCACACACGCTGAATAAATATGGCCATAATTATGCCAGGTACATTGTACAGTTTAATGTGATTCAGTTTAATGCAATTGATCCCATGTTACCTCCCAGCAGTTCAAGGGACAACAAGCTCTTTCATGCAGCACCATCCCAGTTCCATAAGGCACTGTACATACACTGTTCCAGACCCAAAGGAACCATGCCAAAAGGCAATATTATGAAGAAAATCCAGATATAACACACTCTACCCTTTCTCAAATACAAAGTTTTAATCATCTTTCTTATAAGTTCCCTTATTTTCTAGGGGTGCTACCAATGCATAGTGTATACATTATCACTAAAAAAATAGAAACATAGATGATGATGGCAGAAAAAGACTGATGGTCCATCAGGTCTGCCCGTGCTATCCTATCATACCCTGGTACCTGTTGTCCCTGTGGGGTTTTCGCTTATCTAGTTCTCCCTATTGTTCTTTGTGTTTCCACCTCCCTCATCCCTCTGAGTAGCTACTATACCCTTGGTTATGTCCCTGCCCTGTTTGAGGCTGTTCGTGGTTTTTGCACCCACTACCTCTGCCAGCAGACCATTCCATGACTCCACCACTTTTTATAAAATAATACTTCCTTACATCCTTTTCTAAACCTTCCCCTTTAACCTCCATTCAAGTCATAACCCCATGTCATATCTTCTCTGTTCCTGGCAAATAGCTCTTCACAGTACACCTTATTTATTCCTTTGAAGAACTTGAAGATCTCTATCATGTCCTCCCTCTCTTGCCTGGTTTTGAGTGAATACATATTCAGCGCCTTTTGTTCATCCTCATAGAATCTGTTCTCCTGGTCCTGAATCTTCTTGGTCACCCTACATTTTATGATTCCTAGCCTGAGGCTGTCCCTGTCCTTTTCAGGTGTGGACTCCAGAACTGGGCAGAGTATTCCAGGTGTGGCTTCACCAGTGACCTATACAGAGGTAACACTGCCACCTGTTTCCTACTATTGAACCCTCTCCCAATGCTCACTAGTATCCTGTTATCATTTCTGAAGGCTTTGTTACATTGGCTGGTTTGTTTGACAATGAATCCTAGGTTCCTTTCTCTAATGTTGTGCCCAGCTTGAAACCCCTCCCACACAATACTTTATTCTGGGTTTTTTATTCCCTAAGTGTGTCACTCTCCACTTCCTAGCTTTGAATTTCAGTTGCCATACTTTGGAACAATTTTCCAGCCTCTGCAGATCTCTCTTACTCCTCCATGTTATCAACTCTACCACATATTTTGTTTTTTTAAATTGTCGTTTTTTCTTCCTTCCTACACCAGAGCCCCGCTCAGTTGGGAGATGCCAAGGGAATTACCCCACTGCTGCCTTATCTGGATCCCTGGAAGACCCCCATGGAGCCATGGCTATACCCCCCAGGTGGGTACAAGGTAGGGCCTGTACACCCCAATCAATCAACTTACGTCAGTTCCCTCTGGTGGTCAGGCAGGCAGCAGCCATTAGGGTCCATACCCGGCACTCATTTCCCTTGGCACTCTGGTGTCTGTTTTCCCTGTTCTAAGAGAGTTGCTACACCCTGACATCAAGGCGTCTCCACCGATGTCCTCATTCCCGACCCCCTCTGTGTGCTCGAGCTTTTGCTGTGCCTCTGGCTACCACCAGAGTCCAGTCAAGTGCTGAGTCAGAACCCCCTCCTCCTGGGAGAGGAAAGCTGTCCTCCTGGACACTTTATCCTCTCCTACCCAGCCAGCTCTTGATGGCCCAGGCTCATTCCTGAACCCGGTCACCAGCATGGTGCAGGGTGTGGCATCCAGTGCCTCAACCTCAGCGCCACTGGGCCGGCCCAGCTTCTACCACATATTTTAGTACCATCTGCAAATAGACAAAATCTGCTCTGGACTGCCTCTCCCATGTCACTGATAAACATATTGAAGAGGACTGGACCCAAGACAGGTCTATGTGATACTCCACTGGTGACCTCTCTTTCCACTGATCTAACCTCATTCATTGCAGTTCTCTGTTGCATCCCCCCAAAGCCAACTCCCTACCCACCCTACTATTTCCATAACTGTTCCCATATCCCCTATCTTCTTTGGCAGTCTTTGGTGTGTCGTTGAGTTAAATGTCTTGATGAAGTCGAAGTGGAGGCTATCCCATTAATACGGTGACTGATTATTGGTGCAGTGATGTTTTCACAGGAATGTTGCTGCAGACTTGTTGGGCAAGTTTGATTTTTTGGGGGTCTGTGTTTTGACTGTGAGCACTTTTACAGTGTAGTGTTTCTAGGGTGTTGCTGAATGTTGTAGTTATGGCATGTGTGTGTCTCTCTGCTGTGATTGAACTGGTACGAGTCTCTGTTGCTGCTGCAGGTGTTGTGTGTTAGTGTGTGGAGTGTCTTATTTAGTCTAGTGTGTTCTGGGTGTCTTCATGCAGTGCCGCGGTGTTGCTGTGCCATCTGTGCACTTGTTGTACCATGCTTAGGATCCTGTTTGGTGGTGCTCTAAACTGTTGTGCCACAATGTTCGTGGAGTATCCTGAGAGCTTGCAGGGGAATTTGCTGCTTGCTCATGATGGGTTTGTCTATGAGAAGGAGTGCTATGGGGAAATGACTTACTGGAAATGTGTCGGTACCACAGTGGAAGTGTATGGCAAGGGCCCATACAGCTGGTCAACATACTGTTATGTTGTTGGCACCTCACAGTCATGTGCCTGATAATTTGGCATAGTTGTACGCAGCTGTGGGTGAATATTAAGCAGACAGCTTATCAAGCAGTGAATCCTCCCAACAAGTGGTTGCTGTTTGCTGTAGCTCATTGCCCGCATCAGTCAGTGGAAGTCTGCCATGCCTGGACTACCTCAAACGATTGTGTAGCATGGTAGGAGAGTGTTCATAGAGCTCCCTGTCAACCTATGTCCCTGTCAGATTTGGTTTTGGCAAAGGAGTACCATCTCAGTCAGAGAGGTGAGGAGCTTTTGCTGTATGACTCTGCATCTGGTCTCAACAGGTCTCTGATCTTTTCAACCAAGGCTAATCTGGACTACATGGAGAGGTGCAGTGATTGGTATGCTGATGGAACCTTTAAGCGCTGTACTCCTCTATTTAGAAAGCTGTATACCACCCATGGAATACAATTTTCTTTTGTGATTCTCACAGTTTATATTCTTATGGCAAGCAGAACCACTGTGGCTTATGCGGCTGTGTTTCGTAAACTCCTGGAACTGAACCCTGCTTTGCAGCCATGCTCCATCATGCTGGACTTTGAGACAGCTGTTTATAAGGTTTTTCAGGTAGTCTTTCCTGATGCTGAATTGCGGCTGTCCTTCCATCTATGCCAATCAGTTTGGCAGATAGTTCAGCAGATGCCTAAGTATAGTGCTTATACACAGAGGAGGAAGACTTTGCTTTGAATGCGTGACTTTTGCCAGCTCTGGCATTTGTGCCAGCATCAGATGTGGTACGAGTGTTTGAGGAATTCAGAGGTTGGGACTTCTTTGTCAGAAATGATGAATTGTTATCTCCTTTACTGGATTATTAAGAAGACACATGGTTGGGTCGACCATCAAGAGTGGTGTCAAATGGAAACCTTTATTTCCAGTGGAGTTTTGGAATTGTTTTACCACTGCCCATTCTGGACTGCCTCAGACCATAAACATTGTGGAGGACTGGCACAGAGCTTTCAATTCCTTGCTTGGGGCAGCTCATCCAAGTCTTTGGAATTTTATTGATGATTTATGCTCTGAACAACAGATGAATTAAATTAAAATACAACAGTTTGTTTCGGGTACATGGGTTGCCTCCTCTAAACTGTGGTATAAAGATTGCAGCCAGAGACTAATGGATATTGTAGAAATAAGATGCAAATTCTGTCAGATTACCTCACTGGGATAGCGGTAAACTTCCAGTTGCAGGTGTAAAGCTTGCTGTCTTTCTCTTTTTCTTTAACTGCTATTGGAAGCCTGTTATGAATGCAACTGCTGTATATACTGTTATTTATGCCCATAGTAAACTTAAAAGACACAGCATCTGTGCCTCCTGTAGTTCTTTCCTTCGATGTTTTGTGCCCTCTCTAACATGCCACAACTTGGAGTTTGTTATATTAATTAGTGGAGGGGGCGGGGGAGGAGCAAAGCATTCCTAGGTGTATATGTCCTTTTCTGCATATGTAGTTGGTCACGATTAATTTTTTGATGTTTTCCTGTTTTCTGTACTAGTTCGTCTAATGGATGGTGCTGCAACTGCCAGATGGCAGAATGTCAGGACACCATAGGTGCTGTCGGAGCATTACTTGTGCTCTCTTTACATCACAAACTTGATTGTCACTGCAGCATGGGGAACAAAAAAGAAAAGACTAGTAGCACCAGATAAAGCACTACAGTGCTTGTAACTATGTAATTACAAACAAACAATGGAAAACCAGCACCTGTAGTAAAGAGTCAAAGAAACAAGTGGTACTGTGTAAAAACATGTCTAATAAATAATCAGCTATTGTCAGAACACACTGGAGATGGTCCAAGAAACAAGCAGTACTGTGTAAAAAACATATTTAATAAATAAGCAGCTGTTGTCAGAACATATTTGTTTAACAAATAAGCAGCTATTGTCAGTAATGAATTTTTGATGTTTTGGTTTTCTATACTAGTTCGTCCCTAATGAACGGTGCTGCAACTGCCAGATGGCAGAATGTCAGGGCTCCATAGGTGCTGTCGGCGCATTGCTTGTGCTCTCTTTTACATCACAAACTTGATTGTCACTGCAGCACGGGTGAACCAAGTAGAGAAAAACTGCTGTGTGCTCCTAGTCAACTTCCCTGGTTATCCAGTCAAAAAGTACTATCAGGTTCATCTGACAAGACCACCCTGCCATGGTCCTGCGCTGCTTACAATCCTGAAGTCAATTTTCTCCAGGTGTTCCACTGTGTCTTCTTTGACAAGTGTCACCATCAGTTTCCGTACCACAAAGTTAAGATTGATGGGTTTAAAGTTTCCCAGCAGCTCTTTGTTCCCTCCCTTGTGCTGCAGAACTACATCTACCATTCTCTCATCCTGGAAATCACCCATTGCTGCAAAGAGCTATTGAACATCCTATCCAGGGGTTCGGCTAACACTGATGCCAGTTCACTTAGTACGCCAGATGCATTACATCCAGCCCCAGGACCTTGTTTACCTTGAGGGCTGCTAACCTTTATCTGACTCCTTTGCTAGTATATTTCTGCAGCCTCATTTCAAGGACCTCTTTATCAGCTGCCTTTTATTCACTCCTGGCAAGGGCCAGTGTTCTCCCTAGTGAATATTTAGCAGAAGTAGTCATTCAGCATGACTACTTTCTGCCCTGTCTTCCTCTATTACCCTACCCCCTTTAGTCTGACAATTCTCCTCCTGTCTTTCTTTTTGCTTATGTATCTAAAAATGTTTCTCCTTCCCATGACCTCTCCGCAATATGTAGTTCTGTGTCTGCCAGTGCAGTCTTGACTGCTGTCTTGGCCTCTCTAGTTTTTTCCCAACACTGGTCTCATTCTTCACATTGCTTTTTTCTTTTTTTGCCATCCATTATTTATCTCCTCGCCAAGACAAGCTGGCTCCTCAGCTGTGCCTGCCAAACTGCCACCATCGTACACCTCCCTGGTACCAGCTGGAAGCCTGGTTCCCCATGGATTGCCTCCCATGGCAGGGAGGAGGGTCATCCTTCCCCAAAGTCACAATCCAGACACCAGCCTCCAGCGGTCTGGTGGTGTGGTGAGCAGGATTGGCTGGCAGGCATTATTCATGCCTGTTCTGCCATTATTTTTCGTCCTTCATTTAGGTCCCTTCCCAGTGCTGGGATGTGCTCATAAGCTGCATGCATGGAGGTACATGCATGACACAGAGTCCTGTAGCACTCCCTCTTCTGCCCTTCCCACCCACACTGACATTTGGCCTCCGCTAGTTGGCTGTCATTTGGCAGATCATGCAGATTCTCTCCCCAGAGGAGGAGAGAGAGCAGCTGTAGGGCATTCAGTTCTTCCCACCCCAACAAACCCCAGCAACCCATGCCTGTTGACAAACACAGGTCGCCAGCATGGCAGGAGGTAAGGGCTTGCAGTGCCTCAGTCCTCCACACCACTGAGCCAGCTCCCTGTTTTTCTTTTATCTTAGAAAGGCTTTCTCTTTGGCCCTCACTACCTTCTTGACCTTTTCAGAGAACCAAATTGATCTGTTATACTGATTTCTCTTGATAACTGCTCTTGTACATCTTTTCATTGCCTCAAGAATGAACCCTTTTATAACCCCCCCATCTTTCTTGCATTCCCTTAATACTGGTTACTCCAGAAAACCTGTCAAGGACTTATTCCCTCATTTGGTTGAAGTCCAACCTTCTAAAGTCTAGTGCTTCAGCCTTAGATGAGGACTTACTGCTGCTCAGGACCAACTTGAACCTTGAAGTGTTGTGGTCACTTGATCCCACTGGTTCCTCAACCTGCACTCTAATCTACTCTTCCCAAGTTGGTGAGTACCACATCAGGAATGGAAGATTATTTAGTGAGATCCACAAACTGCTGCACCATATGCAGTCCTGCAAAGTTTCAAGCTGGGCCTAGCTTCTGGTGCTCCTGGCTGCTGGGATGTCTCGTTTGATATCTGGCAGGTTGAGATCCCCTACTATTACAACCTCCTCTTTAGTACCCCTTTCCTACTTCTACTCCTAGTTCCTTATCTCTCCTCTTCCTGCCTTGGTGGCTTGTAAACTGCCCCCATATGACATTTTCTACTCAAACTCTGTGAGCTTTACCCACAGTTATTAGACCTCCACTTTTCCTCAAATGGATACATTCTCACTGCCTCTATTCCTTCCCTGACTTAAATGGCCACAAAGGAAGAAATAAGGCCAGAATTCTGTGGTATCCAGAAGTGCAATTTGCCAAATTTATGATGTTTTGACTGGCAAAGTTCTATTTTTTTCAATCACCTGACAGAAATTCACCTTGAAGTGGTAACTTCACTGAAGAAAATGCCCACTTTGTGGTAAAAATTTCACAATTTTGGTGACGCTAAGTTCCTAGCATCCGTGGAAGCATCACGATTTTGGCTACTTTGCAGAAACTTCACTAGTAAAGTTTTAATTTACATCTCTAATGGCCACCCCTACCCATCCCTCTATCTCACTTTATAAGGTGTACCCAGGGACCAACAGATTCCAGTCATTGTTCTTATTAGCCAAAGTTTCTGTAACAGCCACTAGATCTGGCCCAGTGTCTGCCACCAGTGCCTGGCACTCACTAATTCTAAAATTCAGACTCCTGGCATTGAGGCACTCCACCCTCCAACTTGAACTTCCACCTCATTACTTTTTGACTGACTTCCCTTATAACATTTCCCTGGTATCCATGGTGCCATGTGTTTTCCTTACTTGATAGTCTGTTTGGTCTACACTCCCTAGTCCCTGAACTCATTCCACTCTACTACTTCTTGTACTCCTAGCCCCCATCCTAGGGGTAGTTCTGGCTAGGTTTCTCACTTCACATGCTGTACCTCAGCTGTGGAATCCCTAGCCCCAGCCTCCCCTGCAGCTAGTTTAATTGTCTGCCAATGTGTATGTCAAACCTCTGCCCTAATGCACAAATCCCCTCTCTTGTTAGATGAAGGCTGTCACCTTTAAAGTGTCTACTGTCCCTGAAGCTCCCCCGGTCCCCTACAAAGTGATACCCCTGTTCCTGACACCATTTTGTAACCACTCATTGAACTCCTTGATCTCCTCCTTCATCACTCCAACCTGCCCCTTCTCTCCATCCCGAATAGGAAGGATCTCAGAAATGGCCAAGAAAGCTGAGTGTTCAACAATCTGTCCCCCAGTCTCTAAAGTCTGACTTCACTGTCTCCACAGGCTGGTTCACCAGAACATTGGTGTGATGCTTGGCCAGCTAGTTATGGTTATTGTATGATATTGGTATCATAAATAAATGGCCAGTGTATGAAATGTCAGTCTGTGAGATCTGACCCTTTAAATTACAAGGTGGCAGCAGCTGAAACCAGGATGCAATTAAACAGACCAGAAGGAAACAGTTAATTGGAACATCCTTCTAGAAAGACAGTTTATGGCTCTCATCACCTGCTGCTGCTTTTGAAGTTAGAACTTAAATATGAATTTTATTACATCAGGAAAGGACGCCATTTAGCTGATTCCTGTTGGCTATCTCACACCTGGGTGATGGACTGCAGGGTTGTAAACCTCAAAGGAACTGGTTGATCAAAGACTCATAATTTGGGAAATGGGTTTTTACTGATGTTTACATTATTTAAATACCTCCTGGTAGGAAATCATGTTTGTAATTTTATATTCAAAAAGGAGGAGCCAGATGACTCACAGAAGGGGTGTGGAGACACAGAGTTTAAACTGATACTTGTGTCTGAAATGTATGTTATATTTTGGAACTCTGAGAGAAAAAGAGTTCTCTGATCTAACTAAAAGCACTTCTAGAAGTAATACCTTAGATAGCAAAAATCTAAATGTATTGTGGTAGGAGTTTTGCTTTGTAATTTTTCTTGTTCTTTTATGTGATTGTGATGCTCTTTGATATTTGTTCTGTATTTTATCTTACTGTTTTTACCCATTTTTTAGTAAACATTTTCTTTAAG
Source organism: Neoceratodus forsteri (assembly GCA_016271365.2). Lineage (NCBI taxonomy): Eukaryota > Metazoa > Chordata > Ceratodontiformes > Ceratodontidae > Neoceratodus > Neoceratodus forsteri. The sequence goes on along the minus strand of CM028132.1, from coordinate 716,548,769 downwards.
ATACTGCCTGGGTCTCCTCAGTCATTTTTTGCATGCTATTGCTGAACGGATATTAAAGTCTGACAACTGTTCAAGGGCTTGATGGTGTTACTAAGCTTGGTAAAAGGTAAGAATATACCTAAGGTTTCTTATAGAGTTTTAAGGGTTCATTTGGGATTCCTGGTTAGGTGCCCTTAGGCAAAAGATATATTGCATCCCCCCGAAGAGAATATTATCTGTGCCTGTACATTTGGGTATGCTAGCATAAGGTTCACTGTTTGACCCCCGCAGAATTTGAGACTAAAGGTGATTCAGACCCAAAAGCAAACAGGAGGGTTACCCTGTCTGTTACCTGTTCACACTATTGCACTTGGAGATTGGCACTGTGGGAGAAGAGGGCCTGACCTGTGGAGTGCGTTTGTGATAATTGGTACTAAGGTGTGCCAGCACTCTCTGCTCCCTTCCCTCCTCCACTATTTATTTTATTTTTTATTTTATTCTTTGGTAACTGGGTAAGGCCCAGGCACTGAGGAGGTAAATACAGTGACCTGCTCAGAGTCTAACAGTATGCAAGTGGAAGTTAAGGGAATCAAACTCAGGTTTGTTGGATGTACCAACCTTATTCATAGCTTGTCACTCTATCCTCTAGGCCATACTAACTATCTTCCCCCAATCCTGGATTCCTGTTGATCTAGGCAAGCATATGACTTGTCAATGGAGACAGCCAAGCATCTCCCAATCATGAAACAAATACAGATATAGCAATCTTAACCAGTGGTGTAGTGCTTAATTTAGAAGTGAGGGGTCTCCGACCATGAACCATGATTCCTCCCCCCTCCAAAAAACAATAGACCAGGGATCTGGAGGCCACATAGGCTCCCAGAAGCTATCAGGTTTTAGATGCATTCAGGTACATTTTGAGGGTCATTCTGACACTATTTGGCTGCTTTTAAAGCCTTCCTTTGACTTGTTACAAACAAATATCCCTAGCAAAATAAAGTGCTTTTTATCTACTTTAAATAAAACTGTCATAAGTAAAGCAACGTCTTGATCAGTATTTAGAAACAGAAACTGCATATGCCTCTCATGCAAACAAGCATTTGTCAATGCAGAATGTTTCCTTGCATGGTTTATGTGGCAGGTGTGTATTGTGTTAGTTGAACTTCTAGTGGGAGGAAAAGCCTGCCTGAACTACTGTATGTTTAGACAAGCTGTCATATTCAGGACAGCATTTGAATACAGAAACTTGGGTAATAAGAAGGCTGTGTTGAAAATGTGGGGTGCATCACTGGCCCAGTGGTGCTGAGGGTTGACTCACGGGCACACCTCACGCCATGCTGGCGACCAGATGGGAGTGAGCGCAGGCCAGTGAGGGTCAGCAGGGGAGGAAAAGGATTGAGCATCCCAGGGATAGCTCTTCTTTTCCAGGGAGAGGGGCAACCAGTTGTCGGTGCATGCCTGGCCCCTAGTGGCAGCTGGGGTCTGGCACACTGATGCTGCAGACATCAGGTCAGAGGCAGGGAAGACACCTGGTGGGCTGTGTTCATGGGAGCGTGCACGGCACCGTTGACAGCATCCTTGCACAGTCCACCCCTAGAGGGGAGAAACCAGAAGGAAAAAAGCTCACAGTGGATGATGGAGGGAGCTGGCAGGTCCTGCACCGACCACTATACAGGATCCCGTCTTGGCCCTCCACCAACCCCACCAGGGGATAAGCCCTGCAGTAGCTGGTTGGTGCCAGCTGGTGAACATCGGGGGGGCGGGGAGCAGCTGGGGCTCCCTCCTGATAGAGAGGGCCATGGAGCAGGAGTACAAATAATTAAAAAATATGTGGGGTGCATATATTTAACATTTCCTCAGTTACCAGCATGCATACCGAAACTGCAACAAGTGGCCATAACTTTGTCATTTTTTCACATTTTGACCCTAAATGTTGAACATAGTCTTCTTATCACCCCACCTCAAGAACCCTGTGAGTGAACATTTTCAAATCTGTGAGAAAACGGTATTCCACGCCACAGATGTGAAAACACATTATGGGCAGGATGTGAAAAATGACAGCTGTACTGGTCATGAGGTGGTGTGATAAAAAGGCTACATTGAGAATTTAGAGTGAAAATATTTAAAATGACCAAAGTTACATGCGTGCATAGAAAAGAATGACCACGTGTAACTCGCCATTCTTTGGAGTTGTTTAGCCAAGTTTTCCACATGGTCTTTTGGGACCCAACCGCTGAAGAGTGCCACTGTCATTTCATTCACTTATCCCAAAAGGTGATTTTGCAGAGCGACTGTGCCATTCTGCACCACGGGTGTGAAAACACATTTCAGGCAGGATGTGAAAATGACAGCTATACTGTTCATAGGGAGGTATGAAAAAAATGGCAATGTTGAAAATCTGGAGTGAAAATGTTAAAAATTGGCGTAGCTACATGCGTAGAAACTGTACAATGCACACTGATAATGCAGTCATTTTTTGGAATTTTTTCACTTAATTTGCAACACGGGCTTTTTGAGATCCCACCTTATGAACAGTGGCACTGTTGTTTCATTAATCGGTCCCAAAAGGTGATTCCACGCAGCGACCGCTAAATCACCTTTCAGGACCAAGTAACAAAATGACAGTGTTTATGAGATGGGGTCCCAAGAACCCCATGTTGAAAATCTGGGGCCAAAATTCCTAAAAATGGTTGAGATATTAACCTAAGTTGAAAACCCCAATGGCTGCCATTATACAGCACTTACCATTGATTCTTCAGTTTGCCGATCGGATTTGAAGAGTACAGACATGTCCTGGTACTCAGAAGATGACAGCTATGACTTCAGGAGGCAAGTCTGGGGTAAGGGGAGAGTGCAGGGAGGTGGGTGCTCAGTGGAGGGTGGGGATGGGGGAGGATGGACTGGGGAGATGACGAAGGACCATTTTGTTTTCTACAGGTTAAAAAAAAGATAGATCAGGTGACGGTTTTCTTTATTTACAGCTACAAAAAAAAATTGGGGCACACTGGGGTGTGCTCCCAGTGTGCCACATGAGTTGGAGGAGTACATGATGCCGACATGGGGATTGGGCACCCGATGCCAGCATGGGAACAAAGAGTGTGGGTGGGCAGCACACAGTGAGGGAGCGGGAGGGTTAGTTGGATTCCGGGCTGGGATGGGCACAGGGAGGACAGCGGCAGTGGGAGGCAACAGGAAGGTTTAATGAAAGATGCTGGCCAGTGTGGGGAACAGAGGGTGGGGTGGACTGCAGCAGTGGGAGGCAGTGGGATAGTTTAATGAAAGATGCTGGCCAGTGGGGTAACGGAAGGTGTGGGGAGGACAGCAGCAGTGGAAGGCAGCAGGAGGCAGCTGGATGGTTTAATGAAAGATGCAGGCCGGTGGGGGAACAGAGGGTGTGGGGCAGATTGCAGCAGTGGGAGGCAGCAGGAGGGTTTAATGAAAGATGCCAGGCCAGTGGGATAATGGAGGGTGCAGGGAGGACAGAAGCAGTAGGAGGCAGCAGGAGGGTTTAATGAAAGTCGTAACATGATTAATGTTTACATGCTGGGCTGGTGGGGGAATGGAGGTTGTCAGCGAGGGTGGACTGCAGCAGTGGGAGGTCTGCAGATTTGCCACGCCAGCTATGCAAATGAGAGAAATGAAGCGCACTTCTCATTGGTGCAATTGATTTCTCTCAGTGCAGAGCTGGCCCCCATGAAATTCCGCATGCCGCCACACTGCCTTCAGTGGTCATTGTGTCAGGGTCACACCCATTGTACAGTGCTCTGCATTGGACTCATCCCTGACACACCTCTCAAATGCGGTACTGTCCCAAGGTGTTTCTTGTACAAGCACAAGGAAACACAAAAATGCTGCCATAAGATTTTCACATTGGTAAACATATTACACATAGGGTTTAACTCTGTAGTTTACACATGCTCAGGGGCAATTCTACCATTTGAATACATTAGGGTCTTGAGCCCAATACTGAGATCCCCAACAAGATGCAGGGGGAGGGCCTCAAACAACTGGTACAACAACCCACAAGAGAATACGCATAAGGAGCCAGAAGAACTGTGTGTCACCCTGGAAACAGGAAATGGGACAGCCATATGAACTGGTATTGTCTACAGGTCCCCAGACCAGGAGAGGACATAGACATATTATTGTTTGAAGATATACAAAACATGACAGCTAAAGGGGGGGGGTTCAGATAATGGGAGATTTCAACATGCCAGATACAGATTAGTCAATACCAGCAGGAACATCTGCCAGAACTAGACACATGGTGGATTCTCTGCAGGGGGAGAGCCTCAAACAACTGGTACAACAACCTACAAGAGACAAGGCTATCCTAGATCTAGTACTGACTAACAGGGAAAGGATCACAGATCTCCAGGTAGAAGGTCACCTGGGGACCAGTGACTATCACATGGTATGGTTCAATTTGGCCACTAGAACTAAATCATCCCATTCCAAGGCAAAATATGAGACTTCAGAGGAGCTGATTTTGATAAGATGGCCAACAGAGTTAAGCTAGCCCTGGAAAAAGAAATACAGGTGAGGGGTAAAGGCAAAGTGGGCAAGCATTAAGGATGCAATACATGAAGCAACATCCCATTGTGTTAGAGAGAAAAGGAAGTGCAAAAGAAGGAAACCACTTTGGTTCTCAAAAACAGTAGCAGAAAAGGTCAGAGCCAAAAGGCTGGCCTTCAGGAAATATAAGGGAATGCAGCGGGATGAAGATAGGGAGGCATACCAAACTTCCCTAAGGTAAGCAGGGAAGACAGTATGGCAGACAAAGGCCCAAACTGAGGAAACACTAGCACAAACAGTAAAAGAAGGTGACAAGACTTTCCATAGCTACATTAGTGAAAGGAGAAAGTCCAGAGAGGGTATTGCTAAGATCAAAGGAGATGTACATTATACCCTCAAAAACAAGTATAAGTATGGAAAACATTTGAAATCCTATTTACAAAGAAATGCCAGGTACAGTTTGATCGCTGAATACCCCTCAGAGGTATAGACAGTAAGTGTTTCTTCTACCTATATCTATGAACATGAGATATAATATACAGTACATGTTGAACTCAGTTTATTTATCAGAGGAATGCCTCTCAGCCTTCCACACCTGTATAATGTAATCTTTGTTTTATTTCAATAACTAAAAACACAGGCTACAGCCCTTTGACGTCAGTCTCTTGACAAAGCATATGTGCATGAAACGTTGAGTTGGCATTGCTAGCCACTATTCTCCTGAACATGTTGTGAAACATCTTGTAATAAAATGCAACCTGCAGCAGTACTTGACTGACTGTGCATTGTGATTGGTTGGCATCCATGGCACTCCAGACATTACCTCATGGGTTTTAGCCCACCTGATAGGCTAGTGATGCACATGACCCATATCAAATTTCTAGCATATCCAGGTCCCAGAAACCCCTGCTCTCCAGTTTCGAATCGTGCATCTGATCAGGCAAGAAGCACACCAGGAATCCCTGTCTGCTCTTAGAAGGTAAGACCTTGAATCAAGGATTGATATCTCAAAATTGTTTACTTCAAGCTAAATCCAAGCAGTTACAACAGTTTTCTCCCTGGGACTTTGGATATATTATTTTTTCTGGAGTCACCAGGTGCAGTAACCTAAGCTAGCCCCTACCTAAGCGTCTGCCACAGCAGGGGTTTTTCTAGCAACATAGGGGTCTTAGTAGGCAGATCTGAGGGTAGCAGAAAGCCTTGTGTTTGTTTTTTCTGGCAGGTTGCTCTCTTAATGCTGATTGTGTCCTGCCAGCCTTTTGGTGCAAGTTAATTGTTGTGATGGCCTTTGTGCAGGCCCTGGACCCTAACTTAGCAGTGCCTTCTGTTGCCCTCCCTCGCTGAGCAAATGACCCGCCCTTCTGGCGCTCCCTTGCCTGGTGGCTGTTCACTCCGCTTGCCACCGCTTCCTGCTCCAGGCCCCAGTAACGGGCCGGGCAGTGAGAAGGACCAAAGGCCGGTCTCGCCAAGCGCCGACCACGCGGCACCTCCTGGCTCCGCCGGAGGAATCTCTCCACCAGCTGCAAGCCACCCCCTCCTCCCTTGCCTCCACGATGCAGGGCTCTGCCTCCCTTCCACCTCACACCGCCGAGGTGGAACCAGCGTGAGCTCTCCCCGTGGGAAGCTGGATCGAGCAGCAGCGGGGGGGCGTACTTCTAGGCCTACCGCGGCCTGAACAATGGGGCCCATGGCGCATGGGTAAGAACCCTCCTCCCTCAACCACCTCATGGCCTTCTTGGCTCTGCTCTCAGGCCTTGCAGCTAGGCCGAATGACACGAAGGGGAACTCAGTCCTCGCGTCTTGTCTAGGCGGGGGGATTCTCCGAGACTTCTTCAGCCTCACCTCCTCCCTCCACACTGGGATATTTCTCACCTCGAGGGCGTGGGAGACCCTCATGCTCCCATCCCAGCAGGACTCAGGTGGCCTCTGTGGTGCATCCTCCGGACAGAGGCAGGGTAACCTCGCTCCCTACCTATTTCTGCCCTTCTGTCCCAGCCACTCGGTCAGGGCACTAGCCTCCGAACCCAGGGTTTGTGGGGGCAATGTTTTAAAAAAAAAAAAAAAAGAGGGGGAAATCGACAGGGCACCATACCAGCGCCGTTTCTAAGTATACCTTCTCTCCTTCCAGATGGTGAAAGCAAAGAAGTGCTCCTCGTGGCGCCACCCTCCTCCCCAGACTCGGGCCCCTCTGCGCAGCGTGCCTCCTGGACGATGACGATTCCTCCCTGGAGTGAACCCCACCCTGGCCCCCCAACAACCCGACCAGCAACCCAACGTGATGGATCCAGGTTCCTTCTGATCCAGAACCAGCAGGTGCTGTTGCCATGATGGAGAGCCAACAGAACTTTATGCTCAAAATCATGGAGAAACTGGAATCCCTCACCCAAAACAGGGCAAAGCCACCAAATTCAGAACCCGACAAAGTGGGGGCAGCCAGAGGAACTTCCAAGCCCTGAGGACACCCATCCAGACATTCTCAGCGACAAGCTACACGAGGCGAGGGAGAGGAGGATGCAGGGAAGAGGATGAAGCGGACTCGGACACAGAGGATATGGAGCTGCAGATGACCCTTCACTGACTTCAAAGTTATGCTCTTCGACGATCCCGGGCTCATGAAGATCATCAAGGCCACCATGGGTTTCAAGACCGAAGACAATCGAAGAGAGCAGGCCCGAGCTCCAAGCTTGACCCAATGATTCAACTTAGACCCTCAATCACAGAGACTTTTCCCATATGTCCAGCGATCGAGGACATTTTCAGTACAGAATGGCAATCCCGAACTGGGCAGGATGTCAAATCGCAAGAATCTGGACAGAATGTACCAGTACAAGGGAAAAATTGGATGCCTGGTGCAAGGCTCCCACCATCGACCCCAGAGAGGCAGCCCTCAGCAAAAGACCGTGCTATCTGACACGATAGCCCTCTCAAGGACCCTATGGACAAGAAGGTGAAGACATGCTCAAGAGGGCATTTGAGATTGAGGGCACCGCTGCTAAAGGCGACCACCACAGCCATCTACGACCGGGCACAGATCCGCTGGCTCGAGGAACTCCAGGAGCAGGCCATCCCTAAATCTAGGAAGGCAGAACTGTTGGAGTGCACCTTGGATGCGACCAAATACCTAGCCAACATGGCGGTAGACACCCTGCGCCTCCAAGCAGGGCCACCGCCATCTGCTTGATGCCCGTAGAGGCACTGTGGCTGAAAACTGTGGGACGCAGACCATGAGTCAAAGACATTGTTACAAAACTTACCACTTCGGGGAAAGCTATTTTCGGGGAGGGCTGCAGGAGTATCTGAAGCAAAAGGAGGGGAGGGCAGGACCTCCTCAAGAATAAGCCAAGTTCCCCTATCTACCCTCCTCGACGGAGGTTTCGGGGAACAAGCCATACCAACCTCAAGGATACACACCAACAGAGCCACTCCTTTTGAGGCAGAGGCTCCTCCCCCGGCTTCCGTGGCCCGTACCTCCCGAACTATCAGCCCTCATCCTTCAGATCTCGGGGCCAAAGAACCGGAGTTAGAGGTAGAGGCTTCAGGGGAAAGCAGCAGTGACTGCTCCCTCCCAAAAGCACAAAGCCAGGACCAGTACCCACCGATGGGGCAAAGGCTAACTCTCTTCGCCCACCGCTGGATCAACATGACTTTGGACAGATGGGTACAAGACGTGGTGGCCAAGGGGTACTCCATAGAGCTATCCCACACCCACATTCCACACAGGTTCGTATCCTCCCCATAGCCAGAAGGGCGTCCCCACATCAGATCCAACAAATCTTGTCAGAGCTACTTCACAACAGGGCCATTCAGCCCATCTCCCCCCACCAGAGCAGGGGCTGGGGATTTACTCCATATTCTTCCTGGTACCCAAAAAATCGGGGGAACTCAGGCCCATCCTAGACCTGAAACATCTGAACTGGCATGTAGTCGCCCACCGATTCAAGATGGAGACCATCCGATCCACCCTACAATGCATCCGGGTAGGCGATTTCTTGGCGTCTATAGACCTAAGGACGCCTATCTCCATATCCCCATCATCGGAAACACAGGCAATTCCTCCATTTCCACTCCTAGGCCACCACTTCCAGTACCAGCGCTGCCCTTTGGCCTGTCGTCAGCCCGAGTCTTCACCAAGGTCTCCATAACCCTGGTGGGAAGACTCAGGGAACAGACTGACATCATCCGCATTTGGACGACTGGCTCATCCATGCACGGTCAGAACACCAGTATCGGATACACACGGAATCCGCCATGAAGGCACTCAAAGACCATGGCTGGGTGATAAATCGAGAAAAGAGCCATCTCAGCCCCACTCAACAGATCGAGCATCTGGGGCGCTCAACTCTGACTGAGGGTGGGCAAAACCGTTCCAAGCACGAGTTCGCAACTTGGTGGAGCTGCGCGACCAGATGAGGGCCCGCCACCACACCACAATGGGGAAGATAGCTCAATTGCTGGGCTGTATGACCTCTTGCATAGACCTCGTACCCTGGGCCAGATGGCACTTACGCCCGCTCCAAAATTACGTCCTGTCACGGGGGGCACCGAGCGCACACAATCTGCAGTGCGTGGTACCTCTACCCCATGCAGTGAGATCCTCCTTGACATGGTGGACAATGGAGGGGAATCTGAACAAGGGAGTCCCTCTGGAGCCCCCAAGCCCAGTCTCCATAGAGACGGACGCGAGCCTCTCGGGCTGGGGAGCTTGCCTAGGAGACGTAACGGCACAGGGCTTATGGTCACCAGTGGAGGTGAAGCTCTCCATCAACATCCTGGAGATGAGAGCTGTCTTCCATGCCCTGAAGGCTTTCAGGCACCAGATACTCGGTCGATCGGTCCTGATCCGTTCCGACAACCGTGTGGCGGTGGCCTACATAGCAAGCAAGGTGGGACCAGAAGCAGAGCCATGATGAGGGCAGCGACAGTCCTCAAGTGGGCCCAGGCACACTCACCCATCTGGGTGCGGTCCACCTTGCAGGGAAGCTGAACGTCCGCTGCAGACTGGCTCAGCAGACAACAGGTACACCGGGAGAATGGCAATTACACCCGGCCCTATTCGGATGATCCAGGCAACATGGGGCCCGTGTCCATGGACCTGGCATCACGGGAAAACAACCAGGTCAGGGAGTACTATTCAGCGGTTCAGGGACAGCCTCTCCCAAGGAGCAGGCGCCCTGTCGCCAAACTGGACGGCGGAGGAACTCCTCGTCTTCCCACCACTTCCACTGATTCCCCAGGTACTAGCCAAGATTAGGGAGTCCAGGCCATCACGGTTATCCTGGTGGCCTTACTGGCAGCAAGAGGGCTTGTCTACAGCAGTCCGAGAGATGTCGCTAGCCAGCTTCAGGATACCCTACTGCTCGGACATGCTATCGCAGGGGCCAGTGCTCCACCCAACCTCGCGGACCCTGAAACTCACGGCCTGGCTCCTGAGAGGAGGAGACTGAGGGCAATGGAGTATCATAAGTCGGTCATCAGCACCCTACTTCAGTCCAGACGGACTTCCACCACTTCCACATACGGGAGGCAATGGGCCATTTTCACTCAGTGGTGCCGGGAACAGGGGAAAGTGCCCGAGCAGACTGAAATGGCCACCATCCTACTATTCCTCCAGCAAGGACTGGACAAGGGACTGGTGCACTCTTCCCTCAGGGTGCAACTGTCAGCCATAGGATGACCTTAGGCCTCATTGAGGATACTCCCCAGGAGCTCATCCGACACCATCGCTTCCTGAGGGCAGCAGAGATCCTACCGACCGAGACTCAACCAACCATCGCACCATGGGACCTCCAATGGTCCTCGAGTCCCTCAGGTCGGCGCCTTCAGAACCTCCCCGAGAGACGGACCTGTTCTGGATTGGCCTCAAGACATGCTTCTTGGTGGCCATCTGCTTGGCTAGAAGGATCGGGGAACTGGGAGTCCTATCCTGTGCAGAGCCCTACAGTGTTCACCCCACTAGGGGTCAGTCTGAGAACAGTCCCAGCTTTTCAACCAAAGGTCTCCACCAGCTTTCACAGAGAGCAACCCATCCAGGCTGCCCACCTTCCCAAGCGGTCCCCATGGGGCCCAAGCGGCCCCTCACCACCTCGATGTGGGATCAATCCTCTCTGTCTACCTTGCCAGAACCCGCCCCATTCGCAAGACAGAGAGGCTGTTCATCATCGCGAAGGGGCAGAGGCAGGGCAACGCCGCCTCCAAGACCACCATCGCCAGATGGCTAAGACGAGTCATCCAGAACGCCTACACAGCAAACCGACTGACTCCACCCCAGGGAATCAAGGCTCACTCCACCAGAGCTGTCGCCACTTCCTGGGCGGAGAGAGCCAGCGTATCCTCGGAAGACATTTGTAGGGCAGCCACTTGGAGCTCCATACACATTACTTGCAGACACTACAGGCTGGAACAATTACAGGCCATCACGGCCCACCTTAGCCACCAGGTACTGGTGGCAGCTTCCTCAACTGGTCACCCTTAGCTACTCAGTTCCCTCCCGGTTTCTCACTGCTTCTTATCTACCCATGAGGTAATGTCTGAGTGCCATGGATGCCAACCAATCACAATGGGTGTTTACTCACCTGGTAAAGGTGATTGTGTTGGTTGGCATCCATGGCACTCCAAGGTCCTTCCTCAGAGTGCTCAGAGTGACCGGTTCCGGACTAAGGGGGTCATCATCCAGATAGACCCACAGGGGAACAGATAGAGTGATTGTTTTTAAATGATAAATGACCAGTTGGACCCTCAGGTCTGGGACTAGACTGTAAATAATAGAGGAATAAAGAACAGGCCCCAGGGCCATTGTTACTACTATGTCATGGTCCGCTTCCTCTGTGTCTCTGTTCATCCCTCTTAGTACTTCTCTCTTGGCTGTAACTGCACCATTATGTATTTTGTTTATTATTACTAATTAACCTTATTTCAGCTATGGAAGATTCGAACTGGAGAGCAGGGCTTCTGGGACCTGGATATGCTAGAAATTTGATCTGGGTCATGTGCATCACTAGCCTATCAGGTGGGCTAAAACCCATGAGGTAATGTCTGGAGTGCCATGGATGCCAACCAACACAATCACCTTTACCAGGTGAGTAAACACCCATTATCCTTTCTAGTGTGGGTGAGTTGTGCCAGTTTTCATTTCCTTGGTTTTGTTTGCTACTGCCTGCACCGCCTCCATGGTAGTTCTCCTTTAGTTTCCTACTTGTTATATTGGCTATATTGTTTAAGGGAGTCACTTATGATGACTCCTAGTTTTCTTTCCTCAGAAGTGGTGCCCAGGTTTAACATCTCCCATCCAGTACTCTTCCCTGGAGTTCTCTTTTCCTATGTACATTACCTAGCAGTTTTTGGAACTGAATTTCAACTGCCAAACCTTGGAACACCTCTCTAGCCTTTGTAGGTCCCACTGCAGTATATGTCACAAAGAGCCACTTCAGCCTGAACTGAATTATTTTTGTAGGTTAGCTGGGGGCTAAAAACTGAAAAAGACAGCATAGTGGTCTAGACAAGCCTGTAGGTTACCACCTAGAGGAAAAGAGGAAATGTGCTCACAGGCTATATGAGCAGTCCTGCTGTGTAAATCCCTGATCCACAAGTACAAACAAATGATATGCAGTGCTCATTCAGTTGTTTACCTTTTAGCAAAAATGTATTGCAGTGCAAATTGCGCAACTAAACATTGTGCTTAGAGGCACTCTGCCTCTTTCTCTGGAAGAGGAAGTGTATGATTTTGTTTGTACACTGGGTTACCACCAACTAAACAGATGTCTACCCCCAGGGAAGAGGGAAAGGAATGGCACGGCCGGGGTTCCTAGTGCTGGGAGACCCTAAAGGTGAGCACATGGTGTATGATCCTAAGGGGCGACGGGTGTGGTGTCAAAACACAGAGTCAATAAGCAAAATGTCCACCCCATATGCAGAGTCCTAAGAAGGGCATTTATTCAATACTCACAGGTTAATTTTCTTTCTTTCATAGCATCCCAGTAGTTCTTCATAATGACTGCAATTGTTAATCTTAGGCTTCTTCCATTACTCCCTCCTATCTCCCTGAAGTAGGTTGAGACACAAAGGAATGGATTTTTGAAGTGTTATGTCATGTTTTAAGCAAAAGTGCACTACTTGTGACATAACTGTTAGGCCACAAAAAGTGATCTACTATTTTGCTACAAGTGCCATGCGTAATGCACAAAAAATGATGGTTGCATTAAAATAATGATACATACTTTTCTTTTGTTTCTTGCCGTAAACTGCTAAATTCTTGCAAATGCATCAAAACATTTAAAAATTGCACACAAACATTTTGGTACAATTGATATGATGCAGGGTACCCCAAAAATTGGGAATTGTAGCTGCGTCATTTGTTTTTAAAACCTAGCCCAAAGCCTCAAAAGGTAACTGAGAATTCAGGCCCTAATTTTATACAGAGGCCATGCTGTACATGTCATTTTCACACACGCTGAATAAATATGGCCATAATTATGCCAGGTACATTGTACAGTTTAATGTGATTCAGTTTAATGCAATTGATCCCATGTTACCTCCCAGCAGTTCAAGGGACAACAAGCTCTTTCATGCAGCACCATCCCAGTTCCATAAGGCACTGTACATACACTGTTCCAGACCCAAAGGAACCATGCCAAAAGGCAATATTATGAAGAAAAATCCAGATATAACACACTCTACCCTTTCTCAAATACAAAGTTTTAATCATCTTTCTTATAAGTTCCCTTATTTTCTAGGGGTGCTACCAATGCATAGTGTATACATTATCACTAAAAAAATAGAAACATAGATGATGATGGCAGAAAAAGACTGATGGTCCATCAGGTCTGCCTGCTATCCTATCATACCCTGGTACCTGTTGTCCCTGTGGGTTTTGCTTATCTAGTTCTCCCTATTGTTCTTTGTGTTTCCACCTCCCTCATCCCTCTGAGTAGCTACTATACCCTTGGTTATGTCCCTGCCCTGTTTGAGGCTGTTCGTGGTTTTTGCACCCACTACCTCTGCCAGCAGACCATTCCATGACTCCACCACTCTTTTTATAAAATAATACTTCCTTACATCCTTTTCTAAACCTTCCCCCTTTAACCTCCATTCAAGTCATAACCCCATGTCATATCTTCTCTGTTCCTGGCAAATAGCTCTTCACAGTACACCTTATTTATTCCTTTGAAGAACTTGAAGATCTCTATCATGTCCTCCCTCTCTTGCCTGGTTTTGAGTGAATACATATTCAGCGCCTTTTGTTCATCCTCATAGAATCTGTTCTCCTGGTCCTGAATCTTCTTGGTCACCCTACATTTTTATGATTCCTAGCCTGAGGCTGTCCCTGTCCTTTTTCAGGTGTGGACTCCAGAACTGGGCAGAGTATTCCAGGTGTGGCTTCACCAGTGACCTATACAGAGGTAACACTGCCACCTGTTTCCTACTATTGAACCCTCTCCCAATGCTCACTAGTATCCTGTTATCATTTCTGAAGGCTTTGTTACATTGGCTGGTTTGTTTGACAATGAATCCTAGGTTCCTTTCCTCTAATGTTGTGCCCAGCTGAAACCCCTCCCACACAATACTTTATTCTGGGTTTTTTATTCCCTAAGTGTGTCACTCTCCACTTCCTAGCTTTGAATTTCAGTTGCCATACTTTGGAACAATTTTCCAGCCTCTGCAGATCTCTCTTACTCCTCCATGTTATCAACTCTACCACATATTTTGTTTTTTTAAATTGTCGTTTTTTCTTCCTTCCTACACCAGAGCCCCGCTCAGTTGGGAGATGCCAAGGGAATTACCCACTGCTGCCTTATCTGGATCCCTGGAAGCCCCCATGGAGCCATGGCTATACCCCCAGGTGGGTACAAGGTAGGGCCTGTACACCCCAATCAATCAACTTCACGTCAGTTCCTCTGGTGGTCAGGGCAGGCAGCAGCCATTAGGGTCCATACCCGGCACTCATTTCCCTTGGCACTCTGGTGTCTGTTTTCCCTGTTCTAAGAGAGTTGCTACACCCTGACATCAAGGCGTCTCCACCGATGTCCTCATTCCCGACCCCCTCTGTGTGCTCGAGCTCTTGCTGTGCCTCTGGCTACCACCAGAGTCCAGTCAAGTGCTGAGTCAGAACCCCCCTCCCTCCTGGGAGAGGAAAGCTGTCCTCCTGGACACTTTATCCTCTCCTACCCAGCCAGCTCTTGATGGCCCAGGCTCATTCCTGAACCCGGGTCACCAGCATGGTGCAGGGTGTGGCATCCAGTGCCTCAACCCTCAGCGCCACTGGGCCGGCCCAGCTCTACCACATATTTTAGTACCATCTGCAAATAGACAAAATCTGCCCTGGACTGCCTCTCCCATGTCACTGATAAACATATTGAAGAGGACTGGACCCAAGACAGGTCTATGTGATACTCCACTGGTGACCTCTCTTTCCACTGATCTAACCTCATTCATTGCAGTTCTCTGTTGCATCCCCCCAAAGCCAACTCCCTACCCACCCTACTATTTCCATAACTGTTCCCATATCCCTATCTTCTTTGGCAGTCTTTGGTGTGTCGTTGAGTTAAATGTCTTGATGAAGTCGAAGTGGAGGCTATCCCATTATCTGGTGACTGATTATTGGTGCAGTGATGTTTTCACAGGAATGTTGCTGCAGACTTGTTGGGCAAGTTTGATTTTTTGGGGGTCTGTGTTTTGACTGTGAGCACTTTTACAGTGTAGTGTTTCTAGGGTGTTGCTGAATGTTGTAGTTATGGCATGTGTGTGTCTCTCTGCTGTGATTGAACTGGCACGAGTCTCTGTTGCTGCTGCAGGTGTTGTGTGTTAGTGTGTGTGGAGTGTCTTATTTAGTCTAGTGTGTTCTGGGTGTCTTCATGCAGTGCCGTGTGTTGCTGTGCCATCTGTGCACTTGTTGTACCATGCTTAGGATCCTGTTTGGTGGTGCTCTAAACTGTTGTGCCACAATGTTCGTGGAGTATCCTGAGAGCTTGCAGGGGAATTTGCTGCTTGCTCATGATGGGTTTGTCTATGAGAAGGAGTGCTGCCATGGGGAAATGACTTACTGGAAATGTGTCGAGTACCACAGTGGGAAGTGTATGGCAAGGGCCCATACAGCTGGTCAACATACTGTTACTGTTGTTGGCACCCACAGTCATGTGCCTGATAATTCTGGCATAGCTGTACGCAAGCTGTGGGTGAATATTAAGCAGACAGCTTTATCAAGCAGTGAATCCTCCCAACAAGTGGTTGCTGTTTGCTGTAGCTCATTGCCCGCATCAGTCAGTGGAAGTCTGCCATGCCTGGACTACCTCAAACGTACTGTGTAGCATGGTAGGAGAGGTGTTCATAGAGCTCCCTGTCAACCTATGTCCCTGTCAGATTTGGTTTTGGCAAAGGAGTACCATCTCAGTCAGAGAGGTGAGGAGCTTTTGCTGTATGACTCTGCATCTGGTCTCAACAGGTCTCTGATCTTTTCAACCAAGGCTAATCTGGACTACATGGAGAGGTGCAGTGATTGGTATGCTGATGGAACCTTTAAGCGCTGTACTCCTCTATTTAGAAAGCTGTATACCACCCATGGAATACAATTTTCTTTTGTGATTCTCACAGTTTATATTCTTATGGCAAGCAGAACCACTGTGGCTTATGCGGCTGTGTTTCGTAAACTCCTGGAACTGAACCCTGCTTTGCAGCCATGCTCCATCATGCTGGACTTTGAGACAGCTGTTTATAAGGTTTTTCAGGTAGTCTTTCCTGATGCTGAATTGCGTGGCTGCTCCTTCCATCTATGCCAATCAGTTTGGCAGATAGTTCAGCAGATGCCCTAAGTATAGTGCTTATACACAGAGGAGGAAGACTTTGCTTTGAATGCGTGACTTTTGCCAGCTCTGGCATTTGTGCCAGCATCAGATGTGGTACGAGTGTTTGAGGAATTCAGAGGTTGGGACTTCTTTGTCAGAAATGATGAATTGTTATCTCCTTTACTGGATTATTAAGAAGACACATGGTTGGGTCGACCATCAAGAGTGGTGTCAAATGGAAACCTTTATTTCCAGTGGAGTTTTGGAATTGTTTTACCACTGCCCATTCTGGACTGCCTCAGACCATAAACATTGTGGAGGACTGGCACAGAGCTTTCAATTCCTTGCTTGGGGCAGCTCATCCAAGTCTTTGGAATTTTATTGATGATTTATGCTCTGAACAACAGATGAATTAAATTAAAATACAACAGTTTGTTTCGGGTACATGGGTTGCCTCCTCTAAACTGTGGTATAAAGATTGCAGCCAGAGACTAATGGATATTGTAGAAATAAGATGCAAATTCTGTCAGATTACCTCACTGGGATAGTCGAACTTCCAGTTGCAGGTGTAAAGCTTGCTGTCTTTCTCTTTTCTTTAACTGCTATTGGAAGCCTGTTATGAATGCAACTGCTGTATATACTGTTATTTATGCCCATAGTAAACTTAAAAGACACAGCATCTGTGCCTCCTGTAGTTCTTTCCCTTGATGTTTTGTGCCTCTCTTAACATGCCACAACTTGGAGTTTGTTATATTAATTAGTGGAGGGGGGGGGAGGGAGCAAAGCATTCCTAGGTGTATATGTCCTTTTCTGCATATGTAGTTGGTCAGCGATTAATTTTTTGATGTTTTCCCTGTTTTCTGTACTAGTTCGTCCTAATGGATGGTGCTGCAACTGCCAGATGGCAGAATGTCAGGACACCATAGGTGCTGTCGGAGCATTACTTGTGCTCTCTTTTACATCACAAACTTGATTGTCACTGCAGCATGGGTGAACAAAAAAAGAAAAGACTAGTAGCACCAGATAAAAGCACTACAGTGCTTGTAACTATGTAATTACAAACAAACAATGGAAAAACCAGCACCTGTAGTAAAGAGTCAAAGAAACAAGTGGTACTGTGTAAAAAAACATGTCTAATAAATAATCAGCTATTGTCAGAACACACTGGAGATGGTCCAAGAAACAAGCAGTACTGTGTAAAAAAACATATTTAATAAATAAGCAGCTGTTGTCAGAACATATTTGTTTAACAAATAAGCAGCTATTGTCAGTAATGAATTTTTTGATGTTTTTGGTTTTCTATACTAGTTCGTCCTAATGAACGGTGCTGCAACTGCCAGATGGCAGAATGTCAGGGCTCCATAGGTGCTGTCGGTGCATTGCTTGTGCTCTCTTTTACATCACAAACTTGATTGTCACTGCAGCACGGGTGAACCAAGTAGAGAAAAACTGCTGTGTGCTCCTAGTCAACTTCCCTGGTTATCCAGTCAAAAGTACTATCAGGTTCATCTGACAAGACCACCCTGCCATGGTCCTGCTGCTTACAATCCTGAAGTCAATTTTCTCCAGGTGTTCCACTGTGTCTTCTTTGACAAGTGTCACCATCAGTTTCCGTACCACAAAGTTAAGATTGATGGGTTTAAAGTTTCCCAGCAGCTCTTTGTTCCTCCTTGTGCTGCAGAACTACATCTACCATTCTCTCATCCTGGAAATCACCCATTGCTGCAAAGAGCTATTGAACATCCTATCCAGGGGTTCGGCTAACACTGATGCCAGTTCACTTAGTACGCTCAGATGCATTACATCCAGCCCCAGGACCTTGTTTACCTTGAGGGCTGCTAACCTTTATCTGACTCCTTTGCTAGTATATTTCTGCAGCCTCATTTCAAGGACCTCTTTATCAGCTGCCTTTATCTTACTCCCTGGCAAGGGGCCAGTGTTCTCCCTAGTGAATACCTAGCAGAAGTAGTCATTCAGCATGACTACTTTCTGCCCTGTCTTCCTCTATTACCCTACCCCCCCTTTAGTCTGACAATTCCTCCTCCTGTCTTTCTTTTTTTGCTTATGTATCTAAAAAATGTTTTCTCCTTCCCATGACCTCTCCGCAATATGTAGTTCTGTGTCTGCCAGTGCAGTCTTGACTGCTGTCTTGGCCTCTCTAGTTTTTTCCCCAACACTGGTCTCATTCTTCGTTACTGTTTTTTTTTTTTTGCCATCCATTATTTATCTCCTCGGCCAAGACAAGCTGGGCTCCCCTCAGCTGTGCCTGCCAAACCGCCACCATCGTACACCTCCCTGGTACTCAGCTGGAAGCCTGGTTCCCCCATGGATTGCCTCCCATGGCAGGGAGGAGGGTCATCCTTCCCCCAAAGTCACAATCCAGACACCAGCCTCCAGCGGTCTGGTGGTGTGGTGAGCAGGGATTGGCTGGCAGGCATTATTCATGCCTGTTCTGCCATTATTTTTCGTCCTTCATTTAGGTCCCTTCCCCAGTGCTGGGATGTGCTCATAAGCGTGCATGCATGGAGGTACATGCATGACACAGAGTCCTGTAGCACTCCCTTCTTCTGCCCTTCCCGACCCACACTGACATTTGGCCTCCGCTAGTTGGCTGTCATTTGGCAGATCATGCAGATTCTCTCCCCCCAGAGAGGAGAGGAGAGCAGCTGTAGGGCATTCAGTTCTCTCCCACCCCAACAAACCCCCAGCAACCCATGCCTGTTGACAAACACAGGTCGCCAGCATGGCAGGAGGTAAGGGGCTTGCAGTGCCTCAGTCCTCCACACCACTGAGCCAGCTCCCTGTTTTTCTTTTATCTTAGAAAGGCTTTCTCTTTGGCCCTCACTACCTTCTTGACCTTTTCAGAGAACCAAATTGATCTGTTATACTGATTTCTCTTGATAACTGCTCTTGTACATCTTTTCATTGCCTCAAGAATGAACCCCTTTTATAACCCCCATCTTTCTTGCATTCCCTTAATACTGGTTACTCCAGAAAACCTGTCAAGGACTTATTCCCTCATTTGGTTGAAGTCCAACCTTCTAAAGTCTAGTGCTTCAGCCTTAGATGAGGACTTACTGCTGCTCAGGACCAACTTGAACCTTGAAGTGTTGTGGTCACTTGATCCCACTGGTTCCTCAACCTGCACTCTAATCTACTCTTCCCAAGTTGGTGAGTACCACATCAGGAATGGAAGATTATTTAGTGAGATCCAAACTGCTGCACCATATGCAGTCCTGCAAAGTTTCAAGCTGGGCCTAGCTTCTGGTGCTCCTGGCTGCTGGGATGTCTCGTTTGATATCTGGCAGGTTGAGATCCCCTACTATTACAACCTCCTCTTTAGTACCCCTTTCCTACTTCTACTCCTAGTTCCTTATCTCTCCTCTTCCTGCCTTGGTGGCTTGTAAACTGCCCCCATATGACATTTTCTACCTAATAACTCTGTGAGCTTTACCCACAGTTATTAGACCTCCACTTTTCCTCAAATGGATACATTCTCTACTGCCTCTATTCCTTCCCTGACTTAAATGGCCACAAAGGAAGAAATAAGTGGCCAGAATTCTGTGGTATCCGTAAAGTGCAAATTTGCCAAATTTATGATGTTTTGACTGGCAAAGTTGCTATTTTTTTCAATCACCTGACAGAAATTCACTCTTGAAGTGGTAACTTCACTGAAGAAAATGCCCACTTTGTGGTAAAAATTTCACAATTTTGGTGACGTTGAAGTTCCTAGCATCCGTGGAAGCATCACGATTTTGGCTACTTTGCAGAAACTTCACTAGTAAAGTTTTAATTTACATCTCTAATGGCCACCCCCTACCCATCCCTCTATCTCACTTTATAAGGTGTACCCAGGGACCAACAGATTCCAGTCATTGTTCTTATTAGCCAAAGTTTCTGTAACAGCCACTAGATCTGGCCCAGTGTCTGCCACCAGTGCCTGGCACTCACTAATTCTAAAATTCAGACTCCTGGCATTGAGGCACTCCACCCTCCAACTTGAACTTCCACCTCATTACTTTTTGACTGACTTCCCTTATAACATTTCCCTGGTATCCATGGTGCCATGTGTTTTTCCTTACTTGATAGTCTGTTTGGTCTACACTCCCTAGTCCCCTGAACTCATTCCACTCTACTACTACTTCTTGTACTCCTAGCCCCCATCCTAGGGGTAGTTCTGGCTAGGTTTCTCACTTCACATGCTGTACCTCAGCTGTGGAATCCCTAGCCCCAGCCTCCCCTGCAGCTAGTTTAATTGTCTGCCAATGTGTATGTCAAACCTCTGCCCTAATGCACAAATCCCCTCTCTTGTTAGATGAAGGCTGTCACCTTTAAAGTGTCTACTGTCCCTGAAGCTCCCCCGGTCCCCTACAAAGTGATACCCCTGTTCCTGACACCATTTTGTAACCACTCATTGAACTCCTTGATCTCCTCCTTCATCACTCCAACCTGCCCCTTCTCTCCATCCCGAATAGGAAGGATCTCAGAAATGGCCAAGAAAGCTGAGTGTTCAACAATCTGTCCCCCAGTCTCTTAAAGTCTGACTTCACTGTCTCCACAGGCTGGTTCACCAGAACATTGGTGTGATGCTTGGCCAGCTAGTTATGGTTATTGTATGATATTGGTATCATAAATAAATGGCCAGTGTATGAAATGTCAGTCTGTGAGATCTGACCCTTTAAATTACAAGGTGGCAGCAGCTGAAACCAGGATGCAATTAAACAGACCAGAAGGAAACAGTTAATTGGAACATCCTTCTAGAAAGACAGTTTATGGCTCTCATCACCTGCTGCTGCTTTTGAAGTTAGAACTTAAATATGAATTTTATTACATCAGGAAAGGACGTCATTTAGCTGATTCCTGTTGGCTATCTCACACCTGGGTGATGGACTGCAGGGTTGTAAACCTCAAAGGAACTGGTTGATCAAAGACTCATAATTTGGGAAATGGGTTTTTACTGATGTTTACATTATTTAAATACCTCCTGGTAGGAAATCATGTTTGTAATTTTATATTCAAAAAGGAGGAGCCAGATGACTCACAGAAGGGGTGTGGAGACACAGAGTTTAAACTGATACTTGTGTCTGAAATGTATGTTATATTTTGGAACTCTGAGAGAAAAAGAGTTCTCTGATCTAACTAAAAGCACTTCTAGAAGTAAACCTTAGATAGCAAAAATCTAAATGTATTGTGGTAGGAGTTTTGCTTTGTAATTTTTCTTGTTCTTTTATGTGATTGTGATGCTCTTTGATATTTGTTCTGTATTTTATCTTACTGTTTTTACCCATTTTTTAGTAAACATTTTCTTTAAGATACTGCCTGGGTCTCCTCAGTCATTTTTTGCATGCTATTGCTGAACGGATATTAAAGTCTGACAACTGTTCAAGGGCTTGATGGTGTTACTAAGCTTGGTAAAAGGTAAGAATATACCTAAGGTTTCTTATAGAGTTTTAAGGGTTCATTTGGGATTCCTGGTTAGGTGCCCTTAGGCAAAAGATATATTGCATCCCCCCGAAGAGAATATTATCTGTGCCTGTACATTTGGGTATGCTAGCATAAGGTTCACTGTTTGACCCCATGAATTTGAGACTAAAGGTGATTCAGACCCAAAAGCAAACAGGAGGGTTACCCTGTCTGTTACCTGTTCACACTATTGCACTTGGAGATTGGCACTGTGGGAGAAGAGGGCCTGACCTGTGGAGTGGTTTGTGATAATTGGTACTAAGGTGTGCCAGCACTCTCTGCTCCTTCCCTCCTCCACTATTTATTTTATTTTTTATTTTATTCTTTGGTAACTGGGTAAGGCCCAGGCACAGGGAGGTAAATACAGTGACCTGCTCAGAGTCTAACAGTATGCAAGTGGAAGTTAAGGGAATCAAACTCAGGTTTGTTGGATGTACCAACCTTATTCATAGCTTGTCACTCTATCCTCTAGGCCATACTAACTATCTTCCCCCAATCCTGGATTCCTGTTGATCTAGGCAAGCATATGACTTGTCAATGGAGACAGCCAAGCATCTCCCAATCATGAAACAAATACAGATATAGCAATCTTAACCAGTGGTGTAGTGCTTAATTTAGAAGTGAGGGGTCTCCGACCATGAACCATGATTCCTCCCCCCTCCAAAAAACAATAGACCAGGGATCTGGAGGCCACATAGGCTCCCAGAAGCTATCAGGTTTTAGATGCATTCAGGTACATTTTGAGGTCATTCTGACACTATTTGGCTGCTTTAAAGCCTTCCTTTGACTTGTTACAAACAAATATCCCTAGCAAAATAAAGTGCTTTTATCTACTTTAAATAAAACTGTCATAAGTAAAGCAACGTCTTGATCAGTATTTAGAAACAGAAACTGCATATACCTCTCATGCAAACAAGCATTTGTCAATGCAGTGTTTCCTTGCATGGTTTATGTGGCAGGTGTGTATTGTGTTAGTTGAACTTCTAGTGGGAGGAAAAGCCTGCCTGAACTACTGTATGTTTAGACAAGCTGTCATATTCAGGACAGCATTTGAATACAGAAACTTGGGTAATAAGAAGGCTGTGTTGAAAATGTGGGGTGCATCACTGGCCCAGTGGTGCTGAGGGTTGACTCACCGGACGCCACACCTCACGCCATGCTGGCGACCCGTATTTGGGAGTGAGCGCAGGCCAGTGAGGGTCAGCAGGGGAGGAAAAGGATTGAGCATCCCAGGGATAGCTCTTCTTTTCCAGGGAGAGGGGCAACCAGTTGTCGGTGCATGCCTGGCCCCTAGTGGCAGCTGGGGTCTGGCACACTGATGCTGCAGACATCAGGTCAGAGGCAGGGAAGACACCTGGTGGGCTGTGTTCATGGGAGCGTGCACGGCACCGTTGACAGCATCCTTGCACAGTCCACCCCTGGAGGAGAAACCAGAAGGAAAAAACTCACAGTGGATGATGGAGGGAGCTGGCAGGTCCTGCACCGACCACTATACAGGATCCCGTCTTGGCCCTCCACCAACCCCACCAGGGGATAAGCCCTGCAGTAGCTGGTTGGTGCCAGCTGGTGAACATCGGGGGGGCGGGGAGCAGCTGGGGCTCCCTCCTGATAGAGAGGGCCATGGAGCAGGAGTACAAATAATTAAAAAATATGTGGGGTGCATATATTTAACATTTCCTCAGTTACCAGCATGCATACCGAAACTGCAACAAGTGGCCATAACTTTGTCATTTTTTCACATTTTGACCCTAAATGTTGAACATAGTCTTCTTATCACCCCACCTCAAGAACCCTGTGAGTGAACATTTTCAAATCTGTGAGAAAGCGTTATTCACGCCACAGATGTGAAAACACATTATGGGCAGGATGTGAAAAATGACAGCTGTACTGGTCATGAGGTGGTGTGATAAAAGGCTACATTGAGAATTTAGAGTGAAAATATTTAAAATGACCAAAGTTACATGCGTGCATAGAAAAGAATGACCACGTGTAACTCGCCCATTCTTTGGAGTTGTTTAGCCAAGTTTTCCACATGGTCTTTTTGGGACCCAACCGCTTGAAGAGTGCCACTGTCATTTCATTCACTTATCCCAAAAGGTGATTTTGCAGAGCGACTGTGCCATTCTGCACCACGGGTGTGAAAACACATTTCAGGCAGGATGTGAAAAATGACAGCTATACTGTTCATAGGGAGGTATGAAAAAAATGGCAATGTTGAAAATCTGGAGTGAAAATGTTAAAAATTGGCGAAGCTACATGCGTAGAAACTGTACAATGCACACTGATAATGCAGTCATTTTTTGGAATTTTTTCACTTAATTTGCAACACGGGCTTTTTGAGATCCCACCTTATGAACAGTGGCACTGTTGTTTCATTAATCGGTCCCAAAAGGTGATTCCGCAGGCGACGCTAAATCACCTTTCAGGACCAAGTAACAAAAATGACAGTGTTTATGAGATGGGTCCCAAGAACCCCATGTTGAAAATCTGGGGCCAAAATTCCTAAAAATGGTTGAGATATTAACCTAAGTTGAAAACCCCAATGGCTGCCATTATACAGCACTACCATTGATTCTTCAGTTTGCCGATCGGTTTGAAGAGTACAGACATGTCCTGGTACTCAGAAGATGACAGTACTGACTTCAGGAGGCAAGTCTGGGGTAAGGGGGTAAGGGAGGTGGGTGCTC
Organism: Neoceratodus forsteri; assembly: GCA_016271365.2. NCBI lineage: Eukaryota > Metazoa > Chordata > Ceratodontiformes > Ceratodontidae > Neoceratodus > Neoceratodus forsteri. The sequence continues at coordinate 716,524,351 of CM028132.1, read as the reverse complement.
AGTGGGAGGGTGGGGATGGGGAGGATGGACTGGGAGATGACGAAGGACCATTTTGTTTTCTACAGGTTAAAAAAAAGATAGATCAGGTGACGGTTTTCTTTATTTACAGCTACAAAAAAAAATTGGGGCACACTGGGGTGTGCTCCCAGTGTGCCACATGAGTTGGAGGAGTACATGATGCCGACATGGGGATTGGGCACCCCGATGCCAGCATGGGAACAAAGAGTGTGGGGTGGGCAGCACACAGTGGGAGGGAGCGGGAGGGTTAGGTTGGATTCCCGGGGCTGGGATGGGCACAGGGAGGACAGCGGCAGTGGGAGGCAACAGGAAGGTTTAATGAAAGATGCTGGCCAGTGTGGGGGAACAGAGGGTGTGGGGTGGACTGCAGCAGTGGGAGGCAGTGGGATAGTTTAATGAAAGATGCTGGCCAGTGGGGTAACGGAAGGTGTGGGGAGGACAGCAGCAGTGGAAGGCAGCAGGAGGCAGCTGGATGGTTTAATGAAAGATGCAGGCCGGTGGGGGAACAGAGGGTGTGGGGCAGATTGCAGCAGTGGGAGGCAGCAGGAGGGTTTAATGAAAGATGCCAGGCCAGTGGGATAATGGAGGGTGCAGGGAGGACAGAAGCAGTAGGAGGCAGCAGGAGGGTTTAATGAAAGTCGTAACATGATTAATGTTTACATGCTGGGCTGGTGGGGGAATGGAGGTTGTACGCGGGGTGGACTGCAGCAGTGGGAGGGTCTGCAGATTTGCCACGCCAGCTATGCAAATGAGAGAAATGAAGCGCACTCTCTCATTGGTGCAATTGATTTCTCTCAAGTGCAGGCCAGCTCCCCGCTGTGAAATTCCGATGGCCGTCACACTCGTCTTCAGTGGTCATTGGTGTGTCAGGGTCACACCCATTGTACAGTGCTCTGCATTGGACTCATCCCTGACACACCTCTCAAATGCGGTACTGTCCCAAGGTGTTTCTTGTACAAGCACAAGGAAACACAAAAATGCTGCCATAAGATTTTCACATTGGTAAACATATTACACATAGGGTTTAACTCTGTAGTTTACACATGCTCAGGGGCAATTCTACCATTTGAATACATTAGGGTCTTGAGCCCAATACTGAGATCCCCAACAAGATGCAGGGAGGGCCTCAAACAACTGGTACAACAACCCACAAGAGAATACGATAAGGAGCCAGAAGAACTGTGTCACCCTGGAAACAGGAAATGGGACAGCCATATGAACTGGTATTGTCTACAGGTCCCCAGACCAGGAGAGGACATAGACATATTATTGTTTGAAGATATACAAAACATGACAGCTAAAGGGGGGTTCAGATAATGGGAGATTTCAACATGCCAGATACAGATTAGTCAATACCAGCAGGAACATCTGCCAGAACTAGACACATGGTGGATTCTCTGCAGGGGGAGAGCCTCAAACAACTGGTACAACAACCTACAAGAGACAAGGCTATCCTAGATCTAGTACTGACTAACAGGGAAAGGATCACAGATCTCCAGGTAGAAGGTCACCTGGGGACCAGTGACTATCACATGGTATGGTTCAATTTGGCCACTAGAACTAAATCATCCCATTCCAAGGCAAAAATATGAGACTTCAGAGGAGCTGATTTTGATAAGATGGCCAACAGAGTTAAGCTAGCCCTGGAAAAAAGAAATACAGGTGAGGGGGTAAAGGCAAAGTGGGCAAGCATTAAGGATGCAATACATGAAGCAACATCCCATTGTGTTAGAGAGAAAAGGAAGTGCAAAAGAAGGAAACCACTTTGGTTCTCAAAAACAGTAGCAGAAAAGGTCAGAGCCAAAAGGCTGGCCTTCAGGAAATATAAGGGAATGCAGCGGGATGAAGATAGGGAGGCATACCAAACTTCCCTAAGGTAAGCAGGGAAGACAGTATGGCAGACAAAGGCCCAAACTGAGGAAACACTAGCACAAACAGTAAAAGAAGGTGACAAGACTTTCCATAGCTACATTAGTGAAAGGAGAAAGTCCAGAGAGGGTATTGCTAAGATCAAAGGAGATAAGGGGGCCTGTGAGGAGGAGGAGGACCACGTAAAGGCATCTATCCTAAATAGATACTTTTGCTCAGTATTTACTGATGAGAAGGTAGGCAGGGCCCACAGCTCAGCACCATGGGCATGGGGAGGGAGGTGTGCACTAGTCCCTTCACCAAAGAAAGGGTTCTACAAGAGCTCAATAAGCTCAGGGTGGACAAGGCAATGGGACCTGATGGCATACATCCCAGGGTACTAAAGGAGCTAAGGGTGGAACTAGCAGAGCCATTATCCGAACTGTTTAGTGAGTCTGTGAGCACAGGAGAAGTCCCAGAAGACTGGACAAGGGCTCAGGGATCCTGCTGCACAAGAGTGGTAGCAGGGAGGAGGCAAGGAACTACAGACTAGTCAGTCTTACCTCAGTAGTGGGCAAGATTATGGAGGCACTCCTAAAGGAAAGGATTGTGCAAACATCTGGAATCCATAGGAGCACAGGATTCAAGACAGCATGGATTTACAAAAGGATGGTCCTGTCAAGCTAATCTCATAGATTTCTTTGACTGGGTAACCAGAGTGCTGAACCAAGGGGGAGCGACTGATGTCACCTACCTTGACTTCAGCAAAGCTTTCGATACTGTTCCACATAGAAAATTGATTAATAAGCTGGGTAGGCTTGTGGTGAGTAAAAGGTTGGTCAACTGGGTGGCAAACAGGTTGACGGGCAGAAAACAGAGAGTGGTGGTAAATGGTATACAGTCAGAAGGGATGCAAGTCACAAGTGGGGTACCTCAGGGATCAGTTCTGGGGCCAGTCCTCTTCAATGTCTTCATCAGTGACATTGCAGATGGACTGGAGGGTAAGGTTTGTCTGTTTGCAGATGACACCAAGATCTGCAACAGAGCAGATGATCCAGATGGGGTTGGCAGAATGAGAAGAGATCCGGATAAACTAGCAAAATGGTCAGAAGAGTGGCAACTGGGGTTTAATGCAAAGAAGTGCAAGATCATGTACAAAAGGAAGTGAAACCCTGAAGTCACCTATAGGCTGGGAGGGGAGCTGCTGGCAGTCACAAGGGAAGAAAGAGACTTGGGCATCATCATCATAGATGACCTGAAATCATTCAAGCAGACCACTACTGCAGCAAGTAAGGCTAAGGGGATGTTGGGGTGTATTAGTAGGGGTATCACAAGTCAGAAGAGGGAGGTAATAATCCCTCTTTACAAAACACTGGTTAGGCCCTATCTGGAATACTGCATGCAGTACTGGAGGCCACACCTTCACAAGGATATTAACCAAATTGAGGCAGTCCAGAGAAGGGCAACCAAAATGGTGCAGGGACTGCATCAGAAAACATATAAGAACAGATTAATGGAGCTCAATATGTATACCCTAGAGCAAAGGAGGGAGAGAGGCGATATAATCGAAACATTCAAACACCTTAAAGGCATTAACAAGGTGAAAGAGTCTAACATATTTCAATAGAAGAAAAATAGCAGGACAAGAGGACACAGCATGAGATTAGAGGAAGGCTGATTAAGGGGTAATGAGAGGAAGTTCTTTTTCACAGAAAGCGTGGTGGATGCACGGAACGGCCTACCTCAGGAAGTGGTGGATATGAATACAGTGCAGGGCATCAAACAGGCATGGGATAGGCATAAGGGAGCAATACAGATGAGTATGAATAGATGAGCCATTTGACAGCACAAAGGCTAATGGCACATTTATAAGGTAGAAAAAGAAATGGGCAGACTGGATGGGCCTTGCGGTCCTTATCTGCCATCAACTTCTATGTTTCAATGTAAATAAGGCAGGGTCTGGGTGCCACCAGGCCCAGAAGCTTTGGTGGTTTTGATGATCTCTGGTACATTCTGAGACATATTCTATAGCCCTTACGTCACAAACCACAAACATAGCCCCCCCCCCCAATTTCAGTCAACACTATGCAGTTAGTGATCCCATTAGATTCAAAACACTTTATGTTAAAACATGCACACATACTGCCAGACAGCAGGTTCACTAACCCCCTACAAGACATCCATCATTATGGTTGCTCCCACAATATGCCAGGCATAACAGTCGCACTCCTAATGCTCCAGCACCTACATCACGTCAGGAAAAGTACAGTTACGTAAGAACCTGCCGTAACAGTAGATCTTCAAAGGGAGCTCTTGCAGCAGGTAACACCATTAGGACTATGCCGCCAGGCACTAGGACCCCACAGAAAACTTTTAGCTAGCAGTCAAAGGTGGGGGCCTGCCCCCTGACGTCGGCCCTGCCCCGATGAACCCTATGGGATAAAGGGGGCTGTCCCCTGGCACCACCTCAGTTCACCTGCCAGAGACCCGGCTGATGATTGGGATGGGGAACTGAGGAGGATCTCCCATCCCCCAGAGAGAAGTACAATTACAATACCCCTGGGGCAGGTGGGAGGGAAAACCACATGCTGCAAGAGCTCCTCTCGAAGATTTATTTTATTTATTTTTTATTTAATTCTTGGATTACAAGTACCTTTGAGTCAAGGCTCTTTTACAAAGGTTCCACGTCAGACTGAGCACAGCAAAACAATGTTACAACAGTACATGGTACAACAGAAATGTAAGCGGTACAGCAGAAAGTTTGGCAGAGATAACAGGTTACTCAGGTTTACAAGCAGTTTCTAGTGGTGGATGTCAACAACAGGAACATGAACAGTAATCACTTGCAGGTTTAGCAGTTTCGCAATCAGATACAAGAGCAGATGCATACATTTTTGGTAGAGCCTCAGCATTTTTGATCATTGGTGTGCAACAGTATTACAAGATGTGGTCAGGACACAGGGGGGTATAAGCTGCCGAAAGGCATTGTCAATATATAGAGAAGTGCAGGCAAAGGGTTTGTGGGGGAAGAAATGGTGGAGGAGGAGGAGAGAGGTGGAAAGTGCTTGTTGAGATGCTGGGGTAAGGCAGAGGTGGCAATTAGGTTGGCAGGGCGTGGCAGTCACAGGTACTGGAGGCGGAGAGAGAGAGAGAGATGGAGCCTAGTTTTGAAGGGACCAAGCTTGGTGCTAAAGGAGATTTCCCTGTTGAGATTATTTAACCAGTATGGTGCCCTGTAGGTAAATGATCATTGGCCCATCGAGGTATGGCATCTAGGAATCAGCAGCAGTTGAGAGTCAGATCCCCTGGTATGATGGAGGTTTCGACTAGGGCTGAGGAGGGCTTGGACACCAGGGGGAGCAAGTTCCAGGGTTATCTTCTTTTCCATGATGCAGCTTTGGTATTTAATCTGGTTTGATAGGTTCAGCCAGCCAGTTTGGGCGTAGAGGCCGCAGGTGTGTGTAAGGCAGTGGGCACCAGTTATGAGCCAACATGCTTTGTTCAGAGTGGTTGTGATATGTCTGAGGGCTGTTGAGGTGGCAGAGCCATAGATTAAGAGGCCATAGTCGATGACAGAGACTACTGCGCTTTGGACAGCAATCCTGAGGGCTTCAGGGGTTAGGTGCGCCCTATGCCTGTAGAGGAGACCAAGTCGCATGTTAGCCTCCTTGGCTACGCTGTCTACATGGGCTCCATAGGATAGGTTACTGTCAAGAGAAATTCTGAGATATTTAAATGAGGGTACCTCTTCAATAGGCACTCCAAGGTAATTTGTAATGGTCAGTGGATGCTGCCTGCTCTTGTTATGTGAGTTTCTGAAAAGCATGGTTTTTGTTTTTTTATAGTTAAGGATGAGTTTTTGTTTGCTGAACCAGTTCTCTATGGATGAGAACCCGAGTTGGAGCTTGTACTGTAGGGATAGTGGGTCCTTATGGGTGGCATGGATAACGGCATCATCGGCATATAGGATGAGTTGTTCCGGGCATGATTTGGGGAGGCTATTTAGAAATAGGCTGAAGAGAAGGGGCCCCAATATGGATCCCTGGGGAACTCCAGAGCGGACTGGTCATGAGTTGGAGAGGACACCTCTAATTTTCACTCTTTGCGATCTGTTCTCCAGGTAACTTTTAAACAAGGCTGTAGAGTCTGGGGAGAGCCCGGCAATTTGTAGCTGTTTCAGGAGCAGGCAGTGGTGAACGGTATCAAAGGCCTTAGTTAGGTCTATGAAGACCGAACCAGCTAGGTGGCCATTATCCAGTGAGCTGTGGATGGCTCCAGTGAATTCCAGGAGGGCTGTTATAGTGCTGTGCCCTTTTCTGAAACCATGCTGTTGGAGGCAAAGAATATTGTGATTGTCCAAATAATCTGTGAGTTGGTCAGCAACTATGCGTTCTATGACCTTGGATAATGGGGGGCAGTCTGGAGACTGGTCGGTAGTTTGCAGAGTTGGTCCGGTCTCCCGTTTTATGTATTGGTGTAACAGTGGGTGATTTCCATCTGTCAGGGAACTGACAGAGGCTGAGGGAGAAGTTGAAAATCTTGGTTAGCGGGCTAATCACCTCATCGAGAGTGAGGGACAGCAGTTTCAGGTCTAGGGTGTCCCCACTATGTCGTGTTTTTGCGATAACATTTGCAATGTACTTCCGGGCTTCTTTCATCTTGACAGTTTTGAAGTAGAAGGGAGGATGTGTAGTGGGGGGTGTAGTAGTAGCAGGTTTAGCAGGGGAGCTGCTTTCATTGAAGAAGTCGGGGGGGGGAGCACACTGCTGAGGTCCGTGAAGGCCGAGTTGAAAGTATTGGCTATAGTAGTTGGGTCGAAGGTAATTTTCCCATCTGTGACTAGCATAGTTGGGGAGGATTTTACTTGTTTTCCAGTTACTTCTTTGATGTTACGCCAGAAGGCTTTACCATTACCCCAGGTTTTGGTGAGTGCTTCCTTGTAATAGGCACTTTTTTGAAGTCAGATAGACTGTGTACAGGCATTTCGGCATGTTTGTAGCTCTGGAAGTTATCCTGAGTGCCGGATTCCTGGGCCAGGAGCCAGAGGTGGTCCCTTGCTTTTAGCTGTGCTATTAGGTAAGCGGTGAGCCACGGACTGAAGCAGGCTTTGACTTTACATTTTTTTGAAGGGTTGTAGGTGTTGGAGGCAGTGTTAAAGGTGGAAATGGAGAAATCCAGGGCTGAGTTAACATCAGATGCTCTAAAAATAGAAGACCGATCTTGTTGCCTGAGGAGCGATTTGAGTAGATGCAGCTTGCCACGAGGTAGGATTCTGCTGGTAGTGACTGTTGGGCGGGGTTTGCAGAATTTGTTTGACCATTCACAGGTGACAGGGTAATAGTCACTAAGCGAGTCTCGCAGGATGGAGATATTGTTTATCCGGGTGGGGTGGCTGGTAAGTACCCAGTCCCGGAGGGAGCTAGTTCCTGTTCTATAATTGCGTTGGGTTGGGGAGGTGACCAGTTGTGTGAGGTTTATAGAGGTAAGGTCAGGGGAGAGCCAGTTAATGTTAAAGTCACCAAGCATGATTAGCTCAGATCCAGAGGGTTGTGTATGTGCAAAGTCCAGTATGGCACTGAGTCCTTCTGCTTGCTCTTTTGGTAGGATATATACCGCAGCTACTGTGAGGACTTTTCCTTGAGCTCCTAGGAAGATACGAATGGGAAGGATCTGAGCAGATGAGTCCGGGGGGGGAGTCTAACGGATGGCCCGTGAGGGCCTCCTTAAGGTAGATGGCACATCCCCCTCCTTTTTTTGCCTTACGATCTAGCCTGAAGACATTGTAGCAGGGTAGAGTGATTGCCTGGTCCAGGATTTTCAGTGATAGCCAGCTTTCCACAATAGGCAATGACATCCGGTTTGTACTGGCAGGAGAAGATTTGTAGGGCATCAAGCTTCGGGAGAAGGCTGCAGATATTTATGGAAACTAGGGAGAGTGACCCAGAGTGTTTAACTTGGTTGTTTGGGTCATGAGAAGTTGGGCCAGGATTAGTATTGATGTTGCCTGACAGGAGGAGCAGAAGGAACAGTAGTTTCAATGTGCACCAACGCAGGACCCTGGTAGTGAGTTTCCATGTGCGCTTTGTATCGGTGAGAGAAGAAAGCTGATGGAGCTGGTCCCAGAGAGATTTCCCGTGTAACAAGAGAGGGATGGGGGCTGACATAGTAAGCGGCCAACTGTTATGCGTATCAGGACTTAGCCATTCAGGGTTTATGGGGGGTCGAGAGGGGGTGCATGGTATGGCTTGTAGAGTGCAAGGGTGGTAATGGACCAAGTCAAAGTGGTAACTGAGTGGAGGGGTGGGGTAACAAGCTGCAGGGCAAGAGCTCCTCTCGAATATCTACTGTTATGGTAAGTTCTTAGTAACTGTACTATCTTAATTTGAGGGGGAGCTCTTGCAGCAGGTAATACCATTAGGACTGAGTCCCAAGCAGTACAAGAAGAGACCCAGGTCAAATGGGTGGAGGACTGTAAAGCAAAGCTCTAGGCATGCTCAGGAGAGAAGTCCCTGGAGGACCGCTAGGCCAAAACCTGCTCTCCTTCTGGCAGAAATGTCCAGACTGTAGTGCCTAATGAAGGTATAGACCAAACTCCAAGTAGCAGCTGCACAGAGAACTGCTGCAGACACATTTCTGAGGGACACGAAACAAGTGGAGACCCCTCTGGTGGAATGACCCTTGACTGGTACCAGTAAGGGTTTGCCGTACTTCTGATGGCAGAAATCAATACAATTGACCAGCCACTTGGTCAATGTCTGCTTGGTCACAGAAGCCCCAAGTAACCTTTGGCAAAAGAGACAAACAACTTGTCTGTCTTTCTGGAGGAACGAGTATGGTCTATACAATAATGAAGAATCCTATGTATATCCAGAGTATGTAACAGGGCTCCTCTCTGTTCGAGTACACTGGGTATTAAACCAGTAGTTGAATGTCTTGATTTAAAGTAAACTCCGACACAGTCTTCGGAAGAAACTTAGAATTTGTACACAAAACCACTCTGTCCTTGTGTAAAACAAGATAAGGTTCTTTACACATCAGAGCCTGCAGCTCGGAAACCCTCCGAGTGGAAGTAATGGCAACTAAAAACAACACTTTCCGAGAGAGAAAGCAGAGCTCACAACTTGAGGCTGGTTCAAAGGGAGGTGAGGTAAGTTTTCCTAACACAAAAAGAAGGTCCTAAGAAGGAACAGGGTCCCTCCTGGGAGGTTTGATGTGCAAGATATCCCTTATAAAGGTCTTTCACAAGGCCAGTTATGCCAGAGCTTTCCCATCCTGTGGTGCGTGATAAGCTGAAAGTGCAGAGAGATGCACCTTAATGGATGAGTAGCTGAGACCCATGTCAGAAAGAGTTAGAAGGTACTCTAGCACAGATTCCACTGGACAGTGGAAGGGATCCAAGGAATGGGGGGTTGCCCACAGACAGAAACACTCCCACTTCATGGCGTATGTTGCCCTGTAGAGGGGTTTCTCGCTGCCACAAGAACCTCTGCCACCCTGGGGGACACCCAAAATCTGTCTCTGATTAGGTCTGTGGGAGCCATGCATCCAGATGCAGAGACTGAAGATTCGGATGTACTAGGGCCCCCCCACTCCAGGGAGAGCAAGTGAGTGGACAGGGGTAATGGGATCTGCGGTTCTGATGCCAATTGTTGTAGCAGCAGGAACCAGATCTGTTGAGGCCAGAAGGGCGCTACAAGAATCATGTGAGCACCTTCTGTCTGCAGTTTGAGCAGTAACTTCTGCAGAAGGGGAAAGAGAGGGAAGGCATACAGGAACTTCCCTGTCCAGGAGAGGGACAATGCATCATGCCAGAAAACACCAGGACCTTGATCTAGTGAGCAGAAATTGGGCAGTTTGGCATTGTGTGGGGACACAAAGAGGTCCAATTCTGGCTGACACCATTTTTTGATGAGGTCATCTACAACTTTCTGCAGTAGCTCCCATTCATGATTTTGAGACCGAGAGCGGCTTAGGCTGTCTGTGAGGATGTTGTGAATCCCTGGTACGTGGACCGTTGTGATTTCCAGGTTCTGATCCACTTCCCAATGCCAAACTCTCATGTCCTCTCTGCATAGGGGGTGAGAATGAGTGCCCACTTGCTTGTTGAGATAGAAGACTACTGGAGAGTTGTCCGACTGGACCAACAGGGGACCCAGGGAGAGCACCCCTTGGAAAGCCTGCAAGGCATATAGGACAGCTCTTATCTCCAGGATGTTGATATGGAGAGCACATTCTGTCAAAGTCCAAGAGCCCCTCATCTGGTGGGATGCCAGGTGCGCACCCCCCAGCCCAGCCCCGAGGTGTCGGTGGTCAGAATTTGCTGGGGGCTGGGACATTGAAATGGAACCCCGATGTTTAGCTGAGAAGGGGTGATCCACCATTCCAGAGACCGAAGAACTGCACTGGAGATTCTGATCGGGTGATCAAGATCATCTGTGCCTTGGTCCCGCTGAACTCTGAGGTGCCACTACAAGACCCTCATATTCAGGTGTGCAAGGGGAACTGTTGCAATGACTGTGGCCATGTGTCCCAGAAGTTGGAGCACTACTCTGGCCGGGACAGGATTGATAGCCATTACCCTTTGAGCAGCTGCCCGCAACCTGTTTGCTCGGTCTGAGGGGAGAAAAGCCATTCCCTAGACAGTGTCCAGAACTGTCCCTATGTGCTGCAGCCACTGGGTAGGCCAGGGAGATGACTTGGGGAGATTCAGGGTGGTGCCCAAGTTTTGAAACAGACCAAAGGTCTCCCCTATTGACCAATGCAGCTGGTCCTCTGACTAGGCTGTAAGAAGCAAGTCATCCAAGTAAGGGTAAACATAATAACCCCTTCTTCTGAGGGTTGCCGTCATTACAGCCAGGCATTTGGTAAAGACCATTGGTGCCAACGAAAGGCCAAATGGTAGCACCCTGAACTGATAGTGCTCTCCTTGAAAGGTGAAGCAGAGGTACCTCCTGCGGGATGGCAGGATCTTTACGTGCATATAAGCATCCTGCATGTCCAGGGAGAAGAGCCAGTCTCCTTGGTGGATCATGGGCAACAGTCCAGGCAGTGTCACCATCCTGATCCTTCTGTACTCGATGAAGGTGTTCAGTTGACTCAGATCAAGGATGGGATGGAGGTCCCCTGTCTTCGTTGGGACTAAGAAGAAGTGGGAATAATATCCCTTGCCGAGTTGATCAGGGGGTACCGCCTGAATTGCCCTTTTTTTGAGCAATGCCTTGATTTCTGCCCTTATAAGAGCTGCATGGGGTGAAGAGCAGTGGGAAGGAATGGGCAGGTTGTCCGGTGTATCTGAGTAAACTCCATAGCATATCCTCTTTCAATGATCTGGAGAACCCACTGATCTGTGGTAATGCTGGACCATCTGTTGAGGTAGAGGGAGAATCTCCCGGCTACTGCCTCCCCTTGAACATCCTCCGAAGGAGAGGGGGCTGGCAGGGAGTCATGCCGAGGCAGAGGGGTATGCAAGGGAGCTCTGGCATTTTTGGCACTTTTAGGGCCCTGGGAGCCTGAAGGCAGGGGAAGGCCCCTTCACTTGAAACCCCTCTTTTGTTGTTGCAGACACCTTCCTTGGTGACCTTGGTTCTTACAAAAAGGACGGTGTCTAGTGGTAGCCGGTTCTGATTTGTACATCCTATGGACATCAGAACCCACCTTTCCAGAGTCTTGCAGCCCGGTAATCAACTTTTCGTTATCAGGACCAAAGACGACCTACCCTTAAAAGGGTACATCCAGGATAGCATCCTGTAGACCCTGTCAAAACCCTGAGACCCACAGCCAGGCATGTTGCCTCATACACACCACTGTGGCTGCTGCTCTGGCAGCTGTGTCTGTCAAGTCATAAGAACTCCTTGAGACATGTTTGCCCACATCAATGCCTGATTGTATAGCGGCCATGAATTCAGATTTACTGTCTGAGTCAGGTTGAGCTTTGACTAAATCTAAGGCCTTTCCCCACAAAGATTTTTGGTACTTCACCGTATGTGCCAAAAAACTGAGTGACCTGACTGTGCAGGTGCCCAAGGAGTAGACTTTTCAGCCCATCTGGTCCAGCTTTTTTGATTCAGGGTCTGGAGGCTGGGAACTCGTGCTTAGGCTGTTGTGCCCTGCCATGTGCTGCTGATAGTACCTTGGAGTCTGCCTTTGGTTGTTCACTGAGTTGAGGCTCCCACTTGGGAGTTTTGCACAGGTGGTCCACCTTCCTAGGGACGGCTAAGGTAGTGGAGGGATGTTTCCAGGCTAATTTGGTAACATCCTGAAAGAGCTCTACAAGTGAAGGAATGACCAAAAGTTTTGGGTTGTTAGCCGCAAGGAACATGGCCAGTCGGCAACGTTCGAGGACAAGTTCCTCCATGTCCCACTGGTTGAGGGACTGAATGTGATGCATCATGTCCAGAAAGGATGGATCGTCTGGTGGACCTGGAAGAGTCCATTTTGTTGTCCCAGGAGGGCAAAGGCAACTCATCTTCAGGAGAGTAGTAGGAGGAGAAGTCCCCTGCATCTTCCTCTGAGTAAGAGTGCGGACGTCCCCAAGAGGAGGGGAATGGATGGGTGCCTCCTATGGTCACTAGAAACTGGCGACCCCCAGTCATCATCCCCAGACAATGGGTGATCTGGCATTGGAGGAGATCTTTTCAGTCTTTGAGGTGAGAGCCCCTTGGGTGGGACCAGAGGTGGCAGTGGTCTAGGGGCCAGGGATGGCTCCCATGGTCTGGGCAGCAGATCCCCTTTAATAGTATTCCACCAGGAACTGAACAAAGCCCCTACCTCTGCCAGTGGGATGACAGACTGTGCCGGCAGTGGGATGGGGACATTTGGGGGTCGTGGCGACGGCTTTTGTGGTGTGCTCAGTGCTGTCACCTTAACTTCATTCTCATTGCTCTCAGGCATCGGGTCTGATGGGACCTTCTCTGTCAGGGCAGGGTCCCCCGGAGGTTGGGCATCCAGCTTCTCAGGAGGAGGTGGAGGTGAAGAGCTTCACCCACAGTCAATAGGCCTGGGCATCTGGTCTTTAGGTATGTGACCTGTCACCTGATCTGATGCACACTCTTTTGGAGCAGACAGCCGCTTGGGTGGTGGGACCTGGTCCATGTCTGACACCAAGTTGGAAGGCCCTCTGTTCTGACGACCTTCCGAGGCAGAAGCTGCCCTTTTCTCGGGTGGAAGAGGCTTCTGATGGCAATCAGAATCCTGGCGTCTGGAGGAGTCGCCCGACCCTTTTGACCTGTTGGACAACCCTGAGGCCTTGCAGGCAGTAGAGTCTGAATTTCCACCCAAAGAAGATGTCTGTCCTTCTGGATTAGTCCCAAGAGACTGCCTGTGGGGCCTTAGAGCCAGGGACACAGGGGTGGACGAATGCCCATGGCTAGAAGACACTTTGCCTTGTGAGTGAGAAGAGGCAATTGTCTTCTTAGTGGTCACCCCGGGAAGGTCAAGAAACCTGGGAGAACAGATTCCAACCTCCTGCCAGAGGTGGAGGATGCAGATATCTTGTGAGGTGACCTAGGGTGGGATTCTGACCTGGCTCGATCCTTGTCCCTATGGTGGTGTTTCCCACCCGATCTCTTCTCTCTGGAGGAGGAGTTCCTGGCTGAAGAAAAAGAGCTGTGTCTGGACTGGGTCCTCTGCATAGCAGCCACTTGCTGTTCCAGGAGGTAGGACTTTAAAGATTTGAGACAGCAAATCCAAGTCTTCTTAGTAAATTTGTGGCAATGTGGGCAGTCGTCCGGCTTGTGGCCCAGGCTCAAGCAGATTAGGCAAGCTGAATGGCCATCTCTTGCCAGGATCTGCTTGCTGCATGTACACTTAGACTTCTGCTGCTGTGTGGATGGACAAGACATCACTGAACATGTAGAAAAGGCGGGGAAAATAAGAAAACGAACAATAACTGCACGAAGCACAAAATGGCAGTCGACAGCAATAGTGGCATCCATGGAACCAATACTAGCGGGTCTATGGTGGGAAAAGAACTGAGGTGGTGCTGGGGGACTGCCCCTTTATACCTTTGGGGATGTCGGGGCGAGGACGACATCAGGGAGTGGTCCCCCATGTTGGACTGCCAGCTAGAAGTTTTTTGTGGGGTCCTAGTGCCTGGTGGCATAATCTTAATGGTGTTAACTGCTGCAAGAGCTCCCCCTTGAACTAAGATCAGGGTAACCCATAGAGGTCACAGAACCCACCAGCCTACCTAAGTACCTGTCAAGAGAAGTAGCTCCCAGGAACAGAATACTGCCTAATAAGCAACAATCTGGGATTATAGCTCAGGAAACTTGGCTCACTGGCAGTGCCTGTGGCTCAGCACGTTAATGCACCAGGCAGTGTGGGGAACCTCACTGAAGGTCCAGAGATCTGGGCTTCAAATATTGGTACATACACATTGTGGATATCTGACCAGACATACACACACACACACACTGTGGAGATCTGACCACCCCCCCAAGACACATACACTGTGTGGATATTTACTGGTATGTCACCAAAAGCGTCCCAGCACAGCCACATTCTATGGTGCAGGCCCTAAAGGAGTAAGAAGTAACAAAGGATGTGCACTTGGGAGTTAATATTAAAGCATTTATTTGTGCCTTACATACGATTAAAGTGCATCAGTGCAAAAAATACCCTCCATGACAAACTACCCCATACTAAGGCTATATCCTTTATAGGGCTTCATATCCAATCACTGTAGCAGGAACTGATAATTCAAATGTAAGACTCATCCTGCCTCAAGTCAGCAGCAACAGCTGCAGTCCAACATTAGACAGAATCAGTGTTTTCAGAGCAGTGGTGCATGGACTGGTAGGGTTGGGGTGGCTACACTCCTCATTACTTGCTGCTGCATATCACTTTGTTGAAGTATCATTGATTGTAAGAACATATACATTCAGATCTTTAAATTTGTATTCCCTATTAGAACTGTAATAAAAGGGTACCAGTAGAATATATAAAGGATTTAAAAAATGTTAAAATTGCATAAATTGTCACCCTGCACCATTGTAAAATCCTGGATCCGATACTGCCAGTATCAGCACAAACAAAACCAATCTTGCCATTTGCAGCTCTACAAACCGCGGAGTGCACAAACATTGATAAATGTGGAAGAAACCCTGCACTCACAAGTGGAATCCTGAGGAGAAATATGCATTAAATTCCAGGCTACACAACTGCATTTTGTTGGAATAAGTATTTTAGCCCTCTGCTCCAATGTTATCCACATCACAGCATTTCAGAAATGAGTGAAATTCTGCAAACAAGTCTTTTTTGCCACTTCTGTGAAGGTCTAAACCGTTTTCTGAATAACTAGGTAAAGATAAATTGTTTTAGTTGAAAATTAAACCCTCTCTCCCCCACCCACCTCTTAGCTTAACTGCTACTGCAGCCCAGCCTCAGCAATGGGTACAGACCATGAACTGTACTTCACTGGAGGTTCCTTGTCTAGTGCATGGCAGAAGAACCCATCAGTATGCAAACCAAAACTCTGAAAGTAGAAAACAAAGAGACTGCTGACTGTATTCTCATTGTCTCTCTCTCTCTTTCCCTCTCTCCATCTCTTTTTCTCAAATGTAACTAATCATTTGAATGCCACCAATGTGCTCAGCATTTTTGCCGGTGGCGGCAGACTCAAGCTTCCTCGTTGCCATTCCTGCTGAGCCCGTTACTGTGAGTCTCCCTCACAGTATGTAGGTCTGCTTTGGCTTTCCAGTCCAGTTGTGTGCTGCAGGTAGGGTTGCCACCTGTCAGGTTTTTTACCTGGTGATCAGGTTTTCTGGGTCCCTATCAGGTAATCCGGTTTTGCTGTGTGCTGGTCAGGTTTTTGAGCCATTTTGAGTGCTCACATACTTTTGAAACAAATGTTGTCATATTATTCATTGTTTCAGCTGCATGGCCAGCTTACAAACAAGTTCTGTTGTCAATATAACCCTTTGTTTGTGAAAGCAGTCAGCCTGGGAGGTGTAAAGTATGGCCATTAACACCATTAGCACTTACTTAACCTAATCTTTTCCACTGCATCTTGTCTTTTATTGATATAACAGATGGCCTTCTAGGAGAAACAATGCATGATGAGTCATAAAAAGGGGTGGGACTAGGGGCGAAGCTTAGGATCCGGTTTTTGCCCCATCCAAAGGTGGCAACCGTAGCTGCAGGTAAGCAGCCAATGCATTTTTTTCAAAGTTGGGGAATCAGCGCATACGTAAGGATGAGCACAACCAATTGGTTGTGGGTGCGCTCACATGATGTCCAACGCTGACTGGCATATTCAACAAGGAAGCAGTGCTGAGCACACTGGCAGCATTCAAATTCATGGATTTGCACAGGGTAATTAGGACTTTGGGACAATATGAAGAAGTATGGGAGCGGTGCTCCCTTTGTTTGTGAAGTAATGGGTTGACCTCTCATGACCCCGCAGGACTACACCCCTGATCTTAACCATTGCTTATTCACAAAGTTTTAGCATAAGTTTATAGGGATGCTTGGAGGTCCCCTTATGGATATGAGTGTTGCCTCATATGTTCTTAGAGTAAGAGAACTGCAAACCAAAGATGAGTAGTTCTGGTGCCCTAAGGATGCAAGAGGCAACACTCATATCATAAGAGGCCCTCCTAGTGTCCCAATAAAGTTATTATAGATCATGGGACAGCTGTTTCTACATAACTCAAGATCACACTCTGTGCAGGTGAACTGGTGGACATCTTAGGAGATGAATGGAGGGTTGTGCCTGTCACTGTCATGGACCACAGGACTAGTGACCAGGGTGGGGAGGTAGTGGGCAGGGGGTCCTCAGCTGGTGGGTAGGGAATGTCATATGGAGTGGGGGGTGGCACTCATAGGAAAAGTGCTAGCACACCAGGAAGGCTTGTTAAACTTTGGAATCAGGCAATCAGTCTGAGTCCACTAGACACCAGGGAAGTCTGTGAAACTTTAGAACTGGGCCATCTGGAGGAGGGAGTTCACTGGACACCAGGGGTTGTTCATGTAGTTCACCCTGCTGGCACTGGGGAGAGGGAGCACAGCCTTAGCATTAAGTTAAGGCCAGGTTTTCAACAGCATTAAACAGCACCGTACACCACCAAAACCATTTATTTAGTTATTTAGGTATTTATTTATTTAAAAGTAGGTAACCTGGAAAGGCACACTGAGCCAAGTCTTGTTTCCAGCTGTGAACTGGGAGGATGGGGGGTTTACAAAAACATCAAATGGGTAGAGACACAGCTCTGTATAGTACAAAGGCAAAAAATTATATACAATAGGTGGTTTGAAACACAGCTGAAAATTAAATCAGGAGATAGAGTACATATAAATCAGGAGGCAGTATTCATTAAGCCGAAAAAAAACCAACTGATGGTAACTAACAGATGATACAGTAAGTTTCACAGAGAGGTCTTAGTTAAAAGGATTTGAATATGTTATGCATGGGTAATCCCTCGTTAGCATAGGCAGAGCGGTATAGTCAGTGTGACTACACTGCCAGGTTTGGGTGGCACTCCAGGAACTGCTGAATAAAGCACCACCCAGAGTACCAGTGCTACTCCAGATGAGTGCCACACTAGCCTTTTGAATATTGGGCTCTACTGCTTTATTGTATTTCACAGATTCTATACATTCTGCATTGGATATGGGTGATGCTGCTGCAGCATTATATAAAGTGTTCACCAAAGCTTTCAGTTTGGTTAGCCATGGTCGCCTGCTGTTGAAACTGTGGGACTTTGGTGTATCTCTTTACATTGTTAACTGGTTTTCCAGTTATTTAGAGGATAGAATGCAGAGAACTAGATTTAACAATGCCTTTTCTTCCTTTGTCAGGATTAATTGAGGAGTATCTCAGAATTCTGTTAGTTCCTTTATTGTTTAGTTTGCATATAAACAATTTACCAGATACTTGTCAATGGACAGACATAGCATTGTATGCTGGTGCTGATGGTCTGTTCTCTAGGAGCAGGGGGATTTAAATATCTAAATAATAGTCAACAGCAGGGTTTTGTGCATGTTCATAACTGGCCATTAGCTGATAAATTAGCTCTGAAAGTTAAGAAAACTAAGTTGATGTTACTTTGTGGCACAAGGAAATTTGATAAAAATGTCCCTTCCCCTTGAGAGCAGAAATTTAGATACTGAAGTTATCATAAATGTTACTACTTTTAAATATTTGAGACTGGCCCTGTCTTTTGTAGCCCATGCACATAAGTAGGTAAAAGCTGTCCAGTTTTGTTTCGTTCTTCCACAAGAAGTGCAGCACCCACCTCCAGTTGCCATACATAATATTAAAAATGTATATTCACTGTTGTGATTCAACAGTATCTGTCTCTTTTATTCAGGCTTGTTTTCAATTCCTTCATTTACATACCAAACAGACCAAAGTGGGAATGCGCTTAATTATGCTACAGCACTAGCCACAAGAACCTAATGTTTCCCTTGTTCTTTAGACAGGCTTCATCAGAGTGCTGTATCAAACTGCTAGAGCTTAATTTATGGGCATTCTAAGCATACATCACAATACATCCCTCATAATAGGAAGGTGCTTAACGTACAGGTATATTGCCACATTCATAGGCGTAGCCAGGGTTTTTTCCTGGGTGCAGAGAACCCCTCCCCCCCACGCTTGCATTGATGTTTAAAAACTTTATAGACAATGATGCAGTTTTGAACTCAGCACACATGCATTTATGCCGGCTCCACACTCCATAGACTCCCACCATGCCACCAGGACAGCTGCTGACAGGAACATTTAGGCTGTGCTTGCATTGTGGCATGCATCACGCATGCAGCATGCAGACCTGCCAACATGTTTGAGGAGGATTCAAGGTGGCGAGGCTTTGAGTGGCTTTTGGGCTCTTTTCTGGGCCTGCTGTGGGCCATGCAGCACAAAAACGATGGTAGCAATGCTCTTTCAGCTGAGTAGCTTACAGCTGTGAAGAAGAGTGAGACAGAGAAGAAAAAAAATCAGGGAATCAAAGTGGACTTTTTCTTTAACAATCAATCGTCTTGTCTGCAATTACCAACTCAGGAAAGGGGTGAGTGTCTGCAAAGTGAGGGAGATAATGTAGCAGGGAAAAAGGCTAGAAAAGCAAAAAAGTTGCAAAAAATGAGCAAGGATTTAACTGATGATGTGGGAACTATTTAATTTTTATCTGCGATAGGTTTTTTTTTTTATTTTAAAAATTGTCAACTGAACCTGAGTGGACAATCTGAGGATCATTTCGCAGCTAGTCAACCTAAAGGCTGCTGATTTTTGGCTGAACAAAATCCCAGGTAAGCTGATGCACATCTCTTCTGGTTTATAAACAAACTCATATTGGCTATTAAAGCCCTCTGTGTGCAGAGACGTCCGAGCGTGTTTTATGAGCAGTGCCAGGCTCTGCAGTCTGTACAGTTGCTGATAAGGAATGTGCCCATTGCACTTTGTAATTATCCCTAGTAATCCCAGCTGGTGGTCAGACAGCTGCAGCACAGGTAGTGTCGGATTTGTAGAATGGGGTTAATCTAACAGAGTTCAATGTTTTTATGTATCCACAGCTCTGCTTTTTGGGAGGGGAGGGGGAATATGGCATAAACAACTGAGGGCAGTTTCGTTGAAAACACTGAGAACAGCTGCTAACGTGGAAAGCTCAGCTGGAAGAGTTATTTGGGGGGGGGTGGATGAGGCCCATGCTGTTGATGTCCATTGCTATACACATGAACACCTATTTCCCCTCACAATTTTTTTGACAAATATGGGACTTTGCAGCCCTTATGACTTTGGTGAAATTGGTCTTTTAACCACTGGTGAAATGGGGCTTTGATATTTAAAGCAGCAATATTGATTAGTCAAAAAAAATCCATCAAGTTTTTGGGGGGGCAAAAATGTATTTCTGACATCCTTAGATTCATGTTCAGTTCATGCTTAGTTTTCTCAGACATTGTTAAAACAGCTTTTAGAGCTGATTTTGTAACTCTGGGGACATGCTCCCCTGTACAAATTTGAAAATATAGGCGTTAAATGACGTAGTTTAGTGCATTTATAGGAATAACTGTTGACATTGTCTAAAACACACTAAATTGCGCCATTTAATTTCTAAATGTACAAATGTTTGGAAACCCCCACACATCAAATCCTGGCTACGCCCCTGACATTATAGTACCAACAATAAACTTCATATTAATTATATACAAATCTGTAAAATTCTGAGAAAGTTATAAGGATCAGTAGAGACAATTTAGCGATAGCTTTGATAAGGTGGATTTGTGGCAGCATTATGCTCATGACATCTCAATATGGAAAGCACTCAAGAAGAGATACTGTTGTTTGTTCAATATTTGAAAAGTTCAAGCAATACATTGAAATTTATGGCCGTGGTGCACAAGCAGGAAATTGTTTTCCTAGATGTGTGTTTGTACAAGGATGGAAGGGGTGGAATAGGTACAGACGTATACACAAAACCTACAGACAAAAAATTCATTATTGTTAGCATCCAACTGACACCCCTGACACCAGGTAGAGGGGATCCCAAAATGACAGTTGATCAAAGCCAAAAGAAATTGCTCTGATCCTATGACTTATCAAGACAGGGAAAGGCAATAAGTAGAAAGATTTTTGGCAAGGGGGTGTAGCATAGAAGTAGTCAGTGAGGTAGTATAAGAAGTGAGAAAATAGAGACAGGAAATACTACTTCAAAATAGTAGGGGTTTTGAGAATAAGTTATACCCCCCCCCACACCCACCGAGGTTCATTACTACCTTCACTATACAGTTGAGCAACTTGAGAGATATTGGTAAGGCATTGGGAAATTTTAAAGATCAATGATAGCCTGAGTAATGTACTGTAATACCCATCTTCTACAAATAACGTATTCGAGGGCATGCAATGTAAAGGATTTTGTTGTCAGGTCACTACATGAAGGGAGAGATATGTGACATGAACAGAGGATCCCCACCCCTACTGACCAATGAAAATGTAAGATGTGGTAGATGCAAGTACTGCTGCTTGCTTATTTTACAAGACAGATGCCCACACCTTAGAAAACTGGAGAATTTGATTACCAACAATTTCATTTCATGCAGCACTGAGAGAGAAATATACTTGCTCAGCTGTACATGGGGAGCATTTTATATTAGCAGCATGAAAACAGTGTTTTAAAAATAGGATGGGAAAAATATAAGAGTGAGGGAGGGGGATGAAAAGCTGCAATAGGCAGGCATGTTTAAAAAAAAAGACATGCAGTAGCACAAAATCAGTTTTGGGGGGGATGGAGGTCAAAAAGATTAGACCTAGAGCTGGTAATCTGGAGTTACAGCACAAATGAGCCGTAGAGAGTCCTTGTATTTTTTTTTTTTAATAAAGGTCTTTATTCTCCTTAGAGAGGGCTGGGCAGGCAATCAGCCCCATTCCCTGATGCCGATGACTGGCCACCTACCTCCATCCTGTGGTTCTGATGGTCATTCTGGTTTGGGTGGGTCATGGTTCCACGGGTAGGTATTCATGGAAGCTCAGTGCCCCATCCATGTTTCTCTGCATTACACCCTGGGACCCCAGTGACACAGTAGCACATGCATGTGAGGGCGCACATGCACTCTGGAACCGGTGACCCTGCTCCACCCACCTAGCCTAGCACTAGCATCTCCACCTGCTTGATGTTACCACTGAGCCACCACTCAGTGGCAGCCAAGAGCTGGAAAAGCCAACCTACCCAGTCTGGAAGAGAAGAACAGTCAATCGGCCACTTCATCCTACCCTAGTCCACCCCCCCCAGCAGACCCCTGGCAACCCAAGCTCATTCCTAAAATTGGGTCACCAGTGTGGTAAGTGGTAAGGCGTCCAGCGCCTCAGCCCTCTATACCACTGGGTCAGCTGAGTCCTTTAAGATCTTTAACACACAGGCATGCAAAACCTCAGGGGCCCGATATTCAAAAATGGGCAAAGTGGAGTGCAAAGTTTTGGCTGTGCTTCGCCCTTGCCCAGGAGTCCGAGAATGCTATATTCAAGTCGAACAGCACTCTGGCACTATCCAACTGAATAGAGAGGCATGTCAGCACTGCACTAAGTCAAGTAGTGCTGCCCTGACATGGATATCTGCTGTGCATGAAATAGTGGCACCAGACTCAATAGCACTGGAGAACTAGGCACAATATTAAAAGGGACCCATACAAATGAGTCCATTGGGTATGCAAGTGCTAAGGGGCCATATGCATGCCTATTATGGGTTCATTTGCATGGGAAGCATGACAGGTTAGCACAGAGCCGTCCACACCCCTATTGCCCAGTCCCATAGATGTATGGAAATCCCTGGTGCCTAGTGGTCCCCCCACCCTCTGATCACTGGCCAAGCATGTAAGTAATGGATCCCCGGTGCCCAGTAGTCCCCCCCCGATCACTGGCACGCTAAATAAAGAAAGTATCCCTGGTGCCCATTGATCTCCCCCTCCATTCAGCAGCCTGACAGAAGATCAAAGTCCTCCTGGTGCCTAGTGAGCCCCCCCAATCATCAGTCAGCTCAACAAAGGCACTCCCTGTGGTGTCCAGTGTCCCTCCAGTCACAACCTGCTAACGGCAAGAGATGTCCCTAGCATCCAGTGGTCCCTTCTGTTCCCCAATCCCTGGCACCATTAGGTAAACATATTCCCTGGCATCCAGTGGTTTCCCCAGTCACCGATCCCCAGCCCTGTAACACAAACAACATCCAGTCCTGTGCTTATGCTGTTGGTATACTGTAAGGTGCAGCACAAAAAAATACTATTTCTGGTGTGTCCTGGTACCCCTCTGATCACCAGTACTGCCTTTGTCAATGAAGTAATCCCTGGTGTCTAGTGGCCCCACCACCGCAGCACTGACCACCTACTCTGCCAACCCCTCTTTACCTGAATCATTGGTGCTGTGGGAGCCCATACAGTGACTGACACAACTCCCCTCACACTTCCTGGGCCAGCCACAATATGCAAATCCACAGAGAGTGTGCATCCTATGTACTGTACAGGGCATGCATTCTCAGTACTGTACAGAGGACATGCACCCTGTACAGTACATAGGACATGCACTCTCTGTGGTTTTGCATAAGACAGCCAGTGGAGGAGGTGTGAGGAGGGCTGTGCTGGTCACTGTATGGGCTCCTGCAGCATTGATGATTCAGGTAAAGGGCACTGGCAAGGTGGGTGGTTAGTGCCATGGTTGAGGGCAACCACTAGATACCAGGGATTATTTCATTAACAAAGGTGGTACTGAGGATTGAAGAGGTTAGCAGTACACAATAGGGAACAGTTTTTTTTGCTCTGCATCTTACAGTATACTAATAGCATGAGCACCAGACTAGATGTTGTCTGTGTTCCAGGGCTGGGGATCAGTGACTGGGAAGGGACCATTGGATGCCAAGGAATATGTTAAACTAATGGGGCTAGGGATCGGGGAACGGGGGGACCATTGGACACCAAGAACATCTTTTACCCTTAACAGGCCATGACCGGGGGGGGGGTTGGGACACTGGACACCAGGGGGACTATATTTGTTTAGCTGACTAGCGATTGGTTTGAAGGGTGGACCGCTAGGCACCAGGGATAACTTATTTGATCATGGGGACCGTGTTCAAAGAGCAGAAGAGACCACTGGGCACCAGGGACATTTTTGGCTAGCTGGGCCAGGATGGGCTGTTGCAGTACCATTGGCCACCTTCAGGGCTTTGCACCCCATTAAGAGGGGTTTGCAATAGCAGTAATTTGCACCCATTCAGGTGAGAATTACCACCGGTACAAAACTCTGAATATACCACTGTGATTATATGCTGGGAGAGCCCCCTCCTTTGCGTAGGCACATCGGTACCTAACTACTCACATGCAAATGGGGTTTGCCAGTTCTATGGGGTGCTCTGAAAACAGACCACACCCACAGACCAGGCGCAAAACCCAGTTTACACAAGCAAACACCTGTTTGCCTCAGAGCAGACTTTTGAATATCAGGCCCCAGGTCTGAATGACAGCTTTGAGCTGTCTAGTTTTTTGTTTTTTTTCATGACAGAGCAAAATAATCAGGGAATATTAGTTGAATACCGTGAACGTTAGAATTAAATCAATTTATATAATATGTATACATAACAGATATGATAATAAATATTAAAGCTAATTGATCCTCCACTCCCAGAATATGGAAACTGGCTGGAGTGAAATAAATAATATTTTTTATTTATTTTTTTGTTTTATCAGGAAAGTGGACTGGGTCGAAACCCATTTTCAGCCATGTCTGGGGAAAAGGGGTAAAACAATAGGGTTACATAAAAGTTTATAATACATTACAGCAAATACTAAAATTGTAATAAATAAACAGTCATACAATCATACAGATCTGATCTCCTAACACTTAGACACAATCAGTTACATCATGTAAACATGTCCATTTGTACAAAGTTTAAGGTGTTGTCATAACAGCAGCAAACTGACTGGGCTTCTAAATAGTTTCTAACCCCAGTTTTAAAGATGTTTATCTTTTCAGTTATATCTACCCCAAATGTTATCACATTAGTCAAAAATCTTGGGTCATAGCTTGTCATTTTGTATGTCACTGGCTACCAAGTAGAGACACTGAGAATTGTGTTATAGAAGGAAATCCATCCGCGAGCTAATATGAACACAGTGATTTTCCAAACTAGAACCATGGACATGAATACTTTACAGATTGCTGTAGATAAAAAATTGCAGTGACATACAAACTACTCATATATAAATTTGCCAAAGCAGTGATATATAGAGATTTCACCACATCCAGTAGCACATGTGAGATGTGAGAAATAGCAGTCTCCAAAATGTCTATACTAATCCTTACAGTTGACCAAGAATTTTGTGGATTTGTATATACTGACCCACATATTCAGAAGAGATGCACTGTGCATCCCTAGATGTGCCGCGCATCTCTGGACTTGCGAGGGCCATGGGGATGCGTGGCAATATTCAGAAGCCCATGATGCACCCTGCAAACCCGACTGCTCTGCTACACAGAATATTGCGATGTGAGAATGCAAATGAGGGATCCCTCATGCATATGTCTCACATCGCAATATTCAACCCCCCCCCAGGTGCACCCATGGCTGGCTGAACTGGTGCATAGTTATGCTTTTGAAACCCTAGTTTAACTATACGCGGGGTCAGGTGATTCCCCTCACACAGTGTAGGGCCATGTACAAGGTCCCAATCCCAAGCTCCGATCAGTGGCACCATAAATCTACATCCCTATCCCCTTGCCATAGTGTAGTGTCCCCCCTCCCCACCCGATCATTTAAAGTAACAGAACATAACCCAAACCCCATTTCCATAATGTAGGGACCCCCCACCCCACCCATTCACTGAGTGTAATAATAATAATAAAACCACATTCCCATCTTCCATAGTGTAGGGACCCCCCAGCCCACCCTGATCTTTGTAAGAAATACAAAAATTAATGAGTCCCTGTTTTCCATAGTGTAGTGTCCCCCTACCCCTCCACCTCAGTAGGCAGTAACCCACCACCCTGCACACCCCCATCCTGTCCAATGCCAGTGACTGGCACAATCCTCCTCACCCTGCCACTGCCAGTCACCAACTGACCGGTACCTGAGCACATACATTAAATAGTACGTGCTCATTAGTTGTCTTGACAACCAGTGAGCGTGTACTATTTACTGCACACGTCAGGTACTGATCAGTCAGCAGCTGGCCATGGCAGGGTTGAGGAGGGCTGTGCCAGTCGCCAGCATGGGATGGGATGCCGGGGGTGTGAGGTAGTAGGTTACTGCCTAATAAGGTGGGCAAGTGGGGGGACACTACACTATGGAAAACAGGGACTCACTCATTTTTTGTATTTTCTACAGTGATCAGGTTGAGGTGGGGAGTCCCTACACTATGGAAAAGGGGACAGTGAATTTATTATTATTTCACTCTGTGATTGGGCAGGGTGGGGTGGTCCCTACACTATGGAAAGGGGAATATGGTTTGATTATTATTTCATTCATTGATCGGGTGAGGTGGGGGGGTCTTCACACTATGGAAAAGGGGAATGTGGTTTTATTATTTCACTCAGTGATCGGGCGATGTGGGGGGTCCCTACAATATGGAAACAGGGAATGTTCTTATTACTTTTCTCTTAGTGATCCTGGCTGGGGAGGGGGAGGCTGGCCCAGTGTATTCCACCAGGTGCAGCCATGCAAATGAGCCCATAATGGGCATGGAAATGGCCCCTGTGTGCCATGTATGCCCAATAAGCTCATTTGCATGTTTTGACTGAATATCGCCCATGGAGGCTGCAGCACATACAGGCAGGCAGTACGCATTCCCCTATGAGTGGTCTTCATCCCCACTCCCTGGATGTGCTGTGCCATACATGGTGGCCGCTTGCTATGTGCCATGCATCCAGGGGTCAATATTCATACAGAATGCGTGATCTGTTTTCATCACGCATTCTGTTTGAATACTGCAACAGAGCTGGGAGGCTCATCTTTTTGTATGAAGCACTGTTATGCATGCACATCTGGCCGACTCTGAATATGGGGCCCACTGTAATTAATATGAAGTTTATGGTTGGTACTATACTGTGGCAATATACCTTTAAGTTAATCATCTCAGTATGGACCTTATGAAACACTGGTGAGCCCAGCTAACTCCAGGCCACAAAATGTAAACTCTTAACATGGCAAACATAAAAAGAAATGTGGCATTATATGTAACTGCCCTTTGACTCACCTTGTTTTTTCTGGGGCCCTTGAGGTCCACTCTGCACACACCTCCAAGGGGGCTGGCCTGGATTCACTAGATGGCAAGGTATACAGCAGATAAATGTGTGGTGCCTCCACCTGGGGTAGTAATAGGGGACACCTGTTGGATAAAGGGCAGGTTACCACCCCTCAGGAAAATACAATAGCAGCCACCACAGATACTTCCCCACACAACAACACTCCACACTTTGCAGTAATTCACAATGACAAAATATAACATGAACCAATAACAGTATTTATCTGAGGAAGGGGAGAAACAGGGATGAAGGCATAACACAATAAATGCAACAGCAAACAGTACCCCACTTTCTCCCACACATTCCACCTGTGGGTACACCCTTAACCTTTTGAGCAGTCACAGTTAACTATGGTGGGTACCTCACCTGGGTGATGGCTGTGAAGGCTGGGAGGTGGCGTTGCAATCAGTCCATTGGCAGAAACATTTCTGTTGGGGCCCAATAACTTTAAGCAGTAGAAAAACACAGAAAACTTCAGGTCTGGGCTTAGCTTGTTTGCACAGTCCTGCCCAGGACCTAACCCCCTAGATCCTAACTAGCTAGATAGATAAGTAAAGACCCCCCAACCCCCAACAGCTGTACCTCAGGGGTACTTACAGTTTGATGAGGGGATTCAGAAAGCTGGGTTTTGGACAGTGTCGTGAAAGTATCCACATTTGTGGTGCACCAAAACAGCAAGGCTGGCTGAAAAGTTGAAGAAGGGGCTAAAGAATGTTGTGCTTCACCTGCTTGGCCTTTAAAATCTTCACTTCTAAGGCCTTTGTGGACAGTGTTCACCAGGCAGGACTCTCGTGGTCTTCCTCTCTAGTACTCTTCATTGATGGGTCTAAGGACAGGGTAGACTTGGTCCCTTAGACTTCTCTTCACAGCTCACAACATTCTGCACAGACACACTTTCAGCTGGATATCTGGCTCCGTATCTAGCCCAGCTACACACAACACTCTGGCTGGAAGCAAATCAACAATCTCCAGTTTCTAACCTCTCCGAGGGGGGGACATAGGATGCTCAAAGCTTACTTCTTGCTCTCAGCTGCAAACATGTTCTTCACTACTGCATTGATTGACTCACTGCTGCAGAACTCTTTATTTCAAAGCTGTACTCACAATTGCTGCTCTCAAGCCATGAACTCCCAAGTCTCTCTCTCTCTCTCTCACTCTCTCACTCTCTCTCTGCTGCAAGCTGCCACAGTCTTGTTTTCCTGCAGCAAACTCCAAATTCCCCTCCTTTCTCCACTGCAAAACATTTACAGACTCTTTCTCTTGCAGCAAAGCTCTCAGAATGTTCTACTGCTGGCTGCAAACTGGCTTTCAAAGGAGCTCTGCCTTTCTCTTTCTGATGGGGCCAATATAGGCTGTAGGGTGAGAGATGGAGCCCTTGAGCTGGGAAGTCCACAGCAGTCTCTTCTGCACACCCTCTACTGACTCATGAGAAATCTATCCTCTTGGTGGACAAAACATTCCCTTTTATCAGAAAATAAGAAAACCTCACTCTGGAGTTCAAAGCTGCCAAATGCGCATACTTTAATGCTGCAACACAAACAGCCCAAAAATCGGTAATACACCCCACCACAAAATACTCTAATGTTTTGCTCTTGCACACTTTAACAAGATCTTTTTGCAACTTTGAATTCCAGAGTGCATATTTTTATTTTCTTACAAGTATCAGTTCTTGAGACCATGCACCATAGCTGCTTGAGCTGCCCTTTCTCTTTTTGCTTCAGTACCTTTCATACCTGTAGCAAAGCCCTCCTCTGATTGGCTGCATGCAGTCCTGGACTTTTTTTTTCTTGCCCCTTGCACTATTCCCAGCAGCCCCCTTGCTGCAGAGTCCACTGGGGACTGACATATTTGTTTACATTTTTATGCCCATTGCTCTGTCCCCATTATATTTACTAGAACCACTTTCCTGTAGCCCGGAGGCATTTTCCTACTGATCCCCAGTTCCGCTGCCTGCCCTGGAGCCAGGGATGTTATTAGATATTGGCTGCAGCCAAAACACATTAAACAGAGCTGTGGCTCCTTTAAATGTTTTCCCCTTGTGGCTGCACATGCGTAATAGGTGCAGTGCCATCGTAGTTGTTTACATCCAGTGGTCCGGTGCTGTGCTACCTCCCGGGACCATCTGAACCCTCCTAAACTCATCCAGAAGTGTAAAACATCAGTCAGAGCTTGGCCCCCTTTAGGACATTGGGCTGAAACACAGGATTTTGGTGGCTGCAGCCGCTGGGACCATATGGGACACCAATGGCCCGAATCCTACCAGGACCGATGATGGAGGACCAGTGGAGCAGCATAGGGGCCATAGCCCACAGATAGGCCCCAAATGGGGAGTGCTTACACATATAACTGGATTTGAAAACAAAACTGAACAGAATGGATTAACAGTAGGGATTGAAAAGGGGTGCATAGAGAAGTATATACAAGGGGCCAGATTTTTAGCACAATGTGAGACTATGTCCCACACCATTACTACAGTTGCGGTCCAAAATCTTTGCAGCTGTGACGGTTGGTAGTTTCAGCTGTCACAGCAGCAGGGGTGCCTGGTCCACCAGGTGTAACTTTTCACTGCAGCAGTGCCAATAAAATGGCCACAAGCTTCCATAAATTATGGAGCCGGTCACAAACCAGTTCCACTTTTGAAAATACCATAAAAACTACGGCTTTGCAAGTGGAAATCCATTTGTGCCAGTTTTATCCCACAGCTGCAGGAGTTATGAGGGCTTTGAAAATCTAGCCCAATGTGTTTAACATGAACTAACGCTTTAAAAGACTGATTCAGCGGCAGTGTTTGTTTTTCTGGAGTACAGGGCCATGTCGCTGCAAACAAAAACCATGTGGTAGTATATGCCACAAGGAAAACAGTGGCAATCACAAACAAGGCTGGGTACAACAGCAACCTGACCACAACAGCGCAGCCTCATTGCAAATAATGCAACTTCTCGTTTTTTGTGGAAGGCTCCACCCCCACAACCATTGACATGGGGGTTTCACCCCACACACCCCAGACTTAAAATAATCAACTCTGGGGGGTTGTGGACTTCAGGGATGGGGAGAAAATTGGGAAAATTGGGAGGGGGAAAATTACTTTTTTTAATAAAAAAAAAACAGTGCTAGCAGGAGAAGACCTGGCAGGTCTCTTGCTCCGCCGTGTACTGGTGCTTTAGCCACTCCATCATGGGAGCAGCATGACCAGCCCCCCAGCACATGGTTACTTGATCACTTTACAGACAGTCAGTAGAGTGACAGGGGTAGCAGTAATTCCCTACCACTATTACACCCCTATCGCTCTAAACCCTTTCACACTTTACACAGCACATTTCTTACAGCTCTCTTCCTGGTGCACTGTTTTAACCCGATACCATTTTCCTAATGTGCTCAGTGTCCAGGGTTTTCTTACAGTCTAATTTCAAGCTGTTCTTCTCAGTTGGGGTAAGACTGCTTGCTGCAGCTCCTCTCAAACATTGGGTAGATTATGCCAATTATAAGGTAAAATAAATCTGAAAGTTCTCTTCCCATAGACTTTTTTCTTACTTTGGGTATCTTTAAACCTACAGTATGGAATAAATAAGACATAGTTGCTGTTATATGTACAGGAATTGCTAATGGTTACAACAGTGCCTTCTTGAGTTCTTTGGGGAGAGAACTGCAAAGTGAAGCTAAACTGTTCTGGCACATGAGGGACTTGAGAAAGCATTCTTATGATGCTAAGATATGTTAAGATATGCTAAAACTAAGCATATAAACATATAAATCATGTTAAACATGTCTGGTTTTAAAAAAATGAAGCTCAAATTTCAATTAAAAATGTTTTACTTTGTAGAAAAAAAGAGAAATGCTATTGCTCACATAGGGTTAGTGACCACATACAATGTATAAGACCTACGGGCAGATTGGATGGGCCTGGCGGTCCTTATCTGCCAACAATTCCTGTGTTTCTATGAAACCACTATGTGTGAAACAGACTGTGTCATCTGAACTTTAAGCTTCAACATTTTTGTATTATTTGCATGAGAAACACTTTTTTGGTTTTAAGAGTACCTGGATTGTTTAGAATAAATAAGCTTGATTGGCTAAACATGATGTTATGATTTATAACATCTCTGTTGGTATTCTGAAGTGTTGTCATGCACATATTTGTACAGAAAAGTAAGCCAGTTGTGTTTAATGGTGTTGCAAAGGCTGTAAAGGCACTTCTTTGGATTCCAGGACAAGCTGGCTCTAAAGGTCTTGTTACAGAGTACTTCAAGATTGTATAGCATAGTCAATGAGGAAGTAATAAAAGACACTATCATTACACTGTAGCTGATAGCAGCCAGCAGGTAATGTCAGACTACTTGTTTTCTTGCTTTTTCACTAAAATGATTTTTGACATGCAGTATGTACAATGCTCAGTTTCTATACAACCACAGATAGCATGTAGTCAATTAGCAAACTTTGTGAAGGATCCAAAACTGACCCAGAGTTATTTACAGTTTCAAACCTCGTCCAGTTATACAATCTTCACCATGCTTTTAATCACAAATCTCTTGAAATAATTCTTTAATATGCTTAATATACCAAAAACACTGGTTTTCACTTTGGTTAAAATTTAATTAGGACTTGGCAAGTTTTAAAAAAATCAAGCTTTTTACTCCTAACAGCACCAATAGAGTCCCATCAGACCCCTACCAGCTGTAATATCCTCCGTAGTTTAAGCACAAACTAACATATGCAAAGATCATATAGCAATAGCAGCTTGTTTATTCACTGTGCCACAGCACAGCCTCCTGCTCACAGCTTATCTTCTGCGTAAACACACACTTCTGAGCCCACCAAACACTTCCAGTTATTTATAGCTTTCCCCATATAACAAGGCAGGTTATACACAGGTTTCAAAAGCGATTCACTATAGCTTGCCAAGTTGCCATAGAGATCGCTGAACAACTGCAATTAAACTGACAGTGTAAACTGAAATATTACACCCTCTTCTCTAAGAGACAATTGACCTTAGTTTGTAACAGACCACATGAAGCATACACCATAACACTTGTTAAGACATAACATATTCAATTAAATGGAACCAGACATTCCAAAGTCTGAGTTTTACCCATCTACAAGCATGGGAATATTGCATAACTTCTGCCTCCAGTCAAACAGTGCTAGAGTGTTCTTCTTTTTGTTTAAAACCAGCAATGTGCCATCTAAAAGCACGTCTGTGTTTTCAGTAGCCACTGACGCTCTAATGTGGTTGTCTGAACTGTCCAAAAAACATTATCCTCAGAAAAAGTCTCACTTCTGCAGGAGTGAAACAGCTAGAACCCACAAATAGATTACTGCAACATGCTCTACTATAATCCTCTAGCTACTCAATATTGTTGACTTCAGCCACTTAAAAATTTGGCAGCCAGGTTGTTATCCAGAACATCCAGACTTGATCATATCACAGCTTTACGTGAATTACACTAGACACCAATAAAATGGCATTCTGAGTTTAATTTATTAAATTGCTGGTTCATAAGGCCATAAACAGGCTGGACCCACTCTACATTCATGAAACACTGGCTACCCACCAAAAAGATGATTGGGGCAGTAGAGTCCCTAGTTCGGAAACCCACTGTCTTCTGATAATCCCACCATCAAGACTAAAATCTGCTGCGGACCACGTTTTTTCAGTTGCTGATCTGAGACTCCTGAACACTGTCCCATAAAAACATAGAACATAGAATTTAATGGCAGATAAGGACCACTTGGTTTATCCAATCTGCCCATTTCTCCCTACTTACACTGCTACGACAAACCATGCCCAATCTATAGCTCTTTCTTCCTCCTCCAGAGACCTATCTGCTCTGCCCCTTTGGTCAAAAGGTTTAAATCTAACTTGAAGGCCTGTTTTTTTAGACATGCTTTTTCAGGAGGCTGATAGACCAATAGACTGTTTATTATGAACTGTGATTTGAGTTCTATATCATATATATATATGTGTGTATATAAAATGAAATCTTGACTATGATGACAATTTGTTCAATTTGTGAAGTGCACTGAGCTCTGGAAAAGCACTATATAAACAAAGTTAACCAAAGTGAAAAAGACTACAATGAGAGGCTAGAGTGCTTGGGGCTGTACAATCCCCTTGTGCATACGGCTATCAGTAGCAAATCTCTTTTGAACATCCTGTACCTTAAAAAAAAGACTGTCAAAAATCTAAGGGACCATAACATGAAACTGCAAGGTGATCTGTTCTCATCTGAAAAGAGATAGTGCTTTTTCATACAAAAAGTTGTTGCTATATAGATCAGCCTGCCAGACATTGTAGCTAACAGTAGAACCATCCATAGTTTTAAAAATGTACTGCAGAGATATTTGTTGAAAATGGGGAGCAAAAATGTGATTGCTGAGAAAGGGATGACTGGCTTGATGGGCTCATGTCCTCTCTCATCCTGTTTTTTTATATGCTTATGATGGACCCAGCACACCTGGCAGGCAGCAGGTGAACTCAGCTGAGCTAAGATCTGTATTGTGCATTAAGACATAAGGTCCATGTAGTGGAACTCAATCATCAAATTCGCTATGCCAAAAAAAAAAGTAAAAAGCATTCTACTGAGCCAGCATAGTCTCGATCAGCAACTTCGTTCCAGTTGAGCTCTCTCTTCTGGCTACAAGCTGTATCTTAATCTCAGACACTAGTTTGTACAGCCAGCTAATAAAGAATCCAGAATGTTACCATGCCCAATTGGGTGCCTACATTCCAGCCTTGATCACAACTGGTCCTACAGTTTAGGATCAATCATGTTGAATACTTCATGCAATGATATTAGCAATAAAATCAAACAATAGAGGGCATCTCAGCTGCTTCTCTTTAAAATTGGGGATGCAGCTTATACACTGAATGGTTCAGATGTCCCGATTCCAGTAGCTGTAGTATAAACCTATCTAGGCAGCACTGACCAGGCAAGACTTCCACAGACTTGGAGGAGATTTCACAGCAGCAGCCACTGCCAGCCCTATAGCACAGAATACAGGAAGACTCAGTCAGTGCAGAGGAGGAGGAGTAGTCAGCCAGCAAGCCTATAGGATGACTACTATAAACCACACTGACACACTACAGCCTGATACTACCATACAGCAGCACCAGCAATTTTAAGGTAAGCTAATCAAAGGCTGATAACTTTTTTTTTATTATATTAATTTGTTTTGGTCATCAGTCTATAGTTTGTCCAGACTCTGCCAGAGATAGTCAGGCAGTGGTATTTTTTCCTGCTTCTGTGGGGAATGGATTAAAGTTAATGTAAATTTTGACATAGGATATAAATTATTTATTTGACTTCTCTTTTCATTTAAGATTATAATACTTTGTGTGTTTTGCTATGACTCCTAAATACTGAAGCCTTCATCATTAATCAATTTCAAGGAAAAGTATATCCACTTATCCTCTGCATTAATGTAGACAGATATGGAGGAAAAAGAGATTAATATAGAATTATTTCTGGACATGATTATATAAGAAACAGAGAGCTCAGTATATACATTCAATGACATATCCTAGATAGGATCGAACCCCCGGTCCGATAGGGTGAGCTCTCTACCACTTACAAGCTTTTTCTTTGTTATAAACCCATTACATGTATATCATCCAATCTATTAATCATCAAGCTCATTAATAGCAAATTTAGCCATTCAGTTCCTACACTCTTAAAAAAGATTTAAAAAGAGTGTTTCATATTTGGTTTAAGACAACAAATTCTTTACGGGCACCTCTCTTGTAAACTATGATTTAAGGACAGTCAAAAAGCAAATACATTTACTAGTCTTTAGCTGAGCTTAAACTACTGATAGAATAGTTGCAAGACAAGCACTATACCAGTGCACTAACATACTCCACACAGCATTTATCAAACTTTTCCTTAACTAAGCAATCACTATCAACAAATCACATGAATTAGTCTCTAAAACGTGTGAAGAGTAAAAAATACAAGAAGCACTAAGTGCAAAACTGCATCCAATTTTATTTAAAAACATAAGCTCAGCTGAAGAACAATTCATCTTCAGTTGACGGAAGTGCTCTAGCTGCTAAATTATGAGGCCTTCAGTATCAATCCAATTTTGAGGAAAAAAGTATATCCCCTTATCCTTTGTATTAAAATACAAAGATATACAGAAAAAAGAGAGATGAATATAGAATTATTTCCAGACACAATTACATAAGAAACAGAGAGCTCACTGCACATAATCATTAGATGATATTTCTTAGAGGGTCTCGAACCCTCAGTGTGATGACTCTGTGGTGAGCCCTCTACTGCTTACAAGCCTTTTCTTTGTTATAAACCCTTTAGATGTATATCATCCAATATATAAATTACTAAACTCATAAACAGTAGTTTTAACCACTCAGTTCCTACACATTTAAAGATTTCAGAGAGTTTTTCATATTTTGTCGTACCTGAAAATAAGCATTTAATTGTCTCGTGTGCTTTCCTGGTCAACAAAAACTAAATAAGTTTGGTTTAAAGAGTGGTTTCTTACTTTCCACTTGCCTTCTGGATTCCAGCAGTGTTTCCTCACATTTTCATAGTCCCATAGCTGATCTTTTACAAAAATGTCTATATTTTGTTAAATCTGTTAAAAAGTAATTGGAGCCACATAGAAAGCCAAGAATCCCCAATCAAAATCATGCTCAGCTTCCAGAAGCTGCATGACGTCAGTAAATGAATAACAAAGAAAACAGAAGTCGCTGAGTGCCACACTTCACAAATAGGAGCTACGCCTGTTAGTGGATCCTATTTTGTCTTACAGCCTGCTTAATTTGCTTTTTTTCAATAAAATGTTAACTGTTAATGTGTGTGTGTGTGTGTGAGTGTGTGTGTGTGTGTGTGTGTGTGTGTGTGAGTGAGTGAGAGTGAGAGTGTGTGTGTGTGCGCATGTGTATGTGTGTCTATTTTTTCTTTTTTTTTTTATTAAGGCTTTGTTCAATTTTATGTTCACTGCCATTTTACTGATGACAGAGTCAATCACAGCACTCTACTTTGCCATACAATATGTGTTAGATTTTGAGCTAGAAAAGATGCCATCGCATGAGTGTGTTCCCAAATTCAGTGAACTGTCTCAGGCAGCACTGTGTAATAAACAACAGCACTCAGCATCTAAACCACAAATACTGATTTTATTTTAATCTGTTTAGGTGTAATGAGTTTAAGTGATGTCAAGAAGCATGTACAAATAACAGGTAATAGTCTACAGCTGCAGGATGAAACACCAGCAGAGCAAAAGGCTGGGTTTGAAGACATTTTCTTATCAGTAAGGCTCTATACTGGGATTTTAACATGGATGTTAGCACGTCAGCCACCTAACACCTTGAACTAGCACTTTATTTGCAGTGTACAGTGCAGCCGTAGACTATATACAGTATGTTTTATTTATAGTTGCTGCCTGAAGTCAATTAAACTGCACCTGCATGCTCAGTACTAAGTGCCTTTTTGCTGTTTATCTTTCCTCCTTCCTTGGTGTGACCATTTTCTTGTTCACTTATCTGTATGCACCAGTCTGAGTACATGAGTGACTCCCTTTTGTGTTGTTGCTGACCTCATAAGACATAGCCTCTGATTTACATACCTGTCTTGGGGAAGGTATCATACAGTTACAATAATCAAGGAAACACAAAATCACACATGCCTCCATAATACAAAGCATCATGGGCTACACATGCAAATCACCACAGAATATTATGCTGGTTCAATAATCATCAATACACTAATCAAATCAGTACAATAATCAAGTATCAAGACAGGAACGTTTACAGGACATTAGACATTTGCAATAGATGGCAGCAGTAATGTAATATGGACAGGACTTAGGGTCCATCTTGTCTGCCTGTTATACCATACATCGATATATTCAAATTGGATGTAGTCACTGCCATATGGCAAGTCCAACAATCTATCTGGATATAAAGCAAAGACAAAAAACTAAATTAAGCACTTATAACATATATGTTCCATATTTAACAAGTAGTTATTCATGAATGAAAGCTTTGGAATAAGAGAAATTGCTTTAAAAGTAATCTCACGCAGTACTCCTGCTTCATTCAGAATTTGTTTGATTATGGCATGGTAATGTGCTCAGCATTTAATAGAGTTTAGTAGAACTTTCCAGGTAAAGGATGTCATGAAGGAAAAAATGTGCTGTGTAACCATGTGGGGAGCAAATAAAATAAAAAAAGTTAAATGAATTGCACACTGAAAATAGAAAATAAAATTGAAGTTGATATCTCAACCATAGGTCTTTTTCAGGAATTAACTGGTTAACCTGAGTATCAGCAGTCACCTTCCTTCACAGACTGCAAATCCTGCATAGAGTTTGCCAGTTGTAGACAAACACAACCAGGCAGTGGATTGCGGAATCTTCAACAGCTTTGAAATACAGAATTCCCAGCACCGTATTCTTCTGCTGCATACAAACCATGATGCGTTTCCACAGTATGAGTAAATTGCTGTGTATTCTATCAATATGCATAAACCATGCTACATTTTCCTAATATCTAATTACACCATATTTTACCAACATGTGTACACCATACTGCCACATCCTCCCAATATCTGTTAACTGCATCATATGTTATCATTGTATTTCTGTGCTTTTGTTGCAATACTTCATTACTCAAAATTGTCATCAAACTTTTAAAAACATTTAATTTAATACATATTTTAGGACTCATATCCCAAATTGTACAACCAGCCACTGAAACATGCTTGCTTTGTATTACAACTTCAGTTTGGCTCCCAAACAAACCTTTGCTTGTCTAAGCTGGCCCTTTGTTTATCAGACAAATAGTGCATAATGTACCTGGCCCTGTATCTATATGATCTGCTTTTTCAGACCTCCAAAGTTGTATTTAGTTGTTATTTTACCAAGGATAAAACCCATTGAGATAGACACATCTTTTACTAGTAGACCCCTGGGTGGTAGCAAAACAGTAGTTTCAAGTACAATATGCAGTCCCATAAACTACAGTAGCCTCATAAAAGTCTACTTATTTAAAATGCATTAATTTATCTATTTGATTTTTTTTGTTCATGCTCCCTGGCCCAGTTAGCCTCCTTTCTGCCCCCCCCCACTACATCATACCAAGGTAGTCTCATGCAATAAAAAACAATGGAGGTAGACCAGTGCCATGGAACAAAACCAGAGTGGGGGGGGCTCACCTACGAGGCTCATACACACAGATGAAGAAAACTGACTTACCTTATTTAGGGTAAGTGAGCTTTCTTTTTTTTTTACATTTAATGCACTTTATTGTTTACATAACAACAAAGTACAACAACAAAAAAATTAACAATGAACAACAAACAACAACAACCTTTCCCATGCACCCACCACCTGTCCCCAAGGCAGAGTATACAGAATACAACCAGTGATGATTCAGTCTCAAAATAAAATAATTGATGGACTCGCCAAATATTCAAAAAGGAATAATATGGGAGCTGACAAGAAAAAAGATACTCGTTACACATTAAGAAACAGGTGAAATCAAACAGATGCCATACAGGTGTCGCTCCAGAGTAAACTACACTGTATGTAAGGTTGCAGTTTGCTCCACTTCTTGTTATAGGACAGAAGTCTATGACCTATGCTGGCAATTAATTTCTCTAAGCAAAGATTAAATAAAAGTTCCTGCAACCATTCCTGATAAGTAATCATAGACTGATCAAGGCAGTGGTGAATAATTACTTTCTTCATTGATAGAGAGATCAAAGCTATATGGTATCTCCTTTCCTTCATTGCTATTTCACTATAGTCCCCAACTATGCATATTCTAGCAGTACAAAATTTATTTAGCCCTAAAAGGAGATCAGCTCTTTATTTAATCAGGTCCCATAAAGGGGCTACTTTAGGCATTCCCAGAAAATATGCAGTAGAGTACAGTCCGCTTGCCCACATTTCATGCAAAGAGGTGAGATTAACTTGCTCATCTTAACTGATTTTAATGGCATAAAATATATATTGTAAGTGAACTTTCTTTATCCATAGGCCAAAAATCAACAACCAGATCATGCTTCCAGAACGGGGGGAAGGGGGGTTAGGTGCACTTCAAGGGATGGCAATTCCCTGTATTAACAGAACAAACCAAGACACTGAGGAGGTAGAACAGACAGCAAAAAAGGCACTTACTTAGAATCAAAAGTGCCATTGCTGTAAACTCAGTGCATGTTCATTTTATGATGTGTCTCAGGTCCTCT
The DNA here is from genome assembly GCA_016271365.2 of Neoceratodus forsteri. Lineage (NCBI taxonomy): Eukaryota > Metazoa > Chordata > Ceratodontiformes > Ceratodontidae > Neoceratodus > Neoceratodus forsteri. The sequence continues at coordinate 716,485,564 of CM028132.1, read as the reverse complement.
TGCGAGAGCTGTGGCCAGACAGTATGTCCATGAGTTTTACAGTTCGGGTCAGCCAAAGCACAAATTAGGAGCATTATTGCTAATTTTTTGATTGATTTTAAATACAAATAAATATGAAGCATGACTACTGTGGTCACACTGCAATAAAAGATGATGGCAGCAACCATCTATGCAAAGATAGGAAGCTTCTCTTTAAGATAACAAATTCCTTATAGGCATCTCCCTTTTAAACTACGATCGGAGGAAAACAAAAAAAGAAAATATATTTGTTATCCTCTAGTGGGGCTCAAACTACTAACAAAATATTTGCAGGGAAAACACTCTACCACTACACTAACACTCTCCATACATCATTTCTCAAACTTTTTCTAAACTAATCAGTAACTAATTTTAGTAATCTAATCATTCAGATTTTATTCCATCTATATGTATTTTTTTTATAAACTTATTCACCAAAAGGGAACTACTTCTAGTATAACATTCAGTCCAGGTGGATATCTAACTCCCATAAAGAATAACCAACAATTCTTCCTTTGATTCAATACACTTTCCCGGTCTTCTCCTCTTGGGCTTTTTTTAACCTTTTCCAGATCAATGAACTTAAATGCATACTTTGTTTCATCAACCTGATTATTTACATGGCATACAAAAGCATATGCACTATCATTCTTTTTCCTATCTTTTTCTCTGTGTCAGGGTCCAGGGTGGCTTCTCAGTTCTCACAAACCAGCATCTGCCTCTCCCTGGGCTAATGCGTACCGGTACCCACACGTATTCTCCCCCCCTCTGTGGTGGGGTCAGGAGAGGTGGTGTGTGTGTATATACAGAGTATATGATCCTGGGAGTATAAATGGAGAGTATTATCCAGTTTGAATCACCAGGCCCCAGGCAGCAGTGTACGTCCAGGGATGGGTGTGCAGGGCTTCACAAAGCCTCAGATCCATTTTCTGCTTTTCTCCCCTTTCTCTGATCTCCTGCAGCTGACACAAGTGTGCGTGTGGAAGCATACACTACTCACCAGGCCACAGCCCTCCCTTCCATGTTACCTGAGCTTGCAAACCACCCTCCCTGGGAGAGGAGATCAGTCCTACCAATGCTCAATACTCTCCTTCCACAGCCAATCCCTGGCAACCTGAGTTCATTCCCAAACCTAGTTTGCTGGAGTGGTGCAAGGTGTGGTGATCAGTGCCTCAACCCTCAGCGTCATCAGGTTGGCCTCTTTCAGTAAGTAAATATGGGTCCTGCATAATTTCAAACATAAGGAATAAATCATCCCATAACCTTCTGGTTTCAAGAGTCATCAAACTGAGTTCTGATAAATGTTCCTCATATGTTTTATTCTTTCAAGATCCAGGACGTTTACATTATGTTTATTGTAATTCAATGTGAATCACAAATTGGGATTGATGCTTTCAAGGTAATTCTATATATCTAACAGTTCTCTCTCATTTCCCTGAAAAATTAGAAAAAGGTCATCTGTGTTACAATCATAAAAATTCAGTTTTTCTAGATATGGATTAACCTGAAGGTCATGAATACATTTTTCATGGTGGGAGGAACACTTTATCTATGACACTCATGTTAATCCATATGTAGAAAAATGTGATTTTTATTGTCTTTTTTTTTTCTTTGTACTCTAGACCAGTGATTAAATTAATGGTGTCTATGCAACTGGAAAGGATATAGTGGGGACTACATGCAACTAACTTAGTTAACTCAATCACACATATGTATATATGAACAATATTACCCTTTTTGCCACTGTATGTTCTGCCTTCTGCCTAAGTACAACTGTCTTTGATACTGTATGCAATGTTGTTTATGCTTATTTGCAGGGCCGCTTTGTAAATAGGGCTTATCTGTCTTAAAATTCTTATCTTGCATAAAAGTAAAGGGTTTTACAACTACTGCTACCTAAAATATTTGTTTGTATTTTGGATCTGGAAGTGATGTATTTGTAACCTTTCCTGGGCACTAGCCTGATAAATTGATTTTTTACTGCATAACACTTCATGATCCACTCTTAATTTACTATCCTGAGGGTTGTGCAGACTACTCAGTTTATTTATTTATTCTGTTTTTGTTGACTGGGAAAAGAGGGCTGGGCATTTCTGCTTGTTTTCAGCATCATCCCTAGAGGGGGATACAGATGGAAACCAACTAAAATTGAATCATATTAAGCTGTTGGTTTTGCCCAGGACACTGGGAAAATTCCCCTACTCATCTGTAGGGTAACTGCTATCTGCAAGATAGCTAACTAGGTGGCTGCTAGTTAGGACACTGAGCAACAGGCTGGGGATCGATCCTCCAACTCAGCTGGGGACCGCAAGGAGTATGAAGAAGCAGTTTTTGCCAAAGATACTGCTATTGATACTGAGGATTCTTCTGACAGCATGCAAACTGCAGAAAGTTCACATTCAGATAAGATTTCAGATGCCAACGTATTGCTGGAAAAAGAATTATAAGAGAAAAAGGCTTCTATGCTGAAGTTAATTGCTGAAGATGAGAAATTTTGCCAGAGAAAACAAGTCGCGCTGAGACAAAAACTGGAGAGGGAAAAAGCACTGGCTAAACAGAGGTTCCTGGTGGAGGATACTACGCTACAGGGCAGTGGCTCTTCCATGGAAGTGACAAAGCCACCAGACGCTCTTGACAAGCAGCTGGGGAATGCTCAGCATATGGATCAAAGGAAGACGCCGACAGCAAGTGGGAGAGTTATTCAAGCCTTTGATTTAAATAACACACCTGGTGAAGATAACTGGTCCCCTGAATCTGCGTTGTCAGCTGCGGGTTGAAAGAAAGATACAGAGGGTAAATGGATGACAGATCCCAACTGGAAATCAGACACAGACTGTTTAATCCCTGCAGGCCATGGCAAGGACCCTGACCTTAAAACAGGTACACTCCTCTCCACATTCTGATGAATTGTTGCCTTATGGTGTTACTGACTTATCACAGCTCACACAGAATGCTACAAATATTACTGCTGTTGCTGTAACATCTGAAATGGGAGAACGTGGGGTACACTCTGCTGTTTCTAATATTTTGGCTCCTCATAATGTCACAGATGGGGGTGAGGATATGAAGCATTTAGAAATGTAGGGTCATGGACAAGAGAACTCTAAACAAACCTTCACACAGAAGATACAAATCCCCCCCCCCCACACACACACACACACACAAAATAGGCCTACGTTCTCTGATCTTCTTAACCGTACTGATCCTTCTCCGAGACACAGCGCAGTGTGTCTCAGATACAAAGGCGGTATGAAAAATTGACCGGCAGGTCTTTTGTGGGAAAAAAACTTATTAAGGATTCCATGGGCTTCTCCCCCACAGATATTTATGCATTTATCCACATTTCAGAAGAGGACAATTATGACATTAGTTTTTGAACACCTCAGTTATTGGAGCAATTTTGTTGGAAGTACAATTCTGTTCAGTTTTCTCCTTTATGGTCACCCTTCCTAGTTATCCCTCTCACTAAACCTGTAATCAAAACAGTGACCATAATGTTCTGCAATGAAGGAGTCCACGTAAGGAATATAGTTTACTGGCTGCAGCAAAAATGTGGTGTACTGAGTGCCCCTGAAGCCATGCTTGATTCTGAGCAGTTTTGGACAGTAGGGGTGGAGATTTAAGATAAAGTTGCACCACAATGAAGAAGGGATTATTCATCTTCTGAACTGCTTTTTTCTAGGCCAGGATCATGGAGTCTGTTTTTATACAGGCCAGCCTCGGGCATGCTATAAGTGTGATTCTAGAACGCATTTCTCTAACACATGTGACAAACCATGGTGTAATATTTGCTGGGAATATGGACATGGCACTCACCAGTGCACTAATATGGCCAAATGCAACCTCTGTGAGGAAAGTAGTCACATCTTTCAAAATTGCCCCGGGCTGCACACAATAAACAAGATAAACTGGACCAGGACAGTTTGATTCAAAAAGCTCAGAATGGTGCAGCGGTAGTGGACCCTCCTGTACCTCCAGCCATGCATTCCAAATCCTGGGATGACCCGAGTCAATCTATAAACAATGTTTCTTCACCTCCCCCTCCCACTCCATGACCTGAAAGAACCCTGAAACAGGTGTCAATCTAAATTCCATCCTAAAGTCAGTTCAATATATTGATGATCCTGAGGACAACAGAATGGAAGACCCATCAGTTAGGCCTCCTCCACAACCCTGGCAGATTCCACAGACCAGGATATGATCCTCCAGACTTCAGGCCTCTAAACCTGATATGAAAATGGATGTTTCCAACCCTTTTGATGCTTTAGCACCTAAACAATGGGGAGATACTGAACCGGAGGAGATGGAATCTGATGCCTCAGTGAGTCAATCTGAAAAATTAAGTACTGCAGATCCTCCTGTTGGGACTAAAAAGAAAAAAGGAGGAAAAAACAATGATATGCTATAGTCCCTCATAGCATATATGGCTCTTTATTCTCTGGCTTCTTTAAATGTCCACAGTATTAAAGGAGGGACAAAATGGAAAAGTATTTTTAAATTGTTCAAAAATTCTGTTTATGATATTATTTTCTTATAGGAAACATGACTCGCAACCTCCTGGGACATTAAACAATGTCAGAAAGATTGGTGGTGGGGACCATCTTATTGGTCCCTTGGCTCTTATTTAGTGGATAGTATTGGTATCCTATTTTTAGGTACTAGGTTTCAAATTCAGAATCTGTTAGATCTAATTCCTGGTCGAGTGTTAATAGTTGATGGAATATGGGACCGGGAACCTAGTTGGTTTATAAATGAATGTTGCCCACAGACTAAAGCTTGAAGTAGCAGACCTTCAAAACTGTTTTCTGAAACAGGTTGCTGGACCCCAATATACCTTTCAAAAAGTGCACCTAACTTCCAAAACTGACTATATTTTCCTTTCCAGGATACTTCACATGAGTGAGACAAGGACTTTACCCACCGAATTTTCTGACCATTTTTTAATTCAAATGAAGATTCAGGTAGCTTTTGATATGGCCATACCAATGGCTCAATGGAAAATTAATATTTCTGTTTTACCAGACTTAGAAGTGGTAACTCATTTGAAATATTTACTTAAAGTTCAGCTATCAGTAATAGACTTTTGTGACGATTTAGAACAGTGGTGGGAAGATACAAAATGGGAATTCAGGCATTGGCTTCAGAAACATGGAAAAACAAAGAAAAGAAATAACTTCTTTCAATATGTTAAACTGAGGGATCAATTACAATACCTCCTTTCCCTCTCCTATGCTTGCCATTTAGACTATTCAGACCAAATTTCCAAATTGAAAACTGATATGGTGAAAATTCAATATGATAGGGCTAACACTTTGTAAGTAGAATTATCATATGGGACACAACACGTGCCATATGCTGATCCTTGTGAAGCCTGCAAATCCCGTAGAATAGCAGCAACAATATCAGGTCTTACAAATACTGACAGGGAATTTGGAACATCTCCTTCACATATACAAAAGGTAGTGGAACATTATTTATTGCACTTTAGTACCCCTAAACAAATAGAAATTGCTAATATTAATAACTATCTGTCTTCAATTGACCTTCAGATTCCTCTTGGAACCTCAGATAGGACTGCTATTTTACCTATTACCCCTGGGGAACTTATTCAAATAACTGATAAACCTTAAATCGGGAACAGCACCAGGATACAATGGAATCCCTCATGAATTTTATAAGACCCTGAAAATGGCATTGGCAGACTGCCTCTGTAAAGTGTTCAATTACATACTCAAGTATAATAAAATATCTGCAAACTTCTCAAACGGCATTATGATATTTTTATATAAATCAGGCAACCCATCTTTGATCCAAAATTGGTGACCTATATGCCTTTTGAACTCAGATTTTAAACTTTTATCTTTAATAATACAAAATAGATTATAGATGTATACTGAGAACCATATTCATTCTACTCAAACTTGTGCAGTTCCATATAGAAAAATTCAACACAGCTTACTCTTAATTCGGGATTCTACTGAATTCATAAACAAAACAATATACTCTGCTTCCTAATTTCATTGGATCAACATAAAGCCTTTGATAAGGTGAACCACACTTATCTTTTTCAGGTTTTATAACACTATGGGATACATCAGACTCTAATTGCATGGATTAAATTACTATATAGTAAAGCATATATTACTTAAGAACAGACTGGTCAATGGGAGATATATATATATATATATATATATATGTATATTGTATTGATCCTTTTTTATGAAGAATTCAGTCCAGCCCTAGAATTGTGGGAATCAGTGGCCCTACTACAAGGGCTAATTTCAGAATTACTGCCTATGCGGATGATATGTGCCTCTTACTACGTAATACGGAAAGCATTTCTGCAATGTCACAAGAAATTAAACAGTTTTCCCTTATCTCTGCTGCAGACTTGAATTTAAGTAAATGCAAAGGTCTGCAAATAGGAACCCATACACACTTACTACAACATGTCAAACGCATATCCTTAACTACAGAACCTTTCAAGGTCCTAGGGATTAAATTTGGCCCAACTGATACTGCAGATTTAAATTGAGAAGAGTCCATACCAAAATGTGAGACTAAAGTAAATATCTGGTCAAAGTGGTAGTTATTTAAACAAAAGAGAGTCTATATCATAAAACAGTTCTTGTTACCCCTTTTCTTACATGTGAGTATGGTTTTTCCCTTACCACTGACATTTGAGACTAAATGACTGGGATGTTTCTTTAGAATGCTATGGGGAAGTTGACTTAACACTATTAAGAGGGAATTTACTTATTTGGAGAAATCAAAGGGTGGTCTTGGGATGATTAATCCTGTTTTTTTTTTGTTTGTTTTTTGTTATTTTTTCATTTTCTCTTTTGGTCTGTGACAATGAAAATAGGTGTATCATCAGCACATTCTCTAGTACGAACATAGATTTTGAATACTAACAAACTACTTTTACTGAAATGGGACGATGACCCAATTAAGTACTCTATGATTTTATTTTCACCTAGTTTCATGACACCAACAATTCAGAAATTATATAAATGGCATGTTACTAAATCTCAGCTCTAATATAATTCCAGAAAACAACTCTATCATTCCATTCTGGGACAAATTGGACCATCTGAACCTGATTTTAAAGTCTGCACCTCGCATAAAAGACAATTGGTGATCTCTTAGTTGCTCGATCCCAGAATACACAGGCAGATGTGGGACATAAAATGGTTATGTTCCTATGGTAGATTGCAAGTGAAAGGGAATCATAAACACAAAGCTATTGAAGACAGATACTGTCCCTACCCAGAATTTATTTGAACTGAAGAAACCATGTCCCATTTTTTTGCTAGACTGTCCCTTTACTAAGCAAGAATAGCATTTATTAATAAAACCCATGGTTAACTTGGCTTACATATGAGATCATTGTTCTTAGTGGTTTCCTGGTTACTTTAAAGTTTTATCATAGAGATACACTAACGGTACTGTTTGCCTGATTAAAATACTGTCTATGGCAAGCAAGATGCCAACTGGTAGTACAGCAACAAAGAGTCACCTGTATATCTACTGGGAAACAATGCAAAGCAAAAATGAAAGAAGTCTATGTAAAGGATGTCAAATCTAGCCCTAAATGTCAGATTAATATTTGGTGGAGAGGATTCTCATATTTTATAAAATTTAAATGAATGTGTAATATTGCAGATCATTGTAATGGAGTATACCAGAGATCAGTTGTTTTCCTGATATGTATTTATTTTCCAGTTTTTGTCTTTTCTGTTTTTATTGTTACCACAAAACTGTTACGTCAAAAAAAAAATACTCTTCCTTAGAGGGTGCTATTCACTTGCTGTAGGAAAATGGAGGATCCTGGAGGAAAGACTGAGATGGTTTCCTGGGTGGTGGAGCTAGCTTCCATTCCCACCCAGAGTACTGAGAAAGCTCCTTCTACAGTTTTTGTTGTAGTTACCCAGGTTGTGTAAGCTGTAGGAAGCACAATGAGTGATAACAGCAGCAAGGCTCCAGCTACTGCTTTTGGTGAAATGATAAGAACAGCCTCTTACCTGTATGTAGTGAGGATACTCAGCTGACGTGTGAAACTGGTCCAGTTGTGCTTTAATCTAATATTCCTTTATCAGTTATATCCCCCTCCCACCCCCCTTCCTTGACTACAGCAAGACTGGTGAAGGTACAGGATCCAACCAAGGTCCCCAAGGTTCCTGAAGTGGTTGTAACAGAGACAGCTGAGCTCCATGAGGTGTTCCAAGAAGAGCAGTGGTTGGAACATGATTTGCAGACCAAAAACTCAGTCCTGCTACACTTGAGAGTCAAGGAGGAAGAATGCTGTATTTTGGAGAACTAGAAAATTTGTTTAAGACAAGTTATTCCGGTCACCGGCTCTGCTCCTTCTGCCTTTCAGCCAGTAAGAGAAACCATGGTTTTTACTGTTTGCTCTAGTCCTGATTTTGCTGTGCTTGAGTCCCAACCAGCTTCACAACCGCAGTTGCAAATTATAATGGTTACACTATATTTTAGGTGTCATTTAACTACAATATAGTTTGCTTTGCTATATGCTTTGTTGCACTGGCTCACTTGTTTGTGGGTGTTGTTGATGATAACTCCAAGGTCCCATTCCTCAGCCATAGTGATAAGTCTCACCCCACCCATCTAGTACTCTGTCGTGGGGTTCTTGTTCCCTTGATGTATTACCTTGCACTTGTTGGCTTTGAATTTCAACTTCCAAACCTCAGACCACACTTCTAGCTTTTGTACGTTACTCTGCATTTCCCTGATTGACTTGTTGTAGCCACCTCCCACATAGCTTAGTGTCATCTGCAAAGAGACACAACCTACCCCAGATTCCTTCTCCAATGTCACTAAGGAACATATTGAGGAGAACCAGCACCATGACAAATCCCTGTAGTATTCCACTCATGATCTCCCTCTCTTCTGATTTGACACTGTTGACCACAACTCTCTGCTGCTTCCCCTTTAGCCACTTACCTACCTTGTTTACTATGTTCTTTGCCACACCTGGATTCTTCATCTTCTTCTGCAAGCATCTGTAAGACACCTAGTTGAAAGCCTTGCTGAAGCTGAAGTAGAGCAAATCCATGGCGTGGCACCTATCCAATTCCCTCGTCACCCAGTCAAGAAAACTATCTTAGTCAGACAAGACATTACAGCCACAAACCCATGCTGTAAACCATCCTGGAGACCACTGCTCTTCAATTAGTTCACAAAGTCCTCTTTGACCAGTGATTCCATCAGCTTCCCTACAATAGAGGTAAGACCAACAGGTCTGTAGTTCTCCCACTTGTTCCTTGTCCCCGTTATGGAGCAGAACTATGACCACCACCCTCCAGTCCTTTAGAACATCCCCTGTCCTTAGTAAGCTGTTGAATAGACCTACCAGGGGTTCAGCTAGTTCACCACCTGACAAAGGGTTGTTTGAACCTGAAGCGCTGGGGTAGAGTGGCCAGTGGGCAAGTGTGACACTGGTGGCAGGCATTGTGTCAACCCAAACAAAATACTTTTGATTATTCAAAACGTTAGTGTCCTGAGTGTCTGTGAAGTACACAATTCCTGTGGAACTGCTTGTTTTCAGGGGTTAGGCAATCCTTTTTTGTGTACCCCCCCCATGCAGCTCACAGCTATAAACTTTTGAACAAAGGTTTGGCTAGTTCCACTGCCAGTTTTCTTATTACTGGTCCAGAGGCTTTATCTATCTTTAGGAGTGCCAGTGCTTTCTGGACCCTTTCACTTTTACATATTGTCTGCTTCATCTCCAGGACCCCCTTAGTGGTTGCTTTGATGCCACTCTCTGGCAAGGGCCTGCTGTTCTCCTTAGAGAAAACTGATGAAAAATAATCATGAAGGATGGTGGCCTTTTGCCCATCCTCCTCTAACCCCCTGCACCCCTCAGATAGCCTTACAATTCTTCCTTTCTTTCTTTTTCCCCTAATATACCAGAAGAGTTGTTTTTCTCTGCCCTTGACCCCCACTACAATATGCACCTCTGTGTAGATAGATAGATAGATAGATAGATAGATAGATAGATAGATAGATAGACAGATTGATAGACAGACAGACAGAAAGATATTCTTTGCAAATACTGCAATAATGCAACATTTAGGGTTCAGCCTAATGTGAAAAAAGTAGGGAAATGTGGTTTTAGGATTTCTAACCCTAAAACCCCATGCCCACCCCTGAAGCAAATCCGGGGAGCAGTCTTCCTTGGGGTTGTCATCCCTAACACTCACCCCATTCTGCACACTCTTGAAACATATGCACCTGTGTCCATCACATCTGAGCTTTCTTACTACCACAATAGGGTGAGCTTTAGGGTTGACAACCCCAAGAAAGGCTGCACTCCTGATTTGCTTCAGGCGTGGGTGTGGAGTTTTAACCCCACTTCCCTACTTTTGTCACTTTAGGCTGAACCCTAAATGTTGCATTAATGCAGGGTTTTTTTTGCAAAGAATTTCCTTACTTTTTGAGATAGCCTAATCATATCCTCATTTGCCTGTGGGAGTGTAGGGCCCTCTTGGCCCTGCGCTCCCATCCTTACATAGATGCCTACTTGTATGTTGCTGTGGAAGCGCAGGGCCTGGAGGGCCCTGTGCTTGCATTTGTAGGAAAACAACAACCAGATTGGTAGCATTGACTTCTTATTACCCCACCTCATGAACTTGGCACTGAAAATTTTCAAATCCCTGCTGAAACATCATTCTGCATCACCAAAATGTCATTCTGTGCCACAGGCATGAAAACAGTTTGGCTAGGATTTGAAAAATGACAGCTGTGACATTCATGAGGTGGGGTAAAAATAATGGCTACAAGTGAGTGTAACAAAATTTCAACAGATGTGCATAACTTTGCCATTTTCACCTATTTTGCTCCCACGTTTTCAACATAGCCTTCATATGACCCCACCTCATGAACAAGGGTGGTGAGAATTTTTGAAATCCTGTCCAAAAGGTAATTTTGACAAATGAACACGAAATCACCTTATGGGCTTGATTTGCGAAATTACATCACCATTAGTCATGAGGTGGGGTCTTAAAAAGGCCATGTTGAAAAGTTATGCATCAAAGCTAAAAACCCCATTAAAATACACTGAATCACACTTACCTTAGTTTCTCATATTGCAGTCAGTGGTTCCAGCAGCAAGACATGTTTTAGATGGGAGAATGGATCTTCACCCTGAGACCTGTTCAGGTATGTGAGGGTGTGTGTGGGGGTGTAGAGGTGTGTGGGGTGGTGAGTGCTCAGTGAGAGGTTGGGGGGGTTGGATCGGCGAGGGACCATTTTTTTTCTACAGATGTTAAAAAAAAGACATTGAAGGACAGTTTTCTTTATTACAGGTTATTGCAATATGGGGATCAGAGGGTATTCTGTGATAAGAGTGAGTTAAAATGAGCGAGTCAATATGAGCATGTAGTTAATGGTGAGTCCAAACTGAGTGACATGGACTAAATACTGATTGTGTATAATAGCGATGTTGTGGAAGGGATGAGCAAGGTAGGGAATGAGGTATTGATATATGTAAGCAGGAAATTGTGAGGGTAGAATTGAGCCAGCAGCATGGTGTGGAGGGTAGGAGCACTGCCTGTGTGTGTGTGGCAGCCCCAGGTTCAGTACAGGCTGTGGGATTTTCATATATTTTTCTGGGTGGAGTTTATTTTGTTTTCTCTATTGCCAAACTTCCTCAGCTCCCCCCCCCCAGAATTGATTATTTAATAATAATTGGGGTGTATGGGTGGTGAAACATAGACCCCTGCATAAAAAGTCATTAGAAATCACCCCCATAGAAAAAGTGAGTGCCGGTTGGTGTTTCTGGTAGATGTTATTGTATCAATCGTCATTTTGCTTTTCAGCAATTTGTAGTCACCGTTGTGTTGATCACTGTAATTTTTTAGCTGTTATCACATGGAACTCAGGTGGAAGTTGTTAGTGCCACTAGACACAAGGGAAACATTAAAAATGCTGGGACAGTTATTGGAGGGGTGAGGAGTGCCACTAGACACCAATGAAACATTAAAAAATATGGGAATGGCAACTGGAAGGTGAGGGGTGTCACTAGATACCAGGAAAATATTAAAGAATACAGGAATGGCAAATAGAGGATGAGGGTGCCACTAGACACCAGGGAAACATAAAAAATTATAGGAAGGGCAATCAGAGGGTGAGGGTTGCCACTAGACATGAGGGAAACATTAATGAATACAGGGCTGGCAAATGGAGGGGTGGGGGTGCCACTAGATAACTGGGAAGCATTAAAAAATACTGGGACGACAATTGGCGGGTGGTGGGTAGCACTAGACACCAGGGAGAAAGAGGGACTTATGACTTGTTAAACTTTCCATGTTATCTGAACTCAAGGATATATTCTTGTCAAAGTCATTGTACATATTGTCCAGTGTCTCCACCATACATATCACCCCCACCAGCAGCTCGGCAGCTGCCAGGTTAAGGATAAAGACATAACTTTTAGCATGTTTCTTCTTCATCAAACTCTAGATGACCACAATTACTGGAATGCTGGCAGTAAGTATCAAAATGCTGAGAAACGAATGCATTACAGCATGAAGGATACTTGCAGTTTTCATCTGGAAGGCTTATTAGTTTAATCAGCCAGTAGCATACCTGAAATGCTGAAGCAGCCAGTGCTCCAGTGATTTGAAAGGAATCAGTTTCTGAGCAGCAGTACTCACATCCTAGTACAGCCTTGCCACATTAGCTCCATGGTGATAGTGATCAAAGGAAAAGCAAGAGATCACTCTCACCTATTCTTAGGACTACTGAATAACATGCCTGCAGGGCTTCATCAACAACTGTTTATGGGATGCCTCACTGAAGAATGCAGCTTTCTTTTCTGACCCCAAAAGTTGAATATATTTTCAGACAGCCCTCCAATATAGTCTCACTTATTTCCACCCAAAAATATCACTGAGTGCTGTTTCACCATGGTGCTTGCCTTTCCTGGGGATTCTCTTGTTATTTATCATGCTTCTTTCATTTGCATTTGGACTAAAACCTCAAATTTTTTCGCATTTTGCTGTTCTGCATTAAAGATGCTTGGAGGAATGTCCATGATATTCTCTAGTTAACTTAAGTTCAACTTACCTGATAAACAGCATATACAATGCCACAACTTCAGCAAATTCAGTGCTGGGTAATAGTTTTTGGAAAACATCTCAAAGAGCTTTTCAAGCTGAACAAGCCAGAGAGTGGTGTAAGGGTTGCACCATTCACAAGTAAAACCACTGTTCCTAATTGAAAATATGTCTGTTTGTATGTAGCTTGTAACAGAGGGTTCCAGTTTACATTGATTACCGTACGTCTGATTAAAAAAGTGTTCAAACAGCTACAGTAATTCCTTTGGGAATTTGCAAATTTCAGTGTTTCTTGTTTTTTTATATACACCCCACATATTTTTGGGGAGATATTGTGTTATTCAAACAGTACTCATTAAGACCTTTGGTTTAATAAAGAGATCGTTTTTCCTGTGGTCAAATTCTTTTTTCGTTTGGCCACATGGAAGAAGCAGAAGTGAGTAATGAAAAGGATGTAAAAAAACACATATTTGGGGCAATGTTTACAAAAAGTAAATGCAGAATCCACCCAACAGGATCCCAAACAGAAACATACTTGTATTGATGTCTCTGCAGTATGTCATTTTTGGGGGGTTCAAAAAAATGGAAACAAGATGGTGGCAAATGAACAATGATTTTTTCCAAATAAAAAATAATTGGCCCCATATGGTGAAAGATTCCTTTTTTGAATGACCAAACATTTATTTCATTCCAAACATCTATCCTGAAACACCTACTGAGCATGCTCAGAACTGAAATTTAAAAAATTAGTAACTCTGGAATGGATAAATATTTTTTCATCAAACTAGTGAAAGTCATTGCTATGGGCCAGGCCCTTTCTATCCTGAAAACTTCAGACAAAAATTCCAAACCATCTGGGTGCTAGGGACCGACAAATAAAAACAGCAAGACATCCTGAAAAATTAATTTTTTCACTATCTGGATTTTGGAATCCACACATCCGACTGAAATGAAAGTTGGCACATCAAGAGATCTACCCCCATGAGACCACACATGCAAATATCATGTAAATGGTCACTTTTATGTTAAACCCAAAATTTTGCACTTTGATAACTTTGCAACCATTCCACTGATTCACACGAAAGTTTGCAAACACCACTGGGGACCAATGATCTCTTGAAGTGTCAAGTTTCATTCCAGTCAGATATGCAGGTTTGGAGATGAGGTGTGTCAAAAAATGTGAAACTGACCATTTTTATTTAAATTTTTTGTCACGCTGTTTCTCAGAAATAGCTTAGGCATTTGGTCTGAAATTTTTAGGGTATATCACGCTTGGGTTACAGATGTGCCTTTGAAGGTTTGGGGAAAAAAATTAATCCATTCAAAAGTTATTAAATTTCAAAGTTTCCCATTATTTCCTATGGGAAAAGTTAGATGTCCCATGCAAAAGTGTGTTTCTCTTTCGTGAAAGTGTCATTCTCTTTCTTAAATAGGGTATGTTCTTCCATGCTGCCACCATCTTGTTTTCAGTTAGTGAGGCAAACAAACTTAGATATTTTAAAAATTGCTGGTAGTTGGTAATCACCAACGGTTGTGTTTACCTATTTAGGGCACAAGAAATTGGATTCTGGGGGTCAGTTTTTTAACACAATGGCTAGAAATGTGTTTATTTTTTCCAAGCCATAGTTTTGCCACAAATTGCCGCACTTGCTTTCATGAAACAACCATCCTTTTTCCACAAACTGCAAAAAAGGGTTCAATTGTAATGCAACAGATCAATCTTTACCCATAATTTGTGAGTACAAAGTGCCACCTGCAGAAGATGCAGGTTGCAGCACAGTAGTGCACTGCTGACTACGAGTCCCTAGTTGAGCACCCCCCAGCCCCAATCCCTGATCACTATATGTAACCCCACCACCACATCCCCAGTGTTATTTAGTTTTTATTTAGTATACTGTATATTTTCTTGGTGGTCTAGTAGCCTCCCTCTCTGATCCCAATATTACTATTTGTTTTAATTATTTATATTTCCTGGTGGTCCAGTGGCCCTCCCATCCTAATCTCTGATGCAGATTTGTGCATTTTTGTTGGTGGTTAATGGCATCCCCCCAACCTCCCATGTTGTTAGTATGCTGAAAATAAGAAAACCATCCCTCAATGTCTTCTTTAATTTTTTTAAACTGTAAAAAAAAATGTCCATTGCTGCTCACACCCACAACCCCTACCCCACCTCCTACTGTGCACCCACCTCCGCACATCCCCCTTGACACTGCCATAAACTCTAACTCACCTGAAGAGGTTCCAGGCTTGAGATCTGCTCTCCAGATCAAAGACATGTCTTGCTGCTGGAACTGGTGACTGCAATATGAGAAAATAAGGTAAGTGTGGTCCAATGTATTTCAATTGGGGTTTCAGCTTTTATGTATAACTTTGGCATTTTTTTAGATTCTGACCCCAAATTTTCAACACGGACTTTTGGGGACCCAACCTAATGAACAATAGCACTGTCATTACACAACTCCTGCAGGAAAGGTGATTTCATGGTTGACTGGCAAAATCACCTTTCCAGTGGGATTTGTGTAATGACAGTCATATTGTTCATGTGGTGGGGACATAAGGAGGCTATGTTGAAAATTTGGGATCACAATTATTAAAATAGGCAGAGTTATGACCATTCATTACAATTTCACTATGTGCATTTGTAACTTTGGGAATTTTAAATATTCTGACCCCATATTTTCAACATAGCCTTCTTATTACCCCATCTCATGTATATCACAGCACTCATTTTTCAAATCCTGGCCAAAATGTGTTTTCCCACCTGTGGCATGGAATGGCATTGTGGGTGCACAGAGCTACATTTTGGTAGGGATTTGAATATTTTTTGCACCGAATACATGAGGTGGGGTACTACCATGGCTATGTTGACAATTTGGTCACTGTTATCCTATAAATGGAAGCAGAGGTGCCGGAGGGCCATGTGCTTCCACAGCTATGTACATATATGCATCTATGGAGGGATGGGAGTGCAGGGCCCCCAGGCCCTGTACTCCCACAGGCAAATAACGATACACTTATATTATCTTAAAAAGTAAGGACACTAGTTACAAATAAATACATTAATGCATCAGTCAGGGTTAAAGTGACACAGGTAGGGAAATGTGGCATTAGGGTTTCCAACCCTAACATCCCATCCCCACCCTGCAAACACCACACACCAACAGGCATTGGGGGTGTGCCTAGGGTGTCACTTTAACCCGAACTGATGCATTAACTGATGCATTAACAGAGTTTTTTGCAATATATATATATATATATATATATATATACACACACACTTATATATGTCAGTGTGTTATCCCACCACGATGAATGGAGTTCTGCATGAGAATTCCTTTTCTTGCCCAGTTGTCCAACATGAGCCAAATCAGCAGCCTAATTTAACTGAACTGGACAACAGGGTTTCCAATCCCCAGTTCCAACTTAATGTTAATGATTCTGACTCAGTAGTGCTCACCCCCAGTAGTGGTACATCTTCTCCCTCTATATCATTTACCCCCCCCCCACTGCCCACCACTTCAGTCTCCTGACAATGGGGGGGCCCAATCCCTGGTGCTGGTGTAGTCAATCCTTCCAACCCAACAGTCAGTGATACCAGGGTGCCCACATTCAGTGCCAAAAAGTATCAAGTAGACACTGGGGTTCCCAGTTCTCAGTGTTGGTAGGTACCTGCAATTAAGGAGCACCATCTCTCAATGCTTTTTGCCTTATTTTTTTAAACCTGAATTAAAGAAAATGGTCCCTTGTCTTGTGCCATTATCCTGACACCACCTATCACACCCTAACTGCCCCACTCAGTACCCACCACCCTCATCCCCAACCACTTTGAGAAAGGGTTTCAGTTCTTCCCCCTTACCCCCCATTTGGACTTCCTTAACACAACTGTTACTGACTGTCTGACTGTATTCGGTTATGTTTGTTGGGCTGGCCACCCACTATGTATTTATAATTTTTATATCTTTCAATGTGTGTATCCATGTGTTTATTTCGTTCATGTTAGCAGTCTGTGTTGATGTCCTTATAGCTTGTCCCCCCCTCTCTTTAAAGAAGATTGTATTCTAGTATAGTTTCATTGAAAGGAGACAAGCAACAATAGGGTAGTTGTGTTTGAATCCCTAGCACAGATTTCCTCATAGCAGAAGCAATCTTGATAGAATGTTTAGGAAAAGCCACCATGAGAAATGGAATCGGGTTTTCTCCACGGCAAAATAATTATGTAACTGTTCCCCTCAGAAGAGTGCTAATTCATGCTGCAAGGCACTGTCTCGTATTTTATTTTAAAAAGAGAAAGGCAAATGTAGCTCTCCTCTGTGCTTTCAAGTCATAGCAATTAGTCAAAGCAAGATGCAGCCATTTTCAGGCTGAGTATAGCGGGGAACTGCCACGGGAGGAGGAGCAGATTAAAGGAATTGGCGTTCCTCGTTTCAGTGTGGCTTCTCTGGCTGGGTTTCCTGTGTTCTGTTGCTGTAGCATGTTCTCTTGGTTCTGCAAAACCTTATCTTGGAGAACTCTGCTAACAGCGGGGTAACCAAAATAACTTTTCTTTTTTTACTGGGGAAAAAGCAATGCTAACTACTAAAAATTAAGTAACAAAGTGCTCGTTACCTTCGAGAGGAATTTATTTTTGAAACGCTGTTACAGTCTCTCGCTGTTCCTCCTCAGCAGTATGTAGCTATAACGCCAGCCGACCACTTTTCTGTCTGTTTTATTTGCTACTACTGTTGAGGGGGGAGCTTCAGAGAAAGAAGTAAAATTAATGACTGAATTAAAATAAACAAAGGCATTATAATGTAATTTATGCCATTCTATGAAGTTATTTGTGTTATTTCTGTAATTAAACTTTGTTTTTATGAAATCTGAGGAAAGTTAAGAGAAATTACTGAAGGAATGGGTGGAGCTAACCCATCACATGGGTAAAAGACTGTATATAACAGAAGTTACTGTTCTGTTGGTCAGTAGAGAGGAAGGTGTTGATGGTACAACACCTTGACTAGCTAGCCTCTTCTAGGTAGACAAATAGTCATGGATTATGCTTCACTTTGATATCTTTATTTTGTTTGTTTACTCGCTAATCAAGTCCACTTTATTTTTGTTCTGTTGTAAATATTTGAATAAATTTTTGGACAAGTACATTCCTGCTCAAGCTACAACTGCCTCATAGTCCTTCATTTCCCCCCACAGCCTATCACACATTGTGGCAGTGGTGGGATCCCAGTGGAATGGCCTACTGGAGGATCTGATATAAGATCCAGATGAACTAAATGCAACAGGACAAGGCAGAGAGCATTCCTATACCCAGACAAGCTACAAGGTCCATGGTGAGGCAACTACAACTACCTCTATTACCTGGTGTGCACCCTGCAGTCCAGAGAAAAGAAAAGGGAAGAGAAGCAGAAGGTGAGAGAATGGCAGATGATAAGCCACTAGAAGGGGCACAAGCTGGTGTGGGTAAAAGTGAGGAAGAACTTCTCCTGGAAGATTCTAGTGATCTCCTCAGGTGGCTGTGTATTAGACAGGTGGAGATGGAAAAACAGAGAGACATAGATCAAAGATAAAATGAGGCTCGATGGGCAGATACATTGTGTGCCATCCAAATGATGAGTAATCCTAGATCTCCTTTATCTCCAGGTGGGGCACAAAAGAACATAAAATGAGTGAAGTTGGCTGAGACAGATGATATTGAGGCTTTCATCATGACATTTGAGAGGGTTGCAACAGCTTGTAATTGGCCGCAAGATCAATGGGTGATTAGGCTGGCACCATATCTGACTGGGAAGGCTCAACTTGCTTATAGTCACATAGATATTCTACATGTTAATGACTATGAATGGGTTAAGCAGGCTATATTGAAACAATATGATATCAGCACTGACACTTACAGGCAAAGGTTTAGAGCATATAGATTTCAGACCGCTGATAATGCCCAAGATGCTTTTACCCACTTAAAGGACGTATGTATAAAATGGTTGCAACCAACAACTAGAACAATTGATCAGATTATGGAGGCTATCATCTTGGAACAGTTCATTCAGATTCTTCCACAAGAAGTACAATTATGGGTTAAAGAACACTGCCCAGAAACTGCAAAAGTAGCCATCCGTCTTGCTAAGGACTATATAACAGCTAGACCCCATTGAAACAAAGAGGGCACAAAATATCAGACAGTTCCAACCATGTTAAGACCTACTGTTTCTATTTTAAGTACTAACCGTGCAGGACCCCAATCACTTAACAGAACTGGGAAAGTCCATAATCCAGAAATAATATGTCATGAATGTAAAGAGAAGGAACACATTGCAAGGTTTTGCCCAAAAAAGAAAATAGAACATGCACATCTGGCTCTTGCCAGTTGGGGTCAGTATATGGTACTGGTACAGATTGGGGAACAAGTAGTATCTGGACTCATAGATTAGGGGAGCAAGCAGACTTTGATATATGCCTCTTTGATGGGAGCAAAGACTGCAGAAAGAAGGCTGACAACCAAAGTTATATGCATACATGGGGCCATACATCAATACCCATTACAGGAGGTAGCACTATGAATAAATGGACAAAACCAAACCATGAATGTGGGTGTGGTATCTCATCTACCAGTATCAGTAATAACTGGTCATGACTTTCCTCAATTTGACACTCTGTTTCATACTGGTATTAGTGCAGTTGTCACCAGATCCCAAGAAAAAAAGGAACAGCTTATGGAACAGTTATTCCCTTTTGATACTAACATTTATGGAGCCCCTGGAAAGGATAGAAAATCCAAAAGGAATAAGCAAACTGATAAACATGCATGGACAATATCACACGGAAAGGACATATTAGAAAAGGGTCCTGGGTCTCCAGGGACTGTTAAGTCTATTGAATGTATCCATAGTAAAGATTTTAGGAAGGCACAAATCGAGGATGAATCGTCAACTTCTTTATTTTCACAGGTGGGACCACCCAGAGAGGGTACTCCAAAAGAGTATAAAATAGTGGATGGGTTATTATACTGAATATGTATTAATTCAAAAATTGGAGAAACAATAGAACAGTTATTAGTGCCCAAAAGTTATAGAAAGGAAATTACTAGATATTGCCCATGATATTCCTTTAGCTGGTCAATTGGGAAGGGACCATACCCTGAGCCATTTACTCCATAGCCCTCCTGCTGATCGCTGGCCCCGATATAAAAAAATATATACTTATCAATTAAATCCCTGGGCCCAGATATTCAAAAGGGTTGTGCCATGCGCAACAGGGAGGCGCCAGCGCAAGTCTGAAAATGTGCCATTGTGCGATATTCAGCAGAGGCAGCTTGCCCCCCAAATTGCAATGCACAACAGCGCAATGGTAATGAATGCATGTGCAACTGAAGGGGGAGGAACCATGAATAAATGGCGCAGTACAATATTCAACAGCATGCGCCATGCGCAATAGGGGAGCAAACGGAAGTTGCGCGATAGCAGAAATGATCCAAAATAAAAAGGAACAAGAGAGAGGCACAAGAACGCTACAGGAAAGCCAAATTTGGGAGCGAGCTGACAGCAACCAGGCACACAGTAGCAGTGAGCAGGACAGGGCAGGAGCAGGACAGAGCACCTAGAAACCACCAGGAACATGGAAGAAGTGGGAAGCCTGTGCCACTGTGCAGGAGGAAAGGGGAAGTGCCACATTGGACTGTGGGCACTGACAGTGAGCAGGACGTCCAAATCTGGGAGGTGTCCCCGGTGCAGGGGGAGTAGCAGAAAGGACAGCGGGGGGAATGGGAATACAGCTGCCGGGGGGTAACACAAGCCAGGGACATGGCCAGTGCCACCATTCAGATGGAGGCAGTAATGAGAGGTATGAGAAGGCAGGCAGCAGGGGACATGGCTGTGGAAGGGCCCGTCAGCGGTATGCCCCCAACAGGCAGCACCGAGCCCACACCAGCTTCGAGCTGTACAATGACACCGAGATAGTGGGCTGGTACCACCTGAACCGGGCGATCCTGAGGCAGCTCTGTGAGCTGTGCAGTGATGTGATGCAGGCACCCACATGACAGAGCCATGCTCTGTCAGTGGAGACAACAGTGACAGTTGTCATGTGCCTGCTCACCATGGGTACCTTCCAGAGACCAACAGGGGACACAACAGGCATAACCCAGTCAGCCGTGTCATGCCTACTCACACAATTCCTCAGCGCACTGCTGCCACATGCTGAGGAATACATCCTTTTCCCCAGCATACCGGCGGAGCGCACAGCACACATACAAGAGTTCCACAGGGTAGCACGCATGCCTGGCATGCTCAGGGCCATTGACTGCACCCATGTGGCCATCCACACGCCACCTGGCCCGGAAGGTGCAGCATACATAAATCAGAAGGGCTATGCAAGCATCAACTGCCAGGTGGTGTGCGATGCTAGGGGGTGCATAACCAATGTCTGTGCCATGCACCCTGGGGGAGCACATGATGCCTTCATCTGGCACCAGTCTGCACTGTGCCATAGGTTCAAGAGTGGGGACATCCCCACTGGCCACCTAGTCGGTGAGTATGCAAATCACAAAGAAAGACATGGATCTTGGGAGGGGCATAGTCAGAGGTGACATGGGTACTGGCCTAGATGGCCCATGGTAGGGCGACGCTGATCACCAAACTAATGTCCACCCTCTACACACAGGTGACAGTGGATACCCACTCCATCCCTGGCTGCTCACACCATACCGGCGGCCCACTACCCCATCGCAGCAACGCTATAATGAGGCACATGCCACCACACACAATGTCATAGAGTGGGTGTTCGGGATGCTGAAGGCACGTTTCTGTTGCCTGAACATGTCTGGTGGTGCCTTACAGTACAGCCCCTCAAAGGCCTGGGGCTATTCCTGGCCTGTTGCATCCTGCACAACATGGCCAACGACTGTGGGATAGCTGTACAGGTCAAAGAGGGGGACAGCGATGGGGACGATGAGGACGCTGGTGCAGATGGTGATGGGAAGCCCCCCTTGGTCGAAGGGACCCCCTACTGATCCGGATGGCAAGGCTGCACTGGGACACCATCACAGAGGAGCACTTCGACCAACTCAGGTAAGTCATGGGGCCATGTGCAACCACTAATGGCAAGGGCACAACCCACAAACATGCATGGACAAACCCCAGGGGTGCATGTTGTAAAGGGAACTGGCTGAGCATGGAACCACACACGCCATCAGGGATGGGCAAGGCCTAACACGGCACATGGTCTCACACACACACACACCCCCCCCACAAGACATGCACAAAGGGTAGGAGGCACGCCGACCCCAACTGCCACCCCTAGCCACACACACATCCACAGACCACCACTCCCAGTGCCTGTCATTGTGCGTGTGTCAGACGCTGGGCACCATTGCACAGTGGTGGACAGCACAATGCAGGCATCATCATGTACATGCCACAGTGGCCAGCAGCCAGGAGGGTGTGCAGATGGAACGTGTGTGTGTGTGTGTGTGTGTGTGCAGGGCCAGGTACCCCACCTGTGCATTGCACATTGAACAACACACTGCACACAGGGCAGCATCAGACAGTAGCCATGGTGGGAGACAGGTCAGTCACGCGGCATAGTGCCACAGCTGCCACGCATATGTGGGCGGCCCCACTGAGACCCGCCAGCAATGACAGACTGACCAATGACCTCATGGGGTGGCAACGATGGTCCCCCAGAAGTTCCACTGCGGGAACGTGACCGTTCCCGAGCAGGAGTCTGCAGCTAACTGAACATGCCTGCACCAGGCGTGCTCGGGATGCCCACAGCTGAACCCGGTCTCGACAAGGATGATGTCACATGACGCTGGGAATGGGGGGTGGACATTGCACTGTGCGGTGTCTGCAATGCATGGGCAAATAACTGTGTGCCCACTGTGGCCATAACAGGTGTGAATGCCTGTGTCTGCCTGTCAAAGGCGGTGGTCACATCATCCCGCAGCCAGTCCATCCCTGCCAGAAGCAGACCAGAGTCCCTGCTGCACCGCTCCTCTGCCTGGTGCAGGACCGCACTGAGTGCATCCACTGCCATCACAAACCGCAACTGTTGATCCACTGAATCATGGAGTATGCGGGTGTGCTCATCTAAGAGGTCATCCGCCTGATCGGCATGATGTCCCTCATGGTGTTCATGGCCATGATGGGCAGCACCCCTTGAGGTTGGGCACTGCACACCAGGGCCATGCCTGGGCATGTCCACAGGCAGTGCACTGACGCCGCCCACCGACACTGTCCCCCCATCGCCATTAGCTGACTGCTGACACTGCCCCTCTGACTGCCATCCTCCAGGGCTCAACGGTGCTGCCGCAGCGGCCACAACAGCCCCACTGTCCTGAACACACACCAGTGCTGCCCCACTGGTGCAGACAGGCATAGGCTGGAACTGTGATGTCATGCAGGCCTCCATGGCAGCACCTCCCATGGATATGCCCGTGCTGTAACCTGCTGTGCGGCTATCCTGCGGCCCACACATATCACTGTCCATGATGTGAGCTCCATCATCATCAGTGATGGATCTGGCACCAGTCCGAGTCTCAGCATGCTGGCATCCATGGATGCTGGCACGCTGGGACACGGGCAGGGCCTCCTCTGCACCTGCTCCACCAACATCAGTCCAGACAGCCAGGCATGCCCACTGTGGTCCTGACCCTTGGACACCTGTGGAGGTGGATGGGCCCTCCTCTGTGTCCAGGGTATCGCCCTCAGTGGATGAGCCTACCACCGCTGACCCATGTAGACACTC
Source organism: Neoceratodus forsteri (assembly GCA_016271365.2). Lineage (NCBI taxonomy): Eukaryota > Metazoa > Chordata > Ceratodontiformes > Ceratodontidae > Neoceratodus > Neoceratodus forsteri. The sequence goes on along the minus strand of CM028132.1, from coordinate 716,461,745 downwards.
AGGAGCTGTAAGGGACCACAGTAGCATTAATGTATCTGCCCTACCCTGTGGCATCCCCCCCATAGTGACAGATCAGGACCTACCATGCAGTGACGGGCTACCACCCATCTGGAAGCCACCACCTGGAACACCCTTGATGGCACAATGACACATGCTGCCAGCAACCCACTCTTCCGGTGGGGTCAGGCGTTGCACGGCCAGCTGTCCCCCACCGGTCGCAGCCTGTGCTGCCCTGATGGCAGCCACCTTATTCTTAATCCTCCTCCTGTCCATGCCCACCTTCTTCTTGCATTCCTGCATGGACTGCTGGTGGCTGCCATGCTGGTTGACGGCACGCACCACCTCTCCCCATGCAGCAGCATGGGCCTGTGATGTTCCCCGCTGTCCGCTGAGCAGCGGCTCCTTGTCAAGGTAGGCCTCAAACAGGGCATCTGTTTCTGCCTTGGTGAAGTTTGGCCTCCTCTTCCTCCCATGTCTCTGTTCTTCCTCCTCCACCTCACGGTCACTCATCATTGATCCTGAGGGAACGACAGGTGTTACCTCTGACTGTGCAGTTCCATGCATCTCCCACACACCACAGTCCACACTCCCAAACAGCATGCAACTCACCACAATAGACGGCAATACCAGACTATGGCCTCTGCAGCCCAGTGTCACATTTATATAGCGCAGTGCATGCAAATGAGGTGAGGCGCAATTTTAAGTGGATGCTAATGCAGTATCTGCACCATTGAATCGCTGATGAGCTGATTTGCATATGCGGCTGAATATCACACTGTTGCGCCTTGCGCAATTGTGTTGAACATGCTCAGGCAAGGGCGCAGTTCTGTGACGTGCACAGTGGACACCGAACGGTGCATGCCCGGGGTGCTGATGTTGATGCCTGCCATGCTGCTGATGTGCTGTGCATGGGAGGCAGTGCAGGGCACAGCCACCATTGTGCCAGTGGTGCTACTGCGCTGTTCACATGTATGGCGCTCTTGCACTGGGGTGTCATAGGTGCCGTGGAGCCACATCGTGGTAGGCCACTACAGGGTGTCTCACACAGGCACCCAATCGCTCTACACACAGTGAGTACCAATCGCACTGTGGCGGTCCATGCACGAGAGACCCTTGACCCTGTGCCTGACCTTTGCCCCCTTAGGCTCCATGCATCCACATGGGTGCACCACTATCGTGCTGTTCGGTGATAGCATGATGGGGAATGGCAGCGCTGTACCGCACAGCATCTGCACGTGGCGGACCGTGCTACCGAGCGCCATTTTGACTCCAACCAGCTTCAGAGATGGCAAGAAGGAGGGCTGCTTTTTGGAGCCAGGTGGAGCTGGCCAATTTGGTGGCCATAGTAGAGCCCCATGCTGGGGCAATTTTTGGGGATGCACCCCTGGACAGGGCCAGGAGTGCAGTATGGGAGGAGGTGGCGGTGGCGCTGGAGAAGGCCACAGGAATCGGGCGCATGGCTGAGCAGTGTCGCAACCAATACGGGGACCTCCAGTGCAGGGACCCGAACAGGCTTGCCCAACTCCGGGCACGCACCAGGAGAGACGCAGTGCCAAGGCCAGGTAGGTGCCCCATCCATACACTGGTTGTGTCAGTATGGGTATCACGGTGGGCATGTGTCCACCACACAGGGGGGGTGGGCCGTCCAGTGTGGGCAGTGGTGTTGGTGGTGTTGGTGGTGGAGGTGGTGTTGTGGGGGATGTGGCATGGCTGGGCTGAGTGGGATCGCACACATCCAGGGTGGGGGGGTCTTTGATACTGGATTATACTGATAATCCTCTCTCCAATTTTGCACCCTAGGCCCTGATGAGTGGCGCCGAGCCAGGCAGGACTGACACCGAGACATGGGTGGTGGAGATGTTCAACAGCCACAGGAAGCCAGTCGAAGCAGACTACAGCACCCAGATCAGGATGATAATGGTGAGTGTCTTTCTTCCAGGTTATTCTGTGCATGCTGTGTTGCAGAGCAGGCAGCAGGGCATGGTCATCGTCCATTGACACCAGTGACGTGAACACCACACAGTACAGTCAGCACTGTCCAGTGGCACTGCATGTGTGGGTGTGCATCACTGGTGGTCCATGCGTGCACCGGGTACATGGCTATGCCACTGCCTTCACACCGCATAGCCATGTCACTGTACAGTCACGGTGGTGCTGTGCGGGACTTGGGTGGTGGGTGTGTGCAGTGGCCCACATGGCTGTGTGCACCTGGGTGGGCAGGTCTTGTGGACATGATCACTGTGGGTGGTTGCACACCATCACAGAGGCATGTCCCATGGCCGAATGCCATGTACAGTAGGTGGGCTGCAGGGGGCTGTGCATTCACACCTATTGACTCTGCTCCCTTGTCCTAAGTGGATGGCAGCTATGGCACATAGAGAGGGTACTGCAGGAGCTTCTCCAGGTGAACAGGGCCTCCCTGAAAATCCTACAGTGGATGGAGCGGATAGGAGTACGCAGGAGGCATGGCGGGAGGTGCCAGCAGAGCGGGAAGCAGGGCTCCCGCTGAATGGCATGACACCAAACATTGCAACTACCCCCCTTGACCCACCCTCACACCCCTCCTTCCCTCTACCATTTGTTCACCCCTGCCTCTTACCCACCCCCACCTGGTTTGTGGCCCTCACCCCCAACATTTTTGTAAATATTTGTAAATAGTTGTTTTGTATCTTGTAATATACATTTGTTTTGTTATGCCTACTGTGGTGGTCTCTGATTTGCAGTGGGCTACAGGTGCTCAGCTGCAGTGGTGTACATGGTGCAGTCATGGGCGTGTGTGTGTGTCCGTAGGGGAAATGACTATGGTGTGGGTGTAGCTATCAGTCACTGTCTGTGGTTTGTATGTTGTTCCCTGTGCATGGGATGACTGTCTGCAGTGGTCCACGGTGCATGCACTGTGTCCATGGTGCACCTGTCAGACTGTCCATGGCCTGTGCAGCTGACACCCTTGCATGTCTGTGACCTGCTCGGTCCGCTGACATGTCAGTAGTGGCTGTCCATGCTGGACAGCCACTGTACCCAGCACAATGCCGGGTTGCCTCCTGTCACTGGTGTTGTGCATGTCTGCCTTGGGTGGCACTGTGGCCTCTGCTGTTGTTGTCCCACCTCCATGCTGTTGCTTGTGTCTGTTGCAGGGAATGTGCCCCACTGTCTGTCACTTGTGCTCCGGGTGCATGCTGGTGGCATACAGCTTCATGGTGCCTGCGCAGGGTGGCTAGCACTCCTGTGCCACGGAGGTGTGCTGGCCGTGTGTACATGGTTTCCATGGCAACACACCAGGGGCTTGGTTGACCTGCTACTGTGTCCCTGTGTTAGTGTGCCCTTGGGTATGGGTGGATGTTTGTCCATGCACTGTGTTGCATCCTGTGTGGCACATGCTTCCATGCACCACTGTGGGTGTCTGCGCTGGCTGTTGTGGCCAGTGCTGAGTCAGGGTGTGTCCTTGGGAGGGTGTGCAGGGTGCTGTGCCACTGGTGGTGGGGTTGGGGCATGCCCTGTCACGTGTGGGGTACCTCGTGTGCCGCCACATGGTCAGTCTCTCAGCTGTACCTCGAGGGGACGTGTATGATGGCACTGTGTATGCAGTCGTTGCGTCGCTGTCTGCTGCCACCCACTGAAGGGTGCTCATGGTGGGGCTGCCTTGCATGGTTCTGTGGTGCACAGAGTTGCATTGTCATGGTGGGGGTGGTGGCATGCATGGGGTGTCCTGCACTGGTGGGCGCTGCTCCTGGGCAGGGTGTCTGGGGATCGTGGAGCAGGGTGTGCTCTGCATTGGTGGGATGGTGTGGCACAGGGTGGACTGACCTCCTTGTGTGCCGGTCACAGCTTGCCGGCGGGGGTGTGCTGGTACACCATGCCCCGGCTGTGGGTTTGTTACTGGTATCCATGGGCCAGTGGTTATTCCCACTCTCCCCCGGTTGTGCAGTGCATGGGGTGTGGGGGCGATGTCTGTTCTGCTGTGTGCTCCTCTGCCCATCTCTAGCATGGGTGGTCTGCCTGTGCATCCTGTCCCTGTACATCCCTGGTTGTGCTGTTGCACTGCTGCCCTGCCCCACTGGGCATCCCTGGTTGTGCTATTGCACATCTGAACTGCGCCACTGCACATCCCTGGCTGCACTATGGCGCAGTTGGTGTGATATTCAGTCGTGTGCCACAGGTGCATCTTGACCTGTGCAGTGTTTGAATATCATGCTTATTGCTCATGGGCACAGTTGACTTGCGCTTGCTCCTGCTGTTGCGCACTTTTATGGCACAGTTTGAATATCTGGGCCCTGGTGTCTAGTGGACCCCCCACCCTGTTAGGCAGTGCCCCACCACCCCGCTCTCCCTCTATCCCATCCTCAAGTGAGTGAGCAGCACAGCCCTCCACTTTCCACCATGGCTGGTCAACCAACTGACCGGGAATGAATGAACGCATACATGCACAACCATGTACTCATTCATTCACAGCCAGGCCAGATGATCTTGCTCTTTTATTTAGCTTTTTTGGGGTGCCACAGACAAGAGCAGAGGGCTGTTCCAGTCCCTGGTGGAGGGTTGGGATGGGAGGAAATGACACTGTGGACCCCCCTCCAGAGATCCATGATGCCATTCCTCCCATCCTGACACTCCCAGGGACTGGTACAGCCCTCTGCTCTTGTCTGCACCCCCCCCAAAAGAGCTCAATGAATGAGCAAGATCTGGCAATGAATGAGCGTGTGCTTTTACAAGTATGTACTCATTCATTCCAGGTCAGTCAGCTGGCCAGCCATGGTGATGAGTGAAGGGCTGTGCTGGTCACCCACTCAGGGTCAGAGTGGGGGGCAGTGGAGTGGTGAGGCACTACCTGACAGAGTGCAAAGTAGGGGGTCCACTAGACACCAGAGATTTAATTGATAATTATAAATTTTTATTACATTGGGCCAGCAATCAGTGAGAGGTGGGCCATTAAACACCAGGGATTTATTTGATAACCATATTTGTTTTACATTAGGGCTGATGATTGGCAGAGACACCACTAGACACCAGGGATTTAGCTGATAACCACATTTCTTTTACATTGGGGCCATTGATCAGTGGGGGGGGACCACAAGACACCAGGAATTTAATTAATTTAATATTACATCGGGCGGGGATAGACAGGGAGGGCATCCACCAGCAGACAGCAGTGAATTTTTTGCCACAAAGTGTGGAATTTCACCTATGAAATTCCTCACTTTGTGGTCAAGACGCACTCTGTGAATTGGTGAATTTCAGGCATTGCACTTCATGAATTGTGCACCATTCACAAAATAATTCAAGGAGCGAATGATGCTGACTTCGCACATCACTACAGGGAGCCTTCCCTTACAAGGGGTTGATATGCATGTTAAGGCCTGGTGGGCCCATGCACTGCATCAGGACTGTTTCCAGTATTCTATTTATTTCATTTCATGCAGGTCCTAAAGGGTAAAAGAAGGGAAATTCATTGGGGACAAAAACTACATTAATGCAGACATTGGGGTCGAAGCTCACAAAGTAGGGAACTGAAAAAAATATTAAGGTTTTGGGTCTCTGGAGTCTAGGAGAATCAGTGGTGGGGTCTTCATTGGGGTTGTCAACCTTGATACCCACACCCATTCGCTGAGCAAACAAGGTCAGGCATGATCTCTTTTCTTTTCATGAAGAAGGCTACAACTGTTTTTGTTGGCAGCATGTGACAAGAAATATTTTTCTGCCATTGAAGAGTGTATCACTGTGAGGCACTAGCTTGGAACTGTACTTTGTGCTTCAGACAGAAGGCTAAGGGCTGGGGGTGGGCATTAGGGTTAACATTTTTTCACCAGATAAGCAAAATGCACATCTGTGTGCCAGTCCCTTTCTACTCCAACAATTTCAACACAAAATTCCAAACCATCTGGGTGCTACAGTTGTCACCAGAAAATTAACATTTTGCACTATCCAGAACTCAGAATCCACATACCCAACCGGAACAAAGTTTGACACATCCACAGATCTACCACACGAGACCACACATGCAAAATGTCATGCAAATATGGTGAACAGCTGTGAAGTTATTAAAGTGCAAAAATTGGAGTTTAACATTAAACAGCCTACTCAACCCTAACTACAGTGGTGCTATCGCACCACTATGATAGATAGATAGATAGATAGATAGATAGATAGATAGATAGATAGACAGACAGACAGATGGATACATACATACATAACAGATGATCCACTACAGGGTATGTGGTCATGCTCTGATATGCACATGCCTTGGTGTGTGTTGTGAGGCACAAGGCCATATGCCAAGTATATTCAACCACCCAAGGTGTGTGTATATCAGGGCATGATCACACACCCTGTAGCGGATTATCTGTCTTATAAAATGGCCAAAATTGGTTTGGAAGGGGGTGAAAAATAGAAAGAAGTGCAGACATGCAGTCATTGTGGGATAATGCACTGTCATGAGGTGTGTTTCGTCCAATCAGGAGACAGCATTTTTTCACAAATTTTTTTCTCACCCATTTTATAAATATATGTAGACAGTTTGACCTCAGGTAACCTCATGAGCGGTGTAAGCCATGGTGATGTGTCCAAGGTCAAACTGCCCAAGTGCAGATAAATGATGTATAACACAAGCTCCACTTTACATATTTCATTTACGCAACAGTGAAGGAGCTTGGGTGTGTTGTTAGAGTCTGTTAGCATCTTTTTAAACTAAATTTTTTTCTGTATTTCTGTGGGTTTATTTTGTGCTCTGTGAGGTTACTACATTTTCTGTCCTCCTCATCCTTATGAGGCATGTGGACAGGGTAGAGCAACAAGATGGCCGCAACACTGCTCCACTCCTCACAGCACTGCTCCAAGTAGCATTCTAGTTCGCTTATTTTTTATTCCTAAAATGCTCTGGGTGAATGAAATCCATCTTAAAATTTTACCTGGTTTGTTTCACCAAAGCCGCTTTGCTCTGCTGCTTTCTGGTGTGATGGTTCAAAGCACTTGGTCGGCACTTGGCGTTTTGTCAGCGTGTTTCTTTAGTGTGCAGTTTTACCTGAACCGGGTGTGAATTTTTGCCATGGGCTTTGATTGTTTATGGTTTGTTTGCAGTGTGTGGCTTTTTAGCAAAAGGTGCACACAGTAACATGTGGAATGGACTTTTGAAGGAGCCCTTGGGTGAACAATGGGTCAGGATACCCCCCCCCCACTGCAGGAGTGTGGAGCAAGAACATGGATACCTGAAACAATTGAGGGTTCAGAAGAATTGTAAGGAGGACACTGGTTATATTATGGCACTTAAAAATGCCAAAAGGCGTGCTTAGCCTTAAAAAAGGTATGCTAACATTGCCTGGGGACTGAGTCTTACGGGTTTGCTCATACTGTAATTGAAACTTACTACACTTAGCGGAGCATTTCTAATTTATTTTTTAGGTGTGCACACCTTCCTAGAGAAATGATGGAGCCAGGAGATTCATGGAGGAACACCCTTGATTGGGAAAAGAGTATTGAATTGAATCAAGGATTCCCTAGGAGGGAGACCGGGTTATCTAAGGTAAAAACCCGAACAGGCTTCATTGTTGGCAAAATCTCCCAGCAAGCAGACTCAGTGTGTAAAATGGGATGCTATTTAAGTGACTAGCAAAGAATGGCTGTGGAGGTAAACCCCTCTAAGTGGTACTGGTTCCATTATTTGGCTATTAAGAGGAAAATTTATGTTGATATATGTTCAAACGCTTGTTTCATTTTACAGACAACTTTCTATGAAAAGCCTTGAAAATATCTAAAGATCTGACATCTGTTTAAACCTTCCAGGAATTGCCTTAGAAGGGGAGTGAATTATTTAATATATATCACATATAATGTAATATATGGATGCCGTAGTTTTGGGCTAGAGAGAAGTGTGAATTTCTGAGGCTGCTTTTTTCCCTAAAGACAACATGTTGAGCAAATTAATAGCCACAGACATGTATACATACTGCTACTGCTATGCAGACTTCCTTTTACTCTGGTAACATAGTCCTTGCTGCAGTTTAAGCTGCAGGACATATTGGATGTAATTCATGGCTTCTGATGGTTCTGCTTTAATATTTAAAAACGTTTGTCCTGCTTTAAAACCCATGGACCCCTAAATATTATTTAAGCCTTTGGTTTTATATTCATTTATAGACTCATGAATGAATGGAGCCTGAACTTTTGAACTCAAGTAGATGGGCTTGACTTTGTGGCACAAATAATGAACATTTTATGTATCATTTATTGTCCTTTATGTGTAAAAGAGAATCTTTGTAATTTATGGGTTATTTCTATGCACAGACAGTGTATTTCCATCAACTTTTACTGAGGAAATAATTAGAGTAACCAGGGGAAACAGGTGAGCAGGTGAAATAATTAAAGCACTGGTCTGGGTGCTTTAGAGGGGAACCCAGTTAAATGCTTTCTACCCCTGAATACGTATTACTGCATCTATTGCTTATAGGAATTTTGTCATGTTACATACTATGGTAAAGTGCATTAGTTAAGGAAATCCTCAAAATGTTAACAAATCCCTGCCAGATGATTAAAATATTTCAACTATTGATTATGTAAATTCTGAAACATTTTCACTGCATAGGTATGGTGTGCCCTGCTTGTTGTGTTCCTGGGATTTGGCCTGGAACTTAGGAGGGACTTTTTGTCTGCATAACACTGTATGTGCCGCTGCATTTTTCTAGTATGGAGAGTATGGAGTGGAGAAATTACGCATGGTCAAATATGTGCATCTCAAGACAAAACTAGCTGTATCCTTGTATCTGGCCTGTAAATGAGTGTTGTAGGTTCTAAAACCAAAAGTGGCAATTATGACCCAGTGGTAAAAGAGAACCATAGCAAAATACTCAGTGGCATAAGTAGGGATTTAAAACTGGTGGAGTCTTGTTAAGACACAGAGAGACATGTGTTGGAGTCTACCCCAGAAAATACCTGAAAGGACAAATGTGTGTTCATAAACGGATAGTGGGTGGATAGAGATGCCTTTTCCTAAGGGTTGGGCATGTCTACTTAGTTATTTTACTTGCAAGTCAAACCATCCTTCTAAATATATATATATATATATATATATATATATATACATATATATATATATATATATATATATATATATATAAATACTGGCCAGATATTCAAAGAAGTTGCACCATGCTAATAGGGTTGCGCCAGCGCAAGTCCAAAAATGTACCATTCTGCGATATTCAGCGGGAGGCATTTGCGCCACCGAAAACATGCTGAGCAAGAGTGCAATGCAAATGAAGGACATGCGCAACCGAAGCGGGGTGGAACCATGCATAAAGAGCACAATGCGATATTGAAATGCTTGCACAATGCGCAACAGCGGATGAGCCGGAAGGTGCGCCACGACGGAAATGAGCCAAAATAAAATGGCTCAAGGAAGAGGCACAAGAACGTGACAGGGAAGCCACATGAGGCAGGGAGAGAGACAAGGCAAGAGGGACAAAGAGGGCAGGCCAGGGAGATCCCAGGACAAAATAGGGGCAAGGGAAGGTGTGTGGGGCCACAGACTGCAGAGGCCAGTAGGTGTACCCAGTGCAGTGGAGGTAGCAGTCAAGACAGCGGGGGTAACAGAGCAACAATAGCCAGGGGGGGAACACAAGCCAGGGACATGGACAGTGCCAGCTTCCACATGGAAGCTGTAATGAGGGGGGTGAGAAGGCATGCTGCAGGGGGCGTGGCCGTGGAAGGGCCCGTCAGCAGTACGCCCCCAACAGGCAGTACCGTGCCCGCATCAGCTTTGAGCTGTACATGGATGTTGATATTGTGGGCCGGTACCACCTGAACAGGGCAATACTGAGGCGGCTCTGTGAGCTGTGCAGTGATGTGATGCAGGCACCCTCACGATGGAGTCACGCTCTGTCAGTGGAGACAAAGGTAACAGCCTGCATGTGCCTGCTCGCCACCGGTACCTTCCAGAGGCCAACAGGGGACACCACAGGCATAACACAGTTGGCCACGTCACGCATCCTCACCCAATTCCTCAGCGCACTGCTGCCACATGCTGCAGAGTACATCCATTTCCCCAGCAACGTGGCAGAGCGTACAGCAAACATGTAGGAGTTCCACAGGGTAGCACGTATGCCTGGCATGCTAGGGGTGATAGACTGCACCCATGTGGCTATTCGCATGCCACCTGGTCCCAATGGGGCCGCATACCGAAACCGGAAGGGGTTCACCAGTGTCAACTGCCAGGTGGTGTGTGATGCCAGTGGGTGTATCATCAATGTCTGTGCCACACACCCTGGTGGAGCACATGATGCCTTCATATGGTACCAATCTGCACTGTGCCATCGATTCGAGAGTGAGGACATCCCCACAGGACATCTAGTGGGTGAGTATGCATGTAGGGGTTGCAAAGTTGGAGCAAGGGTGGGAAAGCCACAGGTGCCATGGTAGTGGCACACAGGGCTATGGGCAATATGGACCTGGAAATGATACTTAACTACACTATCTCCACACAGGTGACAGCGGATACCCACTCCGTCCCTGGCTGCTCACACCCTACCGGCGCCCCACGACCCCATCGCAGCAACGCTATAATGAGGCACATGCCGCCACACACAACATCATCGAGTGGGTGTTTGGGATGCTTAAGGCATGCTTCTGATGCCTAGACACCTCCGGCGGTGCCCTACAGTACAGCCCCTCAAAGGCCTGTGGGATATTCCTGGCCTGTTGTATCCTGCACAACATGGCCAAAGACTGTGAGATAGCCGTACAGGTCAAGGAGGGGGACAGCGATGGGGACGCCGATGATGATGGGGATGAGCAGCCCCCCCGTGGATGGCGGGACCCCCGACTGATCCGGCAGGCCCAGCTGTACCGGGACACCATCATGGAGGAGCATTTCACATGACACAGGTAAGTCATGGGGTCATGTGCAACCAACACTGTCTAGGCGCGGCACACAGGGTAACACACCAGGGGTGCATGACGGCAAGGGGAGTGGAAGGGTCCAGGCGCACAAACACACCATCAGGGAGGGGTGAATATTTACATGCTATATGGATGCACACACACACACCAGGCACAAATCGTACATGGGCAGGTGCACAGCAGAGTAGGAACAGACATGTGAAACACACAGATCCACGGACCACCCCTACCACCTGGACTGTCCAAGTACGTGTGTCAGATGCTGGGCACCCTTGCACCTTGGTGTACAGTACAATGCAGGCATCATCATGCACACGCACCTGTGGACAGCAGTCGGGTGGGTGTGCAGGTGGTCCGTGTGTCAGCGTGTTGGGCAGGGCACCCACCAGTGCACTGCCCACCATGACACACATTGCACACAAGGCAGCACCAGACAGGGCCCACACTGGGAGACAGGTCAGTCAGGTGGCACTGTGCCATGGCCACCTCGGATGCATGGGCGGCCCTGCCGTGACCCAGCAGCACTGGCAGGCTGAGCAAGGGCCACATGGGGTGGCACCGATGTACCACCAGGGGTCCCACTGTGCAAGCGCGACCTTGTCCGCACAGGGGTCTGCAGCATGCTGAACATACCTGCACCAGGGGTGCTCAGGATGCCCACAGCGAGCCCGGCGCTCGACAGGCTGGGTGTGTCGCACGCACCGGAACGGGAGTGGAGAGCGACTGGGCGGTGTGCGTGCAGGGCACCAGACTGTGTGCCCAATGCGGCCACAGCAGCGTCCAATGCCTGGGTCTGCCTGTCAATGGCGGCGGTCACATCCATCCGCATATGGACCATCTCTGCATGGATCATTGCAGTGTCCCTGCTGTGCCTCTCCACAGCCACACACAGTGCCTCCATGGACATTGCAGCCTGCATCTGCTGCTGGACTGATGCCCGCAGCAGGCGGGTGTGCTTGTCTAACGGGTAGTCTGCCACTTCGGCAACCTGTCCCCCAGGGTATGGAAGGGCCTGATGCTCAACACCCCTTGAGGGTGGGTGCTGTTCACCAGGACCAGGTATGGGCAAGTCAACAGGTGGTGTGCATGTGTCACCACTGAACCCTGTACCCCCAGACCCGGTGGGTGACTGCTGCTGCTGCTGCCCCTCCAACTGCTGTGCCCCAGGGACCAGTCATTCCACAGCTGTGTCCGCAACAGTGCCAGAGACCTGCACAGCCACCGGTGCTGCCCCATCGGTGCTGCCAGGCACTGCCTGGGACTGTGCTGACGTGCTGGCACACACGTTGGAACCAGCTAGGTCCAGGGGCACATGCTGTCCTGCTGTATGTCCGCAATGAGACACACACGTGTCACTGCCCATTGCGGTCCTTGACATCATCAATGGTGCAGGTTCGTGCAACAGCCACAGTCACAGCGTGCTGGCATGCTTGCACGCCAGACTGCTGTGATACAGGATGGGCACCCCCCACACCTGACTCACCGACATCGGAGATGGCAGCCAGGCGTGCACACTGGTGCAATGCATGCCGGCTGGCAGCAGAGGTGGATGGACCCTCCTCCAACTCTCATTGGATGTCCACACTGCATGGTCCCACCACCACTGTCCCCTGCAGACGCACAGGATCTGTAACAGAAAGTGAGAACATGTTAGTGCATGGGATCAACCTCCCCCCCACCACCACCACCATGTCATACCGTGCAGTGATGGGCTTCCTCCTGTCTGGAAGCCACCTTCTGGAACACCCTCAATTGCACTGCGCTGCATGGATGCAGCCAGATGGTCCTCCGCTGGGGTCAGCTGCGCCATCTCTGGCTGGCCCCCGCCTGTGGCAGCGCATGCTGCCCTGAGGGCTGCCACCTTCTCTTTCACCCGTCTCCTGTCAGTCCCAATCTTTTTCTTACATTCCTGCACGGAGCGCTGGTGGCTTCCATGCAGGTTTATGGCGTGAGCTATCCCCTCCCATGCAGCAGCACGGGCCTGTGGGGTGCCCCGCCGTCCACTAAGTAGTGGCTCCTCATCCAGGTAGGCCTGGAAGAGTGTCTCTGTCTCGGACTTCGTGAAGTTGGGCCTCCTCCTTCACCCACCATCTTCCTCCTCACCCAGTCCTTGCTCGGCCATGTCGGTCTGAATGGGTGGAAGTGGACACCTGTCACTGTGCAGCATACAGCATTATCCCATGACCATTGCCCAGAACATCACACAGCATGCAACTCACCTCTCACCTGCAGTAACCAACTCTGGCCACCGCAGATCACTGTCGCACATTTATAGCGCAATGCATGCAAATTAGTAGTGGAGCAACTTAAATGAGATGCAAATCGTGCCAATGCACCTTTGAATGGCTGATCAGCTGATTTGCATATGTCGGCTGAATATCGCACTGTTGCGCTTTGCACAATACGGTTGTGCCGGCTGAGCCAATGGTGCAGTTCTGTGAATGCGTAGTACACCGCATTGCGCATGTCCAGGTAGCTGATGCAGGTGTCTGCCACGCTGATGACGTGCTGTGAGCGATCAGCAATGCAGGACACGGCCACTATTGTGCCAGTGGTGCTACAGCACTGGGCACCACATAGCGCTGTGGTACACCTGTGCAATAGTACACTGTGGCACTGGCACACAGGTGACCGATCGTGCTGGACGTGTAGATGTCCAATGGCACTGTGCGTGGCCTTGCGCCACAGACCCATGACCTTGTGCATGACCTTTGCCCCCTGGCACTGTACATCTGGCATGTCTATGGCTCTATCGCGCTGTTGGTAACAGCACAATGTGGACCGACTGCGCTATACGAACAGCGCAATAGGGACTGATGGAGTTGTATTGCGCAACATTTCCACGTGGGGTTACCACGCTGTGGAGCGCCATATTGCCTACTATACAACTGCAGTGATGGCATGCAGGAGAGCTCCACAGTGGAGTGCGGTGGAGTTGACAAACCTGGTGGCTGTGGTGGAGCCACACCATGGGTCACTGTTTGGGGGAGCACCCCTGCACATGGCCCGCACCCATGTGGCAGCAGGTGGTGACTACTCTGGAGCAGGCCACTGGGCGGCGGAGGACTCCAGAGCACTGCAGGCACTGGTATGGTGACCTCCGCAGGAGGGAGCGGGACCTGCTGGAGCACCTCAGGTCATGTGCCAGGAGGGGCATTGTGCCTAGGCCAGGTGGATGTGCTGTGTATTCACCTGTATTGTCCGCATGGGTGACACTGTGTAATGTGACCTGCGTATGGGGGTGGGTTGGGTTATGGTTTGCTGTGAAGGTGTTTGCAGGTGTGTGCTGTATGGGTCTGGTTGTGTGGGCAGGCACACTCAATGGGGCAAGGGGCTGTCTGCTTTGGGATCTCACTGATGTGTTTCTCTTCATTTGTCTCCCACAGGCGTGGAGGAGCGGAGGTGGGCCGGGGCTGAGGCACAGAATGGCGGTGCCGGGGTGGCTGGCAGAGGTGGCATAGGTGGTGGGCCACAGCAGCAGCAGCCACAGCTGCAGCAGCAGCAGCAGCGGCGGCTTGATGAGGGTGAGTGTCATTACATCATGGATGCTATTGCATGCTGGGTGGGCACGGCCACCATCCATGGACAACACTACCATGCACGCAACATGTGACAGTCATCACTGTTCAGTGGCACTGCATGTCTGTGTGTGCGTCACTGGTGGTCCATGCATGCACTGGGCACATGGCTGTGGCACTAGCATTCTACCACGTAGCCACGTCACTGGACAGCCTTGGTTGTGCTGTGATGGACATGGGCCGTGTGTGTGTGCAGTGGTACACCTGGCTGTTGCTGCCTGGTTGGGCATGTCTTGTGCACGGTCACTGTGGGTGGGTGCAGTCCATCACAGGAGTGGGGCACTTGGCTGTATGCCATGCATGATGGGTGGGATTCAGGGAAGTGGACAGTCACAGCCATTGACTCTGATCCCTTGTCCTAGGTATCCAGATCCTGTGACGAATGGAGTGCACACTGCAGCAGCTGACACAGGTGGCCATTGACTCTCTCGCCATCCTCTTGGACCTTCAGCGGCATGGAGTGTGGCGCAGAAGGAGGCCCCGAGCCCAGCACCAGGTGGCAGGAGGGCAGGCTGGCAGGCAGTAGATGCCCATCACCTCACCCCACCTTCCCTCTCCTGGTTGTTCACCCCTGCCCCTTACCCACCCCTACCTTATACCCATACCCCCACCCCTGCTTTGTATATATGTGTACATAGTTGTTTTGTTGTTCTTCTTATTCTTGTTTATTACATTTATATATTTTGATATGAATACTGTGTGGTCTCTGATTTGCAGCTGGCTATAGGTGCTCAGTTGCAGTGGTGTGCATGGCATCTGGGGTGGTATGGTCATGGGTATGTGTGTGCGTGTGTGGGGTGGTGTCTCTGGTGTGGGTGTGGCTTTCATTCAGTATTGCCGTGTGCTGCCACCCACTGCTGGGTGCTCATGGTGGGTTTGGCTTGTATAGTTCTGTGGTTCACGAGGTTGCAGTGTGCCGGGGAGGGCATGGGGATTCCTGCAGTGCTGGTCACTGCTCATGGGTGGTGTCTTGGGGTCACAGTGCAGGATGTGCTGTGCACAAGGGGGGGCTGCTGTACACTGGGGTGGTCTGCCCCCTTTGTGTGGCAGTCTCAGCTTGCCAGTGGGTGTGCTGCGGTAACACGGCCGGGATGTGCTTTGTTTGCTTGTCCCCGTGCCATTTTATAGAAGGAATTGTGGCCCACTTACTTTTCATGCAGTTATCAAACAACTATTTTTCAGGAGTTTGGAAGTGGTCAAGTGAGCGGGAGGTGTGAAAAGTGGCCGAGCAGAAGCAGGAGGTCTGGAAAACAGGTGAGATAAAACTAAAAAGGTGAAGAGAATTGAACTGAATATAAGGTAAACCATTTAAAAATGTTTCATTGGGGGGAGTGACAGGCTGTTCATGTTAAAAGCCTGTGCATTGCCGGCCCAGTGGCACTGAGGGTTGAGGCGCTGGATGCCAGACATCGTGCTATGCCGGTGACCTGGACTCGGGAGCAAGCTTGGGTGCCGGGGGTCAGCAGGGGGAGGGTTGAGGATCAAGAGCCCTTGTGGAGCTCTCTTCCCTGGGAGGGAGGGTGGGTTGGCCCGGCATGCCAGCAGCCCCCAGTGGAGACCGGGGGGCACTGCAGTGAGCCGGATAGCAAATGTTTAGTGTGGCCAATGCAGGCAGGGTTGCCAAACACCAGTGCATCGGGGCGTGCACCACACAAGGGGGGGAAGACCGCAGAATAAGGATAAACACAGTCCTTGGTATAGGCGATGGCACCAGCCCCCATGCCCACTGCAGGGTCCATCCTGACTGGCCTTTCAGGTTCCTTCACCAGGGGCCCTCACCCACAGCTGGAGTCTATGAATGCAAGTGCACCCAGAGAGGAGGGGTGGCCCCACTCCAGAGGGATTAAGTCAGGGGTGCCAGCTGTGGAATGAGGGGGAGGAGAGAGAAGGCTCAGGCAGGCAGACTTCAGGCAGAGCATGATCCAGCTGGATGCCCGAGAGAAGTGCCTCAGACCATGATCAGGAGGGAAATAGATTTAAAAAAAAAGCCTATGCATTAGGCTGGCCCAGTGGTGGGGAGGGCTGAGGGGCTGCAAAGTACCTTCCTTCCTGTCCTGCCAGTGACCTGGGTTTGCGAACAGCCTTGCATCATCAGGGGTCAGCCTGGGAGTGAGAGGATTGAGCATCTGAGGGACTACTCTCCTCTCCTGAGGAAGGAGTGGCTTGTCATCCCAGCCTCAGCTGCTCCCAAGTGGAGGCCTGAAGGTAGAGAAGGTCAGGAAGGCAAAGTATGGGAGGGGAGGGAGCTGCAGGGATACTTAGGATGGGAATGCCTCCATGAGCAAGTCCTACGCTCTGCAGGAGGGATGGGACAGGAGAAAACTAGGAGGAAAATGGTCATTAGGGGGCTTCATGAAACCTGGCCCAGCTATCTCCGCATCTGCTCAGCCACCTGCTGAAGTGATCTGGTCCACCTCAGATCTGATGTACTGGTGGGGAGGATGGCCCTTCCCCCTTGGCCCTGCCATGAGAGAGGAACTTGTGTAGAGAAACCATGACTGGGCGCACACCAGGGAGGTGGATTGTTGGCCTGGAGGTGCTGGTAGTGCAAGCTGCCTGGCCGTTGGGAGGACATTTGTCTCTTGATGAACTAATTAGCTGTATAAATGAGCAATGATGAACTTACTATGTAAATAAATGTAAAAGTTTACATTTATACATATTGTTGCTCAGATAAATGCATTTATCAGCAGCCTTCTCTGTCCACTCCTATTGCATAAAAACATATATAATACATGGGTGGGACATGTGTCCCATTGAAAAGCCCGTCATCTATCTCTGTGTATATCATGCCATTTAAAGTAGTGCACCTTGGTCATTAAAGTTATATACCATGGTGCATAACTTTAATAACCATTGCTTGCTATGATACATGACTTTGGCCCTGCAGCTCCAGTCTTACTTCTTCTAAACTCCCCAAACAACAATGACCCTCACCACAGCCACAGCCCTCAATCAAAAATCCTCTCTTTTTTGCCAAAACCCCTTGTCCCTCTATAGTAGCTCTTACTTGTCACCCACACTATCCATGCTGTCACTGCTGCTGCTGCCCCCATGCTTCTCAGGACCACCACACCAGACAGCCAAACTGCAGCCCCAGTCTGCCAAACCACCATTCCACACTACCACACCACTGCTGCACACTACCAAACTGCCACTCCACACTGCCAAACCACTGCACTGGACCACCATACTCACTCCAGGCACACACCATTCATGATCCTCACAAACACTAAGGGACGCACTGTTATAGCCAAACTTCCTTATATTGAAGGACCTTACTACTCTATGGAAATTATACTGGGCCAAAACAGCACCCAACACAAAAATGCCACTACACTACGGAAAACTGAGAGGGACAAAAACAGCAGCAGCAAACCCAGAGATGACTGCAAATATGATCTAAACAACAGAAATAACCATACTAATGTATTATATAAAATAAATGCTAAGTGTGGTGTATGGGTAAATATACCATCTCAGGGGTCTAATTAGTTCATAATCCCACTTGCCCTTCCAGCTCATGAGTTACTAATGGCATATTTCCTGATACACCACACTCACCTAGCATTTATTCTCCATATATTTTAAACAGGCATGGTAGCACCAGTATATTAGGATTGAGTAAGTACTTCTGTACTAAATCCTGATTTTTGCACCTTTATAACTCTGCCCCTATTCAAATTTAGAAGGTGTGGAATCTTTGCTATGGTCTCTGGATCCTGAAAATGTTGTGTCAATCAGTTTGGGGAGGGGCAATGTTACAGAGGTGCAAAAATGCTGAAATTTACCCAAATTAAGAATTTTGTTTGCTCTATGGTAACTAAATAAAGTGTTTTTTTAACTAAAACTTACAGGTTTCAAAGAGTTTGATCCAATGTACAGTATGTGCTTTCACAAGTTTGAAGTTTCAAAATTATATAGTTTTTAAAATATCAGTTAAACTCTCTTCTGTTCCATGAGCATGCTCTGTTAAAAAAATGAACATTCTAAGGATACCTGGATTTTTGCATTAGTGAAAACCAAGGAACAAAAATCACTTTCCTCACTCGAAAATCACTTTCAAACATTTTCACTAATGTGAAAATCACTTTTGTGAGAATTGTTTTCATGATGCAGTAGTGAAACATACAAAAGTTAAAAATTTGGTGATGAAAAATACAAAAGTGAAAATAATGTTACTGGAAAACCAACAAAAGACACTGATGGGCATTTTTTCCATTTCACGTTATTTAAATAAAAAAGATGTTGAGGGTATCGGGATGCTCACCTGGTTGCGGTGGTTGAAGGGGTCTGAGCTCACATGGGGGATTGGGCACCCCAGTGTCAGTTCTCTATCAGGTGGGAAAAAAACAAACACCGGGGTGAGGTACTAAACCGGCACTGGGTGAGGTGCTCTCCAGTCTCAGATGCTCATACTGTCTTCTTGTCAGCACCTGGGATTGGGCACCCCAGTGTGAGGTTGTCTGTTGGGTGGGTAGGGTAGGGATAAAACAAAAATGTGTGCCTTAGTCAGCACTGGGGATAGGCACCTCTGTGTTGGATAGGGAAACATCACCATAGCCAGCACTGGGGGTTGGACACCTTAGTGTCCATTTGCAAAAAAAATATAAAAAATTGACTGTTTTTCACACACAGCTCTCTGTGGCAATGGCCACCAGCTACAAGATTCCATGCAGCATCTGTTCAGTGGGGGCTGTGCCATGGAAACAGGCACTGTTTACAGCATCAGGCATTACCTCATAGTGATTCCTATAACCTCACCCTCTCACATGCCTGCAGGTTGCAAATCACTGCACTAATGAAATAGGCTTCAGTTTTCTAGCTGTGCAATTGGTTGTTAACCATGCACTAGAAGTCTCCGGCACATGGCTAAAAATGTATTGGTCAGTCTAATTCTAGAAGATTTTTTAATATCAATTCCCCAAATAGAATTATTTTTTTTAACATAGTGACTGCAGATATAAAAGAAAAAAGAGAAAGAAAAAAAATAAAGATTGAATCCCCATAATTTTGGCCACGCCCAAAGTATAGCCAATTATAACAAAATAAACAGGATTTTTTAAACTTTTTTCTTTTTTTTACAACCACAGAAGAAGACTAGATAACACCATCATGACATACTGACAAAACAGTAGTGCTCTAACCCACCACCTACAAGAACACCTAAAACCCCTTACCCTACATTTACCCACTTTGTCACCAGAACCGTTGGCCAACCTACTGCTGGTACCATGGTCCTGATGCCCACCCTAAGTAACCATAAGATGACTGAGACTCCTTGCTAGGTGCCTTCAAAATGTGAGTGCAAGCTGCTGAGAGAGAGCCAAAGAGGCAAATTTGTGGGAAAAAAAAACAAATCTATACATATGTAAAACAATCCCTTCATATTATACATATTTATAAATAACTAATTAATTTCTGTTCCCCCCTTCTCCTCGTCCCTCCTCATTCCTTTTTTTTTTCACTCTTCCTCCTTTTCCCAAAACACATAATGTTGGCCTACAGGGCCTATTTCATATTAGAACCTATCAATTGGGTGTTTGCTTTCTGCTTGTTTATAATTAATAACAAGCGATAAAGATGATAAGGGAGAAAAAGATTATATGAAAATTCCTTCTCGTTTATTCAATTCAACCCAATGACCCCCTTTTTTTTAATTTTTTTAATATTGTAACCCCCCCCCCATATTGAATCATATTAAAAGGGAAAATTTACTTTCTATTTATTTGTGGTTGATAAAAACGGTGAGGATGGTGGAGATATTTCCTTCTTGTTTGCTTTGTTTATCCTGTCGCTCTGTACATCCTGACTTTTTTCACTATGCCTTGAAGTTGAGGCTCACGCCGAAGCTGAGGCTGTGGCTGAGGCTGAGGGGCTTGACCCTGATGTTGAACCTTTATCCAGAATTAGTCTTCTAACATACTTTTCTGCTTCCCCAGGTGACTAGAAGGTGGAATCACCACCATTGTGGAATATACGTAACTTTGCTGGAGGAATCATAGAATATCTAATATAATGTTCTTGTAAAAGCGATATTACTGGGGCATAAGCCTTTCTTTTCGGTAATACTTCTGGCCCAAAATCAGGAAACACATGCAAAGATAAACTTCTCACATGGATACCCTTCTCCATCCGGGCTTTTGGTAAAATACATTCTCTGTCTTGATATTTATGTGGTCTGATATAAACAAATCTTGGTTGTTTGCCTTTATAGTTTGGATTTTCCATGGCTCGATGGGATCTGTCCAATTCTATCTTTGGTTTCCCTTCCTGAGATGGAAGTGCTTCTGTCAGCAGATGTTCAAAAAATTTTATTACATCTTTACCTTTTAACCCTTTCGGGATGCCTCCAATCTTTAAATTCCCTCTCCTACTCCTTGTTTCCACTTCTTCAGCTTTTAAGCTTTCCAGTTCCTTCTGTTGTTTGACTATTTGAATGGACATAGAACGTAATTTATCTTCTTGCTGAACTATTCTATTTTCAACCTCGTCCATTTGTATAGTCCTGCATTCCACTTTATTTAACAGAGCATTTAGTGCTTCTGTAAACCCCTTCAGGGAATTATTTATTTGTGAAAAACCGGCCTGCATCTCCAGTAACATGTTGTGCTCGATTTCCCCCTTTTATGCACTTCCACCCTCTTTTATTTGGTTTTCCATTGCCCTTTCTTTCTCTTTCTCTTTCTCTTTAGTTTCTTGACCTTGGCCTGGGTTTTGGTTTTTACTATCCAATTTATTTTTATGCTTTCCACCTGACATACTGCTCAAGTTAAAAGATTTTTCTATATTTATTGCAGTACTCAGTGTCTTTTGGAACTGTAGATTGTCTACTTTAGCTACAGGCACTTCTTTCTTCTTTATAAATTCAGTTATTGTTATCTGGTTTACTAGACCGTCTTTTGGTAGATTTTTCTCCTTCAATTTCTCTCCCTTCACCTCCTTCTGACTGTATACTTTCTTCCCTTTAACGACGGGTGGTAGTTCCCCAAAATTCCCCACAACAAACAACTCCACTTTATCTTTACCTTTTGTCTTCCTTATCTACTTGCTCTTGCCGTCTTACTCACTGTTTTGTTTTTGTTCAAGTCTGTGCCAGCATATATCTGGCTTCCTTAACTCTATGAAATTGTTTTGACATTAAAGGATAACAATTTTTTGTTTTCTTTTTTTCTTCTTCCCTCCCCCAACTCCCTTTTCCCTTCACTTCACACAATGCCAGACATTTTAAGCTACCACCATGGGGGAGG
This sequence comes from Neoceratodus forsteri, assembly GCA_016271365.2. Lineage (NCBI taxonomy): Eukaryota > Metazoa > Chordata > Ceratodontiformes > Ceratodontidae > Neoceratodus > Neoceratodus forsteri. Next base: position 716,440,033 of record CM028132.1, on the reverse strand, counting down.
GCCTGAAACTGTAAAGGGTGATAAAGTTGCAAACAGGTACACAATCTCCCTTTTTTCCCCTTCTCCCTTTTTCCTCCAAAATGTGACCACACCAAGTGTATCAGTAAAGATAGTTACTAGATGGTATATGTATATGTATATATAAAATTCCCGTAGTTCTCACTGCAGACAGCCTTGTAAATATACTTCAAGCTTCATCTTTTCTCCCTCAAAATATCCTGGTCAGGAAGAAACAAAGCAAAAAGGGGAACATCAGGTGAATGAGACGGAACCCATTTTAGTGTAGCCCTTCCCCACAATTACTTACCTTAAAAGTTGGAGCGTTGATCCTATTGAGGAGATGTTTCTGTCTGCGGATGCTAACTCCATCCACTGGCTTCTCCTTATTTGCTTAGTGCACACTTACTCCGAGTGAGCCGCTCCAGACATCGAGCCAGTTTACTGAGCATAGGAGAATGCTATCTTTGCTTAGTACGCTCGTTCACCGATGCAAACCACTGCAATCATCAGGAGAGAGTGGGAGGGAGAACTTTGTTAAATGAGGGAAAACAAAAGGGAGTGAGACGCCCAGCCTTCAACACACATCTCCTCTCAGCTGAACCTCTCGAGCATGGGCCACATTACCGGGCAAGTAAAAACCCCACCATTCCCATAACACTCAAACATTGCCCAAAACAATGCTACAACTACTGCTGCGATGGGGAGGAAAAGAAAATCGAAGGCGGGAATCCAACCAATACAATAAAAAACAATGAAAATGGGATTAGAGGAAAAACTTAGCTTTCATTGTTCTCCTGTGTCCTTGCTTGTTCCCGGCATCACTGAGTCTGACTCTCTCACTCCTGCGCTTACCATGTCATCATCTTGCGCTGACCGACCATCCTTGTAGGTCTTCCCCAAATAGAATGTTGGCATTTCTACAGGCAGCCAAGCTTTTTTTAAGCCACTAGTCCTCACTAGCCACAACTGTCAACCACCCATTTATTTGCCATGTCCATTCCTACCTTGAATTTTGATGTGACCCTCACTGGTGAGCAAATGAACACCTTCAATCCCCCAGAAGAACCAAAAGCAGCTGTCAAAGGAGTTGAAGATACACTGCCAGAAATACTAGCATCAGTAGAAACAGCACCTGAAACAGTGGATATGCCAATGAGTAGCTGTTTTTCAAAGCTGTCAACTGACCAACTGAGCCACAATAAGGACAAGTGCAATGACAAAAACACATACAGAGCCACCAACTGGACAATTTCCAAAAACATGCAATTAGTCTGGAAACAAGCCCAAAATTCTTACATAAATGAAATCTTTCTGCACTTCCACACCGAGGCTCACACTGCCAGAGTTGAGTATCCAATAAGCAGCTACTGCTCTCTCCACACAGCTTTCAACAGCACCTAAGTTTTGCAACTATAGGCCACAATATAAACATGACAGACCCAGAATTTATTGTCTTTATGTCCTTCATCAAGGCTTACAGGCAGGCAAAAAAGGACATTGACAAATACCATGAGTGACAAAGTAAAAACGACCTACAGAAATTACTTTGCTCTCCAGCTCTATCTCCTGATAGCATGCCTGGCTTGGTATGAAAGGTATGGTTAGACATACAACTGTACACAGCCATGCATGATCTGGAGGAGCTAAGACAGCGAACTCCCTCTAGTTCTGAAACTGAAGTTAATGAGAACAGAATTGAGTACCTGATACTGGACTTTAATGAACACACTGAAAATCACAGCAAGGCCCTTGAACTGAACAAACATTCACATTGTGGCTGTATGTACTCTATTCCTGGAGACCCACTGTGCTCTGTCAGCAGCTACAAGAAGTATATCTCCAAACTGCCACCTCAGCTTAAAGCCCTATATCCATACCCAAAACATCTGCCACAAAGCACACTTGACACTAGGCCTATATGGTGTTGTGCAAAGCCCATGGGGCTGAACTTTCTCAGCACAGTAATGAGTAGGCAAGGCAAGGATGCACAGCTAAGCACCAGATACATGAACCTTTTGGTGCTTGCCACAGCAGTTCAGGTCCTATCCAATGCAAGTCTGCAGAGCAGGAAAATTATGAGTGTCACAAGAAACAGAAATGAAGACAGCATTAAAAGTTATTGGACACCCAGTAATGAAGACAGGAAAAGATGGAGCAGCATCCTGGCAACCTGTCCAAATGTGTCCGCTGTGCAACAAGAGTCCAGCTTCACTACAGAAACTGCATAGAAGCCTCAAACTACTGAAGCAGAAACAGCTGCACCTACAGGACCCATGGAATATTTCTCTTGAAGGTAGATTAGCATGCCCAATTGCACCATGATCTTTAGTGGTAATATCTATTTTGGCAAATAAAAACAGTGTAACACACAGTTTATTGTGTTTAATGTTTCCCCCCCCTCCAAAATGGGGGCTATTTTTCCTAGTGTATTAATAGTTTGTCTATCTAATAAATTAATATTTATTGATAATTTTAAAACTGTCATTGTGTTCCTCTTTTTAAATTGATGGGCTTGCATTTCATTAGAGCAATAAGACACTCCGGGGTTGTGCGCTAGACACCTTTCATGCACGGCCAGGGGCTGAAGGCACTCTACCTGCAGCCTTGTGCCTCACTACCCCCCCGATGATGAGTTAGAAGTGTCTAGTGTGCACCCCATCATGTCTTACCATGGACTGTACTTAGACCCTCACCTGACCTACAATATCCATATTACCAACCTCATCAGGAAAATCCATATGAGGCTAGGTCTCTCATACTGAATCAGAAAGTTCCTTATCCCCATCTCCAGACTACGCCTCACCAGCTCCCTTCTCCTGCCCCTCCTTGATTATGGCTCTGTTGTCTACTCTCCCCCCAGCACATCCCCCCTTTTCTCCAAACTCAGGACTACATACAATAATACTGCACACTTCATGACCGGCCTTCCCTGGATGACCCATTGCTGTACCTTCTATGCCTCCCTCAACTGGCTCAATCTTGAAGGCAGGTTCCAACTTAAAATGCTCTCTTTCCTACACAAAGTTCACCATAACCTACTGCTGATCAGTGTTAACTCCCTTTTCCCCTTATCGGTTTCCAAGTGCAGTACTAGAGGGGCCGCCTGTCATATTTTTGACACCACTTTTCACTGCACCAATCATGCACAGAACTCCATCACATGCAAGGGCCCTAGGTTTTACAATAAACTGCCCCCTGAACTTCAGGCCTGTAGTTCAATTGGCTCATTCACCTCCTCCCTCAAGGACCACCTCCTCCAATCCACCACCTGTGCCTGCCCCAGTAGGTAACCCTCCTGAATGTCCACCAACCCTTGAGTTACCTTAGAGTTTCTAAGTATCTGTATGTTGGCTCTGTTGTTGTGTGCTCTGTATTTTATTTCCTATTTTAGATGATCCTGTCATATACACTGTTCCTATTGTAAGTACCATCAAATTTTACAAATTTGTTTTTACCTTTTTCTCTGTATTATTGAATTTTTGTACCACTGGATGTTTGTGAAAATGGGCATTTTGCTCACATACCTTCCAACATAAAAATAAAATTGAACTGAATTGTTTTATTACTTACTTAGAAAAGCGATCATAAAAAAATGGTTATCTTTAGAATGCTCATTTTCTAAACTTAACATGCTCAAAAGCGGGCCTTTTTTTGTTAATTACCAAAAAAGTGAGCTACTTATGGACATAAAAAGCACAAAAAACACACCATTAGCCAAAGTCTATCAACCTGCAAGTTTTAGGTTTGAAATCACTTTAGTATTTTAGTTGTTGGTGAGCAACAAAAAGTTCTGGGTATTATCATTACAGATGACTTCTACTCTAAGAGGCAGTATGGTGAAACATCAAAAACATTGTTATAATATCCTGAGTTGTATTTGAAGACACATGCAAAGCAAGGATAGGAATGTTCTGATACCACTGTGTTCATCACTGGTGAGGTCTCATTTGGATTACTGCAGTCAGTTTTGGGCACTATACACAAGAGAATGAATAAGATATTTGGAAGGGGCACAGAGAAGAGCAACATAGAGAATGGCAGGAGTGCAGGCATTGAGTTATGAAGATAGGTTGGGTACACTGGGACATCACTCATCAGAGTATAGAAGAATGAGGGAGGATTTGTGCTTAGTATATGGTGCATTTGAGAATGATGACTTGTGGGACTGTGTAGATCTTGAGACAAAAAGTGGAGAGTTTGCAACTAGATGTCATATCCTTAAACTGCATAATGAAATTAAAGCAACTCAGAAACAAAGCACCCACCACAAAGGAAAACTGAAAAACTGAACCAAGGTTATGATAAAAGGAACCAGTTTTTTTATAAAAATAAAATGTACGTACCATAGCATATCAAAACACAGCCAGCCCAGTGACAAGAAGCTCTGGCAGAGCCACTATGACTGTAAATGCATTGACTAGATAAGGGTGTTTCATGGGCTTAAACATAAACATTTATTTATTTAAAAAATATCAGATTTACAAACCTTTGAGTCAGAGACTCATTTACAAAGGCACCTCATCGAAACTAATACAAAGACAACACAGTTAACCAGTCCACAAACAATGGCTTGGAGAGCAGACAGTTATAACAATCATTCACCGGAGATACATGGGTAGCAGTAGATAAACAGATTACATAGTTTAGACACAAAGGCACCACATCAAGAAGACCAAAGCAGTTCAAACAAGATACAATAGCTAAAGCAAATAGACATCAGGAGTCAAAGAGAAACCCAGAGTGTTCACATGAAGGCTGTTGCATACACTAACTGAATCAAAGTACAGTACATTGAGAAAGGGCATATTTAAGCAATAAGGCATGACAGGGTGTATGTTATTATGTAATAACATCACTCCTGGGGTGGGTTGAAGCACGAGACGAAGCCGAGTAATTATTTGCACGTATTTATTTGGTCCACTGGATCAGCAATATTTGCACAAGCTGTGCCCAGTGCAGATTTTACAGCACTGGCCCTGGTCTGGTGATTTGGGTTTTACCCATACCACACTGCATATGGCTTAGTGATATACTGTACAGATGGCTGCAGAGTCTAATCCATTGAAGGCTGAAGTTTCAGAAAACCATTATGCTACAAATATCAAGACTCACTCCCTCCCTCCCTTACCCCCAGTCACAATTAATCTTCTACCAAAGTCATGCTTAAATACTGGTGCCTCTACATCCATGCCACTAAGCTTTTAATGACAACATGCTTCTTCTGCTGTTGTGAGTTAAACTCTTTATTTAAAAACATTTTGTTGAGAAATTTTTGTTTTAGTATATCCATGGTCAGGAAAAATGAATTGTAAAAGAAACCAAAATCCCCATTTATCAGTTCATTGAATCACAATACAGCATGTTATGAATTTTTCAGATTCTATGTTGAAATCTAGATTTAGTATTTGCCGTATTGGTCCTTGCAAGAACAGATCCAGAAGTAAATGGTTTGATACCTTTTAATGGACCAACATAGATGTAACAACAAGAACAAAGTGCTCTAGCCTTCAAACCAACCAGTCCTTCTTCACAAGCCTAATGGCCGTTGTTTAGAAAAAAAAATACTTTAAACAGCTAGATCATGCAGAAAAAAACAGAAAAAAAATCCCCATTGGTTTAAAATACTCATTTAAAAAATACAGATGGTGATGTCAGAGAAGTTTAACAGTACCATATTACCTTCAATCAGGAGGTTCCCAGGGTCAAAGGTGCTTGGTGCAAAACACATACAAAGAATCCTACTACATATAAATTTAATTGACATAAGATAACACTGCTAGGGCAGATGACTCTCAAATCAAGCTATGCATGTCACAGTGTGCATAAGGATGTGATTACTGAAAAGCAACCCCCACCCAGATTAAAGATATACTAAGAATGTCTTAGGACTCCAAGAAGTTTCAATGCATGCATTATTGACAAGAAATTTCCAGTAAAGTTGTCTTAAAAACATCAGTGCACACTGTATGATTTGTAAAACTTAGCTGAACCTATCACCCAGCTGTACTCTCCAGCTAGATATCATGCCACATCATTTCAAAAACCTCTAGTATAGTGACAGGACTTTATAAATGAGTGCGTGTGTGTATGTGTTTAAACATGAAATGTTCTATAGTATATTGAATAGCACTGTGAATCCTGGCTGCAGTGTTTTTTTTTCTCTGCTGTGGCTAAGCAAAACACTGTAACAAGACACTGGCCTGCTGTATGGGATATTAGACATCAAACCAAAGGGTATGCTGTGAAGACTAACTTGGAGAAGATGCAATAAAACAAACTTGAATGACAGCCCCCAGACATCATAAAACACCCAAGGAGAATTAGAAAAACTCATCTAACAGCCTAGGCAGAAACAAAACACTGGATTGAAGTGAGAACTCAAAACTGGTAGTAATACATATATTCCTGATTTTACCATGCAGTTTTCCTTTAAGAAGATTGAGTAGAATATAAACAGTAGCCTAGAACTGCCTGCCTGAGAATGAAGTTGGTATATTATTTGGAAAAAGGGAAGGCTAGGTCTCTTGTTATGCAATGTCCTGTAAATTATTACACTGACTGCTCTTAGGACGTCGATGTCAAATGCTGTGAGGTGCCATGGGGAACTTGTTATGCAGAAAGTTCCAGGAAGTGTTTAACCCATTCTACTTCTAATAGCTTTCTCAAACTTAAAAAGGAAAATACACTTCATCACAGACTGTGTTAACAAAGTACTGTGCTCATGATTAAAATAATTTGAACCCCATCTCCCCAAAATGTGCCCTCACATGAACATGCATGATTTATCTGTAAAGACAATTAAACAAATGTATTTCTAAATGCTTTGCTTTTGATTTTTTATAGCACCACCCATTTTCCTGGTGTTCTAAATTACTTTTACTTCATAATAACATTAACAGCACAAAAAAGAAGGGAATGTGGTTCTCACAGAGGGATGTGACTATATGGAATGATCTACCTCTGGAAATTGTCAGAAGGAGAAATATAGAAGAATTTTAAGAGGAAATTAGATAAACATTTTTTGAGAAATAACAGGAATGGATAGCTAAAGGGATGAAGAGAGCAGCAAGAAGGCAAATTGCCTATCCATGCTCAAAACAACCTATGAAACCAATGTTTTAATTGTGGCCAATTTTACATTTTTTATGCCTCTATAACTTTGCACCCCCTAAACAGACTGCCATGAAATTTTCAGGATCCAGAAGTCCTGATACCCACTGAGAGTCTGCCCAATTTAAAGTAAATCAGTTAAACAGGGGCAGAGTAATTAAGGTGCAGTAATCGAGGTTTAATATTAAAGTGCTTACACAACCCTAATTTACAGGTGCTACCGTGCCTTTGAAATATATATTATAGGGGCGCGGTTGCTCCCCTATACAGTAGTTAGGGTTAAATATTCACTTGTGTGTTAAACTGAAAAGTTTGCACTTTAATAAATTCACAACCGTTCAAGTGATTCATATAAAATTTGGCATGTGCCATCTGGGACCAAACATCTCCTGATGTGACAAGTTGTGTTCTGGTCAGATGTGTAGGTCCATCGATACAGGGTGTCAAAATAGTGTAAATTACCATTTTTTGTCAAATTCTTTGTCACTACCTTGTGCAAAAATGGTATGAAATTGTGATCTGAAATTTTTAGGGTATATAGGTTTTGGGTCACAGTGGTGCCTTTTGAAGGTTTGGTGAAAAAATATGAAACCATTCAAAAGCTATTAAATTTCAAAGTTTCCCACTATTTCCTATGGGAAAAGTTAGATGTTCACTTCGAAAAAGGATTCTTTATCGCAAACACAGAACCCTTTGCCGCAAATGTTTAATCTTTTTTCATGCTGCCACCATCTTGTTTTCAGTTAGCAAGGGAAACAAACTCAAATTACAAAAATAATACAGGGGTTTGGTAAACACCAACAGTTGTATTTAGATAATCTGGGCCCAAGAAATCTGATTCTGGGGTTAGTTTTTTTTATAACTTATTCAGAACTGTGTTTTTTTAATCCTTGGAAATTCTTTGCTGTAAATCGAAGAAAACTTTTACCATGAAACAGTATTTTTTTTCCCACAATTTGTGAAAAAGGATTTTCTTTTACTACAAATTGTGAAAAAGGATTTATGGAACAGGATCCTTTTTCATGATTTGTGGAAAAGGATTTTCTTTTTCTGCAAATTGTGAAAAAAAGAAGCACGGAAAAGGTTTCTTTTTCACAATTTTGCGAAAAAAGAAATTTAATATGGCTGTTTCTTTGTCTCCTCATAGCAAAGAAATGGTAGGGAATTTGGGGCTGAAATTTTCAGGGTACAAAGTGCATGCCCAACAGATGTGCCTTTTGTTGGTTTGGTGGACTTCTGAAGATTTAAATTTGCTTGATTTCCCATAGGATAACCTTGTAATGGGAGGTTTACGGAGTCGTTTGTCACTACACTGTTAAGAAGTGGTTTAAATTGTGTTGTGAAATTTCCAGGGTACAAGGGGCTTGTGCCAGCAATGTGCCTTTTGGTGGTTTCAAGAAAGTATATTAATTTGGTGTCAAGTTTCACAGCTTTCCAATTTTACTGTGTTTTCTGTAGGATAAGATTGCAATTTGAGGTGTTTTTTTGATGCTGTACACTGTGGGATGGGAGCACAGGGCCCAGAGGGGCTTGCATCACCATGTGAAAATAAGGATACCACTACTCTATCTGAAAAAGTATGCCTCCGGACCCTGCGCTCCCACGTGTACATGCGAATACCATTATGGTCTGATGGGAGCGCAGGGCCCAGAGGACCCAGCACTCCCACAGGGAAATAAGGGTACAATTACAAACTCTCTACACTTATGGATGGATGGAAGCACAGGACTCTCCTAGCCCTGCGCTCCCATAAGCAAATAAGGCTACAATTATACTGTCTCAAAATGTAAGGAAATTCTTTGCAAAAACTTCATTAATGCATCAGTTAGGGTCACAGCAACAGAAGTTTGGAAATGTGGTGTTAGGGTTTCCAACCCTAACGCTCCAACCCACCACACCCTCCATGCACCAACAAGTATCAGGGGTGTGTCTTGAGGTTCTCGGCCATAATGCTCACCCCATTCTCCTATACTGTACCCATCTCAGCTTATTTTCTCATGGAGTGGGGTGAGCATTAGGGCTGACAACCCCAAGGCATCCCATGATGCCTGTTGGTGAGTGGAGGATTTTGGTGGATTGCAGTGTTAGAGTTGGAGAGAGAGAGATAGATAGATAGATAGACAGACAGACAGACGGATAGATGGATGTATAGATAGATAGATAGATAGCCTAGAGGTTAGAATAATGAGCTGTGAATGAACTTGGTACACCCAGTAGACCTGGGTTTCATTCCTACAGCCTTCACTTGCATATGGTGTGACTTTCCACAAGTCACTTAACCAGCAAAAGCTCCCAGGTCACCCCTGACAATGAGTACTTGTGCTAAGGGGGTCTTACCCGGTTAATAAGAATAAAAAAATATATATTTTATATATATATATATATATATATATATATATATATATACACACACACACACACACACACACAGCACTGGCCACAATGCAATGCAGCAGCTTGCAGTAAATGACATGTCGCAAAATACTGCAGTAAAAAAGGGCTTAATTGACATTGAATTATAGTGTTCTCTGCAGCATTTCATGATATACTGCAGCATTACTGCATTGCGTTCTTGCTGGCAGAGCTGTAGAGATAGATAGATAGATAGATAGATAGATAGATAGATAGATAGATAGATAGATAGATAGATAGATAGAAACACACGCACACGCACACGCACACACACACACAAAGCTTAAGAAGGTGTTACACGCAGCAAATATAACTGATATGTTCACAAATCAAGGACCTACTGTGGAAATAAATGAGCCATCATGGAAATGAACAAGTTATTTCCATGATGGTACATTTATTGTTTATTTGCATAAGTCACAGATCTCTTCATGTGTCAATCAAACTATATGTGAGAGAGTTTTAGAAAATGGGCTTTTTATTTCCTGGCATCTGATTGGCTAGTACTCTTGCCAGGGGGGTACATTAACTTTCAATAGATGCCCAGGAAATAAAAAGTGCCAGCCCAAACCTACCTGATGCCCAGACAGATATCATTTGTGCCCTGCCTGCTTCACAACTGGCTGAAGCATTGGGCACTCAAGTTGAATCAACTGCCATTTTTTTTCCTTGCTAAGCGAGAGATATTGGCCCCCAACACCTGACTTCAGTGCCAACTCTTAAAAAAACACACACAACAGTCTGTCATTTGTTTAAATACTGAGCATTCATGAACTCATTAATCTTGTTTCTCTAAACATTTTTTTTAATTAAAATCAGTGGAAGCTGTGCTTCATTCTGTTACGATCCATCTTTGCCTTCATTTATAGTGCTGGACACCCTTCCCCTAGCCCCAATCACACTCACATTTATTGCAGTAGGACCGAAAGAAACCTCCTCATGAATAAAACCTTCTACTGTGTACACACACTGTGCCATGGCTCACAGCTCTGAAGCTACCTTGCACTCTCGAGTCCCCGAACAGATCCACGGCTGCCAGTCATCTCTCCTCACTCGTTCGTGCTGCCACTTGTCTCATTTCTCCACCCTGAGCTCTCCAATCACACACACCAATCACTGTCCATGACATGTCCCCCAATAAACAAAACAACCCAAAGCTTAACACAAAAATGACTAAACAAAGAAATTTGTTTTTCCTTCAAATGCCTCTTACTTCCGGGTATGACGTCATCAAGCACACCGAAGTAACGTTGCATCTCTAAATAATTAACATCGCACAGAATAAATTTTTTAACCACCCAAAAAAGCAAATGCACTGCTGTTGAGACAGTAAGTACAAATGCCATGTCTGGGGGGGCTAACTTCAAGATTATGGTTGGTGGGGTGGACAACAGATGGCACAGCACAAAAGGGGGGGCTAACTTCAAGATTATGGTTGGTGAGGTGGACAACAGATGGCACAGCACAAAAACTGGGAAGATTATGGTTGGGGTGGACAACAGATGGCACAGCACAAAAACTGGGACTACTTTACTATGAACACATTTAAGCTTTATTATTAATAAATATTTTAACTGTTTTTCTTGACTTTTTGAAATCCCATAGGAAAAAGCCACAGTGCCCATTTTCTAAGCGCAATAATACCCTCCAGGGTGGGCGGTATTGGGCAATACCGGACCTTCTGGGGCTATAAGGCCCTCCGCCTGCAGCATCAGGCCTCATTACGCCCCTGGGCAGTCTGGTATTGCCCAATACTGCCCACCCTGTCAGGTATTATTGCTTGCATAACAAACCAGTTGGACACTTGAATACTGTACCTACAAGCTGCCTTCTCATCCAAATCTCTGCCATCTTATTTCAATCGTATACCAAAATTATATTTTAAAACTACTGAAAGAGCATAATACTTTCCCCACCAGATGCATCATGAAATCTACAAGACATTTAAGTTGGGGTTCTTGACACAGCACCGAGACTGCCCTGGTGATGGTGATGAATGATCCCTTCCTAGCGAGGGATCTGGGGACATACTCTGTGGACATTCTTCTCAACCTCTTGCCAGCATTTGACATTGCAGATCATCGGGTTGTGACTAATCACCTGAGGACATATAGGGGGCTTACTGGTAAAGTGTTGGGATGGTTTGAGTCCTTCCTGGCCAGTGGGGAGAAACATATAACACTTGGAAAGTTTTCTTTCAAGGTGGTTGCTGTTCCCTTTGGCAAACCACAAAACTAAATTTTGTCCCCAGTGTTGTTCATGGTATACATGTAGCCTCGGGGGGAGAGTGTGATATGTTACAATCTGGGATTGCACTGCTATGCAGATGATACTCAGTTGGATCTCTCTTTCGCACCAAATTGGGGTAACCCAGTAACTTGTTAAATCAATGTCCATCTTAGCTGAGTGACTGGGTGGCTGCCAGCTGGCTAAGCCTTAACCCAGGTAAGATGGAGCTGCTTCTCATAGAACCAGGATCCCAGAAAATGGCAAAAAAGAATGATATCATCATGCCTTTGCTGGGAGGCAACTTCCTCAGAGCTGTGGATAGTACTATAAATCTGGGGGGGGGGTCATAGTGGACAACAAATTGTCCCTTGAAGCTCATGTGGCAGCTGTTGTACACTGGATTTTTTCATCTCAGAAACATCACCTAGCTGAAGTCTTGTCTTCAATATATAGATCTGATGACTGTGGAGCTCACCTTTGTGACATCCCAACTCTATTATTGTAATGTTCTTTATCTAGGGTTTCCTGGAGGTTTTGTTCACCTTGTCCAGCTTGTGCAGAATACCATGGCCAGGCTGATATGAGGTACAGGCACTTTTCATCATATCACACCTGTGCTGCGTGATCTACACTGGCTTCCGGTTAGATGAAGTACCACTTTCAAGATCTGATTGTTGGTCTTCAAGGCCCTACATGATCTGGGTACCGACTGGATTTAAAGACCCCCTGCACCCACATAATCCATGTTGTCCTCTCTGCTCTACTGATGAGAATCTGTTGGAGGTCCCCAGAGCCTGCTTAAAATCCTTTGGTGACACAGCCTTTGGAGTGGCTGCGTACCCGCTGTAAACATACAAACACAGAATTTTCCAGCAGATAAGGACTGCTTATCCCACTTAGTCTACCCACTTTTCCCTGCCTATAGAATCACCGCAGATCCTAGTTAATCTCCAGCCCATTCACTGGCCTTCTCTTCCCTTTCCTTAAGATTCCCTTATGCCTGTCCCAAGCATTCTTGAACCTTACCACTGTTTTCACCCCCACTACCTCCACTGGAAGACTGTTCCAGAAATCCAGCACTCTTTGTGAAGAAGTACTTCCTCACATCTCTCCTGAATCTTCCCTCTCCAGCTTTTTATCACGCCCTCTTGTTCTTGTGCACCTTTCTTTTAAAAAAAACTCACTCCTGTATGTTATTTACCCCAGTGAGATATTTAAGGATCTCTATCATGTCCCCCCTTCCACTCTTTCAGGGCATATATATTTAGGTCTTTAAGTCTCTCCTTGTAGGGGCCTGATCCAGACTTTGCACCATTGTAGTTACCCTCCTCTGGACTGCCTCCACTCAGTCTATGTCCTTCTGGAGATGTGGTTTCCAGACTTGGACACAGCACTCAAGGTGGGGTCTTACTAGTGATCTACACAGAGACAATACCACCAATACCTCCTCCCTCTTTCTGCTCATGATTCCCCTCTCTATGTACCTCAGTGTCCCTTTAGCCCTCACAACTGCCTTGTCACACTGCCTGGCTACCTTTAGGTCATCTGATATGATCACCCCAGGTCTCTTTCCTGCTTGGAGGTCATTAGTGTTGCTCCTCCCATTTTGTACTCTGCCCTGGGTTTCTGTGCCCAGGTGTACTATTTTGCACTTTTTTCATGCTGAAATCCAGCTGCCATACCCACTCCTCCAGTTTTCTGAGGTTTCTGATAATCCTTTCCACTCCCTCTGGAATGTCAACCCTATTGCAGATTTTGCTGTTATCCACAAAAATGTAGACCGTCCTTCCAGCTCCTCTGCAATGTCCCTTATAAAAATGTTAAAGAGGACTGGTCCTGGCACTGATCCCTGAGGCACCCTGCTGGTCACCATCTTTTCCTCTGAATTAATTCCATTTACCACTACACTCTGTCGCCTACCCCATAATCAATTTCTTACCCAGTTTACCACTTTTGGACCCACTCCTAAGCTACCCAGCTTGCTTACTAGCCTCCTATGTAAGACAGTGTCGAAAGTCTTACTGAAATCTAGGTAGGACACATCTGCTGCTCCACCCTGATCTAATTCCTTCACTCAGTCAAAGAAATCTATCAGATTCTTTGACATGACCCCACCCCACCCCACCCCAGAATCCATGCTGCCTTGGGTTGTATAATCCATTGGATTCAAGATATTCCACAATCCTTTTCTTCAGCAGTGACTCCATTAACTTTTCCACCACTGAAGTCAGGCTGACTGCCCTATAATTGCCAGCCTCTTCCCTGCTACCACTTTTGTGAAGTGGGACTACATCTGCCTTCCTCCAGTCCTCTGGAACTACCCCTGCTTCCAATGAGCTGTTAAATAGGGCTGTCAGAGGTATAGCCAGTACCTCCCTGAGCTCCCTCAATACCCTTGGATGCTTTCCATCTGGTCCCATTGCTTTGTCCACTTTCAGACTAGTGAGTCACTTCAGGGCACTCTCCTCTGAAAAACAGACTAGGGTCCACATCCCTCCCTCAAATGCTCCTGTTACATTTTTGTGGCCTATCCTCTTCTCCTTCCTCTGTGAGCATTGAACAAAATATTTTGTTCAGGACGTCTGCCTTTTCCTGGTCCCCCTCTGCACAGTCCTCACCTTCTCATTTTAATCTTGTGATCCCACCCAGGTCTTCCTCCTTTCACTTACAGTACATACTCAAAAAATGTTTTATCCCCCTTTGTCACCAACTAGGCTATTCTCTCTTCACTTTGTGCCTTCACGCTCCTTACTGCTCTCCCTACTTACCTCTGTTTCTCCAGATACACCTCCCTATCCCACTCTTCTGCATCTTCTTATACCTTCTGAATGCTACCTTTTTAGCCTTTACCTTTTCTGCCACCTCTTTCAAGAACCATGGCAGTCTCTTTTTCCTCTTGCTTTTTTTGCTCACTTGTTTGACACAGATGTTTGTTGCCTTCCCTATAGTCTTTTCTAGCTTTGCCCACTGTTCCTCCACCGCATGTAGGTCATCCCCTCACCAGATCATCCCAGAGGCATTCGTCCATCTTTTTTAAAATCTGCCCTTCTGAAGTTCAGAACTCTTGCGCTTGTGTGGTTCAGTCCTGCAGCCATCCTTATACTGAATAACACTGTATGGTGATTGCTGTTCCTCAGATGACCTCCTACCTTGATGTGTGCAATGCCATCCCTGTTAGTGAGTGCCAGGTCCAGTATAGCCCCATCACAAGTGGGTTCACCAACTAGTTGCCTGAGGAATGCCCCCTGCAGGGAGTCCAAGATGTCCCTGCTTCTAGCTGAAGCACTCAATTACACCAAAAATAAGACATGCAGAGACTCAAGGCATTAGAGAAGTGAAAGACCACAGCACACTACCCCAGCGCTTCGTGTCTACTCTGGGACACTTCATACTACTAGAAACATAAAGGATAAAATCTAAAATCTAGGTAAAAAATATTTTTTAGATCATAAAAACCGTTTAAAACAGTATTTTTCCTTAAATAGCTGTTTTGAAATATAATACGGTATATTGATTTTGATAAGATTTTCAGTTTTAGCTTCATTAATATTGGAATTTTGGGCTAGAATGTTATCCATTACAAGGAATTACTGATATACACTTTTCTTTGAATATGTAACTTTAGTCAGTGGCTCTGGTGGGACTTTAACTAAAGATCCAATTTTGTTTTTGTTTTTGACTTTTCTATCACAAGTTATTACTGATATGCACTTTTCTTTGAATATGTAACTTTGGTCAGTGGCTCTGGTGGGACTCTAACTAAAGATCCAATTTTGTTTTTGTTCTTGATTTTTCTACAAAAACAGTAAATTTACAAGCATTATATTATCTGTTCTTTTTAAACAAAATAAGTAACCCTACTTATACTTTTTGTTGGTTGATGCTTTTTACAACAAAAAAATTTAAAAATGAAGTGAAAATATTAGCGATATAAACATTTTTTTAATGATTACTTGAATCCACTTGATTAGATTTAAATCTGATGGATACTTACCTATTCTTGCATTTTGATTGCATTCTATTATTTTCAGAGTTTAATCTTTGGCATCTCTATTTTACCTCCCACACCAAAATAAAGGATTTTGATATGGATTTCTGTCATTTTATTTATATATTAGTTATTTTTTTCACTATTTTATGTGGGGTGTTTGGCATTTGGGGATCCTGAGTTGCTCTATATACATATAAAAGAAATATGTTAAAAATATGTGATTTACCACTTTAAGTTTTTTTTTTCAAATAAAAGGAAGACCTTGAGCACCAAATCCCCGCCTCCTTACCAAGTGTCCCAGAGTGGACACGAAGTGCTGGGGTAGTGTGCTGCGGTTTTTCACTACTCTAATGCCTTGAGTCTCTGTGTGTCTTATTTTTGGCATAATTGAGTGCTTATTTATTGTGGTTTTGTCTTCAGCATTTATTATAGCACCCACTCTCTTCTATGCAACGCAAAGGCACTTGTATTTTTTCTTGTCCCTGATTTTTCAGCATATTCTGCTGATCCTATGCCATTTTGCAATCTGGACTGTTAATTTAAACAGTGGAGTGTCCCTATAGCCAAACCACTCTGGCATAAAAACTAATTTGAGCAATTATTCAAAGATGACTCTTGTACATTTAGACAGCTGTTAATTTTGGGTTTATTTTTTTGGTGTCTGATTGTAAGTCAACTGAATACCAAGGGAAGGCCTACGAGGGATCTACATCTTAATTGAAACCAGGATCCAGTATGCAAGGTTATTCATCCTCAAATTTGGAAAACGCCGAAGAGCTACAGCTAGAGTTCTCTTGTTTAGAGTCCGCAGCAGCGTCTGCTAGATGCCGATTAAATCTTGGACAGCACAACATTGGTGGTGAGCAAACCGATACTGATTTATCTTTCAAAGATTTGTTGCATAAATTTGAAAAGTTAAAAATAAAGGAAATTAATGTTTATTATAACAAAACCTCTTTAACAACTTATAAAGAAAAGATATGGGTACCATGTGGCCTTCGTGTTGAAAAAGAACCAGCCGGAGAATTTTATAAACGAGTTTATCAAACACGATGGGAAACAGCTTTAAGCACTTGCTCAAATACTCTTGTTGACATTTTAATTGACCAAGATGAAGATATCTATGGTGATCTAATTAACGAGACTGATGATGTTAAAACACAAATCTTACTACTAAAGGATAACATTCTGTTTAAAACATATGAAACAAGCTTAAGCAAGAAGATGGCCCTACATGAAAAAAAAATTGTGGAACGAAAACAAACCAAACTTATAAGAGATACCAAGGACTATGAAAATAACCACATTTTTTCTTGGCAACAACCTAACAAATCCCCAAATAGAGGTAGATCCAGAACACGCTCACACTCCAGGGGAAGAAAGAAAAGCAGAAGCAATAATAGAGGACAAAACACCACACAAAACCATTCTGGTACCTCACAATCACAGAACAAACAAGTAAGGTTTTTTTTGCCAAAACAAAACCGGCAAGAGATCGAGGAGAAAAATCAAAGAAAAAATGAAAAACAAGACATGGCAGAAGGGGAGGTTATAAATATAGAGAGAACTTTGTTCGAGAACCTCAGGAGCAGAACACCCAAATAGTAAATCTTATGAATACCATTCTAACATCAGCACAGATTAAGGTCCTTAATCGTGGTCTTAGCTTTATTCCTGACCCTAAAGTAAATGAATTTAAACTCTTCTGCGATCTGAAATTGCTCTTTAGAAAATTGAATTTGAAGTATTTTTTCTCCAGAATGGGAAAAATGGGGGGATCTAATCAACAGGAAATCCCTATATGTTCAAATGATGCTATTACTTTACAGACATTAATGGATTTATCCACTGATTTGGATTCAAATGAGGATGCTATTCCCACTATAGATAGTTCTAATATTGGCTCACCTTTTAATGACTCAAATTCTGATTCAGATCTTACTCGGTTGCTTTGGATTTGGAATTAAGAATATTTATATTTCACTTTGTAATACCTCCTTTCATCCAAAATCTATTTTTAATTCTACAAATATTAGCTCTTCAGCATTGATTACATATCAGACTCTGGTGATGCAGGAATTTGATAAAATATTTGTAAAAAGATGGGCGAGACATAAATCAAACCTGATGGAAGATGAAATTATAGCACTGACTGAATTTAAAAATATGGATCATATTGAATTTAAATGAGCAGACAAAGGTAGAAAGATTGTCATGATGGAAAAAAATTATTATGAAGCTGAAATCTATCATCAGCTAGATGATTAGGACAACTATCGTAGATTACCTACTTTTCCAACAGTGAATATGAAAAATAGGCTTGATGTATTTTTGGACACTGCCTTGAAATGTGGAGAGATAACTGAAAAAGAACTTCAATATATGAAAGTGGATTTTCCTATCATCCCCACCATTTATGTATTGCCAAAAATACACAAGGACCAGACCAGCCCCCCTGGCAGACCTATTATTTCCAGCAATGGATCTCTTACTGAGAATCTATCCATTTTTATTGATCATTTTCTAAAACAACTGGTAATAGATCAACTGTCCTATATTAGGGACTCTATGGATATTCTGCAAAAACTAGAGGGGCTGGTCTGGTCCTGTGTTTTTTTATGGCTGACTATCAATGTAGTCAGCCTTTATACTAATATCCGACATGACCTGGGGATTACTGTTATAGACTATCATCTCAATAATAATTGCAAAGCAGAACATTTTCCAAAAGAGTTTATTATGGGTGCCTTGTCTTTGATCCTGACTTGTAACTATTTTAGTTCTGATAAAAAAATTCTATCTGCAAACAAGGAGGACTGCCATGGGGACCACCATGGCCCCTCTCATATGCCAATTTATTTCTGGCATGGTGGGAGGGGACCAAGGTGTTTGACCCAGGCAGAAACCCCTTTCTCCCCAATATTCATCTGTGGGGGCATTTTCTGGATGATATTTTGGTCATCTGGAGGAGGGATCTTATTTCTGCTCTATCATTTGTTGATTTTTTGAATGAAAATGATTTGGGGCTACAATTTACCTCAAATATGGATTTACAGTCTATTTCCTTTCTGGATCTTAAACTTCAGGGAATAGATGGGCAACGTGTTAGCTCAGAAAATTTTAGAAAACCTACATCTGGTAATATGTTATTACATGCAAAAAGTGTTCATCCAAACCATATTAAAAAAGCTATTCCTTATGGACAATTTGTCCATTTAAGACAGAATTGTTCATGTAATGCTGATTTTGAGAAACAAGCACTGGAATTAAAACAACGGCTTCTACAAAGGGGCTATTCTGAGGGAACTTTACAAATAGCCCTAAATAAAGCAAGGAATTTAGTTAGACAGGATCTTCTGATTCCAAAAAATTAAAAACTTGATAAAAACCAGCCAGAAGCTTTTGTTACCGAATATAATTTTGTAGCCCCAGAAGTATCAAAGATAGTAAAAAATCTCTGGCCCTTACTAAAAGGGGATTAAAATTTGATAAGTTTTGGTGAAAATCATTTGATTGTATATAAAAAAGGAAAAAAACTAGGAGCTATACTGACCCATAGCCTCTATTCAAAACTGACATAGGAAATTCGCCCTACATGGCTACCACCTACTCCATCTGGTAAGTTTCATTCTGGCAGATGTAATATCTGTTGATACTGTATTCAGGGAAACACCTTTCAGCATTCAGACCTTAACAAAACTACCTCAATTAGGGAATTTATTACATGTACAACGAGTTATGTTGTATATGTAATTCGATGCACTAGTCCTAAACTTTACATTGAACGTACAAAAAGACCTTTAAAGGAATGCATGCAGAAGCATATCCATGCAATTCTTAAAAAGGAACCAGATACACCAATTGGGGTTCATTTTGCCTTGCACCATAAAAATGACCCCACTGACTTTTCTTTTATGGGTCTAGAACATATAAAACCTCTAAAAAGAGGTGGTGCTAGACTCAAATTGCTGTTACAGAAAGAGTCAAGATAGATCTATACTTTTAAAACTTTAACCCCTCTGGGGCTTAATGATTGTTTGGATATCATCCTTTTCTCTGATTTGGAGGCTTTTTGAATTCTGTCTCCCTTGGATTATGTAGATATTGCAGATTAGGAATACCAGTATGTTTTGGACATTTTGTTGCTCATTCAGAATCTTTTTACTACTAGAAACATAAAGGATAAAATCTAAAATCTAGGTCAAAAATATTTTTTAGATCATAAAAACCATTTAAAACAGTATTTTTCCTTAAATAGCTGTTTTGAAATATAATATGGTATATTGATTCTGATAAGATTTTCAGTTTTAGCTTCATTAATATTGGAATTTTTGGCTAGACTGTTATCCATTACAAGGAATTACTGATATACACTTTTCTTTGAAAATATAACTTTAGTCAGTGGCTCTGGTGGGACTTTAACTAAAGATCCAATTTTGTTTTTGTTTTTGTTTTTGATTTTTCTATCACAAGGTATTACTGATATGCACTTTTCTTTGAATATGTAACTTTGGTCAGTGGCTCTGGTGGGACTCTAACTAAAGATCCAATTTTGTTTTTGTTCTTGATTTTTCTACAAAAACAGTAAATTTACAAGCATTATATTAGCTGTTCTTTTTAAGGGAAATAAGTAATCCTACTTATACTTTTTGTTGGTTGATGCTTTTTACAACAAAAACATTTAAAAATGAAGTGAAAATATTAGCGATATAAAAAATTTTAAAATGATTACTTGAATCCACTTGATTAGATTTAAATCTGATGGATACTTATCTATTATTGCATTTTGACTTCATTCTATTATTTTCAGAGTTTGACCTCCCACACCAAAATATTGTGCTAAAGGATTTTGATATGGATTTCTTTCATTTTATTTAAATATTAGTTATTTTTATCACTATTTTATGTGGAGTGTTTGGCATTTGGGGATCCTGAGTTGCTCTATATACGTATAAAAGAAATATGTTAAAAATATGTGATTTACCACTTTAAGGTTTTTTCAAATAAAAGGAAGACCTTGAGCACCAGATCCCCGCCTCCTGACGAAGTGCCCCAGAGTGACACGATGCGCTGGGGTAGTGTGCTATGGTATTTTACTGCTCTAATGCCTTGAGTCTCTGCTTGTCTTATTTTTGGTGTAATTGAGTGACTATTTATTGTGGTTTTGTCTTCAGCATTTATTATAGCATCCGCTCTCTTCTATGCAGCACAAAGGCACTTGTGTTTTTTCTAGCTGAAGCCACTGCTGGAAGGTTCCAATCTAAATCCAGCAAACTGAAGTACCCCACCAGCAGCACCTCCCCCTTTTCTGTGATCTTGGCAATATCTTCCACCAGTCCTTATCTAACTCCTCCCCCTGTGCTGGAGGCCCATAGATCACACCAGTGTGAAAAGAGGCTCCATTCCCTGTCTGTAAGGTGACCCACAGTACCTCTGGTCCCTGCTGTATTCACTGTATCTCTATTGCTTCTGTGCCTTCCCTCACATAAAGCACCACACCCACTCCTTTTCTTCCCACTCTGTCCCTCCTGAACAGAGTGTAGCCTGGTCCTTCCTGAACAGAGTATAACCTGGTATGGCCATGTCCCAGTCATGTTTTTCAGTGCACCATGACTCAGTAATGGCCACAATATCCAGGTCAGCCTCTGCCATTATGGCCATTAGGTCTAAAATCTTATTTCCAAGACTTCTAGTATTAGCACACATGGCCCTCCAGATTTTACCACTCTGCTTGTTACCCCTTTTTTCTTTTTGCCCACTGTCCTTCATCCTCTCTTTTTAATGCTTCTGTTCCCATCCTCCCTCATTTCGACCACCCTGCTTCCTTTATTAATTTCCACTTTAGGAGATTACATTCTCCTCAGGTTCTCCCTACTTTCTACTTTGGCCTCTGAGTGGAGGCCAATTACTGCCGCCTCAATTTCTTCCACCACCCCCTCAGCTAGTTTAAATGTTCATCACAGTAACATCTAAACCATCCACTGAGGACTGCAGTTTCCCCTCCTGGATGGATGCAGGCCATCAACTGTGTAAAGGCCCTTATCTCTCCAGCTGGATCCCCAGTCCACAGTGTAGCCTAACCCCTCGTCTCTGCTCCATTCCTTCAACCATATGTTGAAAGTCTTGGGACGGAGATCCCTCTCCTTCACCCTGTCATAGACAGGCAGCACTTCAGCAAAAGTCATTGAGTGCATAAACTAAGACCCCCTCCACAGCTCCTTAAACTCCCCCTCCACTATCCCTGCCCCATCCCTAGCCAGGTCATTTAGGTCCCAGGTGGACAATGACATCCAGCTCTGTCTCCCATCTTGCTGGCCTAACAACTTGGGCTCAAACAGTGACAAGGATAGAGAGGCACACAAGAGCAGCTTGAGGGATGCAGATAGGGCGATTAGAGCATCAAAGGTACAAACTGTGGTGGAAATTGTGCAGGGGGTTAAAGGAGGCAAAAAAAACACTTCTTTAGGAACATAAGTGGCTAAAGGAAAAACAAAGAAGGTATTGTTAGGCCCATAAGCAGGAATGGGAGGAAGATAGAGGACAGAGAAAAGGCAGAAGTCTTAAATGAGTACTTTTCCTCTGTCTTTATGAAGGAGAAGCCTGGAAATGGGCACATTTCAAAGGAGAGTGGAAATCACAAAAAGGGAGTAAACATAAGCCCATTCACAGTGGAGAGGGAAAAGACAGAACTGAAAAAACGAAACATAGATAAAGCCATGGGGTCAGACGGAATCCACCCATGCATACTGAGAGAACTTAGTGATGAACTGACAGCACCTCTATCGGATCTTTTTAGCAGATCCCTGAGAGAGGGAATAGTTCCCCAAGACTGGAAAAGGGCAATAGTGGTCCCCATACAAAAAGGGGGATGGCGGCGAGAAGGCCAGAAACTACTGCCCAGTCAGTCTCACCTCGGTGGCAGGCAAGATGATGGAAGCACTGTTCAAGGAAAGAATGATAGTATTCCTGGAGGAAACTGGACAACAGGAGACCAAGCAGCATGGCTTCACAGTGGGAAGGTCCTTCCAGACAAACCTGATAGAGTTTTTCGACCAGTTAATAGGACAGTGGACCAGAGGGGAGCCATGGATGTTACCTACCTTGATTTTAGCAAATCCTTCGACTCAGTCCTGCACAGAAGACTACTAAATAAGCTCAAGCATGCAGAAGTAGGGTGGGAAGTAGTAGCATGGGTGGGTAGCTGGCTTGGATAGAGGTCTCAAACAGTGATGGTCAATGGGCAGCATCAGAGGATAGGGAGGTGACCAGTGGGGTGCCACAGGGGTCCATCCTGGGTCCATTACTCTTCAATGTTTCCATAAGTGACATCACTGAGGAGCCGAGTGGGAACGGGAGTCTGTTTGCAGATGACACAAAGCTCTGCAACAGAGTGGACACTGCTCAACGGGGTGGAACAAATGAAAAGTTACCTGCTTGAGCTGGAAAAATGGTCCAACATGTGGCAGTTAAAATTCAACGTGAAAAAAGTGCAAAGTTATGCATCTGGGCAGGAGCAACCCAGAGAAGGTCTACTATCTGGGTGGGGAGAAACTAGCAGCCAAACAGCAAGAGTGGGATCTAGGGGTTATCATTTCAGATGACTTGAAAGTAGGCAGAGAATGCAAAAAAGCAGCACAAAAGGATAGCAGAATGCTAGGATGCATAGGTTAGGGCATCACAAATAGTAAGAGGGAGGTGATCATGCCACTATACAGGTCCCTGGTAAGGCCCCACCTTGAATATTGCATCCAGTTCTGAAGGCCGTATGTCAGGAAGAATGTAGATAGACTAGAGATGGTGCAGAGGAGGGCAGCAAAAATGATACACGGTCTCCATGAATTGCCATATGAAAGTAGGTTAGAGGAACTCAACATGTACTCCCTAGAGCAGCGCAAGGATAGAGGAGACATGATTGAGACATTCAAGGTCCTGATGGGCATAACAGAGTCCCTACCCAGGAGCTCTTTCTGGTCAATAGCTCCACAAGGGGTCACAACATGAAATTATGAGGAGGAAGATTCAGGAGCAACATGCGTAAATTTTTCTTTACGGAAAGGGTAGTTGATCCATGGAATAACCTACCTGCTGAAGTCATTGACTCCAAAACAGTAGGACAATTCAAATCTGCTTGGGATAGACACAAGGGGATTATCTCAAAGAAATTCTAAGGGAGGGGGTAGGGCTCAAGGCAGACTAGATGGATCTTTGGTCCCCATCTGCTGTCACTTTCTATGTTTCTATGTTTCAGTCCTTTGGATCTGCTTCCCATCCCTCTGGGCCATGGCACCGCATATGCACCTAACCTCCCTCTCCCCCCTTTCCTATTCCCAAATCTGTCCTCCTCACAAATTAGTCCACCACCAGAAATTGCTTCCTCTGCTTGTGGGGTTCTCTTCCTCCTTTCTTGGGGTCTCCACTCTGGAGAACCCCCTTATCCTCCCCTGCCACTACCACAAGTACCTCCTCCTGGCAGTTCCACCTTGCCAGAGCAGCATAGGAATTTTGTTATGGTACTGATTGAGGAATGTGCCTCTGACCCACCACTTCCACCCTTCCAGAGCCCACCATAGTCCAGCCATTCCTCCTCACTGGCATCCCCTGGAGTAACAGTATGAGAGCTGGTGGCCCCTGGATGGGGGAAGAGGTCCCCTGAATCCTAGCCAACTTGGCCTGGAGTCTAGCAACCTCCTCTCTCGACCCATGTGTGCAGATGGGGCAGCGCCACAGTCTCCAAAAGGTCACTCTGAAAACTGCCACCCCACAGCCACTGCACTGTATCATTCCTAACATTCCCAGCTTCTATACTCCCTGTGTTACCTGGAAATACTTATGTACCCTTACCCCTGATGAGGTGTTCCTAGCTGCCCCTCTTTTTGTGTGTGTGTTGCTACTTGTGTTCCCCTGTACCTGGTGTAATTCCCCTTACATTGTTGCCCTAGATAGGGTGTTTTTCCTATTCCCAGTTTAGGCCTACCTTTTACCTTCCATCCTTACCAGCAGTGAATGCAACAAAAGGAGTGAACCAAGACAAAGGGTTCAAGCACTCCGGGTCACAAGTAAAGTCCTAGGATACAAGCTGCAGCAAAAATCAATCCTTCATTAAATTATAAAGTGCACATATCCAGGCAGTAGGATCCAAGCAGAGACCCAGTGCTTTAACCATACCCTCTGACCTTCATCAGCATGTGTGTCCATTCCTTTGAACCCATTCCCATAATAAAGCTGTTCGAACAACAGGAGTGAGTAGGTGCCTTACCTTAGTCGACCAGCAGAGTCCCCCACATCTCTGCTTCCTTCTGCTGAAGCCTGCCAACACGAAAGATGCCAGTCTTATTTATTTACTTATTTGTACATCAGTTTACAACCTTTGAGCCAGAGGCTCATTTCCAAAGGAACCTTGTCACACAGAGGACAAATACATTACAACATTTTGTTACATCATTGAGGTTACAGGCTTGGCAATCACATGCTGTTACAGTTATTAGAATAGAGAGAAACAGATTAACATACATTGGCATAAACATACACGCGGTAGCGTGCAGAGACAGCAGGTGGTAATAGTTCAGTGGGCTATGGGACGTGGTTGGTGATTGGTGGGGTGAGGAGCCGCTCAGAGAGCTTTGTTGGTGCATAGTGAGTTAAGTCACCTTAGAGACAAGTTCAGCTACGTGTATTAAATAGCTGGCTCCGAAGTGCAGTTTTGAAGCAGGAGATCATGGGGATATCAGCAGGGACCCTGGTTTTCCATTTTTACCGGTAACACCGGTAGCAATCATGGAATCCTGCTTGGTATGCAGATTTTGAATTCTTGTACCGGTGCCTCACGGAATTTGCATGTCACTGCACAGAATCTCTAAGATTTCAGCGATTTCAGCATCTTTTAAATTTTTTTTTTTATTTTCTCTTTCTATGTCCCCTTCTCACAGCATCAGCCTCCACTTTTCAGAGGTCCCCGGGCTGGGTATCCCCAGCTTCACCCCCAGGTAATGCTCAGGAGCTCCTGTGGACCTGCCCCTATCCTGCCTGGGTTGTACCTCCCAGGTGGGAAGGGAGGGACCCCAGATCACCCTCCACACCCCTTAGTGTCGTAGCAGCCCAGTGGGTCCCTTATGGAGCCTGGTTATGAAGTCTGGGGCACCTGGGTCTCTTTTGCCAGTGGCTGATGTGGGGTGATTATTCCTGTTTTTTTGGTCTCTGTCCCTGATGGCACCAGCACTACAGGAGATCCGAGGAGGCAGGTCACATAGAGACATGCCACTGCTCCAGATCCTGGCTAGCGTCCTCCCCTTCTGATCACTCTGCAGCACCATTGCACCACCACCCATGGTCACACAGGTGGTGTTTAAAGCAGCAGGATCTGCAGCCCACCCTCCCCAGAGGATGACAGCAGTCCCCTGGGTGCTCTATCCTACTCCCCTGGCCAGACCTCCAGCAACCCAAGTTTGCTTCCGACCCTGGGTCACTGGCATTGCAAGCAATAGTGCTACCGCAGTGCCAGTAGGCCGACCCAGATTTCAGCATCTTAAAATGAATGCTGCTGTGCTTCACATCCTTTCTGTTTTGCTGCATACAGCATCAGTAAGGAAATCACCCGCACTGCTTTGTTGTAATCAGCCATTCAGTTTAACCACCCATGCTTCCCACCTACATCTCCATCACCTGGGGACTGCTTTCGTTCCTGAAACCACAGTTTTCTTGTAGTATGTGCCTAAGAGTCTATAAGTATCAGCACACATGGGCAGGGCCACTGGAAAATTGCAGGAAAAGTAACCTGAAATTGAAGAGTTTTTTTGCAAAACTTGCTGGAAAATTGCAGGAGTTCTACTATAGATCCTGAGTGCTTCACAATAAATCATTTACTGTTTTCTACAGCATATATTAGTCAGCATAAACTACTAAATGAATACACTGACACTTGAATATGTTTTAAATATGAAGAAAGACTTCTGTTTCTAACATGAATCCTAAATGGATAAGATGGGTTGCCTCTTCCAAAATGTAAAAACATCTGCCTCATGCAGTGCTAGATTCTATTTAGTGAGCCTCAGAAAATCAATATTAAATAAATCCAGAATAAACAAATGTTATCTGTTTCTGGATGTAGAATAATGAAGCCTGATCAAAAGCTATTTACCGTGCTCTGTCAACTATTCACCTACTTTGGTGTAAGAAAAAATAAGCAGATGGAGTGGTGAATAACTCAGTTTTAGTAAAATGTAAAGTGTTTAATGTTCATAATTTGTACTGTAGGTACTGTGCACTATTATTAAAATTATATATTAAAACATTGTATATGGGAGTTATTATGGCTGGTAGTATAGCCTAATGGTTAGAATAACAACCAGTGATTGAACTGGGTACATCAGCAGACTTGGGTTTGATTCCCACAACCTCCACCTGCATACTGTGAGACTCCAAACAAGTCACTTAACCTTCCCAGTGCTTCTAGGTCATTCCTGAAAACAGGCAGTTCTGCCTAGTGGGTCTTACCTGGTTTACAAAGAATATAAACAAAATACCAATATATGTTTAGTACTACACCATAGAATAGTAGTCAGGGTACCATGTAATTTACTTGAGTTTTACTTGGGCTGCAATGATTTTGTATAGATAAAGATAAATGTTCATCTACATTTTATGTCTTTTATAAGCTTGCTTTTAGATTTTAGTCAGATTTTTATTGTATTCTTTGCATATGAGAAGCTAGGTTGTAGATTGCTAAATGCAGGATCACTGTTACCAACTAGCTTATTGAAGTTACAATCAGCAGGGCCATCCAAAATCCTCAGTTCTTTGAATGAAAACTAGTCTGAATGAAAGTATGTTCACAAGGAAAAACCTGCCTTATTACTTATGAAAAGACTTCACAGTCAGCACTCCATTTAGGTGAATTAGATCATTTGCACCTTTTCTCCCACCTGCTGTTTCAGACTATGTGACAACAAAAAAGTTTTCTAATATATTGCTTCAACAAAAAACAAATGTGAAGTATTTAAGTGTACTTATGTTTGGCCAGGGATTTTGAAAGCATAGTCAATGGCATACAGAAGGTAAGACCCCGGCAGCTGTATGATGCTGGTGGGCAGAGTAGTGCTCAATTCACATCTGAACAAAGACATGAAAACTGGGAGACACCCTTTTCATGTACACCAAGTGAAAAAAAAGCATCCACATGTCTGGGAGATGCATGAATCCATTTGAAGGTCCTCCACTAATCACTTGTGGATTTTTTAGGTGAAGACACTTTATTTCAAAGAAGCAAATTCTAGCTTTTTTTTTTTTTTGCTCCTCCTACCCCCTGGCCATCCAATCCTTCAGGCCTGCCAAGGCTCCCTACCACCGCTGTTGAGTCCCCGACCACCATCCACTGTCCCTTATTGCTGTGCTACCAGGTAACCCAAAGTAACCCTTTATTGAGTGGGCCCCTACCCCTGTGGGAGGCTACCAGGAGAGGAGAATTGCCCCAAAGAGCTTTCTGTGTATCCTGGGCATGGCAAGGGTCAGAACGGACACATGTCTAGGGCTTCCGGCTTATGGAGGGACCAGCAACCGTCCTTCGGTTGGTCAGCGGTGTTTTACCATTTTCTTGGGAGCGTGACAGGCCACATGATGTCAAGGCACAAGCCGACGTTCATTACGCTCCCTCCCGCAGTGAGGGCTGATGTGTTGTCATGCCTCTGGCCTCCACCAGGGGACAGAAAATGCTGAGTCGTGAACCCACCCTTCCTCCTAGGAGAAGGTGAGTGGTTGTTGGACACTCAAGCTTTCACCAACCAGCTGGCCCCCAACACCCAAGTCTGTTCCCTAATCCTGGTCAGCAGTGTCACAGGCAGAAATCCAATTCATGCAGTTAAATTATAGGTAGAAAAAACAAAGGTAGTCCACCTTAGCGGTGATGGCTCAGATTAATTGACATCTGAGTTCTAACAAGCAAAGAGACCAAGTTATTTGTAACTTGTGCATGTGGGGTGTGGGTGTTGAAGAAAGGGGATCATAAAGCTGTCACTACTGCCATCACCCCAGAGGGATGTGGAAGGCATTGTTGCTACTGCCATAACACCGAAGGGGTGGGGGCTGTAGTGCTTCTGCCATCACCAATGGTGGATGGGAAATGTAGTACTGCTGTCATCACATCTACGGGATGGGGGCCGCAGTGCTGCCGCTTCTGTCACACCTGAGGGAGGGAGGTTGTAGTGCTGTTGCTGCTGCCATCACACCAGAGGGATGGGGGCCGTAGTACTGTTGGTGCTGCCATCACACCTGAGGGATGGGGAGGTAGTGCTGCTTCCATCACACCATAGGGATGGGCACTGTAGTGCTGCTGCCATCACATCTTGTACCTAAAATAACTTTAAATTGGTACAAGGATGGAAGGATGTGCAATAGTGGAGGTCAAAATTGATAAAATGTATGTTAGCTGAGTTAAAAATTGTTAAATAAAGTACACAGAACCAAATACCAGTAAAACCGGATTTTGGCTTAGCAGACACCGGTGCAAAGCCATTTTTTACAATGTGCAAAACGGAATATACCCTTTCTCAATCCCGGTAAACCAGTGTCCCTGGATATCAGAGATGGAGGTAGGGAGTGTGTTATACTAGGAGGGAGCTCTGTAACAGAAGGACCTTTGTCCATGGGTGGTCCTGGACCTAGGGACCAGTAGAGTCTTAAACCTGTTCCATTCCTTAACCATTCCACTCACTCACTGGGACACAAACAGCCTTTTAAGAAGGCCTTAAAAACAGCTATTCTCCCTGGCTTTAATGATTTTGGTAACTACTCTGTTTTACTTTAGTGCATTGTGTATTTCTTTAAAAATGTTTGCCTGTCTATACTTCATTTATGGTTTCATGCACAGTGCCCTGAACCCGTGGAATAGGGTGGTTTAAAAAGAAAAGTTTATTTTACCTTACCTAAAAATGTACTTGTGGAACAATTCCCAGTCCATCACTATTGCTTGTCTTTCCTTCTTTGTGCAGTTTTCCAGTGTTGGCATTAGTATTTGGGATTATACCCAACAGGCTTGCCCTCCTGTATGAGTACTGTACCTACCGTGTAATAGCTTGTGAAGCATTTACTTGTAACACCACCTTCTTCTGCACAATAGAACAGCAAACCATTGGTCCTGGTTGTTTCATAGCCAAGTCCTTTACCTTGTCTAAAACCTGGTGTGTGTTTTCATCCCATGCCCACTCCATGTCTTTCTTGAGTAATGCCCTCAAGGATTCTGAAGCCTGTACTAGACCTTTCTTGAATTCAGCCATGTAACTAAATTGTCAGTGCAGTCTCTAGCTCTTTACGTGAAGTTGGATAAAACATCCTGGTGATTGCTTCAGTTTTGTTTGGGTCAGATTTTTATGTCTTTACTTCTGAGTATCTTTCCAAAGTATGTTGCTTCAGTTTTGTTTGTCTTTACTTCTGGCTGAGTATCTTTCCAAAATATGTTACTTCCAATACACTGATCTGTATCTCGAGGCCAGGCTTTCTTGTCATTACTACAGAGTATCTGTCCAGAGTACATTACTTGCTTTACACTGATCTGAATCTTGTGCAGATTTGGCATGAGCTGTTTCTACTTGCAGTGATCCAGATTCCTGTTATGTTTAGTTTGTGGTTTACACTTTTCATTATCAGGTCACTTGTTTGACTTCTATGCCCTGTAGACCCTCAACCACTTCATAGAAACATAGAAACAGAAAATCTGTCAGCAGATAAGGACCATACGGCCCACATAGTCTGCCCATTTCCCTACTCACTGCTGCAGCCCCAGATCCTATTTGATCTGCGGCTCTCCTGCTCTGCATATCTTCAGGGTGTCCTTATGTCTATCCCGTGCACTCTTAAACCCCCATATTTGTTTTTGTACCCACCACTTCTGCTGGAAGGTTGTTCTGTGGCTCCACCACCATCTCAGTGAAAAAGTATACCCTAACATTAGCCCTGAGCCTTCCACCCTTCAGCCTCACATCATGCCCCCTTGTTCTTGTGCAGAGATTTCTCTGAAATATGCTTTCCACCTGCACCCTAGATATTCCTCTAAGGTACTTGAAAGTCTCTATCATATCTCTCCTCTCCCTTCTTTCCTCCAGTGAATAAATATTAAGGTCCTTAAGGCTTTCATTGTAGGGCTTCTGGTACAGTCCATGTACCATCTTCATTGCCCTTCTCTGGACTGTCTCTATTTTGTCAATGTCCTTCTGGAGATGTGGTCTCCAGAACTGGATTTGTGCGTCTTTTGAATATTTCCTACATGCAAGGGCATATAAATGAAATGCTATCTGACAAACAATGTTTAAAATGTTTACAGTTTTCATCATCCAAAAGAAGTTGCAAATAACCCACCTGTGCATCTAGAACAATGAAAAACTGTGCACCCACTAGTTTTATCAAATGTTCTATAGAGCAGGTATAGTGTAATGCTCCCATATTATAACTAGATTGAGATCTCACAGGCAAATTAAGATTCCCGAGACCCTAGACAGCTGATGGCTTTTGTTTTTAAACAGGACCATGGAGCCTGCCATTTTGATGGTTTACATAGCCACAAAACTCTCCAGTTCCTCCACGCAATTTAGCTCTTGCTGTATTTATTTTTTCTTTCAGAGCAATCAGAGCTTTCCAAGGTAGGTGACTCACTGGTTATGCCCAAGGTTGCAGACTGATCATGCACATTCCTGGCAGGCATCCAAGATCTGTGAAAACTTCTGCATACTGCTCACACAGACAACAACCTTCATCACGTATTATGCACCATTCTCTATGCTCATGATTACTTTTATTAGACCATGTCCTTGCAGGCTGTTAAATCAAGCACAGCTGAGGCTCTTGTCTCTACTATAAAGAACTGAATTTCTTTTTCCTTTTCTCTGTACTTGCATGCCAAGGTTCAGCATGCTTAGTCTCTCACCTCCACATACTGTTAAATGTAGAAGGTCCATTGCATTGAGTGTGTATTCTCTTTGCAGGCTTTATAACTGGTATAACAGTGCTAGTATACAACTAACTTGTGCTTTGGTGTCAAGGTTCACTTTAAAAGGTGTTTTTTTTATTTTGCCCACCAGAAGCAATTTATATTCTTCCATGTTGTTGTACTCAATGTTATTAACTGAAGACGTGAACAGGGGCTCTTCCAGTTTAGCCTCTGCAGCTTGGTTCTGCTCAGCTACTTGCACAGTATATTTCACTTGTTGGTTCTGTACATGCATAAGGCCTCATTTTATGACATCTGTGATTCAATTGATTTTATGCTGGGCAATCATCATGCTCATTTTTGTCAATGGTATTTACAGCCTGGGCTACCTGTTGCACTCGCTTTCCCAACTTATTCCTTTTTCTATGCTCTTATCTAAGCAAGCTTATCTCACAGTGCTGCTAATGACTGTATTTTCATTGCATTGACCATTTGAGCTGTGTTTTTTAACACCTTTATGAGCTTGCAATGCTTCATATGCTGCAGCAATTTTCAGGGCTCTAGCCAGGCTTTAGTCTTCCTCTAACTGAAGTTTTTCTGGTACCTTTTTGTTTTTCCTGTACATCACATTATAGTCTTTAATCATATCTTCTGTACCAGTGATTGTGCCTTCTATAGCAAACAGTAATGGCTGCTTAAGCCACTCATCTACTGACTTACAACTGCTTTTCTTATAAGAAAGCTTGCACTGCACTGTAGAGTTTTTTTCTTAAGTTGCAGTAACATCAAATTTTGTATCAGTACTACCAGGTTCAGTTTATCCAGTTTAGAAAGCTTCCACTTGTGCACCATGCACTACAAACGTCATGACATTTCTGCTA